>JAWNOB010000016.1:19315414-20724371 GCA_035046265.1 Drosophila bunnanda
AGAAGTATGAACAAACAGAGACCCATCCAGTTTACTCCTTCAGCGGACATCAGCAGGAAGGCTACGCCGTTGACTGGAGTCCTTGTGCAGAGGGCGTTCTGGCGACTGGCGACTGTCGTCGAGACATACATGTGTGGAGTCCCCTGGAGGACGGCACCTGGAAGGTGGATCAACGGCCATTGGCGGGACATACACAGTCGGTTGAAGACCTGCAGTGGAGTCCTAATGAGCGCAGTGTTCTCGCTTCGTGTTCGGTAGACAAGACCATCCGCATCTGGGACTGTCGCGCTGCACCGCAAAAAGCCTGTATGCTAACTTGTACGGACGCCCACGAGAGCGACATAAACGTAATCTCCTGGAACCGTTCTGAACCATTCATCGCAAGTGGCGGCGACGATGGATTTCTCCATATCTGGGACTTGCGTCAGTTTAATAGTCAGAAACCTATTGCGACTTTTAAGCACCACACGGATCATATTACCACAGTGGAGTGGTGTCCAAGCGAGGCTACAGTGTTGGCCTCGGGCGGCGATGATGACCAAATTGCATTGTGGGATCTTGCTGTCGAAAATGATCCCGACCAGGCGCAGGTACAAGCCGGAAATGAAGACGAACTTAGCAAGCTGCCACCGCAGCTGCTCTTTATCCATCAGGGCCAAAAGGAAATCAAGGAGCTGCACTGGCATGCTCAGCTGCCTGGCGTCCTGCTCTCGACAGCCAACAGTGGCTTTAACATTTTTCGAACTATCAGTGTTTAGGGCAATGCCAAAATAAAATCTTAAATTCGTAAAAAAAATACATTTTGTGTTTGGATTTTGTTGAATACATTTAAATTAATTGATCGCACAAATGAAATTAAGACCTAGAATCCAATTAAGTTATAGATGCGTCAAATCTTTTTTTTATTTTATTATTACAAAAACAAATATTACATATTTAAAATTTGTAGAAATAGTACAAATATACATATCAATAATACATTTTAACATTAACAGAACCATAAGGTTTAGTCTTCAGCTTAGTGAAGTCAAAAATTTCATTTTGCAGCAGTGTTTCCTTACTTTGATTTTAGTGCTTGCCTGCATATGTAATAGTAATTACATATAAACGGTTTCACACGCAAGTATTCAAATTTACCCTATATAAATTACCTTCAATGTCTGTGTTTTGTCCAAAAAGCTTTAGATCTTTTTTACTATTTAAGTAAACTTTTTTAAACCATGACAATGAACAATTTTATAGCCGCTCTTTCAAAATTATTTTGTTTATAGTTCATTATTTTTTATAAAGTTGATACTGGTGTATTGTATAATTATGTAATCAATTTCTTCTACTTCCAAAAGGTCAACGTTTAAAGCATTAATTGTTCACAAGAAATTTTCCTCGGAAAATTTCGACTTAGTTAGAAATTGTGATGCTGTCCGGCAATCTGGAGTATAATATAGTTTAGTTATATAATACTTTAAATAACATAATGTTTGCCATTAAATCAAATCGTCCATTCAGCTTATGTAACAAGGATTTATCATCGAAAAGTTTAGATGAAGAAACGTTAGTTGTGATAGGGTGATTTTTGGATCGAAATACATATGTATATGTAATATTTGGTTTTATATACAGACGGACAGACTTGACTAGGAATTGAGTTGGATATGCTTTAAAAAAACAGTTTGTGGAGTCAGAGATATTCCCATTTTGCCTTTTACTAAGTATTTTAGTCACAGAGAAGACTGAAATAAATTAATAAATATATAAAAACAAGAAAGGAAGCTAACTTCGGCACGCTATTTATTAAATTTGATGAAAATCTGTTGAAAACAGGAAAAGTTATAATTTTAAATTGTATTAATTTCTGGATCGTTCCTATGGCAGCTTTATGATATAGTCGTCTGATCCGACCCGTTATGACATATATACGAGTGAGATAGCTTCAACACTGAGAGACTAGTTTGCGTAAAAACGGACAGACGGACAGTCGGGCATGGCTAGATCGACTCGGCTGTTGATGCTGATCAAGAATATATATACATTATATTGTCGGAGATGATTCCTTCACTGCGTTGCAAACTTCTGACTGAAATTATAATACCCTGCAAGGGTATAAATATAAAAAAGTAGGTAACCCAATTATTATAGGCTCTATAGGTCTTGACATAACTCGAAATTTATTTTATTGTTAGTATGTATTTTAATATTTTCTTTTAATCAAACAGTGATATTTCGTTACAAGTGCATCGCATTGTGTACTTTTTTATTTAATTTTTTGTATTTTTTAATTGGTTTCACAAGTTCCCCTTAAGTGCCTTTACTAATAATTCCTCTTTATCTTTTCATTCATTCCATATGATGTTAAGTTTTAGATTTATATTTTGTTTTCGGTTTTGAGATATTACAAGTACATACATGTATAATATATATGTAACTAGAGCTATTTTGGTAAAGGAACCAGATTTTCAAAAGTTGTAAACTTAATAAAATAAATAAAATAATAATCAAAGTTGACCTGTAACCAAAACATATAGCCCCAACCCCATTACTCTAAAACAGCCCTGGACGGCATGCCCTTAGCGCATTCAGATGACTTTGACATCTCTTATCTCTGAGTTTGATAAACGTGTCGTTTAATCCCTCGGTGGAAATGAGGCTGTCGTGGAGACGAATGAAATATAATCCGCCATTTCGTCGCAATGATCTATTCCTTAGTAGTGTTTCACTTACTCACAAATGCCTCCAAAAGGCACGGTCCGCCAGCATGGAAAAGTCAAAAGTCGGTGAAGTACATCAGAAACGGTCATTGAGTCTTGTGGAGGCACCGCTAATGGCGCACAAAAACGTAGAGGTAACGGACTAGGGTGCTTAAGATAACTGTCCCATTTTCCAACTGCTCGCAACTTTCAGGACGAGCAACCCCGATGGAGCTGGTCTCTAAGGTGGGCTGCCATTGGGTCCTCCCTTGGTGCCGCCGTTCCTGTTGGATACTGCACGGGTGTGATGAATAGTCCCGCCGAGGTGTGTACAGTTTAAATGGACGCATACATTTTCACTTATATGTACATTCAGATCATGCGGTCCTGGTGTAACGAGACCCTTATTTCCCGCTACAATGTCCACTTGGGTGAGTCCAGCTTGGAGCTGCTGTGGTCGGCTGCGGTCTCAATCTTTCTTGTGGGTGGAGCGATTGGTTCAGTGACGGGCGCCACCATGGCCAACAGATTTGGACGTCGAGGCTGCTTCCAGATATGTGGCATTCTCCTAGCCTTGGGAGCCATTTGCTTCTATACCTGTCGGCTGGGCTCTGTAGAGCTACTTCTATTGGGTCGACTGCTGGTTGGACTGGCCGGCGGTCTCCTCACCGCCTTCATGCCAATGTGGCACAGCGAGATCGCAGCGCTTTCCCAGAGAAGCACTCTGGCACCGCTCTGTCCGATGGGCCTGACGCTTGGTGTGGTGGTGGCACAAATTTGCAGTCTTCGGTCAGTGCTTGGGGGACCCGAGTTGTGGCACTTCGGCTTGTCGTTTTACGGTGTCCTCGTGATAGCTTGTTATGCACCACTCAGATGGTATCAGGAAAGCCCCAAGTGGTTGTATATCGTTAAGGGGCGTAAAGAGGAGGCCCGCCACGCACTTCAATTGCTTAGGGGTTATTCGAGTGATAGTGCGGCGCTGCAGGCAGAGCTGGACGAAATGGAACTGGAGGCAGCTTCCAAGGTGGCTGCCAGCGGATTCGTGGAGGTGCTGCGAAACCCGCAACTGCGGCTACCCCTAATCATCGTGTGCGCGTTTTTGGGCGGTCAGCAACTGTCGGGCATAAATGCAGTAAGTATGGAAAAATTCCCTTAGGTCTTAAGCGTGACATTTGAACTCCGTTTATCGTTGCAGATATTCTACTATTCCGTCTCCATTTTCCGCAAGGCGGGTCTCTCGCCAAAGGCATCCGAATGGGCGAATTTAGGTGCGGGTTCCCTTAACTTAGCCACCTCGATGTTGGGCCCAGTTTTGCTGGAGAGGGTCAATAGGCGACCCTTGATGTTGTTTTCCACCTTTTTTTGCGCAGTTTTTCTTTTTATGCTCGCCATGATGCTCTACTTCATTGTAAGTAGACAAATACACGGTCCTTAATACTGAGTATAATGTTTTGGCATTTCAGGAGAGCTTCAGCTGGTTTGCCATGGGCTGCATTGGATGTATATTCCTGTACATATTCTTCTTTCAGTTTGGCCTTGGACCAATGCCCTTCTTCATTGGAGCAGGTTCGTATCACCATTTAGTAGATTATATTACACCAAAGCGTTCCAACCTCTCTTACTTTAAACTTGACCAGAACTATTCGAGCTCTCTCCCCGCCCCATCGCCATGTCTATAGGAAGCGTCGTCTACTGGATGTGTAACTTTATTATCGGAATGGCATTCCCCACTCTGCAAAAAGCTTGGGGCGGCTTGGTGTTTCTTCCGTTCTCGGTTATTTGTTGGCTGCTCTTCGGTCTAACAAGGCAGTACTTGCCGGAAACGCGGGGTCGTGACCCGTCTGAGGTGGCTCCGCTTGTCGCCGCCGGCTTTAAGTCAAAGGTGCTGAATAGCAACCAGATTGTGAGGCAATCCTAAAATAAGTCAAATAAATTATCATGCCTCAGACCCGGAAATCTGTTTGCTTAGTGGTTGATAAAATATGTATCTCCATCTAGGCCGTTTGTTATGTACGAATTGCCGGACTAATTTATCAAAGCCTTAAGACACGAGTAAGAATATCATCGTCCGCTTAGTGACGATGACAAACGGGTGTGCGTTAGATGACTACTTTACATATAAGCATAATTGAATCTAAAATCTGGTCGATCAAATGTAACTATATATGGATCAATGGAAAAGATTGGTTCACAAGAACTGAAAATGTGTCGAACTCCTCAATCGGATATTGGGGCGCCTGGGCGCCTTAGTACTGGCATTGCTAGAAGATGACTCCAAGCGGACGACAGGCGAACTATTTGCCGTCGGCAAAAACACGTTGATTTTGATTTGGAATCCCGAGTAAACAATCTCCAGGTACATACCATACATCTGAATAACGTTGGTTCATATTGCACGAGGGTCGTCTGATCTAACCTAACCTCCATCACTTCAATCCGATACTGCGTCCAAAACACGAATATGTTTTGGCATGAAAAAATCCTTGTTTGTTTTTTTAAATTATCGATTTTTTATAATTAAGAAGGTTGGTCATTATAAATGTTAATTTATGGCTGTAAAATATGGCGTTAACATTTTTATATTTTGTTGAATCGCTCGGTGACAGGTACACGGTATTCAATTTTGATTTCTACACTGGTTTCTTCTTTCTAACACAACAAGATCTTGAACCCATTAAAACAAACCACAACTGCAACAGCAAAGCAACTCATACAATTCACAAAGCACGATCCTCCAACAAAAACTCATATTCAAACTCATTTATCGTCAAGAACTCAAAAATTCAGCAAAACAACAGGAACTTAACAACTCAAAGGACCCGGAACACCAATTACGAACAATCCGCCTTCAGACCTTTACCTATGAATGTTTAAAGCAGGCAAAAGACAAAAACTTTTCCGCCGAATTCCGCTTAAACAACATACTCCTCCACAATAATACATTCCCCCTACTGTCTATGCCTTATTCCCTAAAGCTATATAAATAAATAACTTTAATATAACTAAACTCCGCCATCAACTCACTAAAAGGCCACACAACACAAACATCTCCTACAAATTTAGAATCCGCCAGTACACCAACAACATCAAAGAATCGCACAACCCCCAATCCTATAAACTCAGCTTGGTAATACACATGCATAGACCCAATAAACCCCAAAACAAACCCAACTCGTATCGTATCGCTCAACTAAACTAATATTTCTTGACTTTGCAAAGGCTTTCGATAAAATTGACATCCACATCCTCATCTACCAACAGAAAAATGGATACATGGTCCCCGCATAATAAAATACGTGCGGAATTTCTTGTCAAACCGAAAAATAATTGTTAAAAACTGCACATCTCTTACCTAGAGCTTCCCATTTGATAACGGTATCCCACAAGGGTTCCCTATATAAGTCATCGTCTTTCAATCGCTAACGACTTACTAACCAACCTCATCTCCCTTCCAGAAGAAGTCAAATTTAGTGCTACGCAAACGATTTTCACAACCGGAACAAAAAGCCCCGAAACAACCTTAAAACTCTATTTCGACAAGTCGGAGAATGGTGCTCCTACTCAGGATCATTATTCTCCTTAGAAAAATCCAAATTACACTTGGCCCACGCCTAACACGGACTCTTTCAGCATGAACTCGGTCTTACACGGTTACAAATTTGCTCCCATCCCACTTTTAACACGCTAAAAACCTCGTTCTTACACGATTGCAAAATATCTATATATACTTTTACTGTCAATTAACGCGTTAGTCCCCTTGTGCTTGTGTCATACGCATGGGGGCTTGTCGAAAAAGTGGAATCCCACATTCGATCTGTCACATATAAGCGTGTTTTAGTAGGTCCAAAAATCTTGAGCTTTGCATAACTGCTTTGATACAACTGAAACTCTCACATAAACAAGCTTCAATAAATATAAATAAAACACGTCTCCTTAAGAAAATATAATGGCAACACAACTTATTAAAATGATTAACTACATGCTCATCTGTAAAATTGACTACGGTCCACCCATATTTCGGCTCATACACTTTTTATGAGAAATGAAATGTATTTCTATGCAATATAAACAAAATTAACTTTTTTGTCAACTTTTCCCTAATTGCATAGAAACGGATATATGGCGAACTCTGAAATTCACAGAATGCATGTAGAGCCATAAATGGCTTAATTTGTTCCTCCTAAACTCGAGTTGGTAATATATGTATCTTTAAGTATAAATATAAATAAAAATAATACACATACACACAGGTAAAAAGAGCAGTTTAAAATTTTCCATTATAATTCGTGATATATAAATTTAAGGTCGATACAATAAACAAATATAATTTATGGCCTATGCATATTGCATGGATCCGTCTTGTAATTTTTACATGTTTAATGAAATGGATCAGATTAGGTTTTTTCAAATATATTAAACTTGACTGGCTCAATTAATTTAAAGAAATCTAAGATAATTTATCATACTAAATATCAGTGGTCTAGCTCATAAAATAATTACTATCAATGACTATGAAATGGTACTTCAATGTGGAAAAAATTCTTCTTCTTCCAGTCATAAACAGAAAGGTACGCGAGTATAATTTATATTTATTAGGTCCCTCGGCGGCTTTTGATTTGGGGAAGTATGAAAAGAATGTGAAGCCAATTCAAAAGAATATTGATTAATCACTAAAAACCATTGCTCGTAAGAGTGAATTTAAGCCACGATATACGATAAATACCTCTGCAGTATTCAAAATTATTTCAGAAGAATGAGAACTGAGCCAGAAAACCATATTTTAGCACCAACAAAATTTTAGTTATGATATCCTGGGAAAATACATTGGTGTTGAGCTTTTTTGGGTCAATATATTTCGAATTTGTATTGTTCTAGCAGTAAAAGACGAGTTTCTTTTTAAGACACTGAAACATAGGTAAATAATAAACAAGAAGGGAAGCTAACTTCGACACGCCGAAGTTTGTATACCCTTGCAGATTGGAATTTGATCATTAGTAATTAATACAATATAAATTATATACATTTCTGTTAAAAATCAAGGAAGTAATTCCTACTTTCATTAGAGTTACCCGTATATTTGTTGTTCATATATTTCGTATATTTGTTTAGTTGTTCATTTACAGTTTTACATTCATAGTTTGGTACTTTCCTCAATATTTAATGATTGTTTCTATGGCAGCTATATCACATAGTAGGTTGATTTTCAAAAAATTGAAATACTAGAAAATTACAAAATGGCTTTTCCTCTAATTTGATGAAACTCTGTTGAAAACTGGAAAAGTTATAATTTTGTTTCTAACAATTTTCCAATCGTTCCTATGGCTGCTATATAACATACATATATACGAGTGGTATAAATGTAGTCCCCCAATTTCTGTTTTCAGGGTTTCAGGAGGTCTTCCTCCATCATTAGGTCCATCATCCTGGTTCTCCTTAAAGACCTCTTTTACTAAGGCTTTCATTGAACCCGGAGGTCAGTCATCACCAATATAGTTTTCTTCTGAAGACCTACGAACCATCAATTTTCGCATTTCTATGATATACAAATACATTTTTTCATGAAATACAAAAATATCAGAGAAACATAACACACACTGATTTGTTAGCTTCTTAATACTTACTGCTCTTTTCGTTGCCCATGACAATTTGTTTGGGGTTAGGGGAATTAGGAAAAAACATCAAAGGAAGCTTCGTTTGGAGATCACTAGTAATTAGTTCAAAATAAGTTATATGTATTTATATGTATATGTTAAAATAAAACATTCTACTTTAAATAAAACAAAAAAAATATTAAAAAATTAAAATTACAGTTTTACAGTCACTGTGGTGCCTTTTCCCTATATCTACCGATCGTGCCAATGGCAGCTATTTGATAAAGTTGTCCGATTTTCATATATTTACGTTTTTTAAATTAAATTGGACATAGTTTTTAAATTTAAAATGGTAATTTCTTTTGTTATATCTTTTTATTATCGGAGGTAAGTCTGAAAACTACAAATAAATTGATTTTTCCTGAAGCCTATTAAAAGAGTTTTAGGAGGGTTCAAACAATCCTCATACGCGTTTACTTATCATATATTCATTTTAGACCCACTTGAGCCATTTCAACAATCTTGTCTATATTTTATGAGCCAATATGACAATCAGCTACTGGCTAAAGGTGCTTTTTTTTTTGTCACATCTGTGGAAAATCTCAACTGTTTCACTCGAATGGACTGTATTTGAAGGCGGTGTTATTCTCTTTAATTTCTCTGTCCTAGTTGTTATCTACATATTTCTGCAAGCGTTGCTGTTCTAAAATGCACATGATGTTATGTAGTGGAGACACACTGTTCTAAAAGACTTTGAAAGCAACATGCTTTTTTCAGTGAACTCCTATTGTCGAACGGATGCGTCTCATGCTAAGCGATTCATTGAAGCTCATAGCAGCGAGTCTGTGTCAGAAATCAGCATTCAACTGAAGAGCCTAGTACAAACCAATGTAGGGTAAATTCGTTTAAAGAATTTGTTAATCGAAATCGCAATATATTTCGTTCGGGAACCAGTGTGACCAAAGTAATTAAGGAAAAGGCAGCTTAAAATTAAATTGAATTTGGGCGTACTGGACTCCAACCTTTTCTTGACGACTAAAAAAGCGCTACTTAAGAGTAAAGTTTTAGGGTTTGTCGCTACTTTCAAAATATATTCGATTATTTATATAGAAAATCACAGCTGATTAATTTTGATAGTCCGGCAACGCTTTACATCTTTCGTTTGGAACTTTAATAATATGTTTATAACCACTAGAGCGATAAATCATATGCGTTTTCTTTACATGGAGTTCTGTCATAGGAATACTTTGAATATTTTTTATCCTATGTTGCTAGACTTGAATCGGTACAAAAAGCTCTGCAACAGGTTAACCACGTAAAAAGGGGAGCTTTTCCCAATCATCGCCAACACAAAATCTGGGCGAGCTTAGCAGCGAGGAACAGCAAATCGACTTATGCTTAATAATCCAACAAAACAACATATTTTTTATCGATTGTGAGATAGTAAAAGGATGCAAATGCACACAAGGGTCAATCTCCGAAATGGTTGATCCATCAATTGATTTAAAAACAAAACAATCAATATACTGTAATCAGATAACTTGAAATAGTAATGCAAAGTAATACGGAGCGCAAAAGGCAGTATTCAACTAGAACAATTTATTAATTTATTTTCGTCCTGATTATGCTGAAATTTAAGAAATAGGTTTCTTAACCATTTATTAAAATTGAGTTATTTATTAAAATGCAACCTACTGTTTAGCAAAAAGATGGTAAATAAATTATTAACATGGAATTGTGCACTTGGCAAAAATTTTACGTTGCTTTTTATAGAGAAAAAAACCTGGCCGATTAACACGAAACGATAGTTTTTATTACTTTTGAAAATCGCCTCAGATGGCTAGTCAAGTTTCGAAAGATGGTTTTGAACTGTGCTGCTTTGAGAACTTGACTGATACTTACTTGCTTTTTTAAAATTCATGCCATTTTGAGAAAAATACATAAATGATAACAAGTCTAATATTGGTTTGGTCGTAAGCCGCAGAATATGGGACATATCGACGCATTTTAGCGAAAGTATCGTATGTCGCTTTTTTCGAAATTGAGATTTTAATGCATAATTGTTAGGCACCTAATGTCTCACTACCCTGTGAAATATTATGGTATAACTGAAAACGCTGTAGTTCCATAAAAATGGAAGTTTATTGTATGTTGCAGTGCTTTTCAATTTGCGCGCGAAATTATCGTATGTATTAATATTCTTATATTTTTTTTATGAAATGGCGTCTTTAATGACAAAAATTACGCTTTCATTCGTTATTATAGCTAAAACCACGAGACGCTGAAAAACATTTCCGTGATTTTCTCATTACTAAGAAATTAAGTCAAAAAAGCTTCTCCTGTAAAATTCGATTTTGCAACAAACGATAAATTCGCGGAAATGCGTCGATATTACTAAATATATGTAAACAACTTTGAAATATCGAACATTTTAAGATACAAATTTGAAAATGTTATATGATACATTCATGTACAGATGATGAACATTCGATTTTAATGAAATTATCTACATGATTTTTATACCGGGTATTATAATTTTAGTCTTCGACCATATAAAATATAGACAGTGTGCCACTAAAGTGATGATACAGCAGACGAATTTAACTAAACTTAAAAACTACTCCTTTATTAGACTTTAATTTGAAAAAATAGAAATGACATGTTGTTTGCTTCAGTTTCCTTAATATTATTACAAATAAATATTACAACTTTTTCTTTTAGTTTACTTAAAAATTAGAAAAAACTAAAAAATTCGTAACATTTTATTCCACCATATTTATACACTTGGAGGCTATAATTTCAGTCAGAACTTTGCAACGCAGTGAAGGAGTCATCTCCGACCATATAAAGTATATACATATGTATATTCTTGATCAGCATCAACAGCCAAGTCGATCTAGCCATGTCCGTCTGTCCGTTTTTACACAAACTAGTCTCTCAGTTTTAAAGCTATCTGAATGAAACTTCGCAGTTAGTCTTCTATATACTCATACTCGAAAATAAGTCGAAACGGGCATGATAGCTGTCATAGAAACGATCGAGAAATGAATACAATTAAAACTTATAACTTTTTCAATTTTTAACATATTTTCAATTCACTTAAGAATTAGCCAATTTTTGTTATTTCTGAATTTTGGTTTTTATTTTATGAAATTCGGTTTACTATATCATATAGCTGCTTTAGAAACTATTGTTAAATGTAAAGGAAAATGCCAAGCTGTAAATTTACGGGTGACTGTAATGAAAGTAGGCAATACTTCGTTTTTGTTTAATTCAAATGTATATACATAATTGATATTGTACTAATTATTGAACATCAAATTGCAATCTGCAAGGGTATACAAACTTCAGCGTGCCGAAGTTAGCTTCCTTTCTTGTTTTTTAATAATACCATATAAGTATGATTGTGTGTTATCCAACTTTTGTTGCCAATAAACGCCCAAGATTGACTGTCTCTTTCTAAGAGGCTTTACAAGGCTTAAATGCCAAATTTTTTGATCCATGAAAATTGCATTTAAATTACATATTTTGATGAAACCTCGAATTAAAAAGATTTTATTTAAACAAGAAATGCTAACGGTATAAAAAACTGTTCCCACCTTGATCCTGGGTAAAATGCTATACGAATAGTACATTTAATATAAAATGTAAAGGTAAATGTAATGGAAGCTGGCATTATTTATAAAATGTCTATATACAATATCTCTTGCTAGCATTTCATTTGATTTGAAATGTATGATTCTTAATTATCTATTTGCAAACTGCCAGGATTTACCTAAAAACTTCGCTTTCAGTTTTTTTTTTCAATTTCGAAATTCTGATGCAGAAAAGTATTGAACTAAATTTATTTTTCATACAATATTTTTTAGAATTATCTTTAGGCTTGTTTTGGTTTTAAGCAGAACTAAAACTTTTTTATGAAATTGAAACAGTGACGCTTGAGACACTTGTGTGACGCTTGACACTTGTGCAATCTGATACGTTCGAAGTTTCACTGATGTTTTTTTAAGTTGAATTTAAAATGGGTCTTGAAAAAGGTGTGACTTTACTTTGATGACTTATAGAGAATAAAAACAAAAACAAAGCAAAACAAAGCTCATGGACTCTCTGTACTTTAGAGAATTTAGAGGATTAGAATTGAAAAATTAATATATAAAAAGGAAACAGGAAAGGATGCTAACTTCGGCACACCGAAGTTTGTATACCCTTGCAGATTTCAATTCGATCAATGAATAAATTCAATGCCTACTTAAATTACATTCACCTATACATATCAATTTACAGTTTTACAATTACAGTTCTACTTCACGGTGTTGAGTTTCCCTCTTATGCATCGATCGTTTTTATGGCAGCTATATAATATAGCAGTCCGATTGTCATAAAATTTAAGTCAAAATTCTAGAATAATACAAAATGGCCATATCGCAAATTTGATAAAAATCTGTTGAAAACTGGAAAGTTCTCATTTTTTTTCTAAACATTTTCCGATCGTTCCTATGGCAGCTATATGATATAGTCCTATTGGGCCCGTTCCGACGTATATACAAGTGAGAGTATATAGAAGACTAACTGTAATGTTTCATTCAGATAGCGTAGGAAATGTCTCCGTAAATTAATTGAAAATAAGTTAAAACTTGAAAAAGTTATAAGTTTTAATTGTATTCATTTCTCGTTAGTTCCTATGGTTGTTTTATAATATAGTTTTCCAATCTTGCCCGTTTCGACTTATTTTCGAGTAAGAGTATATAGAAGACTAACTGTAAAGTTTCATTCAGATAGGGTAGGAAATGTCTCCTAAATATATAGATACACATATAACATATAACAGCTAATTTTCAATTTATATTTTATTGAAAAATAAATTGTATCTATACGGGTTTAAAACAAACATACAAACATTTTAATTTGACCTCCAACTAAAAAGCTGGATCAGCCCAACATTTGAATTTTCAAATTCAACAAAGCAGGCTCTGAGCTTCAATACACAGAAAAAGTTCCCTATAGGTTTCAGGGGCTGGTTATTTTAAATATAACGATATTTAAATATAAAAAAGTAGTATGTAGATAATAAATTTATTTAATTAGAATAATAATAATAAATAATAGAATTCCATTTTTTTTTACTAAAAATGCCAACGTAGATTAATTTTCTCAAAAGCACCTATAAATGTTTTCTATTTACAAAAAAGATTTCTTGAATGGTCGGAATTGTCTTGTAAGAGATTTGGGTAACATCCCAAATAATAATAATAATTGTATATTTTGATTTTTTCAGACCACAACTTTATTTGGTTATGGTACAATAGTTGTGTTTTGATAAATATGTTGTTGTCTTCGAACGCGAGTCCAGTGAAAAAGTATATCTACCGATAAAAAATCAGCTCGTTTTAATCAGCTAATTTTAATCTGTCCGAACATTTTCTGATATTAGAAGAAACATCGATGGTAATGGAAGAATTATAAAGTGGCCGTTTTTGGCTATCACTCGCATTTGCCTCAGATGGATAAATAAAAGCTATTAAGCCAGGAGTTGTAGTTCCATACGGCCTTTGGGATATACGCGTTCATCACAGGAAAAGGCGCCTACCTTTAAATTTATAGACAATTTTATGTAGAATTTGTATTCGTTTTTCCGGCCTTATCAACTATAATTATACTCAATTGCAGGTCAGCAGTAGGCCCCAACGATTTCACTATGGTTCACTGAAATACTTTTCTTCGCCAAATTAAAGAACTATCAGTCGTTTTTTTCAGTTATAGGATACTGGATAAATAATTGCGATCTGGCATAAAACGTAGCTTACTTCCGAATTTTGTAAAAATCATATAACGATTTGTTATAGTTTCCATTAGAACGATTGGTCAAGTCAGTGGAAAGTCAGCATATAATTAATTAAATAAAATGAGCGTAAGAACTTTATAAGAGTACAATATTTTTTTTAAGGTATCTAGCTTCAATTTTAATATTAATAAACAGCACTAACTAGCTGTTGTTCTGTTTGAAATTTCACATTTGTAAATTCATTACGACACGTTTTAGTTTTGCATCAAATTACAACTAATTTGGACATTTCACATTACAAAATATGTATTTCAGACCTCACATATTCGAATTCATTTCAAATATGTAATAAGTTTGTGTGTTTTTCAAGTTTTCGTAATCTTTCAATTGTCTTTATTTGCGTTATTTTTCCCTGCACGTTCATTTGGAGTGATCTCTGGTACGCCAATTTGCCAAAATCACTTTGTGTGGTAACTGTTAAAAAATGTAGTTTTGGTCAAGAAAGCTGGTCCGCATAGTCGACTCTTTTTTACTATAATCTATTTAGGCAGAAAAACTAATTCTCGTTCAAGAATAATAGTTATATTTGACTCCTATATCGTGAATAGCAGTCATTCTCAATTTATTTTCTCACCATAGACATAACAATATAGTTTTTTATATTCAGCTGTAGATACATATAATGTATCCTTCGCCGACAAAAGTTTTGCATTTTTCAAAAGAAAAAGACACAGCAGCAGCCAATATCGGTTGTTGCTTATTGAAAAATGTCCTAATTGGGTCGAAATTCCAATCAAACAACGATTCCAATTCGTCTTGGATCGGTGCTGTCGGATACAGAGTCTGAATTTTTTCAGCTTAGCTTTTATGTCTGAGGGCCGGCCGCGGCCTTCGACGGCCTCAAAATGTGAGAATTGTTAGTCCGCTGCGGCTGCAGGTGCAACCATATGTAATGAACTCCGCAATGACGCCGTTCTTGCAGTGTGAAAACGTTGCACCCCCGAGGACACCAAAGGACTTCCTTTCGCTGGAGAACTGTGCAAATATGAGTGCGGCCAGCGGAACTGAGCTCTTGAAGTAATGAGCAAACAGCAAATAAAAAACAACAGCCCATTCGCAACTGTTTCGAAATCGCTGCTTGCAGAGGGCAATCTCAAAGGCATCGGGTTCTATCACTCCACAAGCTATCGATGTGCCACATATTCAAATGAAGCTATCCATTTCTGCATGAATCCGGTAATTTGCTGCAACTCCGACCAAAATCAATTACGTAAGGCAACCATTGATTATGCCGTGCGGCCAGTCAGCCTAAAATTGCAGAGCTTTAGCCGCAACTGCCATTTTGGATTTGTCTGCCCTTCGAAGGAGGCGTGAAACATGAATTATGCTGCTGTGTGCTGCGGCTAGAGAGTTCGTGTACCAAGGACGGACCAGCATTGATCGCAAGGCGTTGAAGGCGCTGGATAAGCAGGAAAACAAAACAATATAAAATGCACAGAAACGTTGGCCAGAGAGCAGCTGAATTGAATAGTCGGCACTCCAACATGTCGAAGCTTCGCTGACGAACAGTGCGGACAGTGGACAATGGTCCAGGCCACTCTGGACCCTTCCTTTATCCCACCAACTTGTGCTCCGGCTGCAGCTCAGCTCCAGCTCCAGCTCCAGCTCCAGCCCAAGCCCAAGCCCAAGCTCCAGATCCGAGGAACCGAGCACCGTTCGGTGTGCTACGAATTTATCTACCTGAACAGCGACCATCGTCAATCCTCCATCGACGGGGCCGCCGCAGTCGTTGCATGTGTAGCCTGCGTTGCTTACTGCGTTGGATCCCCAAGGAGCCTGAACATAATGGCCACCAAACGTCAGAGCGGCTACCACATGGCCCGATGTTTTGCTGGTTTCTGTATTTCAGTGGAATTGCAGCCCGCGCTGGCCTCAAATACCACTGCCAATGCCACCGCTTGTGGCTGTGTCAGCCCATGGCTCCTGCTGGCTTATCAATACATTTAATATCTCTTCTGTGGGCACTGCTACGTTTACGGCATCCAATTGGTACGTTGCCTCCAAGATCAAGAGAGGAGCCCACTCTGCCCCATCCCGCGCCGCCGTCGTGTCCCGAACGCTGGTATTTCGCCTGGCTCGGAGATGGGCTGCTTTTGCGTAGGATTCATGTTGCTGCTTTGATGTGGATGTGGATGGCGCAAGTCAACGCCATTGTTGTAGTTGCTGCTGCTGCTGCTGCTGCTGGAGAAGCTGCCTGGATGTCAGTTAACATTTCGAATGCCATACAAATCGAGTAGCAGACATCGGCAACGGGCAACATTTCTGGATTTCTATGGCGGCTTATAAAGGTTTTTCCTGTTGTTGCCATTACTCAGGGGCATTGTCGTCTACGTATTAAATTGTAGTTGCCGATTTTGTTCAATGTTTCAATTTCAATTCCTGTGAAACTTGGGGCAACAACACAACCTTTAGTTCTCACACCACCGATGAAACGGATACATACATTTGCGAAAGGAACCTTAACGTTCCCAAATGAAATAATTGGAAATAAGGTAAAAATCAAAAATAAGTCCTGTTAAAACAAGAAGTGAAATTCCAATTAGTTTCATTTAGGGACCGTTTATAAGAGATATATAAAATCAAAGGAATAAGAAGCATTCGCGAAGTACGGGAATAATAAACATATGGTATTTTCATCCCCTATATCCATAAAGTACAAGACTATTAAAACTTACTGGCAATCAAAGAAGTGTGCAAAAGGCAGAAGGAGGCATCTCCGACTCACCAAATCAAGTTGAGTCCAATATAATCGACGAATTCAATGAATATTTAATGCAAGAATACACAGGTCTCAGAAGACCATGTTTATACTCTTGTGTCACTTTCCAAGAGCATTACCATACTTTTAAAATCAAGATGTAAATGGTTCTGATCAGACTATCGCATTCCATTTTCAAATCTCTGTACTACTATAAGTATGCTTACGCAGTATGCCGGCCTCAGTTATTTCTTTAAGGATATTGAATGGACAAAATTGTTGTATTTTATTCTTTATAAAGTAAGAGACTGAAATTACTATTTTTTCCTGTTTCACACATTTTCACTTGGTGTATTTGATTGCCGTATTGGTACCAAATATACAAATTTCCGTAGGCCCAGAACCGGGATTCGACCCTCAGGATCTAAGATGACCCGGTGACCATTGACTATTGTACTATTAGAATAAAATATTCATGTTTTGCAATTGACTAACCAGAAATACAATCCCAATCTAATATAAAATGTCAATTAATTTAAAATTTGTATCTAAGCGAAAAAATGTTCATTAATTAAAGAAACAAGATAGGAATCTAACTTCGGCGCGCCGAAGTGTGTATGCCCTTAAAGACCAATGGCAATCTGAAGGGACAACATTTATAACTAATCCAATATAAATTATATATGTTATATGTAGATATTTATGTTAAGAAACAACTATGTACAGTTTCACAATTATAGTTTTACATTCACAGATTCCTCTATATTTACCGATTGTTAACAGTAGTCCGATTTCTCATAAAATTAAAACTGAAATCCTGAAAAAATAAAAAATGGGCATGTCTCAGAAAAAAATAAAAAACAAAGAATAAAAAAGTTGTTGAAAACCGGCAAGTTCAAATAATTTCCCCATGGTTTCCACGGCAGCTATTTGATATAGTAGTCCGATCTGGCTCGTTCATACTTTTATACGGGAGATACTATATAGAAGACTATCTGCAATGTTTTCAGATAGCTAGTGCTGATGCTGATCCAAAATATATACTTTATAAACTCTTTATAGGGTCGGAAATGACTCCTTCACCGTGTTCCTAACTTTTGACTAAAATTGTAATACTCTGCAGGTGTATAAAAGCTAGAAAACCTGGGTCTAAATAAGAAAGGAAACAAACTTCCTAAGCTCTCATACATTATATTTTAAAATCATAACAAATAAATAAATATATATATATATATTTCTGACTTTTATGGTAGCTTTCCATGAATTGAATTTCTTTCAATTTATTGTAGAATATCTTTACGGGTTAAGGGTGATTTTTATAATGACAAGTGTTGTGGTAAGTGCGTAAATGCAAAAAAAGTAAATTGCGTGATATTGCTATTCCATTCTCTGGCTATACAAGTAAATAGGCCACTGTCGACAGTAGATACTTAAAGTAATTTAGAGGAAATTAGAGTACTTTAGGAAATAATAATAATAATAAGGTTTAATATAAGAATTTAATTAATGCTACATCTTCAGAGCAGACCATTAAAGCATGAGCCCTGCGACCATCACTTTAAATCCCTAAGATACAGACTCAATTTGCTTCAGCGTGGTTTGAGTTTTGCAACCGACTGTATAACCTTTAGGATAAGGCCAAAGCCTCTCATTTTTCACACTGCCCCCTTGGGCACTCCTCGCCCATGCAATACACATACCACAATCTGTGCGTTTAACTGGCAACTGCAGGGCGTCGTATACCTAGACTGGACACATGTCCGCACATTTTAGAAGTTTGTACCAGTGCCGGCAGGATGGGGGCACAACCGAACCCACCGAAGCTATCGACTCCCGTTGGGAGACGTCCAGGTACGCGGCAGAGAACTGGCGTCATGTCCGCGTCCACGTCCACATCAAAGTTGAGTATTGTTTTTATTTATTTATGTGTTTTTTCCGAGCTGACTGCAGCAACTCTGCTTTTGGTGCGTTTGACAGCAGCTGGCCCTGCTCATCTCCCGAACGTCATGAGTTATGTGTTTGCCGCGATAGAGATACTTGTCCTCGGCAGCAGCAAAAAAGGAAGCCACGACGCAGGTCATAAGCCGCCATTTCTTTTGCAATGCGCCTGTGCGCTCAGCTGCGTGTGTGTGTGTGTGGTGTGTGGTGTGTGTGGTGTGTGTGTTGTGTGTGTGATTGCAGGTGATGGGGGTTGGTGGCATCGTCATGGATCGCAAGAGTTGGCCAAGCATTGGCTGTTGGTGCCGCCGACGGCCCAGCCTCTGTCGGCAAAAGCGTAAGCATCAGCAGCATTGGAGGCAGCTTTGGCATCAACATCCAACCATTGTTTGCCCCACCACACAGCCCACAGGCACCGGCACAGGCACAGATGCGGACACGGATTCGGATTCGGATACAGATACCAGCTCGAGTCGAATTCCCATTCCCCTCACGCTGCAGCAATTCGCAGCCCATATTGGCTGTGCGATTGCGTTTAAGTTGGGCACATATTGCTGCAGATGCAATCCGAATTTGCAATTCCTTTGTATTTCTGCCCGGCTTAGTTTTTATTTATTTATTTTGCTAGCTTGCGAATCTTTTATTCATAACCCTGGCATGCCATCGAGCTTATTTAAATTTGATTTAAATTTGCATGGATTTGTCCTTTGCCTCTACCAAATAATTTCCAGCATTTCCATTTCACTTTTCCATCAACAAATCGACTGCGCGCACCGCGGCCATTTTAAATTGCACGCACACACATACACACACACACGCACACACATATCGATCCTGAAAGTTCGTTGAACCACAAACGTTTCAAACGTTTGGCTAACTCCATGTTGGGCGGGCTTTTGGGCAGACTTTTGCAAGTGAGGCGCCATTAGCCACTCAGACGAGCAGAGAGAGGGGTGGCGGTAAGGGGGGGGGCTACGGACAGCTACGGACAGAGCGAGACGGACACAGGCAGGCCTAATTCTCTTGAAAATTTTAAGTGTTAATTACTCGCATTTGCTGCAAACACACACACGACTGAGCGTGCATGTCCGAGGCATGTAGGTATGTAGAACACTCACCGGATACGGATACAAATACGTCGGACGGAACCGATGGACTAATGACTCAAGGTCACAGGCATGCGCACTTATGCACAAAATGTATTACAAAATCGCTGCTTCGGTATTCTAATTAATTTAAATCAGAGGAGTTGACACTTGGACGCACAACAAGCAGTCCTGGCCTGCCCTCAAAGTAGGACTCCAAGTGGGTCTGAGCGGCGAGATATCTAGATAAGTTCAACAGCCAGTGAATCCGACCGGAAATATAAACTTGATTTCATCTCCGGCGATAAATGAGCCGAAGGTTGAGTGTTGCAGTGTTGTAAAGCGCACACAAGACACAAGTTCACTCTCGACAACCAACTCAGATTTTACAATTAAGCGCAACGGGGCGGAGAGCGCACTTTTAGATGCTCCACTGTACTTACATAGGAGTGTGCGTGCTCGTAGCCTGGGCAGCCCCCAATTTGTCGTAATTTCATTTCGTTTAGTTATCATGCCACGTTGACACCTGTGTAAAACGCAACGAATTTGTATGCCGATGAGATTGTTTTCCGCATTGTCTCGCGATTTATTCATCGGTGCGACTACCCTTTGAACACTTGAGAAAAAGCAAATACCCAGCTTAATTAAGCCCAACGTGATCGATGTCCTTGTAGAATTAATATGGGAACTACTTTCCATCTTTGAAACCAAAGCAAATGGTAATAACACTGTGGGGGTGGAACTAAAATCTGTAAATGGAGTGAAGGGATTTGTAATTTTTTCTCCGAGTGTCCTGAGTCCTACCGCCCCAGATAGCGTGCCTCGCAGTTAATGTTCATCGCACAACTCCCTTGACACGCAGCCAAGCCAAGTTAACTACTCGCCTTTTCAACCCTACAATTTATCGGCGCTGAATGCGCGATTTAAATTTACATTGTAAATTATTTTCTCAAAAACTGTGCCACTATGCACTCCAATCAGAGCCACTCTTATAGATGCATCTATGAAAAATTTAACATCTAGTCTAAACAGATTGATATATCCTAAATTTTAAGATTATTTTTCATAGTGTTTTTTTTTTATAAACTATGGTCTCTGGCTATGTCTACCTATAGTTCTTTTTATTAATAATACAAGCTATAATGGGTAAGAAGTCTACAAGTCGAGTGCACATTTCTCAAGGCCATGTATCCTATTTGACACAATCTCAATATTTTAGCCGTATAAAAGGAGGCAAATCTAACAATTTGTTATTTAGTTTTGTTTTCGAGGAATAATTTATGAATAGTAATATAAAGATCTTGCCCAGAGCACTGGTTGACTCGGTAGATTTGTTTTTATATGATCAGTTAAGCTCCGTCCCATCGAAATCAAGAGTGCCATTTAAATTGGAACACATAGGGGACGATAGTAGTATTTATTATTTGCAATGGGGGTAACATCCAGCAGGAAGAATCGATATTTACATATGTAACTGTTGGGTGAATATCAAATATTTTATACATAAATTTTGGATGTATATATTTGTAAGAATATAGAATATGTATAGAATATGACAGTGGAATCAAAATCTAATACAAATTATGGAGAATATATTTCAATGCCTTCTCTATTTCAGAACAAATTGACTACTTTCTTATTGGTTTTAATACATTGACTGAAATGAAACCAACCAAAGCTGATTTTTATTGTCGCCTTAAAAAAATAGATTAGAAATTTTTTCCTTGAAATACCAGGATCCGAAACTTCAACGTCTGATATTTAATGAGACCTTGAATGGGTCTGTTAATATTGATGAGACTACGACGCTAACATGGTCTAACCAACTAATTAAACAACTAACTAAAAATATTTCTGATAGAGACGACTAAATCGACTCCACTGGGATCTTGATCAACACTATCAACCGAGTAGTTCAAGACATGTTGGATTGTTCTCCAACCGATCAGTGTGAAATATCAGATATAGAAAACTAGTTTAGTTTTAAGACTAAATTTCGGGTTTGAATAAAACCAGAAAGAAGCTAACTTCGGGATGCCAAAGTTCTCAGATTGCAAATGAATCCAATTTGGCTAAATGAAAACTAACGCAACAAGACAGGTATTCAAAATAAATGTTCTATGTACATATATTTATCCAATACATTATATGTACATATGTATGTATATGATATCGTCAAAGTTGTATAAAATTCAAGCCGAAATTAATAAAATAAAAATAATAAGACGTTTCTCAGTAGTTAAAAACAAGAAAGGTTAACTGCGGCATTCATTCATTTTATTATATTTAATTAGAGTTACAGTTTTACATTTTCCAATTCATTTACCGATCATTCATTTAACACCGAATGATTCATTAATTTATTCAATTTGTATATAATTAAAACGGAAATTCCAAAAATAAAAAAACTGCTATATCTCAGATTACATGAAAATATGTTTGATGAAAAGCGAAGTTATAATTTGTATACCCTTGCGGGGTATTATAATTTCAGCCCGACCATGTAAAGTATATATATTCTTGATCAGCATTAACAGCCGAGTCGATCTAGCCATGTCCGTGTGTCCGTCTGTTCGTTTCTACGCAAACTAGTCTTTTTGAAGCTATCTAAATGAAATTTTGCAGTTATTCTTCTATATACTCTAACTCGCATAATGTTATGTCGGAACGGGCCGGATATATCATATAGCTGCAATTGGAACGATCGCAAAAATGTAGAATATAATTATTACTTTTCCAGTTTTCAACAGATTTTCATAAAATATGGGATATATATATTTTGTGTTATTCTAGAATTTCGGATTTAATTTTATGAAAATTAGGCTATTATATTATAGCTTCCATAGAAACGTTCATTAAATATAGAGGAAAATGCCAAACTGTAAATGTACAACTGTAAATATAAAAAGTACAGGTGACTGTAATGAAAGTAGGAATTATTCCCTTAATTTTGTTAATTAATAATTTGACTCGTTAGTTTTTATGAAAAACCGAATAACAAGCATTCGAGTTATAATACAATAAAGGTTCTGTGTTCTGTAACATTTATAATCCTTTAAATTTCACCCACATTGCGCGGTACCCAGGGTATCCCACAGTCGGCACTGTAGCTTTCCTATTAGTTCTTAATATGAATCGACAAAAAAATGAATATTAGGCATTTTTGTAGCCGAAGGTGTCAAATCTCTGAAAGAGTTGCATTCTTATTAAATCTTAAATATATTATAATTAAAATACTGTTCTATACTGTTGAAAAAAGAAGTGGTTTCATCTGTATCAGCTTCTTATGTTGCAAATAAAGTTTAATAATACAGGAATAACTTTTCAGTGTTCACAATTTTGACGGTATTGTATACATAATACACGTATGCATTACAGTTCACTGTAAAATTGTAATATTTTTTAGTGTTGTCTTTATAATTTTTAACTAAATGTATCTTAAATCAATGTAACCCGAGCTTCTGACAAAACATCTAGCGCGATGCAGTCAATATTTTGTGTCCGATTTTATTGAAAAGTAGACTTATGTATAATAAAAAATAAAATTCGCGAAATAGTGTGCTCACTCACTTGGGAGGGTGACGTTTCAGAGGTAGCATGTTTTTTCACAGCGCTAACACTGCCTGTGTGTAAGGAGGGGACGGGGACCCTCGTAACAGAAGCGCGAAGGACCTACGCTTTTTGCATTAATTACTTTTTAAACCCGAAGCGCAGCATTTTTCCACCATCTGGCTTGGGTGTCGGCCTTTTAATTTTTGTCGCTCCTTGTAAAGCGAATGGCATCCTGGCCGTGGTGTGACCCACAGTCTCATTTCTAGACACAGAGCCAGTGCTCCTATATACCCATTTCCATCCCTGCCAAATTTGTCGCACGCCAGGACTCATATTTCGATCATTTTTTCACACGCAAATTCTTATCCTTATTCTTTGCTCCTTGCCGCAAGGACCAATCGCATAATGGGGCGTGGTGACTGCGACGGCCACGAAAGTTCTGCGAACTCAGCCCCCGGCCTGGCCGTGCTCTGCCTCGCTCCCCATTTGATGTTGCTGTTTATGTTTCGCTATTGCGCAGCGACACGACACAAACAGCGGCGTCGAAAGTGACGGAGTAGGGCGGGAGGGCGGCATTTTTCTCAAGCAGGACACAGTATTTTCCGGGCTCACTCTCAGGGGAACTTGTCTAAATGACTCGTCTTCGGCTGGCAGCCATTTTTCAGACTTCGGCTGCGGCTTCGTTGCTCTGACTCCGTCACCTCCAGCAGTACCTTCCGATGCCTCAAAGGCGCGAGGCCGGGGGCTATGCTTACAATGTACCAAAAGAAAAGCGTGAAAAATCAATGAGTGAGTATGGAGAGCTGAGGTGGCTTTACCAGAACTGCGCTTACCTAGGTTGGAACACTTTCGAAAGCTACCTGATAACTTGTAAAATATACTTTTTAGAACTTAAGGGTTTTATTTTGTAACCATTCTTACGACCTGTGCTCGTAGAGAACAAGTTTATAATATCTTAGTGTCAGCCGAGAATGTACACATTTATAAAAGCACATGAAGGGCGAAAGGAGGAATACTTCTCAGCCGTTATATAAGCCAAATTTTGTGAAAACTTCTTCATCCTCGGCTCGCAAATGGAGTGGATACACAACTTTTCATTATGATTTCTATTTTAGATTTTCTTTTACTATTAAGGGCATTAGAGGGATACAAATAAATTAGTAAAATGTAATAGCCGTTATCTTTCGCATTCCTTTTCGGTTTGCTTATCGATAGATCAATCTACGGGATAAAGAAAATATCAGGGAATTTGGTCAACAACAACAAGAATAACAACTAAAAGAAGTTGAATTTTCGTAAATACTTATGACCACTTCTATAATATTTTTTGTCAAGTCCTCAATTTTTTTTTTTTTTTGGTTTGAAAAAGTTTGCAACGAGTTTGCATGAAGAAGTCGTTTTCGATACAATAAATTATATATTTCCATGTACAGCATCAACAGTTTTTGAATTAAATTAAACCCTTGAAATATGCTTCTTTTTATTGCGGGTAGTCGGAACAGCCGACGACTATGTCATATGCAATAGAAACGTTTGGAAACTTAATAGGGAAAAAAATATATTTAGCTATTTATCAACATATTTTACTCTACTCTTTGATCATTTTTTATGTTTTTATTGTATTTACTGATACCTACAATACATAGTCGTCCGATCTGGTCGTGTCTGACTCATATCCTACCTGTTATACCGAAAACTTAACAACATTGACTGTGATTGACTCTTTTTGAGCGGCTTCACCAGCCAATTCGATTTAGCCATTACCGTCTTTCCGTCCGTATGAAACAACAAGTCTTAGAGACTAAATACAGCATTGGTGACCATATTCATATCCGTTTAAAGCAGATTAACACTAAACTTTGGTTTGAGTAAAGTCTTTCTGATCAAAGTGAGCATAAATTCTCTCGTTTTCTGACCATAAATCGTAAGTCTCTTTTGACTCTTTTATTGAACAATAAGCGACTCATCATCAAGTAATATTTCAATTAAATTTTAACAAAAAATAAAATTAGTTAAACACATTCATTTTTTAACTAATATTAAAATGAGATTCAACCCTCTAACGCATACAAAGCCATATTTGGCTTTTTATTTGCAAACATTGTTGGTTGTGATAAAACGTCACATACGCTTAACCTTTTAATACCAATTAACTTTGTTGTACAATTTTCAGTTTGAATTAAATTTTGACACATTTTTTGGATTGCCCTATATCAAGTTTGGAACATTTTGAACAATGATAATAAACTATAAATTATATTATCTCTACTAAAAAGTCTATCGTTCTTTCTAAAAAATGTAAAGTTACAAAAAATTTAATTTTATTTATTTATTTATCATTCAAAACTTCATGAGTCATGTTATGCCATTTATTTATAATTTTATAGCACTGCACTGTTGAACTAGAATCAACGAAAAGAAATGCATAACCCAAAATCACGAGCCTGACATTTACAAGAGAGACGAGATAATAATAGTGACTAGTGAAAAGCAACAGCTGATGATCAAATTTTAAAAAGCTAAATTTTCGGTTGCATTCCATTTTGTCGTTTTATATTTAATGATTACTGTAACATAAAAATAATTTTCCAAATGCTCGCTGGTTTCTTATAACAATGTATGTAGTCTTTCCTCTGTTTCTTTCTGATTTCTTCGGTTTATTCAAAGTTCTTTAATGTATAAATATAAAAATTAAATGTGTAATTTCGGTTCGCAATCAGAAAACAATGCTCGAGTCAACACTAATCATCTGCTGGAAACTTTTATATACGATAACTATAGGGTTCACTGTGAACCGCAGTCCACGTAGTGACGAAATCTAACGAGAGTGTGCGGCATAAAGTCTAAACGGCAATAGTAACAGAATTCTAGTTGCAATGTCAATATGTATCTAAATAAAACAAAGATTAAGTTTTTATAATTCAAAAATTTTTTAAAATTTTTTCAGTTTCCATAAAGTTTTTATTTTGATTTCCCATTTAATTTAAAAACCCGTTCTAAAACTATCTTTTTTCACTTGTACCATGTAATTTTCAAGCAAAAGCTTCTGAAACCTGATCATATTCGGCACAAATATAAAAACAAGAAAGGAAGATAAGTTCGGCACTATGATCACTATAGTGCGCCGAGTCGATCTAGCCATGTCCGTCCGTCCGTCTGTCTGTACGTTTCTACGCAAACTAGTCTCTCAGTTTTGAAGCTATCTGAATGAAACTTTGCAGTTGGTCTTCTATATACTTTCACTCCTGTATATGTCGGAACGGGATCGGACAAGTATATCTGCAATGGAAACGACCGGAAAATAGATAGATAAAAATTGTAACTTTTATAATTTTCAACAGATTTTCATATAATTTGATGTATATTGAATACATTGAATTATTTTTAAATTTCCTTTTAAATTTGATGAAAATCAGACTACTATAGAATATAGTTGCCATACAAAGGATCGGTAGATTTAGGCGAAAATGCAAAACCGTGACTGTAGAACTGTAAGTGTAAAAAGTATGTATAGCTAAATTTTTTTTTTTTAATATAATAATATATATAATTGAATTAATTGATTAATTGAATTAAGTAATAATTAATAATTACTAATAAAAAATTAATTTATATTGAATTAATTCACATTTTCAATTTTGCGGCTCTCCTTTTATATCACACTCTCGGAGCTCATCGTAACTCCACAGTGACAATATAAAACTATAGCTTCGACGCTTTTATACCCTTGCAGGGTATTATAATGTTCACATGTATAAATAAAAATAATATATTATTAATATATATTTTTTTCAAAATTTTTAAGAATTTCGATTTTAATTTGATGAAAATCAGACAATACAATCAGACATATATCGAAACAATAATAAGCTTTCCCTTTCCAAAGCTAGTTTATATTCTTGTTATCTATAAGAAATATATACTTTTTTTAGTCAATGCTTCTTAAAAGGTTATATTGTTTATGACTCATATACGGTAAGTACATAAATCAATTTTTACCCCATTGACTACCATGCAATCGAATCCTCGAAATTAGAAGCACGACAGAAGTATCCTTGAAACATCCTCATCCCATTCAAATTGACTCTCAAAATCTCAATGCGCCTCCCGGAAAATTTAAGTCCCGCGGAAGGGGAATAGTCTGGGCCGGTCGGGCAGTTGTTTGGTTGTTGGATTATCCCCTTGCTGTCAGCTGAGGTTCTATAGATACAAATAGCATTAACGAGTCGCACTTGTTGGCAGTGTACACAATCAGCAACCGTGAAATCCACCATTTATGTTTCCAGCTTCGCTGTCGCTGAGGTCGCAACGACCTGCATTGAAAGGGACTAGGCTATCCTGCCCCTATCGCCAATGCACTGGCTTATGGGGGCAGTAAGTGCAAAGACGCATTTTTAAATGATTTATTTTAATTTAATCAGCTGCCAAACAGAGCAATGATAAGCACCTGGCAACGCAAAGACGATACTCCAATTATGGCGTGCAAATCGGCAGCCAAAGCCGTGAGCAAATGCGGACATATGTAGCACTGGTCCACAAAGCCAAGTCGAATCAGAGCTAGAGCGCTGGGGCCGAGTCCTGGGGCGGATGGTCGCGAGGGGAGCGTGGCAGATGCAGCGGCAGCAATAGCCACATAATTGAGGGTTCAAGTAGCGTGGCTCAATTTGCGGGAGCGTTTCGCTTTATTACACACTTTCGACACGGCGACACGGAAAGCCAGCGAGCAGGGCTAAGCCAGCACTCAGCCAACCATATGTATAGTGTAGTGCCGCACATCGTACGGGGAACATCGAGCGCCACGGCCCAAAGTACTCGTATTCGTCGCTTTCGAGGCTGCAGCTCCACTCGTTCCCGCAGCTCGGCTGGGTTTGCTCCTTATGCTCTAATGACTGCCTAATAGAAAAATTCGCTCGCTGGCAACGGGGCTGCGACGTTACTGTGGGCGGGAGCGGAACCGGGAGGCGCGGCAGAAGTGGTCATCGGAGTGGGAGGGATTTCTTTGACTTGACGGGCGCACGTTTCTTACGGCGGATTGTCGTAATAAACTTGTGTAATAGAATAAACGACACACGGGCGCGGCAAACAAACTCCCCGTCGAGCTTCAGTGCGAGCCCTCTTAATGATCGAGCCGGTGGGTTGGTGGGTTGGTGGGTTGGTGGATGGGAAAGCATGCGTCGGTCTGGGAACACGTGCGGCTTGTTCGCTTTGGAAAAATCTTTGCTTTCAGCACGTGCACGGGATTTTACATAATCAAGGGGCGAGAACTCCGCATACACGAGCACACAGACTCCGGTTCGAGCTTCCGCACCTTCGGACGAGCATGTCAGGACGACCGTCACGAGCGGCATCGACGTCTGTGGGCTATCCTGTTTTTTGAGACAGCGAGAGTTGGCTTTACCATCCACCCTCCGAGTATCCCTGAGAGCCACCCGCCGAGCTTGGGACGCCCTGAACTCGAACTGAACTGAAATCTCGGCCAGAGCTTTTGTTTGCTGAAAAGATAGATTTTGACTTTTACAAATTTCGCACAAGTCGAGCTGGGTCCCCGTTCCGAACCGAACATGCCACCCTTAGGGCCCAGCATGTGACCGGATAATAGCCTTGTCTGCGCTTAGTGGGAAGGGGTCGGGTTGCCAACATAGCCGCAGGTATTTCCACGGATTAAAGCACGCAGGCCGTGTCATTTGACACCACTTGGTAATCAAAAATGCCGCAGCACTCGCCGGGGTGCTGCCCGACTCTTCAACCAGTATCAGTCCCAGGACACTCTAAACCCAAAACATATTCTTTTTTAATGATACAAGTCTCAGTGGCAATAAGGTTAAATACAGTGAATATTTACCCACTCCACACAAAAAAGTCTACTAATTCACAGTAATCGTTCAAAATATCTCAACTTTCCACTGTACTATTCAAAACAGAACTTGTAACTGAAGTGTAGAGAGTGTCACCTGGCATAAGTGCGGTCAGCAACAAACTTAGGAAGCCAGACAGATATAAACCCGGAAAAAGGGCCATCTTCTGATAACCGAAATTTGTATACCCTTAAAAATGTCATATTGGAAATTTAGTCTTAGCCAACCGACTCCGATTGTAAAATGTTTGTACATAAAACACACAAGTGCCTTCGGCAAGGCAATTTGCCTTAGATAAGAATACCGATCGCTCCGATATGAACTATATATATGAATTAACTATCTGATTTTTCGTAACCAAAAAATAAATCATTCAAGAAATTCCGGTATCGAATGGTATTGAAATAAATGGCAATAAGAAAAAAACTAACTTCCGCCCTCCGAAGTTTGTATACCCTTTCAGAAAGCAATTACATCATATTATTAATGATTTTCATTAATTTAATTTGACATCATTAAATTATTATTACACAGTATAATTTAGATAAATTTATGTTAAAAAAAAAACAACGAAGTAATGGATACTTTCATTTTATTTGCCTATACATACTTTATTTACAGTTTTGCAGTTATTTTTTTGGAGTTATATTTTGAAAAAAACTTCAAAGTTTTTATTTGTATTAATTTCTCGATCGTTTTAATGTCAGCTACAGTGGCCCACAGCTTCTTTCGTGCAGAGGTAAACTTAAAATTCAAACTAGTTGGTAAATTGTACGAAATATGAAAAAAAAAATTAAATGCAGTTTTGTTTAGAAGGATTTGGACTTTATTAAGGCACTTCATTTTTTTCAAAATAACATTACTCAAATAAAATTCTCACTTTTTTCATGTCACAGCTTATTTCGTACAAATAACTTGATCTTAAATAATAAATATAATAATAAACATAATATTTTGTGCGGTCTTCATTTTGCTTAATGACATCCTTCAAACGAGTTTCCATCGAAGAAACCAACTTTTGTGTGGATTCCTGAATATTTAAATTTTTTCAACTACATTTAACATTTGCTTCTATGGTAGCTATATGTTCCGAAATTCGGGAAGAATATAAATTGGTTATATGCATCTCAAATTTGATAAACATATATTAAAAACGGAAAAAATTATTACTTTTTTTCAACAAATTCCGATCGTTCCTACGACAGTTATGTACGAGTTAAAGAATACAGTTAGTCTTCTGCAAAGTTGCATTTAGATGTGTAGCTTCCAAACTGAGAGACTAGTTTTCGTAGAAACTGACAGACAGATTAGATCAAGTCGGCTGATGATGCTGATCAAGAATATATGTATATACTTTATATGTTTGGAAATGTAGCCTTTATAATGCCATAAGAAAGATCCAGAAATGAATACAATTAAAAATTATAACTTTTCCAGTTTTCAACAGATTTTCATCAAATTTGAAATATAGCCATTTCGTATTATTCTAGAATTTCGATTTCAATTTTATGAAAATCTGTCTACTATATGATATAGCTGCCATAGAAACTATCACTAAATATAGAGGAAAGTGTCAACTATTAATGTAAAACAGTAACTGAACAACTGTAAATCTAATAAGTATAGGTGACTGTAATAAAAGTAGGAATTACTTCCTTGATTTTTGACAGAAATGTATATAATTTATATTGTTAACGATCGAATTCCAATCTGCAAGGGTGTACAAACTTCGGCGTGTCGAAGTTAGCTTCCTTTCCCGTTTTTATGTAAGAACAGCATGATTGTTTTTAAAGCTAAACCAAGACCAAAAATCACTGAATAGTTTGATCTGTTTTCTTTATTTTATATATATTCTACAATACCTCAGTAAAGATTGACGACTATATCATAGAAAGAACGTTTGCATCAAATTGTAGCTTTCGGTTTCCCGAAGATAGCTTTCTTTCTTTTTTGTCAAAGGTTTCATTTATTTTCTGTTTCATTGATAATGTCGGTCTATTTCGTTTATTGCGTGATTATGTTATTTTGGGGGAAAATAGAATTACTAAAGGTCTCACTGAAATAATAGTACTCGGCATAACTATAAAATTAATAGAAATAATAAGCAAGGGTAGTTTCTTCTTCGGACTCCAGGAGTAACGTTCTCTTCTTGGTTTTTAATAATTTGATCCCTTGGGTCCTAATTTGTGAAAATATGTTGTGTTGTATAAAAAGCGATGTATACGTATATGCGATTGACTCTTTGTTCTTATGACACAAGACCCGAGAATGCGGCATCGAAATCACCAACCACTGCCTTTATGTGTCCCCAAGGCTTGGTCATATTTCTCCGGTGATTTCATAAAAAATTATTGCGGCACACGTCGGCGCGGATGCCAGGATGGCAGGGCAGAACTAACTTTACATATCACTTTTCATATATATATGTACACACAGATGTTAGTACCGCCACAAAAAAAGAATCAACGAGTTGCTTTGTTTACAAATTTCACATAGGATTAATGAAGTGGTCAACACTTGATTTGCTTCATTACGCGTTCGGGGATGCGAGCCCTTCCTCAGGTCCTTTGGGAACCCAACTTGGAATAGAATTATGATGGCGATAAAGCCCTCAAAAGTGTGCCGAGGCCTCCGCCCATGTCATGAAATCACATTCCTGGATTGGGAGTTTACAACCCTAACAGCCCTAATTAAAATTATTCGGTGTGTCTCCGCAGCGATTGCTCGTTTAGGCCGCGTTATTCCTAAGGGAGAACTAAAGGATTTCATCAGGACCTTTTGCGGCGGAACTGATTAGCAGACAATATGTCAGAGCTTTCCGTGGGAAGGGTGGAAGCAATCGCTTCAGCCTACAAGGGTGCTCCAGACTGCGACTGCTCGAGGGTCGGTCGATAAGGGAAAAAGTCATGACAAATAAACGGATACATGTGTCGGCAATAGTTTTGCTCATTGCCGCGATAATAATCGACATGAACAACAATGGCCTTTGTCCTGGTCATGCTCCCGCTCCTGCTGCTCGGGTGCCCTCACAAAGGACACTTGCGAGCGCACGCCTAACGAAAATTACAGGATCGCTTATGGTGCGCGGGACCGCCTGGTAGCAGTCTCCTGGTAGCACCCGCTGCCAAAACAACCCTAAGGCGATTATCTCAAGTGCTCGCCCTGCCCGCGGACCGAATGCGCCCCTGTGCACCGCACCCGCTGCAGATGCTTATCGATTACACGGCGCGCGATGAAATCATTACTCCGAATTAAATAAACGTCATACTCGCTTTTCGTCAAGTTGTGTTTGATGTCTCAATGAGCGCCACCGCGGCAGGAGAGGGCATTTGCATCGGCAGCGAAGCTCGGCCGCTTGCCCCTCCGCTGTGTGCAAACATCTGTAATTAGTGGGTTTATACGAGTGCTTCCGATCGAAGGGGTATAGTGCCAGGGTGACATCACGTTTCCAGCGGTCACTTTCTAGCTGGATGGGAGCTGAACAGCTGCCGGCCGGGCGAACTCTCGCTCTCATTGTTTGGCCCCATATTTGTATTTGTCGCCCGACTTTGTTATGATTACGGCGATAAAGCGGGCTCAGAGAAAAGTAAATCATAATACAAAAAACGAAGGCCGGCGACCCAGTCCAAAAGAAAGTGTGAATAAAGACGGGCACAATACCGGTACGATTCCCAGCAGCATGGCCGGGGCCAACAATACCTGACGCGTCGATGTATGTGAGCGGGGCCGCAAGAATTCGTTAGCAATAGAAATATTAATTGTGCCCACGTCATGGGCATGTCAACCGATGGCGGGCAACAATTGCACTACACTTTCGTGGGGTAAATTAAGTTACTTTGTAGACAAGGTGGAGCTGGGGCCTCTTCCGCTGGCTGGCTACTGGTCTTGGGCTCCGAAACCAGTTTCAGTTCCACCTCCGGCCGCAGCCTAAGCTTGGGCCTTTGTGTAACATCTTATTGTGTCCCGGCCTTTGCATGCGTCAGCGTTAAATAAAACCGTGAACATATCCATTGATTGTTCGATCCGTAATTCTGCACGATCATTGCCGGTTTATCTCTGCTTCTGCCGGACCATTTCCTATTCCAAACTTTATGAGGTTTAATAGTCCCTCTCGTCGTCGTGAAATGCCATCACGTAAGCATGCCCCTGCGTTTCACAAATTACGGGTGGATCGGCTACTCGAAAAGGCTGGGCGTCGTAATGACATTGATGCGTTAGCCAAATTGCCGGGCAAATTATAGGCGGGCAGATCCCAAACCGAACGACCTGGCAGGAAATGCGAAATTCGGTAGCCCGTTTATTAAATACAAAAATATTTGACTTCATCACCGGCCAGCCTGAGAGGGACAGTGCGAAAGAGGACCTGAGATCGGGTCCGGTCCGCTACCTGTGGACTGAAAAGCAAATGATGCATAGCTATAAATTAGATGCTTATCTGGATCCCACAGGAGTACGAGGCAGGAACCCAGCGTATGTCCAGCTCGAGGTGGCTATCGCGTTTTTGGGGCGATCCAATTAAGTGGTAATTTTAATCATTTCAGCGTCGCTAGCTGGCCCAGTTTTGGAGCAATATTATTACTGTGAAATATTTGCTGACAAACGGAAGCGATATGTTGACATTGTTCTGCGTAAAAATTCCGCAGGCTTCTGGCAGGCCTGGGAGTGGGACTCGAGTTGGAATCGAAGCCAGGATGGTATCAAGGGGACTCGGCCACTTTCTGAGAACTATTTTGGGACCTCACTCGCCCATAAGTTCATAAAAGGCATTTAAGACAGATCTGCTAATCAGTCCGGCATATAAATCGATCGCCGTTGTTTGCCTTAATTATATGCACACTACAGAAGCATCGTTTCCGGGGGGCAGGAGTCGTACGGCGTAGGTGAGAGGTTCGCTGGCTGCAACTAGCTGTGTTTGCCAATGGCGTCTTTCCCGACCCTTTGTATGCGGCTTGCGTAGGTGCCACGCCAACGCGGTGTATTTGTCTTCAGCTGGGTAGTCCGGCAAACCCCCAATTCGGCAGCTCCTAATCCGCGGCGTACTTACGATCTACCCTATGTTTGTTCACTGCATTAGCGTGGTATCGGTATTAGGTGTAAAATACTTTGATCATTTTCTTATGGCTAAGAGGTGGTAATTTCTTCTTCATTTCTGAATAAGCAACAGTTATAAGCCATATATTGTGTAGCAGTGTTAAAAAGATTTTTACAAAGTTATCTTATATTAAGTATGGATTCATAAAACAAAATTATTTGATGGGAAAAACTCTTAACTTGACTTTAGAATTTGTATCCTGCCTTGAAGAAATAATTACATTTTGTGCTTTATGTGGAGTGTACAAAACAGAAAGCATTTAATTATTTTCTCTAAAATTTAATTTAGTACATTTCTGTAGTATTTTTAGAAGTATATTTTCAATGGAAAATATAGATTCTTTAGAATACTATTAAAAAATACATTATTATTATTTTGCCATTTTAAGCAAGTTATCCTTTATAAAGCACACAAATCAAAGAATTTAAAGTGTTTGTTAGCAACGACCTGCTAATAATTTGGAAAGTTCTTAAGACTCGAGGTCAAACGTCAATCTTAATAAAAAAAAAAAAACAGTGCGTCCTTTGCCAAAAACAGCTTGCCATCAGACCACTTACAATCATTACATTTCTTGGTACCTTTCCCTATATCTGAACTAGAAAACGTTTGGAATTCTTAGCGTCCAGATTTTATTTAGATTATTCCGATTTTTTAATATTATTAGAAGTAATTTTTTTTTGAATAATTTTAGGTTTTTAATTTTGATTAGTGTTTTGCTGCAAAATTGTGACAACTTAATCTAATCGGTGTATAATATTTAAGTTTACAATTGCTTCAAAACTTTTTTAGGGAGCATTAAAATTATTTTTTTTTGATTTCATAATTTGTAACAGGTAACATATTATAACATATGTGATGCGTTAAGTCAAGACCCTGTCTGGGAGGTTGTGAAATTTGAAAGAGAGAAAAAAGGAGGCTAGCTTCGAGATTTGAATTTAATTTCAACTAATTTGAGTGTTAGCCATCTTGTATCATTTAAGAATTTTGGGGTTCATATAGCTTTCATATGAACGTTCGATAAATTAATACAACCAATAATAACTTCGCTGTTTTTCAACATATTTTCATTTCCTCTGAGAAATTGTTATTAATTTTTATTTTTACAATTTTGGTTTTAATTTTATAAAAATCGGACGACCATATAATATAGCTGCCAAAGGCACTATTGTTAAATGTGAAGGAAATCGAAAACTGCTTGGATAAATTGTAATAGTAAAACTGTAAATATATTATGCATATGTGAATGTAATGGAAGTAGCCTTTACTTATTAATTTGTTTAACATTAATTTAAATAATTTTACTATTAATTTATTATTTGTAATATTTTATAATTTATCGAATTGAAATCTTTCAGGTTATACACACTTAGGCGTGCTAAATTTAGCTTCCGTCTTGTTAATGCAATGTTTCATTTGATTCACTTGCAGAATTTTTTAATCCTAGTCAAAGGTCAGATGTGTAAATAAGTAAAAGCTTAATATTTTAAACAGCATCAACAGAGCGGTCGATGCTTAGTACCCATGTCCTTAGTATACCAATTTTATACGTAAAAACAAATAACTTTTCCGACTTGGTTTCCTGCGTTTTTATATATGTAAGTTTAAATTCAAACTATAAGACCCCTCAGGGTCAAAAAAGAACCATGTATCACTACCAGCTCGTATCACCAAGACTCGTTGCCCTACAAAGGACCGTTGTTGCGGAGTCTACACAATCATAAGGTAGCATAAGGGTCGCGGCTTAGCGGGACTGACACGTGCACGCCTTTAATTTGTTTACAAATCACTTCAGATATTTTACACGCAAAAGGACGCGGTCAGGCGGGACGGCGCAAGGGATTCGTGAAACGAAAGTCGGGTGCACGCACGCTACGCGTTTGTCCATTTAAAAAATTAGGAAGAAGCACATGATTGCGGAGATTTTATATCCGCTAACCCGTAGCTTACAAGGGTATTATAACTTCGAGCCAACCGAGAATGTACGTAACTAACAGAATGTGCAACCTCCGACCCCATAGAGTAAAGTCGACTAAGCCACTTTTATCTGTTGCACCCAGATAAAGATTGTTTCGAAATTTGGACTTGCCAACTTCGGCCATCACAAGAACAAGTTAAAAGTAAATTAAAATCGAACAAGAAAGGAAGCTAACTTCGCACGCCAAAGTTTGTTTTTTCTTGTAGTTTGACTATGAATATTCGTTAAACTTTCATACTTTAAAGCCAAATAATAATAAAATGTAGATAAATATATATTTATTCATTAATTTGGTTTCTACGGCAGCTGTATAATATAGTGGTCCGATCCGGCTCGTTCTTACTGCAATAGAAAGCAGACTATGTAAAAAGTTGACTTTCACTGTGCAAAAAGTTTAGATATAACTTCTAAAACAAGTAAAGCTAGAGAAAGAGGTAATTGAAATTCTTGATCACTTTGCCTGGATTTTAATTTTTAATTAGTTTTGAAGTTGTTTTTTTTTTTCTAAGGGTCTTCATAGTAGCCCTCTATTTTATAAACCTCGAGACGCACAATTATGGAACAAAAAATATTTCGATAATTCGCTTTATTGCAATATTATTAATCAAATTTTACATCACTCGCTTCCCAAAGATAACTTTAACATTTACCATACATATTTCCGTAAAAATAAATGTAGAGTTTCGTTTCATGTGAATTTGAAACAAAAAATGCTCAAATTTAACATTAACTCTATGAGATAAAGGCGATTATACGTTCAACTACAAATATGTATGATTAAAATAACAAACTAGTCAGGAAGCTAATTTCAGCACGCCGAAGTTTGTATACCCCTGCACTTAACAATTGGATCATTAAGAATTAATTTAATTTGATTTAATAAAAATAAACAATTAAAAGGATATCCAAATATTTTTTATATATGATAAAAATTTCCTTTTATCATTTTTATATTTTAATAAGAGTATAACTTAAATTCTATAATAATAAAAGATGGCATTATGCCAAATTATATGAATATATGTATATGTTGAAATCTGGAAAAGTTATAAATTTCTAATGTTCCGATCGTTACATTCAAATAGCTTGGAAACTGAAAGATAAGTTTTTGTAGAAACGGACAAGCAGACGGACAGACGGACATAGGTATATACACTCGTCTATATATATAAATACATATATATACTTTTTAGGGTCGGAAATGAGTCTTTAACTTTCACCCCGTCTCCAAATGCTTCTGCCCTAATTTAAATCACAAATGGATTTTTTAGTGGCACATCTATCCAGAATGTCCTTAGGCGCGAATCCTCCTAGGACTTCTAGAAATAAAACAACAAAGGAAGCTAAATTTGCCACAGTGTAGTTTCAGTACGAATAGCAATTGACAATTGCTCTATTTGCAGACAGACGGGGTAGATGGTTAGATTGGTACGGCTGTTGATGCTAATCAAGAATATACATACATAAATATGTATTTATATACCTACAAGGCTGCACACGTTTCCTTTACTTCGTTGCAGTGCAATAATACTTAACAATTGTATAAAAAAAGACATACAAAATTTGTATTTTAGATTGCTACAGTTAAAGATCGTGGTTCAAGACTCCAATAAACATTTATTTAGTAATTTTAGGAATAGCAAATTACTGCAATTGTAAACCTTAAATACATATGTAACTGGCAGAAGAAGGCTTCTCTGACCCTATAAAGTATAAATATTCTTGATCACAATCACTTGCCGATTAGATAAGACCATGTTGGTCTGTAGGTCCGTGTGAAACAAAAGATCGTAGAGAATTTTAAAGCTGGCGCTACGGAATTTGGCGACAACATTTATGTCTGTTTCAAACATATCATGTTTTTTTTAACATTTGGGCATACCCATTTCGTATTCAAATTGTATAATTGATTTTGAGTTTATACTAAATTTATATAGAATAGGAGCGAAGCGGGCGTTTTCTGAAAATTTGAATCAGATCATATACTTAACATCGGTGTTATTTGCCAATAAAATGTCTATGTACTACATTGAAGTTCTGATACATCTAAAACGAGTTGGCAGCACAAATGGGTGTTTCTCAACATGTTCGCAGCTATATTTCTCTGTATTTGGGTGTTGCGCAACATGTTTTTGCATCATTTGTCTTCATTTGTGAATATTGATTTAAATTTTAGTTTTTGAACCGAATTACCGGGCAATTCAATTTTTTTTTTTCAATATACACGCATGAATTAAAGTTTGTTTAATTTTATATACATTAGTTAACGGTCTTTAAATGTATTCGAAAATGTAATTATGTGAAAGTAACACATATAGGGTAAATGTAGGAACATGACAAAATTTTTCCAACAACATAAATATATACGATATAGTTATTCTTAGGATTTTAAATTAATGTTTTAAAATTTATGATAATCGGATAGTTTTCATTCGCCGATCTTATAAATGTTTTATATTTCTACTATATGTTTCTTTCGTTTGTCCCTATTGAAAGATTTTCACAACTGCAGCATTCCGAAGCTATCTCCCCCTTTTTTTTTTGTTAAGTTATTATTATTATTAAGGAATAAGTTATTTGTAGTCTTTGTTCCCCAATTTGCTGGCATTGAGATCCTTTAGGAAATGTATAATGCTGCCTCGTTATATCCAACCTGCATCATCTTTCATCCGAATCCGTCCTTCTACACCGTCGAATGTACAAACAAACCAGCACTCACACACGAGGTTCGCCGATGCCGAGACTTTAGTTTACCTGTCTTTTGCGTTGAATTTGCCATTTCAACATTTTGTTCAGAAGCGCTTCGTTCGGTGGGATTTCGGTTTGTAGTGCTTTTTTGCAAAAGGATTCAAATCGAGGACTGTGGTTTTGCGTTCAGAGTTGTTCTTGCTGCGTCCTACCCATCGCATCCTTCGCATTTTGAGTGCAGTGCCAAAGCGCAGTACTTGTGTAACAAGCAAACAACCTTACACCCGCTTGGCACGCACACACCCTTGGTTGTCCCGACGAATGGAAACGTAATATCGGATTTTCGTATTTACGTCACTGCGGTTCTGCCCCTCCCCACGTGCAAAGCACCTCGTCAGTGATGCCGCCGCCATAGCTTTTGTAGCTCTTCTGTATACTTTGCAGTACCAAAAGGCTGCATTGTAGGGCACGGTTTTCCTCCCGGTAACGTTTCCCACCACACACTCCCGACCCCCTCCGTCTTCTACACAAAGCTGCTTCAGAACACCGCACTAGAAGTAAAACGTAAACTTTGACAATCATGCCATTGAGGGGGTGTGCGAGTTGTGGTAGTAGGTTGTATGTACAGATCCTCAAAACAAAAAAAAAAAAAAAACAAAAAACAAAAAATGAGGCGGAGCACTGCTTACGTTATGTTTCTGCCGAGTTTCAAAGAGATAAGGTTTTTATGTTTCTTTATGTGGGAGCTGGCAAGTGGAACGTGCCCCATACCCACCCAGAGGCAGCACCCCCAGACACCAGCCATCCACCCCAGAAAACCATCATGAAAGTTAAATAGACAGAAAATTGTTCACCATTTTCTGAGCTTGGATTTTTCAATTCGTTGCCTAGCATCATTGCCTGAAAGCCAAAGAGCGTGTATTTTCCAATCCGGGTGCGATGAAAGGCAGACGCGCTGAGTCTGAGAGCGGGAACACCATTGCTTTTGAAATTGTGAAAGGATACGGATTCTATATAATTCGGTGCAAGAATTACTTTATTTGCAGAAGCCTACCCATTTATATTGACTTGAAAAAATAAAAATTCCCCCCACATATAAACTATTAAAGTATAAGAACTTTAATCAGGAAAGTCCTCTTTCGAGGGCTCCATTAACAGGCGAGTTGATTTAGCCATGCTGCAGTACCATTAATCAGTACTTCATCAACAGAAGATTGGTGTTGTTGATGAATCGTCGACGCTCCATACAAATTACTGATGCAATTGACATGTGCATGTCCTAGGCTGTCATCAGTGACAAATTCATCAACAATTAATCACTTTTCCATTATTATTCTATTTTAATTCTAAAATTAAATTATTATAATTTTCGGCAGAAGTTGGCAACGTTTTGAAGAAGTAATTTCCGGCCCTATAAAGTATATATATCCTTGATCAACATCAACATCCGAGTTGATCAAGCTTAGTCCATCTGTCCGTTTCTAGTCTCTCAACTTTAAAGCTAACTAAATGATATCTTTATAATACATATTATCATAACTATGTACTATATCTTCTAGTTGAATAGGAACAAAACGGGAAATTAATAAAACAAAAATTGTATAAAATAAAAATGTAAAAAATAATATAGTCACTTTGTATACTACATACCTATATCACATTTTTATTTCGAATTATTTTTAGAATTCCGATTTTAATTTAATACAAATCTGACAACTATATCATAAATCGAAACTCTTTATATAGTATGTATAGGTGAATATAATGAAATTAGACATAAGTTTGTTGTTTTTTAACATAAATAGATATAATTTATGTTGTATTAATCAGCAAGAGTTTTTGTTTTGATTTTTTGTCATAATTCGCTGCTAATTGTATAATTGTATGTTTTAGGTTAAACTTTTAGTTAAAACACTTTTTTCCAATGTGTTCCATATAGTATAATTTTGTCTGTTTTTAATATAATTCAAGTATTTTTCATGTTGCACAAACACAAACCCTCATGATATAATTACAATTTGTTTAAAAACTGCACCTTTATCAACTAACTCCATAAAAAATTTAAAATTCGGAAAGCCGAATTATATAAATTATATATATTTGTGTTAAAAAGCAACGATTTAATGATAACTTTCATTTTAGTCACCTTACTTATTATATTTTCAGTTTTACAGTTACATTTTTATTTTCACAGTTTGCCATTTTCCTTTACATTTAACGATAGTATCTGTGATAGCTAAATATATGTTATAGTAGTGCAATTTTGTATTCATTTCTTAATCCTTCTTATGGCAGCTATATGATATGGTCGTCCGATCCAGCCTGTTCCGGTTTGTACACAAGTGAGAGTATATAGGAGACTAACTACACAGTTTCATGCAGATAGCTTTCAAGCTGAGAGACTTGTTTTTGTAGAAACGGACTGTCTAGTCGGACATGGCTAGATCGACTCGGCTGTTGATGTTGATCAAGAATATATGTATATACTTTATAGGAGATGACTTCACTGCGTTGCAAACTTCTGACTGAAATTTTAATACCCTGCAAAGGTATAACAACGCCCATTCCGCTAATATTGTTGAGAAATGGAGAGTGGAAGAGAGAGAGAACACCTACGTGCCGCTTATTTTTAATGTCAGATTGATGAATTTTTATCTTTTTTCATCAGCTAGTCATCAACCTTTTTTAAAGAGAAAAAATGAAAGCAGAGAGAACAGGTAGAATTCGCTTTCGGCACGTTGATGAAATGTTAATGACAGTGCCCTATTGATGGCATGTGCTACTAACGGTTCTTGAATGTGTTTCCGGCTTGTCTTGCTTTATCTTGCAATGGCGACCATCTATCTCAGTGGATTGCGAGCGAGATAGCTGAACTGACATCCACGAAAATTTTGTTATAGCGATATATGTATTCGATGATTTGAAAAAATTTTTATTTATCCATTTTGTCTTTATTCGGGGATATAACTTTTGAAATAATATTTGAAATACAATATTAAGAGACTTAAATGACACCGAATGGGCCTTCGTATAAAAAAAATAGAGTTTGGGAGATAAAATATGATTTCGAATAAAGTTATTAGAATGGAAAAAGAAAGATGTGACTTATATGGGTTGGCTATTTTCTTTAATTAAAAAAAAAAAAATTCAAAATATCATTGACGAGTTCTGTATTCTAGACAAAAGTACTATAAGCTTGGATGAGAACCATTCAGAACATGTACATTTTGTAATGAGGAAAAAATGCGAATATATGTATATGCATTATGTCATTTAACCACATATCTATTTTCACTTATGTTTCGTTAATTCAGCTGCTGTTCCCTACATTTAAAGTACATACATGTTCCTAAATTAAGAAAAATCCCTTGAGGTATGTATATATTGCTTGATTTTGTATGTATTTTATTTAATTTTAAATGTTTTTCCTAGCTTTTAAATAATATTAAGTATAAAATATAAAATATAAAGTATTAAGTATTGTATTCTGACACGCAACCGTTGAAGAAGATCTCTGGTGGAGCTAAAAATATGTTGGAAAACAAATTTTTAGTTTACTTAATATTGATGTATTCCAGGTATGATTGTTCGCAAGTCATTTTCCACAGGCATTATTTTATCAAATCGAAAAAAATATTGGTACCCCATACCTTCTGTTTTCGTTAATGGTCATTAAGTATGGTAGATTCTCTAGAATCCTCAATCAATATTATTATTTATTTTTTTATGTTTTCATTTTTTGTTTTTATTTTTTCAAATTTAAGAACCAAAACATACTATTTTTCGCGTTGAATTTGAATCTGACATCAATACAGCCCTTACACATCAAGTTTTTGAGATATTTTAAGTAGTAGAAGTAAGTGTTTTTTTGGATACATTGGATGTGCTGTAACTGTAATACATTTCTTGTATTTATAAGGAAGATTAAACCGAGTGGACTCTTTATACGGATATATACTTACATATATGTATGTATATACTCACAAATCGTATATTCATGTATGTACATATTTGCATACACACTTTGGGAACGGAAGTACGAAACGATTCCTTCTCCTGGTTCTTGTATGTATCAACGAATGTATGAGCATATGTATGTACATACATAAGTAAAAATACCCTATTCTCTGCTAAGGGTATAAAAACTGAATTACAAAACAGCTGACAACGCAAATCGGATACTTGTAGAAAAAGGAAAATAAAAAGGCAAGGCCCAACTACATCACCCACAACCCACCCACCCAATCAGTCGCCGACATTATCGGGGGGTTTTCATAAGCTCCCAAAGCGAAAACAACAACCACAGCAGCAAGAAACAACTTTAAGACCAAGAAGACGAGAAATAAGTACACAATAGTGGGGGCAAAGGAGCTCAGCAAAATCAAAATAAATAAGACCTGCTCGACTTTCTTAAAGCTCTTGGCGTGTAACAGCGAGGAAGGTGGTGCCGCACAGATCCCAAAGCGACCCGAACAGGAGCAGCAGCTCCTGCGACAGTATTAACAACCAGAATAGAATAAACAGCAGTGACTGCCGCTGGTGTATGGGGTGTGGGTGTGGGTGTGGGTGTGGGTGTGGGGTGTGGGGTGTGGGGTGTCGGGCGTTCGGGTGTTCGGGTAGCCGACGCTTGGGTGTGGGAGGCTGAGGTAGGCGAACATCTTCCGCGGACGCAAAATTTCTGTCACGGACTCCGGCTCCCTGGTCCAGGCCGAGAGCCATCTCCGTTTAAAAGCCGCTTCTGCCTTCACAGACTGCTATCGTTGCATTATTCATGTTTGGCAGGCAGCTACAGTGCCTCGAGCCCCGAGCTTCCCCGGGGTGTGCACTGGGATGTACGCACAGGTTGGGGTGACAACTCACCACGCCCTCTTGAGCAAGCTGCAGTGCGTCAGAGTGAGTGCGACATACTGACACATTCCACTGAGAGCACCGCCATTTGCCACGGAGAGAGTGGCCGCGCACAGCGAGAGTGCGAGCGGGCCGGCAACACAGGCTCGGCGCACTCACACAGGCACACTCCCTCGCTCAGGCTGGCGCGCGCACAGCACCGCACACTCACACAAACAGCCACGCCACAGCGGGGAGGTTGAGTCTTTCGGCTGCCGGCGCTGCGCTCGACTGCTGCCCAAGCAGCGAGCATTCCCAGTTACGCAGTCCAGTCGAATGGTCGTCCTCGCGCCTCTGTACGATCGGTCGCGGATTGAAATTGGATATCGAGATCGAGTTCGGAGTCAGGTCGGATCTAAGTTCGTGGCGAAACGCGCTCTACAGCAGCAGGAGAAGTGTCAGCAGGGTCGGGAATTCGCGCTGGGACTTAAGCCGAGCTGGGGAAGACTTAGACCACGCCCCGCGGATTACGGCTCTGACTATTGCCAACGGGGGCATTACGAGCGCCCTGCTTATTGAGCTATCACGACGGCAGTAACGAGCGACGGGAAGCGGACCTGGCGAAAAGACAGACTTGAAATAAAACCGGGGATCAAACGGCCGGCCATAAACAACGCAGCGAAGGAGCCGAAAACCAAACGCCGATCCCCGCATCCGCCTCTCTAATGATTTATCAGTAGTGCGCATCTCGGGAAGGTCCGCCGAGACCCCAGACCAGCCAAGCGGTCCGACAAGAGCAGGCCACGACCACTCAATTGGGATCTGGAGTGCCATTCTGCCGCTGTCTCGTAAATGAATGTCATAAATTAATTTGGAACTCCTTGCAACCGGTGTCACAGTCCCTGGCCGCTACTCGTTGTCACCGTCACCGTCCCCAGATGAGCTCTCCGTCTGGAAGCCTATGACTTTCGCCTAATTATACTACCTGCCGCGAGTCATTTGAGTGTTTTGTGCGTGCTCGTGTGTGACCCAAATGTTCCTCAAATTACCTTTACGCTGAAACGAAAATTTATTTAGAGTCACTAAAATACGTATTTATGAAATTAATTCAAAAAGTTGCCGACCGCGAAATTTTCAGTCTTCAAGTTGACGACACCAAAGTGATTCTTGCCATTCAACCCGACCGTCAATCGGAATATATACAAACTTTTGGCAGGCCAAACCGCACTATCGTTGTTGGTGTCAAGTGTTGTTCCGAATTCCCGGCAGCTGCAATCCAACGACGGAGCAATTCCAGCGGCCGGCTCAGGAGCACAACCTTTACAAGGAGGTATTTGGCTCACAGGGCAAGGAACCTAGACATAATAAAAACAAACATACCACCTCCGACGGAAATCATCCTTGGAAATAGACCTCGCGTCATTCCAAAAGACGCACATGGGCGTCTGCACCGAGGAGCGCCCTGTGATGCATTGGGTGAGTACTCCCACCGGACTCTGACTCCTCAGGTCCGTTGTAGCCAGCGATAGCAATGACAAATTTATGAAGCCTTCGACCGAACTCATCCGAACTGCTCGAGCGACTTTGGCGCAAGGCCCTGAACAATTTAGGACTTATCTCGCTTCGCGCCCGGGTTACTGGGAGTTATCAGTGCCAGACCGAAAGCTAGTCCGAAAGATCCCCATTCCGGCTAGCTTGACAGACAGCTCGGTGAAGCAGAAGCCGCTGGAAGAGCTATAACACCACACTGGGACGATAAGAAATCCCCTTGTGTGTTTCGGTTTAATAACATTTTCCAGCATTATCGATCTGTAATAGTTGTTGTATTGTGTGGCAGTTGTTGGATTTTGTCGAATCGCTTTGATTTTAGTAGCACTGATCGGATTCAATCCTCAATTTTATAGCATTTCACCAGCTTGGATAAGGTTTAACCCGTACTTTCTTCTTTTCCCTTCAAAGAATATTATTTTCTTGACTTAGATATTAGGACCCTAAAAGTATTCAATTTATATTTGGAACAATTTATATTTGGAACAACGAAACTTTGAGCTTAAGAATTTAAGTATGAAGTCTTCTGAAACTCTCCAAGTTTGTCCTTTCTGCCCTTTAAACTGTGACACTGCTAAAGATGAGGAGCTGAACTGACGCTTTTCATTGCAAATGTAGTCCACAAACGTTCTAATGTTGCAAAAAATGCATAACTAAGTAAAATACGTTTATAATACATTTTGAGCTACCTTTGGTGAGATTACAGTTTATAATTTCAACCAACAGCTATCAATATTTAGAACATAAAGAATATGCAGATTGTCACAGAATGCTAAAGTAAGTCAAAAGATATTGATTACTAAGAATACAAATGAGATTTGTATAATCTTGCATTTTATACCCTGCCATCGGACCGATTAAAGAGTTTGTAAAAATATAATAACTTTGCCGGTTTTCAATGATCATTTTATATTTTTACAGAATTTAATTTATTGAAAATTGATCTTTTATATCATATTTCTGCCATTGGAACGATCGGAAAATTCCAACATATTTTCACCTAATTTGAAATATGACTATTTGTTTTTTTGTAAGAATTTCGATTTTATTTTAAGTAAATTATTTTAATATTATATATCTGACATAGGAGAGATCATCAAATATAAAGGAAATTGAAACGTCTTACATTAATTTTATCTTAATGACCTTATTTTTTATTGTAAGAAAACTTAAAAACATACTCTCACATTCATAAGAACTAATGTTATATATATATATTTTTTTTTTTTGTGAATTCAATTAAATTTAAAACCTCGAAATTGCGTACATTTTATTATCATTATCATAAAACGCTGGGTGTAAACATAGGCCACATACATACATAAAAAAACAAAGTAAGAAAGATACAGACAAGTGTAATCGTCCGAATAAAGCTTCTTCCCAATCATCACCAAAACGATCACTCCAATCGACTTAAAAATTAGGGTTCTTGGGACAAGGTAGAAATTTATTAAAAAGTAAAGAATAGGAATATTTTCCATTTCATTACAAAAAATGTTTGAAAGTAAAATTAGTATTTTTTGTAAAAAGTGTTCTGATCACATTCTGGTTCATAAGGTTTTATGCGTATAAATATGCATCTGATTACAAAGCTAAGGGATAAAAGTCTGTTTACCTATCTAAATACATTACTTTTATAAACAGTCTTTACTGCAGTGCCAATCTATGTCATATATTATACGGTTAGTTACATTTCAGTTAAATATATATATACTTAAACCTTTTAATATTCCAATTAAGTGCCTTTATTTAAGCCAAGGGTTATGTTTACTTATAAGAAATACAATTCCTTAATGGGTTACATCTTATTAGGAGGCCTAAAAGAAATAAATTTACCAATTTCTTTTTTTTTGTGGAGAAAACTTCTAAAAGTTTTATACAATATGGTGACGAATATCGTTAAACTGATCTGTGAACTTGAAATGATTGAAAATATTAGTAACTATCATAAAACGGATATTACATTATGAGTGAGCATTTAACAGATTATGAATACGGTTGTTCACTTTGCCTTTTTTTTCTCAAGTTTATAAAAATCCTATAGTTAATAGAGCGGAAGGCAGAAGAAAATATTGACAACTTATAGGAAAGTATTTGGCAACATCTAATAAAAAACAAATGTTGCTAGAACCAATACTGCAATACTGTAAATGGAATATATATAAGGAAATACTTTCGACTTTTACAGGTATAGTTTTTTTTTACGATTTTAAAATATTGTTGGATTTTAATCAAAACCGAATTATTATATTATGTTTGTTAAATGTTTTTATCTCTTTGTTATAATTTGCTTTTGACGAATTCCTAAATATCCAATTGCAAATTGCAAGGGTACGTCGTCTCTTTTTTGCAATAACTTCGGATTTTATTATAAAATATTAAATGCAATATTAGGTTCATAGAAGAATCCAATAAATTTGATTCAAATCCGAAATTTTTTTTTTAAACCATTCTTATTTAGAAACAAATTTAGTCAAAGGAGTTCCTAGTCCAAAGTTGCCTACAACTTACATAAACATATGTATGTACGTATTTGTAGTATATTTGTATATTTATATTGTATATACCCATGCGCATATCCATATATAAATTATTATTATACAATGCTATTTTGTATTTATTTACTAGCCAAAATATTAATCCCTAACAGTGAACCTAGCTTTATCTATGCTAAACGTTAAAAAAGGTGCAATTTGTTCATGGTCCAATGAAATGGTTCAAAGGCTTTCAAGCATTTATTTCTACCACAGAAGGCTTGTGTTCGATGCGAACATATATACCTTAAACTGCTATCTTTGCCTGTGAAAATTTTAAGATTGGATGCGAACAGATCCACTAAACACAAAATTCTTCCCCATAACACAAATAACCACTAAGCCACCTAAGCTGTTATTGTAATGAATCGACCTCTGAGACAATTATCTAGTCTTGTAAATTATTTATTTGATTTTAAAACATTCGGCTTATTACCACGCCGATTATTTTAATTTTATAACCGAGCTGCATTGTTTAAAACTTCTTTAAAATATTATATTGCAAAAGTTACATTTTTAAAGATTTATTTTCAGAAGTCTGCAACGCAGTGATGGAGACCTTTCCGACCCTATAAAGTATATACACATGTATATTCCCAATCATTAATCTAGCAATCCGTCTGTCCGTTTCTACGTTAACTAGAGTCTCAGTTGTAAAGCTGAAAATACAACTAGTTAGTTTTCAAAAGATTTTCATAAAATTTTAAAAATAGCCATATTGTATTATGGTACTCCGATTTTCATAATATTAAAACCGAAATTTTAGAATGTCATATACATTGCTGCAATAGGAACCACCCAGAAATTAATACAAAATAAATTATAACATTTTTAATTTATAAAAATCGGAACATTCATCTATATAAATTATTTTGATTTAATTATTAATGATCGAATCTCAATCTCAAGAGTATACAAATTTCGACGTGCAGAAGTTAGCCTTCTTTCTTGTTTACTATTATTTATTTTATTCATTTCCAATTATGAAAACCTATGACAAAAGTGCTAAATATCAGCATGCGGTTTGTGTTCCAATGTTTTTGTTGTAATTTTTTTTTATCTCGTTGGTTTTTTATTTTTTCCGAATTTTGCCTTTTGATACCAAGTACCCAGACGATGTTACTAAAACTCGATTTAAAACTTTGGTTGTACTATTGCGGGATATTTTAATTCTAGTCTGAAGTTTGGACTACAGAAGAGAAGATATATAAAGTATATTTTAATTAGTATTAATATCAAGCATGTTTAGTTTCTCAATTTTCAAGTGATCCGCTTGTCTAATTATATAGCTGACAAAGGAACGATCGGAAAATTATAAGAGAAGAACAAATAATTTCGTTGTTCGTAAACAATTTTTACCTTTTAAAGGGGTTAGTATAAGTGTCGATGTCACCTTCGACAACATTGGTGAGTTGATCAAAAATATGTATTTATGTTTTATGGGGTGCCTCTTTCATTCTCGATTGGCACAAAACTACAATATCTAGAGTAATTTTATAGTAATTTAAGAGGAATGGATCGCTACAATCGAATTTAACTGCAACAGTAATTAAGCTTCAGATTTCCTAAGTATTATTTTGTTTCCCTTTAATTTTTTTTATAATACCAAAAATAAAGTAGCGTATCTTTTTACCTTAGTCATAAGTTTGCAACACAGTAAAGGAGATATTTCCGACCCTATACAGTATATACATTCTTGATCAGCATCAACAGCCGAGTCGATCTAGCTGTCTAAATTAAATTTTAGTGTATCAATCAAAGTGAGAGTGTATCCGACAGCCGTCCCGTTCGACATATATACGAGTGAGAGTATATAGAAGACTAAATAAAAGTTTATTTCAGATAGCTTTAAAACTAAGAGACTAGTTTGCTTAGAAACGAACAGACGGACATGTCTAGATCGACTCGGCTGTTGATGATGCTGATCAAGAATATATATACTAAATATGGTGATGACTTCTTCACTGCGTTACAAAACTTTTGACTGAAATTATAAAACCCTGCAAGGGTATATAAAATCGAAGTAATGCCCCACATAATAAAATTCAGCTGTACATATTGTATTTACAGTTTGCAAGTTACAATTTTACAGTCATGGTGTTGCATTTTCCGCTATATCTACCGATCGTTTGCAGAACATCTATACGACACACTCGTCCGATCCGTCCCGTTCCGACATCTAGACGAGTGAGCGTATATAAAAGACTAACTGCAAAGTTTCATTCAGATGGCTTCAAACCCGAGAGACTAGCTTGCGTAGAAACGGACAGACGGACATGGCTAGATCGACTCGGCTTTTGATCCTGATCATGAATATATAATGTGTAATGTTTCATTCACTGCATTGCAAGCTTCTGACTGAAATTATAATACGCTGCAAGTGTATAAAAATAATGAAAATCGGCAAAAAGATATTTTTCCTTTTATTTCTCGCTGTTGCTAAATCAGATAAATGATATAGTATTCCGATCTAGCCTATTCCGACTTATATTCTTATATAATATAATATTGTACGAAAAAAAGTAAATAATATAGTACAATATACATAAAGCAAAAATCGGAGGACTTGTTTGCTTGTTAAAGGACAGACGCACCGACGGACAGGCATAGGACAAATAATGAGCAGGATTTTATAGTGCAGTTCATTTATTTATATGCATTTAGTTGGAATTTTAAAAAAATATATGAATGTGTTACGTTCTGTGATTTATAGTAAGCAACATATCGGCATGAAGCAACTCTGAAACTACATTTTCAATCCAAAAAGGGCATGACTGTAGTACATTTATAGCACTTGTCTTGTGCGCCATGCTCCCCTAAAGGTAACAACTTGTTCCAGGTCAGACCCAATATAATGTTCAAAAAAATGTCCTGAAAAAAGTGTACCGAATAAGGAAAGTATCGTGCTGAGCAAGGAAACCTGTCATCCTTCTAACACGCGCACAGCCGACAAAGCTGGCAGTTGTCATCTATTTTTAACTAATTAATCAAAAATAAGTAAACTGGAGCAGAGATGATTGGAGGGGCCGGGCGAGGCGATAAGAGGTGAGATGAGGCGGAAAGTTGGACGTGGGCTTCTCGAAGTCTGGAATCTTCCGCTTGGCCAAGTGCAACACGACGTATATCCCCTGCACTCGCTCGGTAGGAACATCTGTACTTGCCCTATGTTGTGTTCCCCAATAAGTGAAGTTCACAGATGGGATGATGCGAGATGGGATGGGATGGCCTGGCCCGGCCTGGTATGGCCGCTGGCTCTTGCTCATATGTTGGCGTTTTGCAAATGTCGCGCATCGTTTTCTCGGAATAAGTCTGAGATACCCCGCTCTAATTTAAAACAAACTTTGGCTCTGCTTTTGCTTTTGCCGCCATCGTCATTGAACATTTAGTGCATCATTTATAAGACAGCAACTTTTTTACCAAGTACCAAGCATTTAAAGGCCGACTGAGTCCTGGCCTCCATGATTTTTTCCAAGCCAATAATGAATGCTTACTTTCTTAAAAATTGCAGCAGCAGAGCGCAAGATTTCTTGGGCCCGGCGCAAGGGAGAAAAGTCCGACACCACCTGTAGCACATCAAGGGAGCAATCAATGTGGCAGTGCTGCAGGTGCAAATAATAATCACCCATTGTTCCGCACATGCTCCTCATCCTCGTGTCCGGATATTTGTGATCACAGTACAAAGCCATTTAGCAATGCATACGCAACCGAGTCATTCAGAAGGTAAGAAACCATTACGACCAACGACACCCAACTATTTTACCAACTTTACCGCCAACTACATTGATTCCTGCAGCTATGAGACCGCTGATCGCGCCACCATCGAGGACTCTACGGCCAAATTCTCGATCAGCCGCAGCCGGACGGACTGCACGGAGGTCAGCGACGAGACGACGTCGGGCATATCATTCAAAACGGAACCGTACGGACCACCCAGTAGTCCCGAGTCCACCAACGATAGCAAAATAGCGCGCAACCTCGATGACTGCGCCGGCTGTGGGCGGAAAATACAGGTAGGGCTTTAGAATGATTTTATACCTGTAGAAAGCAAAATCGTATACCCAGTACCTATAGGTTGTTAACAGAGAATCTGTATCTATGCAACAGGGAGATCACACTTAAAATCAAATAGAATAGATTTTCAAATAGAATTGTTGGTCTGTCTGTCTGAATCACAAATGTTATTCACCTGATTGTCATAAAAAAAACCAATCTCCCCAAGGCAGCTATGTATGTATATCATAAAATAATGCATAACTCATGAGTCAATATTAAAAAACAACGCCATCAAATTATTTTCTGTTTCTGTTTTTCTATCAGATCGTAACAATATTTTCGTTATTTTGATAATGGAATTTTATTTGCTCGTTCTTATTGAATTTGATTATTGGTCCGATTTAGACATTAGAATGAGCTTTCCTAATAAGTCAGACAGTATTTAAAATGATCCTATTCGATCCTGTTTCCTAACTGATTAACGCAGTTGCACTTGTTTTCGAGACAGATATAACTGTTCCGTCGGAAGAAAATTATCAACTTTCGACTTTCGATTCACTTTTAAGTTGTAGAGAGTTTGACAAATCATACTCGAGTCTATTTCAGATCTCCAATGTCTTATGAATGTGCAACTCGAATAAAATATGTGTAAAAAGTTAAGTTCCTGAACTACCTTTGCACTTAAATAACGCTCATTAATTTACTCATTTATTATAAAATAAATATATATTACACATGAAAAATACCATTATTTATCATTTCCGTCCAAGGAAATACATATGTGTTTATATATAGAGAACATGCCCCAATAGTCAGAATTATTAAACAAATTTCTTTGGCCTTCCTGCAGGATCGCTTCTACCTCTCCGCTGTGGAAAAACGTTGGCACGCCAGCTGCTTGCAGTGCTACGCCTGTCAGCAGCCGCTGGAACGGGAATCCTCATGCTACTCACGTGATGGCAACATTTATTGCAAAAACGATTATTATAGGTAAGTCGCCAAGCCGAGGCCGAGGCCGAAGCCAAATCCGGATCAGAGCAGTAGCTATTGCGGGAAAATGTTCCACTGTGCGAGGGAACGCGGGCGCAGTGACAGAATCTATGGCTAGAAGCCAGTCGCCGGATGGTGGGACACAGGGGCCGATGAATCAGATAAAGCCGCAACAGCATGCCAAGACATTGAGTAGAAAATGATTTCCAAACACGCGACTGAAGTATTTATGCAAGCGGCTCCCCTAAGATCCATGCCCATCATTGTTTTGCATCACTGTGCGAACGCGATCGCGAATTCGAATGCAAAAAGAAGCAGACCGCGACGGAGGCACCAGCGGTAGCTCATCCTCTCATCCGCCGGCTGAGTGGCCCTGCGTGTGTTATGCTGCCTGCTTCCCCCCACTTTCTGGAGGACGTCCGTTCACCCCTCGGCCCTGCCAACGCGCTCTAGCCCAGGCCGATCTTTGGGAGGTTGAAGGTCGAAAGGTGCTGCTTTGCCGGCGTTGACACTTCTCGCCCAGGTGGGTTCGGGAGCAGAGCTCACCGCCGCCGCAAGATGCAGCAGTTCGATTTCACGGACCGAGGCCATCACGCGAGCTACTGAAACAGGTTATAATTGCACCAGGTTTTAGCACACCCACGGAGGTTGTGGGCCTCTTAGATTTTCTTTAATTGTGGGACACCACCAATTTGTCTGCGAACTTTTCAGTCTGGGAATTGGGCACCCAGTGAAGTGAAGGGCAGTGAGGGCGACATAGGCAACACCTGTTCTGCGGCAACACCGCTGTTCGTCACCATTCTTGCCAGAAGCCTCGCCCTGGCGTACCGCACATCCAGTGCAAGTCACGCTCGTCACTTGTATTTCCTCTCTAATGAATCTTGTGACATTTATTGCCGCTCCATATTTCAAAGTGCGCGGCATCACCGCCGGCCATCGGTTTGTGAGGCGCAGTCGAAGCCCGAGTCTGCAAGTGTCTGCCGGAATCTGGGGTCGCGCTCCCTGCAATGTAGGGGTTTCATGGGGCTGATCCCCCGAATCCAGCACCGCGACCGCCGCGCTCCACTGGCACTCACACACTCGGGAAGTCGTAGTCTAATCTGGGGAGACGGAGAGTGGTAGACGGCGACGGGATGGGGACGGGAGCCGCCGCCCTGTCATGTCATACACAATCCATTCCGCCGTAATGTTTCATTTCGCTTCATTCCGGCGGCTTTTGACGATGCTGCTCTCGCTGCTGGGCATTATCAATCACTTCGAATCCCGCGGTCGCGACCCTCCCCTGCACAATACCCCCATATTTTCTGTTGATTTATACTGCAGATGTCAAATATGACAGCGGGTCCGCGGGATCCGTTGGGGCCAGGAGCGGTGAATTTATGTCATCTGCACCGTTAACTGGATGTAAATCTATCGGGTTCTCCGCTCGCCGGGCGAATTGAAGCTTCATTGAACGCGAGTGGGCGCATCCAATGAAATAAAGTCATATTTTGTCAAAACTGAAAGGCACCAACAGCGCTTTACGACACGTATACATAAAATATGGCATACAAGTGAGAACATGCCTGTGTCAGGCTTTCATAAAAGTCTATGCATCGGGTGAATTACATAAAACAGTTGCTATGTAACAGCTTGTTTATACCAAATACGCTTAGCAGGTCTTTGTAAGGACTTCTTTTAATTGGACTTCATGAGCTTTGGCATTTACAGAACTCAGCAGTAGCTACATGATTTTAAATAAAATGTGTTTAAACGCTTATTTAGTTTTTGTGTCCTACTAACAATACGCCTCTTAGATGTAATCTGGATGTTAAGTAAATAACCTTTGCACGGTATTCACTATTAAATCATTAATATTACTAGATATTAGTAATCATCATTAGCAACCAGTCCAATATAGTTATGTCCGTCTGTCGCCTTGCACGCATTAAGAATATGAATACTTACTTTATGAATATTTTCTAATTTCGATAACTGTATCTCATAGCAGCCATAGGAACGGGTAATACTTTAATATAAATAAAGAATTTGACAGCCGTTCAAAGTGCATTTCAGGCCGGTTTGAATCAGATACAATTTAAAATTGTTTTCTTATTACTGTGCGGTACTGTGAATACCCATACATTCTACATTCTTTAAAAGAAGAAAAGATTAAATCTCAGTACTTTATATACCCTTGCAGTTTGCCAAGCGATCATTAATTAATACAAAATAAATTATATCAAATTCTTTCTCTTTTAAATAAACAACAAATTAATGCCTACTTTCATTAAATTCACATGTACTTATTTCCCTTATATTTAACGACTAGTTGGTTATATTTGAAATTTAATGATAGTATGTCTTATCGTTCCAATGGAAGTTATATGATAATATTTTGCGATCCGTACAGTTCCGATTTATGTACTCGTTACAATATATAGAAGAAAGCTTCGAAGCTTCATTTAGATACAATTCTGAAACACTAGTTTTCGATAGACGTACTGATCAAGAATATATATATACTTTATATGGTGGAAAATGATATTGTGACTAAAATTATAATACCCTGTAAGAGTATAAAAATGGGCAATATCCAGACTATGAATTTCCTTGGGAAACAGGAAACTAACACTAATATGTTTTTTCCAAAGTCGTTTGTTGTTCTAGAGGCCCCATAGTACGACTGTCAAATAAATAAAATTCAGCTTTCAGTCGGCTAAGCTATAACTAGAAGGAATAAATCGTCCTTTAGTATTTCCTACAGACTTTTCAAAGGCTTATGTGTGAAGTATTCTGTTCAATAGTTTGTGACAATCAAAAAGTATAGTATCAGATTCCGAAAATTCGCAAAGAAACTTGCAATACAGAAGTGCTCAAAGATCAGGCGATGTAATCCAACAAAACAATTATAATTTTCCCAGATTAATAACAGCCATTTTCATCAACTAGTTTGACTAGTAACAATTTCAGTTATTAATTCTTTCGTTGCCAACTATCTTTGTGTCACAGAAATAAGTAGACGTCTACAACCAATGAAACTGCAAAATAATCAATTACCTTTTTTCTATTACTTGGAATTTGCACCCACGAAATACTGAAAGTAATTTAAAAGAAAAAACTGATGAATAGCCTTATTAAAGTATCTTGAATGGAAACTTTATAGAACAAATTGTATTACATTCAGCTATCTCTATGAATCCTAACAAAATCCGAAGCTTTAATTTACCAATTATTTAAGCCTTCGCACTGACGATCAATAAATAACAAGTGCAAATGATGATTATTTGTGGCATAGACTTGACTCTACCTTTTTTATATATATAAAGTTATTGCACTACGAAAATGACAAATTAGTTTAATAAATGATTGTTTATTATATGAATGGCTAACACAAAATAATTTCTATGAAAGAAGTTTAAATTATGTTTGGTGGCTCATTTACTTATTTTCATAAAAATTGAGATAAAGATGCAGTTAAGTATTGAAGCAACTAAAGAATTTATAATATATGAAAAGTTTTACAAAATAAATTGGTGTTTTCATCACACTTAAAACTCTGTTGCGAGTTCTTGTTGAGAGCGGTTCAAAAGTATTTTCATTTTACTTTTTATTATTTTGAGGATTAAGCGCCTGATGCAGTTGATGATCTTCAACGCCTACTAAAGTCTGACATTTTAGAATCGCGCAGTGCACCGACTTCTACTGCCTAAGCTAGTTGTGGTGACGCGTGGAGTGAAGAGTGTCACTGTCACCTTGTTCCTGCATATTTTGTGGCCAAACCTGTGGAACAGCCTACCTCAACCCATGCCTTGATGGTCACTGTTTCAACCTTGCTGTGGCAGCAGAAAAGGCTTATCTATCGTGATTATGTTTTGCTGATGGCGCAGAACAGATAAGACGGCTGCAGCAGCATCAGATTGCGGCAGGAGCCCCACTGGCAGTGTTATACTGTTTTTCGGGACGGGAGGCAGTGTCGTAATTTCTATTTTATGGTGCTCCTCATAAACTGGAAGCAAACAAGTAAGGACTGCGGCGAAAATGCTCGACTGTAAGATACCCCGTAACCAAGGCTTGGTGCATCAAGTTATCATCAGTTTCGGCTGGCACTAAGTTACGACACGCTATGATATCATTTCCTACGAGAAATTCGGGTCCATATTCTCTAGTTACTCCTCTGCACCTAGAAAGTAACTGCATAGACCGAGAAAATGTCTTAATACAGTTTTTCGCAGTGGGAGTTAGTTACAGTGACCTGAAAAGTACACAAGTGGAAGAAACAAAAAAATTGACATAAAATGCTTACAGTTTCAAAAGTCTCTCAAGCGAGACTATTTAATTGTGGCCAGCGCGAGCAAAAGCAGGAGACTCGAGCACCAAATTTATGGCCCCTCTAAAACCGTCTCTTATGCAATAAAATAATTTCTCTGCCTCGCAGACTTCAGTGGCGTATCACCCTTCACGTGGAAAAGCCTAAGAAAGAATTCATTAAATAAATGGAGTGCAAGAAGAGCTTATATTCAGCTGAAGCCTCTGCGTGATGAAATTGAAATCTACAAACGATTCAATCTTTCGTTGGGGCTCATGTTCTAGTCGCCGCCCTTAGAGAAATGAACCAAACGCCTGGAATCCCATCAAGAGCTGGGCAGATATGGGTTTCGATGGTCGAGGTTGAGGTTGGAAGAAACAACCAACGATCACACTATTTTTGCCGACAAAAAGGCTGAGAACAGCGTTAATTTTTTATGGTCACTTGTCAGTGATTCGTGTAGCGCCACTAATAGTTACCATGGGCAAAACTAGTTAACATTCCAAATTTTTCGCTTGCTCGTCTTGTCTTATTAATGTTTTTGGGCCACCGATTTGTAACATTCAAAGTCCTATCATAAGTTTAAATTATATAAAAAGGACTAGCTTCTTAAGTTTTTAATACATTAGGTTCAATATAACTCAAGATAAGACGGGAAACTTGTATGAAACTTGTTATTTTATTGTGCACTTTAGTAAACGTAAAGCTTCAGTTTCGTCAAATTAATAACTGCAAGAGTTGGTTTTTATTAATTGGTTTTTATGTGGTCAAGTAAAAATATTTGCTTTCTAGGCAGTGATTACATTTGTCCAAGTTGTCTCACTATTTCAGAACCATATATCTTTTTACAAAACAAACATATATTTTATGAACAAGTTGTGTGTAGAAATATTTGGTCTCCGAAGCGCGAGTCGCAGCCACTGTGCAGGTTTCTCGTCAGACTCGCATCGCCGTCGCTCGCTTGGCTGCCCATCGGCACAACTTAACCTTTCTACTGCCGCCTGAATTCCCGGGTACTTGGCTTGGAGGGAAGAGCCTATATAAACTCAGGGGCATCGCCATAATTAAAATGTTTAATAGGCATCTTAAGAAATCATTTAACGCCGAATTTATGCGCGAAAGCGCCATTCCAGAATGACAGACTGCGTCTGGGAGAAGTAAGGGCGTTCCACAAAAAACCGGCTAACAATAGGTTGGTAATCTAATCAGCTTGGCTATAAAATTATAGACACAATTTCACTGGACATGGTCATGGGCTTGACCGTGCGTTTCTCGGTACCGGAAGGGTCCTATTAAGGAACGCTTAGAAATGCAAATGCGATTGTTAATGAAACTCCAAAGAGTGCCTTCTTCTCTGAGTGGCTGCGGTTAAAACCACATTGTTGTGACCACACCGCACCACATCAGGGGCAGGGGGATGGCTCCCGTAAAATGAATCGAGCAGGCAGATATAACTAATTTTTCAGTTGATTTAACACACAAAAACATGCGTTTTTTCCTCGATCCATTTTTTGGCCGGCAGCGCTGCAACTCTAGTCACAACAAAAACAAACACACAAAACCTAAATGCAAATAATTATTGTATACGTTTAGGCAGACGCCAGCCGAGGGCCTAGAATCGAATTATCGCCCCGGGACGCCGTCGTCGGGGATGGGGGATGGGGTTAGGATTAGGGGCCAGGACTACTCGAAGCGCTCTCACGGTGCCCAGCAGCGAAATTGTTGCCATCGCTGCTAATGGGGTGGTAGAAGGGGAAGGATGACGCTGTTCCGGCGGACCGTCTGGGAAATCCGCTCTGGTTGTTTCTGGTACTTATACGTGTGTAATCTGAAGAGCTGGGCACAGCGGGTGGCTCTTGGAACCTCATCGCTCTCACGTTACAAAACGTGGCCTCCCCGTTCACGTTCACGTTCCCGAGCTCAGTTCCCCTTCCCCCTTTTACACACACATATGTATGTTCGCGGCATTATCGCAGCGTCCAGCCGGGCCACACGTCGGTTTACACTTCAACGTGTGTAGGGCAGCTCTTCCGCCTTATAAACAGAGCTGCCGCACTCCGGAGCTTCAGCCGGGACTTCAGTCTCGGCCTATCGATGGTCGGCAAGTGGCGGTGAGTGGCGAGGCGGCGCAGCACTTGGCCACGATTCGAAAGCATATCAGAGCGCTGCAGTTTCTAATCTATTTGCTAGATCTTGCCGAGACTTGACTTTTAGCTGTTGGTCTCGAGATACAGAGGAAAATATTTTCAGCTGTCAGAGGGATTATGCATGCCCAGAAACGCACTTTGGGGAAATATTACTTCCTTACATTCAAACAGTATGAATTTAGTTTTTCTTAAGTTCAAGCTATCTGACATGGCTAGATCAACTCGGCTGTTGATGCTGATCCAGAATATATGTATATACCTTATATGCAATACTTTACTGCGTTGAAAACTTCTGACTAAACGTTTAATCCCAAGGGTTTAAAAAACATTTATGACCTCGATGATTTTCAAAATATATTCATCTATTCACAGATTTACCCTATTTTAATATTTAAAAGTTCGTGTTTTATTTCATGAAAACCGAACGACTATAGCCATAGGAACGAGCAGTAATAGTAGAGGGAAATGCAAATCAGTGAATGTAAAAATGTAACTAGGCATTACTTCGTTGTTTTTAATATAAATACATATATATAATTTTTATTGTGCCGAGGCTAGCTTCCATTCTTGTTAAAAGTGTCTTAAAGTAAATGTGGTTTTCTATGATGTCCGAAATACATTTTTGCATGTCCTTATTTGTTTTCAAAATTTCTTCAACGGCTTCAGTGCATCATGAAAATGTTCAATATTCGCAGAACAAGACATAAAGAAAGTTGAAATTATTAAAATGCAAATATTTAACAAATTTTATTATTGAAAAGCCAGAATTAAATGAGTTAAAGTCGAAATATGCGGTACTGAAAACTTATACTTTATCTGCCTTTGCGCACAACCTTGGTTGGTTCTCATCAAACTTCAAAAAATATTATTTATTTTATTTTTTTAATTGTAAATTCACATTAAGCAAATCCTTAGTTCGTTTTTTCTCTGTACATAAAATGCAAGAACAGGCCGAGGACCAGACTATCGGGTCATCTGTATACACCTGAGCCTTCAGACGACGAAAAGATACGCCCTTAAAGGGGTGCCACTCCTCTTAAAGGTGAGGGGAACACAAGGCTACCAGTTGAGAGAGATTGGCTTCTTAGGCATGGGATCAGCAGCAGCTAGAAATATTAGCACTAAAAATAAAAAATCCGTACTAAAAGAGAGCTAAGCTTCATCCGTCAATAATGAATACGGATATCACAATTAAAATAAATAAATATGTACACTAATTGATTGTTTTTTTTTACGGAGCAATATTGTTTTTGACAGTGTATTGCGCCCTAATCAACATTCGATCTTGTCATGATACGAAGATGACTGTAGACAGCGGAAAATTTTTAATTTATAAGAACTTTGACGACTTTCCTATATTATATACGTATATATGTACATATATAGATATAGAACATTACAGATGGCTTCTATGCCAGCTGTATGACCACATTTAATTCAGGATCTGGTTTAGCTCTAAAATATCTGCTGTCTCACAAGGACAACAAGGACAGGGTAACAGATATGGCTAAACTGACTCGTCGGGTGTTGCTGATCAATAATATACATGCATATATGTATGTACTTTGCGGGGCAGTAACTGACTCATTCAGCCAGTTGTAATTACATTCCAATTGGCACCAAGTTATAATACCCTTGTGCTCAATGGGTACTGGGCATAAAAAAGTTTAAATACATTAACATATAATATATGTTTATAATCAAATACCTAAGAATATTGTTCCTCGGGATACATTTAACAGAATGTCAAACGCAACCTCAGTATATTACAAATGAGTAGCTTCGGATACTGTTAGCAGGCGTTATATGACGATTCAGAGTACCAAAATCATTATAGCCAAGGTCATACATATGTACATACATGAAGAACCTTTGGGAGGCGTCAACGAGAATGGTGCAAATCTGATTCGGAGCACGACAGGAAGATAACCTAAAGGAGGACCGGGGAACGGGAACGGGAAGGGGAAGGGGAAGGGGAACGGGAAACGGGAATCGGGAACCCGGGACCGCAGCCACCAGAATGTGTGTAAGAGTATCAGATTTCGAGCGCTTAAAAACATTCTCATATATTAGACGTTGTCACTTTGACATTTCGCCTGCTCTTTTACATGGCAATAATCATAATTCATTTTTCTCGCGCTCTCTCCCCCGCTCTCCGAGGAGATAAGGGGCGTGACACGGCGGTGGCAGTGGAAGGGCGGAACGAGCTCAACTCCGCCGAAACAGCGGTCTGTAGTAATTTTATGAGTTGGTAGCTGCGGCCGCTTCTTCTGCATGTTTAATATTATTTATGGGATTTACGTCCCGCAAGCAGCCAAGAAATATATGTACATTCATATGTACGTACAAGGGCACTTCTGCTTAGGGCTTGACTGCAGACGGAACCCGAGCGAAAGATCGGGCGAAAGCCGCAGAAGCCGCGTTTCGTGTACCGACAAGATGTGCGAAATGGCGATGTGACGAAAATCTCGACGTCACTTTCAAAATATTTTCAACAAAATGACAACACAGATGCAGAGCGGATCTGGAACGCGATCGGGAAAGGCAGGGCAGGGCAGTAGGGGCGGCACGGAGGAGCCTCTAGGAGTGCGCTCCCTATGAATATGATAATGTCATGTGGAATGAAAATTGCCGCGGTGTCGGCCGGCTGCCCGTTAAGGCTGTTTATTTTTGCCCAAATCCACCCTAGCACTTTGCAATGTGAGAATTAGTCTGTTGAGAGAGGCTGAAACTGAAGTATGCGCCAATTATTTTGATTAATGTCAAAGAAATCGCGTGTCCCGCGCATTTGAAGTTGGTCCTCGTCCGTCTCCCGTCAGGCAGGAGTAAGGTCTTGCGCACTTTCCCCAAGCTGCGGTTGGTTGGTTCGTTTCTGGCACGAAACCAGCGGACTCCTCAGTGATTACGGAACGTAATCTTTGATCTTTCATTTGCGAGAAGAACAAGTATGAAAGCTACATTCGACTGCGATATACCTTGTACCCAAAGTTCAGGGTATCAAATAAAAGGTCAGGTGCATCTTTCTATTTTTCGCAAAACTACAAAACTATAAACAAAATTCCTACAATAGCAAAAAAAAAAAAAAAAAAATTAGTACAAGTTTTGTTTGGTATTGCCCCAATGTTTATCACACGTTTTTACTTAATTTTTACTGAATTCAAAAATATATCCTTTTCATATCTTTCTGTTTGCACTTTATATGGGCATATTATATTATATATTTAATTAAAATGTTACTTTCCACTTGGTTTAAATTATAGAATCGGTTCTCTATCGTGTGAGAATGCCTTACCTTACCTTACCTTCCGAACCAAGAGTAACGATTTTGATACTTTTCTCAAAATAAAACCGCAAAGAAGATCAACATTCGGTAGCTCTTATAGTGGTTGTTAGCTGGGTATAAAAACAAGATAAAATTTAAATTTGTTTCACTAAAAGGTCCAACATTTGAAACGAACTCGACAAGATGGCTAAATCATCCCCATTGTTGATGATCAATTTTATTTTTGTGTATCGGAAACTTTTGTCTCCTTACAACAGACATTTTAACAAAGCGAGTATACCCCTACAGCTTCGAGTTTTCCAGCTTAAAAAAACTCTGCGACTGATTGAATTGGAGCCCAGAAGATGAGAGGGTCTTCGTCGTAGGATGACTATGAAGATGACGATGAGTAGGCGTTTACTGGCCGCTAGCTTGGGAACTGTGCGGGCAGGTTATGGTTCGTCAGAGGCTTCATGATTATCGACAGGGCCGACTGACAGTAGCTGGTAGCTTCCTGCCAAACATGTGATTAGTGATTCTTGTGGGAGCCCGACACAAAGCACGGCATGAGTTAAGCTTGATTTCCTCACTTCAAACTTGCCTGGATTTTGGGCATCAGGCTCGGGCTTGCTGCTGCTTCTATGAGCCGATTGATAAAAGACAATCATTATTTCCGTTTGCAGTTTTTTTGGTACTCGCCGCTGCTCCCGCTGCCTGGCCTCGATCAGCTCCACCGAGTTAGTGATGCGCGCCCGAAACCTGGTCTTTCACGTCAACTGCTTCTGCTGCACGGTCTGTCACACGCCACTGACGAAGGGCGACCAGTACGGCATCATCGATTCCCTTATATACTGCAGGTGAGCATCAAGCGTAATCCGTAATTTCGCCAAGTCCATCACTAACAGTCATCACCCGTAGGACCCACTACAGCATAGCGAGGGAGGGCGATGCCGCCTCTTCCAGCATGAGCGCCACCTATCCGTACAGCGCCCAGTTTGGGTCGCCGCACAACGACTCCTCGAGCCCGCACTCGGACCCCAGTCGGAGCATTGTTCCTACAGGCATTTTCGTGCCCGCGTCCCACGTCATCACCGGCCTGCCACAGCCGGCGCGTCAGAAGGGCAGGCCGCGCAAGCGCAAGCCCAAGGACATCGAGGCGTTCACCGCCAATATAGGTAGGTTGTAAATTCCCAGTACTTTCGCGACGCAACTGCCGATCATAAAAATGGCCAGCGTGTAGTTCGGGTCTTTATGGCCACAGTGTGTTCAGCGGTGCTGGAATCGGCACTGAAGCTGGATGGCGCCATTGAAGCTGCAGCACCAGTTTTTATGTTCCTCAATCGTAAAAGTCCGAAGGTGCAGTAAAAGCAGCAAGACTTACAAGAGTCTTTGGATTGATTGCAGATCTCAACACCGAATACGTGGACTTCGGCCGCGGTTCGCACATGAGCTCCTCGTCGCGCACCAAGCGAATGCGTACATCCTTCAAGCATCACCAGCTGCGCACCATGAAGTCCTACTTTGCAATCAATCACAACCCCGATGCCAAGGATCTGAAGCAATTGTCGCAGAAAACTGGTTTACCAAAGAGAGTCCTACAGGTGAGTGAGGGCAGCCAGCAGAACAAATTGCAGTCGCTCACCGGCATTTATCGGCTCTCCGCAGGTCTGGTTTCAAAATGCTAGGGCCAAGTGGCGCCGCATGATGATGAAGCAGGACGGCAGCGGCATGATGGAGAAGGGTGACGGCGGGCTGGACCTCGAAAGCATCTCGGTACATAGCCCAACATCGTTCATACTGGGCGGTCCAAACAGTACTCCGCCCCACAACCTAGACTAACAGTTGCTCACAGGAAGCGGAACCGGAATCAAAAGCGAAATAAACGTCGGTAGCAGACAAGAAGCTGGCAAGAACTTGCATATCCTATGCGCAAGTACCGGTTGTCCTTACCTGTATTCCAGTCAGTGTGACGGATCCGACTCCAGAGACAGCTTTGGAAAGGAACCGAGCCGATATAGTTGCACTCCATGCAAGTAATCGATGCCTACTTATGTATAACGTCTAAGGAATGCTGTTGGGCATGGCACATATACATATGTATAGCTGAATCAATGCGTATTAGTTGTGTATTTCGGCAATCGCTTAAGTGTCGTTATGCCAGAACTTCAGCTTGACTGTGTTCAAAGCGCTCTAGGAACCCCTTCTTTGAAGCATCATTAGTGCTTCCTTCCTTCCGTGTTAACATTCATTTGTAAATATGTAATGGACCCTAACCTTGTGTACTTGCGTAGCAGACGATATTGTTAATTTATTATTATTTATAAAATTCAAAAATTATGTATGTATATAACATTACGTAACATGCATATACATATTAATATGTATTTAATATTTATTGCCCAAATTTAATAGTTAGAGATGAATTTTGTTTAGAGAACCCTCTCTATATAATATAGTGCATATTAATATGTATGTAGTATTATGGTGCATTAATTGCTTCGCCTCTGCTGACAAATAGAGATTCAAGCGCTTGGAAACGATAATGTCATTAAGTTGTTAGCAATGACGAATAATCGAAGCAATGAACACAGAAAGATTTGTACTTACAAATAGTTTAACCATAAGACGTACCATAGAAGCCAAATAAAAATTATTAAAACAATTAAACAATGTTTATTTATTTAAAATTCACACTTTTACCTAAGGTAATTATACTCTATGGAAAACTTTATATTCCCTCTTTCTATGAGCCAAGAAGTCGAGAATTTGAATTATTATGCTTTCCAATTTAAGTTGCAGTACAGCAGCAAGAATTCCTTTATTCGGTGCCCATAATAAGGTTATTAGCTTAATGTCAAACGAAAAATTAATTTAAATTAAACAAGAAAAGGTAGGCATTTTCGACCCCATAAAACAGATAGTCTGGATCACTACTATCAGCCGTCTTTTCGTCAGCGTAAAACGACACATTTTACAGACTTTAAAAGCTAGAGCTCCCCTGTAAGCCTACATGGACGGTATAAATTATTTTGAAATAAATATAAAAAAATTGTTTTAAATTTTTTTTTTACAGACACTAACCGCTTCCGGTCGTCCGACCCGGCTCATTCTGACTTATGTACTATTATGTAGAAAACTTACGCAAAATTTCATTTACATAGCTTTAAAACTGAGGGAAGAAACGGATAGACGGATGGACAGATGGACATGAATCGACTAATGCAGCTAATTAAGATTATATATCCTTTATATGGTCGGAAATGTCTGCAGGTGTATAAAAACCGAGCAAAACAACACATATATTTTTCTTTCAGGGTTCTTAAGGCAAGCTTTGATTAAAGAAAACTACATTAAAGAGTCATAAGACTCTTGCATCATAACTTTAAAAAACAAACATATTTCACACATTTTTAATTATACGAATTGTTTATCCGATATTCGATCAATTCCCATTGCCCACTATTTTCAAATTTTACCTCTAATCACACTTTGAAAAAGCCAAGTCTAATGGGAAAAAGCGGAAATGTCCCAACTGTTAAGGTCCCCGATTTTTAATTTTTTTTTCCTTTAGGCCAGGGAGCGCTAAAGTTTAATCGCCAGATGGCGCCACATTAAATGGTTCGTGTCCCGGGTGTGGCATATCTTGCTCAACACGAACGTTATCGATACTTCAGTATGGACAGCGATTGTATTTTTTTTTATACTCTATAAGAATACCATACGATAGTAATAACGATGTTTTTGCAGCTTCTTATAGCTGACTCAAAGTAATTTATAGAACTGGCCAAAAATCGATGTTTTACGAATTAAAAATAGATTCTATACATTTTTGAAGACATGCACCATGTTTAATTAATAATTAAATTAGTTACTAACTAATAAATATTAAGGAGTATATAAGTGAATTGACACTTTGCAATCGATTATTATTTATTACAATATTTGAATTAAAAAAACTTTTAATTGGTTTTTTATTAATTATAATAATAATAAATAATATTTAATAAATCTAGTAATAAATATTATTTAATAATTCTAATAAACTATAAACTACAAAAATTCAAAACATCGATAGTGTAAAAAAACCGATGTTTTGAAATTTATTGATAATGCTGGGATTTTGCCAGCACAGTGCTGGCAACTTTTGACCAACAAAAAAAAGCTATTTTTGACGGGAAGAAAGAAGACAAAAAACTTTAAAAATATGATTTAAAAATACAATAAAAAGCTAAACTCAAATGTATAAAAAAAAAACAATAAAAAATGTCAAAAACAATAACAATTTATTAAGTTAATTTTTGTTTAAAAGATTTCCATCATTTTATAAATATGTTCCTGGTCTTTCTCATTTGCGCATGACCTTTTATGGGAATTCCCTATAAGAACTGATTGAATAGTATGTCGGCATTAGTCGGTATTTTTTGTAACCAATTAAATTTTCAAACAAAGGCCAGTTGCAAGATCTTGAGTATTTCTTTATTTTTAATATTTGTAATATTCCTCTATATAAACTTTATCATCTTAAAGCATTCAACAATCTCTTCAGTCATTTTGATATGTTCATTTGTATGGGAACAGATAAATTGTTATTATATTATGTGTTATTATTTTTATTTTTGCAAAGTTCCATATAAGCTATTAATCTTTTATTTTTAGTTTTCAAATATAACTCGTATAGAAACACGAGGGTTTCTTAATAATTTATACTAAATAACTAATCACAAACACGGAAAGTGTGAATGCAAGCAATATCTATTATCTGGAATTGAAGTCCCGCATAAGTTTATAATGCAAATATTTTATTGACTACTTTAAAACTACTCAAAATTCACCCACTGGCTACTAGCTTGCTGGCCGCTAAATTTGCTGTTAAATAAATTTATAAATTACTATTTATAAAAATATTTCTGTTGCTGGTAATTTTTTAAAACATTTTTTATAAATTTTAAATAATTGTTATTTGTTACGGTACGCCAGGCTAGGATTACATTTTACTGTTAAGCGTCTGCAGATTTACAGTTTGCATTTGACACGGTTACAGAACGGTTCTACACGTTTACAGATGTTTGGGGTCGAATTCTCTTGTTTGGGAATGTTTGGCGTCGAATTCTCGTGTAGAAATTAACAGAGAGCGTAACTAAACACGGGGTGAGCGTAACATAACAGAATTCTCTCCGTGGAAAAAGTATCGAACTATCGATAAAAACCAGAATTCCCGCTTTTTACAATTCCCGCAATTCACAAATTTTCCCCGCTGTTAGCCTTAAAAAAAAGCCAGTTTTGACGGAAAAAAAAATCCAAATTGGCAGCACTAGTAATTTATTTGTACTTTTTTATTGGACTGCAATCTGGCACTAAATCCAGCTGAAGGACTCGAATTGGCTCTACTGCACTAGGAACTATCTCTGCGTTGGCTGCGTAAGGTCATTGCTGTGTTAAAGCGCCCAAAATAGAATTAAAATGCGTGTGCGGCTCCATCCAGTTCGTTTGTATGTCTGCTTTCCACTTGGGCTGCCTCGGTAGTCTGCGAAACCGCCGCATTATAAATAGTTGTGTGTGCATATACGGCACTGAGTGTGCTACTCCATTTCCGTCTGACTTGGACACTGCACGAGTGGGTTTTTGGTGCCAATTATTATCCGGTCCAAGTCGTGCTATCCAGCAGTCATATCTGCATTTAAACATACATCTGTGCATACTTACATACTAAAGAGAATGCGGTTGTGTTTGTGCTGTCTCTGGAGAAAGAAGACACAACATTGCGAAAAAACGGTAAAGCGCCAGCAAAGCGGAACTGGCAATATTGATGACAATGCCGTTAGAGCTGCTCCCATCTTGTGAGCTTCGGCTCTCGGTGGCGTCACACTTTCTTCAGTAAGACACAGCCAGGCCCAGCTTGGCGCTGCTATTGCCTTTCTGATATATTTCTGGTATCTCGATTCACATCTGTTTTGGCAAGCAAATTCAGGCAGTGCCGAACAGATCACGGTTCTGCTTTGCATTAATGGCAAATAATTAGCCACCGCCTCTAGTATGTCCCTCGTCCATGAGCTCTGTCTTCATTTCATGCATTTTGCATGCTCTGCTGAAAAGCAATACATACGTAGGCGCTAGATCGGTAGCGTTGCTGAGTCATGCCTTCCGGAAATTAACAATCAGTTTATATTTCCCCGCTCGGCTTAGACTTGTGTATAATTAAAATACCCGTCGACCATATGAATCAAACTCAATTCCATTCCACAGACAAAGTTCTAATGGATCGCAGCCAGGATTCGATTGGCAGCTGTTCACTTGACGTAGACGCAGACTCTTCCGACATATCAGGTATATGAGCTGATGAAGCTTTAGCTCAATCTGACAATTTACTGTTTTTTGTTGGAGGTAACCCTGCGCACGTATTCGTTTTGTTATTGTTTGTTCGTTCCTAATGTTTTTCCAATTGTCCCACACATACGTCGCTCTGACCTAAATTTCGCGTTTTCAGACACCAGTGGCAGCCTAAACTTTCCCACACCGCTTTCAGTGAAGGACATAACCCGCGAGTTCACCGCCAACCTTCGGGAGCGCTGTACTCTCCGCTCTCCACAACAAACAACCACCGCTTACTTAGATCCCGGTACGGGCCTGGTGCACATGGTGCTGTCGCCTGCGGCCGTGGAGTCCGTCCATGCTTCAAATACCGCCAGCGTCGATGCATGCCCCGAAAACGCTCCTGGAGCCGTTGCTGTTAGTATCGATGCTGCCGAGAAAAAACCGAGCTACTTAAACCTGGCCTGCTGCGTCAACGGATATTCCAACTTGACAACATACGACTCCAAAATCCGTCAGGATATTAACAAGTCGCGCGAGGTCTCTCCGATTCGTCCGTCCTCCAGCGGCCTGCAGTACTGCAAGCGAAACAACTCATTGGCTGCCCCGATTCTGCATAGCATGCCGCTTATTAAACAGCCGTCGCCGCTCAGTAAGTACCCATTCGAGGTCAATGGCGACAGCAACGGCCACAGTCTTAAAAACGGACCGGACACTGGCCATATCATTAGCAATGGAAAGGACGGAGGCACCAGCAGCTTTATTCAACAGCGTGTAGAGCGTCTTTACGGTCCAGGCGCCCTAGCCCAGGGCTTTTACAGCCCCAAGAAGCACGGACAATCTCCATCACCGGCAGACACTCGGACCACGGCCAAGCAACAACTAAAAGTGGAGTCCCCGCAGAGCTCGGAGTTGGAGCTTAAATTTAAGCAACTCTCACCCAGCAAGGACTATGGGGAGTTCCGAAAGAAACTGAACAACTGCTCACAAGCCGCAACGCTGCGGATAGTCGATCCTCCATCTTTGTCGTCAGAGGAGCACGGAGAGTTGGACTTGCCCGTATTCCGGCATCTAAGCCACGAGTTTCGAGCCCAGTTGCCCAAGGTTTCACCAAAGAGGGGTGTCACCCCTCGTTTCTATCCTGCTTCTGAGATGCATCATACAAAAGATGATAAGCCAAGGCCAGAAGTAGCCCAAATTGATGTTGTTGATCACCAGTCTTTGAACCAGGTCCAACTGGAAGCAGAGGAGCTCAACAGCAAACCCGAAAATGTGCATGCTGTCAAGGATGGCAACTATTTTCTTAAATTACTCAAAGACGAACAAATTCGTCTGTTGGCGCTGGCCGCCATTGCTGAAAAATACACAGACGCCTTGGCTGTGAGTAAATATTATGCAGTCTAGGTTCGCCAGATAGTTTAATTCTATACAATCCGTAGAACAATCCCGACATCACGGAAGATACTTTTGGATTGCTTCGATCAGCCTCGGGAAAAGCCAGGCTTTTGGTATCACAAAAAATGAAACAGTTTGAGGGTAAAAGCCTTAGAAAATTTCGCAATATGCAATACAACTTATTAAACTTATTAATTTTTTCAGGATTATGTCACAATAATGTAAATCGGTCGCCGGAAGACGAGTTTCCAACAACCGCTGATGACCTACAAGGGTTTTGGGACATGGTTTATTTACAGGTGGTGCACTTGGATTCAATTTTTGCAGATATTGAGCAGCTCAAAGCTAACAATTGGAAGGTTCGTTATACATGTTCTGCCTGACACCTAAAATTATTAATTCCGATTTTAGCAACGCACCCCTGAACCGTCTGCATCGGACACATTACCCAATAAAGCGCCACAGATAAGATCTGTAGCTGTAAAACCCAAATCAAACACCAAGGCGGGCGCACCTGGATTGTCATCCGCGAAAAATTCTGCCGCAGCATTGAAGAGAGATGCCCAAAGGAAGCAGTTACTGGAGATGAAACGACAGCGGCGCGAAGCTATGGCTGCGACGAACAAAAATCAGACTGTATTTGATGTCACTCCCGAGCATACTCAGATAATTGGCGATAGTTCTGTTAACTCTGGTGATAAAACCTGCAGCTAAATAGTGTTTACTGCGAGAAGCAACACATACTATGCTCTCTACGTATACACATATCTGAAATTAACTTTCACTCACAAGCTAAAACCAGAGACATACTCGTACACACATACATAACAAAACCATACAACATATGCTTAGAAATTCCTAGTTGAATTATTCCTTAACTAGTCCCGACTAAAATGCACTTGCTGGAGCTTGTTTTTCTAACAGCATAACAACATACATACATCGTGTCACAAGGTGTCACAATTTTACTAAAAATGTGCGGTCTTGGATCATTTTGGATGTCCCCACAATGGTAGACGCATTTTTTCGTACCACCCAAAGCGACAAGCCGAAAATTGATTGTAAAGTTTGCCTTATCTGCGTGAGATTATGCTCGTTAAGCAATTTGCTGTGCACTCAAGTATCTGAAATTGTTTATAAAATTATGATTATAAAAGACATTTATTCTTACATATGTAATACTATTTAAGTAAACAATCATATAAAAAACAATTGCATTAACTTTTTTATATTTATTTCTGTAAAAGTAACGAATCTAAAAATTTACAAGAAAATATACTATTTTTTGGTCTGTAAGCACCTGCATGAACATATTTGATATTTTTCGTAAACGGTACAGATGCAATTACAAAAGCAAATCTCACTTAGTTATAATTTTTGTAATAAATTTTTCCTCACTTATGTGGTAACCAAATTTAATTTTGAACAAATGGTAAGGGGATACAAATATGAAAGTAAATTTTGTCAAGTAATACTTTGCATAACCCAAAATTATAAAAAAATGTAAAATAAAATTTTTAACGTTTGTTTTGTAATAGCATTATTATTAGAAATCATTTAAAAAATTATATTTTTAAGTTAAAAAATCTCATTAAACATTTCCGTTTTGCAAAGAATTTCTTGGTAAAATTTATGTATGTATTTTGAAAAAAAAAATGGGCAAATATATATAATTTAAAAAGGAAATCCGGGTACTTCGTTAAATCAAGGGGAAACTGTTGAATTAAAATAAATATTTCATGGACATATTAGGTTTTTTTTTGGGATATGGCAGTCTCCTCTATAACAGGATGCTTCTATTTTACATTCTTTTTCGAGTTCGAATGTTTTCGTTTTTTTCTTTTTGTGTGTTGGTTTTAAGAATATTTGAATATTTTCTTGTAGTAAAGTTTTGGTCAACTTAAAAAATATATATATAAAAATGTGTTGAAAAGTAGATTTTTTTTTTTATAAATTTCCATATTCCGATTTGTATGAGAATTTATGAGAATGGAAGGAAGACTACCTGCAGAGTCTCATCAAAAATTGGGCCTTGCGTAGGAACAGACTGACGGGCAGACAGAAAGGGTATAATAATTTTGGCAGAAGATTGCAAGGCTGTTGAGGAGTCATCTCCGACCATATATTAGTGACCTAGTGATCGAACAGAAATTCGCAAGGGTATACAAACTTCGGCGCTCCTAAGTTAGGTTTCTTTCTTGTTTAAAATTGTAACTAGAATTTTGCAACACAGTGAAAGAGTCATTTCCTCCATAAAGTACGTATGTTCTCTATCCGTAAGTCCAGAAAAACCTCAGATATTGTCTGATCTTATTGTCACTGAATTAAAATGAATTATATAATGATGAATTTGATCATTTCAAATGATTTTTTACTAGGTGTGTGCTTAAAGTATGCGTTTTATATTAAGGGGTCATACAACTTGGAATTAAAATAAAATCGTTTTTTACTTATTGTCATTTTAAGACATGGGGTTTAAAAATATTTCGTTATTGGAGATTGGATATTGAAGATCAATTACTTCTTATTGTGAAAGGATTTCGCTAAATTCTAGGCCTAGTTTGGCTCGTTTTCATACATGTACATATGTTTATATTTCGGCGGAACCCGACTTCACTATATGTCAATATCACAAACATGCCAATTTAATTAGATATTTCATTTAAACCTTGAAAGAGACAACACTAGTTAAATAAAAAGAAGCCTATTATTTTTCAAATATTTCTAAAATACTTTCTTTTTCCAATTATTTTTGAAGGATTTGAGTTTTTGGCTGATTTATACGGATACGTGAATCCTGCTAGTTGGGGATACACATGTGAGTTATGGATTCATCCAGTATTACCCTACAGAATTTTTTGAGGAAATCGATAAAATTTTTGTGGGACATGTTATATGTAATATCTTGTTGAACTAGTTTTTGTGTATTGCTTATAATTATTTATTTATATGTTTTAATGTCATTAATATCTTTATACAAATACTAGCAGTATTAATTAGCATGCCTTTAAGGTGTCTAGAGCTAAAGTTGATGATTCTCCCTGATGCCATTTGCTTTCTGTACAGTTTTAAACTTTAATTCTATTTCAAAGCTATTAAGTGCCATATACCATAGTTGATCGTAAATCAATTGTTAAATTCAAAATAGTACAGAAATATTCTATATCTTCTTCTTTAATTATTGCAATATATCGTCTATTAATTTGATCCTTAGTTTTTCATCATGTAATTTCATTGGTTCCGAATTTAAAGTACTTATTTAAATAAAGGTATTTTTTATGTTTGGTATTAATGCCAGGTGCTGCATATGTTTGGATGCCAGGAAATTGCGATACAATGTCAAATGAAATAAATCTTTCATCGTCGCCAACATATGTCATTAATCCTGTCTTGAAATTCCAAGGAACTCTGAAGTTAAATGTTCAAAATTAGTCCCATCTTGAGATCATTGTTTTGGTTCGCAGTCTAGAAGTTGAAAGTTTCCTAGCGTCCTGTTGTGCTGGAATTCAATTTTTGTGTTCTTATTTTTTATTTTCTTTATCTGATTTGAAGATTAAATTTGAATTGAAATTAAGTTTGCAAATAAATTTGGAATAGAGCAATGGTTCATAGGCAACATTTCTGGATTCCCAATTCATTCTGATAAACAGAAATTATAGCACGATTCTCCAGCATATTTAAGATATATGGAAAATCTACAGGCAAGTCATTGGACATATTTAGAGGTGGTGCTATTTGCTATAATGGGAAGTTATTTGAAAACCCAGAATTCTATTGTTCTCAGACCAATATACAAATGTACATATGTATGTAAAAATGTTGTATGTCACAAGAAGGAGAATAAACAAGAAGAAACCGAAAAAAAAAACGAAAAGGAACAAGCCCTTACCACTTAGTATTTCATTCCTAAAATAGTTACACCCTCATGTTCACAAAATGATTTCCAATTCCAAAAATAATACTGTTTTTTGAATGACCGAAATCTGGTGGGCAGCTTGATTTGCATATTCTATTGGTTCCAACTTTTCTTTTTAACTAAACAAAAATTACACTTGATTTGGCGTCTTACTGATATATTATTTTCATAAACTGAAGCTACCCCAATGGTGCTATTATTTTGACCGAAGCTGTACACATGTACATACAAATGTTGCATCCCTATGATTGACCCTCCGCAGATGCTATTACTGAGCAATAGAGAAACACGAGATTTTTTCTGTCAAGGGTGAAGCGAGGGTGAGAATGCGAGGGTGTCTTTTTGTATACTCTAGCACACTAACACATCTTCAGCAAGATGCATCCGCAGCCTCAAGCCGGCGGCGCAGAAGCCAACGACGGTGGTGGTTGGTCAGAGAGTCGTGACGTCAGCGTCGTCGCAAAGTAGAGAAGTTGAAAAACCAGATGTGGAAGAAGCCGTAAATACTACGAACTCGACCACAATACAAATCAGTTTTTGGTGGTGCGAGCACACGGAAGGTCCGACAAACGGATTTAAGAAAAACTCAATATGGCGGTGTTCTGAAAGTGAATTGCCAGATAACTGTGACCAACTAAATGGATTTCAAGTGCACAATATAGAATCTTCATAACTTGAGAAGCATAGTTATAGAAATAGCACAGCGTTGAAGCGCGTCATTAATTAATCGCACCCACCCTAAGATGGCCTCAACCCCACCCATCCCCGTTGTCTTCGAAAACGGTACAGTGCTGGGATCCGTGGGCCACGAGCGCTCTGCCTCGAGGTCTCTAGTGCACATTCCGAGTTCCGCGTTGCCGCTTGTTGTACCGGAAGTTGTGATTAATTCAAGCCAGAATATCAGCAGTCTCCACAGTCGAAGACTTAGGCGTGACAACTCTAAGCCGCGCGGCCCTGGTATCGTGGAAGGAACCCATAGCAAAGAGGACGTACCCTTAGGGCATGCATCTCCGCGGGATACCCAACCGGAAAGGCGCGAAGAAGAATTTCAGTTCGAGCAGTTTATTTTGAACCCCACTATCTCAGGGAGTAACGTAAGTGAGTCTAGCCCTTGCGGCGAGCTACGGCCGTATTCCCATATGTCGCTTACGCCAGCCCCGGCACTGGAGATGTTGAACTCGAGCGCCAGTTCACGATCAGACTCGGAGTGCAAAAGAATCCGGAAGACTCATGAGGCCAAAACGAAGCGCACCTCTACCGCGCTGTCTGTGCACACAACCTCAGCTCCGACTGTGCCCAATGGATACCCACCCCAGTACACAGCAATTTTTCTGGACCCCAACCATCGACCTAATGGAAGTGGTTTACTTGCGAATGACCATATGACAGGAACAGGAGTTGCACCGCCATTTTTGAGCGGCAACGCGGCGAGTGGTACCGACCCCTCCAGATACTTGCATTATCACCAGTACTGTCACTCGAGACCCATAATTGGCAGCTTGGGACTAGGACTGACGCACCAGCATCAGCATCTTTCTGCTCACCATGAACGCAGGTAACGTAAATTGTATTAATGGCTGCTGTCGTTGACGAGGATAGAGTTTTCTATCGTCGTCCCAGACGGGCTGTCAGATTAAGCCAAATTATTTTTTCTTTTTAAAAAAATTAAATACTTTTAAGTAATATTCCATTCAAGATTTGGAATAAATACCTTAGTGATTCGGAATTTTAATTTAAAAACAAAATAATTTAGTCTTTTAGTTTAATCTATAACTGAAGTATTTATTAAAAAAACATATATATTTATAATCAACAAGTAAAGTAGCTAAAGTCCACAGTACTGTCTGTGAGAAATAAACTATGTACTAATTAGTCCGACAATCGCAAAAAGGCCATATTCATAGGATTATCTAAAGAGCAATAACAGCCGAGTCGATCTAGCCTCATCCATCTGTTCGTTTCTACCGAACAAGTCTCTCAGTTTTAAACTAGAAAGAGTTTAAAGAATAACATACAACTAGTTTATTTAGTTATTTGTTTAAAAAGTTCAGCTGCGAAGTCTAACAAGCAATTTTGCAGCGTGAATTCGAGTTCTTGTAAGACTATCTTAAAATGGATTTTTTTTAACCTCTCATCTTTATTATCCTATTCAAAAATTCAGAAACGACCCCACAGGTCCGTATAAAAGATGGCTATTATATAAAATCTAATAAAGTTGTCCCAAAATGTGCTAGCTATGGCCTTATAGTCTATGAGTGCGGATGTCTCACGCTGATATACACACTGACAGAGTCACCGACTATAAGGCTGACATGGCTAAATCGACTCGACTGTTGATGCTGATCAAGAATGGATGTATATACCTCAGTCTGTTTGTTACATACGTTGTTGGTTAGAACTTAGCCAAAATAAATCGTGTGGCAGGGATTCCAGGATCTTTCTGACAACAATAGGTTTAGAAAAGACAGCTGCCTACCTGCGAGTTTATATTTTTCTATATAGCCAAACAAAAGATGCACACCCAATTCGACCAGGTAGAACCAGAATCCATTAGTAATGCAGATGTTTTAAATCTTATTTATTTGCAGGACGCTTTTGGACGTTGCAGTGCCCCTGCCCAGGAATAACGAAATTATTCCTTTGGGCTGCAGTAACGTACCTGTATTATCAAGGTCCAGATCAGATTTAAATGCGGGGTATAGCTTACGAAAGTGGTTCTCTCGCCCTTCGCTGCCTTTCGTAATCGGAATATTCGCTCTCGGCGGGGTAGCATGCACCCTTGGAGGTATTGTGTTAGGCAGCACGGGTCTGATAGAGCACTCAACTCAATATTTAAGCGCGGCTCTCTTAATGATCGGAATCGGTGTTTCATTATTGGTAATATCCGGGGCTATTTGGCGACTGAGCTTGCCAGACGACGTAGATGAGTGTACCTGCTTCAGACGTATGGAAAGCTGCCGCAATTGCAACAGTCCGCAATGCAGCAATCGGGTATTATCTGGTAGTTACATATATCCAGAATTCCACCACCGCCCACCCCCGCCATCATATCTGACCTCGCTTAACGAGTACGCTTTCTTCTACCACCACACTCCCTGTTCCTCAACGTCAACAGCAGCTTACGTAGGAATAAATACTCCACCCCCAATGTATCATTCAACGTACTCGCTCAAGTAAGCCTAACATACTATTTTTGTCTAAAACAAGCTTCTAACTCGTGAATATTTCAGTATTTCAGCTCCATTGAACCGTTCGGCTAGATTATCCATGTCGCAGGCAAGCGAGTGTTCCACGGACGATCAACATACAGCCGTAGCCTCCAGGGCAGCTATCAGCCAAACATTATGTAAGGAGGACGCAATCGAGACGATACCGGAGGCTGAACTTCTGATGAAAGGAATAGAAGCGCAAGCACAATATAAAGAAGATGAACTCGATTAGGCAGAGGGCTATTTACGTGATCAAAGTTACTCAAGACAGATCCGAACTATTACAATAATGAGAAGACTCATGAGGCTTGATTTGTACTTACATGTTGAAGACTGATTGAGATACGGTAGCGATAGAGACCACATCATTTTCCGACGACGCCGGGTGCGAATCGGAGCGCTATTAGACTGATATTTTTTGCTCGTGTGGTCAGAACGATTTTACTCTTCTTAGCTTCGGTTTGAAGGCCACTATTCGTGTAATAATACGTGTTACAAATATTTTAAGTTATTGACTGATATACTTTTAAAATAAACTCATACAGATCCCCTAATAATATTGTTATTCTTATTATATTATTTTTATTTGAGGTGGGCGAGTTATAGGAAATCTCATATCGCCACATAAAAGGTTGGTTTGCGGGTACATACTATAATAATACAATATGAAAAATATAATATGCTTTTGTTAAAGGACTTAATACTTTTTTTATTTTTTATTTATTTTTTTGTTGTTCATTTTTGTATTATAAATTTAGTCAGACGTTTGTAATGCAGTTAAGGAAGCATATCCACTCCTATAAAAGATATATATATATTCTTGATCAGAATCAACAGCCGAATGTCTGTCCGATTATAAGTAAACTAGTTGCTTAGTTTTAAAAATATCTGAATTAAACTTTGCAGTTAGTCTTCTTTATGCTCTCACTATTTTTGATAAATTGACCTAAACATACTATATTTACAGTTTTTCATTCACAGTTTTCATTTTCCTCTACTTTTACAGATTGTTTCTATGGCTATATGATATAGTCGCCCGATTTTCATGAAATAAATTCTAAAATGAAAAAGAAGAGACCAGTCTTAGTCAAAGTAGATGAAAATATGTTTCAAACCGATAAAATTATTATTATATTTATTAAATTTCCGATTGATCCTAAGCCAACTATTTGCGAGTGAGAATATATCTCACTATATATGGCAAAAATCGACTCGGCTGTTGATGCTGATCAAAACGTGTATATAATGGGGTCATCCAAAATCATTTGTTTATTGATTTTGTTTAAAGATTTAAGAATAAATAGCATTTTCGAATTAAGACTCTTGCAAATAAGCGACGCAGCATTTCATGGGTACTGGGAAAACTTATGCTTTCGATTATGTGGTCGGAAGGAGGAAGAAGACGGTCTAATAGATGACGAATGTAAGGATAATAGATAACCCGACTTGATAATAAGCATTTAATTCAAACATTTATAAAAAATCTACAAATATACTCGGGTAGAAATTAACGAATGGGTTAAAACTGGAGGAGCGCCTTCAAAATTGATATAATTTCAGCACCTACATCAAATATTAAAATGTTAAAAAAAATTAAATAAATAAACGTTATCAAGTTTTACCATTAGCGCACAGGTAACGACTCTAGACGTTATGTACGACGCCCAAAAGGTGAAGAATTCGACCCCCGGTACACAAAGAAGGCGGATGCATAATGGTTTGGGGCTGTTTTTCTTGGCATGGCGTTGGTCCGATACATCGCATAACTGATATTGTGACCCGATTTGGGTATAAAAGGATACTTGCTGACGTTATGCTACCATATTCTGAGGAAAACATGCCTTTGAGATGGGTCTTTTAACAAGACAACGACCCAAAACACACCTCAAAGCTGATCAAGGCTTGGTTTACCGAAAGCAAAGTAAATCTTATGAGTTGGCCAAGCCAGTCTCCGGACTTAAATCCGATCGAGAACCTATGGGAACACTTAAAACGTCGTATCGGCACAAATACTTTTCGAAATGCCGAAGAATTCTGGACATTTGTCCAAAAAACCTGGTATGACATTCAGTGGAGACATGTCGCAAGCTTATTGCTAGTATGCCAAAAATAATCGCGAAAGTTTTACAAAATAAGGGTGGCTATACTGGATACTAGTTATAGATTAAGGAAATCAAGAAAATTTTGAAAAATTGTTGTTAAGTTTTGAGTTTTTGAGTTTGTAGAATTGGTGTACTTATTATTTTGACCAACCCTTTTTTTATGTTTTTTAGATATAATCAACCACAAACTTTATAAATGAATTGAAAATTGCCTATGTTAACTATTTTTATAATCTAATATATATAAAAAAGCTATAAGTAAATTTGAGTTTTTCTTTATGATCATTAAAGAAGTTTTACGAGAAGTCAAAGAAACCGTACACGAATGTACTTATTATTTTGGCCAGTAGGTATGGTCGTTTTTGGTCTGGTCAAAATAATAAGTACACTTCCATTATTCACAAACTTGAAAGGATTAAGTTTAGAATTGGACTACGGTATGTTGATTTTTAATGATTTCTTGCTTTTTAAGTATATTCGGGTTACAAAAAATTCTTTAGATGGGCCGAAAAAAGCATTGTACCCCGGAAGAAAAGAAGATTGCCTTGAATCTTCAACAAGAAGGAAAAAGTCTACGAAAAATTGCGACAAGCCTTGAACGCTCGGTGTGTTTCGTTCAGAATGCCTTAAAATCGAAAGATCCTAACGAAAAACGAGGAAGGAAGAAGAAATCTTCCCAAACGACGGACACCCGCATTGTCAGTCTGGCAAAAAAGGATCCCTTTATGTCTTCCAAGTCCATTGCCGCTGAAATCGGCAATGAAATATCATCTCGAACGGTTCGGCGTAGACTTAAAAGTGCCGGCCTAACAGGACATATAGCCAGAAAAGTTCCTTTACTTCGGAAAAAAAATTTACAGATGAGGCGCCAGTTTGCACAAAATCATTTGGCATGGTCTGGACCAGAAGGTTCTGAAAAATGGAACAATGTGTTATGGAGCGACGAATCGAAAATAAACCTTTTTGGTAACGACTCTAGACGTTATGTACGACGCCCAAAAGGGCGTAAAGAATTCGACCCCCGGTACACAAAGAAGACCCTTAAGCACGGAGGCGGATGCATAATGTAAATACAAGTGGTTTTCAGCAAAAAAAAAAAAAAAAAAAAAACAAATTTATAAATTTAAGCTTTTGCAGATCAATATCCAATCGTTCTTTGCAACACGTAGGAAGCAGTCCCAGGACCGCCAAAGCATAATTAACAATTTACGCCTAAATGTAAATTTTTTCACAGGGCAGCCAGCGACGTAAGACTGAGATGACTTCTTTGGAGGCCGCTATGGTAAACCTACATATCGGTGGCGGATGAATTCGTAACCATCCTTCAGGTCCTGAAGGACGGGAGGGGTGTTTACAGACAATAGAAATATAAGATAATCTTCTTTTTCCTTGTATCTGAGAACCTGCCTTTGTGGAGTCGTAAACGCATTATTATAAATTAAAAAACCTAATAGAAAAACTCTTTCCAGGAGGTATTGAGGGTACAGAAAACAAAACCACATTTGATTAACATACATAAAATTAACATACAATAATTTTCAAATTATATAAGAAGTATTTATTGAGAGTTTATAAATAGAAAATTCCTAATATGTTCAGCAGTTTAGTTTGTATTTCCTATCCAAGTTTCTTGATTAGGGTTTCCCTTCGCTGATAAGTCTCTACTTCACCCTTCCAGCTGTTAGGAATAGAACAGTTATTGTCTGGATATATTGTAATTAAATAATCTTTAATTTTTAGTTAATTCCACATAAATGGGAAACGTTTTCATTAGATTATTTAAAAACATAAATCCAGATATATTTAACTGAACAAATTTTCGTATAAGTTGAAGTTCTCAAATACTAATAAATAAAGTTTAAAATTATATTATGCACAAAGCAAAAATTACTCCATACCGAGAATCTTCCAAAGTAAATATCACAGTTGAGTACCAATCCTTGTTTCTCTAATTCACAACATCCCCAGCTCTCGGCCGCACCTCGATCTTTAAAATATTAGAATGCCAATGTCTTCAAATCTTCAAACGGTTTCCGTGATTTTCTCTGGTGCAAATACTCTCCAGCAAGTATTTTGGTAACCTCACCACAAAACTCCAATAAGATCTGGCACACTATTGCTCTGGATACGCCAAAGATACTTGCCATGGGGAGGTATTCCGCGGAGGATTTTAAGAAGTGCATGGAAATTCCAATTTGCTTCTCCAAAGAAAAAGATACATGGACTGAAACGAGTATCTTGCTTGCAAAAAAGATGTTGAATGTTCTTCCTGTTAGATGAAAATTTTTCTTAAAGAATTAGTTTGAATTTGTAAGAACATTTTTCATCGTTTCATTTAAGCCAGATATTAGCTCTGGTATATGCACGGTTTGCTTATTATAAGGCTTTGAATTCTTTGACATCGATTTTCTCAAAATTGGCGCATGAAAACTTTTTGCTTTAGAAATAGCAATGTACGGACTAAGATCATTCAAAATCCGACCTGACCCGGCATTTTGCCAACAAAGAGAATAAGAAAGTAAGTTTGGTAAATCAAATAATAAAAGTAGAATTTAAGATAATTTGTTTTACCAAACACCAGTGCCATACAGAGTGTGCACAACTAAAATAATAACGTTAGCAATCACTTTATTCTAGATAACAGAAACTCATATAAGCATTTATGTACTTCTTAGCTCGATCGTTATACAGAAAGTGAAAATGACAATGCAAATATACACTTGCAAGCTGTATTACACCATGCTTTTCTTTTTTTTTTTTTAATTTGAAAATGATTTGTTCGACATCTTCTGGCTTCTTACAACCCTAAATTCCATTGCAACGATGTAGACATATGGGGAAGAAGGATGTTGTCCAGCGGATTTATATACCATTAGTTGACTGTTGATTGCTCTAATCTCGCTGATTTTGTTCAAACGATACTTCTACTTTTAATGCTGAGGATCGCGTTCTAAAGTTATGCATTTATTTTCGTTGGTTTTACCTTAAAGATGCAGTGCAATCAGTTACTAGAAATATCTTTATAAAGATACAGACCGAAAAATTTAAAAAAGGAGAACCTACATACCCGGACTGCACGGGAGAAGAAGACAAAGAAGAGATTAGGTCTTGCCATCAATTTTTGCAGGAGCATACAGCTGGAATGGAATAAAGTCCTATTCAGTGGTGAAAGCAAATTCTGAATTTTTTGCATAACAGGGCGTAACCTTTTGTGTGGCAAGATCGGAAGAACTTTGGATGTGTAAAATCTTCAACAAACAGTAAAGCATGGTGGTAGCTCAGTAGTAGTAGTCTAAACGTAAGCTCAAAGAAATTAGGGTTAGGGTATAACTTTTGGTTTCAGCAAGACAACAACCCGAGCATTCACCTCAAAAAGCTGTGGTTGCTTTATAATACGATAAAACAGTTGCACACGCCTCAACAGCCATAGAGCATCTATGGGAATACCTGGAGCGGAGTATTGGCCTTCAAAATATCATATCCCGTGCTGAAGGGTGTTATAATGGAGGAATGACTAAACATTTCTCCATCGGTTACCCAAAAATTGTCGCAATCAATGCCAAAATGTGTAGATGAAGTCATCAATAGAAAGTATCCAAATTCCAATTCCACCAATTCCCTCTTAACTTATTAAACTTAAACGGCTCTAAATGCACGCTAATGACATTCTCTCGTGTCGTTTCCACGCTTGCACCTTACACGCTGAACTGCTGCTCTTTGGAAAGAATTAATTCAGTTGATGATTTGGGCGCTCGCATGGACCCTTAACTTGACTTTATCGATCATATCTCATCTATGGTGAATAGAGCCAGGAGTGTGCTTGGATTTAATAAACGGTGGTCGAAGGAATTCAATGATCCCTATTCTCTTTATATATCTGCTTAGTTCCTCCTATCTTAGACTATGGTTGCTGCGTTTGGAGCCCTCGGTTCGGTTTACCTTTCGCTCTACGCTGTTTAAATTTAGATGAAAACCAAAGATTATCTTCTTACTCTTATAGACTCCTCCTAATTAACTTACTATCCAAAGCCAACCGTTGAACCATGCTTGGCATAACCATTATCTTTAACCTCATTCATGGTGACGTGGAAAGTACTGACTTGTTGAGTCAGCTTAATTTCCAGGTACCAAGTAGAAATAGTAGATCCTATATACCCTTAGTGTTTCACCACTGTAGAACCTCCTTTGAATTGTATGAACCTTTCAGAGTATTATGTGCAAATTATAATGATTTGTACACACTAATCTAGATAGTCTTCCCAAACTAAAAACTTTAATTCTAACCCACCTAGTACACATGCAGGCAAACAATCTGGCAGCACGCCGGTAATTAATTTTCTCGTCCTCTTTTCTTTATTTTCTATCGCGCCTACTAACACCTAACACAACAGGCACGTGCCTGGATTCATACGGGCCACTGGAGTGTCCTGGCCGTAGTGCACCAACGTCAAATAGTCGCAACGCACCTTTTTACTTGCTTCAAGTTAGGCCCCAAATCACTAAATTATCTTCCTTCTTCGTAAACCTTTCCTGGACAAAAGTCCCCAGATGTTCTTCATAATGTCATAAAAGCGAGCAATTGACATTTTGGTCTGTAATCCATTGTTTTCAACCCGAGCGGTATGGATCAGAGAATTGTCATGTTGGTACGTCCATGGAATATAACCATACACCATACTCAAATAACTGCGGAAAAGTCTTTTGAGCACAGTCTTGTACACATTTGCGATCATCTTCCAGGTGACAAATTTGAGCTCACCAGTGTGATGCCGTCTTAAAAAACATTCTTCCATTCGCATATCGTGAAAATCGTAATTATATACATCCGGTCCATCGAGGATAAACTTCTTTTCGTCGGAAATGAAACCGCTTGCTTACTAGCATCATTAAGAGTGTATTTTTTTTAAATATTTCAATTCTATAGTGTTTGGCCCTACGAACATTACGCTTACCGTGGCCACACTTGCATTTATTCCGTATTTTTCCTAAGTTTACTAGCAGAAAGATGTGAATTTTATGCAGTACGCAGAAAGCCGCCTTTCGGATGCCGTTATTGCATTTTTTTTTTCTTCAAATTATATTTTTCCAATAGTTGCTTCATTACGAAGAAAATGTATATACATAAATATATATTTAGGCAAAAAAATATTGAAGTAGTGCCTAGTTTCGTTACATTCACCTATACATTTTATATTTACGGTTTTACAGTTGCATTTTTACATTTTGTTCACTACATTTAAGGTTGGCTTCTATGCTAGTTATATGAAATAGTCGTTTGATTTTCATAAAATTAAATCCAAAATGAAAGAGTAAATGCCTATATCTCAAATTCAATGAAAATATGTTGAAAACTTAAAAGGCTTAAAATGTTTTTTTTTTTTTTGTAATTTTCCGATCGTTCCTATGGCAGCTCTATGATATAGAAGTCCGATAGTCTTAAATTTAAATCGAAATGCTAAAATAATACAGAATCGCTATACCTTAAATTATATGCAAATCTCCTGAAAACTGAAAAATGTATATTTGAGGCAGCTATTATTATTTGCCTAGCCTAGTAGCGGCCACACATAGATCCTGCTTTGCAGTAGATTAAAGGTGCTCTTGTTATCATCAAAAGTATACACATGTGTATATATTTTACGGGCAATTACTAACCTTATAGAATAGTCATTTCTTGAAACGGAAAGAGCAGAAAGAGGCACTGCGTGTCCATCGATGATATAAACACTTAATTATTAATACAAATATCTAGAAAAGTGAGAATAATCGATCTTTGCCAAGTGAACAATGGTTGCGTTCAACAGAACAACTTGATTACTGATTACTGATCCATCACTGATCAGTGATCACGTTGTTCTGCTAAACAATGCTAAACAATGAAATAAATTCCATAATTTGTTTTTCTCTTTTTTTTAAATTAATCTTTCAGTCAAAAACAGATGCTTTAAGGAATAGTTGGCAACGCTGCCCACAAGCTAGCGATCTATGGACATATCAATAAGTATTCGATACACGTCGCGTAATACCCCTAAAAATTTAATGTGTTTATCGAGTGTTCATTAGTTAAAGCCGCCCTCTTCTAACAAATGGGTTCATATGTTTAGAAAGATACATCCAAAAGAACCATAACAAATAAGGCTTTTATAAGAACATTATTAATATAATTTAACTAATTAAAAATAAACTTAAGTTACATTTAAGTATTTGAAGTACTCTACAAACTGTTACCTAATTTACCTAGCTTTATTTTCGGGTCTGTAATTTTTTATGTTCTTGTTTCGTATTGTTTTTTTTACCAACAAAAGAATATAAATGCACTGAAAAGGAAAGTCTTAAAATAGAGAATATTTGGTTACGAAAATAGTGTAAGTATAATTTGGCCTTCTTTTATGATTTTAGTTTAGGTCCTGCATTCTAAATTCAAAAAGGAGCTTGAAATAATAAAGTTAATTATTAAAAAATTTCAAAGCATAAAAAAAATACAATTTGAATTAAGATCAAATCAGAAAATAATACTCACATTTAAGATTTCTTGAATCTAAAAATTAAACAAAAAACAGATCATTTTAAGAATAAGTGGTGATTTTTTCTGGAAGACTAATTCTTGTTTTTAAAACAAAAAAAATAGTTACAAGATTTTGTTGTTTTTTTTAGCATAATCTTATCTATTAGTTATATTTCTTATTTTATAAATTTGAATTCTTATATCTTATTTTATAAACTTAATTTTAACTTATAGACACTTACATATGTGGGTTGTCCCATTGTTCAGGGAGTATAAGTGGAGGAGATGGCTGAAAAAATTAAATATTTTTTGTAAAACTAAATTTTTTTGGGCCAACTTCATACGCTTGAAAATGATTCTCAAAAAGCTTAAATATAAGGTGTTGGAATTAATTCGTAGCGTTTTTTTCTTTTAAGTTTAGTGATTTATTATAAGGGAATCATCAGAGTACGATTCAAAGTAGTGTCCATCATTCTGGTAAAGCTCGGATACCGCGTTATCTTGGACTCAATGAATGAATCGACCCAATTTATCGTCATTTCGAATTCTTCAAAGTGCTGCTCTGGCATGGCTTGTCATTGATCGAAACAAATGGTAATCGGATGGAGCAATGTCCGGTGGTTATGGCGGGTGGGGCAGAACTTCCCATTTCAGCTTTCCCAAATAAGTTTTTACGAAAAGAATCTCGCAAAGGGTTAAACGCCGATCGATGTCCCTTGACTTCAACTCATATGGCTTCCCTGTTTTTGCACCATTTCCAGGGCTTTGAGCCGTTCGTTGAAAAGTCGTTATCCAAGTGATGTGGAAAACCCCTAAGTATTCGGCACGGGTCTTCATAGAGCAACGTCACAAAATCTTCATCTTCAAACTTTTTCGTTTGTCCGGGACGTCGGGACAAGAATGTCTTCCACATCAAAATTTCCATTTATGTTTCGCGCAAACCATTTTTTGCACGTTTTCTCAGCGTATACTTACACTTCGTCATATTAAAAAAATGAAGTAACACATAATATAACCAGCTGTGAAAAAAGATTTAATGTAACATTCACAAATTGGAAAAGTGTGACTTCCTCAAGCATAATTGACTTGCAAGTCATCGAAATAAATATTGAGAGGAATAACTACATTCTTATTAAGATTTTGCTTTTTTGTCTTAAATATTTGTCAATCTGCATAATTTACTAAAATATCTTCCGACCTACTTATTTGTATTTCTTAATGTCCAGTAAAGAAGTGTGGGTATCTGGAAAATTTAAAAGGCATTACATAAAGTGCAGCAGTTTTGTGTCCCAAAGTGTGAAAGCATTTAAAATCAACTTTCATATTCTATTGTTGATTTGGATTTGGATTTGGATTTTCATATAAATTTATATTTCTGTTTTAATATCGTTAAACGAATTTTACAGAAATAAAACAAACATTTAAGTTAGTAATTTTTTCCCCCCCAATACACTTGTTATCTGAGCTGACACGGTTAAATATAAAAATGTACTATTCGTTGTTTCTCAAAAATTTTACTTCTAGGCATACCATTTTCTTGGTATAGACTTAAGGTTTATTTAAATACTTAATGTCTTATAATATTTAGTGCTTCTAGTGTTTTCACTTTTTTCCCCTGTTTCTTGACATGTGTCATCTGTCTTCAACTCAAGTTTGGTAATCATCGAGCCAATCGTAATTATTTTGTCCTTATTTTTATATAGTTTTGTTTCAGATCATAAATATTTGATTGTTGCTAATGCTTTTTACAAATCTAAATAACAAAAATAATAAAATTTGAAATTGTTTGCTTACATTGGTCTTCTATTTAAGCCTTCAGTAGCCATTAAGTGAGCTGGTTTTAAAGGAAGAATTATACCATGTGGATCTGGCAGCTTTTCAAAGCATAGAAAACACGTACACTCAACTGCATACCTCTCAGTACTTCACAAACAAAGTTCAAATTCAAACTTTAAAAACAAACTGTTAAGCTAATCTTTATTATTTTAGCCCGTCCTTTTTCACACAATAACTATATTTAATAGTCTTCGATGACGTATTTTTCTTAGAATTATGGATCAATAAATTATATTTCATTTTTAATTTTAAATTTAACACTAAATTTAACATTATGTGCATTTTGCACACGCAAAATTGTTCTAACTTTATAATATACTTATTTTATATCTAATGGGGTATCCATTTCTGTGTAAAATCTCCGTAAGGCGACTCGGTACTAAAGTTTACATATTTTATAAACCCTTGTTAATAATTGATTTTAATTTTAAGTTGCTACTAGAACCGTAGGTGGAAAGCTGAGGTGGGCCCAAGAAATGGAGCTCCTGCTCATTGGCATACGGCAGGAAAACATTGTGCAGTTGCTTGGAGCCTGCAAGAAAACCCATGTGTACATGGAGATGGCCCAGTCGATAATGGAGGCTGGGCATGTGTCCTGGAAGGATGTCAGCACGAAAATGTAAAACCTGACGAGGAAGTACCGGTAATTATAAGTGAATATATTGCCGGAATATATTGTAAATTTATTCCTCTTTTGCAAACAATAAAAGAATAGCACCGGTCCAAGTGGCGGGCCTCCATCTGCGTGGCAGCACTTTAAAGCGCTACAACAGCTTTCTCAACTCGTTTCGCGTTCATAATATCTTGCTATGGATACTGTGGACAACGAGAGTATTGAATAAATTATATGTTCTTATTGAAGATACTATAGAATACTTCTTTAAGAACGAGGAATTTGACCCTAAAGAGGCATAAATCAGCAGCGGAGCAGTGGTCCACAAGGACGAGCTGACTGGCGGAACAGCGCACGCAGACGTAAATTCTGGTACAACTGGTAGAATGCCAAGATAAGCTACAATCAGAAATCTTGCAGTTCCTAAGGATCTAAAAAAAAAGTAGAAAAAGTGTAAAATTACCTGTAATGAAATAATTAATGAATAAAAAATAAATGAAAGGAAAACATATTTAAAAAAACATTTTTTGTTACCGTTATGACAATATTGGGTAATTGCTAATCTGCAGGTTGGCTAAAATTGCGATTGGGCTATTCCCGTAAGTCACTAGCAGCCATTTTGAATTTTTATCATTGACGGCACTGTTGTGCTCATTTAAAATGTTATGCAAAATGCAACACGTCAAAATAATAGCATTATTATTTTTGTAGTGACTGTCAAGTTCCTTTCCAATAAAGCGAAATCTGGCCGTTAAATGGCAAAATGCATTTTCAACAACTCGACCAGCTTTGGAGAAATTTGCTTTGAATGTTCGCAGTTCCAACGATGCGTTCGCAGAAAATGCGTATGTCTTCATCAGCGTTTGGGAAAATTTAAATGCCGAGTCCCCAATAAGCAGCAGCGGGACTTGGACGCTACATATTTCCTTGGCCTCTCCTGAAGAAATAGCGTCGACTCTGTTTTCTTTGGCAGACTGCAATTTTGGAAAATTGTGGAATCGTTCCATTCCTTTGCAGAGTCGATGTTTACATATGTAAATCTGTATCTGTAGTTAATATACAATTATATACAATTATCAGAGAGGTCACTTAAGGTCACTTACCTTTAATCCACTAGAGTGAGAACTATTGACTACCAACCTTTGTAGTTGAAGGTTTTATTTCGATGTGGCACCCATGTAAAATATATATATATATATATTGTTATAAACATGAATTGATTATCGATACTGGGGGAAATCCCAGTACTTCAAGACCCTTGACACATTAATCAACATTTTCGGGAGTTAGATAGTCCGGCGACAATGAGAACCCGGAAAAAATCACGACCAACGGATCCGTACTCCGAGGATGATCCCTAGGTGTATAAGGCGTTAGTAATCCTCTTTTCATTTAATTTCATTTTCATCATTGCATTTCGCCAGTTGGTGTCCTTCCGCAGAACTCCGAGCGTATCCACCGTTTCTCAATCCGAAAGCTCTCTTTATTGAACTCCTCGGTTTCAGTTACATCCTTTTCGAAAAATGTCCCGATTCGCCTTTATGTACTATAAAAAAGCTATTTTCAAGGTTTCAAGGGTCAAAGTGTAAAGAATCGAGCAAAATTCCGCGAAAAAGCATGCAAACAGAGTTATTAAAGCCACTATTAACTTATGGCATGCCCGAAATACCCCTTGAAACTCTAACAGCCATTGCTGAAGGTTGAGAGTGAACTTGCAAACTTTTTAATTCTTCTTTGACCTGACGAAAGATAATGAAATTTTAATACAAACGCTCAGACCAACAACTGCCTGTAAGTACTCAATTAATGGCGGTCCTATATAGCCTAGGGTTCTTTTGTGAGAAGAATTCTCCTAGCGCTTCGAATTCCAGATGAGATCGGTTGAATTGTTATGAAAAACAAATAAATTATCTAAAAGTCATAATGTTAAATTTAATTACATGCGCGGTGGCCACACTGGCGTTTCAGCAATTTCGGCGCTATTTTCAGCGACCTCGGGTTGCTGAACTGCTAGAAATATCTTATAAGCAATTTGTATGAAAACAGCTGTTTTTTGTTGCCGATATTTTCATTCAGTCATATTGGGAATAAAAATAATATATTTGCGGAGACCTCGTAGAATATGTACACTACTGGTCAAAATAATAAGTACATAGTTATAGGTATCATTTCTTGAAACATAGCTCGAAAGCTATCGAATGCAGGGCTGCTAGTTGGTTATATTTTGAAAGGTTATAGTGTTGTAAAACATTTAAATCAAAAATGAAAACGGGGAACCCCATTTACCTAGTGCTAAGCCTAAATTTGTTCTGGATGGTCGCTTTTTGTCGTTTTACGAGAAGTTAAAGAAACCGTACACGGGTGTACCTATTATTTTGGCCAGTAGTGTATGTAAAAGACCATAAATTAATTTTTCAACGCACCAAACCCTTAATTAACACTCTATAAATTAATGTAAGTTCATTTTGCAGCGCAAGAACTTCTAAACATATTATTTTTCTTCATTTATAAAGCATTTTTTGCATTTCAGCTGCATTTAAATAATTGCAAAACGACTTTTTAATTAAAACTTTGGTTTATTAGAACAGTTTTGGTTTTTTTTTTTTTTTTTTGTTATCCATTTAAATTGGTATCTGGTATATTTTATGTTTTTCGGCTAATGCATGAAAAGTGTACTAAAATTTAATTAGAAGGGCCCTATTCATCTGCTCGGGCTTGGTAACATTTTTTATGAAAACTCTAATTAACGCATTGGTGTCATAATAGTATTAAAACATATATTATATACTATAAAAATATAATATTTATTCACAGTTTATTTTTATAAAATTAAATCCGAAAAAAAATTAAAAGGCTACTTATCTGAGTAGATGCAAATGTTTTAAATATCACCGAAGTAATTTTTCTTTGTTGTAATAATTACTCGATCAACTCACCTGTTGATGCCGGTCAAGAATATATATGTATACTATATATGGTCGGAGATAACCCCTTCACTGCGTTTCAAACATCTGCCTGAAATTGAAATACCCTGCAAGGGTATAAAAAGTAACAAATATAATTATACAAAATTACATGATTAATACTTAGTCAAACCACCTTTGGCATCAATAACGGTTTGCTGTCTGTCCGGGTATTGACCTTACCAAAGTTTGTACACATTCCATTTACACAGGTCCATTTGGACCAAATCTCGGCAAATTCAGTTATGGCGCCTTCCTTCTTTCGAAATGCAGCATCTTTTGGCCACAAAATATTAAGCCTGAGTCAAACGTCTTCTTGCTGAATTCCAAAGGAATTGGTGCGATTTCAATTATATTTCGGAAATTAACTTCCTTTAGCCGCAGTGTAGCGTCACTTAATTGTTTTCTAACGATTTTCTTCAGACTCGAAAGTTATTTTAACCGGACTTGGACTTGGATTTTTGGCTAAAGTTCCAAGTATGTGCTTGCATTGTCTTAAGTCCAGTACCTGTTTTTGGCCTAATCTTTTCAAATTTTTGTACACTACCGATTTAATCGTATTAGTTATATTTATTATACTAGGTTGTACACCGTTCTTCGCGAAATTTGGTACTTCTCAGCTATTTTGACTGTAGAAATACCGGTTTTAAACTCAGTAACAATTTCAGCCCAGCGCTCAATCAATAACTCCTTTGTTTTTGACATTTTATTAATTTACTGGAATGGTTAAATGATTAAATTAAATTCTTTGTAAATTAATTAGGATTATTATAACAAAACGAACCGGCACTTGTTACTGCAAACCAAACAAACACGAACGACAAACTTGCGTTGTGTAAATACTTTTGAAGCTAAGAAAACGTGTGTAATTTGCGTATATTTTTAAATCAAGAACATTTATTTTTATTTGCTTTATTTTTTATTGCTTTCTCACGTGTATTCTCAAAGGTTTAATTTTACAAAATAAAAAGCTTCTTTGCATTTCACCACTACGCCCGCTACAGAAGCGATCGGTTGTGAAGCATGCACAAAACTGTACTTTGTGTAAATACGTTAAAAAATTATATTCAATTATATCTTTACCTTGTTCTAACATTTATGTGGATACAAAAGTGAAGCTGTGATGGAAGCATTTTCTTCATATTTGACAAAATCAATTTTAAAGATAAACAGATTTTAAGTTTTTAAGCTTTCAACGTCTTCAGTTTTTATTGACTTCTGAAAAGAATTGACACCTGGCAGGTAAGGATTGACCTGCACAACTCCAAACCAAACTGATGTTTTTAGTTTGGATTACAGTTTTCGAATGTATTTATGTGTTTATTTAAATCGAAAACTATGATTATTTGTTATAATTTTTTAATATAAAAACTTACAATTTTTCCCAAGACTTTTCTTTTAATTAAAAATCAAAGGGGTCAACTTCATATCTACCACAAAATATTAAATTATTATTTGCGGATTCGAAGTCCTTGGGAAATAGGTATGGTTTACAACTGTAATTATGACATTTGGATGAGATCTTAATGGCTTAGACGACGGTAATAAGAGCACTAAGGTCCGGGCAAGAAGTGCGACACGAGGGTCAAAGACGAGACCCACGGAAATCTTCATTTATTGAAATAAAACAAATTTTTCATTAAAAAACTAAAAAACAAGGCAGTTCTGGTGCAGAATCTTATATATTTTAGTATGTTAAATACTAACTATTACATAGTCTATAATTTTTAGGGCTGGTCACAATTAACAATTTCTAAGGAATTCCCAACGATGGCGCTGCGAAAATAGAGTAACGCAAATTAGTCCTTAATTTAAAAAAAAAGAATAAGTAAAATCAGGAAGAATTTTGAGAAATTAGGAATACGGAAAAAAGAAATGGGAAGGAAAAGGAAATAGAGGTTTAAAACATCGCTAATATCGAATCATCGATGATTTTCCTATCCCTACTGCGCATCGGGGGAGAAAATTGTTAAAATTATAGGTACAAAATACATGTTACCATTATCCTTATGCGACAATACACATAGAGAAGGACAACAACTAAAAAACTGTAATCCATTTACATATTGGGAGGTACGAAATTATGAATCGCATCTTTATGCGAACCCGAAAGGATATTCAGTAAAGCAGGACAATTATTTAGTGATCATCGCATGCTGTCGTCGACAGTTGTCGACAAACTTTTGTTCATAAACAAAACCAGAAATGTGAAGATTGATTTTTTGTTCCCTTTTTATTTAACATCAACAAAAGGGTAAATAATGCGGAATATATATTTTCGTCAAATTTAATTTTCCTAATAACTATTTTAAACATATATTATAAATGCATTTCAATTTAATTTTGTGCTGTCGGATTCTTATTTTCGTTAAATTTAATTTCCATCATTATCTATATATGTATATAAAATATATATATTAATTTTAAGCATTTCATATCGTAATTTATTACGTTTAGTTATATTTTAAGCGTCAAGCATGAAAACTGGAAGATTTTATGTTTTTCGAACTTAATCCCTTTTTTTAACAATACTAAAACTGTAAAAATATGTTAAATTGTTTAATGATCGAGAAAAATTCGCAAGGGAGACTGAAATTCATCCGAGTTTATTCTGGAACGACGTCATTTTTTTGGCTGATACCAAATGGAGTATGTTTGGGATGGAGGGAAGAAATCATGTTTTGCATACTACGATGGAAATCTAAAACTTTAAAGTAACAACAAACATGGCGGTGACCATGTAATGGTTTGGGTGTGAATGGCTGCCTCCGATGTCGGAAATTTGGTTTTTATTAACGGGATCATGTATGCTAAGATGTACTTAAACATTGTAAAATAAAACTTAATGTAAAGTGCAAAAGACTGGAATTGGGGATGGATTTAGATTCAACCAACACAACGATACCAAGTACTCCACTCCAAATGTGATGCTCTGGTTAGCCTGGAACTGCCCTAATATAATTAAAACGCCAACACAATTACCAAACTTAAATGTGATTGAAACTTTGTAGGAAATGTTGACTCAGGCAATTTTAAAAAATTATAACTTTTTCAACAGATTTTCATTAAATTTAAAATTCATCAATATTTAATGATAGTTTCCATGGCAGCTATATCATATAGCAGTCAGATTTTCATTATTCTAGAATAATAATAATAGAAATAGAAATAATAAAATAAATAGAAAATAATAATAGAAAATCTGACTACTATATGGTATAGCTGCCTTGGAAATGATCATTAAATATTGAGGAAAAGCCAAACTGTGAATCTAAAACTGTAACTGAACAACTGTAGATATATAGATGAATGTAATGAAAGTAGGAATTACTTCCTTGATTTTTAACAGAAATGTTTATAATTTATATAGTATTAATTATTAATGATCGAATTCCAATCTGCAAGGATATAAAAATTTCGGCGTGCATTTTCTTGTTTACTTTATGTCTGCATGAAATAAGCTTCTCCCATATACACAAAACGATACAGTTACAGAAAATAATTTAATCTGAAGAGATTAATAAGATGCCATGAAACTCGATTGTTGTTTAATATTTTGTAAATAATATATGGTTACCGTAACACATTGTACTATTTGTAGTTACTTGTAGAAACGAAGAAATGTAAGTAATGCTTCAAAGAAATATAAACGAATAGGATTAATATAGTCGTCAGCTGAATCAGCTCATAGCTTAAAAGTGAATTCGGAACCCACACAAATGGAAGAAGGACACATGAAGTCAAGAATAATGACACGAAATCAACACGTATGAACAAAATATAATAAAAACAAGAAATGAAAATAGGTTCGATACGCCAAACATTTTTCTAATTATGATACAAAAAAAAAAGGAAATAAATAAAATGATCAGCCTCAACAACCGAGTCGATATACCCGATACTTAGTTAGGAGGTAGTTATTCGGTGCAACTCAGAATTCTCTTCTTATCAGTGAAAGTTTGACCTTTCACTACGAGAATGTAAACAAAGATGGCAAGGAACGAGTAAAATATAGAGGCGCCAAAATTCCAAGTATGTCAGAGAAACTCTCTCGGTGTTTGCCTATGTATTCTAGCCCTAAATTGTCTCGAATTGATACTATTTTATATAAAACTGCAATCTTTCATATTTTAAAGCTTCTAGCCTCATTACGAGCATTTATTGTCACCTTCGGGGTATTTTCTCTTTGTTAGAGACAAATTATTCGATAAGTTCCAATTCTTCGTTATCTAATACATTTTGATAAGGTGTCAACAAATTCGTCCGCAATCTGAATTTTTTTCTGTGGTTGAGCAGCAGAGGCAGAGGCCACTTTAACCAGCTTCGTTTATGAGATGAGGACGGTGATCCCATGGGCATACTTTTTAAATAAGTAAATGTTGTATCTTTTAATTTTTATAACATGTATTTCGTTTAATCAGGATATAAGCGAATAAGCTAAAAAATATCCGAACCTTGCACATTTCTAAATTGCTTTCTCAATAGTTCCCACAGCAGGTAGTCATCCGTTCTGGCCCGTTGAAAGATAATTACCAATGTATCCCCAAAATGAGATCCAAATAAAACTACTACTACATTAACAGAAAAATTAAGCAAAAAAAATTGGTAAAATTTGGGTTCAAATTAAAATGAATAACACGCATATAATAAATTTGGTATGCATATGCATATGTTTGTTATGAAAAGTATAAGAATTCTCAAGTTAAGGAAGTCTCTTTGTTCATGTGCATATATAAATAAAATTTCTTCAATTTTATTTCAGTTTCTGTTCAAATAAAACATGTAGTTTACAGACCCAGCTTAACTATCATTTATGCGGATTTAGTGAAAAGCCTTAAGTTCTATCAGCTGCCTATTACACTAGTAAGCAAAATGAATTAATAAATTAAATAAACATATTACACACTCATTCCCTTCTAATTTTGAAAATAAAGTATAATTAAAACAAGAAATAATTAAAAGAAACATTTTTCTAATATATATAAAATATTCTCTTGCAGGGTATTATAATTTTAGTCAGAAAGAACCCAGTAAAATAGACAAATATTTTTTAACAACAACAACAGTCGAGTCGATCTAGCCATGTTCGTCAGTTCGTCCGTCTGTCCTTTTCTACTTAAGTTAGCCTTTAAGCTTTTAATGAACTTTGCAGTTATTTTTTTTATGTACTCTCACTAGTGTACATATAAGTGGGAACGAAACGGATCGGAAGACAAGATCATATAGCTGTCATAGGAGCAATCGGAACATTTTTAGAAAAAAAATTAACTTATCTAGTTTTCAACATATATTCATCTCATTTAAGATATACACATTTTGTATTACTTTAGAGTTTTGGTTTTATTTCTATGAAAATCGGAAAATCATATGTATATGCCATAGGAACTACGGTTAAATGTTGTGTTCAATTTAATTTTTTAAAACAAATTAAAATTATTCAAGCTTAAAAATTTAATGACACTCTTCCAAAAGAGTGCAAGATAGATGAAAATCAAGTGCAGATTCTATGAGATTTGTCAAATTCACCAAAAACAGAATTAATCACATGTATTAGAATTAATCACGTGTATTGTGATACAACAATGTTTTTCAAGGGAAGTTTCCTGTTTTTGAGATTTGGTTTTCTGACTCAAAATTACCCGGATGATCTTTTTTTTGCTGCTGGCTAGTGTTATTTAAACAAGTTGTGAAAAAATCCCAAGTGGTTTGCCGGGTTTTTTCTAAAATTATTATATTTGGTGTAGGCAATTTAATTTCGGAAAGTTCAAAAGCTAACGCCAGTAGTAGCTTGGTGGGTTGATTGCTAAATGTAGAAACTTTTAAGATTCTTTAATACCTTCACAGTGATATAATTCAATAAGAAATGTGTTTTCGAGTCTTTTGAATTTTCTAAGCTTGTGTCCATCGAATTCCCCACAGAAGTTTTTGGACATCAGATTTCACGACTTCGACGGCAGGCTACTTGCAAGAAACTTGTTATGCTTACTCACGCGTTATGACTAAGATGGGGTCTCTCTGTGTGTGCGTGCCCAAACCAGTTCAATATTCATTAATTGTGATTGATATGAAACTGATCTATTAGCTTAAAACCGCATCTATGCGAATTAGTTGAGACGCGAGAAAACCTTCTACGCTCCGCGTCGAGGTATTTAGCGGAGCGTAGCGGCGCCAAAAATATTTTAAATTCGTCTCTCCTTGACGTGACTTAATTAATTAGTGGTTTCTGTTTGTCTTAGCATTCTTGGGGGTAACGCGCTATTTTTTCATTTAGGTAAATGAGCTTTTTTATTTAATGACCCCCATGTCTGTGGTTGTGATGCTGAGCTATTCTATATTCTATGTGTGTCTCCGCTGAATATGAAAGGTGATTCTCTGAATTTCGCTCATTATTTACGCACAATAAACCGCAGGGGGTTGTCTCTCGTAAAAAAGCGCAGTATAAAATTAACCTCAGCTTGTCTTTGCTTTCAATCATACTGATAATTATTGACACGGCTTGTATGATATTCTACTAAGATACATACATATATACGATCGTAAACTGTTTCGTACACCATTACTATTTTTCCTATTTTTTAGAATTGATTACTGTTAAATCACATATGTACATATGTATGTATGTACTTACCATGACGGTGGTCCTATAAATTTGTATATTTACAGGGTAAGAATTGCATATATGGTACACTTACCGATCGCTGCTTTGGCAGTTAAAATTTAAGATAATTCCAAAATAATAAACAATTTACATTATGTATATCGTATATGACATTATCGTCTGATTTGCATAATTTTAAAAGAAAAACTTAGAAAAAAGTGTATTAAAATATGTTGTTCGGCACGCCGAAGTTTGTATACCCTTGCAGATTGCAATTGGATCATCAATTATATGGCTGCTATATAATATAATCGTCAACATTTCATAAAATTAAAACCCCAATTCTTAAATTATCAAAAAATTTAGACATCTGAAAATATTTTGAAAAACTTCGGAGTATCACTATTTTGTTGTTATAATTTTCTTGATTGTGGCAGCATTGTAATTTAAATTTAAATAAATTAAATAATACAAAATGGCTACATCTCAAATTTAATAAAATTATGTTAAAAATTGGAAATATTATTATTATATTTTTCTTAACATTTTCCGGTCTTTGCTATGGCAGCTATAAAATTTTGTTTTTCTTAGTATAATACATTTTATTCGCGTTTACAGTTGAAAAAGAAAAAACCCGAATATTAAAGTGATTTACTGTATTTATATACGAGTTAAAACAAAAATAAGACTAACTACAAAGTTTCATTCAGTTAGCTTAAAAACTGAGAAACTAGTTTGCGAAGACGGACATGGCTAGATCGACTCGGCTGTTGATTCTGATCAAGAACGTATGTATGTATATGGTAGGAAGGTTTGAGTCGTGAAGGTATCCTGGTAACCTCTAAATAGAGCTGAGTTACCTCAACCCTCGTAGGTTGTAGTCAACGCCTCCTCCTCAGTACCAGCCCGTTTCATTCAGGAAAATCAGTATGGCAGTCACTGACTAAAATTATAATACCCTACAAAGGGTATAAAAATCTCACGTTTGCGACCGGTACTTAATATAAAAACAAATTAAAAGATACTTCAATTAAACTTGAAATAATAATAATTAGTGATAGTATCGCTCTTGGCTACTTAACTTATTTTAATTTCTTACTGTACTTGTTTTATTTAACGCACAAACTTTTGACTAAGCGCATTGAAATGACGCTCTCCTACTTCTTTTCATTTTTCATGGGTATGTTACTGCATCAACTAGTAACGGTTGGATTTTCTAAACTCTATTATAAGGCTTCTGCTAATAGTTAATAAATCGAAATAGTTTGCCTATTTTGTAACATTTGCCAGCAAACCATTTTCAGTAAAGAAGGCGACGAAAACAAGCAAGGTACTGAAAAGTCGAAAACCGACAAAACAGAAGCGAAAAACTTTGGCCGCTAAACAAAGCGTTTCCGTTCGTCTAAAACCTTAGCTGACCTGGCTGTGGTATCTACAATGGAACTGGGGCAGCCTATAAACCATAGACCAAAGCCAGAAAGCGTTGTTTCAAGTTCACTTCAACGGTCTAACAGTGTCCCAAGTACCTAAAATGTTACTTTTAAGAAGAAATAGTCTTACTCACTAAGATACCTATGTAAATTTTTTCACAACATTTGGCTTTCCCACAATAATATAACAAGGAATTGCTTTCCTTTAAATCAGTGGAGCACTTAAAAAAATTATGATTTCTTTTTTATTCTATCTTCAGTTTCCGTTTCGTAAATTTTTGTTTAATTATAGAGCACTGTTGGCTCGTTAGAGCTTCAAACGCAGTCAGATATTTACGAAAAGGAAAATTGCAATACTACTGTTTAAAGGTGGAAATAAATAACAGCAGCAAGGTAGGCAGATGCTGATGGGCACGTCAGCAAAGCTCGAATATATTTGTTCATCTTGATCTATGAAAGCATAAAGTTTAATGGAGCATTATGAAAGAATTCCCAGAACAAAACAAAGTATCCAACCATTGATTCGTTCGTTGATGTGAGGGGCGGGAAGCGACAAGTCGGAGATGTCTGCATACAATTGGACAGGTAAAAACAGTACAGACAGGTCGGATAGGTTGCATAGTTGAACCTCAGCAGCGCCTTCGTTGAGTGAAGCATCATCAGCAACAACGCACAGTGGGGGACTTTTTAATATATATTATCGAAATAATATCATCGAGAATGAGATTTATATTCTGCAAACAACCTTTGAAACAATGCCGAAAAAGTTGCTACGTTTATGAATTATGAGGCCAACAAAATTTGTAAATCACATAAAAAAACTTGTAAGAAACACAAAAAAGGAACATAAGGAAATTAGATCATTTATAATTAATGCAATATAAATAATTTATTGAAGTTAAAAACAATGAAGCAATGCCTACTTTCTTTACGTTCACCTACAAGTTACAGTTTTACAATCACAGGTTTGCTTTATCCTCTGCATTTATCGATCGTTTCTATGAAAGCTATATAACATAGTTTTATAATGATTATAAAATTAAAGTCAAAATTCTGAAATATTAAAAAAGGCTACACCTCTGAGTAGTTGAGAACTGGAAAAGTTATCATTTCATTTCTAAATCTCTCCAAACGCTCCTATGGCAGCTATATGATATAATCTTCCGATCCGGGTTACATATGTGTATATTAGTAATAGAAAATATAAAAATAACTGCAAAGTTTCATTCGGATATCTTTAAAACTAGAGACTCTTGATGCACATCAAAAATTTACAGATATATATAGTTTATAGGGTCGAAAATAATTCCATCACTGTGTAGTATTTAAAATAGCGCCATTTCGCGTATAAGCCCCATTGTATGTGGGTAGGGACAGCTGTGCCCGCAACTGCAGATGCCTAATGGCAAATGGTCAGAGATAACCTCTCGATGGGGTCAACGTGCAGGAGGCCACAGACGGCTGAAAGCAGACAATTTAAATGATATTCGGACAGACACTCAGAGACCTGCGGCTTAAATGGCGCCTGCATGCCCGGTGAGGTAGCACATCGGGACTGCCCACAAGGCAATGACTATCGGTAGCGTATTATTATAAAAACTCCCATAATTAACTAGAGAATGAAGTTTTAATAACAACAAACACAACAAAAGACGCAATCTTCGAGAAACCATATTTATATTGGAAATCTTTCGAAAAAAAAAACGAACTTAAGTAGTTTATAAAGCACTTACGTATACAAAAATCCTTTTATTTCTTATAAAAGTTTTTAGATCATTCCTGTAACAGCATGTAGACATATAAATAGCTTATATAGTCGATCGACTTTGTTAAAAATAAACACATTACTTTACTCTAGTAAATAATTACTATTCAAAAAGTACCAGGAAATTTGGACTTATTAGAAATTAATGATCTCGCGCCTGCGGTTGTTTCAATTTTATAAATCACAATTACGAATCACAATCACCAAATATCGAATCAAAGAACACTGGTATGAATTATCTTTAAGTTAATTTGAAGTATGTATTAAGCTCTCCAAAGAATGATATAAGTAAAGCTACAATATATGGCCATATTAAAAATTGGGTTTAAGCAGCGAGAGATGCACGTCTGTAAAGTATAATTAATAAATTAGGCATACAAAGCGTGTGCATAAACACGATTTCATTTATTTGGGAACACATATATGTTGATTATGAATCATTTGGTCTCAATAAATGAAATGATTTGGCACCACCAACAGAATTACACTTAATGTTGTAATTTATCTATTAATATTTATTGACATTAAAACTGGCCTTTTTCAGCAAATTTAAATATGTGCTTCCAATGCAGGTACATTTCATTACTACATATTATTATATTGAATGTACACACATACATGGGTGATGCCACTGGAACATCTATATTATTCGACGACATGTGATAGGCGCGAGCAGTTAATTTATACCACCAATATTATTATATTATATTTATTTATTTTATATTTTATTTATATTTATTATTTATTTATATATTTTAAAGGGCCGGCGAAAGCGGTCATTTAAAGACTAAGGCGTGTCCTAATAAAAATTAACCTAGTTATTCAAGGACGCCTTTATATAAAAGCTTTGAAGATTTTGAGCCTCGGTTTTCAAGAAAAAAAAACTTGGTTTTTTTACCCCAACCACAAGATTTGTGTTTGACCCTGTCTTCATGCATCTTTTAGGTAATTGTATGAGTTATTAATTATGGAATTGCAATCTGCAAGCAAGTTAGCTTCCTTTCTTTTTATTTGTTTTTTTCTGTAAATAATTTTAAAAAAATATGCTTAGTAAAAAGAAGCAATGCAGATGGACAACTTACGTATTTCGACGGAAGAGGCTGCCAGTGAATTCAACGTAAACAAATCAACTGCACTGAATTGTTTGAAGAAGGTTGGGTACACTTCCGCATAAGCAGAGAAGATAAAACAAAGTGACAACAGTAATTTCTTAGCCTCTGTAGCTCCAAAACAAACCTATTTTTGATCGGCTCGTAACTGGCGATACCAATTGAATCCAATACAACAGTGTCAAACCCAAGAGACCACAGAACAAGGCGAAAACGGGGTCCAAAAGTGGATTACATTCGATGAAGGTACTGCAGCGCATTTGGCGAAACGATCGTAGCCAAAAAATCTTCTCCGCAAATGGTCGAATAGGCGACAGTAATCGAGGAAAAACGTCATTGATTATTGTTTAATTCCATAATAATTCCAACGCCAGGACAAATGTTGTAAAATGGACCCTGAAAAACTAAAGGAGATGAACTAGGAAAGCATTACTCATCCTCCACATTCACTGCACATTGCATTTTGTGATCATCCTTTAATTCGGTCACTGCCGAACAATATGAACAGAAGAACATTACAAAACTTGGAAGAAGTCAACCAACGAGAAACCGCAGGCTTTCTATATGGGATCTGTATATGGGTTGATAATGATATATTCTAATATTCTAATATTTGTGATGAAGCTCTTTGTGAAGGCTCTTGTTGTAGGCCTCCTAGCTATGCAGACGTAATCCCCTGAGAACTTTTGAGTCCATTATTTCAATTACTTAAATGAGCCAATTTGCAAAGTCGTAATTTGTTTTACATTTTGTCACCAGGCATGCGAACACCTATGGCATTAATTAAGAAAACTGCTTTTCAAAACCTTTTAAATAATATCAAGCTTAGATATTGTTATGTATATGTAGGGTAGCAAATAAATTAATATTCCATTTGAAAATTGTGCCAAGCAAAGTGTCGAAACTCAAACGAAAAAGATCTAATCAGATGTGGCAATACGACAGTTAAGCTTAACGAATTGCAAGGACAATAACAAAAACTAAACAAAGCGACGAAGCCGCTATAATTTCTAATGAGGCCATGAATTTAAATTGGACTTTAATAAAGTAGATTTTTGAATTATACTTGTTCTGCATCTAAGTTCCCCCAATTTTAGAATCAATTTGCTTTTGTTATAAAGTGCCGCCCAAATTCCAATCAAATTTGCATAGAAATTAAAAATTAATAAACCCAGTACATATATAAAATGTATTTGTATTTGTATGTACAGTTGCGGCCAAAATTAAGTAAGAATATATAATTTTGGTTATTAAGATACTTAAAAAATATAAACGATATATAATATGGGATATTAATTTAATATTTTAACACTAACATTCTTAAAATATCACTACCACTAGTTATATATATATATATATTTTTAAGCGGAATTAGGGAAAAGGAGTATAATGTCGTTGTTTCCTATTTTGAAATAGCGTTGGATGTAAAACATAAGATCTTTTAATTTATGTCTATACTGTTGACCGCAGTTATAAATGATTAGAATTCATAATGTAAATGAAGGCGAACAACTAGTTTTAAAAGTTATGCAAATTCCACTAATTTCATTTCGGTATTAAAAGTTTTCAGTTCAATTCTTAAGCCGGCAGGAAGCCAAAGCCCAGTATAAAATATAATATAAATATAATATTTGAAATAGAAGAAGCCATATATGTGCAAATTCTTAATTTTTATTTGTTACTACCGTTGCTGTTAATCAATATGCATTATGTCTTTCTTGTCAACAAATTAAAAAACTAAAAACCTTTGTAGCAAATTTCATTCGGATTTTGTCTCAAAATTTATAAAAACTTTACGCCATGAATCCATTGCGAAAATTGAATTATTAAATTATATAAAATAATTATTGTCCTAGGAACCATTAACTTTAACACTCATTTGTGTACTTCTTTTTATGTTTTAAAGTAATTGGTTAACAACAACTTAAGCAGGAATATAACTGTGAGAAGACGACGACGTTTGCTATTGAAACATAAACCAAAAACAAGAAAGGAAACTTCGGCACGAAGTTTGTATACCCTTGCACATTTAAATTCGATTATAAGGAATTAATTCAATATAAATATATATATATTAAAAAAAACGAAGTAATTCATACTTAAATTACATTCATATTATATTTACTATTTTGCAGTTAAGTTTTACACTCACGTTGCCGCATTTCGCTCTATATGTACAGATCGTTTGTATGGCAGCTTTATGATATTCTAGAATATTACAGAAAGGCTTCATCTAAAATTATATGAAAATCTATGGAAAACTGAAAAAGTAATAATATTTTTCTTATAATTTTCCAAGCGTTCCTATGGCAGCTATATTATATAGTCGCCCGATCCGGTCCGTTCCGACATATATGCTAATGAGAGTATTTAGAAGACTAACTGCAAGGCTTCACGAACAGACGGACATGGCTAGATCGACTCGGCTGTTGATCCTGATCAACAATATATATACCCTATAGATTCGGAAATGTCTCCTTCACTGCGTTTCAAACTTCTGACTGAAATTATAATAACCTGCAAGGGTGTAATGAATCATTTATGGGGAAAACCACCGAACATTCATTTCCTAGGATCTCATATAAATGAAGTGATCATTCTCAGTGCAGGATAACACGAAGTCTTACACGGATACAACTTTCTTTTCCGTTTTCCCTATTTAAGACACTGAAAGCCTCGATCTTACATACTTCCAAAAAAAGACTGCTATACAAAACCTTAAAGTATTACTATATTTTTGGAAGTGTTACATAAAAGAAAACCTAGTGAAACGAAGAGGATATAGAAGCCACCAAAAGCGTTTCAAATTGGATATAAATAGAAACATATAGTCTCTCCATTTTATGCATATTAAATTAAATCGTAATATTTACTTTATTTTGCACAGATCAAGTTTGAACAATAAAAAATTTGGATTGTTGCCAACTCAAAATTTTAGGAACGCATAGAGATTACGTTCCTAAAATTTAAAATTTTTTAAAATTTAAAGTATTATTTTAAAATCGTATAAAATAACAACACGTCAACATTCATTACATTATTTAGAGTCTTACACTACCATTTAACATTTACCAGTCAGTCCTATGGCAGCTTTATGATTAAGTCGTCAGCTTTCCATAAAATTAACACCGAAATTCCGAAAGAATAAAAATCTCAGAATAGCTGATCGCTCAAGCTTTAATTTATGAATTTTTTTAAAATATATGTCATAAATATTACAAAAAAAACTTACAGCTTCGCTGTTTTTCAACATATTTTCATATCCTCTAATAAACACAATTTGATATTTTTTCAGAGCTCTGCTTAAATTGTATGATATTTGGACGACTATATCATACAGCTGCCATAGAAACGATTGTTCAATTTAAGGGAAAATGCAAAACTGTTAATGTTAAACTGTACAGTAAAATTGTAAATATATAGAGCAGTATAAAGTAGGCATTAAATATAATAATAATATATAATAATAACTTCAGTATGGCAAAGTTAGCTTCCTGTCTTTTTTATATTTTTGGCAAATTTGATTCCACTCTACCTAAAGACATTCTTTAGGTCCGAAATATCGATATTGTGCTCAATTATTGAGATCGGGCAATTTGGACAGCAAGGATATATCTACTTTAATCCTCCCAAAAACCAATGATGTTAACATTCAAGTCTTGGCTAAGCCCCAATTTTAGCTCAGGGTCTTCATCCTCACTGAATCAAGATAATTATTTAAAGGAAACACATAGTTTGTGATTGCAGTGCATCTTTATCCTGAATTCGTGGACGCATCTGTTAAGGAAATATCAGTTTTGAGATATCTTTCAAGGTAACATTAGAACTAAATGGATAACAAATAACTTAATTTCTAGTGACAGCTTCCTCGCGACTTTCTATGCTATGTACTAACCATTTACATAAGTTCTCATAGATTGAATTGTTAATTTTGTATTTCAGTCAGAGTTTATAACAGTCGCAACAACATTAACAATACCTGTTCTATATAGAACAGATATGTACGTACAATATGTACATATATATGTATATGTATTAGCCCATTCCTAGCCTCACAACATAGAACGTAAAGCTTTTGAAGTTCTATTATTTCGCAACAACGAAGATCTTTAAATCAGCTTAAAAAAATTATTTTTCATAATATATGGATATTATTATTATTATTTATGGAAACTTTGTATAACCTTTCGTTTACTCGCAGCAATTAAATCTGATATGATCTGATTGAAAATATTAATTATATTGTCAAATATTTTAGAAAATCGTTAATTTGTTGGTCCTCTTTTTATTTCCACGCCTAAATTCAGAATAAAAAGATACTTTCTTCTATTATATAAGGAAAATGATATTTTGCATTAGGACCTATATTGATTTCCGCTAAATTTAGAAATTCGCTAGCAATGAAATTGCCTTTGCAATTCTTCATGATCGGATAACAAACTGACAAGATTATCAAATCTGCAGAACAAATTTGAATGCTGTAATGATTGAATATCGCATATCTATCTATCCTTTTAAGTTTAGTAGGGTTTTTGTGCTAATCTTCAAAACAATCGACGTTGGTGTAAAAAGTCAACTTTTTTAGTTGGTTTTTTAAATTTACCCTTCCCAATGCCCGCCACCTGAACCACGCCACACATGAACGTGCCATATTGCCAATTTTTCTTACGTTAGACTATGGTTCTTAAAATAAATCATTAAAATGTAGTATATATATTTTAAAGATCATAATTATTAATTTAAATTTTAATTCAATTGTTTTAATATTTTTTATTTATTTTGACCAAGATTTTATACTTTAACATATACATAAATCAAAATCGAACAATTCCTAGAATTGTAAATTTTTATACATATTTCAGTGACTCCGTCATACATACAATTATTATTACTATAACCAATATTACTAATGAAGGGCAAACACAGAGGTATGTTTTGAATTTCTGAAATAACTTCATTTATGAGGACCTTAGGATCGAGCTGAGTATGAAACATAACCATGTTTGTAAAGTGAACTCAAATACGGCAAACAATTTTTATGGCTTGAAAAATAGAAATAGAAAATAGAATCTGTGTCGAATCTACTTTTCAAACCTAATCGAATATTTCGCAATATATTTTTCGGCAAAATTCTTTGGTATGATAAATGGTTAACAATTTTGCTTTCTATTCGGTTCAAAAATTTTCATTGACGTGATAAAGCGGCTGTTTTTTCTCACGGCTCCAAAAACTTAACTGTAAACATTAGTTATCTTCAAAAAAAAAAATTGTTCGGCTTTTGGACATGATTTGGTGGGCCGTGTCCCGATATAAATTTATTAAAAAGTCGTTTTTTACTTTCATGAATGCTCTTAATATCAACATGTTTTTAGATTGGTTATTAGTAAATTTATTATTCTTTTGAGAATCACCGTGATGTTTATTCCTAAACATACTTATATAATTTTAAATGAATGGAAAAGTATGTAATTCAACAAAAACACAAAAATATAACAAACTGAGAATGTTATAAAAAATAAATAAAAAAAATTGGCACGCCGAAGTTTGTATACCCTTGCAAATTTCAATTCGATCACTATGAATTAATTCAATGCTTACTTGAATTACATTCAACTATACATATCAATTTACAGTTTTACAGTTACCGTTTTACAATGACGGTGTTGCATTTCCCTCATAAAATGTAAATCGAAATTCTAACTGGAAAAGCTATATGATATAGTCTTCCGATCAGGCTCGTTCCGACATATATACGAGTGAGAGTATATACAAAACTAACTGCAAAGTTTCATTCAGCTTCAAAACTGAGAGACTAGCTTGCGTAGAAACGGACAGACGGTAGATGGACTCGGCTGTTAATCCTGATCAAGAATATATATACCTTATAGGGTCGGAAATGTCTCCATCACTGCGTTGCAAACTTCTGGCTGAAATAATAATATTCTGCACGGGTAACAAAAAAAAAGCTTTAAACTTCCCTTAGTGAACTCTCTTTATAAAGCCCTGCAATACTTGACGTTCTGTGGGCCATGGTTTCTCCAAAAAGTTCGACCCATTTAATCAATCAAATTATTGTTATATTCGGGAAATCGTTGGTTATAGATATTTCTGCCAGTCGAACTATCATTGCTTACTATTAACTTTATTTTACCTTTAAAATAAAATGAATCTCGGAGTAGTATGGTTTTAATATGTTCTGCAGCAGCACCTATACAAATTCATTTGGATATATTGTATTTAAGAATATCTTTTGATTTCCTTCTCGAAATTTGCAAAGTCCACATTATGATTAAACGAATGAATCTTCTTGGTAAAAACTTATATATCTGTTGCTAGCCAGCTTTCACTTGCCTCCACATGTGTGTTATTCTTTAATAATAGTTTATTAACATAGCCAAGTACATTTTTTAATTGTTTTTTATTTATTTGTATATTTTTTTTAGATTTAGACCATTTTTGTGTATTTTATCGGAGAGCCAATTAAAAGTGACGGCGATGCACAGGGACGCAGTTCCCTGCCCAGTTGAATTTCTAGCAAATCGATACGACGAATATCGTTAAATATTTTGAATTTGTCCAAGTATGTTCAAAAGTTGTTAACCTCATTGGAATATATACCATCAATTAAAATTAATTTTGGCACTTTGAACAGTACTCTTCCTACCCTGATCATTATTTTCTATTCTTAAAATCATTGATATAAAAAATGTTTTCATTTGCATTGGTTTTCTTAAGACATAACCCGGAAGAAACTGCTCAAGCTGTACAAGACGCACTCTTTTCCAAACTGTCCACGACGACAGCCAACACCACCGACACAGGAACCGACACGATATTCTTTTCTAGTGTAAAAACCCAAAATATAGTACACTCTTCCTGGGCAGATGGCGTTTATCCTCATGACTCATAAGTTATGAAACAACGTAAAGAAAAGGACCACCAGCAAGAAAAATGCGAGAAACTTGTGTATTGGAAAGTAAAAAATGATGCATTAACATATTGTATTTTTTCAGTCTGTCCGCCCATTTCTACGCAAATTAGTCTCTCAGTTTTAAATCTATCTGAAGGAAACTTAGTCAGTCTTTTAGTTAGTACTCTCATGTATGTTACATACATCCAACGACTACATCAAATAGCTTCCACAGGAACGATCTAGAAATTAATTCGATTAAAAATTATAACTTTTTTAGTTTTCAATATATTTTTATCAAATTTGATATATAGCTACTTTATATTATTCTAGAATATCGGATGTAATTTCGGAGACTGTATCCTATAGCCAAAAGTGAAACTATCGTTTAATGTAGAGCAAAATGGCAAACTATAAATGTAAAATGACTGTAGACTTTAAATATAATGTGCCGAAGTTAGCTTTTCTAGTTATTTATTCACAGTGCCATTCTACGCTCGTTACAGCGAAAAATGTTTTTTTGCATTTAACTTCGACTCGCATTAGGCTTTTGATAAAAAGTAAAGAATTAATTCTTGAAAACCATGGGAAAACGGGTAATTTTGGGCTAGATCGTCGTGAGGTATAAGGCTGAAACGGCTGTGAAACATAACGAAAGTATTTGAGTCTTTTCAAGCTCTGTATTATCAATTTTATAAGTTTAGGAAACATAATGATGTCGGGAATTTAATGAGATTAGATGGTGATCCCTTTTTAGGCTATTTAAGAAAACAGCTCACTTACAGCTTAGTTCCCATCACTGGTTCGATAAGCCAATGTCAATATCTAACTTCTCTAAAAAAACATGCTATCCTCTCCGGATATAAACTTATTAGCGAATAGTGTATCCGCCAAAAGTGCAATGTCCCAGCCACAAAGCGTGTATGACCACAACATTTTTGAATGATTTTGACGCCCTAATGAGTGCTAAGCACAGATCGATCGCATCAAATATGACCAAGGTATGAGAGTTTAAACATTTTTGGTATTTGCATTTTAAATCACAATGAGCTCAAACATTTTTAAATCAGTTCGAATTCGATCATTAACAATTAATACAATAATGTAATGCAGTAATGCCTTCTTTCATTACAGTCACTTATACTTATTATATTTACAGTTTTACTTTTGCAGTTTGGCATTTTCCTCTATATGTATATAACGATCGTTTATATGCCAGCCAATTGATACAGTCATCCGATTTTCATAAAATTAAAGCCGCAATTCTGGAAAAAAATACAAAATTATTATATCTAGAGATGAAAATATTGATGTACTAGTTTCTCGAACGTTGCTATGAAAACTATATATGTACATAAGTATGTGTATGATATATTAGTCCGATTTTCATAAAATAAAACCCATATTTCTTGCCCACCAAAATTTGGTCTGCCTATTTCCAAACTGACTTTATTACCACGCAATGAATTATGACTTGTTGAACTGTACAAAAAGTATATCAAAGAAAAGACAAGAAAGTGTCATCAAACTGCTTTCATACAAAGGCCTTTATAAAAAGAAGTCCAACTAAGCACTATTTGTGACACTTACTGTGCACAGTGGTTAAAGAAGCCAAATATAAAATAAAAAAAAAACGTTATGAATTAATTAATTATTGGCGAGAAAATTTAGTTTAGTTAGATTCATTAATTTAATTAATAATTTAATACACACAAGAGTCACAAAATTGGTTACAATTAGAGATGTCATTATAAATGGCAAAAAATTAAACTATCTAAAAGAAAATGTAAATATATAAAAAATACAACAGTTTACAATTTAGGGTCGCTAAGCACGATAAACTCATTAAATCCATTTTTCATAGAGTGGTTTTATGCATGTGATATACAAATATGTATGTATACATTCTACTATTACACTTATATTCATATATGCATATATGCATATATTCTACCTTTTATACTCCTTTTTTTCAATATATTTAAAATATTTTCGTACAGTTATGTTGCAGTCGCATTCATTCAAACTATAAATATAAGAGTGCAAATATATATATGCAAAAATATATTTCGGCACAACAAATTGTATAAGATCACTGTGCACTGCATATCAATCTACTCAATTATTTGAAATATAAAAAAAAGAAATGATTTGCAAAAATTAGAGGATTTTTGTCTGGAATAAGCTGTTACCAAATGTTGCCTTGACCTCCTTTCGGGATATACGTATGTATGTCTGTACATATATCGCACCCCATTCTCTTCATAGTTATTCAATACGAGAGCCACGCTTGATAACCGTATCAAAAGGTGAGCATGAGGTCAGTACACACAAAGAAACCACGGACATCATTTTGACAAATTAAAATACATATCTAAATAATTATTATTGATTTAAAAAGAAGTGTCTTTAAATAATAATCATTTTATATTTTTCAGTCATAAACTCAAACACTGGAAACGTACAATAACTGCACCAAATAACAGATGTAGTAAAGCTATAGACTGTGTGACTGACTGTAAGATACCTGGCAGCCAAAGCAAACAGGGTAACATTAAAAGGAATATGGTAAAGAAATGTTGCTAAAAACTTTATACACAAAAATAAGGTACATGATGACTGTCGTGCAGAAATTAAAAATATAAGGAATCCTTATTGTCTATGACACTGCTGCATTAATCAAAGTTTTCATAAGAAACTTGACAAGTAAAAGACTATACCCAAAGGTAAGCAAGATAGAAATAAGAAAGGAAGCTAGCTTCGGCACGCCGATGTTGGTATACCCTGCAGATTTCAAATCGATCACTAGGAATTAATTCAATACTTAATTTACTTAAATACATTCAGATATACATATTACATTTACAGTTTTAAAGTTGCAGTTTTCAGTCACGGTGTTGCATTTCCCTCTATATGTACCGATCATTTGTATGGCAGCTATATGATAAAGTCGTCTGATTTTCATAAAATTTAAATCGAAGTTCTGAAATAATACTGAATAACTATAGCGCAAATTTGATGAAAACTGGAGTTATATTTATTTTTATAAAAATTTTCCGATCATTCCAATGAATCCGGCCCGTTCCGACTTATATGCGAGTAAGAGTATATAGAAGACAAACTGCAAAGTTTCATTCAGATAACTTAAGAACTGGGAGACTAGTTTGTGTAGAAACGAACAGACGGATATGGCTGTTGATCCTGATCAAGAATATATATACTTAATTGTGTCGGATATATCTCCTTTACTGCCTTGCAAAATTCTGACTGAAATTATAATACCCTGCAAGGATATAAAAACCGCACGGAAATTTAGAGCGATAACAAAAATATTTATCCAACTAAAAAAAAAAGAAAGAAAGTTAACTTCGACACGACGAAGTTCTAATTTCTAATTGGATAATTAAGAATCGTTCCAATATGGTTGCATGAAAAATACAGGAATTTTATAAAACAATAATACACATTCACATATGTTATTTTTAGAGTTTTACAGTTAAAGTTGTACGTTATCATTTCCTTTACATTTACCGATCGTTCCTATATGATATAATCATCCGATTTACAGTTAAAAGCAAACATCTGAAATAATAAAAACTGGATACATCTCTGAGTATATGAAAATAAAAATTTGTAACGGCAGAGCTTACACTTTTTTCTAATAATTTTCCTGACTTTCCTATGCCAACTATATTAATTCAGTCATCAGATTTACATAAAAAAAATTACATTTCTGAATTAAAAAAAAAAAAAAAAACAAATTAAAGTAAACACGAAATTCTAAAATAAACAATATTTTGAAAAGGGTTAAAATTTCAGTATAAGTAGCACACTAATAATAAATATGTGTATATAAATATTTTAATTACTTCCCAAGCCGAAAGAGTAAATTAATTCATAATGCAGAGATGAAGCGACATGCCTTCTAGCACAGTTTCTTCCTAAGAATAATTTTGCTGCTGCTACTTTTGGAAGTCGTTGCAAACGGGACATTTATACTTCATTTCTGTTAAAACTTTATAAAAGTTGCAACTCTGCACACATTTTGTTGCTACACTTAATAAAAAATTCGAATATTTGCTTAATGTATTATCTTAAATATTGCAGTATATTTTATGAATAAGGAAATGTAAATCATTTATCTCTGCCAAAGACACAAAAAACTGATTGCTCAGTTTCTGCAAAGTTCAGAAGAAAAGGATTATACCAGTTGTGTGATACACTTTATGTATTAACAAAAGATAATAATCGAATGTTTCAAACGTACAATTAGCTTTTTAAATCAATTGCCACTGCACTGTTTTAGTCAGTTTTATTATTACCTCTCACTATTAGTTTTTAATCCTATGCCAGCTATAAAATATAGTTGTAGAGCTGAAGTTTTTCGAAAAATGAATATCGTTATTTTGAAGTCGCAAAAGAAAAGCATGAAAATACAAATCGAAAGACAGATTGTAAACACATTCATTTCCGATTGTGCGATAGCTATAATTGGCCTTGGAAAAATGGTTGTTGGTTCAGGAGAAATGGGGGTAAAAGTGAAACAGAACATTTTTCAAAATTAATGCGGCCGGTGTAGCAAAAATCCAAAATCAGCTTATAAAACGAGGCACTTCAATCATCTCAATCCGACTCTAAATTCAAAAGATATTCCATGAACAAGATCTTGGCGGCCTTTCCCAAATGAAATCTTTTTCTGGTTTGCCTGTTTGAATGTGTGTATCGTTATTCGTATATATGTATGTTATAGAAGACTGATTATCCATCTCTCTGAGTAATACACTCTAAATGAATATATTTTAATTTATTCCTTTTCATTAGCAGACCCTGTATGTTTTTTTGAAATTTGTAGCGAGCATCCTCGTCCAAGTCTACTCGATGCTTTTACTATGTTCATATGTATATATACGAGTAGCATTCAGCCGTGCACGGATTGTCCATATAAAGTTTTCCAAATAGAGATTCCGCAAATGAATTAGTTGTTAAGTTATATATATATATATATACCTCGCAGTTCTTACGTCTCGAACTGCCCGACAGAAAGTCATTCTGGCTAACTTAAAATCCAATTTCAAAGATAGCCAACTTCCCTCAACCCATTAGTAAGAACGCCCGAAACAGACGAAAATAGCACTAATAAAAATGTAAAGCCCCTGAAACGCTCAAGACAAAAAATAAATGCGAAACCAAATTAAGCCGCAGTTGAGTCAAGAATGCCAAGCGAGTGCCCAAGATCCGTCAGAGCAGACGAGGCAGGTGAACCCGCCCGCGCCAAGATCAAGATCCGCTTCTCACACAGTTCCGAGACCCGAAGCGAAAGTGAGCATGCGAGAGCCACCGCTCGCATCAGCTCGCATCACCACCAGCATCAGCACCAGCACCAGCACCAGCATCGGCGTCGTCGTCGGCTTGGCGCCGACGTCGGCGTTGGCGTTGACTCGTCTGCTGGCGTCAACTGAGCTGCCGGCGCGGTTGCCAGTCCCACTTATTTTCTCGTTCGCATCTTCTGCGGCCGAGGTTTCTGATGCTGACGTAGGCGCTGCCGCGGGATTGTATTGTTGCTGCTCCACTGCTCGCGAATGCGCTGCTGCCGCGGTGACGCCTCGCCTGCCAGCTTTGCCGGGCACATATAAAACAGAGGAACTTGGATAAATATTCACAATCATATTCAAGTTGTTCGTACGTGCGTTAGTTCGGTTCTGAAGTATCTCGGATTCTTTCAGTGTAAGACACTCTTCTGGTGGTGGTGTACATAGCTAGTTCGCGGTGTGGCATCCCAGTTTCCCATATGGAACTGCTCCGAGCCCAAAGTTCGCCATCGACCAACCGGCCAGTGACCAAGTGCAAAGCCCAAGAACTACAAGGACACCCAGGCCACAGGATACGTCGGTGGTGTAGCTGTGTGACTACAGACAATAGTTGTGCAGCCACAGGGGCCATTGCGGTTGTAAATTTCACTTATTTGCCGCTGATGGCTTGATGGATAGTTCCATTGATTCGGTTGCAATTGTCGCCGCTAAGTGTTTTCCGAGTCCCTGCCTCCGTCCGTCCGTCCGTCCGTCAGCTAGCCCGCCCCTTGTCAGTATCCCCAGCCATTGGGCTCTGGTTGCATTGTGCATTGTATTTAGTATGCTGGATGCCTATTGTAGGAGATGCAATCTGAACTTTGCAGTCTTGGTTTGTTTTCTGTACTGTGTTTTGTTCCAATGCTGGCGATTGCGCAAAGGCAAACATTTGAAGTTGAATTTATGTGAAAATCAAAAACAACAGCGGCAGTGGCTGCATAAAACCACCAAAGGTTAATAAAACAGTGACACAAACTCCTCTTGCCAAGTCCCACACACCAGCGATATGTGTGTCAATGAATGCTTATGATAGCCGCGGGCCACATATCATTTCTGATGAAGGTTCATAAATTCTGAGCTCCTGAAATAGAAAGTAGAAATTCGCAGAAATTTCTAAGTCGCAAAACAAAATTAATAGTCACTCAAACTGCCCAAAGAAGTATAAAATATTTTATGCAAATTTTTTTTTGGTAAAAACCAGCAATTTAGCCCCATACACCTACATACAGACATACGTACAAATGTGTGTATATTTTTAGAAATTAATTTATTTTCTATGGATTGGAGCGGATTGCGGCTATTCAACTATTTTTAGCGTTGAGTCACGCATTGGAACGCATCCCGTATTTCGGCTTGAAGCTTGGTCGACGATGAACCACTCAACTCGGGCTTTGAGAAAGAATACATACATATGTTCCTGTTGGGAGTTTGTTTATGGCCACATGCAAATTAGCCATCACTTGTGGGGCATCCACTGCAATCAGGTTGACGATTAACGACCATGTCACTTGGGTCTCAACACGCCTCGCAGTTATAGATAGATCTTAGATAATTCCCAAAAGAACTGCCCTGAATCCTGTTGCTTATATATGCTCACTTGAATATTTGTAACATAAGACAAAAAGTTAATAATTATTAATACAATTCTTTAAATTTTACGCGAGAGAAACAGAAGAAGCAGCCTTAAAACTTAAATTTTCTGCCTGGAAGAATTGAGAGAATGGGAATTCCGAATTATTTTGCCAATAATTATTAGTCATATTATTTTTGCAGCTGCCCTCAGAACGCTATACTGAGAACTATTTACATTCTGACAATAGCCTGCAATATTGATACGTTTTTTTGTATTCATTCAGCAGGTTCTCAACCTTAACTTAAGAGCAATCGCAAAGCCATGTCACGGTTTCGGAAGCAACTTGTGCTCGTATTTTCCCTAGCAACGTTGGGATTGGCCAACGCTGACTACCAGGGCAACATGTTCCTGAACGGTCAGTACCAGAACGGTGTGAAGGAGCACAAGGAGACCCATCACTCCGTCAACCCCACGACGAACGTCTTCCTGAATCACGCCATCATCAGTCGGCAAGCCTCTCCCTTCCAGGGGCCCACGTACCTGCCGCCGAAGGAATATTTGAAGTGCGCTCCCAGCCAGCAGTGTGTGCGCCAAAGTCAGTGCGTGAATGGATTCTTCAGCCAGCAGCTGCCCAGGATCCAGGTAAGGAACTGGCACTCCTGTGCGATATTTAGTTGGATGATGAAATTATGCAACTGTCTTCTGCATAATGCGGTGTTGGTTTGGGTTTGCGCGGATCGATATCGATGAAACCTGGCCTCATTGGCCAGTGGGTTAGATCCGTTTCGGCCCGACAGAGGTCTAAAATCAAAAAACTTAAAAGCCTGCGTCTGCGGTGATAACGCGAAATATATTGATGTCGGCGGTTTAGCCTGTTGTTGGCTGCGTCGTTGCTGGGTTTTGCCTTTCGAGTTGTTTGGCACAGTTACCGTTATTTTCCGGTTTGTCATTATCAAAGCGAAGAAATACCAGCCCACACACATGTGTACGTGCTGGCCAGATCATAGCGGTCGGGTATTTCGTAAGACCACCAAGTCGAACCAAAAATGAAGTTCATGCTTAATTGCCCTCACATTTGCGTCCGAAAGAAATTGATGTAAAGTGAAATAAAAGCTGCCGCTGCTTTGCATATTTTTTAAAGTGGACTTTCCGAGCGCACAAATAACTCAGATAAACAATCAAGTGTATATTATTACGTCGGTGGTCGATTAGTTTGGTTTGGATTAGTAGGTAATGGATATATCTGCGGCTTAAATAAGTGAATGTTTTTTACTTACCCTTAGGGTTTTGTTATCAACATCAGAAGTTATTTATGCAAGAAAGTACAAGAAAAGTGACAGTACATATAATATTGTAGATACAAAGGCATTGAAGAGGACTTCAGCCGAATGGAAACATTTAATGTATTGTAATTTTCTTAGCACATTGTTTTATGATATAGAACTAGTCCTTTTTTCAAGTTTATCATTTCTGAAAATTAACTTAAGGGCTTTTCTTATTTTATTTTTAATTGTTGAATTGATTTAAAAGCAGATTTTGTTATGGGTAACAATAACCATTAAAACAAAATATAAACAAAAAATATATATAATAAAATTAACTCTCTATGATTGACGCCAATCAACTGGTGCAATTTTTTTCTTGTAACCTCGTAAATTACATTCATATAAATTCCACAAATAATCAAAATTAGTGAGACTGTGCCTACTGATCAATTTCCACAAGCAGACTATACCTAATACTTATGTGTTACGGCTTTTCTAGATTCCTGCAGTGTTTTGATAAATTATTTCGCTTTCTTTTAAAAACTAAAGTGACTCCATAGCAGCATTTCCCCTAAAAACAGTTACAAAATATATTATTTGTTGTTTATTTGTTTACAACTAATAATATATTAAAGAGATGCAGTAAAATTTCTATATGTCAGATGTGTTAGAATATATATATATTATATATTTTACAGCTAGGCAAAATCGATTTTTCACAAATCACTGGACAACCCGTGGGTTGTGAAATTGGGGCAAAATTTAATAGAATGCGAATTATTTAGCAACCCTGTATATATCTAATATATGCAGGTATTTATAGACGTGTGCAAATCTGATTAAAAACGACAGATAGAGACTACTTTGGAAAGAAACAGACAAACGAATTTCAGCCTAGCTTGAGTAAACATTGGAAGCTCACTGAATAATTGTATATGAGAATAATTAGCGAAACGGATGCAAAGTACGATACCAGTACCGCGCGCTTGAACAATTAAAAAACGCAAACAAATCAAAATTTAATATTTCCTTTTCCCATACCGATGATGCTAAAAACCGGTGCTCAATTTGCGTGGCTATTGCTGGGAATTTTTCCAAGTTGTTCCGCCTGCTGATAGGTTTATCAACCTGTGAGTCACTTTCGAAATGTCCGATACATAGCTCCGGCTCTGACGAATGCCGCTGAAATCATTTGATTTACAGATCCAACCAAACCAATTCTAATACCTAAGACATTAGCATAATGAATTGCCACGTATGCGTTTAAATATATACATACGAATTTACGTCTCTACGCATATACAAAATTACTCCTAAAAGCCAAATTGAGGCATTTTAAAAGACAGATTGAGCTGTATTGCGCTATGCAAAGCCGAAGTGATTGCTGGATAAATGTATCCGTGATATTTAGTACCCATTTAGCATGCTCGACTCAGGCCGGGCCAAAGCTCTTCATTAGTCAAGGTCGTGCTTTAGAACAATCTCAGAAACATTCAAATGGGCTTCCGATTTCGGCTTTTCTCGTTTTGAGAGACATAAAAGCAGACATAAATAAAAGGAATTGGCCTCTTTAATTTGATATATGGAATGCCAGTTTGGGGAACTGGTTAGCCAATCGCTTTTTCCGTAGCGTGATGTCAATTTCGTGGCAACTGTACTTGATGAAGAACTGCTTATTCGATTATTGAACTGCAAAATCGTCAAGGCGACTCCGCCTCCAGCTACTGTTTCGACTTTTGATCTCTGGCCGCAGACAGACGAAGTTATTAATTTGTAATTGTCCGCATGCTAAATGCCAGGTGATCACCAGATAGTATTTGGCAGTGTGAACACAAAAGTTAGCCAGATCTTAGCAAAGGTCCGCCAAGTCGACTACGACAGAGTTCAATGCAAATGCAACAGCATCGGCCATATAATTGCTGTCCACTGCCGCTGGTGGTGGCATCTGGCATCTTGCCGGACACTTTATAGCACATCATTTGTGCAAGTGGCTGACCATTGGTGACCTTTCGGCCAAGACGACAGAAATCCCAATCATTGGCGCTGAGGTGCGACTTTGTGGCGACTGCCTTTGTTTCTGAATTAGCTAGCCACTGCCTGGGGAACTTACGATTTTGAGTCGCTCGTTAGGCCTTAGGGTACAAGCTCAATGTAGAAGAAACGTTCTGTCACTCTCTTGTCTTTGTTTTCAGAACTGCGAGCCGGAAACTAACATATGCTGCACCTATCGCGCACCACAGACCACAACATCAACGACCCCCGCGCCTGTGCCGCATGTATCCTGTCCACGCGACTCGGACTGCGTGGCCCCCGAGGATTGCCGCCGCGGCGAAATCAGTGCGATCAACTACGTTAAAAAGCAAGGGGTAAGTTTAAAAGCGCCCAAATGGCAGCCATTTCCCATTGGCTGGAAACTTGACTATGAGCTATGAGGAGCGCAGACTCTGCATCATTAGTAGACAGAGTCTGCCCTGTTAAGCGTCTTACGTACCATAATACCATTAAAAGAGTCTGCATAATATCGCTTTGATGTTCCAATTGCGAGACCAGTGCCGCAAACAAAGCGACCACAGTTAATGCAGCTTGGCTCGCCGGAATCGGAATAAGACCCGACCACAACATCACAGCGTGTTTCACAAGAGCATGGGGAAACCCCGATTGAATTCGAAGACAATCGAAACTCGGACAGCTTATTAGCACACAATTTGTTTTAATCGGTGCTCTAATTTCTCACTTGGGATTCTCCGACAATGCCAAATTATAAGCCACGCTCTGGGAGCCTCAGACGAACGACGACTTTTCGGTGCTGTTGGGAATGTTATGATCTTGTTTTGCTTGCGTGGCGACTAGGCTCGGGCCTTGTTTTCCAAAGGGTATATGAAGCAGAGATCCGTACTGGAATGACATTGCCACAGGGCGAAGTATTAATTCGAAGCTGGCTGGTGGTACCTGCAACGAACTTGACGCCATCAGGCACCAATCAAACTGGAATGCGGTTGAACCTAAAAGTAATGCCTTACTCTCACGCATGCGACCCAGAAAAGTGTAAAATTGGGCCTACCGAAGGAAATATATGCATGAAAATCTGTACAGGTCCACGTATGTAGTAGTAAGAGAGACGCTGAGAGGTAATAAAATGCAGAGAGATCTCAGATTTACAGCGGGCCAGTGTAATTGCATAAGCAGCGGCCGGCAAAACGGGTCGGTTGCGTACACCGCTGGTGCATGCAACGCTCGCCTGAAAAAAGCACATCAAGTGAAATATGTAGCCGGACAGGCTGCGGTGCAGCAGATGCCTCTTGTCCTCAAGCCAAGTCACCGTGGCCCCTCGACCACTCGCTCTTATTGTGAATTTGAACTTGGGCAAAAAGTGTGTTCAGAACTCGGACTAGTGGCCAATAAGCCATTGTCCTCGGAACTCAGGCGCCTAGATGGGGCATCTCACAAATTCCCCTCCGCTCAGCGACAATTATGCACAAAACCCGATCCTATGGCAGATGATAATGTTTAAATCAACAATCTTTTTATCTGCAATCTGTTTATAAAGAATACACAAATTTTATAACAAATAGTAAACTGGAGAATGAATACCAATCTTCTATCTTTAACCTTCATTTGTGCTAAGAAAGTTTTTAATTTTTTGTTTAATTTACGCGGTCTTACGCAGCAAAACCTTGAAGGAATATAACATTTTTTTTTACCAAACTTAATGAACTGAACGTAAATGACATAAGTATTTTATAAATAAATGTCATTTAGAAAAGGGCTAAAGAACTTAAATAAGAACTATTGTTAAACTGTAATTGCAAATATTGGATTGAAATGTGTGTATACAAATAATTTTAAAAGCGCTGTGCGGACTGAGCTGTGATCGTTTTTGTGTGAATGTCAAGCCAGCATTGAAAAGTCGCTCACTTGGTAAGCTCGTTGCCGGAATACGAAATTCTTTGTATGTGCCATCTTGAATATTAAAATCATTGCAGTCGCATTTTCTATCCAGATAGTCTTGACATCAACCCAAAATTAAAAGTAGGTGACATTCGGCTTTTAAATTAATATGTGAATCTAATGTTTTACACTTTTTTTTTACATTTTATAATGACATCTTTCAAGTAATTTGTAAATCTTAAAATGATGTTCAACAAGAAAGAAAACTATCTTCGGGAAGCCAAAGCCTAACAAACCCAAAAAAGTATTAATTGAAATTACCAAAGCTGTCCCATTTTTGACAATTTGAATGATGTAACAGCTTATAAAAAATTTTAAAGAATTTTCGAAACTTTTTTTCTGCTTGAGATGGCAAGTTCGACTCGGATTTTAATGCTGATCAAGAATATATATGGTTTATAGGGTCGGAAATGGCACCTTCGCAGCGTTACAAACTTCTGACGAAAATAATAAAACCCTGCAAGGGTATTAAAGCTGTCATATAAACGACGGCTACAACCAAATTACCAGCAATGGTCTTCTTTCAGTCTTCTTCCGAGAGTTGCAAGAGCATAATGGATTTGGTAGCTCTATGATTAAATCCATGCTATAATTATAGTGTAAACATATTTCATTTGAACCAGTCTTCCGTCTTGCTGCCTTGTGGGCACCCAAGAGCTGTAATAACGCAGAGCTATAAAGCACGCACGAAAACAAAGCACTCGGAGTAAGCAGACCAGATCGAGCATCTCAACACTCAGCGACACTCGAGCCGTGGATTCAAGGTCTAGGTCGAGCCTGAGGCCAGTGTAAGGGGGCACGAATCGCTGACGGAAAGTCGTTGACAGCGCTTAACATTTATTCATATAAAGACCCAGTGTGCAGATGCGCTTAGTTTGGTTTCCTTTTGCTTAATGCGTATTTTACGATCGTTTTTATTGTTATAGGTTTATTTTCTGCGTCTGCCGTTAATCGACAGCGATTTGTACAAGACAATGTCAATGTCTACGGCGCACACTGATGCAAACTGAAATGGTGCTTAGATTTCCAGCGAGAAAGTTAGATTAGGGAAACTGAAGTCAGTAAAAACCAATTATTTCTATGACAGTGATTTTCTGCCTTTCGCCTTTTATTTTATATTGTATTTGTAAATATTAAATAAATTTATAAAAACGGTTAAAAGAACTGCCTGGATAAGCTTATAAAAATAAAAAAAGAAACATTTATATTATTTCACTAATTCGATTTGTCTAATTATACTCAAATTTATCAAAGAAAAAATTTTAATTGAACAGTGCTGAAGGCAGCTGAAGGACACATTGTTGCGCAACTTCTAAATAAAGGCAATTGCCTCTAGAAACTTGTTGAGCAACATACATTGCTGCTGGCAACAAAAATGTATATGTTGCAGAAGTCCAAGTTATTTAGTGCCTAATAACTTCCATGTTTGTTATCCATTTTTACTACATTTTTCATAAAACGACCGTTACTATCTTTTATTTAATAACAAATCCATAACATTTTCACTTCATATACAACTTTTATGTAATTTAATTTATTTTACTCTGAGATATATCCAGGTATTATGAGTCCAGAATGCAAATAGATAATACCATATAGCTAGTGTAGATAATAGAAATCAAAATCAAAATCGGATCATGATATGCTAACATAGGAAAATGGATCAATTTATATGAGAAAATAGAAAACTCAGAAAGACTTTGTGATTTTGTGTATAAATATCTTAACTTTTTCATTTGATTGAAATGCATATATTTTCAATGATCCAATGTAAATTGTAAGAGAGTATAAACTTCGGTTTAACAAAGCAAGATTTCATTCTTATATTTATTATTATCTATAACAAAATACGGTTAGTTTAGAATAGCTTTTTTTAATTAGTTTTTCTGGTAAAGGGCTAAACGTTTTGGTTATTTGCCCCACTATGCGTAGTTATGAATAAATGCGTATGGGGTCAAGCTAATGATGACACCTTGTCGACCTGGCTTTAGTAATTATTTATTTCGGTTGCTGCATTACCGCACACATATGTATCTAGTTTGGTCGTAAATACTAAATCATACATTGAAACCCCTGGCCCTAATGCTTGTGCATAAATTGAATCGCAATTGACATAAACAAAAGTCTAAGCTCCTGCATGCACTCGCACTTCAGAGATTACATTGGCTCTTAAAAACTTCTTCAGTTCCTTAGCGGCTCAACTCGTTTCGACTTGGCCCAGACCACTCGCACAACGGCAAAGCCAGAAACTGACCAGTTTATAGGCGTATAAATTGTGGGCAGAAAAAAGCGATGCGAGCACGACTCCGCAACTTAGTGTTGTGCTAGTGGCGCATTAATGCAGTCGTAAAAATAATTTCATGTTTGCTATGAAGCATTTGTGTCGTAAATTCCACCGCCTCAGATAGCGTTGTGGCTTGACCTTTCCCCCAAGCCACAACGCAGAGTATACATGAGTATATATGTCATCCGAATGGTCTTGCTTTGCTAGTTGCCACCATCAGGGTCAGATTTTGGAACATATTGACTTTTAATTTACTTGCCACATTTCATTTTTTATATATATTTGATTTTAATCAACAATTTTGGAAGGAGAACAAGCAACCAATTCCTCCCAGTCCGTTATTGGGTCCCGCTGAACTTGGTAGACCCAAAATAAACTTTTTATAAATATATACATACTGTGTGCTTTAAGTAATTGCAACATTATTAAAAAATTGCGCCAGACTATCTATGAAACATTACAAAAACAAAAATGAACAACTTGTCTTGTATGGCCAACAACAACATTTATTAAAAGCATTTTGGAGTCTCCCCGCTAGGTTGTTGCTGGTGATTACATATTTTAGCTGTCGCTGGTACACAAGTAGCTTGTGATTTTTGTTGTCGAAGCTGTTATCTTGGCGTAAGATGATTGATCATAAGGTATGCAATGACCAGCGGCGAGCCCAGGTGACCGCCGTTCGGCTGCCGGGCAGGTGTAAGAGGGAAGATGTGCAGGCAGGGACTGGGCCTGCTCCCTCAGCTTGTTGTCATTGATCAAAATTATATGCCGTTCTCCGTCCCGCTTTCTCTTTGGACCAGCTTTAGTGATATATATATATATATATATTACATAAAGCTTAAGCCGTCCGTTGGCCTCAGCGAGTGATGTCTACATTAAGATAGCCTTTGATTAACATTTAATTGATGAAAATTATTCCAGAGGGCCATGAGCTTTGCCTAATGACGACGTTAAAAAGCAAAATGAACTAGAAGGACAAATACTTTCCAGTTGTGGTAATTCATTAGGCTGGTCAGAGCGAGTGTCCAGTTCAGAAAGGCGGCGCCACTGTAGAGTATTTAAAATAACTCCATTAACTGGTCATTCCGTTCTACGGTCATTTTTGCCCAGGGTTGCCTCGCTTAATTTTTAACAAATGAGCACATTAATTTGTCATTAAATACGACGGCAGCTGAGCCCCCGGAATTATGAGATACAAATTGCGCGAAACTATAAGCCCAAGGCCGAGTCCCGTTGACATCTCGACAGGGGACCACTCTGAGCTAGCGATTCAACTTAAATTGTACAACTTGGCGGGAAAAAGAGAGTCTAAGCAGTAGCACAGCAGCAGCACAGCGACTACTAAAGTCGGTGAAGTTTTTGGTTAATTTAATTCTTTTGTGGGCGCGCTGCTACTGATGATTATCGCTGTTATTGCGTAAGCAGGCAGCCACTCAGTTTTGGCAAACGGAACTTGAGTAATACTTGAGCGCTACTGAAAAATATGCAAATGATTCTGAACGTGTAAGCCTAGCACAGTCATTATGATTTCACAGCTATCAAGATTACTCTTAGGTATTGTTTTGTGAAATATAAATAGATATCTGTGTATGAATGTATGTATGAATATTCATGTAAAATAATATGTATAACTGTGAAATTGTCATCACTCGAGCAATTTCATCTGATATAAACATACGTGCATAAACCTACTAATAGTGCGAGGGAAACGATTAAACCCGTTTTCAAAAATAGTGGTAGACGCTTATGACTCAATACTCAGTCATCACTTGGTCGGCCATGACCGTGGGTGCAGTGCAGCCATGGCCAGAAACCGCAAGAAGCACCCCCACGATTGTTGACTTTTTCAATGAACATTAGACTCGGCTGGTAAACATAAGCCAGCCTCCGCACAGCCACATCTGTTCAAGTGTCTGTGCCAGCACTGTAGGCAGCAGAGCGGCAGCGGGGCTAGGACACAGTTCACAGAGTCCGCCCGGTGAGTCGGATTGCACCATGAAACTGCACATTTCTCGGCTGCAATTAAAGCCAAGCGCAAAAACCATTGACAGCCAGCAGTGGCCGTCTTAATGACCAGGTAGCAACGTATTGCCAGTCAAATGGCCCCGTCCCTCGAAGTAATTTGATGCGCTCGTTCATGGACTCCGAAAAGAGACCACAGCACGATTTCTTGCCAGACAGGTACCTAGGTACATGCTGCGAAGTTAGGAGTGTACACTGACTTAGTATTGATTACATATTTACGATCCACTGCCTTTGCACTCTCCCTTATTCTTGACCCCTTTCTCCGCTCCCTTTGCAGCCGAACCGTTGCTACGCACCTGAGGTGTGCTGCCGCATGCCCTCGACCACGTTAACCGAAGACGGGTACATCTTTAATCTGCCGGAAAAGAATTTCCCTTTGCCGACGAACCCTACCGTGCCCGCCCTGCGCACCACTCAAGCATCATATCGTCCGCAGCCCTCAACTTCGGTGCCAGCTACACGACCCACCAACGAGTATCTGCCGCCTCCCCAGACAACCAGGCGGCCCATTTACCAGGTCCCGCAAACCACGCGGCGTGCGGTCCCCCAGCCTCCCCCAACGACGCCCCGCGCCGTGACCCCGCCACCCCAGACCCAACCTGCCTATCGTCCACAGCCGACTCAGCCGCCGCAGCGTCCCAGCACCACCCGCCGCCCCACCAACGAATATCTGCCTCCAGTGTCGGCCAACGAGATTCCACGTTATGAGCCCGATCGCGTGCCGCAGCCCTCTAATGAGAAGCCAGTCTACCGCGGAGAGGACCAGCTATCGCCTCAAATCTTCCCCAGCCCCCAGCCTGGCAGCGTGCCCAAACACTATGCTAAGTGTGCCTCCGCACTGGTCTGTACTTCTGAAAATTACTGCAACGCCATCGGAGTACTCTCCGAGACCCCCGTCGAGCTGTCCCCTATGGAGGCCGCCTTCCGCGTGCCGCTTACCGACTGCCTCCAAGCGGAGAATGGGGCGCCTGGAAAGTGCTGCCGCGACCCCAACTACGTGGACCCTTGGCCTGTTAACCTAGCCGGAGTGTGCGCCACCAGAAACAAGCGGTAGGAATGTGTAATTTGGAGAGCGGAAAAATAACTCACCCCGTTTCTTTTCCCTATACAGCACCAAGCCAACTGGAGTCAAGGATCTAGATGCAAACTTCGCTGAGATTCCCTGGCAGGCCATGATCCTGCGCGAGTCGAGTAAAACGCTTCTCTGCGGCGGTGCAATCATTGGAGATGAGTTTGTCCTAACCTCCGCCAGTTGCGTTAATGGGTAAATAATTAAGACTTTAATCGTTTTTCCCAAAAGCAAGAGTGTAACGCATATGCCATTTAGCCTACCAGTTAACGACATCCGCATCAAGGCCGGCGAGTGGGAGCTGGGCAGCACCAATGAGCCCCTACCCTTCCAGCTAACCGGCGCCAAGACTATCGACGTTCACCCCTCGTATGACCCGACAACCAATGCCAATGACCTGGCCATCATTCGGTTGGAGAAGCGTCTGGAGTTCGCCACCCACATACAACCCATCTGCATCAGTGACGAGGACCCTAAACCATCGGAGCAGTGCGCTACATCCGGCTGGGGCAAGCAGGCGTTATCGAGTAAGTTAGACCTCTTAGACCGTAACAGAAACAAATTCATAGCTTGCTGTTCTCGTTTGATAGTCCATGAAGAAGGTGCCATCATGCACGTAACGGACACATCGGCTCAGGGGCGCAGCGACTGTAATGCCGACGGCAGCAGCGTGTGCAGTGCCACAAAGTTCGACGCCTGCCAGTTTGACGTGGGCAGTGCGCTCGCTTGCGGTAGCGGCTCCAACGTCCGCCTAAAGGGAATTTTCGCCGGCGAAAACTCCTGCGGCGAGGGCCAGACGGTGCGCTTCGCCAAGCCCGATATCAAATGGATAAACACGGCGTTCGCTGACAGAAACAAACCTTTGCTGTTGAAGCGTTTTTAAGCTAGCCTGGACACCGATGGAGGGAGAGATCCGAACGACAAAGGAGCGCAAGTTGTCAATTTTAAGAGAGTGTAAATTGGTTGAACGTGAAACTATCAATATATATTCCAACACCTCAAATAAGGAAGTTATGTCAGATTTATGTCTGTGACACTCCTTATATTCGGATGTAATACATATAGATAGATCGAATTCGGCTGAAAATGTAAAATACTTGATTATATAGTAAGCTTTAGGGTCTTCAAATTACTTTTTTGGGACAAACCTCATCTACAAGGACAATGAGATTATATAAAAATCACAGGTCAACAAAACAACATGATGGTAACGTTTTAGATGCGATTTATTCCCACAGACTACATTCTTTCAGGATAATGATCGTTCAGTCTGTACCGTGTTTTTGTTCGTGAACCTGTGTATTTAGGTGAAACACTCTTTACAAAGGAAGTCTTAAAAAGTGTATACTTTTCAGGCATAATTGCATTGCTTCACCTGCCATCTGCGCTACCACATCTCAGCTGCTACATCCACAAATATTTTAACTTTTATTTAAAAGCTTTTCCTATATTGTATATCAAGTATGTATATGTTAATACTCTAAACATGTTGTATAAAGTGTCTACACGTCTAAATTTAGCTTGTAATTTTATTAAATAAAGAACAATATTTAGATTTATCAATATTTGCTTTTTGTACTTGAAGCTCAGAGCTTTTGAAATTGCCTGCAATTAAAAAACTGAACGATTGTAAACACATCAAATGTGTATGCGTCTTTCGAATCTACAAGGCTTGAATGGCATCTACATATATTTATACATCAATATAAGATTATTTTGGGAAACTAAAAGACCTTTTTAAGGCAGATCGATTAATTTGGTTTGTTGGGATGAGCCAGGACGTGTTTTAGTTTGAAAGAGCGCCTCTAAGACGCTATATCCGTATTGATCCGACGGAACGGAGTGTTCGAAAGATTTTCAGGAAAACATTTTGATTTAATATCTTTCTGAATTAAATGTCTGAAACCACTTTTATAGATTTTCCTAGTTTTACGGGAAAAATAAAATAAATATATATTTTTTACGATCACGATATATATATATATATATATATATATATATATATATATATATCACAGGTCAACAAAACAACAATATATATATATATTTATAAATATAATTTGTTTTTTTTTTTTTTAATCTTAGGCCGAATTAGATTTAAACTTTTTCACAAATTCAGAACGGATTTTTGTAAATACCTTTTTTATATTTGGTATTTTGATACAAAATTTAAAAAAAAAATTATGTAACCTCAATCTCCTTAGTACTTCAGAATAAGGAAATAACAGCGATAATTCAACGTTTTTCGACGCTATTAAAACGTATATAAATATTTACTTATTTAAATATGTGTTAGTTGCGTAAATATTTCTGATTGTATTCTTAAATTTGGTTTATAAAATGGGTCATTTTCGTTTTATATGTTGAGGATGTTTTAATTTCAAAATGTTAATTTCAGCGTATTGTGTTTACTTATGTATAACGTATAGCTTTAACCGCATTTCTTTGCTTTGGCATTATACTAAAAACGTAAATACAAAATTTTTTGGACATTAAAATTGGTTTTCTACTTTACTTTGAACTAGTAAAACATTTTAGTGCCCTATTTAAATATAAGCAGATCAACATTTTAAATTTAAAAATCAATCACTAGGTTAAGGACAAGAACTGACCTCAGTTGTCGAATGGCAATGAGCTAATTTTACAATAAATCATTTTATTCCGACAAAGAACAACATTTTTGAAATTATTCTTTACCCAAGCCGAAATGATTGTTTGGTACATACGGAAAAAGGGCAAAAAGTTAAAAGGCATGACCTAAAGTACCCAAAATTGATTTTTTGAGTAATTGGTTTCCTCAAAAACTCGAAACATTCAAGCTATTGCAGATTCCACTAGATTAAACCAAAGATTGTGTGTCAGGTTTGGCTGAAGTTCGTAGTGATTTGTTTATCTTTGAGTAGTTAATTAGCACGTTAGTATGGTTTGTTATACCATTGCAGAAGTTTCCAACGCAGTGAAGGAGTCACTTCCGACCCTATAAGGTACATAAATATATTTTATATCAGTATCAACAGCCGAGTCGATCTATCCATGTTTGTCAGTCTCCCCCTTTCTACGCAAACTAGGCTCTCAGTTTGGCAGATAGTATTTTATATACTCTAACTACTTTACACTGCTGGTCTAAGGTTAGACGCACCATTGTTAATAATTCTATATTTATAAACATGCTTGTTCTACTTGTCCAAAATGCTATTCTTATCAATGCTATTCTGTTCAAATAATATGTGCTCATTCAAAGCTGGTTGATTTGCCAAAAGGATCTAAAATTTAATATAGACGCTGTGTAAATTTGTTTGTCGTGCGTAACGAGTGCAGTTTAAAGCATTCAGAAAATATTACAAATAAATCAACAATTTTCGATCTAAATTTTATGTACGAATTGGAAACGCTGCTGTTATGAGCTTATTGGAACATATAAAAAAGACATCTTTCACTTGCAAGGATTGTCCAATCGGAATATTGTCAAACAGATACATCGCAACCCAGAACGGTTGACACAAACAAAAACTTCAAAGGTAACAAGAAAGGACAAAATGTTGGCATGCCGAATCGATAATTAATAAATAAAACAATATAAATTAAATATATTTATGTTAAAAATCAAGGAAGTAATGCCTAATTTCATTATATTCACCAATACTTACAATACTTATTCACACTTTTACAGTTACAGTTTACATTCACAGTTTGACTTTTTCCTATACATCCTATGATATAATCCGCCAATTTTCCTAAAATTAAAAGCGAAATTCTTATTAATATAAAATGGATATATTTCAAATTTATGACAATCTGGAAAAGTAATAATTTTTTAAATAAATAAAATGGCGGCTATATGATACAGTCGTCCGATCTGGCCCGTTCTGACTTTTGAAACGGACAGACGGACATGGCTAGATCAACTCGCCTGTTGATGATGATCAAGAATATAGAATAGAATTTCCAGAAAAAGGTCTACCACGACGCTACAATAAAGTCTTTGGAGTTGTCTTACCTTAATAAATAATATTTAAAAAAATGTGTAAATTAAAGAAAATAATTTAATTGTGCCATATTTTTGTTTTTGTTTTAAAATATTTGAACCGAAACTCGCAGGCATTATTTTTGCAGTGTTCTCGACTTTGAGTGCTGCCTTTGCTTTTCGTTCTTATTTTTTTAATATTTTTTTATTGATTACATTCTTGTCTCCAAATATTTGTACAAACAATAAAATAACAGGAACTGTAAAGAGAGATAAACAATGACTAACTGTTATTTTTTGTGTTTTAAACTACTGTTTTTTATATCGTTCGCGATCCTATTAGTTGCCTTTTCTTATTACTCGATAAGTAGTCGGAATAAACGTTTGAAAATTTGTTCTTAAATAGAGCCTATTTATGGTCATTAAAAGATGCAAAAACATTTTTGTGATTGAGACCAGAAAACAGTTTTTTAGACATCTGAACATCTTACCGTTCGCCATCGTAAGTAGGACATACTGCACATTCGAAAAAAAGAAATGTATTGTTTAATTTGTAGCTATAATATTTTTTCTTTAAAAACATCAGTTCCTTATTACTTTTATTTGTACTAGATTTTTAATTATTGAAAGTATGTTTTTTATTTCTCTTGACCGTTCGCGATGTTCCGTTATAAATAGAAATCAACCCTGTAAAAGAAGAAAATAATAATTATAATTAAATAAAAGTAATATAAATGAAAAACTACATTATTTTATTGTTATTTAAAAGTTTTTCTTTTAAATTTCTCACCACATTTCACAGATTTTTAATTATTGAAAGTATGTTTTTTATTTCTCTTGACCGTTCGCGATGTTCCGTTATAAATAGAAATCAACCCTGTAAAACAAGAAAATAATAATTATAATTAAATAAAAGTAATATAAATGAAAAACTACATTATTTTATTGTTATTTAAAAGTTTTTCTTTTAAATTTCTCACCACATTTTACAGATTTTTAATTATTGAAAGTATGTTTTTTATTTCTCTTGACCGTTCGCGATGTTCCGTTATAAATAGAAATCAACCCTGTAAAACAAGAATATTTTCTTAATTATAATTAAATAAAAGTTATATAAATGAAAAACTACATTATTTTATTGTTATTTAAAGTTTTTTTTAATTTCTCACCACATTTCACAGATTTTTGCAATTTTCGAAGTCGAAGTCAGCGTTTGCGATGATGAGTTTTTCAAAAATATTTTCCAAACGACTAGTCCCCCAGCTTAATTTTTATAATTTTAATTATAATTCCTTGCAACGGTATAAAAGGCACTATCTGTATAGGCAGTACTCCAAATTGTCAGATGTGCTTCTAATTCGACTGAGTCTGCAGCTTAGATTAAGGAATTAACCGGAGTAAATGCAAGCCATTCAACTGTTCCTCTGAATGCAATATGCAAGGGAAAAAAGGGTTCATTTGCGAAACAATACATCACGTGGACTGTTTAATTTGACACTCGACTAAATGATTGGCGTTCAGTTGTCTTTACAAATGAAAATTGATTTAACTGGAACTGGTAGCTTTAAATAGTATTATCATATCTTGTCATGGCTTTCAATAGTATTATTGTGAGCTATCTATATTTAAGATTTAACCATAGCTGAGAAGGGAAAATAATAGACTTGAGTTAATTTTTATAGATTAGAAGATGAACGGCGACCGCTTAAAATAATTGTAGGAGTCCGTATTTCCAAAATCAAATGATTTCTTTGGACCTACTACTTGGATTTTTCAACAAGACAGTGATTCTAATAAAAATAGTCGGGTAGTAAAGTTGTTTCACAGTCAACGCTTTAATACTTTGCCTTTAAGACCTTGCCAAAAATTTTCTCAAGATCTTAACGTAATTAAAACTGTTTGGGTCTGGCTAACACAGAAGGTATACCAAGGGAGAAAGCAATACGTAGATACTGCAACCTTAAATGCTATAAAACGTGATTGTATTATTTTTATAATGGACCGGATATACAAATTATTATAATTTTTATTTACTTATTTATTATAACAAATCCAGTATTAACACTAACTAAAAATTTAAGTAAGGAAAATAAAACTTTTCTTATACAAAGTTAAGAACCCTCAATTCTATGGACCCTTACAAATTCACCTTATTTCGAGTAGCTGTAAGAAAATGTTGGAAACTCACAATTTTGTTAAATATTCATAATTATTTAAATCTCAATCGGACGACTATATAATGTAGCTGTCATAGAAATTATCGTTAAATATATAAAAAATGCAAAACTGTATACAGTGACGCACTTATATAAGTTCTGTCACATTTCTAAAGTTGAACTTTAAAAGAACGTTCTATATTCTTATTAATATAGTTAAATTAAACATTTGTTTACTCAAAGGCACTATTTTTTGTATTTTTTGTATTAACGTACCTTAAACTATTTAAATTTAAACAAAATAAATTTCATGAAACAAATGTTTTGACACTCTTCATATATATATATATTTTTTTTTATTTAAAATAACAATACTTCGTCGGTAGCAATACGTCTGGGCATAGAATGCACCAATTTTTTTGTGACTTCTGCTGAAATATTTAGGGATTTATTAAATTTTGTGTTTTTTCATTCGTCTATCGAGTTCCTCCCACAAACGCTCGATCGGATTTAGGTCCGGTGACAGTGGTGGATGTGGCAGTACATGTGATGTATAGTAAGAGAGCCACATACGCACATCGTGAGCGATTTGGAAGGATGATGTTTTGGTCAACTTTAACCTTTCAGATCACCGTGTTACATTCTCGGTCACTTAAAGCCTTGGGACCCCAGATCTAGGTGCGGTCTCCAAGCTTTCTGCTCCCTTGTACCGTTGCAAGATGCTCCTTATGGAAAATCGGCTTACTTCCATAATTTTGGTTATTTAGCCATACGATTTGCCTTCATTGTGCAGATGAAGGACAATTTTTTTTGAGCTACGTTGGTTTCTTTTCGCATGTTCTCCATTTTATAAAACTGTAGATAAATATAACTTTTTTTTGAAACTTTGTGACGCCATGTGCTTAAAAAAGTCCCCTTTTACATTTTTAAAGTAGTATGACCATATAAGATTAAGTTAAAAAAAAATCAAATAAATATAGTAACTGAGCCAAGCTTTTTGTGTCACGAAATATAGTCCGTTTCGTTTAAAGTTTATATTGTTTTAAATGCGTGAAACAAAGAACAAAAGTAAGAAAGGAAACTACTTTGGCACGCCTAAGTTTGTATACCCTTGAAGATTTCTGTTCGAACAGTAGGAATTAATTCAATATAAATTTTATATAATTATGTTAAAAAACAACAAATGCCCACTTAAATTACATTCAGCTGTTCATCTTATATTTACAGTTTTACAGTTACAGTCACTTTGTTGCATTTCCCTCTATATGTACCGAATATTTTTATGGCAGCTAACAGATATATTTGGCCGATATTAATAAAATTTAAATTGAAAATCTAGAATATTACAAAATGGCTATTCGCAAAATGGATTAAAATCTGTTGAATACTGGAACAAATTTTCCGATCGTTCCTATGACAGCTATACGGTATAGTCCTCCGATCCGGCATATATACAAGTGAGAGTATTTAAAGGAGTAACTGCAAACGAACGGACAGACGTACATGGCTGGATCGACTATATTTATATTTTATAGGGTCGGAAATGTCTCCTTCACTGCGTTGCAAACTTCTGACGGAAATTATAATACCCTGCAAGGGTATAAAAACAATGTGCCAATCCCGGAAAAGCGCACATATGACTGGTATTCATTACTAGCAATCAAACAAAAAGGACCAAGTAGAGGAACCGATTTCTAAAATGGGCCGCAAGGGTAAAAAATCTTTGAATCAGTGAAAACTTGCTCTCAAGTTGCATTTAGAGGGCAAGGCATACAGGGAACTACCGAAATCCTTGAAATGAAGCCAAATACAGTCGGTAATGAAAAAATCTTGTTATCATGACATCGAGCCTGCAGGGTTGCTTTAAAAATGCAGCTGACACAGCAACTGAGATACGGCAACTTTGCAAAGGATGTTTCATTCCGAACAAATAAACGTGGGTTTTATGGCAAGGACACCTGCAAAGAAGCCGCTTCTGAATAAAAGAATAAAGGAAGAAAGACTAAACAGGGGCAAAGATACAACATTTAAATGATTCCGCAAGGTCACGAATGCTATTTTCGAATGACTCAAAATTTAATACAAAAATAAAACTAAAATTAAAGTGATCACACCACTGCAATTTCTACGTCTCCAAAACCCGATCCGAAAACCTAACCTACTCACTAGTTAATTTCTATCAGAATGCAAGAGGCTTACGCGTGGTAAGCTTCCTATTCTGATAGTTCTTCATTTGCTTCTCAGGGTATTGTGTTCACAGAAACCTGGTTGAAGCCGGAGATTATGAGCTCCGAATTATTTCCAGATGAGTTCGCAGTATATCGGCTAGATCGGCCTACTTCGGAACTTCCTATTTATTGCAACAACACTTCCGCTATTCGGATGGTTTCCAATAGACTTTCGGATAGGGACCGAAAAGAGATTTTAACATCTCTGGGGTATTTGGTCCTCAAACAATTCCACCAGTACACTCCTAACTTCTATACATAATGATTTTATTGCGACATTTCGCTGTCTCAGTCATCCATATACGAAATTCTGTATTCCTGTTGAATTTTCTCAACGCTGCATTTTTGCCTTTTTTTAATGATTCTAGTTTTTTTTTCTGACGGCTAAGATGGCTGTGTTTATGGAATGGTTCTGTAGGCACTCTAAAAGATGATTTTGTTTAAATTGCATGCTTCTTTGTTTGTGTTTGTTGCTACTGGTAATTAAATAGATATGTTTTCTGTAAGTTGTTCGAATTTATCCCAATTTCCGGGTTTAGTTTCAAATTTGGGTGAGTATTTTTGTGGCTTTTTATTTTGTTCGGGAAACATTTGTATGGTGATAGGGAAGTGGTCACTACCGTGTAGGTTGTCGTTTGTTTTTTTGCTACACAGTGAGTTTTGAGTTCAGGTGCACAGAGGGCTATGTCAATGTGTGTAAATGAACTATGTGTCGAAAAGTGTGTGGGCTCGCTCTTGTTAAGAATCACATAATTGCTTTTGATCATGAAAGTTCCAAATTTTTTTCCTCTTCTTTTGTCTTGGGGTGATCCCCACAGTGTATTCCAGCTGTTGAAATCCCCTATTATCAGAGATGGAATTTTATTCTGCTTTTGTAAAATACTGAATTTTTTCTTTTTTTACATTTCGAAATTAACTGGGATTGGGAATTTTTCGGTAAGTGTTATATGGGTTTCCTGGTGGGAAATGCTTTCAGGGTTGTGTTGCTTTATAAGGAGAAGGAGTTCGTTGTAGTTATTTAAATAGCCATTCAAATTCCATTGTAGTATTGTAAGATTCATAGTTTTTACTGGATTAATTGGACTGGTTTCGCTTTCCCTATCGTTCGTCTCGTATTTGTTTCTTAATTTTATTTGGGTTTTATTGACATATTTCTCCAATGTCTAGGTTGATATATGTAACATTTGCGGCTGCACTTCAGGCATGTTAATGGGATTTTGTAATACTTGGCTGTGTGCCCACATCCTAAATTAGACTTTATCAATCATATATCGGCTGTGGTGAATAAAGGCACGGGTGTCCTTAGATTTTAAACAGTGTCTTAGACCACCAATTTAATGACCTCTATGTTACTAAGCTCGTATATACTTCTTTAGTTCGCCCTATCTCAGAATATGGATCTTGCGGTTGGAGCAGGGACCGTAAATAATGATTATCGGCTAAATTTTTTAATGAAAAATCAACCACTTCAAATAAACTTGAAACAAAAGAGATAATATCTTATGAATCCTTGTTGGATACTCTATCCAGTTATAATTTTTATGAAATTCATCAATAACGATTTTTTTATATTTTATATATTTATATTTATAAGTAAAAAAAATCACAAAAAATCATTATTTTTGATTAAAAAAATAATAATAATGATTATTTTTTAGTTTTATAAAAAAAATCAACCTTAACTAATAGAGGGTCGTGGCAAGTTTATAGAATAAAATTGTTCTTTTGGATGTGCTCTATAAGGACATACCACAAACTTGGCAAAGATAAATGCAAATAATTATGGTTGAATTTTATTTTAAACTAATAAATAAAACTCATGTTCTTTTTTTTATACAATACAAAACAATTTTTAATAATTATCACGAGACTTTTAAAAATAAAATTTATAATGATCACGGTCCCTGGTTTGGAGCCCTCAGTACGGCGTTCATAGCAAACTCATGAAATCCGTTCATAAGAACTTTTTACTTTTCGCTCTGACCGGCTTAAATTGGGATCCAGACCAAAAATTACCGCCCTATTCTAATAGACTCCTCCTAAGTAACTTACCTTTCTGAGCCAACCGTAGAATTGAGCTAGAATTATTTATAAAGTTATACGTGGTGACGTGGAAATGGCTGCCTTGTTGGGTTAGCTCACTTCCCGTATACCGAGTAGAAATACTAGATCCTATATACCGCTAATTTTGCGTTATTGTAGAACATTCATTCAATTGCATGAACCTTTTAGAGTCTTATGTGCAGATCATAACGGTTTCTACACCATAATTTTTAGTGAAGATAGTCTTCCTAAACTAAAAAACTAACCACTGAATATGCATGCAAGCAAGCAGAAGTTGCAACGCAGTGAAGGAGTCATCTGCAACCATATAAAGTATATATAATCTTGATCAGCATCAGCAGCCGAGTCGATCTAGCCAAACTAGATCTACGCAAACTAGTCTCTCAGTTTTTAAGCTATCTAAATGAAACATTGCAGCTAGTCTTCTATAAACTCTCACTTGAATATATGTCGGAACGGACCGGATCGGACGACTGTATCATATAGCTGCCACAGGAACTATCAAGCAATTTTTCAACAGATTTTCATCAAATTTAAGATAAAGCCATTGTGTATTATTCTAGAATTTCGGATTTAATTTTTTGAAAATCGACATACTATATCATATAACAGCCATTGGAACGATCAAGAAATTAATACAATTATTAATTATAACTTTTCCAGTTTTCAACAGATTTTAAAATGTGAGATATAGCCATTGTGTATTATTCTAGAATTTCGGATTTAGTTGTATGAAACAGAAAACAAAAACAAAAAACAAAGATAAGGCTTCTATTAACTAATTGCGTACCCGAAATACCCCTTGAAATTCTGGCAACCATTGATGAAGGTCGACATGAACTTGCAAACTTTTTGATCTTATAAAAGATAATAATGGATTTAATTTGAGGCTCAGACCTGTAAACTTTAAATTATTGGGTTTCTTATTACCTTGGATTCTTCGGCGAAGGGAAAGCCCTGGGCCCTTCGAATTCCAGATGAAATCGGATTAAAACATCGTATAAGCAGTTTGTACGATATTTTCATATTTGTATACCCTTGCAGGGTATTATAATGGTTGCGTTTAGCAACATAACAACATGATCAGTGATGGATTTTTATCGATAGTTCTGCTGAACGCGTATGATCACTCAGAATAATGCAAGATTTTATCCATCATGATCAGCAAATAGAGAGCGTAAAAAAGTGCGCTACCTTGCCGCGATACTGATGGATTACATCGATGGTTGATTAATAATAGAAGAACAGGAGTGCAAACCAAGGGAAGTGTCAATTATTACTCATTAAATCAGTGGCATCCTTAGTTATTTTATAATAATTAGTTATTATTTTGTAATTTTTTATTAATTTAGAATTTAGCTCTCTGTAGCCACGAATGCGAAGTGCAGTGATCTAATTGCAACAATAAACAAAATAACCTTGAAAACCAGTATTTTCATGACACACATTAAATAACAATTTTATTAGGTGTCTGTTCAAAAACAATTCTCTGAACAGTATTAGGAATATTTTCAAATGTTCCGACCTGTTTTCTTATACGCAAAATCAAATAATTGTTGGCGGGAAGCCGGACGATAACTGGAAACTATCCAAGCCGATTATTTTTGAGACGGCGTAATGTATTATAAGCGTTCAACAGAACAACTTCATCACTGATTACTGATATATCACTGATCAGTGATTACAACCTTGGTTTTACATTCAAAGTTCAGTTCTCTATATTAAACAATCGTTTCTATGGTAGCTATATCGCCGCAATTCCGCGAATGTATCGAATATTGAAAAATCTAATTTTGCAGGAGAAGCGTTTTTGACTTAATCTCTTAGGAATGAGAAAATCATGGAAATATTTTTCAAGGTTTCGCGGTTTTTTGTCATTAAGGGCTCCATTTCATGAAAAATATACGAATTTTAATACATACGATAAATGCGCGTGTACATTGAAAATTAATCGAAATTAATCGTTTTCAGCTATATTATTTCACTGGGTAGTGAGACATTAGGTGCCTAACAATTTTGCATTAAAATCTCAATTTCGAAAAAAACGACATACGATGCTTTCGCGGAAATGCGTCGATATGATAAACTCGTTCGATCCGTCCTGCAAAGTTTCATTCAGATAGCGGTAAAACTGAGAGACTAGTTTGCGTAGAAACGGACAGTCGGACTGTCTAGATAGACTCGGCTGTTGATCCTGATCAAGCATATTTATGCTTTATAGGGTCGGAAATGTCTCCTTCACAGCGTAGCAAACTTCTGACCAAAGTAATAATTGAAACGCTTGGATACAAATATCGGTGGCGCCATCTAGAAGTCAGCGAGGGAGTTGCTAAGGGACGCCTGGCGGTAGGAATAGGAGGGTTGCGTAGCGTTTTAAACTTTAAGAGTTTAACAGGGCCAAGGTTTCGCCTTTCGAAGAAATTACTACGCTTAGGAAAATTGTGGGAAAAAAGAAAGAACCTTTTGGAGGAAGCGAAGCCCCAAAGAAGAGGAAACAAAGAAACGGTTTTCTTCTAAGCGCGGGAGACCCGCGTCGGAAGGAGAAGGAGACTAATTAAGTAGCGGCAGTGGAGTGATAGTTAAATTTTTTTATTGTCGCTTTGTATGCTTCCGCATTCTGCCAGCTTTGAGCAGTGCCAGTTTTCCATTTTTTAAATTATTCTCTGGCCAGATTTAATCAGCGATCCGACAAAAACGCAAATCGCCGGCCAAAAGTAATGTCGCATTTCCCGGAATAATGCAATTCTTATATAAAGGTTAAAAAAATAGTGAAATGGCCTAAAAGAAGAGGCGTCAAGCGCAATCGCCGTTTAATTTGCAATTCCACTTTTGTATTCTGCATTATATTGATGTCTGAGATCCAAGGTTAAGAAGCGTCAGGAAATAGCTATCTGCAGCTCACCAAAGAGTTTTTTTATTAACATTGGCTAATGGAATTTAAGCATTCGGGAAGAGGGCCAAATTTTCGGTAGGATAGGAGTAAAATTTTGATTTGCAGCCTCCTCATCAACAGCTCTACGCAGGAAAGCGCTTTCTTCGCGGGATAATTACTGGTGAGTGAGTAAGTGTGTTGGCTCGACGCCATTAATTTGTAATTATGGCCCAAATGCGCCTATAAAACCCACCTAGAATTTGAGTCCCAATTTCGTGTGAAAGTCAAAAACAAAGAATGCAAGCTTAAAGTAAAAAGGGAATTAATATTGAAAAGCCTAAAACTAAAACCTAATTAGGAGGTTTACAATTCTTTGAGAGCCTCGATCTGTCCCCTATGCTTCTGATGTCAACTGAGAGAAATTGCGTTTTTTTTTTTCACAAACGCGAACATTGGCAGACGATGCATTATTTTTTTATTTATATCGCTTCACAAGTAATACACCAGCATTGTCGTTCAATTGCTAAATAGTTTAAGCTTGGATATAAGTTTTATGGTGAATGTTTATTAAGGCGTTTAGATTGTCGAACTTCACAAATTCAGTTTTAGTTCGTAAGGAATAAATTTTTATAATGTGGTAATCAGCAGTTTTTGAATTTGTCTTCCGCTAGCCAACCTTCCTTAGGGATGCCTTGATCAGGGTTCAGAAGGGGTCATCAAATGGCATGTAGGATGTGATGACCATGTAAGGCAGGGCAAAAACCCCCTCAACTCCATCAGGAACGAGCTAAATGGCCCGCAAGTGTGTTTACTAGTTGTTGTCTCAGTGTATGTGTTTGTTTGGTTATTTATTTTATCTCGTCGTAGCACGCATTTATGTAACTGTGAGATTCGTTTGATAGGCAATGTCTAGGTAGGCAAATAATACCACCTGATAGCCGACGAGCCCGAGCCGGGACAAGAAGCGTGCGCCGACCTAGATGCTTCAACATCAGCCAGAATCGTTACATAATACCCTGCAAGGGTATAAAAGAACATGAGATTGCAATCAAGTATAGAGCACAAAATCCCGCTAAATAAAATGAATAATTATAATTAGAAGTAAATGGTGATTTTAAAACGGATAACATAGCTTCCACAGAGAACAATTTTTAACTTTTTTCTTAATGAAATAGTTCAGACAGATTTTTTAAAGCTATCTTCAAGGTATCTCAAAGTACTGTTTTTGCTCATAATTTCTATTTAAAATGTAATTACCTTAATTGTTTTTCGATATATATTGATGTTTTTGATTTGGCGAAAAAGGTTACAGATAATTAACCTGCAGAGTTTTTGAAACATCAAAAGATAGATTGAAATAGGTATCGGAAGGTAACGCATAAAAAATGTCCGAATCAAATCACTGTATTTATGCCATAGACGCATTTAACAGGAGCTGCCAAGCAGCATTAATTTCTACAAGAAGCCGAAAGGTATCCGGGTATCTCAGATTAGTGGTAAGACACGATTGCATGATGTATTTTGCAATCAACTTTTCAAACGCTCTTTTCTGTAATCTGCTCTACAAGATTTTCCGGAAACGACTTGACCGATTGGCGATTGTTTTTGAAATTGATTTGATATACGTTGGGCTACTCCTCGGACTAGGTTAGGTCAAGTATTTTTTACACGGCAAACAAAATAGGCAAAAAATATTGCATATTCGAAAAAAAAAATAATATATTGTCGCCAAAATTTGTTATAACACCTTTGCAGGGTCAGAAATTTGCAATGCAATGAAGGAGAAGGAGGAGAACAGCATCAACAGCATATCCGTCCATATCCGTCTGTCAGTTCGCCAGTCTTTCTGTCCGTTTTTCAGTTTTAATATAAATGAAACTTTGCAGATAGTTTTCAATATATTTTTACTAATATGTATATACTTAAGTCGGATCGGGCTGGAGCGGACGACTACATGACAAAAATCATAGTAAAAATCGGAAAAAAATTTAAAAAAAAAAATACTTTTTCCAGTTTTTTAACATATTTTCATGTAATTATTTTGCAATTTAATTTATAATTTTATGTAGATAGGGCAGGACCCACAGATAAAATTAGCAAAGCAACCATAGAGAACATGAACGACTGTCTAAAGCGCTGTTTGAAAAAGTGTCAATTTGAAATTCGATAACTCAAAAGCTACTGAAATAACATAACATCAAATAAATACAAATATCAACTCGGGAATTTCTATACACTGCTGTGGTATTAAAATTTTAGTCACACGGTTGGAACGAACATCATAAATTTTTAGAAAATTTGACCTTAAAAATTGTTACAAAAAACAACACTCATTCCGTTTTTAATAAATTCAGAATATGCATATATATTGATAATGTTTGTAAACATAAGATATATGTGTAAATTAGTGATTGTGATGTCTCTTGGGGTAACGGAGTTATACGTCATTCCTTTAGTTTACAACTTTCCCACTTCATGGAGGTAGGCGCCAAGTAGTTTAGTCTAGAGGGATAAAGGGTTATTAAGGCGCACATCATAAGTTTTTTTTTCTTACGCCTTCAATGTAATTGTAGATATCAATTTTTTCATTTTGTGAATGGGCACCGTCATCACAAGCTCCCACTGGCACAAGAATGACATTTTTACCAGTGGCTTCCTGCAATGTTAGAGTTACTGGAATAGAGCCGCCCTCGCGGGTCATGTCCGGCTCTACATTAAAAACATGCTTAATAGCCCGCTTCGCTGCCTCATAATGTGGATGATTTGGGTCCTCAGTCCAAGGCTTTCCAGCGGACAGCATAACAACCTTTAGGTAAAAACATTTTATCGAATGAAAACTTAAACAAAAAAGATAAACAAACCTTCATTTTGTTGGGGGACCCACGTTCAGCCCACTTATCGTTAAGGTATTTAACGACGCATTCTTCAATGTGTTTTGGGTCCTGGTCCGGCACAAGGCGAATAGAGAACTTACCAATAACTTTTTTCGGTATCACGGTCTTCGCACCTGGCTCATAAAAAGCGCCTTCGATGCCATGGATTGATAGGCTGGGATACCGCCACCTGGCCTGAAGGAGCCTTATTTTTTCACTATTATGGGGCAACTCCTCAACACCAATGTCTTTTCTAAATCAAGTATACGCGATTAGAGAGATTTATAACGCCTATTTAAAGATAAGATGAACTAACTTGTACTCAGCCACTTCAAAATCTATGTTCTCGTAAATTGATTGCTCGTTTACTAATAGAGGTGCCACCTTCAAAAAATTAATTTAATTTAGTAAGCAAGAAAGTTTTTGGTTACCTTAGTGAACTACTCACGTCGCGGTCTACTCCAGGTATCAAGATTTTAGTGTCCTTATCAACAAGAATGCTGAGCAAGTAACAGAGATCAGGCATAGCCTCATGAACAGTGCCTCCAAAAACTCCACTGTGCAAGTCTTTGTTCGAGCATTCCACCTCTACTTGAAAATATGCAAGTCCGCGGAGTCCATAAGTCAAACAGGGACGCTTCTTTCCCAGCCAGTAGTTGTCTGAAATACATACGTAATCGACGTCTGATAGGAAACCGTTTTTGCGCTCCATCAACAGGTCGTCAAGGCCTTCGCTTCCGCTTTCTTCCATTCCTTCGAAAACGAATTTCACATTGACAGGCAGTGGAATGTTAAGCTTTTGGTAAGCCTGAATGGCATGTATCCAGCATAGTACAGGCCCCTTGTCGTCGGAAGCACCGCGACCAAACAACTTTCCTTCGATCTCTGTGAGTACGAAAGGGTCAGTATTCCAGCCATCTTCTTTTAGAGCAGGCTGCACATCCAAGTGGCCATAGACTAGGACAGTCTTTTTTGAAGTATCCTTGCCAAGAGTTCCCAACAGGACCTTAGGCAATGGGATTATCTCGCCGTTTGGCAGGGTCTGCTTGCCCACATCCGCCAGTTCTATCTCGGTGCCCAGAGCCCTTAGCCTGTCTGCGGTCCAGTCGACCATGCGATCAATTTCACCGCGCTTATCGGGCCAAGCAGAAACTGACTGTATGCCGACAACAGTTTTCAGGGCGTCAATGTAATCGCCTTTTTTTCCATCAACGAAACTGAAAAGGCGATTGCGGTTATTACCCTTATAGTCAGAGACCTCAATTGGGAGATATTTGTTGGATTATACATGTGCATACATATGTATGCGGTTTGCTTTCTTTTCTGTATTATACCGATAGACATGTACATATGTAAATACATATATATGCGAATACATACGAATGTCATATATATGGATAACCGAAGATCCATGATAAAATGCAAATAATTTACTCAAGAACTGCGATGTACAGTTGGTGCACGTCGTGTACTGTGGATAATGCAATACATACATAATATACACTATCTTTATGAGCGTTATCAGCTTAAAAATGGCGGTTGGTAGTAAATACATTTCGCAGGCCATACATCCATTACTTTCATCTTATTCATCTCTATTGCTTGTGGCGAATTTATATGGGAATATGTACAAATACATCAAGCTTAATCACTTACGAAAAGAACTGCTGGAGTTCAGCGGGAAGCGTGGCCATCGTGCTCGTCTGTCGGTCCGTTTGTTGATCAGTCTAACAACTCAACTGTGATCCAGCACAGTATTATTAGTATTATCTTTGTAACCAGGCGAATCGCACTTAAATATATCCGCTAGACGCTGTGTGACCGTGGCATCTCCAACAAAATAATACGGAGTTAAGTGTTGAAAAGAACAAGAAGACATTAGCGGTATTCCCATTAATTTATATAATTTATGTTTAATACAAAACACTTAAGTCTGGCTTACAAATGTCAGTATTTTCGTCATCGAACTGTAATCAATAACACTGCATACAGCGTTCACGTTTACGTCCATAAACAGCTGTTGACCTTCAACAAAGAATTATAAAAAATATATAATAAAACCAAGTCGATACTAATGCAAACCTTCCTTGCATAAAGCTAACAGGTATAAAGCCTAGTACTAACATATGATAAATCCGACTGAAGAATGTTGGCAGCGAAATGACTATTTATTTTGCTCGGTGGCCAGTGTACTAAAGAAATTATAGAACAGGCGCGAAGAGGGTCACGCTTACATCTGAAGCCAGCTGTTTTTTGAAAACAAGCTTTTTAAATTGTAATTAAAATGAATTAAAACGGATAGGATATTGTAATACGCTTTACTTATGTATTTGCCGCTATGGAGCTAACGTCGCCACCCAAAAATTGAAGATTTTCGCCTTTCTACAATTAAATCTCATATCATGGGCCTTGTCATTACTACATTTATTAATTCGAACCTTTTCTTGCCGCCTAGATAACCGTCCATTCGAGCAAAATTTGTATATTTTGAATTTCCCCCATCATAGCTTTAAAATATATTCGATTCATTTTTTACGCTCAGAAAATCACAGCTGTTTAGTTTTTCTATCTAGCAACGCTTTACATTTTTTGATCGGAAGAATTATCTTATGTTAGTTCGCTCCAGGGAAAATTCAGAAAGTTCTTCTTTCTCTTTTCACTACATTTTTTATGTATGTTGTATGTTGTAATAAATAATATAAATAACATTGAAATAACAATTGAATGCATGTAGCTTAAGATAGCGGGCTATTTCCTTATCTGAGAAAATTATCAAACTCTCAACGGTATATTGATGAAAAGGTGTTTTCAGCAGTGTATGAAAAACATTAAGTTCAGAAAGTTCTTCTTTCTCTTTTCACTACATTTTTTATGTATGTTGTATGTTGTTAGGGTTAATAAATAATATAAATAACATTGAAATAACAATTGAATGCATGTAGCTTAAGATAGCGGGCTATTTCCTTATCTGAGAAAATTATCAAACTCTCAACGGTATATTGATGAAAAGGTGTTTTCAGCAGTGTATGAAAAACATTAAGTTCAGAAAGTTCTTCTTTCTCTTTTCACTACATTTTTTATGTATGTTGTATGTTGTTAGGGTTAATAAATAATATAAATAACATTGAAATAACAATTGAATGCATGTAGCTTAAGATAGCGGGCTATTTCCTTATCTGAAAAAAATTATCAAACTCTCAACGGTATATTGATGAAAAGGTGTTTTCAGCAGTGTATGAAAAACATTAAGTTAAAAAACACTTTTAATCAGTGCTGTTTTGAAGAACTTTCGTAAACTAGCAAAAACAAGAAAATGAAATGATATCGGCGAATAACATTTTAAAATCGAAACGCGCGATGAATCATGTTGCAAGTAAGATTTTGAAATAATTAATGAAAAAATAGTGTATTACGTGCTATTTTTATATATGTACAAATAGGATGTTAGAGTATTATTAATTTTTATGCGGCAATGAAGGTTAAAAGTCACTTACCACAGGAATCCATCTACAATCAATAGTTTGGTGAACGGATGACCTAAAATTTTTTGAATTTCATAAATTTATGAGTTTGTTTTACTCACACCTTTACTTGATGGTGTAAATTTTGGTTAGACCTTTTACCGATTTTTCCTAACTAGCTGCCTTGCAGTGAGACGGACCAAGCAAAACTTTTGGAAGGTCTGTCCCACAGATTTTCTGCTCTTTTACTTCTGTTGCGATTTCGTTACCTGTAACGCGGATTGGCATTAGAGCGCAATACCGCTTTTTTGAATGCATGATCAAGCATTCGAAAATCTTAATTTTTTCTGCCGTAACCTTAGATGATCGTATCGTACAATAGTCTCAATAGTAATTTATTCATTATTTTATTTTTCTAATCCACATAAAACTGTTCAAAAATCTGTGACCAGATTGTGGATGGTGCTATACGGGAATGTGAGATTCACATCTGGCAAAAAAAATAACTTTTCCGATGGATGGACCGTGCTAGAAGACGTTATAAATTATATAATCCGTCAAATATTTTGGCGTAAAAATGCTAACATTTCAATACTAAGGGCACGTACAATCAATAGCAATATATATAGTTTGCGCCTAAGCATTATAACCGTAAGACTGTCTCCCCACACAACCCATTCGTTTGAAACAGTTGGGAATTTAGGTATACGCAAATCTCCTAGCTCTATGCATCTTCTACCATCTATTCTACTTTGAAAACGAAAATAGGTGCTCTCGTTTTCTGTTTCATATGATTCTATTTGCAAAGTCTGCTCCTTTGTCTGGACGAAATGAAAAGTGAATGCCTTTTTCTACATAAAATCAGATCTAATTTGCTAAGGGGAAAAATAGTTTACTATTGGTCTATTGATGTGTATTCCGCACCATCAGTAGATATTATTAAAAATATATTTATGATAATTAATTAAAATGTAAATTAGTGCATTAATAATTTTAAAGGAGGGTCAAAACCGTTGTTTATACATAATTAATTTATTAGTTAATTAGTCAAATTATTTACATATGCATTAAATAAGTATTTGTGACCACCGGAATTACAACTACATAGTTTCTCTGTCATACTTTGATTTTCGGGGCCTTACATATTTCACCCGTTCCTTCCTATCGTTTCTTTTATTTTCGTAGTGAATGTTCAAAGTTTCACTGATAAGAAGAAGAAATCAGAGTTGCCAGAAAGAACCATCGCCTAAGTTTGATGTACAACGGATGCAGAAAAAAAATGAGAATTTCGGGATGGGAAAACTTTATGGACCATCCGTTCAACGGATGGAGGAAGGCAGATGGATCTCTGTGGGAATTTTACAAAATATAAATTTTAAATATGTATATCCACGGTAAGATATGCCCATTTATATATTTCATACAATTGATATTACTTTTATAAAAATCGAAAGAGTATATCATTTATGTAGCTGCCATAGTAATGATTGTCAGATAATGATGTTCAATGTGTCTATATATATCTAAATGATCCAATCGCGTATAACAGAAGTTAACAACTTCGGCTTTCCGAATTTAGAATCCTTTGCTCTGCTGATTAGATAAAATTATTTTGCTGGTCAATTTAAATGTTAAACAAAAACAGGTGGTTAATTCGAAACAAGTGTAAATACGCAGTTTTCACCGATTCGTTTGTTGCGACAGATGACAAATGCAACGAAGTGGACAAACCACTTTATAGTTATATGGAATACCCTTACTATTTTTTTGATGGTATTTTTACGGTATATTTGAATATTTTAAAGGTTTTTTTTAGTTATATTTTTGTGGGCTGTGCGGTATATTTCATCATCGGGTTCCTTATCATACTATTTTTTGCGTCCTTATATTTTGTAATGAAAGTATAAGTTATTCTTCCAATTTAAAGAAAAACGAGATTTATAACTAGGAGGAAGGTTTAAATGTTGAAAACATTACCCCTAGTCACGTAGTATTCGTTTATTAGATCTTGATTGGCTTTGTTGCTCTTAACACAACGACGGCAACAACATGGCTTCCGCGTCTGAAATTGAAAAAACGTTGGTTGTAAACATTGGAAACTTTGAAAAGATTCAAAATTTTCTAAACGACAAAGAAAAGTACAAGGAAGTGTTAGAAAATAGCGAAAACTTCAATACCCGTTTATGTATTGAAAGACGTCTCCGTATGCCATTTCTGGACCCCCAGACTGGTGTCGCACAGACCCATTGTGCTCTCTTCATGAAAAAAAAACAACGTATGCCAGGATTCCGTCATGGACAGATATACACCTATCCATCGTCACGCTGGCGCAAGCCTAAGCGTCAGTATTTACTTAACCCGAATCAGAGCTATCGTGCTTATCAGTACCGAGAACACCACCTTCAACATACCCACCATCAACCGCATCCGCATCATCACCACCATGTTCCAGCGGTTGGAGCTGCTGTCGCACGTGATATCCATCAGATTGAGAGTCCAGGTACCAAAATATGTGCGTTTTAAAAATCAATACACCCTTTTCGGCAAACATACAATGCCTTTCCAAAATCGGAAATTCGTTGTTTAACATATTTTTATTCAATTATATGATGAATATCAATATTATGATGAGTTAATGATTTGATGGTTTGCTACTAAAGGTGCATTGCTAAACACTCGCCAAAGTACATAAAAAATAAAAAAAGTTGAGTTAAGCAGTTGATTGATTTATATTCTTACAGCTATTGTCGCTGCTGATGGTAATTCCATGGGAGCATCAGGAGATAATGATAGCAAAGACTCTCATGCAAACGCCGAGAAAGAGTGGTTCCACGAAGACTTGGAGTCATCGCATTATCATCATGGGGATGACTTTGAGGACGATTTTGATTCAGATAATGACTTTGACGAGTCATACACTAGCCGGGGCAAACGGAAACGAGGTTCTCGTCCTCGACGGTCCAATGCCAATGCAGAGGGCACACCAAAACGTGGTCGCAAAGGCGGTGGTAAGTAAAATCTTGTGCATACAGTTAGTAAAATAGTTTAATACAAAATATGATGATGAACATAGTCAATCTATATATATATATATGTATATATATATTACAGCTTAAAGTTAGTTTAGCCCACCAGTGGATCAGCTCGCTGAAAAAATAAAAAAAAAAAACATGGGTAATTCCCTGATGTCGAATGCGACATTCGTACGCATTCAAACTAAAAAACTAAAAAAACATGTGCCAAGACTTTATTTTAAATTTATAAAATTTGAAACTTATAGCTTTTTGTTTTTTATAACATCCACCAATAAATATTTTATTTAGTTTTACATTCACAGTTTATCATTTTCCTCTATTGAACGATCGTTTCTTTCTATAGCAGCTTTATGGTATAGTCGTCCGATATTCACAAAATTAAAAGAAAATTCTGAAAAAATAAAAAATGGGCATTTCTAAGAGATACATGGAAGGAATAGACATAGTAGTCCGATTTTTATAAAATTAAATCCGAAATTATAGAATAATGATGCTGATCAAGAATATATATAATTTACATGGTCGGAGAAGAGTCCTAAAGAGTTGCAAACTTTTGACTAAAAATGGAATACCCTGCAAAGGTTTAAAAATACAACACAAAAAATATAAATACACTGTCCTGTTCCAGTTTTAGGTTCCAAAAGATGCACCCGGGTTCAAATTTCCAAAGCTTTTCAAGTCCTCACTTCCGATAAATCCTCGCGGATTCGTATTTCCGTTTGTTAAGTATCTCTTAAGGGGGTATTCTAGTCTAGAAATTAAAAAAATCGAATTTTTTTTTATGATTCGATAGTTTTGATATTCAAAAGTTATATAGTCTAATCAGTTGATTTACTTGAAATTTGGCATGAATATTTTTCAAACATATCTCAATAACTTGAACCAATGAAAAATATAAAATATATATAAAAAATTTTTTTAAAATTCGAATAAATTGAAAAAACGGATAGTAAAAATATATAGTGCTTTTTTTATTAATTGTTGAAAACAGCTTAAATGCAATGCGTTTATAAAAAAATGCAAATGTTAATTGTATAATAATAATAATAATTTCTTTCTCTGACCTGTTAGAAACAATATTGCATAACTGAATTTGCAAAATGTGAATTTATTTATTTTTAAATTACAAAAGGTTCGATTCTAGTCATCCGCGATTTCATCGGTTCTATTCTAGTTTTCGAACGGAATAAATGAAATGAAGGGAGAAAATTGAAGGGTTAGCAGCATAGCAAAAAAAAAGAGATGGATTTTAAACTATCGTTTTATTTTTGAAGAAGAACAAAAACTTAGCTGGCGGGTAATCGCATAAGATATATGTTGCGAGCAAAAAATTTAATACGTTGCCGAACCAAAAGCAGCTGTGATTTATCGACTACCAACATCCTTTAATCGGATTTATCTTATCTTAGTACTAGGCTTTTTTACCAAAAATTAGATAAGCTTATCCCATTTATTGGCAGATGCTAGCTTACATTTTTTGGATACAAACGAAACCAAAGGGATACATATATTTTTCTTAAATCGACAAGGACAATTTACTTATGTTAAAGGGGAATCTGAAAATGTTATCAAATTTACTGCAGAAAATATTTTGAATTTTCGTTTCGTAGGGTACTAAGATAAGCTCACACGAACAGCTGTGATTTTGTAAGCGAGGCCCCTTTTTTCGGAAACGTTAGTTTTCTTTCCCCTGTGTATTTGCCTTAACTGCCATTGCGGAGTAATATATTCTTTAATTTATTTAGTCCCACTAGTTGCCAAACAAATTACTTATATATGATAAGATAAAATAATATTTTTGTGATTTTTAAGCGATCTGAATATTGTACCGTTCGTCATTGTAAGTAGGATTTATACATATCAAAAATTGAACCGCCGTGATATAACTTTATAAATAAGCAATAACCTACTAAAACAAATGAAATAAAAGTTATAATTAAATATAACTTATGTAAATTAAAAAACTACATTATTGTATTGTTGCTTAAAAGTTTATTCTTTTAAATCACTGGCCACATTTCGCAGACTTTCACAATTTTCGAGCTGAAGTCAAGCAAGAGTTCTATATTTTGTATCGTTCGCGATGTAGTGTTTTTTAATAATAATTTCAAAACGACAAGTCCCCAAAGCTTACTTTTTAGAATACAAACAGTTCTGATAAAATGAATTAATCGTACAAAAAAGCACTTCCCAAAATGATAATTTGAGTTATATTTTTTTTTTCATTTTACGTCGTACGAATGCAACGTTGGCCATCCTGGAAATGCTCATATGTATATATATTAAGTAAAATGACTAAATTGTTTTTCAATATAGATAGAAATGTATTACGATATTAAAGTAGTTTAAATTTTAACCAAATTCGATTACTATATAATATACAGGCCAGCTCAAGATTTCACTTACACAAGAATATATTGTTTTCTTTTTGAAAACTGAAATTGGTGCTCCCGTTTCCACTTTCACATGATTCTTACGCATTGAAAAATGGCCTACTTTGTGTTGCCGAAATGCATATTAAATTTGTCATCACTAAATTAGTATGGCACGTTGTTATTTTATAAATAATTTTTCTGTCCCTCAAATTAGACAATAAAAAAATTTTGCGTTGCCAAGTCAATTAGTTTTGGCTTCCAATGTTAATAAAACTGGAATTGAAACTGCATGAAAGTTGGCAGCCTCTTTTTGGACAAAATATTAATTATATAAGCAGGTGCTGTCTTCATATTGCATTTAACTACTAAAACATTTTAACGTTACCACTTAAATATCGAACGAATTTCACCCAAAACGAAAATAAAAAACACTGGTATCGGAGCTGACTTCGTAAACAGTCTGTTTAGCATTTAAAATAACCAAGACAACTCTTTGAGCAGTACAAAATATGAATCATTCCTATGAACTAATTGCAAAAAAATAGGAGCAGGTAATAACGAAATCGAACTACATCGCTTAAAACGAACACAAAAAAGGGTATTCCCTGTATATTTTCCTATCTGTTTTGTCAAAAATTAACCTGAAAGGATATAGGAATTTCAGGTTCCGGAAGCTAAAGCCTGATAATCATGAAAATGTAACGTAAAAAATCCATGATTAAAACAGTTCTGTAAATTGTGCTGTGGGGCGCAGCCTTTCAGTAAAATCAGATTTTAGTGCATTTCAATAAGTCTAATTTTCATTTATTATATTTTTAGGCAATCGTCGTAGGAACGTTGTCGAAGGAGAAACTGATAGAAGGCGCCGTGGTGGTGGTGGAAATAATGCAAATACATCTGCAGCCGCAGCGGCAGCTGCTGCAGCAGTGGCACATGCAGCTAGCACGGCTGCAGCAGCTGCCACAGGTAATATCTATGCATCCCACTCCAACTCCGCTTCCCCCATTCCCACAAATGATGAATCTTCGCAGTCAGCACTGCTTATGCCAACGAACAATATAGCTTTGTCATATGAAAAAAATTTAAGTGATGCTGGAGCTTCCAATGACTCCATTCCTTTAGCGACTATGACCGGTGTGGCAGGAGGCATGAGCATGGGATTGGCTTCAGCAACATCCAATGCCTCTAGTGCTCCGACAGTGTATGGTGCAGTGAATCATTCGTCTTCAACTGCTGGAGCGAGTCCCAAAAAAGTTAAGCAACGCGTTGAACGCGACATCGCTCAACCTTCTCCATACTGCGATTTTTGCCTTGGAGATCAAAGGGAAAATAAGAAAACCAATATGCCCGAAGAACTTGTGTCGTGTTCAGATTGCGGTCGCTCTGGCCATCCATCGTGTCTTCAGTTCACAGCGAATATGATTATATCAGTGAAACGTTATCGCTGGCAATGCATTGAATGCAAGTACTGTTCTATTTGTGGCACCTCCGATAATGACGACCAGCTACTATTCTGCGACGATTGCGACCGTGGCTACCATATGTACTGCCTTTCGCCACCTCTCATCACTCCACCGGAGGGTTCTTGGAGCTGCAAACTGTGCATGGAGGAGTTTCACAAGAACAAATAAAGTTATATTAAGTTAAGATTTTACCGCAGGATGAACACATCAAGTACTCCTTATCCATACATACAAGCCCCTTACTGAATTAATTTATATTCGCTAGCAATTTTACCTAAATCCTATAAACACTGCATTTCATTTATAATACTATTTGTAAGTGAAGCCATGAAGTATTTCTTTTTAGTATTCTATGCGGTTTTTGAAGTAATATATGTATGTATGTCTAAGTTCAGGTTCATATTGTCAATGTAATGGTAATATTATTTATATTCAGGAATGTAATCTAAAAAGAATAAGTATTTACAAAAAAAAAAAAAAAAAAAAGTTAATCTTTAATTCGTAAGGAACGAGATCTAGCGGCAACCACCACTGTCGTCATGAGCCATGTACGAGCAAACGACCTTCTTGGGTGCCTCAATAAGCAAAACTTTGTTGTGAGAAACTCGAGATAAGGGTGTACCTGCTACTTGATGGCAACTTTCGAGTTTCCACCATCTGGGACGAGTTGTTGCCGCCTCCCAAAAAGAATAAAGGAAGGAGCAGCGGGAAGTTTTATAGCATAGATGGGCTAATATACCGGAATGAGCTAGACAACAATTTTTGGCTCGCCAAAAAAATACATGTATTTTGTTTTTGTGTTCTCCAGTAAGTACGCAGCTGCACGAATGACTTGCAGGTTTTCAAAAATATAAAATACATCTATTTTGTTTTTTTTTTCACATGTGTGCTGAGGCTTCTGCTGACAGGCTGTGTGCTTTTGCAAAACACGCAACACGAGCCCTAGAAGCCAAGGCGTGCCCATGTACGTAAATATGGCTCTTACATTAGAAAGCTCAAATTTGTTCAAAAGAATTTAATAATCATAGTGTTGCTTTAAGGAAGTTTGTCAAGAAACTGTTTACACAATGAAAATTAAAAATATTTTTTGATTTTGCATGCAAATATAACGCCTTTGGTTAGCTTTTAAAATTTTGTTTATGAATATTAATTTATTGGATAATTCTTAATGATAATATGGAAAAACAGAATGAAAACAATTCAAGATTTAACGTAAAATTAACAAAAAAACATTTTTTTTACATTTTTGACACTGTCAAGAAACTCTTTTCACAACATACTATACCTACAGCTAAATGGATATATTTTACAACTTATATAATAATTTTAATAATTGTAATATTTTGTGTGCTTTTGCAAGTCATATTCCAATGGAATCCTCCGCCACTCTTCCAGCACTGCAGTTTTAAGATCTGCTCGATTTCTCGGTTCCGTTTTATTCACAATTTTTCATTGGGGTTCATATCAGAGCTCTGAGAAGGGGTATTTATTACCCTTCGGCAGTTATACAGGAGCCATGAACGCAGAGTGTGCTCCTTATGTTTAGGGCCATTGGCTTGATAAAACTTAAATTGGGGCTTTTTATCGACAATTAAGCCAAATTTTCAACACTGCTTCAAATTTGATTTGAGAATGGAGAGATACTGCTTAGTATTCATAGTGCTTTCTATAAATGCGAGCTCCCCGACTCCCTTACTGCTTATACATTCCCAAACCATAACCGATAATTTGTCAAATTTAACGGTATGCACAATGTTGCGCTGGTTTAATGCGGTTAGCGGGTTGCGCCATACTCTGGAAGAACCGTACTTAGAATATAGCGTAATTTTGGTTTCGTCTCAAAATATGACGTCATCCCAGTAATTTTCCGTCTTTGCCGATCATTTCAATAGCAAAAGAATACCGCTTCTGAATGTTCACTGCGGAAATCAGGAGTTTCTTTCGCGCAACTCGCGATGAGTATTTGTTCCATAATATCAATTGGCGCACGGTTTCGTGCGAAACGACTACGCCGCACTCTTCCTCCAACTCCTTGGCAAGGGTTCTGGTCGAGATTTGGGGGTTATGACGCACCTTACGCATGATAAGGCGTTCTGCCCGTTTGTCAATCTTCATTTTCCTACCGCATCCAGACTTTTCTTTCAGCCTTCCTTCAATTTTAGACCGATTTAACACATTGTAAATTGTTTTCCGGGATACCAGAAACATGTCGGCCAACTCAGCTGCAGATTTTCCAAGTTGGTGGTTATAATAAACCAACTGGACCACGTCAAAGGTTAATCTAGCTCCAGGCATTTAAAAAAATTACTTTTGTCACTTTTTGACATACTTTAGCCAATAGTGCTGCCATGCTGAAGACCGCGTTAAGGATTCTACTGGCTGATGTGTAGAAGATCGACGCTTTCGGCGTTATCAAAGCTGCCACCATTGCCCACGTTCTAAACGACGCTGTAATTCGTGAAGTCCTCAGCTTCTCTTGGGTAGATTAAGAGGGCGAAATTGGCTAGAATGCATAGGCTATAAGACCACCAAATTTATTGGACGAAATACTTTAAAGTCAATTTAACAAATAAAATAATTATTAATAAGCTATTTAGAAAAATCCATGAGACAGGTTGAAATAAATTCACCCAGATAGAACAAAATTATTATAGCGATGTCAAAGGAGCTGTTTCCATCTGCCGTTATTTAGCTGTAATTTTTTAAGTTTAATTCATACAAGGGCATCAGTTTCTCTAATTCCCTCCATTATTTTTAAAACATGGTTCCGGTGCTTGGTAGGGCAACCACTGAAAGTTAATTAAATTTCATTTTTACAGCCTCTGTAGAACTAAAGCTTTCCTTTGGTTATCTGAAAAACTTACGGAATGCAATGAAATTTTGTAGGGTAATAAATGGTGCATTGCAGTAAAACTTTTGTGAAGGAAGCAATTTGAAACCAAATTTGAAGCCGTCAATTAGTTGATTTATTAACATGAAAAACTTCATTTTGTTTAATTTTGTTGCTTACGAAATAAATGAAAACCAAAAAAGCAGTTTAACTTCGGCACCCTAGCAGTGTCAAATAGTATCGTTAATAATTAATCCAATTTGATCAAATGAAAAAAAAAAATACTAAAAGGATAATATAAAATAATTAGATACAAGTATGTTGAAAACTGTCAAAGTTTTAATTCTTTTTCGTAATATTCACCGATCGTTCCTATGGCAGCTATATGATATATTCGTCCGATCCTGCCCGTTCCGGTTTATATTACTATTACTATTACTAGTAAGAGTATATATAAGAATAACTGCAAAATTACATATAGATAGCCTCAGCTGTTAATGCTACTTCATACTTTACTTACATACTTTTTCTTCAACCATCAGATAACAACTGATCGAACAGCTGTGGCTCATCTAAACCATTGGCAAAGATGGTTGAAGTGGCTTCTGCGGAAACAAAATGAATTATATGATGTGGAAAGGGGATTCTTGAATGATTTTTCTCTGAAAATGAGAAAAGAAGCTCAGAAGCTGAAATAGTAGCAATCCGACTGAATTCGAGGCAAGAATATGCTTTCAACAATCTTATGTCTGCCATGGCTGAAATTGTATTAAAGCTATGCGACACATGTGAATTTGTTAGATTTATACAGTCTTCCCACAAGGTCCATCCGGGTGAAAAAGTTGGGATTTTGTCGCAGATGTGTAACTTCGATTTCCAAATAGCTACATCACCATCCTCCATCCCTTAACATCTGATCGAACAGCTGTGGCTCATCCAAAATATAAACAAAGCTGGTTAAAGTTGCCTTTGCGGAATTAGTTAACAACTAATTTGCGCTGTTCAACAACAGAAAACATGAGGATTGCGCCAGATTATATTGGCAATATATTAAAGTTAATTAGAGGACGAAGAATTGGAAATTCTCTAGTGATACTTCGCTAACAAAGAGAAAATACCCCGATGAGTACAGTAGAAGCTGACAAAGATGCGAGAAGCTGCAAAATAAAGTAGATATAGATAGGAGTTTTATATAAAATAGTATCAAATCGAGTCTATTTGGGGCTAGAATATACCGGAAACCCCGACAGAGTTTCTCTTACTTTGAACTTTGGCGCTTTCCATATTTCACTCGTTCCTTGCCATCTTTGTTTACATTTTCGTTGTGAATGTTCAAAGTTTCACAGATAAGAAGAAGAATTCACAGTTGCACCGAAGAACTATCGCCTAACTATAGTTAAAGCAAGTTCATCAAATTCGGAACGGATGGGGAACAAAATGAGATAAAACCTTATGGATGGGGGAAGACAGATGTTTTGTTGTGCGCCTTTAATATTCAGAGGCTTCTTAAGAACTCTCCTGACAAAACTATGACTGCTGCATTGGGGTGTCTTTTCATTTTGGGTAAAAGTTTATAATTGGATATTTTAAATTAACTCCGACGAAATATATTTTAATAAATTTGTGCGCTGACAAAAACATTAACAAATTTTTAAGTTGCAAGATTTTTGTGCAGTTTGGTTTCTTCTAATAATTATAAAACATAAGCAAAAAGCAATACATTTTGTGAAACCATACTTTTAGAGAAGGCCAAGCTTGGTACTAATATAAGATAAATATTCTTCAAGCGGCAAAACTCCATATAAAAAAAGCGTGCCAAAAGAAAGCAAAGACAAACTTTTTGAGTTTTTAGTGGGGGCGCCTACTAAGATAAAATAAGATAAGATAAGATAGAAAAAAATGCAAAGCGGTTCCGGATCGGAAAACTAAAGCTGTGGTTTTACAAGCGAAATAAAGAATCGTTTATATTTTTTAAGATTCAGGGAAACTCAAAAATTGCTCGCGCTGAGCTCAGGCAAGAATGACAGGACCCATAATATGAGATTTAATTCTAGAAAGGCACTTTAAAGAAGATTATTAAATCCGATTATTTGCGTTTAGCTCCACAGCGGCGAATATAATAATAAGTAGTTCTGCAAAATCCAATCCGTCTTAAAGTTTGTTTACAACAAACAGCTGGTTTCAGCTGTCAGTGTAAGCATTTTATTCAATTTCTTTGATCACGCTGGTTACCGAGAGAAATTTATAGCCATTTCGCTGACAACATTTTTTCAGCGAATTTATTTATGTTAGTACCAAGCTTCAAAAACAAATTGCAATTGTGTATTATGGTTGATTTAGGTACGGAATTAGGTACATTCGGATATCATTAAGAGCACCTTCCTGTTTACAAGTTCATTTGATACACACATTGATCTTAAATTGAAAATAATTCATAGCAATTTTTTCTTACTTACCATTGTATAGCAAAACTCCGTTTTTTCTAATTTTTGAGGCAATTTTCTCGATTTTTTTTACTTTGACCATTAAAAATTTTGAAATAAGCAGTTCTAGAATTAAGACGCTGCCATTTTCGGATCGTCCCCTATCCGGTTGAAAATATCGGTTTAGTATTGTGACATCGCCGATATTTTCAGTGATTTCTTCTTAAAAAAAGGGTATCCCCTAAGTATTAATAAACTGAAATTGAAATGTGTTCCTCTTTCCAACTTTCCATTTCGTAGCCAACGCATCGACGCTACTTTGATGTACATGATATTTTTTGTATAATGCTGCATGGTCACACAGAAATTTGGTCACATGATATTCACCTGACGACTTTGGCTTGAGAAAAAATTCCAACCACAGAAAAGTCTGCGTGCTGCAGAGAAAAAATATTTGGAGTGCTTGGTGTGTTTTGAAGAGTCGTCAAGATGAAAATCTGTGGTCCCAAATTGTCCCTGTGCGGTCTCATAATATCAGTTTGGGGCATTGTCCAATTGGTAAGTATTTATGTACATATGTATATAACTTTCTTGATTCATTAGCATACACCTAAGTCACAAGGTTTCTGTTTTCATAGTTGATAATAAAAAGAATTTTATTTGATTTTTAGGTGCTTATGGGCCTATTTTTCTACATAAATAGTGTGGCCCTTATCGAGGATTTGCCACTTGAGGAGGAATACCATTCTTTGGAGGCCTTCTATACAGCAGCCAATAGAGCGTATAAACAGGTTAGTTATAATTGAGAAGTGCTGCTACTGTTCATATTTTCATTCGGAATTTTGTATATTTTCAGAACGCCTATAACTGCTGGATCGCTGCTTGCATATATGTCTTGACATTACTGCTATCCGCACAACAATTCTATATGAATAGCAGAGTGACTGCCAACTAATTAAAAAATATACCCTCAGTGTCACTGTTATGGCTTGTGTGGTAGAGCATTTTGGTTATCATATACAGCGCTGACCAATAATAGTATTGAAATGTTTGGTTCAAGATATTTGTTAAATCTATTTTTATTCTTTGTGTTTTGGCACACGTTACGTCATTAAATAACTAATTAAAATGTGTAATATTTCACCAAACTTAGTTATCCGTTTTTGCCTTAATTCGATTCGTTGTACTGTCCCATAAAATACATTCCCACTTAAATAAGTGAATTCCCACAGACCAACTCGCAGTTTTGGTGATTGTCATTACTATTGAGTAAAAATTTTATTTTCAATCATTTCAATCAATGTTAATAAAATGTATTTAAAGTTTTGTTTCATAATTTAGTTTAAAAAAATACACTTAATTTGTTAACTAAAATGAAGATGTTTTTAATACAACTTTAAGGGGAGGGACAAGTCATCTGTTCTTGCTAAGATAGTACACATTAACAAAGGCAATTTTATGAAATCAAAAAATGCTTTTTAGTTTTTCAGGTAAAATAACAATAGAGTTTGTACTAAGTAACAATTTGACAGATGTGCTTAACATATTCTCAAACAGAAAAATGTGTATTGGCTACTGAGCAAAACGAACTAAGGTGCAATCATAAAATGTGTTCTGATATCCCTGAAGGGAATTATTATTTTGACCGCTAATAAAATGCATGTATTCTTCATAAGTTTAAAAAGCCGAGCTAATCTAGTCCGTCTGTACTTTTCTGCGCTAGTTTTGTGAGTTCTTAAGTTATCTGAATAAAATTGCAGTCTTTTTATTCTCTTTAGTGTATATACATATGATGTCGAATGCAACATTTGTACGCATTGTACGCAAAAACAACACGTGCCAAAACTTTAGTTTAATTTTACAAAGTTTAAAACAAAAAGCCTTTGGTTCGCACTATAATTGGTGCTAAGGTCGATTTTGCGCAAGTGTTCGTACACAAGATAATTAAAACATGTAATGTAACAATATATTTGATTTGACTTTAACATATTAAGTAATTTTTTTTTTTTTTTAATTAGAAGATCATATATGTGTTTTCTTTCGATTCTTTGTGTTTGGGGGGCGATCCTGCCCGCAAAGAATTCTTAGAGTGGTGCCAAATGTGTCCCACGTCGCAATCGAAAATTCAACCCTTCAGGTTAGAAAGTAAATAAGAAGCGGGGGCGTCGGGGTGTATATGGCACGTCAGCTTTATTCGCATGCATGCATAAGACTAAACGAGACTAAATCTAAACTTAGAACCGATCTCCAGGTCGCTTTGCCTCGTTAAAGCGGGAGCGGGAGATCGTCGGTACTCGGGGTACGAGAGCAAGCCGGGGACCGAAAGCTCGCTCCTGAGCAGAGGCGGCACAGTGGGCCCCTCACGTAAACATCCTGCCCCCCCTTGCAATCACACGGATTGCTAAATGGTCGTTGCCGCGGTCTGCAGGGTATCCTGGCGAGTGGCGGAAAAAATGCCGTGGAGTGGCTGAGGAATGCCGAGGAGTGGCGAATAATCCTGGAGAGATGTCGACGTCCGAAGCGGATGAAGTTCAGGCGGCAGACTCGGCATTGGTTGGATTGGACCTCTCGTACGTCTGCCCCCGAAACTTTTGCGTGGTGCGACGCGAAGGTATCTTCTGGAAAACATATAAGTTAGAAGAGTGGTCAGTTAACAACGCGAGTTAGGAGACCGGTGTGATCCGATGCTGCGATCGGGGTGCAGGAACTGGACTTCCAGGCATATGCAGGAGCGTGTGGTGATTCTGATTGCACTACGGCACTTGCCTTGGGAATGTTCGTGTGCCAAACAGTAACGGTTGATGGACACCGTGCTGAGCCTCTTCTCAGCACTAAGCATGAGGAACTTTTGGCATCTTCGAAGCGGATGGATTCCGCTGCAGACTCGGCAGCGGTAGGAGTGAGTGCCTGTGGTACGCCTGCTTTTGATGCCATCGTATGGGACCCAGTAATTGGCGGAATTGGAAGAAGTTACAACTCGAGCGGAGAACGAAGAGATTCTTGGGATCGATGTTGTTACTGGGTTCGAAGGTTCAGGAGTAATCTGAACGTTGGAGGAACCGTTGCTGGGATGCAGCAAGGTGTGATGCCGTCTGCGGCACGTAAGGCAAGAGTGGGAACTTGGGCAATCCCGCTGCTGGTGACTTCGTGCCACGCAATTCAAGCAGAGTTGCTTTCTTCGGACGATATTTGATCGCTGGAATACGGTCATTTCGAGAAAACGGGGACATTTACGCAGGGGGTGGTTTTTTCTGGAACACAGGTCACACCTTCTGGGTGCTGGAATCACCCTGAAATCGGAAGAATGAAGGCGGGGCTGTGGGGTGCTCTTAGTAGCCGACCTTGGCTGGAAATGCACTGAACCAGTAGGCGTAACGTCGTCGATGGCCTCCAGCGTACGATAGCGTTGGGTCAGAAACGCGTCTAGCTCTTTCCAAGTTGGAATGTTGGTCTTATTAAGGATAGATTGCTCCCACATGGAAAGCGTTAGTTTTGGAAGCTTGGAGGAAATCATATAAACGAGAAGAGAGTCCCAAGCCTCAACTTGAATAGAGGACATCTCTAAGTCGGTGAGGCAATTTTGGATGGTGCCTTGTAGTTCTTTCAGCGCGTCTCCGGACTCTAAGGAAATAGCCTGGATGTTGAAAAGGATTTTCAACTGGCTATTGACCAACAACCGCCGATTCTCGAAGCGGTCGGTGAGGCTTCGCCAAGCTGAGACGAACCCTTCATTGGTGAGCGGGGCTTTGGAAACAATGGTGTGCGCATCGCCAGTTTTTTTTGGACAGTAAGTGGAACAGTTTCTCCACCGGGGTGAGACGCGAGTTGTGAATATATACCGCAGTGAAAAGGTCTCTGAACGTGGGCCACCGAAGATAGTCACCATCGAAAACTTCGGTGTCCACCGGTGGAAGAGAACAACCCGCGGAAGGGGGTAGTTGCAAGCTGTCGGAAGTCTAAGTGGACTGGGAGGCGCCCTTCTCTGCTGTTTCTTGAAGTTGGGCAACACATCTTGAATAAACAGAGTAACAATCGTTGTATTTGGATTCAAGCACTGTCGGGGCGGACGTACTATCAGCGGACACGGAAAGAAGATCGGTGCAGCTCTTGTAGCTCTTTTCCACCTTTTCCCACAAGGCTCCAATCTGCTTGCGATGGACTTGGATTATGAAGGGAGAAAAATTTGCAGATTCGGAAGTGGCGGAAGCGTGAATGTTTGACTCAAATTGATTCACCCGGTCAGTTGTGCCAATAAACTTTCTTAACGCAATGTCAACTGCGGGTTGAGCCATCAAAGAAGGGTTCACGGAATTTTTGCTAATTGCTCGTGGAATTACGGTAGTGGGCCTCGGAATCAGCTGGGACGGCGGCGAAGATGCGGATTGGAAATTCGTGTACACTATTCCCGGGGGAAAAGTTTGGGCAAAAGGTTGGCCGTAGTTAAAAAAATTACAAAGAACAATAACGGAATGCCGAAATAATTTAAGCGCCGATTTAAATAAAATGAATTGTGGCGGCAGAACCAATTTAATTGTTGCCGCTGTCCGATTGTCCGACGAAGAGGTTGAATTCTTTTTTTTTTTAATATTAATATTTAAGAGCCGAAATGGTGTAAATAAAACCTTGGCTTCTGTTCAGGATAAAAACTCAGTGGGTTATGCCGTCGTCAAAGCAGTGCGTAGGTGCGGGACTAAGAAAATCCGAACGGCATCAACATCAACGTAGCCACTGCGGCGGCTAGGTTGAATAAATGGGGAAAAATAATCGCGGTCGCTTCCGTGCGGGATTAAATTAAAATTCTGGATTTATTGGTGGGTTTTGAACTATTTGTTAATTTCGAAAATTATCAACCGCAGATGTTCAACTATTTCAGCGCTGGAAAGGTGGAATCAAAAGCATCAACTTTTGGTCGTGGTTTAGCCGACGGCAATCGGCGCCTATGTGTGGGACCCAAAGAACTAAACGGCAACAACAACACGGCAGCTGCGGCGACTAAGTTGAAAACAATTAAAACGCTTGCGTTTGGGTTTTGTTGCTAATTGTTTCGTTCACTTTGAATTTTGAAATTATAGTATCGGGGTTAGTTCCTGGAGTCGTTGGCCGAAAATATATTGGAAATATATGGGCATGCATGTAATAGGAACAATGTGTACGGGCACAGTGAAGCGTCGAGAAGTGGACTGTATTGAACTCCGCGAACAGGAATATTTGGTATGGACACGGCAAAAAGACGACAAAAAATATATCGCGGCAGCGGCGGACTATTCGGCGAACAGAGTGAACTACCGAAACAAGTGCACACCGGCTGTCCGATATTTATTATGCCCCTTTTTCCCGCAACACGATTTCACTGTTCACGGTGGGGTTTTTATATGCACGGAATTATGATGTGCAAGAGGTTAGCATTCGTGTGTGTGTGTGTGTGTATGGGGCTGCACATAGGCCTCGACCGTTGAGAAGTGGGTACAAAATAATAAATAAACAGAACAAGCGCAGTCGCACCTGTGTTGATTGAATTTGGATGTCGGTTATGCTTGTACTTGTATAACAAATGTTAATGTCCTCAACTGCAAGCCGCAAATGTTGAATTGTTCCGAGTCGAAGAGCTGGACTTAAAAGCTCGGTTCTTGATCGCGAAGAAAAGCTCGCGGCGTTATGCCGACGGCAAGCGATGGTGGTCGGGCCAGAGGATTGGCGTGTGAGAACATAAGATAGGTTGATACATAAAAAATTTTCGAACATGATAACTGGGCCGCCTGGAACAACCGAGCACCACGGACACGTGACACATCACTTTTTTTTTGTCAAAGAACGGTGGGGTTTCTTTTATTTTTCGTTCCAAAGGAAAGAAAAGCTGATTTTTCTTTGTGTTTATTTTTTCTGTCTCGAGATTAAAGATTTGGTGTTTTTCTTGAAAGTAACCTGGGCAAGTTTTTGACAAGCTTGACAAACCAGCAAGGAATGTGGTGGACGTCGTCACTCAGCGTCAGCCAATATGAGAGGTTCAGATGCAGTAAAAGGCAACACGGAACAAACACAGAGACAAACCAAGTGATGCTAGACACACACATACTAGAGCAATGGACATTCAATATAACAGAGACGAAATAAATACTATGCAGTACCATTCATCAGTAATTCATCAACAGTCAAGACGGTGTTGTTGATGAATCTTCGATGAATGTCCATACAAATTACTGATAAATTTAATATGGGCATGTCCTAGACTGTTGTCAACAACAATTCATCAACAATTAATGAATGATTTATCAACAATTAATCGATAATTCATCAACAAGTCAATTCATCACGGTTCATCAACCTTTTAGGTCGAAAAATTTAACTTGCTGGTAATTGTATAATTTAGATCGTAATTTTAAACTTTTATTTTTCGTTTTTCATCACATAACTAATTCCACTGTTTTCCATATAATTCCACGGTTACCTCTATGATTTCATTGTTTTTAATACTAGTTTCCATATAATTCCACTATTTATCATATGCAATTATCTGAAAATTGGAATTAAAAAAAAAAACCTTTCTATCACGTTTGACAGATAAAATACTACTACTACTACTAATAAAATATTACTCCAAAGTCCTTCAAAAGTTAAAACGTAAATAAAAAACACCCTCTCCGTTTATATTATTAACAAAGGGAGAGTGGCAGAGAATCTACATGCCGATTTTTACTAATGGCGGGCCAATGTGCTTCGGCCTGATTTCCATCAACCTAGAAAAATTAAGAGTGCGAGAGAGTCCGTTTTGGCACGATTGCCGACTGAGAGCGTCGCCTCAGTAGAAGTCGCAGTCGACATGTTGATGAATTGTTGATGACAGTGGCCTATTGATGACATGTGTTACATACAAACATACATACAAAGAAGGGGAAAAAGACAAATGTAGATAGACAACTCAGATGTTTTACATATGGGAAAAATGGCTAGCACAGTAGGGGCAACAGCCATAATGCAAACGAAGTCTTTTTGCAAACGAACCGTCTTTTCAGACGGTTTTATGAATATAGAGAACGCCGACACAATGGTGGCAAAATGAAATAAATAAAAATGGAAAATTTTAAGCGGCGGATTTGGCATCCACTAAAGAATGCGATTTATTCCTTTCTTTTTGAGAAAATAAAACTTGGAAATTACAGGTTTTAAGGAAATATTTCTAAAAAAGCGCATTTATGCTTGCAGGTTAATTTTAAAACCAATGATAAAATGCATGAAAATCTAGTATTCAGAGTCCTTGTTTCCTTTAAAGAGTAAGGAGATCAATTATGTAAAATGAGCTTGCAAATATTACAAGATCAAGGCTTTTTCTTAGATTCAAATAATTTTGGCATCTATCAGAAGAATTCTTACATAACGCAAGTCTTTGAAAAGTATCGAATTTTGAAGAGCATAAAGAGGATGGCTTCGGAGAGTAGCTACTTATAACCTTTAGGAAAATATCAGACTTAGAAAAAATTACATATGTTTCACAATCACATCGTTCTGGTAAATCCACTAAAAAGGCTTAAAATGTGACTTTTGTGTCTACATATTTTGAACCTCAAATAAGCATAAATTACTTTAAAAAGGAAATAAACGTGTAAATAGATTTTTTGGATTCCTCTGAAAAAATAATCCTAGCTGGTGACTTTATTGCCGAGTTTTTTGGCAATAGAACGAACAATAGCAAGAAGTTTTTTTGAGGGAAAACGGAGTCTTGGTTTTAGGTTAACAAGAATAAATATAGATTCGAAAACTATATCTGTAATTGACTTGACCTTTTTGAAAGGTAAAGGTAAAAGGCATTTAAGTGCAATAGTTTTATATTAGATGGAAGCCATTACCACTCAATTACTTTTGAATTTTTAGACACCGTAAGCAGACCAATTTTTTATATTAAAAGGTAGGCTGATGAATAACATTAATTAAATTGATACAAGCAGGGGTATACAACCTTTAACTTAAGACATAAACAAGGAAATTAAATAAATAGCCATTAAAAAATTTAATTAATGAAAATTAGAGGAAAAATGGTCGTGGTTTAATGAATATTTTTAAAGAGTTCACTGAAGCTTAAAAGAAAGCCAATAATCATCAATAATCATTTGAGAACTACTGTGAAACGGTAAACTTAACTATGAAGTGGAAAAAAGCGGTAAAAGTTCCTAAAAATAAGAGTTATGCTAGAAGGATGTCGGAACTTAATGTTAAATAGACTAAAGGAAGCATGGAGGTTTTTGAGAAAAATTGTAAGCAAGAGAGACAAACAAATAAATATTTTGATTATGCAGAGCAGATATCAAGTAGAGCCAAACAAATTGATGAACAGCTGACCCTAGTTTTAGTCTAATTTGGATTTAGTGTTAGGTAAGGGTGAGGGACATGCTAAATGCTCTATGTCCTAGGTTAAGGGAACAGTTAGTAATTCTTTTCAATGACAGGGTAAAATGAAAATATAAAAGTGACTCCAATACAAAAAAAAACAAGGACTTGAGTAACATTAAAAATTTTAGACCAATATTAATGATATCTGTGATAGCAAAAACAGTAAAAAGTATGGTTAAAGTTAAGGATAACGGCAGCCATCACTGGCCACTTGGCAATAGGCACGCGTGCTTACAAGATGGGCCTACCCTACAATACACGCTGAAGAAGTAGCAAGGAATCGGGAGAGCAGGAGACACCGGATCAGGGCGCTTTACTTTGGAGCTCACCAGCTCGGGCCATTAGGGGGACCTATGGTTAAAGTTAGGTTAGAACAACAATTGAAAGACAATTGTAGGTCATATGCTTACCAAAAAAATAAATCTGCGGCCATGCGGCATACATGACTTGATTAACATGGTGGCAAATAAAAGAAAAAAAGAAAAGCAATAACTGTATGGATTCTGGATCTAAATAATGAATACAATTGTGTTAATTTAAACTATTATCTATATATATATATCTATAGAATCCTAGAAAGCGTAATTTTTCAAAGGATTTTGTGGACTGGGCTCTGAGTTTTACAGCAAAAAGGATCCTTAAGGGCCTAGGACCTAGACCTTAAAGAAGACAAAGCGGTAAAAAAGTACAATTCGCGACAACAATAATATCAGGGCTTAAACCTAGTGTAAGCACCAACATTTTTAAATCTTTTGTAAGAGCAAAACAAGTATATGCCATGACCACTTTTGCAGACATGGGTAAAGGGGCAATTATAGATATGGACACATCACAGGCTGCAATTTTAAGGAGATGTATAGGAGTACCTCAAGACATGAGCAAGCATAACACTTTAGCTCTAGCAGAAGTCAAACCACCAATTTTTAGGGCAAATTGGGTTACTGCCAAGGAGCTCTTCATAATCAAAACTTTTATCCGGAGTTCTTTGAAGAATTGGCAAGGATTGAAGCTGAGACAATCTACACGGTAATTTTAAGACAATTTAGTTATTTTATTAATGTTCACGTCGGAGCCCCTTCGCGGAGCCCGCTGCGCCGCCTCTGTCCACCGAGCTTCCAAAAGCTTGGCCGCAAGTCGGCCCTTCGCTCACTGCTCAGCGGGCTAATCTACGTGCTTCCGTTCTCCTCTCTTCGATATTCGCGACCGCCCGCTCCCGAGTACCCGAGCTTCGCTCGCTGCTAAGCGAGCTGAGGGACGTCTGGTTCGCGCTCCATTTCTCGGGACCGCTCTCGCACTGTTAAGCTTAGCTTATCGGTCGGGAGCGCGGCCCTTATACTTAAGTTCTAGTACTATGTTTGCAGCGAAATAAAGCCGACGCTAAAATTACCCCAAGACACCCCCGTTTATTTTTTACTTCTAATCCCAATGGTTTATTTCTTCGCCTCGCGACACGTGATTGTTTTGGCTCCAACTATAAGGATCTTTTGCGACAGGATCGCCCCTCTACAAACATTAGGCCTTCGAGCCGGATCCGGATATCCTTCCGTCCTATCGCCAGCAGTTCCCGGTGATTGTGTCCGCTAAAGATAAGTACAAGCTTTCTTCCGCCTTGTTCAGCTGCCGGTTTTCAGCAGTGGGCCGAACATAAAATTTCGGTCGCACTGCTGCAAAATTTATATGTTTTCTGTGTGTCAACTTAAAGTCCGAGTTTTTCTAAGACAACGGTAGTTGAGAATTTCATAGTTCTCTTCGTCTCTGATCATCAAAAAAATTCCACCCGCACACACACACACACGTACACACACACACACACATACACACACACACACACTCGCACACGCACACACACACACACACACACGCACACACACACGCACACACACACGCACACACACACACGCACGGGCACAGTGAAATCGTGTTACGTGTGCACGGTGTGCACTTTTTTCGGTACGAGAGCTGCTCCGATCTTCTTTCCGTGTCCGCTGATTGTACGGCCACCGCGACAGTGCTTGAATCTAAATACAACGATTGTTACTCCGTCATCTTTAACTTCAAGAAGCAGCAGAGAAGGGCGCCTCCCAGTCCACTCAGACTTCCGACAGCTTGCAACCACCCACATCCGTGGATTGTTTTCTGCCACCGGTGGACACCGAAGTTTTCGCTGCTGACTATTTTTACTGCAGTGTATATTCACAACTCGCGTCTTATCCCGGTGGAGAAATTTTTCCATCTACTATCCAAAACAACTGGCGGTGCGCACACCATTGTTTCCAAAGCCCCGCTCACCAATGAAGGGTTCGTCTCAGCTTGGCGAAGCCTCACCGACCGCTTCGAGATTCGGCGGTTGTTGGTCAATAGCCAGTTGAAAATCCTTTTCAACATCCAGGCTATCTCCCTAGAGTCCGGAGACGCGCTGAAAGAATTACAAGGCACCATCCAAATTTGCCTGCCCGCCTTAGAGATGTTCTCTATTCAAGTTGAGGCTTGGGAATCTATTCTCGTTTATTTGATTTCCTCCAAGCTTCCACAACTAACGCTTTCCCCGTGGGAGCAATCTATCCATAATAAGGCCAACATTTCAACTTGGAACGAGTTAGACGCGTTTCTGACCGAACGCCATCGTATGCTGGAGGCTATCGACGACGTCCCGCCTACCGGTTCAGGGCAATTTCATCCAAGGTCGGCGACTACGGGCGCCCAGAGCCCCGCCTTCATTCTTTCGATTTCAGGGTGATTCCAGCACCCAAATGGTGTGACCTGTGTTCCAGGAAAAACCACCCCTTGCGTATATGTCCTCTCGAAATAACCGTATTTGAGATCAAATATCGTCCGAAGAAAGCAACTCTGCTTGAATTGTTTGGGCGAGGCCAACAGCAGCGGGATCGTCCAAGTGCCCACTCTTGCCTTACGTGCCGCAGACGGCATCACACCTTGCTGCATCCCAGCAACGGTTCCTGCAATGTTCAGATTCCTCCTGAACCTTCGAGCCCAGTAACCCCACCTATCCATGGGATATCGTCGTTATCCGCTCGAGTTGTAACTTCTCCCGCCAATTACTGGGTCCCATACGACGGCATCAAAAGCAGGCGCCCCACAGGCACTCACTCCTACCGCTGCCGAGTCTGCAGCGGAATCCATCCGATTCGAAAATGCCCAAAGTTCCTCATGCTTAGTGCTGAGAAGAGGCTAAGTGCCGTGTCCACCAACCGCTAATGTTCCAACTGTTTGGCACACGAACATTCCCAAGGCAAGTGCCGTATGGGTGACCGATGCAATTTTTTTAATTTCGAGATTTTTTCTTGCGTTTTGAGTAGATATGTAAATATTTTTTCTAAGCACTGAGACATCCTCAGCCATCCTCGCCAAAAATATGCTGAACTGGAGTGTTCTGTTTGACGAACAAGAATAGAAAGGAATATATAGTTGAACTTGGACTCCTAATTCAGCGAGTAAAGTTTTCTCCCGAACAGTAGCTTGAGACACTGTACCACAATCTACTTCCGGTCTATCGGCTGTTCACTGAAGTTCACTTTACTCGCCATTCTAATTCGACTGGTTACGGCCTATGAGAACAGTCGTTACCGTAACCGGGAACTGATCAAGCCTGTCTTGGGTAATTAGACACGCGATCTCAAAGTTATGATCACGCCGAATCCTAGCAGATAATAGACGGATGTCCCAGGAAACACAGTAAGTGTTACAGGCTCGAACTACTGTGAATGTAATACGAGAATGTTTGAACCCTCGTTTTCTTTTTTACTGGGAGTCCGGGCGAACACCTGCTGGTAAGCGGAAGCTTACATAGGTTACTAAAAGCATAAGCGAATAATTGGACGACTGAAAAGGAGTATCTAGCGTTTAAAAGAGCAGTGCAATCTTAAAGGATATCATTTCGATCATCGAATTACAGCAATTATAGTTCGATGTTCCCTACAGAGGGATAAAACTAAATGTAGTTGCCAATGACCTAACGCGACAATTACTGCAAGAACTACAACAACTTAAGGAAAGAAACGACCCGTGCATGTGGATTGACACCAAGATCAAGCAAATACAGAAAAGTATCTGGATTACACCCAGAAGAAAAGCCAATTATCAGAAATGTCGCCGATCCTGAAGACAAGCAGTAGATTTCAAAATAATGCCTTGACTTCAACTAAGGGTTACAAGGGAGTTCGCAAGTCATCAAAGCACGTCGGCCAACGATACCACTAGACAAAACTATTCCGGGATATAGCACGATGTGTGCGGCGTTGTCCGACATGTCAGCGACTCAATGTGAGTAAACTCAAGCAGACAAGAAAGATGTTAGAGGACCCCTGCCTCGTTCCGAATGAAGTCAAGCGAGGAGCAGAAGATCTGGGAGTAACACCAGAGAATACTCTAGCCATTAAAACCAGCATCTCAGATATAGAATAACCCGACACTGAATACTGGGGGGATACCGATTGAGAACCCTGGTTCTCATTACGATAGAAAACCTTTATTATTCTAGCCAATCTCTCTTGATATAAACATGATTTTAAGTTTTGTTCTTCTTTCCTCTCAGATCGCTCGCCATCATCCACATGGGCCACAGCTCATCTGACGTGCTCGCCTTGGTGACTCGGAGGGAAGACAAGCAGCTGTCAGGTTGTCCATTGTCCAGGAATACATTCCGGCTAGACACCTTCAGTCTGCGGGCCTTGCAAACTATCTTTTGGAATTTACGGCAGAGGAGGCTGAGGTGACAAACAAGCCAGGAGATCGCTGAACCAAGGTTGCTGCAGCGACCTAGAGCCACCCCGCGCCTCCTAGTATTTAGAGACCGCTTTGAAGCGGTAAGAGATTGTAGACCGCCATCAAGAACAGCAAACGGGAGTGCTTCCTGAAACTGTTTAATGCTGCTTACGAAGATCACTGTGGAAGAGCCTACTAATTGGAGAATAAGAGGCTTAATGCGGGAGGCAAAGCCCCAAAGGAGCCCGCGCTCGACGCTAGCATGGTCGCCGGACTAGAGTTGGCGGCAAAACGGAGGCCGCCTTAATATCGAACCGGACGGTGGTGGAGCCAGCCAGCGCACTGGTTGAAGGGACCAGGCAGCGAGCGACACGCACCTGAACATACGTTCAGAAGAAGCCTATCGGGACTTCAGGTACGCTATGCAGCTGAGCACGAGAGGTAACAAGGAGACTTCGGTAATGACCTTGCAGATAATGTACGCTGCGCCGTTGTGGGCGAAAGCCGCCAAAGTAAAGAGCTACATGCGAGGGGTGGAGGCTGTCCGCCATCAGAATCGCGTTCCGGACAGTTTCGGCGCTGGTCATCGTGGGTAAGTTCCACTTAAACTTAAAAAAGGCAGAGCACCTGACCAGAGCCGAGCTCAAAACTGCTGCCAGGAGGAAAGTTAGCAGGTAGAGGCTGGCAGTGTGGATGAGACTCCTGATTCTCCTGTATGATCGGGATCGGAAAGGCTCCCCCGAGGTGCGGCCGGTGTCTGTAGGCAGGCCACATAGCATTCAATTGCAGAAACGCGACCGGATGCTATATAATTTGCGTGGAAAATGGGCACAAATTCTCTAAGTGCACCAATGAACTGAAGTGGTTTATTTGTGCTTTTTCCGGGAAGAAGAAGACAAACCAGAAGGGAGGCAGCAAGAGATGCCCTTTCAATAGTTACAACAGTGGTGTCGTACCTTGAAATGATGGTAATTGCAATAATTCAGTAGAAACTGAATCATTGTAGGGCCGGGTAAGACCCGCTGATGCAGTTAGTGAGCCATCCGACCTCTGAGGTGGAGGTTCTTAGCGAGCCGTATAAGGCTGCTAGCAAACACGGATTCACCTCGAAACAACCCGGCAAACCAGATCTGTGGACGTGTGGCAGAGTTCCTACACACATTTTTGATGTCATATCGGCGGAAGGATTTGTTTGCGGAAGGACAGAAGGGGTGTAGTTTTACAGCTGCTGTTTGGGCCCAGGACTGAGGGTCACCCTCGGTCAACGAAGGTACCCAGCAAACTTTTAGCAGCGCGTGAGCAGGGTCCATAATAGACCTATCATACGCTAGCGGAGAAGAATCGGTGAGATATATACAGCCAGCGACCATGAGGCCATCCAGGTCACTTTCGGCGAGAGACAACCGCACTGAACGGTTCCGCCTAGCTCAAACAAGGCGTACCAACATGACAATCTCAGCGTATAAGCGTTTTTTCGTGCTCTAGAGGGCCCTTAACCTACTGGCCCATAGGGCGGCGTATCGAATCACTAGGAAGGCTATAATGCTATAGGGATTAGAAAGAGAGCGTGTTTCCTAAAGCTCTGCGATGACGTAAAAAAAGATCCATATCGTCCCAAATGGATAATACGTAGGAACAGGCAGCTGTTTTCCTCCCGAGTGGTCTCATAAGCGTCAACATGGGAAACCAGAAATACTTTGCTGCGTCGATGCTCATACAGCAATCAAGAACGTTTCACAGAAGACGTATTTAAGAAAATAAAGTCGGTGAATAGGTGTTACCTGTTTTTTATTTATTTGTTTTATAATTCTTTCACTCTCGTTTTAACTCGAAGAACCCTCTGTTATCGTTATGTGAAAGGATCTCGATACTACAGGCCAAGCCTTCTTTTACGATAGATTAAGTTGTTGGTTAATTCCGCATTGGGTCGAGCTTTTGAAGGGAATTTGAAGAACTTTTTCAGTCCGGATAGTTTTCCGGCAGAAGGTTCCGGTTTTGAACAAGCTATTGGTTGGGAATTTTTCTTTATAAGTCTTAGGCCATCCCGCCCGCATATCCCGCTTTATGTTGCTGTCAAATATATTTATTTGGGAGAGAATCTTCCTGTACTAAGCTTCATTCCATCTAAAAAACATCCTTACATCCTCTTAACATATTTCTATTAACTCCAACTATGTACATTTTTCAAGATTTCTGAATTACGAAATGGTCATCAACATTGATCCCATAAAATTTCGTTGAGTTTTTTTCAACTCGAAGAACAGTTGTAGCTGTCATGGTATAAAAGTCTCGGCTTGTCGACGTTAGCTTTCTGTCTTGTATTTATATCAGAAATAAAACATTATTTTTAAGTTCTAAATATTACAATTATATACATTTTAGGTGAAAACATATTTTTCAAATATATTTTTAAAAAATTTATGAATGATTTATTTTATAATAATTTATACAATTTAATCTGGTGACTTAAAATGACTTAACAAATCTAATTATTTTAAATTTATTCTTGGCTAATTAGGATTCAATTACTGTGACGATTTTCGGTTGATTGATTGTGTATAAGCCCCTGGAGCCCAACCTTCAGCACAGGTATCTGGAAGAGATCGAAAATATTAAATGTATTCACAATTTCGCCCAAAATATAAAGCAAAACAATAATATATAATTTGGTTGACTGCCATTTATTTACCTAAGACTCGAACATACCACCATCCAGCACAGCCCACTTTTAGAAGTTCAATAGTATCACCTTCATGCAGCGAGACTTCCGAGTGTCCCATAGCTGTATAATCTGCAAGGGCTATAAATTTACTGCCCTATTTCAAAAGAATAGAAAGTAAAATATTTATAATAAATAGTCACTAGTTTCATGTGTGAAAAAATAATAAATTTATCTAAGTGCCAGAACTTAATAATTTAAAATTAAAGAGTATAATAATGCCATTGGACCCTTGCCACTTGCAGTGAAGGAGTATTTAAAGTATATATATTCTTGATCAGCATCAACCGCCGAGTCGATCTAGCCGTATCCGTCTATACGTTTTTACGCAAATTAGTCTCTCAGCTATCTGAATGAAACATTGCAGTTAGTCTTCTATTTACTCTCACTCGTATATATTTCGGAACGGGCCGGACCGGATGACTAATGTTTAGAAAAAATTATAACTTATCCAGTTTTAAAATTGTAACTGTACAACTGTAAATATAATAAGTATAGGTGACGGTTATGAAAGAAATAATAACATATTGTATTAATTATTAATGATCGAATTCCAATTTGCAAGGGCATACAAACTTCGGCGTGCCGAAGATAGCTACCTTTCTTGTTTTTAGTAATGTATATTCACTTGAGCTTTTGTTCTCTGAAAATGTTTTAAGCGTCTAACTGTTTTGATTTTTTGCTTTTTTTTAACGTGGCTTCGAATCTGTAATTACTAGAAATCAATCGTATAACGTTGGAGATCTTCGAGATTTATTCACGAAAAAAATATATTTTTGAAAAATCGGCAACTCTTTGTTTAACTAGTTATATTTATGTATGATTTGTGGTTTTTTTGTAGCCAAGTTATGGTCGAGCATATGTAAGCAAATCTATTTTCTTATACAGTTTCATACACATTGAGAAGGACTCGTATTTTAATTAGGTCAATTTTGTTTGTACACATAACAGCGAGCAGTTCATACATTTTATAGAATAAGAAGTAGGGGTCAAGTGCAAATCGAAAAGCTTTTAAACAGTTTAAAGAGTTTTTTTTTGGGAGCACGCTTAGCAAATATAATCGGTTCAATATTATACGACGCATACTTGTTATGTAATGCGAGTATCAGTTTTAAAAAGAAGCTTTAAAACAACCAAAGAGACACCATATGACTCTTATTGCAAATTGAAATTATTAAATTAAGAATCAAAAATGTTAGCTTTATTCGGCCCGTCAAAGTTTATATACCCTTCCAGATTGAAATTAGATTAATTAGAAATAAGTTAATAATTAATACAATATACATTTTAAAAGTTTTAAAACTGAGTGACTAGTTTGCGTAGAAATGGACAGGCGAACGAACAGACGGACCTGGCTAGATTGGCTCGGCTGTTGATGCTGATCAAGAATATGTATTCTTTATAGGGCCGGAAATGTCTCCTTACATACTAATTTACAATTTTTTAATAAAATCGTCTAATTTACATGTCTATATTCATCCGATTGATCTCATTGGAACTTACATACGTACTAAGTACATGGTATATAAAGAATTTTAATTAGGATGGGGCCGATAATATTCATTTTGATCGCATTCCGTCAATGAGAAGTCTGTATTCGCCCCTACCTACAAATGATCGTACAATTTAAGTCTAGTAAGATCAATTTAAGAGCTTACCAAAATCATACCATTTTGACAACTCAACTTCTAACGCGACTTATAATCTTAGCAAAGAGATGAAAATGTATGATTCTTCTTTGGCTTTATTTCATTTTGTATGGCCTATATTGTGGTTAATCTACTTACAGGGCTGTTATTTTCTTCGGTAAAAGAAAAATCATCTTCACTATTTGAGCAGTCAGAGCTCCAGCCACAGGTTTCCTGTTGATCTTTGTTTGTCAGATCATGAACGCTATTACTGGAAGTAGTAGGCTCGACATCATTGCTACTGCAGTTTGAATTTCTTTTGGTATTCTCTGCAGAAGCCTCAGATCTTAGAACGCGATTTTGGGTGTCAAGAATAGTATTTGTGGTATCCCAAGAAGTGGTCTGCCTAAGACCCTGGTGATTTAAGCTGTATTGCTTAATTTTCTCGCCTTTAAGCTCCTCTAGCTGGTTAAGTAAGACACGTTTAATTTCTGCAACCCACTGTTTTTTTACGTTCTGCGTCGGCGCTTGTAGGATATGTACTTCCTGACGCCCTTGAGTCCAAATTTCAAAGCGTTTGGTGTCACTTCGAACAGTCTCTGTAAGTCCAATAAGTGACATCTGAAACAAAAAAATTTTAAAATATAATTTACTTTACAAATACTGTATATTACCTTAACATGATGTTTAAATTGGTAGGTGCTCTTGTTGTGACCTGGTTTTGAAGTTAGCTTACAAAATAGCATAGATTTCTGATACAGGAATATATGTCGTTGTTGTGGCTTAATCCGGAGACGAATATCCTTTTTCGATTCTGACCAGACTTGGAATGAGTCCTGCATCAAAAGTTCACCCTGCTCAGCTATATCACCCTAAAAATATCAGTTGTTAGTTTTATGGCACATTTTGTTGAAAGAAATTTATTCTTCTCACCGGAAATCCTGTTATTGCTACTTGATGCATTGAGTCGTTGACACATTTTAAAACGATTAACATCCAGTCAAGCGCCCTTTGAAGCTCCTTGGTGCAGTTTCCACTATCGCTGTAGCGAAGCAAGTCCTTCAGAAGCAACTGGTATTTTGTAATCCTTTGAACTGGCGTGCTCGCCTTGGTGACTCGGAGGGAAGACAAGCAGCTGTCAGGTTGTCCATTGTCCAGGAATACATTCCGGCTAGACACCTTCAGTCTGCGGGCCTTGCAAACTATCTTTTGGAATTTACGGCAGAGGAGGCTGAGGTGACAAACAAGCCAGGAGATCGCTGAACCAAGGTTGCTGCAGCGACCTAGAGCCACCCCGCGCCTCCTAGTATTTAGAGACCGCTTTGAAGCGGTAAGAGATTGTAGACCGCCATCAAGAACAGCAAACGGGAGTGCTTCCTGAAACTGTTTAATGCTGCTTACGAAGATCACTGTGGAAGAGCCTACTAATTGGAGAATAAGAGGCTTAATGCGGGAGGCAAAGCCCCAAAGGAGCCCGCGCTCGACGCTAGCATGGTCGCCGGACTAGAGTTGGCGGCAAAACGGAGGCCGCCTTAATATCGAACCGGACGGTGGTGGAGCCAGCCAGCGCACTGGTTGAAGGGACCAGGCAGCGAGCGACACGCACCTGAACATACGTTCAGAAGAAGCCTATCGGGACTTCAGGTACGCTATGCAGCTGAGCACGAGAGGTAACAAGGAGACTTCGGTAATGACCTTGCAGATAATGTACGCTGCGCCGTTGTGGGCGAAAGCCGCCAAAGTAAAGAGCTACATGCGAGGGGTGGAGGCTGTCCGCCATCAGAATCGCGTTCCGGACAGTTTCGGCGCTGGTCATCGTGGGTAAGTTCCACTTAAACTTAAAAAAGGCAGCGCACCTGACCAGAGCCGAGCTCAAAACTGCTGCCAGGAGGAAAGTTAGCAGGTAGAGGCTGGCAGTGTGGATGAGACTCCTGATTCTCCTGTATGATCGGGATCGGAAAGGCTCCCCCGAGGTGCGGCCGGTGTCTGTAGGCAGGCCACATAACATTCAATTGCAGAAACGCGACCGGATGCTATATAATTTGCGTGGAAAATGGGCACAAATTCTCTAAGTGCACCAATGAACCGAAGTGGTTTATTTGTGCTTTTTCCGGGAAGAAGAAGACAAACCAGAAGGGAGGCAGCAAGAGATGCCCTTTCAATAGTTACAACAGTGGTGTCGTACCTTGAAATGATGGTAATTGCAATAATTCAGTAGAAACTGAATCATTGTAGGGCCGGGTAAGACCCGCTGATGCAGTTAGTGAGCCATCCGACCTCTGAGGTGGAGGTTCTTAGCGAGCCGTATAAGGCTGCTAGCAAACACGGATTCACCTCGAAACAACCCGGCAAACCAGATCTGTGGACGTGTGGCAGAGTTCCTACACACATTTTTGATGTCATATCGGCGGAAGGATTTGTTTGCGGAAGGACAGAAGGGGTGTAGTTTTACAGCTGCTGTTTGGGCCCAGGACTGAGGGTCACCCTCGGTCAACGAAGGTACCCAGCAAACTTTTAGCAGCGCGTGAGCAGGGTCCATAATAGACCTATCATACGCTAGCGGAGAAGAATCGGTGAGATATATACAGCCAGCGACCATGAGGCCATCCAGGTCACTTTCGGCGAGAGACAACCGCACTGAACGGTTCCGCCTAGCTCAAACAAGGCGTACCAACATGACAATCTCAGCGTATAAGCGTTTTTTCGTGCTCTAGAGGGCCCTTAACCTACTGGCCCATAGGGCGGCGTATCGAATCACTAGGAAGGCTATAATGCTATAGGGATTAGAAAGAGAGCGTGTTTCCTAAAGCTCTGCGATGACGTAAAAAAAGATCCATATCGTCCCAAATGGATAATACGTAGGAACAGGCAGCTGTTTTCCTCCCGAGTGGTCTCATAAGCGTCAACATGGGAAACCAGAAATACTTTGCTGCGTCGATGCTCATACAGCAATCAAGAACGTTTCACAGAAGACGTATTTAAGAAAATAAAGTCGGTGAATAGGTGTTACCTGTTTTTTATTTATTTGTTTTATAATTCTTTCACTCTCGTTTTAACTCGAAGAACCCTCTGTTATCGTTATGTGAAAGGATCTCGATACTACAGGCCAAGCCTTCTTTTACGATAGATTAAGTTGTTGGTTAATTCCGCATTGGGTCGAGCTTTTGAAGGGAATTTGAAGAACTTTTTCAGTCCGGATAGTTTTCCGGCAGAAGGTTCCGGTTTTGAACAAGCTATTGGTTGGGAATTTTTCTTTATAAGTCTTAGGCCATCCCGCCCGCATATCCCGCTTTATGTTGCTGTCAAATATATTTATTTGGGAGAGACTCTTCCTGTACTAAGCTTCATTCCATCTAAAAAACATCCTTACATCCTCTTAACATATTTCTATTAACTCCAACTATGTACATTTTTCAAGATTTCTGAATTACGAAATGGTCATCAACATTGATCCCATAAAATTTCGTTGAGTTTTTTTCAACTCGAAGAACAGTTGTAGCTGTCATGGTATAAAAGTCTCGGCTTGTCGACGTTAGCTTTCTGTCTTGTATTTATATCAGAAATAAAACATTATTTTTAAGTTCTAAATATTACAATTATATACATTTTAGGTGAAAACATATTTTTCAAATATATTTTTAAAAAATGTATGAATGATTTATTTTATAATAATTTATACAATTTAATCTGGTGACTTAAAATGACTTAACAAATCTAATTATTTTAAATTTATTCTTGGCTAATTAGGATTCAATTACTGTGACGATTTTCGGTTGATTGATTGTGTATAAGCCCCTGGAGCCCAACCTTCAGCACAGGTATCTGGAAGAGATCGAAAATATTAAATGTATTCACAATTTCGCCCAAAATATAAAGCAAAACAATAATATATAACTTGGTTGACTGCCATTTATTTACCTAAGACTCGAACATACCACCATCCAGCACAGCCCACTTTTAGAAGTTCAATAGTATCACCTTCATGCAGCGAGACTTCCGAGTGTCCCATAGCTGTATAATCTGCAAGGGCTATAAATTTACTGCCCTATTTCAAAAGAATAGAAAGTAAAATATTTATAATAATAAGTCACTAGTTTCATGTGTGAAAAAATAATAAATTTATCTAAGTGCCAGAACTTAATAATTTAAAATTAAAGAGTATAATAATGCCATTGGACCCTTGCCACTTGCAGTGAAGGAGTATTTAAAGTATATATATTCTTGATCAGCATCAACCGCCGAGTCGATCTAGCCGTATCCGTCTATACGTTTTTACGCAAATTAGTCTCTCAGCTATCTGAATGAAACATTGCAGTTAGTCTTCTATTTACTCTCACTCGTATATATTTCGGAACGGGCCGGACCGGATGACTAATGTTTAGAAAAAATTATAACTTATCCAGTTTTAAAATTGTAACTGTACAACTGTAAATATAATAAGTATAGGTGACGGTTATGAAAGAAATAATAACATATTGTATTAATTATTAATGATCGAATTCCAATTTGCAAGGGCATACAAACTTCGGCGTGCCGAAGATAGCTACCTTTCTTGTTTTTAGTAATGTATATTCACTTGAGCTTTTGTTCTCTGAAAATGTTTTAAGCGTCTAACTGTTTTGATTTTTTGCTTTTTTTTAACGTGGCTTCGAATCTGTAATTACTAGAAATCAATCGTATAACGTTGGAGATCTTCGAGATTTATTCACGAAAAAAATATATTTTTGAAAAATCGGCAACTCTTTGTTTAACTAGTTATATTTATGTATGATTTGTGGTTTTTTTGTAGCCAAGTTATGGTCGAGCATATGTAAGCAAATCTATTTTCTTATACAGTTTCATACACATTGAGAAGGACTCGTATTTTAATTAGGTCAATTTTGTTTGTACACATAACAGCGAGCAGTTCATACATTTTATAGAATAAGAAGTAGGGGTCAAGTGCAAATCGAAAAGCTTTTAAACAGTTTAAAGAGTTTTTTTTTGGGAGCACGCTTAGCAAATATAATCGGTTCAATATTATACGACGCATACTTGTTATGTAATGCGAGTATCAGTTTTAAAAAGAAGCTTTAAAACAACCAAAGAGACACCATATGACTCTTATTGCAAATTGAAATTATTAAATTAAGAATCAAAAATGTTAGCTTTATTCGGCCCGTCAAAGTTTATATACCCTTCCAGATTGAAATTAGATTAATTAGAAATAAGTTAATAATTAATACAATATACATTTTAAAAGTTTTAAAACTGAGTGACTAGTTTGCGTAGAAATGGACAGGCGAACGAACAGACGGACCTGGCTAGATTGGCTCGGCTGTTGATGCTGATCAAGAATATGTATTCTTTATAGGGCCGGAAATGTCTCCTTACATACTAATTTACAATTTTTTAATAAAATCGTCTAATTTACATGTCTATATTCATCCGATTGATCTCATTGGAACTTACATACGTACTAAGTACATGGTATATAAAGAATTTTAATTAGGATGGGGCCGATAATATTCATTTTGATCGCATTCCGTCAATGAGAAGTCTGTATTCGCCCCTACCTACAAATGATCGTACAATTTAAGTCTAGTAAGATCAATTTAAGAGCTTACCAAAATCATACCATTTTGACAACTCAACTTCTAACGCGACTTATAATCTTAGCAAAGAGATGAAAATGTATGATTCTTCTTTGGCTTTATTTCATTTTGTATGGCCTATATTGTGGTTAATCTACTTACAGGGCTGTTATTTTCTTCGGTAAAAGAAAAATCATCTTCACTATTTGAGCAGTCAGAGCTCCAGCCACAGGTTTCCTGTTGATCTTTGTTTGTCAGATCATGAACGCTATTACTGGAAGTAGTAGGCTCGACATCATTGCTACTGCAGTTTGAATTTCTTTTGGTATTCTCTGCAGAAGCCTCAGATCTTAGAACGCGATTTTGGGTGTCAAGAATAGTATTTGTGGTATCCCAAGAAGTGGTCTGCCTAAGACCCTGGTGATTTAAGCTGTATTGCTTAATTTTCTCGCCTTTAAGCTCCTCTAGCTGGTTAAGTAAGACACGTTTAATTTCTGCAACCCACTGTTTTTTTACGTTCTGCGTCGGCGCTTGTAGGATATGTACTTCCTGACGCCCTTGAGTCCAAATTTCAAAGCGTTTGGTGTCACTTCGAACAGTCTCTGTAAGTCCAATAAGTGACATCTGAAACAAAAAAATTTTAAAATATAATTTACTTTACAAATACTGTATATTACCTTAACATGATGTTTAAATTGGTAGGTGCTCTTGTTGTGACCTGGTTTTGAAGTTAGCTTACAAAATAGCATAGATTTCTGATACAGGAATATATGTCGTTGTTGTGGCTTAATCCGGAGACGAATATCCTTTTTCGATTCTGACCAGACTTGGAATGAGTCCTGCATCAAAAGTTCACCCTGCTCAGCTATATCACCCTAAAAATATCAGTTGTTAGTTTTATGGCACATTTTGTTGAAAGAAATTTATTCTTCTCACCGGAAATCCTGTTATTGCTACTTGATGCATTGAGTCGTTGACACATTTTAAAACGATTAACATGCAGTCAAGCGCCCTTTGAAGCTCCTTGGTGCAGTTTCCACTATCGCTGTAGCGAAGCAAGTCCTTCAGAAGCAACTGGTATTTTGTAATCCTTTGAACTGGTTTTAGTAAATAGGCAGCTAACGGTAGCTTATGACCAAGTCGTTTTTGACACTCTTGAAAAAAAAAGTGTGTATCTACAAGCGTTTCGCGCAACCGCTCAGACCGTGGGATGTTTTGACAATAGAAAGAGTATAAGCGATAAAATGTGTCACGCTGAAAAAATGTCAAATTTTTATATTTATAGGTACACGTGTATGTATATGTAAATATTTACCCTTTGAACAAAACAAAGTGCGACGAGCTCAGTAGTTGAAATACAGTTTTCGAGATCTTTGAGAAAAATTTGATTGTGGAAAGTGAAGAGCTCATGTAAATTGCCAAACAATATATCCTCTTTTCCCTGTAGACTTGTGGGCGTGAGATGGGTAAGCTCCTCGGATTTTATTCGATCATAGTAACCCTTAAATAATAAAATTAATTTTATAAGTATCTAATTTTTCTGAAAACTTAAAATGTAATAAATTGGAATAGTAAGCTTAATTTATCAATTTTGTATAGTAAAGAGAGATCGGGAACTATTTGGTCGATTGTTTTGTGGTATCTTTATACCTCTGCAGGGTATTATAATTTTAGTCAAAAGATTGCAACGCAGAGAAGGAGATATTTCCGATTTTCTTAATCAGCATCGATCTGGTCGATCTAGTCATGCCCATCTGTACGATTATATGCAAAGATTTCCCTCAGTTTTGAACCTATCTGAATGAAACTTTGCAGTAAGTCTTCTATATGCTGTTAATTGTATATAAGTCAGATCAGGAATGACTGAAAAATGTTTAGAAAAAATGATACCTCTTCCAGTTTTCAACAGACGTTCATATGAAATATAGACATTTTGTATTATTCTAGAAATTCGGACTACTATAATATATAGGTGCAATAGGAGCGATCGATAATAAAATTACTTTCGATATTGATTTGATTTTTGTATTACGAAAATCGGATGACTGTATCATATAGCTGCCATGGAAACGATCTTTAAATATAGAGGAAAATGCAGAACTGTGAATGTTTTTATGCATAAATATAAATATATATATATAGGTATTCTTCCTTTTTTTGTATTTATTAGTTTTGGCAAGCTTTCTTAGAGGCATATCTGTTTTTGGCGGTGTTGGCTTGTATTAAAATTTATATTTGTGTGGTTCTTATATTAAAGACAATAATATATATAAGAATTAAGTGCTGGTATTGTAATTAATAGGTGAGGGCCAAGCCGTTTTTTTAGGTCTGTTGTTAATGTAGTAATGTGTTTCGTAGTGACAACTGTGGTTTATGGCGAGACTGAGGATCTTCACTTCCTTCTTTTATGCAGTACAAAGTATGAAAATAACGTGTTACGAAAATGATTATGTTTATATTTAAGAAACTGGTTTCATTAACACAAACTTGGAGTGAATGAAAATTTATGAATAGGAAAGAGTAAGCAGAGCGTGGTCCCAACACTGGCATTGAAGAACTGTGAAGATCGTTCTCTCAACTTAGTATAGCTTAATCAATTTTAACCAGTACCTGATGAATACAATAATAGTTTTAACTTTTTTTTTGTCAATCAATGGGATGTTTTAAAATATATCCTTAAAATTAAGACAAATGACAGGTAAATATTTTGTAAAGCCTTATGTCGGATTGTAAAAGCTTTTGGTATTTAGATTATGTAAAAATAGGTGTAAGCTGTCCTATTAAGCACTTACATGTATGCGTTAGTTCTAGTAACAAAAATTCGGAGGGTAATTTCAAAAAACTTTTATATTCCAATAATTTGCAAAATTTTAAAAATTTAATTTAGAATTTAATTTCAGTAACACCCTTGCTATAGTAAAAGCTTCTGGATAAACTTACGGCTTACTGCGTCAGCTCTTATATTCCAAGACTTCTTTTCTTTCTGTTTTCTGTTAGTATCTAAGGTCATAAATATTCCAAAGCCGATTTATAGAGTATACGTTTTTGGGCACTGGGAGATGCGAAATACGCTCGAGCTAGTCGTTGTCTAAAATTTAATTGCTAATTTTTTAGATACATCCTTTAATTTTAAACAATTGAACCATGAATCCCAATTGAATTCTTGTTGGTGGCGACCAATTTCCCTGAAATTTTCCTTATTTTCTTTTAATTTGATCTATGAGAAGGAACCCTAAATGAAGTGCGAAAGGTGACGGTGCAACCCCGCTTCCATTATTATTGACTGTTTATTTGTTTCGTCCTTTTTATGCCCTTGCAGGGTAGTATAATTTAAGTCAGAAGTTTGCAACACAGTGAAGGACACATTTCCGACCCCATAAAGTATATACATTCTTGATCAGGATCAACAGCCAAGTCGATCTAGCCATGTCCGTCTGTCCGTTTCTACGCCAACTAGACTCTCAGTTTTAAAGCTATCTGAACGTAATGCAGTTAGTCTTCTATATACTCTCACTCGTATAATGTTATGTCGGAACGGGCCCGATCTATATCATATAGCTGCCATAGGAACGATCGGACAATTTTTTGAAAAAAATTAACTTTTCCAGTTCTCAACAGATTGTATCTAATCTTTATCATAAAGCTGCCATTCAAACGATTGGTACATATAGAGAGATATACAATACCGTGCCTGAAAATCTGTAAATATAATATGCATTGCTGATTGTAATTTAAGTAGGCATTACATCGTTTTTTAACATATATATAATTTATATTGAATCAATTCTTAGAGATCGATTTGAAATCTGCAAGGTTATACAAACTTCGCCGTGACGAAGATAGCTTGCTTTTTTGTTTTGATCAGCGTTTCATCAGGTCGATGGAAAATGAGAGTGCGTCAGAGTCGGTTTTGACACAATTGCCGACTAAGAGCGTCGGCTCGGTAGAAGTCGCAGATATCCATAGAAAATTTGGAACAAGAATATACCGAAGAGCATCGAAAAGCTTTGGTCATACTTTTAACACTGGCGCCATTTATATTTTAATTGCTTCTTGTCTTGCAGTCAAGGATTCTGAGATTGAGTACTATAAAATACTCGGTGTTTGAATTTCACACAGATGTAAATTTTACTTAAACTTGACTCCGTTAACAACTTAGTTCATGTTATTAATAATCTTGATCTTTTTATGTTATATGAATCATAGGTTTACTGAATAGTAGAACGCAAAAGGATATTTTTAAAATCAACCTAATCTAAAGTTTTGACTTACTATATGCAGACGACATTAAGCTTAGCGAGCAAAATAAGGAAGTCTTTCCGAAGTTCGACCTACAAAAGGATCTTAATAACTTGCGGTCTTGTAAACTTATTGAACTTTAATAACTCTAAGTGAAGAAGATTGACAATTTATTTTCATAAACAATGATTCTTATAAAATATGGTTAAACATATGTAAGAAATGGGTTTATATAAATCTTGTGTTTCAATAGTTTCCTTATTACCTGCAAGATCGAACTCATTTCATTTACATATATTCGTTCCGTCTCCAAAAGCTCTGTTAGCACATGTCCCCGTTTTAGACGCAACGATTCAAGGTCCTGAAATATAGAAATAAAAATTTAGCATGAATGATTGTAAGATACAACAATTTTAAAAAACACGTGTTTTGCAATATACATACATTTTGTTAACATTTTTGGTAACGTTAGATTTTTAATGTGTACCGACCCTATAAACTATATTAAAGAAAAACTCTAGATAGAAGTTCTGAAATATCCCCCCATGGCCGGCTTTACGTTGGTGGTGGACACTTAGTAAAATAGCCCTAGGTTATTGAATCATTCCCCCAGTTGGTGGTGCAGCATTTGGATGGAGGTCAAGAACTCGAGGGAAATTCTCAAGTTCCTCAGAATAGATTTCACGATCATAGATTGTAAAATCGGAAGTGAGAAGAGATTTAAATTTGCGGCCGGCGTTACTGTGAGCTGCGTTGAGCTCCCCCTATGAGCTCCGTTGTGTCCGCTAGGGGGTTTTGAGATAAATTTGTTCCATAAAAATCTGTGATTTTTGAATAATGAATGTCCGATTGAAGCTATGTGAATGAAACTATCATATGGCTCTCATAGGAACGATCGAAAAAAAAAAAATTATAAAATTTTTCAGTTTTTAACATATTTTGATCCAATTTAAGATATAGCCATTTTATATTATTCCAAAATTTCTATTTTTATTTTATGACAAACGGACTAATATATCTTATAGCTGACATACAAACGTTTAGGAAATTAATACAAAAAATTAAAATTATAATTATAAGATTATGTGCCTTTTTTAATATTTCAGAATTTTGGATTGGGATTTAATTTAAAATAAAATAAAACTGTAACTGAAGAACTGTAATTGTAAAACGGGTTATTTGTATGTATGTTTGTATACATGAATGTAATGAAAATAGGCATTACATCGTTTTTTTTTTTAACATAATTATGTCAGGAACAGAATGTGTTTCATTTCACAGATTTATTTACTACTTGATGCAGAAGCACAGCAAGTTCCATCTACTATCGTTACCATAGCCAAACTAAACTCCACTTTCTTCTTATTCTTACTCAATCTGTTCCAATATAGTCCTCTATTTCTATGGTAAATTTTAAAATTGGGGTTCATCTTTATATCCTTGCAGAGTATATTTTTTTTAGTCGGAAGCTTGCAACGCAATGAAGGAGTCACCTCCGATTATATAAAGTAAATATATTCTTGATTAGCATCAACAGCCGAGTGGATTTATCCAGGTCCGTCTATCACTTTCAACGTTAGATAGTGTCTCAGTTTTTAAGCTATGTGAATGAAACTTTGAAGTTAGTCTTTTTTATACTCTCACTCGTTTGAACGGGCTGGATCGGACTACTACATCATATAGCTGCCATAGGAACGATTGGAAAACTTTTAGAATACAAATTACAACTTATTCAGTTTTCAACGCATTTGTATATAATTTTAGATATACCCTTTCTGTATGATTCTAGAAATTCGTTTTAAACCGGCATTACTTGTTTGGTTTTTAACATAAATATATATAATTTATATAGAATTAATTCCTAGTGATCGCATTGCAATCTGCATGGGTATACTTGTTTTAGTATTGTGCAGTATAGTGTGGGTATAATTTCATTATGAAATATCATCCCAAATTTGTAGGGTCTTATTTGTTTTACCTTTTGGGAACTTATTTTCTTTGGGATGCACGCATATATTCTGTAAAAGATCTCGTACCTCTATTTATTCACAACTTAAACGTTACCAATTACATGGGTGTTGGTAAAACAAATCGAGGTTTTGATATCTAGACCAGACCATTTCTTGAATATTGTTCGTACTTATGGTTACCTCAATAAGCAAATAAGCAGGATCATATTAAATCTGTTTTGAATTCTTTCCTGTTGTACGCTTTATGGGGTTTAAACTGGACCCACATCGTCGACGCACTTCTTACGTCGACAGACTGCGCCTATTGTTGAAATTTCTTCAGAAATTAATGTGTTTTTTTCTAGCTTTCAACTTCGCTAAGTAGAATCATTACATAACATTCAGCCGAGAGCTCCTGATATTTTAAAAACTAATTTTGTGCTTTTGTTCGTTTTATAGAGACATTTTTTCAACTGTTTAAATGTTTTTTGATTTTAATATTCAAAATATATTTGGACACCAATCGTTGTATCTGCACACGTGACGCGGAGCTTAATGTAGAAAATGTTTAAAATGTCACAATCAGGCTCTGGTCCGCTGCAATCAGGAAGTAATCGGAGCCTATGGGCGTAAAAAATCGGAAAAAAAGTTCCCTAGTAAATATTTTAACGCTCAAGCTGTGGCGAAAGCAAAGCAAATTTAAAATGGGCGAGAAAATGTAGTTAAAAATGTATTCTATAGGTTGTCTGCAATCATCCTGGAACCGTTATGGTGAAAGAGCTCCCAACGGAAACCTTCCTATGACCTAATACATTTTTTTGGCATTTAAGTATTTCGCCCCCTTTCGTAATGTGTTGATGTGTTGTTATGGTTGTTGTAAGAGTTGGTTGGATGTTAGGAGATCTGCTGTGTAATCGGTCCAAATATGCTTCCTCGGCTACCCCAACGTCGATTGAATATCATTATATAAGGAAATCAGCATAGTACTGCTAAACTACTCTTCTGAAAGTAGCAAATAATTTGGTTTACTTCCACAAAGAACCGTTTACAAATAGTGTATTATAATGAAACTAAATTGTAAAATTGTTGGTATAATTCCGCACATATACACAGTCTTTTATGATAAATACATCATTTTGATATCTGTCCAATGATAGGTATAAGATAATGTCCTGCAATTCTAAGTGGATCAAAAATTTATTTTAAAATTAGTCTTTAATTTAAATAAACATGTGCATAATGAGGGATATCGAAAAATTTACCTCTTGATTCTGACTTTGATCGGCGTTATCTGTGGAGACAGTCAATTCAGAAAACCCTTTACTAATTGGTCTGAGATCTTGTGTGCAGCTAGTCTGAAAATAAATTGAACGAAAAACTGATTATGTATTTTAATTTGTTATCAATAAAAATATGAAAATCATACACTTAAGACCTTAATTTATGATACAATCATAAATTTGTTGCGGCCTTATACAGAGGTGGTCAACAGTATTTACACAACGTCATATTTTCGTGTCAAACTTTTGTTTGTTGTTATTCTTAGTTTTATTGACCAATTTCCGTGAAATTTTCTGAATCGTGTAGATTGATTTATGCAGAATCAAGTCGAAAAGGAAAACAAAAGAAAACGGTTAATACGACAATGCTAGAAGTAGAAGAATAGATGGATGTGTTGTGTAATAATTACACATAAATTGTTTTCATCCTAAATTTAATTCTGTTAAATTTGAATATTCTTAGTAGACAAAATCCCATAAGATACTTTATTAATAATTAGAAAAATTTGGTTTGGCATCGATGAGGGCTTTCAATTGGCTGGAATTGACTTTATTAAATGATATCCAAAATAAAGATACATATTTTCTTTTGCTTTTAGCATTGTTCTATAAACCGCAATCTGTCGCATTCCTTTTCGCTTCGCTTCTGCATAGATCAATCTACGCGATAAAGGGAATTTCAGGGAACTTGGTTAACAACAACATGAATAATAACTAAAATAAGTTAGGATATGATACGGACATAAATACGGAGTTCACGTTTGAGTCCAATCCTTTAGATTTGGCACAAAGTCGAGTTATATTAATTACATTTTTTATAGTACTGAACTTGTATACTAGTATACATGCGATTGCAATTTCGCGAAGTAAATTTTTGTATCCCTTTGGAAAACCGATATCGTCTGTTTTTTTATTTTATTTTACCTAAAAAATACTATAATTGTTACAAATCGTTCACGTCATATGGGACAAGTAAACAAGAAGAAAGTTAACTTCGGCACGCCGAAGCTTGTAAGCCCTTGCGGATTTGCAGACGGGCATGACATCGACTCATCTGTTGATGCTAATCAAGAATATATATACTTCATATGACTCCTTTACTGATTCTGACTGAAATTATAATACCCTGCAAAAAACATCTAACTACATAAGTTACAAAAAGTTCTATCTAAACATATTTTTATTCTACATCAGATGGGTCAAAGCGGAATATGAAATACATAACTAATTGACTTGGTTAATGAATATTAAATTTCATACAAATTTGTAACTGAAAATGTAAATAGAAGTGTTTCTTTTTCTTAAAAACTTATACTTTAGCAAACACAAATAATATTTGACATTCAAATATTTATTATTTATTTATATAACTGAAATTATAATTTTCGGAAGTGTATTTTTGTACGATTAATACATTTTACAAGTACTATTTGTATTCTAAAAAGTATGCTTTGGGGACTTGTCTTAAAATTATGGTTAAAAACACTACATCGCAAACGGTTCAAAAATAGAAGTCTTGTTTAACTTCAGCTTGGAAATTGTGAAAGTCTTCGAAATGTGGCGAGTAATTTAATAGATACGACTGTTAAACAAAAATAAAATAATGTAGTCATTTATTTATATAAATTATATTTTATTTATTTAAGTATGTCATTCTTTATTTATAACGTTACGTCGTAACATATTTCCACTCAAGAGCATTGCATCGTTTACCGACAAAATCACTTAAGCTGTGAATGATGAATTTATTTTTGAATTGTGAACTATGTATACTATTCTTCCATCAGAACACAAAACACGACGAGCGCTTTTAATCTCATTTTGGAAAACGAATCTATATTGTTCAGAAGAAATTTATGTTTTATATGTATAAATCCTACTTACGATGGCGATCGGTACAATATTAAGATCGTTAAGAACCTGTCTTCTGGCCGCAACCACAAAAATGTTTTTAATCTTTTAATTACCAACAATAGGCTCTATTTGAGAATAATTTTCCAAACGTTTAGTCCAAAAACTTATCAAGTAATAATAAAAAGAAAACTAATAAGATCGCGAACGTTACACAAAAAACAGTAGGTATAAGGCACTAAAAAAAGAACATTTACTCAATACATTGCCCATCTCTCTTTATTGCTTCGCATTAGTTTATTGTTAGTACGAATATCTGGAGACAATAATGTAACCAAAAAACGAATATGAAATACATACATATATACGAACACAAGGCCAGCACTCAAAGCCGCGAACAGAGTAAAAATCATACCTGTGAGTTGCGGTTCAAATACTTAAAAACGAAATTTACACATTCCCTTAACAATTTAAATTAAAGTAACACAAATTAATAGACTTTAAGTTAAATACATTTTCGAGAAAAGTGCTTCTTATGGTTTTTCTATAAGAGAACGGAAATATTGGCGAAATTCTTTTCAAAGCTGAAGCTTGAGTTGGCGTTTTAAACCGGATTTCCAGTTATGTTGTAACTGGGCCACTGATATTCCTAAAGTAGTTTTATTACCGTTAACAAGTTCTAAGCTTTTTTTTTTATCTTATAGAATCTCCGAAAACTAGTTTTTTTTACATATAAAACGGCATACGATGTTAAGAAAGTGAAAGCCTCTGAAAAATTGAATACTTCTTTGCAATAATACATAAAAATGTATGAACATATGTATGTATGCATAAAAAAAGTTACGAAATCGTTGAGAAACAAGGTGTTTTCGGCCATATATTCTTGCTCGCGCTAGGACCAGGCCCTTTCAGAAACGACCACCTTTTTCTGGTCAAAGTATTTAACATGAATCGGTAGTGTTATAAGGTCTTCCGTTGAACGGATGTTCCATAAGGTTTTCCCGTTCCAAAATTCTAATCTTGTTCTTCATCCGTTGTACATTCGAATTAGGCGATGGTTCTTTGGTGCAACTCTGATTTCTTCTTCTTCCTCTTATCAGTGAAACTTGAAACATTCACTTCGAAAATGTAAACAAAGATGGCAAGTACCGAGTGAGATATTTCAGGCGCCAAAGTTCATAGTATGCCAAAGAAAATCTCTCGGCGTTGTCCGGTATATTCTAACTCCAAACTGACTCGAATTGATACTATTTTATATAAAACTCCTATTTCTACTTTATTTTGCAGCTTCTAGTATCTTTGTGAGCCTTTTCTGTACTCTTCTAGGTAGTTTTCTTTGTTAGAGAAAAGTCACTCGAGATTTTACAATTCTTCGTTCTCTAATTTTAATAAACAATCAGCAATCAGCATTTTTTCTGTCGTTAACAGCCCAAAATAGTTGTTAACTTATTCGGGGCAAAGGCCACTTTAAGCAGATTTGTCTATATTTTGGATGAGCCACAGCTCTTCGATCAGCTGTTATCGGGTGGAGGATGGAGATGTAGCTCTTTGGGAATCGCAGTTTCACATCTGCGAAAATTCCTAACTGTTTTACATGGATGGACTGTGTGGGAAGACAGTATTACGTACAATATATTTTAATAGAGCGTAGAATTACCAGCTGTTATATGTATGTATGTGCATATGTTATATAGTTATTCATTCTTGTTATGTAATGTTAGTATAGAAGTGCACTTTTCGGCACTTTATCTCAAATTTAGCGATTTGATCATGGAATGGAACCGTTTTTCGAGCTCGACAAAGACATCTTATTAACAAGAATCAAAAACATATTTTGGAAATCGTCTGTGAATACATATTACATTTACAGTTTTACAGTTACAGTTTTATATTCGCAGTTTTGAATTTTCCTCTACATTTAACGATCTTTATGACAGATAAAATGACTATTTCAAATTATGTTTAAAACTGGACAAGTTATAATTTATTTTTTATCTTCCGATTGTTCCTATGGCAGCTATAAGATATAGTGGTTCGGTCAGACGGACAGATAGGTATGGTTAGATCGACTCCGCTGTTGATGCTGATCAATAATGACTATCACTGCGTTGCAAATTTCTGACTTAAATTATAATACCCTGCAGGGGTATGAAAACTAACATGAGAGATTAAAACAATTATAAGTAAAACCAAAACATTTTTGTTGTTTTTCTTACATTTCTACATTAACGGTTGCTTGTTTTAACAACTACATAAAATAATATTTCAATACTAAAAAAATATGATACATAATTTTATAATCGCATGTATGGTTTAAAGGTGCCGAAAAACAAAAACCTAAACTTAACTTTCATTATTTAAGCACGGTATGGATGGGATAAAACACCTTTTTAAAGCAGTGAGAGAGAAAGAGGCAAATTGTTTAAAACGGCAGTTCGTCAGCGCCGTTTTAAGGGCCTGTACGGAAACATGGAATCAAAAATACTAGAAAGTTGGATGGCGTTAAGACATTCCTGACGGGACACTTTTAGTATATCTCGCGCGAAAAAGAATCAACATTTTAATAAAACAGACTTTTCTCGACCATTTGCCTCTCTCCTCATTTGCAGCTCCCGCATATTTTTAAAATTATGGAACCCGCCATCTGGAAAAGATGAATTCAGAAGTTCCGAAGGGCATTAAGTTGGTACAGGCAAATACAATAATTTGCGTTATTGGCATTTGTATTAGTAAGGAAGAGGGGAAACGTGAAGATAAATGTAAATAAGAGAGCCGTAAGGCATCAAGAACAAAATTGGACAGCTCCACAGCTTGCCTTGCACAGATTATAAAACGCCAAACTTTCGACAGGTCGATATCGTGGACCATGTTATATGGCCATTGGATTTCAGTTGCCAGCTTTATCCGTGGTTAACCCGAATGGTTTGCTGAAGGAGTACATATGCACCGGACACCGATTCACCCTTTCTTATAAAAATCCGTATCCAATAATCCGAGTTCCTTGTACTGGTACTACAGATTGCTGTATTAACATATCTAGGAGCTGTCCAAGGAAGGCGACTCCTCTAGATTGCGTGGGACAAATATTATTCAAAAAACTAGATATCAAATATATAAACGCGCCTCCAAATGTAGCCCGTTCATCAAAGTATGATCGCAATAGTCGCCATCCCTTGCCAACAACCTAGTTAAAAAAGCGGTCACACTTCAAAAGACCGCTGCGAAACAGTCTCACCCTTTCTATACTGTACTTTACTTATAAATTTTATTTTTAAAGTTATATATTTCCCCATATATATATATGTATATATAGGAGATTCCCTATAGAACTGAATGACTAATTACTCAACATATCGGCAAACTGAAAACAGCTCTCCATACAAACTGCTTAAACGATATTTTTGGTGGTTCAGATTCACATATTCGGATCACCGTACCAAAAACGCTTCTGAAGAGTATAAATATAAAATAAATTTCAAAGCGTCTTCCTGTTTAAAATTTATTCATCTGAAAAACACACCTAACTTTAATTTAATATAATTTATAAAAATACTTCTTTACTTGCTATTCTATTCGTTCATTATAAGTCAGTAACGCTACTAGGACATGGAATTAGTTATTAATGGCTCTAATAAATAAGTTTTTTATTTATTGTTTGCGGCCTTTTCCTCAATTGTTTACACGTTGACCATTGAAATCATTGAAAGCACATGTTTGTTCTTTATCCGTCTAAAAATATCTGCTAAGTATCGAGATACATTGCCTATATTTTCAGTAATTTAGTCATTTTGTAATAAAGGGCAACCCCTGAATATAATACATAAATTTTAATTGAAAATCTTAAATCACAAGACATCATGGCTGTCTCTAAAGAATGTGATACTAATGTACACATGCAGTTAGTCTTCTATTTGCTCTCACTCGTATATAGGTTAGAACGGGCCGGATCGGACGACTATATCTTATAGCTGGCATGGAAACGATCGGCAAAATATTTGTTCTACTTTTCAACATATTTTCATTAAATTTGAGATACAACAATTTTTTATTATTAATTTTTTAAAACTATCGTTCATTTTAGAGGAATATTCGAAACTGCGAATGTAAAATTGTGACAGTAAACTTTAAATATAATATGTACAGACAAAAGATATAACCGAATTTGTATTATATGTAAAATTGGTTTGTTTTTAAAAAAAGAAGTCCCACTAGTTTTAAGTTTTATTATAGTATTTAATGATATTATGGATGGAAAAAATTAATAAGATTATTAAATGATCCAAATGCAATCTGCAAGGGAATACAAATATCGTTGTTTCTTGTTTAACTTCAACATTATTACTTTTAAACGTATAGGCTTAAACACTTGATTATTCGTTTTTTATAAGATAAGGTTTTATAAGAATATTGTTCTGAGTTTTATAATATGATATCGAATTATTTATCATTTAGCTGTCACAGGTGTGATAATTTATTTTAATAAGAGTGAAAAAAACAACAGTAAAAGTTCAATTCATATCCATATGTGTAAATGTTTTTCATCTCTCCTGTTAGTTAAGTTTAGTTTTAATTTAGTTTTCATATAATTCAAATGAATCGATTTTTAACGATATAATTACAAGAGTATCCAAACATCTACGTATCGAAGCCTTTGCGTGTTAAATTTTTATAATTTGTATATACTCATATATGGTACGTTGTATTTTGCGAATACCAAAATTAAAAATTAATTTAATCGGCTAACTTAAAAACAATAAAATGTGAAGATCTGTATTAGTATAATGTACTCATTTAAAAGGAAATTCACAAACCAATGAAACGCAGAAAAGGAAAAAGAAAATAGAAGCAAGCGGAAGGCTATTACGATAGGCTGTGGGAGCTATCTCGACTTCCGCCTCTTATTAGAGGTGTATAATTATTTTTATGCTTTATAAGCTACCACCAGCCACGATTCCTACCTTTTGCACTACCTTTTGGTATCTTTTTAGATCTTCGGATAAGTCGCTTTCCAGTTGTACGGTTTCGGACTTTGAGTCGTCGCCTAAGCTTCCCTCAAAGTATGAGCAGTCATCTTCATCACAGCTCGACAAGCTGCAGCAACAGCTGGTAGATTTTCCTGGCGAAAGCTCGTTATATGCATTATTCCAGAAAACACCTCCGACGGCATTGCAACAATCCTTTACTAGGCAGCTTAAGGAAGACATTGAATACTGCTGTCTATAACATTCACAGCAATCTCTTTCTGAGTCACACAGAGAATTATTATCCAAGCAGGATTCTCCACAGTTGGACGATAATGTGGATGTGTTAGATGACAGCGCAATAGAATCGACTCTAGAAGAGTTTATGAATTCATGGAAGCCTTTGCTATCAGACGTCTCCGTGACCCAACGGCCATTGCATTTTGATTCCTCTGCCCTTACTTTCATATTATTTAATTTGCGTTCTTGTTCAATGTTACATTGCTTTACATTTTCTGTAGCAGCTTGTATCAGTTCGTTAGTAGTTACCTTGGTCAGATTCTTCTTGGAAAAATTCTGTAAGTCGTTTGGGTCACCACCAATAGCCTTCATCTGACATGTATTTTCTCTTGGCTTGACAGAAGCCTGCCTTTCGGATTTCTCTCCATTAGCTTCCTCGACATTATGAGAAAGATTCGACTGCTTATTTTGCTTTTGGCTACTGCAAGTATCGGAAGAAGCACCAAAATCAGACCACCTCGGTTGATTTATTCTATGGCTTCGATTATCTGGTACGGCGTAATCATAACATTTATCGCGATATTTTATCTGAGAATTATAATGGTGGCTGAACGGTTCTTTTTCATCCACCAAGCGGTTAATGATATGCAGGGGCTCCCGTTTTTTTCGAACGTGAACTCTCTCTAGTTTGTTCTTTTTTGTATAGCAAGAGTTACTCTCTTGTCCCGCGTCGAAAGATATCCATGGATTTGAATGCTGTTGGGTTTTCCGGTTCCGATCTGAATGCTCGGGTCTCAGAAGTGTATTACTCACTTCTGTGCTTTCGATCCGCGCGATTCGGTCGGAACGTGATTTAATTCCGTTGGCCTCAAGCTGAAAGTCGCAATGAGAGCTTCGATATTTCCAAATATGTGAATTATTACAGTCACAAATAATTGCCTTGTTACAAGAACAATTATTAACATTTTGCTCCTGAAACAAGGCACTGGTTTTCTGAGTTGACCAGGACTTGATTCTTAATTGTGCTTGGGAGGACAAAAGACTTTTTGAGTTCTTCAGCAATATATTAGAACCTGTTTGGCAGGCAGGTCCGATATGTGTCGGGCTTCTGAACTGCCTGCAAATACCCTCGAAACGAGTGGGGTTGTTAAGTCGGGCAGACTGTGGCGTCTCGTTTGACCTGTTTATTATAGCCTCCTTGCACTGATGCACATAGTTAACCTTGAGCAGCTTCATTTTTGGTATATCAGTACTGTTATTGGCAGACTTTCTTGAGTCTAAAGTGCTATCTTCGCCGCACATCTCGCTGGCCAACATCTTTTGCGGTAGGGACAGAGGCAGCTTGCAGAGGGGCATATTTAAGTTCAGCGTAACTCACATTTGAATAAAATTAAAACTATAGAAGAGTATGAAACGTTTTTTTCATATACTCGGAGCATATTTTTTTAATTTACTTGTCTTCTTTATTTTATAGATTCAAATGAACTAAATGTGTTTTTGGTTATGACTAAAGCTGCCATCAAACATATATGTATTTGTATAATTGTTTACTATAATATATGCTCATTTCACTGTGAATAATTTTCCGTCGGCGGAATACGGCGCGGCGTGTAGCGTTGTTCCTGAACCGAACGTATAGAAAGCACTGTCTCGGCTGTTTTTCCACAAAGCCACCAACCGGTTTTGACCTTCAACAAGTTTGGTGCAACTTGTTTGATCTTATTGTGCTATAGCACGCCGGTTCGAAACCCACAGTGAACCGTTTATTGACCGTAATCTCTTCTATTGTTGCGCTTTCTCCTCTCAAATTGTGTCTAATATGCTCTTATTCTAAGCGGCCGGTATTTGTATTTATTATTATATTTATATTTATATACTTTTTGCTGAGGGTATAACAACTTGGCAAGAAGTAATTAAGGAGGTGTTCCCTAGTATATAAGTAAAAACTATCCGGATCGGGGATTATATCAAATAACTGATATTGGTATCATCACTCAAGTTATATGATAATTTGCTTAAACCTTTAGTTTTATATATACTTATTTTGTACATCTCCAGTAGTTTTTAGAGCTTGGGAAAGGTTGGCTCAAATTAAAAACCACACGAACTTTCTTTTTTATTTTCAGATATTGAAACAATCGTCATTTAATGTTTATTAGAACTGGTTAAGTCACGTAAAATTGTAACGAGTATTTTTTCTACATACAATTTAAATTAATAGAATATATTTTTTGTGATCAAAATAGTTAGTTGTATTAATTAATCGCATGCACTATGGGCAGAAAGGTATAACATGCGATTAAATTCTGAGGAACATTTAAAAAAAAAACATTGGTCAGGTATTGTTGATATTCTTTTGTAAACTAATTTTTAAAGATTAAAAGAAGGAATAAAAGGATACCGAAGCTTGTATACCCTTGCAGGTTGCAATTGGATCATAAATATTTAATACAATATTAAATAAATATATTATATATATATATATAATATATATATATATAATGTAATGAACGTAGAAATTACTTCATTACGTTCATTACATTCGCCTATATATATTATATTTATAGATTTACGGTTACAGTTTTTATATGATCTAGTCCTCCGATTTTAGTAAAATTAAAACCGAAATCTTAGATGAATATAAAGCAATATCTAAAATTATATGAAAATCTGTTGAAAACTAAAAAAGTTATACTATTTTTTCTAATCCGATCCAATTTTTTTCCGATCGTTCCTATGGCAAAAATGTACATACATCCGAAATAATAATAATCTAGTGAGAGTATATAGAAGACTAAAAGGAACAGTTCGAATCAGCTGTTGATGCTGATCAGTATATACATATATACTTTTATGGTCAGAAAATGTCTCCTTCACAGCGTTGAAAAATTTGAAATAAAATTATTATTAATATTATAAATATTACCCTGCAACGGTATAATGAAGCTCATCAGTATGCCATGCCCAAATGACCTTAAGCGCATATCTTTCCAAGGCGTGAAATCATTATTCCGTTGCATGAGTATGGGCATAGAAGAACCTGAATACCGACAACTTGCAAAAGTCAGCTTAACAATCTTTCAATCGCAAAAAGATGAATATCAATAAAAATAGAAATATTTGAGATCGATAGTTTGGAAAAAATATAAAGGCATATAAAAAAATAATTAATACTTTCTTAAAAACGTATGGCACGATTCTGCCGTTTCAGTCGTTTAGAAGTTATATCTCACAACTATTAAAATGTGGTTTTTAATGCGGAACAAACTTAAATTAAAAAGGACGGAAAACATAGGAATTTATGAGATATGACGTATAATACTGCTAAGTACAAGTTGAGCAATACCCATTGGTACTGCGAATTTTAACATACACAAAAGATTGCTTGCCTAATAACTATAATAACTAATAGCAAATATACCGTTATATGTTTATTTTATTTTGTTTTGTTGATTTATTTGTTAAATACTAATGCCTAGATCATAAATGAGCGATCCATGAACCATATTCTTTTATAATGGTGCATTTTATTTATTAACGGCATATTTTATCGAAATTTTTTTCTATACTCTCCACAGTACAATGGCGCTGCAGGCACTTGTGACCGAGTAAAAAGTAGATAGAGACAAAAGACGACCTTAACTGAAAGTTCAATTGAAAGTGAAACTTTGTAGAAACAATGAAAAGGAAAAAAACGGTTTTTCATTTATGAAATCAACAAAGACGCGACAAGAGAAATTATTCCATAATACAAATATTTTAAAATAATTCACGTGTACACAATTAAATATGTGTCTGCAATGTGAATCCATAATAAAAATCAATTACGTTTACTCATGTACCAAGCGACCAGGTACCAGATTTTTTGGAAAAGTAAAAGCTTAAAGTAGCTTGTTTATGATAAAGTTTAAAAACATGTAATAATACTTGTTTATATATAAGAATTAAAACCAAAATAATTCTTAAATTAAGCGCGAATATTTATTTATTTAATGTTCTTTATTTAAAATTAATTTAATAATGTGATTTAGTAATTTTGTGATTTAAAAAAGCGTTTTTATACAAAATTTAACCATATTTCAGATTTTAAATCCAAGTTTATACATATATATTTTTTGTTTTTTGCATAAGGAATTTAAATTTGCGTCAGAGATGACTGGGGCATTTCCGACTCTATAAGTTAACAAAAAGGAAAAAATTAATGATCAGCATCATCAGGCAAGCCGATCTAGCCAAGTCGCTCTATCAGTGCGACGCAGACTTTTTAGTTTTAAAGCTGTCTAAATAAAAAATAAAACTTGGCAGATAATCTTTTTCGAATTCTTTTATTTTATTATATACATAGCTGTCATAGGAGCAATCGGAAAATTATTAGATAAAAATCATAGATTTGTAATTTTTCGGTTATGATTTTATACAATTCGAATGATTATACAGCAGAGTCGATCTAGCCATGTCCGTCTGTCCGTTTGGAGCTATCTGAATGAAACCTTGCAGTTAGTCTTCTATATACTCGCACTCGTATATATGTCGAAACGGGGCGGATCGGATGACTATATAATATAGCTCCCATAGGAACGATCGGAAAATTTATAGAAAAAAAAATTATAACTTTTTCAGATTTCAACAGAAATTCATCAAACTAAGATATAGCCTTTTGGAATAATTCTAGAATTTTTGATTTAATTTTTTGAAAATCGAACTACTATATCACATAGCTGCCATAGAAACGATCCAGAAAATAATACTATTAAAAATTAAAACTTTTTCAGTTTTCAACACATTTTCAAGAAATTTGAAATATAATCATTGTGTATTGTTCTAGAATTTCGGATTTCATTTTCTGAAAATCGGTCTACTATATGATATAGCTACCGTAGAAACTACAATTAAATGTGGAGGTCAATGCCAAACTGTGAATGTAAAACTTAACTGTACGACTGTAAATATAATCTGTATAGGTGGCTGTAATTAAAGTAGGAATTACATCCATGATTTTTAACAGAAATGTAAATAATTTATAGTGTATTGAATATTAAAGATCGAATTCCAATCTGCAAGGGTATACAAACTTCAGCGGGCCGAAGTTAGCTTCCTTTCTTGTCATTTATGAAATGCTCTAAGTGCAGTGTACTCTTTACTCAAAGATATAATATGCACATGTAGGTAGGTATGTATACCTACACTCGGTAAGATTTAATGCAATACATTTGAACAGAAGAATTTTTAAAGTTGTTTACCCATCAATTATCCTATTGGCTAATTTCTTTGCTGAGGAATCAAAATTGACGTTGGTATAATTCTTAGCCCCAATTTGACTTCACTTTTCAGTTGAAGCTGGTCGTTTCATTATCAACTAACTAAAACCAAAATGATTTTCATCGACCAGGGTTGGTCTCTTGTTTTAAGTGCTATAAGTAAGTATACAAATTCATTAATAATATTGTTAATTTTAAATTTTTTTATATAGTAGGAAGCTATCTGAATGAAAGTACAGTCTGCATCTTTTTGAATGAGAAATTTGAGATCCAACTGCAACAATTTGAACATTATAGTAGTTTAGTATTAACTAATATAAAATTATTAAATGAAACATTAACGAAAGATCAGTTAGAAGCCGAAAATGGAGACGAGCTTCTACAAAAAATTTCAATATCCATTGAGGTTACACACTGTCAGGTAACACTATAAAATATTTTTTTTGGATTACGTTTTGTAAATCGATTGATCGTATTGTTATTGGATAGGCATTTATTGTATTTGGTTCAGATATCATTCGATTTGTGGAAACCTTTACAAAGGCTTCAATCTATTCAATATGGCGGTCCTTACATAACAAATTCGTTTTCGGATACATTGCAAACGATTTTAAGGAAGAGCGGTTAAAAAGATCGTTTTTCGAGGGTAATTATTGTAAAACTTCTTTTCGGCCTCGCCTCTATTAAATATATTTCAGATCAAGCAAACCTTCTTTTTGTCGTACGAGACTATACAACCGGCAATGTTTTCGACATGAAAACCAACAAATATGTGGGACCTAGAGCAGAAAACCCAGCGCAGCTTAGACTTCTTGATAGGTACTATGTCTCCGAACAAAGATTTCAGAAGGGCAACTGTCTTTTCCCGGACAAACTTAAAGATTTGAAGGGACGCGAAGTCACTATAGCTGGGTTCAACTACCCTCCATACACTGTTATTAAACAAGTAAGTGAATCTTGTAGTTATACAATATAATATTAGGTCATACCATGGAGTATAAAACGCATTGCAGACCGTATAAATCACTTGCCATAATATTCACTTTATACATTTTTTTTTTAACTGTGCACTCAGCACTTTCCACGTCACCATGAATGAGGTTAAAGATAAAGGTTATGCCAAGCATAGTTCAACGATTGGCTAAGGATGGTGAGTTCATTAAAATGAGTTTAGGGCGGTTTCTAAGGATAAGGTAAACAATGTCGGAAGGGGATAGCACAGGGCGTCGGCACAACACCTGAGCACGCAACCAAGAACCTGGCGAATAAACTGACTTGACACGATGAAGATCCAAAAGAAGAATGCTTTCGTTTAAGCTAGGACTGAAAACTAAGTTCGATTTGGGTATGACGTAGGAATAAATTCGATTTGAATTCGAAGAGTTTGAATTCGTTGTTTGAAGAGCTGCGAAAATAAATCCGCTATTGTCTGATCATTATTTGCGGTAGTATTTTGAAATGAAAGAGAGGAAGGATTTGCTTTAGGCTTACGTTTAGTCTTAACAAAATTATGAAACTGTTTTGGGTCCTTAGAGAACTGGACCCTGCAACGAGTTAAATAGTTTTTATAACTGCACGTTCAGCACGGTAAAATTTGACCAAGCTGATAAATAAATGGAATGGGCATATGAGGACCGGTGATTTTAAATTTGGCATACAGCCTAGATTTTTTATTTTTAAGTCGGCTCGACTCTTTAGTAAACCACGGAGGCTTACTCGAGATTGACGGATAGTATAACGGAACACATTCCGTAAAAAATTAATTCATGCATTGTAAAAAATATCCTCGGCAACTGCCATAGATCGGACCAATTAAATTCATATATTAAATTATTCAGTCGTTCAAAGTCCGTCCTGCAATATATATATATAGATATATTTTGTTAGTCAGGCCCGATGCTGATGGTCACATCGAATGTAGGATGATAAGCTGACTCTCGCCGAATCAGAGACATAACAAAGTTCAAGCAAGCGCTCCAAGGAATTTCGTACATGGTTGACTTGAGAGAGCGAAATGTCGAACAAGCCAGCCGATAAAATCATGATGTGTAGAAGTTAGGAGTGTATTGGTGGAATTGTTTGAGGACCAAATAGCCCCAGAGACGTTAAAATCTCCTTTCAGTCCCTATCCAAAAGTCTATTGGAAACCATCCGAATAGCGGATATGTGGTTGCAATAAGTGGTAAGTTCCGAAGTAGGTCGATCTAGCCGCTATACTGTGAATACAGATAGAAAAACTTCGGTGCTCAGAATCTCCGGATTTTATCAGGTTTCTGTGAACACAATAACCTGAGAAGCAAACGAAAGATTATCAGAATACAAATTAGGAAGCTTACTACGAAAGCCTCTTGTATTTTGATAGGAGATACCAAGGTAGTGAGTTAGTTTTTTGTTTGCATTTTTGTCTACATTTACCGATCGTTTTTATGTGAGCTATATAGTCATACATGTATAGTAGGCCGATTTTCATAAAGTGAAATTCAAAATTCTGAAATATTAAAAAAAGACTAGATCTCTGAGTATATGAAAATATTTTGAAAAACATCGCCAGTTATTATTTTTTCTCTTTTATTAATTTCTCTATGGTTCCTATTACAGGTATATAATTTAGTAGTCAGATTTTGATCAAAATTAACCCGAAATTATAGAATAATTTAAAATGGCTAATGGTTGTTAAAATGGTTGTTTAAAACTGGGAAGGTTATACATTTTTTTCTAATAATTTTCCGATCGATCCTCTGGCAGCTATCTGATATAGTTGTCCGATCTGGTTCGTTTAAACTTATATACGAGTGTATATAGATGGTTAATTGCAAAGTTTCACTCACAAAGCTAAGGTAATGATTGGATTATAATCGAACAGACGGACCGACTGACCGACGTACATGACTAGATCGATCAGCTGGCTTATCAAGAATATATATACTTTAAAGAGTCGGAAATATCTCCTTCAATGCGTTGCAAGCCTTTGACTAAAAATTATAATAGTCCGCAAAGGTAAAAAAAATACAAGCACAGAGCAACATTACAAATATTTGAATAAAGTTGATTAAAGTGAGCCATTTAAAAATTACTTAGGGATTTATGTATTTAAATAAACAAGAACTCTTCTGAATATATTCCTCTGAATATCTAAGAAATGAATGCTAGATAAATTGAAAAATTAATCTCTTCGTCTGTTTTTTTTAAATTTATTTGTACATACACAGAGTACTAAAGCCAATGCTCGCGACATAAGTATACCAGAGGATTCCAACCTCAGTAATGTGTATATCGATGGTACTGAAACTCGCATTGTCTTAACTTTCTGTGAACGATATAACTGCAGAGTCCAAATCGACACATGTAAGTACCCAATTAATAAACATGAAATGTACCCACATAAAATATTTTATAGTACTTACTTATTTTCTTATAGTTTTAATATTGCTTGACAGTTTGAAAAAACCTTTTCTTGCGCGGAAATGTCACGGTTTTAAAATCAATTTTCGTAGTTCAAACACCTTTTGTTTCCGTCTCTCCGCTCCTACGCAAGCTTGTCTCTACGTTCAGAAGCTATCTGAATTTAATTTTTTTGTCGTCTACATAGTGTCACTAATATATACATAAGTCGGACGACAATATCATATATCTGTCATATAAATAATGCAAAAATTGTAACAAAAAAGCTAACTTTGGCACGCATAATTTGTATACCCTTGCAGATTGCAAACCGATAATTAATAAATAATACAATAAAAATTATATATATTTATGTTAAAAAACAAAGAAGTAACGCCTACTTTCAATATATTCACCTATATTTATTATATTTTCAGTTTTACCGTTACAGTTTTATATTCACAATTTGTCACTTTCTTCTACATTTAACGATAGTTTCTATATATATAGATATAGTCTCCCGATTTTTATAAAATTAAAATCGAAATTCTAGATTAATATAAAATGCAATTATCTCAAATGTTGAAAATTTTTTTTTTTTTCAATTTCAATTCGTTCAATTTCTGTAGAAATTGTAGAATATGTACTTACATATGTATCTATTTTAAAAACATTTACAAATATTTACAAAATGTACAGAGTTAATTACAATATTACTCGGCATCTGACCATTGTCTTCGTCTTGGTGCAGAAACTCTATGTGAAGCCTCGTTTTTTATTTCCTGCTTGACTTCTGTCCACTCAGCCTGGCAAGCAAATCGTCCAAATGTCAAACTATCACTTCATAGCGAACGGTCGTGTTTTTGTTTTGCGTTCCGAATATTTGTGCCTGCTTGTGTTAAACCACCGGGGCTTCCTCTGGTTCAACATTAAATATTATTAATTACATACACCATTTAGCTACCACTCGTGCTTGTACTTTTCTGTGTAGTTTATATCTATTTTTTGATTTGAATCTTTCACAGTAGTTCAAGTTTTTGTCAAAATTTCCTCAATTATTTTCTGCGTAATTAAGAATTGCCTAAAGGCCATTGAGATGACGAGCCGCATAGCTAATGCAATTTCCAGCAAAAAGGGATTGCATTATTGCTGTGAGGCCTGTCGATAGGTTGAGAGGGAAATGTTATCCTTTATGCACCAGACCAGAAGCGGATTTAACGATTTAACGATTTATGGTTAATAATCGCAAAGCAAATGATCTGTTCTCCGCGCTAGACACTCAATTGAACAGGAAAAATTAATCATTATAGATAAGTGTATCCTTCAAACTTTTTGACACTATTTGCTCGGCTGACTTTTGGCCCGAGCACATAGTAGTTGAGGAGTACGGCCTGTGGGAGTACAACTACCCAGCGGGGCTGCCTGCGATATGGGAATAAATTAATTTTAGGAAGTTTCCCTTCGATATGCACGAAATGGACATTATTCTGCATGGCCAAATCCCTGACTCTGTGCGCCAATTATTCTTAAAATCGCCGTGTCCCAGCATCGCATCTTTGCACTAATAGTAGCTCTAGAGTAGTGCTGTAATGGAAGTCATATAAAAGTCGTCCTAAATTAACATTTGCGTACCACTGAGTCTTGAGCCCGGGTACTCCGATGGTGGCAGATAATACTACAGGGGTCAGCTGGTCAATGCCGCTGGATAGCCACGCTGTTCGAACACCTGAGCGTCCCGACCCGTGCGAAGAGTAATGTTGCACAACAATTGTAGAGCATTGCTGTAACAGCAAAATATTACCAGGAAATATCGCGAAACTAGCTTGAGTGCCGACTGCAGGAAGGAAACGGACGAGGCTTGAGCTGAGTCTTATGACCGTATGCGTGTGACTACATCCATCGTTGTCTATCATTAGAGCTACCAGATTGCTCACAGAGACTTGAGCGCCGTGGCATGCCTCCACGTGCTCAACAGTCTCCTCCTATGCACCAAGTACATGGTGTTCTGTCCTCTTATTCAAATTTTTTGTACCTTTAAAAGCACCCATGACCCCTTAGGAATTGAGTCAGGTAGAAGTTTAACTTGGCCGCGCTTCCTCCAGATCCAGACGTCTTGCTTGGGGATGATCCAGTATGTCCACCGCCCTTTCGTCGATGACTCCCATAGTGATTGTCAAGTCTGGTGCTCTTTCTCTCTCTTATTGTTGGACGATCTGGTATTTAAAACTAAAATATGTTACGTCTTTAATATTACCTTCCTGGCCAAAAATAAATTTCCCTTCGTTGGTATTAATACCAATTAGCTGCTGTAAGTTTTTAGGTAGTATGACTAGATGTTCACACAGGAACACGCACAGATAAGAATTATATCTTTCGTTATTTAATTACTTGCAGCAATGCACTGTCTAGAACTTGTGTGCACATCTTTAAGAGCAGCCGCCACTTGGACTTAGCTTAGAATACGTACCCTTGAAGACAAATAACACGAAATTTGAGCTGCCGCGAATGCTCCCAAAGTTTGTTTAAAGATTAGTGCTATCGGGGTAGCTATCAGGCTTAGATTACATTTCCCACCATTGCCCGATGCAGGACTAACATGGAAAAAAATCATTTTAAAATATCAACTCAACAAATATAGAGGTTTGCTTTAATTTGGATTAACAATATTTTTGCTAAAAAAACTATTATGGTAAATGAGACTTCACACTATATTCTAAATCTTCACACTATATCAGATGTCTCCCTAAGATGCCTTTATTAGCCGGTTATATAGATCCTCTATCGACACTAAGCTTTACCACACTCGTAGCTTTTTAACACCGGGTATGAAAAGTGTCGGGTTGGGAGATCAAAGTGGTCTATGTATTCCGAACACGTATACATATTCGCTTTTGTATTAATTTTATATATATTCTAGTATGATCAATTTCTCAAAATACATAATACATAAATAATTCAGACCGACAACATTTCTACCTAAAAGTGGAAAATTTCGGTTTTGGGTAGATTTGAGATTTATAATTTATACTTCACTTGTTTTAATTGACCTAAATCTACAAGATATAGATATTTTTAAACTTCATAATTTACCTATTATAGCTGACGTCAACGATTGGGGTACCATTTACCCAAATATATCTGGAGATGGTGCACTAGGTATGGTCATTAATAACAAAGCTGATGTCTGCATTGGAGCCATGTACTCGTGGTTCGAGGACTACAAGTTTCTTGATCTTTCCATGTACCTTGTACGATCCGGCATAACATGCCTAGTTCCGATGCCAATGCGGGTAGCTGGTTGGTATATCCCACTTGAACCTTTTCAAGCAACTCTTTGGTCTGCTGTGTTTGTATGCTTATGTATAGAAACCATGGGATTGATTCTAGCGTATCGGAGCGAGCAGGAATTATATTTGACACCCAGCGAACGTGTTGGATGGTGGAGATGTGCAAAATACGGGTTGTCCACGACCTATAAACTTTTAATATCACAATCAGGAAATAGCAAAGCACATTCAATTACAGTTCGTGTACTACTCTTTGCCTGTTTCCTTAACGACCTAATTATTACCAGTATATATGGAGGCGGCCTTGCCAGTATATTAACAATTCCCAGCTTGGAAGAAGCAGCTGACACTGTGCATCGTTTACGCTCTCACCAATTACAATGGGCCGCCAATTCTGAGGCATGGGTGTCAGCCATACGTGGTTCGGATGACGTGAGTTTTTTAACATTTATAAATACTAATATAAACTTATATAACTTTTGACAATCATTTGGCAGCCCCTAGTCCATGATCTGTTAAATAAATTTCACATCTATGGCGATGAGGAGCTGCTTCGGTTTGCAGAGGATCCCCGAGTAAGCATTGCTTTTGCTGTGGAACGTCTGCCCTTTGGTAAGAAATCTGTCTTCAAAGTAATTCCTCCTTTACATCAATTATTCCACAGGTCACTTTGCCATTGGGGACTATTTGGTACCACAAGCAATTGACCAGCTGATTATAATGCGGGATGATCTCTATTATCAATACACAGTAGCTTTTGTGCCGAGACTTTGGCCACTCCTTAAACAGTTCAATTCCCTAATATACAATTGGCACTCGTCTGGGTTCGACAAATACTGGGAGTATCGTGTGGTAGCCGATAACTTAAACCTAAAAATACAGCAACAAGTGGAGAGTACTATGTCCGGTAGCCAAGAAGACATTGGTCCAGTCACCTTAGGAATGTCTAACTTTGCTGGAATCATTCTTGTTTGGCTATTAGGCTCTATTTTAGGCACGTTTACTTTCCTGATCGAGCTAATTTTGACAAATGTTCCTCAACTTAATTAAAATGCATCTTTAGTTAATAGGTTTAATTATATCTGATATAACTCTTATCCCACCTTAATAGGTTACACACCTGTAGGACGGTGGAGATAATATTAATTTGTACATTGATAGAGTTAATTTATTTTGTCAACTAATAAATGTTGCCCATTTAGATTTGCTGCTGCTGTGCATTGAATATAGACTAGAGATTAAACCGCATTCTAGAGAGGGTGAAGAGAGAAATCTCCAAGTGAAAGTCGGAAGGAGTTCGGAACTATAGACAAAGCTGACAAGAAGTGTGAGAACAAAACGACAGGGAACTACCAAAAATATTAGATACGGTGAAAATCTAATTAAAATTAATACTATTACTAACCATTCTACATACGTAACACTATTAAATAAACTTATAAAACCATAATCCAGTTTACAATTATAATAATAATTTAATTACAATTATAAATATACCTAGTCTGTAAAATATTTTGAGTTCACGCCGAGTAGGCATTTAGTTTCTGGTGGCAGTGTCTCATCGCAATATCTAGTCCATCCGTCCGTTTCTACGCAAACTAGTCTCTCAATCTAAAGCTATCTGAATACTACTTTGCTGATAGTGCTATCAAAGCAGTTTTTATGATTCTACAAATTCTTGTAAGTACAATAAAATAAATAGAATTTAAATACCATGACATAATCTAATGCGCCTACATAAATGGTAGCTTGTTGAAGCTTAAGAATGTACAAAATGTTATGGAAGAACTGGCAGTCAGATTCGTTAAGAAATTGTAAAAAATCTCGACATACCAAAACCGTCGTTTTCGAGACAATTTGCCATTGCTAATTGGGGTCGACCATATTCACTTGGGGTTAAAAAATATTCTTGAAGGAGAGAAGAACCAGGAGCAGTAAAATCAAAGCTGGGTTGGATTACCTATGGCCCAAATGGCAAATTCATAATCTATATTTCATGGTAAACGAGCAGAAATGGAAGGATATGGAGACTGATTTCGTTAAGTGTTCAATCTTTGAACTGACTAATTAACCTCCAATAAATCGTTGATAATTATACAGCAAAAGAACTTTCAGCTCAAAATAACATAAGCTAGAATATATAAACTAAAAATGAATGAGTATGTTTCACAAGATCACGCTTAAGTTCTTAGCAACTCCGAAATTTGTGATATTGGGATTATGCAGAACAAAGTTGAAGTAACTGCTGAAATACAGGAGATGTTTCACTATAAAAGTGCATGAAGGCGATCACCAAGCACAATGTTTTCATGGCGATATTGAGACCCGCATTCAGAACATCAATGCTGAAGCCTTCAAATCTAAATTTCCAAGCGAATATTGAAGCCGTGTATTCTATTTATAAAAATTGCGATACGTGTCGTTCCGACTTATATAATATATGAGAGTACATAGAAGACTAACTGCACAGTTCCACTTAGATAGCTTTAAAACTGAGAGACCAGTTAACGTAGAAACGGTCAGATGGAACTTGGAATTAAGTGATTCATTGATTGATTGATTAACCGTCCCCGATAGACTTAAGCTGGAGGTGTTGGCAAAGATTAAATCAATAACATCTCGAAAATTTCCGGGGTCAAATTTGCCAGTGGTTCGGGCTTTCGAGATTATATTTATTTCCTGTGCTTAGTTTAAATATTATTTTGCAAATTAGACTAAAAATCATAATCATAATTAAAAATTAAATAAGTCGAATTGGGGAGCAATTTTATACAGTCTTCTAAGTTTTAAATCAGACAATAAAATCCCATTAGGGAAGCAGTTTTCCATACATCCTAATGAGTTTTTAGAAACGTAAACCAAATGTATAATCGTCTCGTGATAATTTTGCTGTGTTAAGCTTCAGTGGCAGCAGAGAGTTGAACATACTGCCGAGCTTATAAAAATACGTATAAGCTTACTGATAAGTTCAGAAATTATCAGGTCTTTATAAGTTTAGTCATGATTTTAGCACTTAGTCCCAAGTATGCGCTAGGCTGAATAAAGACAGCTTACCTTAATTGGCCTTAGGCGCATAAAATGAGGAGCACCTCCGAGGGGTTGCAGAGGTACAGCCGGTTCCGGGGTAACCTGCTGCACAGGTCGCGGTGGTTTCAATGCTAACTTTTTGAGGCTGGCTATACGCTTATCGCACATTAAAGATACATCATCAATTCGCTGTAGTACCTAAACAAATATATAGAACATATAGAGATACACAACTTGTTTGCAAAAGAAAGCTAGCTTCGATATTCCGAAGTTTCAATATTTTTGCATTTTACAACCCAACTGCTCTATAAACATAACCGTGATACATAATTGTGATACAATAAACAACTTGATTTTTTAAATATAAGACCGAATTTTATCTTGAATTAATATGCAATATAATGAACACATAAGATAGGTACAGTCGAATGCGCCGATTGCGAGATACCCGGAACCCAAAACATTGGCACGGTTTCTTGACTCTATCTAATTATGTTAAAATGGTTAAAAATCATAAATTAAACGAGGGAAAAGGCGTGTTGAGCATCGTCTAAATAAGGACTACTGTTGCAATATTGCAACGCAAATGTATATATGTATCATAGAAGTTCAAAAGAACACAGACGGACAGATCAACGCTGCCGTTAATGCTGATCGAAAATATATATATCCCAAAAAAAGGGTCAGAAAAGACTTTTGACTAAAACTATAATACCCTGCAGCTTAAACTTCGTTGCTTAGTAGGTGATGCTTACGAGACGGTTTAGAAAATTCGTAATTGATTGCGTTATGCAAAAATAAGAAACGTTGTATGCATATTAAATGTATTATGTATAAATGTATTATGTTTGTTTATTTTATAAAGGCGTTCTTCAAGTTATTTGTAACCGAGAACCAAGGCACAAATGTGCCTCCTCAGATTGTTTTAGTTTTTTAGTTCTTTCGGATTGGATTTGGTCAAATTGCAAACCACAAGTGGTAGTCTTAATTCTAAGCTCTGTATCTAAACGAACTTTAATTGTCAGCGCTGAATTTCACAAGTGATAAGAAAACAATGATTAACGCGAACAAATCGGTATAACGCCCGATTGGCCTAATCAACCAATGTAAAACATACCATATTAATTAAATTGAACCGTATATTTGCATCTCATTGAAGAGACAAGATTCCCCACATTGTATGTGATTTTTAGGGTCCGTGACCCATATAACAAACATTTTTGTGAATGTTGAATAAAAAGGTTTTGTGCTTTAGAAAAGACCCACATTTATGTTATTCGAAGTGGGGATATACTCGAAAATCCGACATTACAAAAAACCGATTTTTACTTACCTGTGATACTAAAGCCTTAGTTTCTGGTGTTGTGCTTTCTAAAAAAATTTGTTTGAATTCACTTGGGCTTGATAATTTAAAGTCTGATGCAGAAGCAATAAAATCCAGAAGCTCAGCCAGGTCTGCAGATGCTGAGCTCTTTTCCATATTTTGGGATGCTAAAAGCTCTACACCATTGGCACACCACTGGTTAGCCTACAGGGAACATAGCGGCTTACTTATGTTGATCAAGTGTACAAATAGTATGACGACTTACGCTCTCTACTCTTTCCATTAATTCATGATTCTTTGCTAAGGTATCTAACCTTTTGTTAAGACGCAATTCGATTAACTCGCGAACACGATTTAATTCGTCGCACTTTGGTTGAACAATTATCCAAGGGTAAGTTTCTTGTGATTTAATTAGAGTTTGTCCAAGCAGTAATGCTTGATTTACCCTCTGTGTGTCATTTTGAAAAACTTTATACAAATCGTTTGTTGTTTCTAAAAGTTCCGAAGCACGTTCGGCACTCTCTCCAATCTCTGTCATCTCAGCTATTGACTTAATATGTCCGGCAAATATGTTCTTAAATCGTGAAATTATTTAGTTAGATTTTAAAATATTTTGTATTTGGTAGGGAACTAATACCTGTATTTTATGGAAATCTTGCTCGAATATCCGTAAATGCAAACATTGCTCCAGAGAATCCCAGTGTGCATGCCAAAAATCGTCGAAACGTCTTTCTGTTTCCTCTAGTTGAACGAGAAGTCTGAGGCAAAATTGAAAATCACCATTTTAAATCACCATTAAAAAAAATATATATGTATATAAATATCTCAAATGAATAAGATAGATCGTATATAAGCATTTTTATTTAGATTGTCATTTGGTATATTAAAACCACTTGTTCAACAAGTGGCCGAACAGTAGCGCAGAACGCTCTTACAACTGATGAATACGCACTAAATTTTGTTTGCATTACACTTAAATGTTATGAATATCTAAGCTTTCACATTGAAGGACGAATCCTTCATCTTAAACGGCCCCAAAAGTGTTTATTTTCATAACTCCCGAACATAATTTCCCTAATCGAATATACAAACTCAATTTTTATATCTCGAGAGAAAATCTCTGCAATGCGATCTTATCGACGTGAAGCCCCCCTATGGTCCAGCCGACCACTAGGCCAAAAATAATAATTCCATTAACTTCAAAGATATTAATTTAAATCTTCGGTAATCGTTATTTAGCTCTTATAGGATGATTCTGGATTCAAATTATCTGGGTTAGGAATCTAAATCCCATAGCTTTCAAAGGAGCGATAAATTCATAAAACTCCACCGGTTTAATTGAGACATTCTTTAAGAAACAGAATCCATCATGGTGTGCCCCATCAGAACTGAGTGATCTTAGAATGAGAGCACAAAAATCCTTCAACACAAGTTATGTGTCCAAAGAACGTCTGCCGTATAAAGAACAACAAAAACAATATAAAACAAGGAAGGAAACTAGCTTATATAACCTTGCATCTTGCAATTCGATCATTAATAATTAATACAATATAAATTATATATATTAGTGTTAAAAAACAACGAAGTTGATTCTACTTTCATAACAGTCTCCTACACATACTATATTTACAGATTTTACAGTTTGGCATTTCCCTCAACACTAAACGATAGTTGTTTCTATGGCAGCTATATGATAAAGTCTCCCGATTATAAAAAATTCGAAAATTCTAGAATATATAAAATGGATATTTCTCCAATTAAAAAAAAAAATGTTAAAAACTGGATAAGTTATATTTTGTGATTGTATTAATTTTTTCTATGGCATCTATATGATATACATAGGTATTTAATTTTAATCAAATTTAAACCGAAATTCCGAAATAATTTAAAAGGATATATGTCAAATTTGATAAAAATCTGTTGAAAGCTGGCAGCTATATGAAATAGTCGTCCGATCCGCAGACAAGTTTACATAAAAACGAAAGACATAAAGAACACGCCAATGATTTGCTGACAGAACTGGAGGAGGAGGAGCTGACGATTCCAAAGCAAGACACGGCATATCTTTGTCTTTTTTTATAATATATAATATTTATTATTCATTATTCGTCGCTCTGGGATTAACCTTGCCGCTCCACGACAACCCAGTTCCCGTAGTCGAACCCAATTTATCCCGACCTTGGCTGTACGCAATTGACTGTCCTTTGCGGATGTCACTGGACTCGTCACCTTTTAACCGGAATTCAATTAACTACATTACGGAGTATTCTAAGCTTGCCGGCAATGGCAGGAGAGCGAGATCCAGATCTTAAGTTCGTTATCATTCAGGGGCAGCCCTGTTGCTACTTCTGCCTCCAGTCCTGACTGGTGGTCCCTCAGATATCCCTCACAGTGGCAACTCTAGCCCAGAATGTGAACCAGATTCAGGGAGGATCCTCTCTGACAGTTCTCAGTTATAGAGCCAATTATGACTAATGACTTCCGCATTGAATTCTGGAACGCCCGCAGTCTGGCATTAAATATGAATGAGGTGCTTATATTTACAGCACAAAATTGACGTCATGTTAAGTGCGGAGACATATTTACACCCTGGTATCAACTTTACTTCTGCAGGTTTCGAATGCCTGAGAGCTGACCACTCCAGCAATATTCGACGAGGTGATTCAGCCATTCTGATCCTGAAAGGCATTTCCTATTACCACCTTCATGGTGTCAGGAGTTGGAAAATTCAACTACCTACCGTCTCAACTAGCAGAGGAGAGTTACTGATTGGCGCAGCATATCTTCCTCCTTCATTGAGTTGGACTAGTGTTGAGTTTGATCACCTCCTTTCAGAACTGGGCCATAAGTTCATCTTAGGCGGGGAGTTTAACGCAAAACATCGTCTTTGGGGTAGTTACATTGCCGACGCTAGAGGAAGTGTTCTACATGATGCTATAACGAATTCCATTGCAAGTAACCTATTCGCCATCAGGGGCAAGCACGATCTTAGCTGTGATCATTTGCCGCTTGTAGGAACCTTGACGTCTGCTCCTACTACTATTGTCTCTAGATCCAGTCTGCTGAAACCAAGATTTTGTCTCCCTGCCTTCCAAAATTCACAGGATAACTCCCTTGAGCTTTCTACCTCCCTAAACACGAAAAAGAACGTGGATTTATTCATCAACATCCTCCTTACAATGATTCGGAAAGCTGCTGCTGTTGCGTCCCCACCGGTGTCTCCAAACTCTCTTACGGCAAGGTGTCATTGTGTGCTCTCTTCTGAAGTAGAGGGATTGCTGTTGCTGAAGAAGCGGCTTAGGCATGACACATCCGACATCTGACATAAGGATCAACAGGTTTTTCAGGAGGGTTTTAAACAGAAAATACTGTTATTACTTAAGGCTGAAGCTACATATCATATGCTGGATAACGTGACAGCTGACGCGAGCTCCAAATATTCCCTTTGGAAGCGGACTAGATAATATAAGAGGCAAGCTAAGCCAAGTTTCCTATCAAAAGGGGATGGCACATGGGCACGATCCACACAAGACAGAGTTGAAGCTTTTGCTCTGGAAGGTAGATTTATTCCCTTCGAGTATATACTCAACCAAACTCACTGTAATCAATACGTGTTGGCTGTCTATCTAGACATACAGCAGGAATTTGATAGATTGTGACATGCAGGGCTGCTTTGCAAGCTCAAACCGTTAATGAAACCGCAACTATTCGATATGGTTAGGAGCTCTCTCTGACAGGACATGATAAGGGTGGTCCAGGATGGAATCCTATCCTCTCAATGGTTGATTAAGGCTGGAGTTCCCCAAGGAAGCGCGCTGGGACGACGTTGTAAAGCTTGTTTACCTTGAATATGCCGAAATCCATTTGACAGGAGCAGAATCCAATTCTGGCCACATTTGATGACGATACTGCGATTCATTGTAGACCCAACTGTATCTATGACGCCGCTGATATGCACTCCCTTAGAAAGGAGTCGTGCCCTGGCTTATAAGTACCTGGTAGTCACCTTGGACAATAGTTTAACCTTCGCCATGCATACGAGGACAGTAGGGCGCTCATTGGAGGAAAAGTCCAGAAGGCTGTACTGGCTTCTTATGACCTGAGCCTGGCAATAAGTTCCGGATATACGAGTTTATACTCGCCCCCACTTGGAGATACGGGATTCAAGTTTCAAGCATCCGGGAGAATTACTGGTGCTGAATGGTTCATCCGTAACGTAGACTTAGCGAGAAATCTTAAAGTTTCTTTGATTGGAGATATTATCAATGAACAAGCTAAACACTATAGGAATAAGCTTTCGTCACACCCAAATATCCTTGCCAGGAGGCTTGCACCTCTGCGGACTCAGCGAAGATTTAAAAGGATTCATCCATCGGACCATCCAAGGAGGAAGATTTATTAAACACTATTTGAACTCCCCGTCACTTCCTACACCCAATTACCCCACTTCAACCCTTACAATTTTCTAAATTTCCATTAAACTTCTCACTACACTATTGTTTAATTTGCTTCACTACTGTAACACATACAATAATAAATAATCACAAACTTAAAAAAAAAATTATTTATTATCGCCGGAATCGTTCAGAGCTAATTGAACGTAATCGGACGTTTAGAAGATGGGGAGGTAAATATGGTTTATATGGGATATAGGCCTGGACTACGTACAATACAATATTACAATATTATTGTACAAAACAGGAAGACAGATCCCTGGGGTAGAATCTCTTTAACCTTCTAAGAGGCTGCGGGTCGGGTGATCCATTAGCCTCTCAAAGTATCGTCTGCTGTGTAGATTTAGGAGGTCGCCCACGGAAACAAGGCGTAGGTAGTTTTGGATAGTTTGGTTGGTCACGTACTGGGAAGCCCGGATGCCTGTCGAGCAGCACGTGCCTGCACTACCCTCCATCTCTTAAGCTGGTGCTTGGATGCGGTGCCCCATTATTGGATAGCATACTTCCAGGCAGGCGTATGAATTGCTTTGAGCAGGAAAACCTTCATCGAAAACTGGACTCAGGAGCCAATCGAGTTTTCGAACGCACTTAGCTTTGATTGCCGTGATGTGGGTGTTCCATATGAGGCGGCGATCTAATTGTACACCTAGGTAGCAGTGAGAGGTGGCGTTTCGAATGGTGTCACCGTTGAAAGAAAGGACGACGTCGATCAAAAGTCTCAGGGAGAAAGTGACGCATGCCGATTTGCTACAGTTAATAGCTATATTCCATTGCTTAGTCCAGCGCTCCATCGCACGCAGCCAGTCCTGAACTGCAGCCGAGACTGTCAGCTGAGACGTGTGGGACGCAAGGCCGTGTCGTCAGCGTAAGTGGCCAGAAGCATACGAGCGTTTGTAGTGGGTGACGGAACTGGCATATCACTTGTGTAGATGATGTATAGGAATGGACCAAGTACACTTCCTTGGGGCACTCCTGCGTAAATGTGTGCCAAGCTGGATCTTGAGTCCAATACTGTTACCTTGAAAGTTTGATCGGCAATAAAAGACCTCAGGATGGCAAAGTAGGGTGCAGGGAGAAGTTTCTTAATTTTGTAAAGGACGCTATCGTGCCACACCTTGTCAAAGGCTTGTTTTATATCCAGGAAGACTCCTACAGTGTGCAGTTATGCTCGAGTCCGTCGGTGATGTGTTTGACCAGGCGATGGACTTGTTCTGGGCAACCATGGTATTTTCTAAAGCCAAACTGATGTTGAGGTGTATGACTTTTTATTTGAGGTAGTTCCATATTTATTCGGACTTGCTTTCACTGCCTTGGAAAATTTCCCAGGCTTAGCATGGCGTTTAGCGCTAGCGTTTGCGTGGAAAAGCCTTTGCCGCTCGATTGTCGATGCCGTCGGACCCAAGAGTCTTGCTTGATGGCAGCGCTTAAAAAGTTTGCAATTTCTTCGCAGTGTGAAGCGACTGGAAGTTCAATAGGTGATAGGTAGCAGAAAGGTGTTCAGCAAAAGCGTTTGCTTTGTCGAAGTCATTCTTAAGCCACTTTGGCCACTGTGACTCTATATTGGGGATTGAACAAGCGGCTGTCTTTTAACTCCTCTCGTTAGCATCCTTAATGAGAAACCGCTGCAGTTGTCCGGGCCAGCTCCCTCCAACAGGGTATCAGGGTATCATGTTCTTTTGGCGTGTTTTCGCTAGCATCCTGCGCAATCTATTGGTGATGTTGGATAGTAGCTGCTTAGTTGCAGGGTCGCCTGACACAATAAACTGCCTTCTGAGGTGCCTTTTTTGATCCAGAAGTGCCCTTGCCTCCGGAATTAGTAAGGGCGCCCTCCTAGAGGTGGGCGTGGACTGGACTGGGCGGTTTCAGTAATTGTGGAAGTGAAGCTGTCAACGTATGCATCCAGACCGCCGCAGGCGGTAATTGGCACGTTGAGCACGGTGTGTGCATCGATGAATGACATAAAAGTTACAAGGTTTGCAAGAGCAGGCAGCATTTTGGGGACTACAATATCGACATTCTCATTGACCAAGACAGAGCTGAGAGGTCGGCCTCTGACACACATTCTATAGTTGCCCCACCATCTGTGATTGGCATTCCAATCACCTGCAGCAAGAAACTCAACTCCAAATTGGGAGAGGAATGAATGAATATCTGGTTCTGCCCCCTGACAGAAGGAGGGCAGTACACCGAAGTACGCACCAAAGTTAAACCTCCCTCGTCTTAAAGATAGCTCAATGGAGACGGCTTGAATGTGCTCTTCCGAAAGAGTGAAGTAGAGTTGATGGGATATGCCTGACCGGATGATCGGCTTTGGGCAAGGTGAATTCGGGGATCACGAAGGTGGACCGTGAGCTTCTAACACCAATAGGATGTCAGTTTCGTGTAGCCCAATGAATGCAATGACCTCATTTGCTTTCGAGCTTAGCCCTTTGGGATTCTATTTTAAGCACACCCATTGTGGAGAGCAGAGGAGAAAGGACGAGTCCTGTGCAGAAAACAAAGTAGACGACCACACCCGGATGCATAATCCATGGACCTTGGGAGATAGAGTGGGTTGCGGTGCAGTTGTTTGGACTTGTCCTGAGCTGATGGATGTTACCAGCTGCAAAGTTGCGTCACACTTCTTTACGGCGCGGTTTATCGCGTCTAGCGAAGTGGAAGGCTCGGTGTCCATTTCTTCTTCTTCGCTTAGAGTTATGAACCGATTTCCAGAATTAGCGGTAGAGCTTGTCATCTTTTGGTTGACCTTAGGATAGAGAACTTGCTCTCTACTTTGCTGCTAATTTTTTTGGCTTTGCGGTGAGTTGCTGCCACCCTGGGGTGGAGTTGCATGATGATATGCTAATTGATGCATGATCTTGCCTCGCACTAGCTGCAGCAGTACACAAACTGCCATTTATGCTTGTTGTGAACGTCGGTGGAGATGTGATAATGCAGCTTGTAAGAGCCCTCTTGTTTATACTGCCAGCATTTAAGCAGTCGTGCATCAAACTAGTACGCAAACAGGTCGTAGTTCGGCAGGAGATGCTCCAGAGATCTTCCTCATCGATTCCAAATCGGTGGATTTTTGTTAAAGAAATCTGTCTATTTTTAGCAATTATCAGAAACTTAACCAAATAAAGTTGAGTAATTAACTAGACTAAATGAAAAACAAAAGCCGATCGGAAAAAAGCTTAAAGTTTGAACAGCTGATCGCCTTGTGGAGATCAGAGGACCACCAGCAGCTTGCCGGGGCCCACCACTTGTGAAAAACTATGGAATCAAATGCTGATAAATAGTTAATTATTTTTAGAACATATATCGAACGTTTCTATGGAAGCGATATGATGTAGTAGTCCGATTTTCATAAAATTAAAACCGAAACTATAAAATAATACAAGGTTACATTCAGTCAGCTTTAAAACTGAGAGACTAGTTTGCGTAGAAGCGGACAGACGGACGTACATACGGACGTGACTGAAATTTTAATACCCTGCAAGGGTAAAATTAAAAAAAAAAATTTATGTATCTTTTTAAATTTGTATCAAAACGACGCACGTTCCTTCTGAAACCAGAATTCAAAAGTTATTTTCATTCATGTATCCAGAAAACCTTGATAAGATTGCTGAATGCCCCCAATTTTCATACTGAGTGGCACTCACCTCACACGGATGAATAACCACACCTTCGGCCGGGATTTTGTCGCGCCTGCTTTTGCGGACTAGGTATCAACCCGAACACAACATAACTTATGCTCATTACAAAAAAAAAAAACAAAGATACTTACATTGACGGCATAGATAAAATAACTGGGCAAGCAAAGTGTCTTGGAGTTATACTTGACCCAAAGCTCTCATAAAAGAGAAACTTTGCAGAAAGAGTCAGGAAGGCAAGCATTGCCTTCTACTCATGTAAGTATATTTTTGTAAGAAACTAAGGACCACAACTAAAGACAATAATATGTCTCTATACAGATATGATACGTCCAATTTTAACCTACGGGAAAAAGTATGGTGGCCAAAATTAACAATTTCGAAAATAAAGAAAGTAACTGCTGGAGGGAGCGCGGTGCAAGGTATGGCAAAATAACAGCATTACGGTACAGAACGGAGATAAGCTTCGATAATGGTTACACGATTCATACCCAACAAGGGAAGCGAAGTACCTGTGTACCTTCGGTTCTGAAATAGGCTGAGTAATTACGATGCAAGATATACCAGAGCATCTCTACTACTGTCCAGCCCAAAATCCAAATTACGTCACGTCGGTGCCTACTAGTCACTAAAAATCATAGAAACGTTGCAAGCCCCAGTAACCCTAAATAACCATTTATATAAAACAGAAAATACGAAGCGTTAGGAGTATCTCAATAATATAGTATATATACTTGGATGTTTCCCATAGCAGTATTTAAGGTAGCGTATGGAAAAAAAAAAATCTTAAGGAACGGAAAGAAAATTAAGTATTCATATTTCTTGATCATCTATTTAGCCATTTCATAATTTTCCACATATATATTCGATGGTGCTTAGTTTCAGGACATTTTATATACAGTTACAGCATTGCGTAAATTAAAAATTATTGTCAATTAAATTCAATTCGTCATTTAAAAGGTCGACCAAAGTTGTAATGTAATCAATGTAAGAGTTATGAGAAATTTTTAACTTGAGATACTTATAATAATAATTATTTACGTATTCTTATTTGCTAAAATAAAATGCAATGGCCAATTATTAGTATAATAAAGTATAATAAAGAGTAACGTCTCTCGGAAAAGATGTGTTAAATATTCTCATTTTAGAATTTTAGACATGCTTGGATCAAACAGACTCCTACGTTTGAATTCATGTAATTAAGGTCATATACATAAAAGCTGAGTCTCGTTCGAATTTTCGCTGTGACACCTTCATTTATTACATCGCAGTACTCAAACACAGTACAATAAAATAGAGCTCTTATTCTCTATATGTTTCTATTAAGAAAAAATACGAATTATTCCACCCAACAAGGGCTGTGGTTCTGGTTCCGAATTAAGTTTATATCATGGATACTTTTGAATTAGTAGGCCAGGGTTACAATTGATAAAAACTTTAATTAATTTACTTAACCATACACTCAAGTACTCATTAAGTACTCATTAAGTACTCACTTAAGTACTCATTATAATTTTTATTTATTGACTAACAAAATAATTGTATTAAATACAATACATACCTTTCAATGGCGCTTATATTACCGGTGCGCTCAGAGAATTCCTTTAATTCTTGAGTAGATTTAATATTATTAAGAAGTGTTTCTCCGTGTTTTGCTGCCGCAAGTATTTCCATCTAAATAAAATACATTTTAGACTGCAAATTAAGAAAAATCCCAAAATTACCTTTAGTAGATCATATTTGATGACTTGATTATCTAACAGTTTTCTTGTCGATTCCACAGAGTTTGGAAGTTCTAAATCGTGTATGGCTTGTAAAAATGAATCTAATTCTTCGGAGACCTTGTGCGTTAAGCTGGAGAACTTTTCCAACGACTGTATAAACGAATAAAATAAAAAATAAAAGCTTATTAGCAAAGAAATTCACAGATAAAAAATATATATTTATAAAAGAACTAATATCACTTATGTCCAGCACATAGACCTTTCAGACAAGGCCCAGCCATAGTAATAGAGTTAAATACGGTATCAAATTGAGCATACCCTACGATCAACAGAAAAAATCGTATCTCTAAAAGATATAAGAAGAATTAAAACAAATCCCCAACGATAAATCTGAGGAAAAGAAAAGCCTCTCCTGGTGGGGAGGACGCTGGTGCTAACTCGGTCTTGGTGTTCACAGTCGCCAACTATTGAAACCAAACTGACACATCAATTAGCTCTCGCGCCTTCTTTACTAGTGATAGCATCATCCAGAAAGCACTGCCCACAGCCTTTACATTAACCAAACTGGTTCGTTTTGATCTTCATGGTGTCAGCTGCGAGACTGCCACTGTCATTGGGACAGTTTCGGTCTTATGCCAATTAAACTATCCAGGGGCAACTAAGGTTTGGGAGTCAAACCCGAGTTGGCAGCAATGAAACGAATGTTCAAGTCACTCATTTGGCCAAGAACAAGTTAAGCAAAGAATCGATCTTGCCAAATTAACTTTCCAACTTATAACTTTAGTTAACCTTTTGCAAGTAACCAAACATTAATCAATATACATCGTAACAACCGGACTGTTCATTTTGGCATTTATTGATATTTTTATTTTCTTAGATTCAATCGATCAATTACTTTTATACCATTTAAATGAAGATCTGCAGGTTTACATCATCAGTCTTCAAATTTTTTAGAAAAAATATATATATATGTATAATTTGTTTTGAATTAAGTTCTAGTGATCGAGCTAAAAATCTGCAAGGGTATACAAACTTCGTCGTGCCGAACTTAGCTTCCTTTCATTTTTAAAATATACATATATATGAAAATGCATTGCAAAAGGCTCCCTGACCCCGATCCAGCATACGCTACAGTATATCTACATTCTAACTATAATTTGTATCATTGTTGTATAATATATATACTTACCATTCTTTGTTGTATCCATTCATGATGAGAGTAGATTAATCCACCACCCATATCTGGGGTTAATTGATTGATATCGATGATTTCGTGTAAATCAGAAAGAGTAGAGCAAATCACAAGTCGAAATTTATAATCCTCTTTTGAAAACTTGCTGCTTACTTCAGATAAAGCCTTTTGAAACAAGCCAGATGGCCGAAGAACATATACAGCATTAAGAATCCCCGGAAAGTACGCCTTAATAAATTTTTGAATATAGTAAATTTGCATAATTATGACCGTCTATGGTAACTACCGATATTTGCTGTAAAACTGTCTTTACTGAAGTCCACCTATCTTTCCGTCGATCCACAATAAGTTGAAAACCAAGGTCGGCATCCTGTAACCTATAAGAAATAAATTCAAAAAAAGAATTCAAAAGAAACTAACTTACGAACATACAAAATATAACAAAATTTTGTTCAATACTAAAATATAAAATATAAAAATTTAAAGAACATGATTTCAGAAAGCGAAGGGACCCAACATATGTATGTATATATGATTTCATTATGCAAGAGATGAAAGAGAAACAATGCTACGTTGAAAAATTTTCAGAATGCTGGAAGATTTAATAAAGTGGGTAAGTATATGTAAATTCGTTGTGTCTTAATTTTCTTCAATCAAACTGTATCTCGAAAAATAATGTTATTAAGCTAATTTATGTTATGTAGGCTATATACAAAAGTTTGACAAAATATTCTATAATGTTTAAGTATTTCATATGATTCTGATTAAGTCAATCTCCATTCTGCACTCCTAGCACGTACTCTGGAAAACACCATAGATAATTAAAAGATAAATGCCTAGATGCCTTCTAGAATTGGCTATGTAAGGTAAGGTAATTAGAGGAATCTCATTCCTCCGACTTCCTTTGATGAATCCAAGCATAATCCTGCCTTTCCGATAAATTGAGTTGTGAGATTTTTGTAAATCAGGCTGGCCAGAGATATTATCATATTGCACCCAAATCTTAACGTCGTCAGCTTTCATGGGTTCTATATAGTCGGTCACAGCTTTAAGCCGGCCATCCAAAGGCATGTTGGCGAACATGCTCGCCAAAAAATGAATTTTTGTATAAATTTGTTGCTCATTGTTCGCTGCGCAAACACGTAGACAGGAAAGTGATCAACAATGTTAACAGCAGCGATTTAAATAGCTCCCTTGCGGTATCTCAAAAGTTACTTGGGATCATCTTGCGATCACATATGCATGATCTATTCAAGGAAAGTCCCCATTTAATCGAGATTACTGACAAGAAGTGTTAACAGGGACAAGTGCATAACTAACATTAATACAAGTGGCATAAATCTAAAATTATGTGATTAAATTGACTATCAATAGATTGATTTTGGTTGTCTAATAAGTCAATTTGGACACTAAAATTTGTTTATAAAACTTTAAAGGACAAGTCTGTTTTTTTTTTTAGAAGCTGGAAGTTGTAAAAACATTAATTAAATAAAAAAGAATACTCCTTACGGAAGAGCCTAAATTCATCTTACAGTGCTCTAGCATTTATATTAAAAAGTGGCTTCGCAAAAAGCCAATATAAAAAACGAAATACAAACTCTACTTTTGTGATATAAACTATATTAAAAGTCGGCTAATTTGTATCTAGCCCGAGAAAGGTTTACTAAATAATATATGAATACTTAGAAAGAATTCCAAAATATTTAGCATACTAAACTTTTACTATTTACATAAATACTTACGATGGTACTGATGTAAGATAATGAATAATTTTTTTGTAGTCGGCCTCTTCCAACAAATGAAAATTATTGTTATCCGGAAAGGTGATTAACGGACACCCCTCAGGAGAGCGTCCACCACTAATGATGATATGCTGTGAATGCAAGAGATCGGCTACATCGGCTATGCTAAACGCAGCAGTTATCTTAACACTCATTTGCTCCAGAAGAGAACTTGTTTTCTCCATTGGCCCTTGCAAGCTTATAGCGTTTGTAGCACATTCAATATCTAGGGAGATATTTGATGTAATCGAATCGCTGGTGTGTTGCAGATGTTCTCCTCCAAAGTAATGTGATGGTGAATTAGTGAGGGACTGAAAGAATGCCGTCTGAGTGGACGCACCACTGCTTACTGAAATCTGCGAATCAACCATATGCTGATTAATCTGTTGATGCTGTCGCGCAATATTCTGTGTCGGCTTCGGTGGTGATTGATTTGACTCGGTCGGTAAAAGTTCAGCGTCATTTTCTAATGTGAAAAATAGAATCGAATAGAAGAATTAAAATAATGTTCAGGTATTGTATTTAAGATATTGAAAAAGAAAAAATGATTAAGCTTTTACATTAACAGCTTTAAATTTACCAAGCAAGTAACAGTAAGAAGACTCAAAAGATTCCATATTCTCTACTTTCCTGACAGATAAACTTAACTGAAAACATACATATATCATGACAAGTCACTGGAGAACTGATATTATTATTATATAAAATTTACTCTTTGTCACCCGTGAAGATTGCAGTTCGATCATATGTAATTAATTCAATAATTCAATTTTAGAATAATGCAAAATATGTCTAAAATTATTAGCATTATATGCATTTCAACCTTTATATGTTAAGAGTGAGAGTATATAGAATACTAACTGCAAAGTTTCATTCAGATAGCCTTAAAACTGAGAGACTAGTTTGCGTAGAAACGAATGGACAGACGGACATGGTTAGTTCGATTCAGCTGTTGATGCTGATTAAGAATATATATAATTTATAGGGTCAGAAAAGTCTCGTCACTACGTTGCAAACTTCTGACTAAAATTTTAATATCCTGCAAGGGTATAATAAATAAAAGAGAAAAACAATTGTTTTTGTTGCCAACGGTTGCTTTCCATATCCTTGAATTATATACCTTCTTCGTTTCGATGTTGTTTCCGCGGTTGCTACTGCTGATACACCTTTCTAAGCTTGCTTCTCCCACGCTCTGCCGCTTTATGTCTCCCTTTTTAGCTTTCCCTTCCTCACCACGTATAACGTAATAGGTTATACCCAGTTATATGACTCTAAGATCTTAAACGATGTCTAAGCAAAACAGTACGTATTTCTGAATTACAGACTCATCCGACATAGCCTATCTCCTAATAAATAACCGCAATTATTCTGTGATAAGATGTGAGAAGATTCGTTATTCAAATGTAGTGTACATACTGTTCTCGAAACCTTCAATATTCGTCGCTGAAGCTACTGGTGTACATCAATATGATAGTCACCACCTTCTCCACGGAGGTGCTCCGCATGGTACCTTCTGGAATCGCACTACGGTACGGCTAATGTGAGCAACGTCGGCGTTAATGAACCTTACGTCAATCCACAATCCGCTTCGTACCTTATGGGAGAGGTGAAAGCCCAACCAATTTCCAAAATCGACGATATGTTACTGCGCTCGGATGACGAGTCACTAAGTCAGTCGAGTTCCTTTCTGCCCACTCAATCGAAACGCAACCGCTCACATAAAGTGGCGGAGTGCGTAGCTAAGATTCGCAACGCAGAGTACGGTATTAGCACGAAGCTCGTCCACGCCAAGGATATCCCTTGAAGACCCAGAGTTCGCATCTGGTTGTCAAAGGGGAGATAAAGCCAGCCGTTCCTATTTGTCATCAACCAGCGATGCTTTGAATAACTGATGACCCTCCAAACATTACTCCGTAATAATTCTGACCGTCGTGCATATAAATCTGAAGCCTGAATCTTGAAGTCCTTCTTCGAGGACATCGAAGGAGGACATCAACATCAGCTACACTATACAACAACTCAAATAGAAAAATGGAGGGTCTTGACACATCAATCTTTTACAGACCATAGATACATATTCTATAAATAATCTCAGCAAAACGCAATCCCGCAACACAAACTGGGGACTATGAAAAGATTCTACAGTCTAAGGGGTACAACATGTCCACCCCAGAAGCAATGAACAAGTATGCCGAAAACTTTAGAAATATTCTCAACAACGCATACAAGGATTCGTGCAGACTCACATACTCTAAAAAAGACACAATGATGGAGCAAAGAGCTAAGCGAGGAAAAAGGTTGGGAAAAGATTTAATACAAGTTACGAAACCAAAGACTGGCGACCGTATAAGGAACTCTTAAAGTACGTTCTGCGAAAGAATAAATAATTCGCCTAGGTTGAGAAAAATATTAGCAAGAGGGCAAGCAAGCCCCACCCTTATAAACAACCCCGACAGCACGAGAACGACGACACCAGAAGAGTCACCAGAAATCCTGCTGGATACACACTTTCCAGGAAAACAGAACGAAGAACTCGGACCAACGAAAAGCAATAGGGCAGTCTAGCAGATACAAGTGGAAGAGATACAACAGAACTTAGTAGCAATCATCACACAATTTTTGTGAAGAGGTGCTGTCTCCACTGCTTTGGCTGATAACATATATGACATATTGAAAGCACTTAACATTGAAGGAGTATAAGTGGTAGCATACGCAGACGATGTAATCCTACTCTCTTCAGGACCATTCCCCACTGTCATCAGCGAACTAATGACAATTTGTAATAACCCAGAAGCTTATGCTCTTCAAAATATGAACAAAGAACCCCAAATAAAAAAAAAAAAACAAAACACAGGTAGATGGTGTAGAACTAGAGCTATCGTAAGAGGCAATGTATCTGGGAGAACAAAACATCAGCGAAAGTGTCAATAAAGGTAGATTTTTCGGAAAAAGCTCTACTCTCTGGCTCTACAAAGCGGTTGTAAGACCCATACTCACATAGTAGGAGGTTTTGTACGGTATGGTGACCAGTAGTATCTAGGGCCTACAACATCCAGAAACTTACAAGGATACAGAGATCGGCATACGCAGGTGCCACGGGAGCATTAAGATCATGCCCTGCGGCAGCTTTGAAAATCATTCTAACACTTCATCAGCAACACAGTAGACCAGTAGACCCCGGTACAACTGAAGGCAAGCCAGAGCCACAGCGGACAACAATAGACACCGACTATGTGACAAGAGAACTGCGATCCGGCATTGCATATTCATAACTATATGCCCTACAAAGTAGGAATAGAGAAGTAGTCAACCTAACTACAATACGACATGCTTGTCAGTTTGGTTAGGGAGGCGGCGCTGACGTGACTTTCGATATTGGAGAAGAATTATGATTATGAATAAGTATTAATAAACGAACGGCTAAATAATTGTATATCTAAACCTAATTAGCCCGACCTAAACATGTGCACAGAGATGTCTGCTGTAAGTATATTTTTTAATACGAAATTTCCTTTTTACTAAACTTGTTGCGTTATACTATTAGGGAGAATTGGAATCTTTAAAATTAGCAATTGAGCATAGAGGCACCGTTGGAGGCGTTTTCTATAAGCGTCTATCTATCGGAAGACGTATCGTCTTCGTTCGCGGGATCCACCTTAAATAATTTATAGATTTGATGTAGATTTTTCGACATTAATCGGCGATCTACGATCTGCTGATTAAAAAGAAAGAATGATCCGAAATAAACACACACTGACAGCGATGCAGAAAAGTTTTTTGTGACTTATAAGCAATATCCGTGTTTGTGTAATCATTAAGAGTAACTTATTTTTAAAAATTAGTTTAAACTTTAACTGTCCATTATATGCTATTGTATAAAATTTCTCTGTAATCAAAATTTACAAGGGATAGGCCTAACAGTACCTTTCATTGGGTGTTAGCAGTTAGAATTCTATTTTCAAAAGAAGTCTGGGGATAAGATTTAAAAATTAAAGTTTCAATTGATTTGACGTAACCCTTCGTTTTTAAGTTGAGGCGGAATAATCTTACAAGTTCCGAAAGTCGAGTATTATCAATATGTGGGGCTGAACAAGGTCTGAAGATGTCTCTACTAAAAATTTCACAGTCATTGGGAAGACACAATTAAAAGACGCCGGCATAAAAGGCTGACAAGAATGTCCTAAGCGTGCATTTTCTTGCGTTGTGCAAGCTAATCGCGTAATGCTAGTATAGTAATCCTTCTTGGATAACGTGACAGTAATCGAGAGAGTGTCTTAAAGCACTCACAACTCTCTTTCAACAACCACAGCTCACCCAAACTATGCCATGACCAGCCGTGAGCCATCCGAGCCCAACAACGAGGGCAGCAAAGCAGAGCGGCGATATGGGAGGGGAAAGGATAGGAGAACGAACGAAACTGTCTTAAAAAGAGAACTGACTGAGGTCCTTAAGCTATAAGTGGAAGTCGAAGAGATAGAAACGACAGAGAACCAAAAAAGAACCAGCCGGTCATACAGCATGTACGTGCTGCTGACAAGGGCCGTGAAACGCAGGAGGCCTAGGCGGGTGATGATGGCGTTTCAGGCTACAAGGAAAGAACCAGTCGCAGGAGAATAACTAAGTTGCGATGAATTCCAGATTGTATTCAGGATATGAATTGGAGCGTCCCGGAGAGCAATAAGCAGAAGCTGGTACCAAGTCCTGGGGGAACAGGGCAGGTGGTCCGGAACCAGAACAGAAATAACGCTCGCCACCGGTTCTAGACAGAAAACCGATAGAAAGTTTGAGAAGGGAGGGAGATTATTCACGTCTATTTAGTAGCACGCACAAAGTAGTCTGCAGCAAAAGTCACTTTTATTCATTAAAGAAATTCCATACCATATTAATCAATGAGTCATATAGTTCATAAACCCATCAACATATAATGACAAAAATTCCTTGACCTCAAATTTGTTTGATTTGCTTGTTTTTATACCCTTGCAGGGTATAAGAAGTTAAAAGTAAGTAACGCAGTGAAGCAGTAATTTCCGACCATAACATACATATAAAGTAAATATATTCTTAAAGAGCATCAACAGCCGAGTCGATGTAGCCATGTCCGTCTGTGCGTTAGTCTGTCCGTCCGTGTATCCGTTTCTACGCTAACTAGTCTCTTAGTTTTGATGCTATCTGAATGAAACTTTGCAGTTAATCTTCTATAGGCTCACTCGTATATAAGTCGGAATGGGCCGGATCGGACGACTATATCATATAGCTGCCATAGGAACGAACAGAAATTTAATAATACAATAATACATATGAACATTTTTTTAATAACTAATCATTTGAAAGTTAATAAATTATCTGTACCAAATATCTTAATTAAAGGATATAACCTTTCAGCACATTTGCTGTTTCATAAATGCCATAATCTATTTGATTTAATTCCAAAGCATTGCCCATATTTCTTACAGAATCAAAATCGGAATATTGCCCCTTTGAAATTTTATGCACTTTACATGTTGTAAAAAATTAAGGACCTTAAAAATATCAGTTAATTGTTATACGTTTGTGTCACAACGCGCTTTCAAAAGTGCCGTTATAGAGAAAATTTACTTCATGGTCTATAATTATAAATGTGAAAGTTCATTTAATAATTCGCTCATTTAAATCAATGTTTATATAAAAAAATATTTAATAAATTAAATACAAATTCAGCATTGAGGTTTAAAATATTTTGTATTTATTTGTATAATAATGATTTTTTTAGCAAGTTTAGCAAAGTTACAAATGATTGTAAAACTATAACTGTAAAGCTGTTTTTAACATATATATATATATTTAATATATATTTTATTAATTATTAATGATAAAATTAAAATCGCGTTTTATTTAGTTCCTCTTTATTTCACTCTTCAAACCCGAATGTTCCACTTTTCCCGTTACCCATGATTTTTACATCTGCTTAACATAGGTTTATATAACATAAGCTTAACATGCATAGGATTAACATACATGACTCTTTACTAGCCAACTACAATACATACATACATACGTATTTTTTGTTCCGCCCCGGGTACGGGGAAACAAAAACGGCGGTCCTTAGCCTGTCAAGTTTAATGGCGACGGAGGTCAGGCGAGGCGAGGTCCGCATAGGATGGACCAGATGCAGAGTGCGGGAGCGTAAGGGCCCTCCTCGCTGCTTCAGATGCCCGGAACTTGGTCACAAAAGCGGTAGTTGCATCAAGTGCGGCGAAGCAGGCCACAAGGCAGCTGTCTGCTGAACGTGACCAGTGGGCCCCCCGGCTCCGGAGAGGCCAACCACCTACAAGAACCGTATGCAGTTGATCCAACTTAACCTGAATCACTGCAGGGCATCGCAGGATCTGCTGATGCAGACGGTGCGCGATGTAGAGGCAGATGTGGCCATCATCAGCGAACCTTACAGGGTGAGAGAGGAAGGAGAGTGGAAAGGCGGCGCTTTGACTCTGTGGCGACGGGCAACGGCGGATGTCCAACATCATGGCAGCCGAAGGATACGTGAGGGCGGAAGTTAGCTTGCTATCACATCTACAGCTGCTATCTGGCGCCTAGCCTCCCGCTGGAGGCGTTCTGTAGGATTCTGGAAGACCTAAGCTGCTACCTACTTGGAAGGGCCAACGTCATAGTTGGAGGTAACTTCAACGCCTGGGCCCAGGAGTGGGGATCCGTCTCGACCACCGTCGCGCGGTGCTGGAGGCGTTTGCCGCGACAGACGTTGTCCTCCTGTTGCTCTGTTGGAGTACCCTAGGGAAAAAGGGCCCACCAAAGCATACCGGCCTGACACGCTGTGCACCCGGGCTTTCACAAATGCGCTAGACGGCATGGCAGTAGGAGCGTCGGGTGGAGCCAATGAGACGGCGAATCGGATCCCAGCAGCCCTGGAGCATGCCTGCGATCAGAGTATGCGGCTGAGAGGGTCGTTTCGAAGGAACCACAGGCCAATATCTTGGAGGGCGACGAGATCACCGATCTAAGGTCCACCTTCCGATCTAAGGTCCACCTGCCTTCGAGCCTGTAGGCAGCTGACACGTGCGCGCGGCTCCTCGTGAGTAGTCGCGTGTAGCGAGGCCTTCAGAAAGGCGAGGAAGACTCTTAAGACGGCCATGAGAGGCGCACTTCCTGCAGCTCTACGACGAGGCGGAGGACGACCCCTTAGGCCAAGCGTACAGGATGGTTGTGCGCATCGTGCGGGCGCTGTTCCCGAGAGGAGCTTCGCTGACCATGGAGCCGAGTGTGGTGCGCCACCCCGACGATGCCTGCGAAGTCTCGAAAGCGGAGGTGACCCGGATGGGAAGGAGCGTGCGCCCTAAAAAGGCGCCGGGGCCGGATACTGTACCCAACAGGCCACTAAAACTATACATCGCACTCCACCCGAGAGAGTTTGCTACGCTGTACTCTAAGTGCCTGGAGAAGGGAACCTTTCCGGAGAGAAGGAAGAGGCACAAGCTGCTGGTACTATCCAAGCCTGGCAAGCCGCCGTGGAAGCCATCCTCCTATAGTCAGATTTTCCTGACCGATAACACTGGCAAGGTGGTCGAAAAGCTCGTGTCAGCTAGACTGACTGCTGCCATCCAGAAGGCCGGTCTCTCCCCGAGTCAGGAGACTTGGATTCAGGAGAGGGAGGTCTACGCTTGGGGCCAATGAGATGGCTAAGGAAATAGCTGGATCCGCCATCGCGAGCAAGAGGTGGAAAGACGGCTCTAAGAGCTTCTGTCTAGTGGTAACGCTAGTGGGACGGAAGGAAGTCTCGCCCGTATACTTCTCAATACTAGAGGTCCCAGACAGATCACCAGGAAGCTGCTGACGATCGTCGTCACTTCCCAGATCCTGTATGCGATGTGGGCAGAAGCAGCCGAAACCAAGTCCTATATGCGTGGCGTCGAGGCCACATACAGATTGTGCGCTGTCAGGGTGACAAGCACATTCAGAACGGTCTCGGACGACGCAGTTCTGATGATAGCTGGCTTGATCCCTCTGAGGGAGCTGAGGGTCCGCGAGAAGTCGGAGATGCGGAACGCACTACGAGGTTTTGAAAGACCGGTAACTAGAGCTAAAGTTGAGATGAAAAGCGCGGTCAGAAGAAGGAGCTACGGAAGCTGGCAGGCGAAATGGGATGCATCGTATAAAGAGCGATGTGCGCACAGGCAGTCCCCCCAGGTCCCCAATATCTAAGCCTGGATGGACCCAGGTTCTGAGCTGACATACCTGCTTCCGTAGCTACCTTAAGAGGTTCGGCCACGACGGGCTGCTCTAGAGCAGATAGCAGGAGCGGAAACCAGGGTGGACAAGCTGTGCATGTGGGAAGCGACAGCGGCTTTCTCGGCAAAGGTGTTGAAGACACTTAGAGCGCTGGAGAGATTAAGAAGGGCGCGGATGGGATAAGCGGCCTACCATTTTGCGAAGCATTGCACAATGAGGGTCTTTGCCCCGTTATATTGTGTAAATATACATGGTAACATAGGTGTAGTTAAATTAAATTAAAAAAATCGAATACAAAAAAAAACATTGGTATTTTTTAAAGGGTCTGAAATTATTCCTTAACTGTGTTGCAAACTGTATTATGCTAATTTTGTGGAGGGGATTAGTTTCTCAATAATATCAACAATTTTCCTAATCACTATTAATTCCACATATGAACCTAGACAAGCGAGCACAGTCTCGCTCTTATTGATGGATAAACCGAATTATTCATTCTGTCCAAGGAAAATAGCATGTACAAAGGAAATTATTGCTCTGAAGGCTCAGAGCATCACTTTTGAGCAGTTTAAGCAGTATTGTATCAACAAAAGGACTTAATTCACGCAGTTACAAGTGAAAAGCCTTAACGCAGCAATTGTGTCAGTCCTGTCAAAGCTATCCATAGAGGATCCCACAAGTGTTACCAATTTGTCAGATATATTCAGCAGACCATTAATTTACCGTACTGTAGGAGTACAAACACAACTCCATCTCACATACTTATAAGAATCAAGATCATATCTCATTGGGTTTGACGGTTTCAAAAAAGCGAAAGCGAAAAGCGAATATTGTTCTAAGTTTTCAAGTTGATCCGACTAATAGTTTCAGAGATACAGGTGGACGTTCGAAATCAGGTATAGGCTGAGCGGGCTGAAGGTATAACGCAGCTGCACCTTAAACGCGCTTTTCTCAAAACTATCAAATTATACTCAAAACTAATCAATTATACTCAGGTCTTCGAGATACCATTTACAAGGTTTTGAACGAAAGATTTTTTTTAATTACAACTATTAAAAACAAACGAGAGACATTTATATCGAAATTTGGATTTTTTATAAAAACGTCTGCCAAAAATCAAATTTTCAGTTTTTTTCCTTCGTTATTGTCTTTACTCAGAGCTCGCAAATAACTATTGGCCGTTCGTTGCGAGCACAACCGAAAAAGTTTATACTCTCTCGCTCTAGCTCTGAGCATGAGACTATTGCTGTCTTGACTGCTTTTCGTTGAGCTCTTTGTATTTCACTCTTTTAATGAGTAGTGCGTAAAGAGCGGAACGAGAAACGCTCAGCACAATGGGAGTCAGCAAAAGATCAATTGACCAAAAAACTCAATGCAAACGGTTTTCACATTTACTTTCGTTGTTGTGGAAAAGAAATAATATAATTTGTTAAATAGAACAATTTAAATTTATTTTCAAATATTTTTGTTAACAAGTTCCATTTTGATTCCATATTCCTTATAACAAAATGCTATTAAAAAGCAACAGCAACAAAATTTAGAAAATGTCTTAAAATTTTTTAATTTTTTTTTTTTGGCTACCCGTGGAAATGCCCATTCATATTTTTTGCCCGACATTTTAATACCGCTAATATACAAATTGATTTGTTCTTTTCCAAATTAAATTTAAAGAATTGGTGTATTTTTTATTTAACCCTTTCCCATTTTACACAGCAAATATTTTACAAAACAGACGCTTAACGCTATGCGTGTGAATGTATACCAACACATACGCAAAAGACTGTTTGCTTCACTGAACACGACAAAACGATCTTGGAGCAACCAGAACCAAACAGAATAGAAAAAACGGTTTCGCCCTGAGCGCGAGCGAGCTTATTCATGAACCCATAAATCGGTTACTCTCCAAGTCTTTACGTTACAAGTCAGAAAAAGACACTTATTTGCAGAAAACGAGAAACGGTCGACAGTTATTTGCGAACTCTGTCTTTACTAAAACATGTATTTTTATTATTTTTATTTAAGATGATCATGTAAAAAGTTCTGCTGACAACGCGGAGGCACCTTTTTCCGGGGGACTGCCAGAAATGGCGTCGTAATGACCGCCATTTTGATATATTTTTTTTTATTTCACAAAATGTTCATTCTTCTAAATAATAAAAAGTTTCATTAAAATACTTCATTTTTTACATGCAGAAAAAAAATTATTTAAGAAAGCACGAGGAAACCCATGTAACCCCTTAATCAAATCCGGCCTGGGTAGATTGAAGCCTATTTGTGTTCACCAAGTGTGTATAAATAACTGGGAAAGCGTGCTCTTGTCAAGAATAGATCTTTAAGATACCATACAGATCGCGTAAAAAAATATTTTTGAAGGGCAAGAACGGTACCTTAAGATAACATAGGTTTTCATTTATAAAGAAACCGTATTAAACGTACAGCACCTCATATGTACCCAAAATCAATTTTTCTAAAACGTACCCATTCAAAATCAGTAACAGTCTTTACCAAAACAATCCAACGATATTATTCCACTCTCGTATAAGTTTCGGTATTGTATTTAACATTTAGATCCGTTAGGGCAAAATATCCTGACTTATGATTTGTTTTGCATGCATACATACGTTTGTATGTGCAAACATACGTACATACAAAAATCTATTATTATTACCAACCGTTTAATTCGGATTGTCCTTTCGGCAACATGTCCATTGCTCTGTTTGCTTTGGAAGCACTGTTCTTAAAATGTTCCAGAAAGTGATCAATTTGTTCTTCAATTGAGTGTGACTGTAGGTTTTCCATTTCAAACGACGTATTTAGAGCTTTTTCATGCGGTATTGACATTCACATTTTGTCTCGATTATTTTAAAATAGTAGATTTATCATCACAATTTTTTCAGTTTGAATTTGGTAAACTAAAATTATTTAGATTTTAGTTATTAACATAATACGGCAATTAACACAACAAATATTGTAATGTATAACGACTAAAATTTCACCCGCTTTGAATGAAACACATGTTCGTACATACATTTATGTAAATAAGCGTATGCAATACATACGATGAACAAACAGACATGAGGCCAAGCCATTACTGCGCATGTACGTATCCTTCAATACCATAGTATCAATTGACTTATACAGGGTGCACCATCTTGTGATAACTGATGTTTTGAAGACGAAAGACGAATCAAGAAAAACATAAGTTACCAAATATACCCTGTATCTTCTGTGAGCTCGGCAGCTGCCAAGTAGCATTTAAGGGTAACTGTTATGTTGCCGGTCTTAAAATACAGAGATAGTCAAAAGTATTTACACAAATTAAAATGACTTGCACATCCAAACTTCTTTTAGTTGTTATTCTTGTTGTTAACCAATTTCCCTGAAAATTTCTTTATTGCATAGATTGATCAATCCAGAAACAGGCCTCTATATATTTCGCTCTGAAACTGAAGACAAAGCGCAAAATTGGTCACACTGACTCCTGAAGCCAGCTGATTCTCGTAAAAAATTTTATCGAGAGATATTAAAATAAGAAAGAAAGCTAACTTCGCCACGCCGAATTCCTACATTCATTACAGTCACCTATACTTACTATATTTACAGTTGTTCAGTTACAGTTTTACATTCACAGTTTGGTATTTTCCTCTATATATTTAATGATATGGCAGCTATATGATATAGTAGTCCGATATTCATAAAATTAAATCCGAAGTGCTAGAATAAAACAAAATTGCTATATCTCAAATTTTATAAAAACCTGTTAAAAACTGGAACAGTAAAAATTTTTTCCAACAATTTTCCGATTGTTCATATGGCAGTTATATGATATAGTAATCCTATAGAAATCCTAATATTAGAACAATACAAATTGGGTATCCAAAATTTGATGAAAATCTGAAAATCTATTACCCTTTTTGTGAGAAATGTACTGTATTTGTGTGATATATTGACTGTTTGTAGGGGGGCGATCTGCCGCTAAAGTTCCTGGGGTTGAAAAATAGCTCCCGCGACGCAGTCGAAAAAATATAAGCGTATCAGCTAAGCTTAAACATAAGGGTCGCGCAGCGGCCGACCAGAGGGCCTCCTGACGTGAACATTGACAAAATAAACTATTTTATCAACTTTCTTTCAATTGCATAGAAAGCCATATATGGCCAGCTCGGAATACCGCTAAATTCATAAAAAGCTATATATGGCAAATTACGCAAAATACGTTGAAAGACGGCTTAATTATAATTGTTGGTCTTTTAATTTAATAGTAGAACGACCTGACCCATTCCAACTGCAACTGCAACTGCAATATTAAAAAAGTAAGTTTCATTCAAATAGCTCAATATGTGAGACTATTTCATATTATATATAGATAAGCATGTATGTATGTATGTATGAATAGTTTGAATGCATCTTATTATTTTTAATTACATAAGATTATAAAGGAATGAATACGAATAAAACGCCACGGCTAAGATATATTTTGTCGGGTGGACTGCCGCAATTTTTTCTCTATTTCAAACTGTCGTAAGTCGGTTCTCTGCAAAAAGTCCTGACGTTCTAAATATCTGAAATGTTACCAAAGTTATAAGTATTATAGATATGTATAAATATGCAAATTATAATTAAACTAACCCATCTTTTCCCTTGTTGTGGGTGCTAAGTTCCTCGTTTAAACCTTCGTCAGATTTAAAGGTATTCCAGTCTACCTTAGACTTTTCCAGCACAGACATTTTCTTCCTTTTTGTAAATCGATCTAAGACTGCGCTGACACTGCTGCCCTCAACCTGCCGCTTGGGAGCACAGACCCTTGGATCTGTGTGTTTTTTTTTTACACCTTTCGGCTTTTCAACGCCGTCCGAGGCTTGTTCTGTGGCTGTATGGGAAAGTTCAAGTGCATCGGAATTGACATGGATAGCTGCTTTGTTAGTCTCTTTATCAGAATTGGTTTCAGTGTTATTTACTTTTTTTGAACCAACATCGCTAAGGAAATCGGCCCACAGCGTGTCAGATCGAGTTTTATCGGCCTCTTCGTCGGACTGTAACTCCTCCTTTTCCGACGATCTTATGATGTTTTCAGAGGCTGCAGATTGCCGTGTCTGGCGCGGGGCTGACATTGAGACATTTGGAATAGGATAATTTTTTGGTTTTAAGTTAATCCGGCGTTGTTTCGAAGATTTGTTATTCGATTCTTCCGGGTCCTCACTGTCGTCTGAATCTTCACTGCTGCCCGGAGTCGAATTATCTCCATCATTAATATAATCTTCATCGCTTTCAGTGTCCGAAGTGTGGTGGTTGCTTTTGTCCATGGCGTAGCTGAATTACGGTTACTTATTTTCTTCTGTACTCTCTAGCCGAATTCAGTTTACTTTTAAGTTTACTTTTTTTTGGAATTTGTTGCAGTGTGACCGCTCTAAAAGCATCAGAGAATACCTTCAGGGCTTCAGAAAAATATGGGGACTATATCAAAGTAGCGTCGAAACTAAAAGTTAAAGTAAAGCCTCGTTGCCATAGCCTATTCACATTAGATACCATCTACCGTCCACCATCCATGATTATAAAACAAGTTTAACGTGCAAACTATCTAAATTAGGGTATTTCCGCTGCAAACTTACAAACGAAAGTCATTCGTAAGCCTTGGATATATGAATATATGAAATTAAAAATTTGCAAAGTCATTAGAAAATCTCAGCTGTTTCCAGCTCGCTATATTTTTGTCATTTTCAGTCATTTAGTTAGTCAGTCGGATAGAAAATACTGAAAATAAATATTCAACATATTTAGGCGAAAAACTAATTAAGTTGACCAATAACCATTATCAGTTTACAATAAATTAATCAAATGTTAACGTAAATCGAATGTCAACATTTTAGATGATGACCATACACCGGTAAATAAATAACACTTTTATAATGTTTATAAAACAGTTACCGTCAAAGAACTAGATTTCATTAAAGAGGATCAGAATTAAAAAGAAAGATATTTATATGCACGGTATTTTAATTAACGAAATTGTCTAAAAGTATTGGTTGAGCGAAATTGTTTGTGCTATAGCGTGAACCATTGGTAGATTAAAACAACACAACTAGGATATAGAAATAAATGTTTGTTGAAGTGAAGAGAAATTTTATTTGTAATTGACATGGTTGAAATTTAACATTTCCGTGCGGTTTCAGATTTTGTTCGGCCTGTTTATTATCATTCATATAGGAAGCACAGGTCCCCTGCACGAAGAGCTTATTGAGCAGGTCAGGGAACGTAGGTATCTTGGGGTGACTATGCACGCTTGCCTTTTGCTAAACATTAAAATCACGTTCGAAGGAAAGGTTTAATAAATGTACAGGGTCTTAAAGCTGTCTGAATTTATAAGACCATTTTAGCCCCTTCTGGGAGATATGGCATTTTGGTGTATGAAATTGGATTCAAGTCCAACCTGGACCATATCCAGGTGTTCCAAAATAAGTTGCAGAGCACTGGTGGTGAATGGTTTATCCGGAACACTGATCTAGCTAGGAACCTCCATGACCTCCATTTAGACATCATTACGAGCAAGCCAGTAACTGTATCCACAACCGAATATCTTACCCAGACATTCGGCGCAGACTTAAGAAGGCCGACCCTTTGTAAAAGAGGCCTTTGTAAAAGAGGGATCTTAAAAATCTTATTTTTCTTAAACACTTATAAATGATCCTTTCGAACTACCCCCTACACAATTGTCAACGTTACAATAGTATAGTAATAAATTATTCCGTAACATAATTCGACTTTTTGAATTCTGCAATGACATTAGTCTTTCCTTACCCTAGGATGATTCATTCGGTGTGTACTCAATGTCCAAGAACCGTGATTGATTGCTTATACATTATCACATTGGTTCAGCTTCAAAGTTAGTTAGATCCAACTTCTCGTACATCTGCCAATTGGGATATCAATCAATCAATCATATCGTCTTTCTGTACGCGCCTAAGTAATTCTGAACAGCAGATGTATTCTTTAGTCCAAACGGAAGACGCTTAAACTCAAATAGTCCATCCGTGTTGATAAGCGCAGTGAATTGTTTGCTTTCGGCTTGCATTTCGAATTGGTAATAGCCGCTATTCAACTTTAAAGATGAAAAGTATGAGCGCTAAAACTTTCTAACGACATCCAATACCGATAAATTATTAGAAATTTTAAATAACTGGAGTTTGAGCAGTGTGAGATTATACAATCCAAACCTTTTATTTTTAAGCTGAACTTTTTGGTAAACTAAAATGGCTTGTTCGAGATTAATGGATATTCAGTAAAATATGAATTCATGGCGTTAACAAAAATATCCACGTCGTCATCTATGTCAGTGTGCAAGTATAAATCAGACCAATTAAAATTAAGCAGCGCCACCACCCTAAGGGGTCATTATTTAAGAATGCCGTTTCCATCTTATGTGCGTCTTCAAATGGCGCTCCACTTAGTGCGTCAACGTGACCTATCTGTGATCTTGCTCGTTGAACGATGTCGATTTCAAACTTTCATTCGTAACCACCATCTTGCAATTCGGCGTTTAAGCTTTCGTCTCTCCATGGACGTCTTTAATGCGTTACAAACGGTGGCAAATTGAATCACTTTGCCATTAGTATCTAAATCGCTCTAATAACTCGACGACCGCTAAGGCTTCAAGCACGTAACTTTGGTCATTTTCTCTGGCTTTGAAGAGGCTCGGCTATAGTATCCCATCGGTTTCAGTTAATCCTTATCTCTCTGCATAAAAACTCAGCATCTAAGCGGTGGCTTGTTACAACAGGCTTTGACGTGTGGGATATCATCAGTTCATCAAAAGCATTTTCCTTTGGTTATTCCCTTTTAAAATGTTTGTCCTGGTGGAAGGGATTCGCAATGGCGCAAATGATGTCATCGCATACCCGGATACGAATTTCCTTTAATTATTGTGTTTATTGAACTGTGCAATGATGTGAGCTGATTGATGCTTATACATCTCACATTTTTTTAAATTTAAATTTGGTAATAGAGAGTCCTACAAAGACCATCCTTTTAGACCACAAGTACATACAACAGATTTAATATTCTTCAGAAAAATCAACTGGGCTATAGACTCCGTTTCGGGGATAAAAACACCGGAACTAGATGGAATATTCCCAGCCAAAGGAATAAAGGCCGATAAACGTCACTTCGTTCTTACTAAAGACGCTAGTAAAACTGCTGGGGAAAACTGCGTTGTGGGAAGACTACTGTCAACCAAACAGCATGTCTACACAAATGGAAAATCAGTGAAGACGGCACTGTATTCGTTAGTAGCCACCATTGAGAGAGCTCTGCACAATAAGGAACATGCGCTTTTGTAGACATATCCGGGGCATTCAACAACGTAAGCAATGGCGCAATAATGGACTGCCTATAACCGACCACCACGCACCCCGCAATCAATTTCTGGATAAGAAAACTAATTAGTTGTTAGCCGGTACAATCTGTGCAATTGGGGCTCCGTTTCAATGGGGAAAGGTGCGCACAGAGACACGCCGCAAGGGTGAGTCCTTTCGCCCCTTCTATGCAATCTAGTGGTTGATGACCTAATCAAGAGGTTTGAGAGGAAGGCCCCGAAGATAACAGCTTATGCTGTTAAGCAATACTATCACGGGAGTCGACAATGACAATTTTACGAAGTGAAATGAATCCAAGGCAACTGTAACCTTGGAACATTTAATCTGCAGGTGTGGGGCACTCACGCAAGCAAGAACTCGGTACCTAAGTGCTGTATTACTGACATCACTAGCATATGCCTCCAAGAAGACGCGAAGATACTTGCCTTCATCAATAAACCAATGACCTTCATGGACTTCAAGGACCAGGTCCATACAAATTACATTCCGGATTTAACGTGACCTAACTTAAAAGATAGGTGCTGAGTGTAAGCAACTATGGCTTCGGTAAGAATATGTGTGCAAATACCTACAATATTTATAGAGCCCTTTTTGCGAACTGCGTTGGTGTCATCAGCGAATCATTGGCAAATAATACTAGATTTGCTTCCAGTGTCAAATAACGCATTATAACTTTAAGCGTTGAGAAAGATTATAATTTTGAGCATTTTGTCCTGATTTGATGCGTCCAAAGCCCATCACCTGTTGGATTTGGCAGTTTTCTTTGGGAGAGTGACAGGAGTAGCGCGTCTTCTTTCTCTGCTTCGGAAATGAATTACTAAAATGCCCGAGATCTCCCAATTACTGCCGAATTACCTCAATTACTAGATTTCGGTAAGAACTCTTCATTGTTTGCATTGGGCCGACCTTCGAATAGAAATAGGACTCGGCAGCAAATGAATAGCTATAATACTATTTTGCCTCAAAACGATTGAATCGCACTCCAAGTGCGGATATTCGAAAACAATACTCCTACACGACTTCTTTCGATCGTCGGTTGAATTTGCCAGCTTGCAATAAAATTCTGCTTCATCTAACTCCGCTCCGAACTTTACGGTAGCTGCTGCAAAACTAATCAGCTTGGTGTATATAGCTAGCTAGCCCTTCAGCTTTATGTAACTAGCTAGAAGTACAAATTTATGGTCCCTTTAATACGCACTGTTTACGTGAGGGCCCCACTGTGTCGCCTCTGCTCAGGAGCGAGCTTTCGGTCCCCGGCTTGCTCTCGCACCCCGACTACCGACGATCTCCCGCTCCCGTTTTAACGAGGCAAAGCGACCGGGAGATCGATTCTATGTTAAGATTTAGGCTCGTTTTTAGTCTTATGTATGCAGCGAAATAAAGCCCAATCATTACCACGACGCCCCCGCCTTTCATTTTCAACCCTGACGGGTTAATTCTTCGTCTCGCGACGTTGGAATTTTTTTGGCCTCCGACTAGGATTCTTTGCGGGCAGGATTGCCCCCCTAAACATTTGGTCATTCGAGCCGGATTCCTTGCAGGATATCCTCCAGGTCACCAGCAGTTCCAGGCATCTGTCCGCCAAGATAAGTACCAGTTTTCCCTCTCCGTCTATCTCCGCTGCCGATCTGCAACACTAGGCCGAACACTCAATTTCGGTAGCACTCTCGCAAGATTTCCTTTTTTCATTCGTGTCAACTCCCAGTCCGAGTTTTCCTGACATCAAGGCAGTTGAGGAACTCCAATTGCTATTCGCTCCGGTCCTCGAAAATTTCCATCGGTGTCCGATTGTGTGTGCACCGCCATTTTCCTCTCCGTTTCTTCCATTGCCCGTTGCCCATCAACTTGCCAACGGCCGAGGCCTATGTGCAGCCATACGAAGGGGAATCTCTTGCACACACATATGTAAATATGTACACCGATCCGTGCATAGACAGTGAACAGTGAAATCGTGTTGCGGGAAAAAGGGGCATAATAAATATCGGACTGCCGGTGTGCACTTGTTTCGGTAGTTCACCCTGTTCGCCGAACAGTCCGCCGCTGCCGCGATATATTTTTTGTCGTCTTTTGTGCCGTGTCCATACCAAATATTTCTGTTCGCGGAGTTCAATACAGTCCACTTCTCGACGCTCCACTGTGCCCTAACACATTGTTCCTGCATGCCCATATATTTCCCAATATATTTTCGGCCAACGACTCCAGGAACTAATCCCGATACTATAATTTCAAAATTCAAAATGAACGAAACAATTAGCAACAAAACCCAAACGCAAGCGTTTTAATTGTTTTCAACTTAGTCGCCGCAGTGGCCATGTTGTTGTTGCCGTTTAGTTATTTGGGTCCCACACATAGGCGCCGCCTGCCGTCGGCTAAACCCAGTGAGCTTTTTGTCCACGACCAAAAGCTGATGTTTTTTGATTCCACCTTTCCAGCACTGAAATAGTTGAACATCTGCGGCTGTTAATTTTTGAAATTAACAATTAGTTCAACACCCACCAATAAATGCAGAATTTGAATTTAATCCGCGAATTTAAATTTTAGCGACCGCGATTATTTTTCCCCATTTATTCAACCTAGCCGCCGCAGTGGCCATGTTGTTGTTGATGCCGTTCGGGTTTTCTTAGTCCCGCACATACGCACTGCTTTAATGACGGCATAACCCACTGAGTTTTTTTATACTGAACAGAAGCCAAGGGTTTATTTCCACCATTTCGGCTCTTAAATATTAATATTAAAAAAAATGCAACCTCTTCTTCAGACAATCTATCCGCTCCAACGCCTGCACTCCAGCGGCAACAATTAAATTGGTTCTGCCCCCACAATTCGTTTTATTTAAATCGGCGCTCATTCGCGCTCGGCATTCCGTTATTGTTCTTAGTAAATTTTTTAACTACGGCCAACCTCTTGCCCAAATTTTTCCCCCGGGACTAGTGTAAATGAATTTCCAATCCGCATCTCCGCCACCGTCCCAGCTGATTCCGAGGCCCACTACCGAAAGTCCACGAGCAATTAGCAAAATTCCGTGAACCCTTCTTCGATACTCACTTATTCCACCGCAGAAAGATGGCTCAAACCGCAGTTGACATTGCGTTAAGAAAGTTTATTGACACAACTTACCGGGTAAATCACTTTGATTCACACATTCACACATTCATACTTCCGCCACTTCCGAATCTGCAAATTTTTCTCCCTTCATAATCCAAGTCCATCGCGAGCAGATTGGGGCCTTGTGGGAAAGGTGGAAAAGAGCTACGAGAGCTGCACCGATCTTCTTTCCGTGTCCGCTGATAGTACGTCCGCCGCGACAGTGCTTGAATCCAAATACAACGATTGTTCCTCCGTCTATCCAAGATGTGTTGCCCAACTTCAAGCAGAGATGGGCGCCTCCCAGTCCACTCAGACTTCCGACAGCTTGCAACCACCCCCTTCCGCGAGTGGTTCTCTGCCACCGGTGGACACCGAAGCTTTCGATGGTAACTACCTTCGGTGGCCCACGATCAGAGACCTTTTCACTGCGGTATATATTCACAACTCGCGTCCTATCCCGGTGGAGAAATTGTTCCATCTACTATCCAAAACAACTGGCGATGCGCACACCATTGTTTGCAAGGCCCCGCTCACCAATGAAGGGTTCGTGTCAGCTTGGCGAAGCCTCACCGACCGCTTCGAGAATCGGCGGTTGTTGGTCAAAAAATTTCAACTTGGAACGAGTTAGACGCGTTTCTGACCAAACGCCATCGTACGCTGGAGGTCATCGACGACGTCACGCCTACCGGTTCAGGGCATTTCCAGCCAAGGTCGGCGACTAAGTGCACTCCACAGCCCCGCCTTCATTCTTCCGATTTCAAGGTGATTCCAGCACCCAGAAGGTGTGACCTGTGTTCCAGAAAAAACCAACCCCTGCGTATATGTCCCCGTTTCCTCGAAATGACTGTATTCGAGCGATCAAATATCGTCCGAAGAAAGCAACTCACCACGAGGTCACCAGCAGCGGGATTGCCCAAGTGCCCACTCTTGCCTTAAGTGCCTTAAGAACAAACGGCGTCACACTTCGCTGCATCCCAGCAACGGTTCCTCCAACGTTCACATTACTCCTGAACTTTCGAGACCAGTAACCACATCGATCCCAAGAATCTCGTCGTTCTCCGCTCGAGTCGTAACTTCTCCCAATTCCGCCAATTACTGGGTCCCATACGACGGCATCAAAAGCAGGCGTACCACAGGCACTCACTCCTACCGCTGCCGAGTCTGCAGCGGAATCCATCCGCTTCGAAGATGCCAAAAGTTCCTTCTGCTAAGTGCTGAGAAGAGGCTCAGCACGGTGTCCATCAACCGTTACTGTTCCAACTGTTTGGCACACGAACATTCCCAAGGCAAGTGCCGTAGTGGTGACCGATGCAATCAGAATCACCACACTCTCCTGCATATGCCTGGAAGTCCAGTTCCAGCACCCCGATCGCACCATCGGATCACACCGGGCTCCTAATTCGCGTTGTTTACTGACCTTTCTTCGAACTGATATATGTTTTCCAGAAGATGCCTTCGCTTCGCACCACGCAAAAGTTTCGGGGGCAGACGTACGAGAGGTCCAATCCAACCAATGCCGAGTCTGCCCCTGAACTTCATCCGCTTCGGACGTTGACGTCTCCCCAGGATTATTCGCCTCTCCCCGGCATTCCTCAGCCACTCCACGGCATTTTTTCTGCCGCTCGCCAGGATACCCTGCAGACCGCGGGAACGACCATTTTGCAATCTGAGTAATTGCAAGGGTGGGCAGGATGTTTACGTAAGGGGCCCACTATGCCGCCTCTGCTCAGGAGCGAGCTTTCGGTCCCCGGCTTGCTCTCGCACCCTGACTACCGACGATCTCCCGCTCCCGCTTTAACGAGGCAAAGCGACCGGGAGATCGGTTCTATGTTAAGATTTAGGCTCGTTTTTAGTCTTATGTATGCAGCGAAATAAAGCTGACGTGCCCAATCAGTACCACGACGCCCCCGCCTTTCATTTTCAACCCAGACGGGTTAATTCTTCGTCTCGAGACGTGGGAATTTTTTTAGCCTCCGACAAATATTCTTTGCCGGCAGGATCGCCCCCCTAAACATGCACCGTCCACTTCGTTGATCGACAAATTCATCTACGTTACTTTCTTTCTGTTGGTAAGTAGACAAACTAAGTAATCATGTTTGTCAGTGTCGTCACTAGTCTCTGTACTAGGTATAGTTTGGAGCCCGCCACTGTTATCCTTTGTACACACAACCACAATCGTTGGCATATACAATTTGGCACCCACGAGAAACTTCGTTTGTCTATCTGCAGATGGGATCGTTATTTGACCTCCTGTGAATTTCACACGGTTGCTACGCATACATACAATTCCTTTTGTATGTAGGTGTATTTTACCACGTCGCTCCACATACAGACAAGCATTTTGCATGTACCCCGTCAGGTTCTTCAAGATTCCTGAGTTTCAACCACGTAGGATAGGAAGCGTAAGGAAACTAATACAAATTCTAATGGCGCTTGACGAAACTCTACGTGTCTTTTTTTGGGTCGTACAGCTCGACCTCTATCCGTTCTTTGCTCATTATCACTATCGTTGATTAATAGCGTAACTATCGCCTATTAGCTGTTGGTTGTTGCATAGGTTCTGCTCCTGTGTAAAAACCGGCTCGTCACACATGTGTATTTACAAAAGATACAGAGATTTCGCCTTAAAATTCACGGAAGAGTTCCAAGCGTGAATTCCCAAAAACACGAACAATTATATTATCAACCCTTCATGTGTCGTGGTTTTGACCTCGATGCTACTATGACATAATACAATTTGTTGCATCGCATTGAAGTAAAATCATCATAGCTTGTGCAGAGACCGATAATGGTGAAAAAATAGTTTTTGAAAATGTGTCAAAACTATAGCCTTTTTGAGCTTGCCATTTTCAAATGCATATATCGAACGAGCAGCTAGAAAATTTAAAATTTTTCAACAAAGTTAAAAAATATATGTTATTTTAGCTTAGCGGTATAGAATTGTCAGGTCAGGTCCTCCACAAACACGGGCTCATCCAGCGTCATTTACTGATTAGCGTCCATGATAGTATCGAGACCTAGACACTTTCGCACCTTCTCCTGTCCATCTCGTAGTCGCACAGCGACTGCAGCTTCCTGGCCAGTCGGTAGCTGGAACCATGCAGGAACATGTGATGTCCGAAAAGCATGAAAAACGGCGCTTCGCCCGTAGCCGAGTGGACTGCGTTCCGAATGGCCACCTCGATCTCGGGAAGGTAGGCATTCCCGATGGTCGTTCTCCGGGAACCCTCGGATAGCCGCCAGTACGCTCCGGTTCACCCGTTCCGCTGCGTTGCTCTGTGGAGAGTATATCGGAGTCTTCACGTGTCGGATCCCAAAGCTCTCCATGGCCTCCTCGAAAATCCTCGACGCAAACTGTCGTCCATTGTCCGAGTGTACGATCTCTGGCACCCCGAACTTGTAGAAGACCTCGCTGATATGGAAATCCACAACGTTTGAGGCGGTCGCTGGTGCCTGGTGCCTGGTGCCTGTTCATCTTCGCCGAGAAGAAGTCTATTGGCTGCTCTTGGTTGTCCTCATTCTTTTGGAAAAGAACGGCTCCAACTCTGACGTGTGATGAGTCACACTGGATGTAGGTTAGCGCCACCTTAAACGCTTCTACAGCCCGCTGCGCTTCCGGACTCAAAGAAAACTTGTTCCCAGTCTTCTTGAGGGATTCGGTTAGCGGCGCTGCCAGCGTTTCGAAGTTCATGACAAAACGTCGAAACCAGCCAGCGGTTCCCAGGAACGCGGGCACCTCCTTCATCGACCTCGGGTTCGGCATCCTCCTGATTGCCGCCACTCGACCGGGATCCATGCTCAGACGACCGCCACCTACGACAAAACCTAAGTAAGTCAAGGACTTGAAGCAGAATTTTTATTTGTTCAGACCGATGGTTAATCCTGCTTCCTTTAGGCATTCAGTGACCCGTCGTAGGTAGTGTCTTTATGTCCGGAAGTGCGGAAGTGCGTCTTTATGTCCGGAGCCAGTATGAGCAGATCGTCTAGGTACTGGGATTACTCTGTCCATGAGTCTCACCAACCTCTGTGCCGCATTACAGAGACCGAACGGCATCACCCTGAATTGGTAGAGGGGCCGACCAGGAACCGTGAACGCCGTCAACTCCTTGCTTTTTGTCGTCCAGTTCGATCTGCCAGAACACGAATTTCAAATCCACACTGGAGATGAAGTGAGTTTGATCGATTCTGGACAGGATCCCATCGATACTTGGCAAGGGGTAAGCGTCCTTGACGGTCACGTCATTCAGCTTCCAGGCGTCTAGGCAGAATCTGTCCTTTCCAGGCTTCGACACGACTGTCGTCCGGTTGCTCCAAGGACTCTTGCTCTCCTCGAGCACGAGCAGGGCTAGCATTTTGTCGACCTCGTCATCGACCACCTTCTGCTTCGCGCCTGCCACTAGCTCGATGGTGTGCTTTTCCAGGCCAGTGGTACCCAAGCCGTCCTTCTTGAAGGTGAGAAACGCCTGCTTAATGTCCTCCAGCTCCCGGGACTCGGCTCCGGATAGTGTCCAGGATTCCGGGTCCGCCTTCTCCTCGTCGTCTTCCTCCTGGTCTGCGTATTGTTCCATTTCCCTGTCGTGAATTTCCTCGGCCTTCACGCCCTGCACCGAGCAATCTCCCACTACAGCCGGGGCCAGGTCAAATGTACGCCAGAAATCAACGCCGAGGTATGCTGCCTGCTTTAGGTACGGGCACATATAAAAGAGGATATACTCTACCCTTCCTTTGTATTCCACAGGTACCCTGATCCGACCGATGATCGACCGATCCTCGCCAGCAGCTGTTCGTACCACCGAGAAATACCTTTGCACGGGAACACCCAAAGCTTCCACCAGCTGTCTATTGCCTTTTCCGAGCAGACTGACACTCGCTCCGGTGTCTAACAGCCCAGTCAGCTACTGGCCTATAACCGTTATTTGGGCGAAGGGTCTGGGATCGTGGGTGTCACCCCGCTTGACGGCCGCAACGACTTCTCTCCGCTTCTCCTGGCGTTTCTTAAACCGATCTCGGGCCTTCATGACGGTTCGGGATACCTTGTGCATACCACTCAACTCGTGTTGTTCGTAAATCCGGTTCCTTACTTCCAAATACCGTCGCATGCGCTCTTCAGGGGATAAATATCTTAACCTAGCCGTATTATTATTCTTATTTAATTTTTGCTTCCTTTCGGGCTCTTCTATTTGGCGGTGTTCCTCGCTAGGCGTGATCCTCCCGCCTTTGGATCGCCCAGCTATCCGTTTCCCGCACAATTCGGGCATTTCGGCGCAACAACGTCCGCCTTTCCACAGCGGAAACAAAACACCTTGGTCAGCTCCTTCTCGCAATCCGAGAAACCGTGGTCCATGGCTCCACAATTCCAGCAGCCGGCCCGGAAAGGATTTCGAGGCGGCTCCCGGACTTCCTGCACTTGCAGTGGTTGCTCGTCTTCATCATCCTCTGGCTCTGGAGCAAACGCCTCACTGACTCGGATCTGTTCCGCTACTCTGTAGCGCGTTGGTGGCAGGGATTGGGTCCGGGCTCTGCGTCCGAAGCTACGCTCCACCTCAAGGCTCCCTTGCCGCAGCTCATGGACGGTGAGTAGCTCCATCGCATATACGAAGCGAGCAATACCCTCTCTTAAACCCTTTTTCATAACCTTTACCAGGTGGCATTGGCTTCCTCAGGCGGGAAGCAAGGGCTTGCATCGCGTGCAGATAATCATCGACTCACTCCCCGGACTGCTTCTGCCGCTGCAAAAGCTGATACATCCGTTGATGCTCCGCCACATTGCTCTGGAACCTATCTATCAGCGCTCGGCGCAGATGATGCCAACTGTTCATTCAGTGCTGCTGCAAGTGGATCCAAAACCACTCCAACGCCCTACCCGTCAGCAACGTGTGGAAGTTACGCATCACTTCGGCAACGAGATTGCCTCTGGAGATACTCCAAGCGGAACAGGAAGCCTTCGATGTGGTTCCGCTCGTCCTCACCGCTGAACGATATGTTCCACCTATCCACCCTTGTGCCATGGGAACTGTCTCCTGCGTTCCAGTTGACGTACATCCGTTCGTCACAGAAATCGCTAGATCGGCGGTCCTCCACTCGTCAGTCCCGGCCCGCGCAGTCATCTCTGCGCGTTTCCTCAGCCTCGGTGGAACCGTCACGGCTGCCGGGCAAGCGACGCGGCTGACTCCACGAGTCCCAGCCGCGTCGCTTGCCCGGCAGCCGTCTGCCCTTGCCTGGGTATAGCTCCGCGAGCGTTGTATATAACTTCCCTCGATCGTCCAAATGGCGGTGGCTGCTGCTGTTGACATTTTTGTGGTCCTGCCGCCATCGGTTGCTGCTCCGCGCTCCCTCCTGGAACGTGTTGCGGCTTTGTGGAGGGTCTCAGCACCTTGTTCATTAATTTCATCATTTCCAGAAATCCGGCCCGCATCTCGTTCCGCAAGCTCTGGCTGATCCCAGCTTCTTGGGACATGCGATACGTTTCTGCCGCCTGACCCAAGGCAAGGTTCACCGCCGACTTTGCTGTGGCATCTATGGGCGACTCCTGGAAATGTACCGAACGCTGAGCGGGATCCATCTCTACCAGGTGGTCAGCTGCTGCCCCGATCGCATCGAAGTCCAGCTGCTTTGGATGGACATGCTCCTCCGGTGGCGGCTCCTGTCGCCGAGATGGGGGTGTCCTCTGCAATCCCATTGAGGCCTGCAACGGCGCAAACCTGACAGCACCCTCCGCATACGTGGACCACAACTCCTCTTCCTGGGCTGAAGGACCCTTCGACCTCAGCTGGTAATTATTTCCCTTGTCCCCTTCCATAATCCAATTTCCTTAATTCCTAACAGCTAACGGCTTTATTCTTACTAAATAAATATCTCTATGCCAAGTAAATAAATCCACATGCAACAAATAATAATTCAGTATAATATAATATATATAATAATATATATAATATAATATATATATATATAATAATTAATTCAATAAATAAATAGGCAATTAAATAAATAAATAAAAAGACATTTAAAAAAATAAATAAATAGACAGTTAAATAAATAAATAAATAATAGCAATAAATAACAAGTCGGAAAGAAAATGAATTATTTTTGCAATATCGACAATTAATTATTATTATTTTCTTTTAATTTCAGGGGAGATGGCCCATCAACCGCCGGTAGACTCCGAGCCAGATGCTTGCGTCTTCAATTGTCCCGTGTCGTTCCTAATCCGGCCATTCGTCAACTGGTCTAATTTTCAACTGGGCTGAAAGTCGCCAGTTAAGGACATGGACCTTCAGCAGTATCCCGTAGGATTTTCCTTGATGGCTGGGACTCCGAGGCTCTGAGTGTGAGAGTGAGTGAGATCTGCGGGTCACGACTTCACCAACAGGATGAAACCAGGAAGCCCCTTCCACCAGGAAAACTCAAGGATCTGCACAAATTGACATTACATGGAAAACAAACATCTTTACGTTAAATTAAATAAACAACATGTATAAAATTCTCCTAAATTGTCTCACAATTGTTCTAATCTCGTGCTTCATACACGGATATGTGGGGCGAGGTATGCAAATCCGTCGTTTTCACGCCCGGATGTCATCCCCTTGCCACAGCAGAACCCTCGTGAACGGTGTCCAGGAGCAATTGCCCGTCCTTCTGCGGAGCAAGCCTCCCGTCTTTACTGGGAAAGAAAACAAAAAACAACACTTACGCCTGGGCCGCCAGTCCCCGGTCCTCGGTGCAATTGTAGACCATCAATATAGGCCATGCACGACACCGATTGCAGGGGCTGGATGCCCCGGGACGCGACCTTAAGAGACATCGTCATTCCGCTTATCTCTTATTTGTTCTTTGCTTGGGTGCCATATTGTTACGGAACTGCATTTTCTTGGGCAACGCCGGGCTAGCTCAGGAGGCCCAGGGCTGGGTTCGACCCAATGCCCGCAGTCCGCACAATCAAATATCGGACTAGTCGGACGTCTCATTGTTGTTTCCGACACGACGCACCCAGCCACACTGTGATGCCTCCTGGTTATATAGGGGCATCACCCATCTCCGGCGGACCGGAGCCTATTCCATGCGGTCTGGCGACCGACTTATCTCCCCCAGGTAAAACGGTTCTGCTCCATTTGCATTATTTTTTTTTTATTTAATTTCTATTTACAATATTCTAATTCTTCTTTTTTCTATGCGGCATTACTCCACTCCCGGCGAGAGCGTGGCCTTAGCAGGGGATGCGCTTGCGCCAAGGCTGCCTCTTTTGGGGACTGAAAATTCCCGCAGGAGAAGCGCCTCAATGATTCGGCCTCAATCGGCCACAAAAATAAGACTCCCCCTTTGGTCCCTAATCCCTGCTGGAGCTCCAATAGAAATATAGGGGTACGGGTGTTTGCGATAAAAAGGAAAAGAAAGACAATGATCGGGCTTCTACTCCGTTTCCCCTTTGGTCACAGCGCTCGTGTTGCACTAATCCCGGACCCAGGATACGGCCAAGCGGAGAACAAAGACAATGACACTCACAATACAATAAATAATCTATCCTAATTTAATTTTCTTCTTTTCTTCGTAAATACATAAATATCCAAATTTCCAACACCCCTTCGGATGGCCCTTCATCCAGAACGCACTCACCGGCGTCGGAGCTGGCGGCGCTCTGGGCTTCTGCGGCGGCGACTCCGGCTACGGCTCTAAGGCTCTGGTGATGGCTCTGGCGCGCTGAGGCGCCTGCACTGGGCGGCGCTGAGGCGGTGTCACTGACGACGGTACTCGGCGGCTCTGGGCTACGGCTCCGAGAGCTCTGGTGATGGCTCTGGCGGCGGCACTGGGCGGCGCTAAGGCGGTGTCACTGGGCGGTGCTGAGGCGGTGTCACTGGCGACGACAAGCGCGCACTACGGTCAGGCAGCGATCGGCACGCGTTTTCCTAATTTCGTAGTTTAACCTAATCGCGTCGCGCACGTTTTCCTCGAATTTTTGACTCTTCGTTTCTTCCTCTCGCACCTCCCTTTATAGCCTCTGTTCCTTCCCTCTGTTCCAGAGCTCCAGGGTAAGAACCCTTTCTCTTAATCTGCGTTCAAATTTTCCGGTTCGCTCTCTGGCCTTATCCCCCCTTGGGCCAACCTATCCTGCCTCTCCCTATCGATACATCGATAGCCTCTAGCCATTCCTAACTTCGAAATGCAACAAATTTTAATTGTATTCATTTCGTGATCGTTTCTATGGCAGCTATTGATGAAAATTTATTAAAAACTAATTCATCTTTGGGAACTCTTCGGGCAACCGGTCAGCAGCCAGCAGTGGACCTGCCGTCCACCCCCATCGAGTTATCTTCAACTGCGAGGGACCAACCAGGAAGACATGAGAAGCCGCCGTTTGCCGACTGTTTATCCGACGTTGAAATATATGTGCATTTCAAAAACGACCGTGGAATCGGAAAACGTATTCAGCAAGGTGAATCTAATTGTCTTCGAAGGCAAATCCGTCTGAAAACCTAAATATCGTTTAAATATTTCTTAACAAAAATTGTTGGTCAAATAAACTATTATTGTTTAAATTAAAAAAATTGTTGTGCGGGATAATACTATCGACGACTATCGAATCAGTATCGGCGACTATCAATTACTCAAATTTTAATATCGTCGAATACCGATGGCACCGACTATCAATAGTTGTCCACCTCTACCCTGTACCACTAAGGTGGCTTGGTTCTTGACATCGGGCATGATGCGTCAAATGCGTTTGGAGATGATGTTTAGGAACTTTTATATGCCTTCCGCGGATCTTACTTTTCCCGGACAGGTCACGAGTCGTTGTGCAGAGTTTTCGAATTAGTATTCTTCCTGAATGTACTTGTGGCTTGAGAAGAATTGTCCCTCAAGAACTCACCATGCAGATACCATATTTGTCCTATAAGTCGGGAATCCCCCACACGCTGCTTATTGTGTATTTTCCTATGCTTTATAGTTTTTTAAACTTAGGATATATATATTTATGCATATATACATAGGTTATAGAAACAATAGAAATATGTTACAGAAACAATAATATGACCGTATAGCTCTATATAATATCCATGAAATATATCGAGAAAACCTTATAAGGGAATTTCACTGATCGGTATTAAAGCAGAGTCGCAATGTTTTTGGCTGTCGGTCAGCGCAAACGAAATAGCAAACACGATTGAATATCTAATAAGTAATGGCGTCGGCAAAGAAATACTAGATAATCCAGTACCTCATTGACCGAACACAGATGACACAACAGAGAAAACAGAAATCAATCAGGTTCCTGCTGGTTTAGGTATTAGTAGGCGTGATAGAAAATATAGAAAAGAGCACGAGGAAATAAACTACCGGCTAACTACTAAAGTTTTTAGTTTGGGAAGAAATTTTACGTTAGAGATTAGTGTGTACAAATCATTATAATTTGCACATTAGACTCTAGTACGTTCATGCAATTCAAAGGAGGTTGAACAGTGGCACAACACTAAAGATATATAGGATCTAGTATTTATACTTGGAACGTGGAAATTGAGCTGACTCAAGAAGTCAGCACCTCGCACGTTACCATGGATATGGTTATAGATAAAGGTTATGCCTAGTAAACAGGGGTGAGCGAATTTGGGGGAGCGTCGCTTGGGGTTCGTCGGCGGCCGCTGGTTGAGATGCGCTGATGTTGATGTTGTTGTTGCTGCTGAAAAGCTGGGCCCAGAAGTAAGAAGTCGTTGGGGGGCGGTTTTTAATTCACTTTCTTTATTCACTTCTCTTTTGATACTAGTCTAAGTCTAATGGTAAAGGGCTGCTGGGACCGCGGAGTGGTGACTTCGACGGCTAGGAGAAGGGAGTGAGAGAACGACGAACGGGAGCGAGTTAGAGCGAAAGCACTAGCTCCCACACTGCCGCTCGAAACTAAGCGACAACCCAGCATAGTTCCACGGTTGGATAAGCAAGGTAAGTTAGTTATAATAAGGTAATCCTTGGTTTGGATCCCAATTTAAACCGCGTAGAGCATAAAGTCAAAAGTTTTTTTGAACCGATTCGATGCGTTTAATATGAACGCCATACTGAGGAATCCATGGCCCAAGATGGACCGAACTGAAGAAATATGTAAAGATTTAGCAATATAGACGTTGTTTACGTGAGGGGCCCACTGTGCCGCCTCGGTTCAGGAGCGAGCTTTCTGTCCCCCGCCTTGCGCTCACACTCCGAGCACCACCGATCTCCCGCTCTCGCTTTAACGAGGCAAAGCGACCGGGAGCTCGGCTTTATGTTAAGTTATGTTAAGTGAGTCTTATGTATGAAGCCGAATAAAGCTGACGCTACCCCACGACGCCCCCGCTATATTTTTCTATTTCGAACCCCGACGGGTTATTGCACCGTTTGCGACGTGGGACCTATTGGCCAAGTTTAAGGACTCACCTGGCAGGATTCGCCCCCCCAACATTTTGGTCCTTCGAGCCGGATTTTGATGAAGGATATCCTCCAAATCACCGGCAAATATCCGCCAAGATAAGTACAACATTTCCTTCTTCGCCTATCTTCACTGTCGATCTGCAACAGTGGGCCGAACACACAATTTCGGTCGCACTCTTGCAGATATTTCCTTCTTTTGCGTGTCAACTCCCAGTCCGAGTTTTCCTGACACCAAGGCAGTGAAGAATTACCATTTCCATTCGCCTCCGTTCCGCGAAAATTTCGATCGGCGACCGCTTGTGTGCGTTGCCATTTTCCTCGTCGTCTCTTCCATTTTCCGTTGCCCATCAGCTTGCCAACGGCCGAGGCCTATGTGTAGCCATACAACGGCGAACTTTTTTTGCACATACATGTGTACATATGCACACCGATCCGTGCATAGATTGTGAACAGTAAAATAAGTGTAGCGGACAAAAGCAATTATTATATGTATTATATATATATATATATATATATATCTATAATATATATATATATTATATCGGGCCGCTGGTGTGCGCTGTTTTCGGGAGTTTTACTCTGTTCGCAGAACAGGCTACCACCGCCAGATTTGATTTTTTGTGCCGTCTCCATACACAATTTTCTGTTCGCGCAGCTTAATACAGTCCACTCCTCGACGCTCCACTGTGCCAACACAAGCTCCTACCCATACTCCAAATTAATAATTCCATATATGTATGATATTTTCTACCTCCGATTTCAGGAATAACAAAATATAAAAAATAAATAACACAAACCCATATAATATTAAAACCAACTATTAAGTAAATCTAAAGTGAGCCAAACGTCACAAATAAAGTTCCTACGCAACCGCGAGTGTTTAATTCTTTTTCAATTTCGCCGTCGCAGAGGCCGTGTTGTCGTTGCTGTTTTGCTTGCCGTCGGCATAACGCAGCGCGACTTTTATTCGCGACCAAGAACAGAACTTTAAGTCCAGCTCCTCGGATTGTAATAATTAAACATTTGCGGCTTGCAGTGTACGACATTAACATTTGTCCGACGAATACTTGCATAACCAACATCCAAATTCAATCCGCACCGGTGCAACTGCGCTTGTTCTGTTTATTTATTATATCTCATCCACTTCGCCGCCGCAGAAGCCGTGCGTGTTGTTGTTGCCCCTTAATTTCCGGCCATCATATCAGCACCGCTCGCCGTCGGCATAACACAGCGAGTTTTTCTCCGCGACCAAGAACCGAGCTTTTAAGTCCAGCTCCTCGGTTGGGAACAATTAAATCCACAGCGCTGGGGTTGTTTATTTATTATTTCTCATCCACTTCGCCGCCGCAGAAGCCGTGCGTGTTGTTGTTGCCGCTTAAACTCTCGCCATCATATAGGCGAGCTTTAGTTTCCCGAGACTACGAACTGAGTTGATTATTAATTCCACCCGTCCAATGCTGCACTCATCAAAATCTCACTGATTGATTTAATTCTGATTCCTTTGATTTGTTTGCAGAAACCCGACCCGTACGTGGCGGCCTGGGCTCAGATACATCCCCATCTCAATAATTAACAATAAATACGTATCTACACTTAGTACCTCCATTCGATTGCGTTTAGTGTGACCGTCCTCCCGCTCGACAATTGGCAAGCACTGATCAGCAGCGTTTGCTTCCTAGAATGCCCACGGGAGACGATAAGAAACCGCGTCCGATTCCCTCCATCCGTTTGGATAGGTCCCAATCCGCATCCCCGCGGGCGTCTCAACTGAAGCCAAAGGCTACCGCTGCCATTCCAAGAGCAAGGAGCGACGAATCCGTCGACACACTATCTGGGTCCTCGCCTAGATTAACTCGGTCAGTAGTCAAAATGGCACAAAATGCGATAGACGTCGCTCTCAAACGATTTATTGCCACAACAGACCGTGTCAGTCAATTCGAGGCGAATCTCCACACCCCGGGCACACCGGAGACTGAACAATTTTCCCCCTTCATGTGTAAAGTCCATAGGGACCAAATAAGGGCCCTGTGGGAAAAGGTGGAGAAAAGTTATGAGAGCTGCTCCGAACTGCTCTCCGCGTCAGACGACGGCGCGGACACCTCGACAGTGCTGGAGTCAAAGTACAGCTACTGCTATTCCGTTTATTCGAAGTGTGTTGCCAAACTTGAGGAAACAATTTCACAAGCCGCCTCTCAGTCTGATTGGGAGGCTAATAGTGTCCACACACCCGCTCCCAGCGGGTGTCGTTTGCCACCAGTGGACACAGAGGTTTTCGCGGGCGACTATCTTCGTTGGCCCACTTTTAGAGACCTGTTCACGGCGATTTACATACACAACTCTCGTATCACCCCGGTTGAGAAGTTGTTCCACCTCCTTTCCAAGACCAGTGGCGACGCGAATGCCATCGTGTCCAAGGCCCCCCTCACCAATGAAGGGTTCGCCTCAGCATGGCGAAGCCTCACCGACACTTCGAAAATCGACGGTTGCTGGTCAACAGCCAGTTAAAGATCCTCTTCAATATCCAGGCTGTGCCTCAGGAATCCGGAGTCGCGCTGAAGGATCTGCAGGGCACAATTCAAAGCTGCCTGGCAGCCTTAGAGATGTCTTCGATTCAAGTCGAAGCTTGGGATTGTATCCTGGTCTATATGGTGTCCACCAAGCTTCCCAAAATCACACTTTCGCTGTGGGAGCAATCCATCCACAATAAAGCCGAAATTCCAACATGGAAGGAGTTAGATGTCTTTTTGACAGAGCGTCATCGCACCCTGGAGGCCATCGACGACGTTAGGCCTAGCGGATCCGGGCCAGTTCCGCCGAGATCGGCACCCACGAGCGCGCCAATTCGCAGGCTCAACTCGTACGAGACCCGAGTGGCTTCTGCCCCCAAGGGGTGCGATCTCTGTCCTGGCGAAAATCACCCTGCTCGATTATGTCCACGTTTTCTTGAAATGGATGTGAGTGGTCGCTCCGACTATATCAAGAGGAAGCAGCTCTGCCTAAACTGTTTCGCACGAGGGCATCAGCAACGGGACTGCACGAGTGCCCACAGCTGCTCTATCTGCCATAGCCGGCATCACACTCTTCTACACCGCGGTAACCCCTTCGCAACCGCTCCAAGTCCGTCGGCGTCAACGAGACACCAACCCGAATCCACTCCCAGCGGTTCCGGTGGCTCAGACGAACATTCTGATGTACAAGTGTGCTTCGCTTCTGGTTCGGGAGCCGTCCTATTGGGCACCGCCCTCATTAACGTGTGTCATCTCGGGTGCAATTTCCAAGCACGAGCCTTAATAGACTCAGGGTCCGAAGCGACTTTCATCACGGAAAGGCTGTTCAACTTGATTAAGCTCCCTTTCAAGACAATTCAAGCCCAAATCTCCGGCCTTAATCAGTCCATTTCTGCGCAGTCTACCAAATTATGCCACTTTTCAATTCGGTCACCTGCCAGACCCGGGTTACAATTAGAGACAGCATATGTGCTGCCGCAACTGGCTGGCACCCTGCCATCGTACCCGATTCCGCGTGATCTTCTAAAGGGGCTGCCCGACGTCCCCTTGGCAGACCCCAAGTTCTTCGAGAGCTCCCAAATTGACGTACTGATAGGAGCCGATATTCTGCCGTCTATTCTCCTTGGCAACTTCAAAACTAACATCTGCGGGTCGCTCCTCGGACAGGAGACTATTTTTGGATGGGTGCTGACAGGCCCTTTGTCTCCTGCCTCCCCCCGCAGTGTGAGTGCCTTCTCCACACGAGTGGCTTGCAGCCAAGACGATTCGCTGGACCAGCTTCTCACAAAATTCTGGGAGGTGGAGGAAAGCCCCACACGTATCGTCCCGGAAGCTGATGAGGTCGGCGAGCGCAATTTTGTCCAGACTACTCTGAGGAATGAGGGTGGCAAGTATGTCGTGGCGCTCCCCCTGCGTGACCCCGAGCACATGGGTTCCGAACTAGCGTCCTCACGATCGCTCGTCCTGACCCAGTTCCTGCGTAACGAGCAACGCCTTAAAAAAGACCCACCCCTAAAGGCCCGGTATGACGCAGTAATTCAAGAATACCTCGACTTGGGTCACATGAAAGAAGTTTCTCCAACAAGCCATTCAGCTTCCTACTATCTTCTCCGCGTCCACGCACCGCTATCGCACAAGAGGGCAGATGTACTCGAGGTACTTTGTCCTACCGTTGCCGAGTCTGCCGGGGGATCCACCCACTGCGAAAATGCCGCCGTTTTTTGCACCTGAGCGCTGAGAAGCGGCTTCAGGCAGTACTGGCTAACCGCTACTGTCCGAGCTGTCTGGCCCACGAGCATTCGGACGGAGCATGCCGGCGAGGGGATTGCTGCAAAACGTGCGGCCAGGACCATCACACCTTGCTCCACCTATCCGAGCGACCATTGTCGACGCGCCGGCCTCGGCAGAATGCGCGCCGGTCTCGGGACGCCGTCGCCCCTTCTCGGCAACCGGCAGCAGCACCCCGGACGCCCTCAGCCACTCCACGGCATTTTTTCCGCCGCTCGCCAGGATACCCTGATGACCGCGGCAACGACCATTTAGCAATCCGAGTGATTGCAAGGGGGGGCAGGATGTTTACGTGAGGGGCCCACTGTGCCGCCTCGGTTCAGGAGCGAGCTTTCTGTCCCCCGCCTTGCGCTCACACTCCGAGCACCACCGATCTCCCGCTCTCGCTTTAACGAGGCAAAGCGACCGGGAGCTCGGCTTTATGTTAAGTTATGTTAAGTGAGTCTTATGTATGAAGCCGAATAAAGCTGACGCTACCCCACGACGCCCCCGCTATATTTTTCTATTTCGAACCCCGACGGGTTATTGCACCGTTTGCGACGTGGGACCTATTGGCCAAGTTTAAGGACTCACCTGGCAGGATTCGCCCCCCCAACAGACGTCATTGAATTTGACCCCCGTTTAATAAACCCAAGCATATTTACCATAGACGAAATATGATAGATACAATCAAGTTGAGGATCCAAGCGCACACCCTTCTTCGCTCATTAAAACCATGTTGACACGGAGAAATAACTGATCGACAAAGGTGCTGCAAATGAGGAGAAAAGTTTTGGGATAGCCGAAAACATAGTGATTTCTCTATAATTTTTGGCATCCAATTTGCTACCTTTCTTGTGGAGGGGAATAATAATCGATTCCGTCAAAATTTTTTTCAGAAGGAGATAGCGCGAGCGTCGGCACAATACCTGAACCCACAGCCAAGAATTCCTCCGGGACCTGGCGAATTAACTGGCTTGACACGATGAAGATCTAAAAGAAGAGACATGTCGTTTAAGCTTGGACTGAAAATTAAGTTCATTTTGGGTATGACCGACGAATAAATCCAATTTGAATCCGAAGAGCTTGAATACGTTCTTAGGAAAAGGAGGAAAAAGGAAGGATTTGTTGTAGGCTTACATTTTATTTTTAAGTCGGCTCAATTCTTTAGTAAGGCACGGAGGATTCTCGAGATTGGCATATGGTATAATGGAATTCGGAAAAAAAAGAATTCATAGCATAGTAAAAAGTATCCATATGCTATGTCAGTGCTCATTCAGCCGTTCAAAGTCCGTCTTGCAAAAACAGAGGATATTTTTGGCTGGACGCTCAGATATATTTTGTAAGTCAGACCCGATGTCGAGGATCCCATCGAAAGTACGAAAGACCTATGGATTGTGTCAGAGGCGTAACCCCTGCTAAACTGACTCGCCTGATCTGAGACTAACCAAAGATCGAACAAGTGCGCTAAAGAATTACGGTGATGGTTGACTTGAGATAGCGAAGTGTCAAACAAGCATACAATAAAGACATGTTGTGTAGAAGTTAGAAGGGTACTGTTGGACTTATTTGAGGAATGGTAAAATCTCCTAGGACTACCAAATGGGCCCTTTCCAAAAGCCTATTAGAAACCATGTGAATAGCGGAAAGGTGATTCCAATAAATAAGAAGTTTCTAGAATGGACGTATGTAGGAACAAGTAATAAAAATGGAGCTACCATTGATGGATAAATTCACACAGATGAATTCAATATCGTTGCATTTCTCGGAGGTTAATAATTCTAACGTGAGTGAGGAGGCAACCGCTATAAGGACTCTACCCCTACGCCTGATAGGCCGATCTATCCGATATTCTATGAACACAGCTGAAAAAACTTTGGAGGTCAGAGTATCCGGCTTTAACCAGGTTTCTGTGAACACAATAACCTTAAACGCAAATGAAAGTCTATCAGAAGACAAGTAAGGAAGATTATTACATAAGCCTCTAGCATTCTGATAGGAAATACGTAGGAGGTAGCCCAGCCGGACTTCGCTTCATGCGGTGAGCGATTCTGGAAAGAAAACTGTGTCGAGCGGGAGTGGCCTTATGCATGGTCCCAGTTCAGCAAAGTTGCAAGCGCGACATTCAGGTACCTGAATCGAACGATGCTGCGTTCAATATAGAATTCTGTGCCGTTCGCTCAGGAAAGTATTTCCCTTTTGAAATATTTTTTTTAACACAAAGTGCGTTAATGAAAAACAAGAACTTCCCCGCCATTTTCTTTACGTTTTGCTTTTTAAGAGAATCGGGAAATATCTAGAGAATATTATCCTATTAGTATGAACTTAATCTTATATTTTCAAGAGTGTTTCTACTTAAAAAAAAACATTTTATTTATAATATAAGTATACAAATATATTTATAATTAATAAATAATTATAATTTGGCTGAAAATGTTTAAGAAAAATTAAAACTCTAACAACAGTTTAAATTTCTAAAATGTTGAATAATTTTTCAAGATTAAAACGCATAAGTAAAATTATATAATGCCGTCATCTTATTTAGCCACAGCTAAATATCAATTATTGATTTACTTTAATTTTGATTACGTTAATTTTATCAATCTTTAACAGAAACAAAAATTTTTAAAAGAAAATTCATGTAACTAATGAAAAAATTAAATAAGAAAAAGTTTTTCTAGAATGGGAATTGAACTCCCGCTCTCTTATTTGTTAGCCACGCGTCATGATCGCCTCGCGATGGCAAAGTCAAATATCAAGCGAGCAAAAATATAAATGTCCTAAAGGGGTTGCAAGTTTTTTCCCCCTTAGACGCGTTATGCACATATGTGTATATCGCCGACGCAATTTAGGCTTGTCTGTGTGGCGACGTACACATCGTTGCCGTATTGTTGAACATTTAGACGCAGGTTCAATCTCCAGTTGGTCCTTTAATATTCTAAAAAAGTTTGTGAGTATGGTTGAAAATAATTAACTACAATAACAATAAATAACAATAATTAACAACAATAAAAATAAATATACCAAATGGAAATATATGGACTTGTAAAAAAGTCGAAGCTTCATATTTGTTTTTGGTTTTTTTTAATTGAAATTTGTTCCTGAATTTTTTTCTATATCTCTGATAACTTTACATAAACGGTGGGTCCTACCCACCGAGCGGGTTCGCATGAAATTAATGCGGTATTTGGCAAAAAAGCCCGACTGGGAGGTTAGTTTTTTAGATTGGGATTATGAGACATGAGGATGCATGAATAAATATATATATATAAATATAATTGGTATAGGTAGGTGACTGTAATGAATGTAGGATTTTTAACAGAAATGTGTATAATTTATACTGTATTAATCATTAATGACCGAATTCCAATCTGCAAGGGAATACAAATTTCGGCGTGCCGAAATGAACATTTTTTCTTGTTTTTATTTTGTCTGCTATGGTTTTGTCTTGTATAAAGGCTTTAATATCTTTTGATGTTTAAGCAGTGGAGAGCCGCGAAACAAATATATGTCTTGTTGGTGGGACTGCTGTAAGGGCTTTAGGCAAGGCAGACTGATTATCTGCCATGCCGTTTTCGGCCGGTAGTCCGGGTCTGACGTCCTGGGCTGGAGGATTAACCTTATCTTTTTTAGCGCTCGATCTCAGCAGCCTTGGAATTAATGCTGAGGTCGAAGGCTGTGCCGAGGGAGTCTGCTGCAATTGCGGTTTTTTGCGGCTGCCAGTCCTATAGGCATAATAAATTTATAATCCAGCGCCAAGAACAATATTGCGACGCGCCTCGCAGCACTAGGGCAAGCCGGTGTTTTTACTTACATCGTCCACTCTCCGAGCTGCAACACCATCGATATATACATATGTATAAATAAATATTCAATCGTTAAAGTATTTTTTATTTTTTTGACACCCTAACTATGGGATTGGAAGATTAAACTACCCAACCCCCATATACATATTTACACATAGTTACAAATTCACCAACAATTACTACCGAAGGTACCTAAGGTAATAATTGTAAGTCTAGGAAAATATATACATATAGTGGAAAAATCTGACACAGTATTCTGCAGACGTATTTATGTAAATCTTACGGCTTGTAAGCCTTTTAACTATAAATTAGTTAATTAAACACAACAACTGTTGGTTATTTACATATTCGAACACCTCGCATATCCGTTTATTTATCGTAGAGTGGAAAAACCTCAGGCGTAAAATAGGAATGCCATGACTAAATTGCGTTTATAATTAACATTTCGGCACACATTGATTTTCGAACTTTGGCTAACTTTCATTTCTTTAATTATAAATGTAAAATCGTATTTACAAGGTTTTAGCTGCCATCGATTTTTTACAGAAAAAAAAAAACAATTTGCTCCTATTCTGAGACTTGCTGAAGTAAACTTTGGCTGCTGAAGTACAATTTAAAACATTCTTATTGCTAGGCATTAATGTAAAGAAAGGTTCCAGTTAGAGCTTCTTAGGCTTCGATGCGATTGGGGAAGTATACGTCGTGATTTGAATGTTTTGTACCTTCTCAGTCCGAAAATCAAGGCGTTTCAGTAAAATAAATAAGCTGAAGAAAGCAAGCATATAAAGGGCGAAAACGTCTAGAAGATAGTACTGCCACCATCTGAGGACCAAAAAAGTTATTAAATGCTTTAAATTAAAGATGTATTAATTTACGTCATATATCGAGACGGTGCTTGCAAATGATAAGCGCCCTTGTGACGAAGCACGTATTCGGTCCAGTATATGGCTGTCTCCAAGGCTGTGGAGCGCTGATCTAGTAAAAGATTCTGGCGATAGCGAGCTGCATTTTTATAGCGCGGATCATGAATCACTTTCATTATTGCCTTATAAAGTTGATTGGTTGACAGCGTCTCAAGATCCAGCTTGACGGCGTAGCCATCTACCTCGGCTTTGGCAGAATTAACATCATGATCACAGAATACTGGCATCGTTACGACTGGTACTCCGTGAAATACTGTCTCAAACATGCTAAGCAAGCCTCCGTGGGTGACAAATGCTCGTAGTTTGGGATGACCCAATATGTCCTGCTGAGGGAGCCACCTTGAAAGTTTCACATTTGAAGTAAGATCCTGTATGTCTGCCGCACTGCCTTCGTACTTCCATAGCACATGATATGGCAGGTGAGCAAACGTCTTTACTAGCATGCGACGGAGCGATTCAGGCATATTCGCAGCTTTTACCGACGAGCCCATCGATACATAGATAAATCCTGACACTCCAGAAGCACCAATAAAGTCTTCAAGATCTTTTGGAAGTTTTCTAGCTCGTTTACAGTGAATGCAAGCCACCTCTGCCACATTTGGATTAAATGCCCTAGGATAGGACACAACTGCGTGGCCATTTTGCAGAATAAAACTCACATTTCGAGACATGTCATATGGGTGCGGTATATGGTTTCCTAAATGTTCTTGCAACACAAGATGCGTTCGCCGCATAACGTACTAGGAATAAACTAGGATTAAGGTTTTGCTCTAATTAATAATTTAAATTAGCCTCACCATATGTAGAAGGTTTTGTCCTATTTGCATGCCGGTATTTATAGCCCGATTGTAGATATTCATCGTGTCCGTAAATCGAGAGTAAAAGTTCGGAGTTACGGCATAGCTTGCAGGATTTCCTGCAATAGACAGGCTACCGGTATAAAAGCCTACTGTGTTTATATACATAAACGGGATTTTTAGCTGGTGCACCAATCCCAACGCGCATTCTGGGAAGGCTCCGTCTAATATGGCCAAGTCGAAGCTTCGAGTTGACAACTCTTTAGTCTCAGCGTCCCGAAGCATTGCGTCGCAAGACTGTCAGGAATATATAAAATTGTAATTAATTTAGGATATAAGAAAAATTTAAATCGAAGATAATCTGAGCAGAATATCATTTAATATAGTGTTTTCATTACAAAGTACCGAGAATATATTTCCCAAATACCAAGATTTATTTTTGTAGAAAAAAATATATCTGTAAATACAGGGCTATTACCGAATCGATTATTTGCCTTTTAACTTAATACCTTTAAAGCATTCTTATCAGACCAACCATTATGTGGAAAAGACAAATTCGGCCCACCTCATCAGCACTGTTAAAAACAAATGAATAACTTGTGACGCGCAAGCGGACACAAATATATTATAATAATGATTAGGAAATGATCAATGTTTTTTAATTTTTGTTTGAAATTTTGTGTAATTTATGTTTAAATATCTTTACAGTTAAAGAATAGAGCAGTTTAATTGTACAAAGTTTATAAATTATATGATTGTATAAATATATGTATATATATATGTATAAATATATGTATATATATATTTATATCATATTTATTACTCTATAATCTAAACGAAAACTTTAAAATAAATATTTTAAAAATAAATATTGTTCTTTTTGACGTTTATGAAATTAATTATTAACCACTATATACAGCTGAGAATTAAATTAAAATTAGAACTTCGCAGAATGTCCTTAATTTACTAATTAATTTTATAAAACTCGACCTATTTATTATCCTTGCTCAGAAAGTTTACATTTATATTGTAGCCTAGTCACATGGAATAGAAAATACATACTTTTTTTTAATATGTATAAAATTTAACTATTACTTATTTCTTATTTACTTGGTTATTTCTTAAAAAAATATATTTCAATTTTGTTTCTAACAATTCACAGGTGTCGCTTTGCCTTTTTATTCTTAACGTGTAAGACCGAATCAGATTCACTTGTATATCAAGAGAAAATATGAAGTCAAAGTCGGCGACGCAGGTAAATGTCCTCTTTACTGTATCGAGAAAATAATTTCCTAACTACTCTTCTTCCTTATATTTTAAGGCCTTTTAATAAACATTTGATTAGATTTATAATGTTATTATTCTATAATATTTAATATCTAAAACCCACAACACCATTTAAAATAAATTTCTAATGTAATAATGTATTTTAACCAACAAGGAGTTTTATATATTTTTTATAACATTTCCCGGGATGTCTGATGGTAAAAAGCAAGATACCAGCAAAAGGTATCACTTTAGAATAAGGATATACTTGAGGGTGACAAGGGCATACCAAGCAAGATAAGCATAGCTGTATGTTCCTTGAGTTGCTGTGCTCGGATGACGAGACGCTAACTCCATCGAGTTCGGCGGGCATTGCTGAGTCAAGCTCTCCCCGAAACGGCACAACCATCAACTGACACCACCAAGTCGACGTAAATCGTGATAGGGAAAGAGCTACAGGTCAGGAGGGCCCGGTTCATTCTGGCGAAGATAAGAATGAGAAGGAGGGCAAAGTTGACCAGTGGATTTCGAGCGATATGAGAAGGAGCATCCGGAGGCGTTTCTGCCCGAAAAGCACAAAGGACATGGACATGGTTAGAGGGCACCGGGTGATCAGGTGCGACGACGAGTCATCACGGGACTTCTTGCCGGAGTACTTTGCTAAGATTAGCAAGCTAGTCCCTGCCAAGGATATCCCATGAAGACCCCGAGCTCGCATCTGGTTTCCAAAGGCGCAATCTAACCACGAAAGGAGCTAAAGACTCTGCGAGCACAGAATCCAGGAGTCTATATGGAGGACTGGGCCATCCTCAAGGCGGAGCGGGAGATAAAAAAACAAGCCAGCATCAGAAAAGCCAAGATTAAGGTCTTCCTAGCCGAGACGGACGACGTCCTCAAAGATGAAGTCGACGACACCAACAACCTGTTAGCCATCGACGATGACACCCCCAACACCACCCCGCAATAATGCCGACCGTAGTGCAGATAAACCTGAAGCGTAGCTCGCCCGCTCTCCCGCAGTCCTTCTGGCCTTAAATGGCTACTATACTATATGCAAAATAAAACAATATTAACGCACTTCTATATCCCAATCGTAGCAACTCAGATTTAGCAGTGGCCAGGTTTGAAGCAGCGGACTAGACAGCCATACTTATAATCTCCGGCTACATGGCACACGACGAACCGGCACCACCTAAAGCGTTCATCAGTGTGATGCAGTGGATTGAAATAAAAGACGAGGTGGAAGCCAACGCTAGGCACACACTATGGAAAGCAGAGAAACAAAGGAGAGGAGTGAGTGTCTTTTCGATATGTCATGTGTCGTGACGTCACTATCTGTAACAAGGGCGACAAGCCCACCTTCATTTTTCCAAGTACGGAAGAACTTCAAGGCTGGGAAGAGGTACTAGACATAACTCTCCAATTTGAGCACAACATTTATAAGGTAGGAAAATAGAGGGTCTAGACACTCTTTTTTAGATTATACATATTCTTTGATCTTTTGAATATCGATGCCGATACACGGGACCGCACCAAAACGAATTTTCCGCAACACTGACTGGGAAAAATAGGATAAAATTGTTCAGTCTACGGTGAGAAACAGAACAGGTCCGGTACACCCCATAAGGAATCGACAAGGACGTCGAGGACTTCAGCAATATTCTCAACTACGCGTACACGGATTGTGCAAACTCACGTACTCGAAGAAGACATACTCGAAATGGTGGAACAAAGAGCTAAACGAACTCAGGAAAAAGGTTGGGAAGGGCTTTAATACACGCTACGAAGCCAAAGACTGGCGACCGTATCTTTATACGGAAGAAGCTACAGAAGAAACACACAAAAAGCGATATACGCAGCCAAGAAGATCTCTTGGAGCATCTACTGCGAATCGCTAGAAGGAATAAAAGACACGTCTAGGTTGAGCAAAATACTACAAGAGGGCGATTTGGCCCAAGACTTATAAACATGCACGACAAAAACGACGTCAGCAGAAGAGTCATTAGAAATCCTGCTGGATACACACTTCCCAGGAAACGGCATATGAGAATCTGTAACGGAAAGCCAAAGCGCAGTCCAACAATTACGATTGGAAGAGATAATCACTATGGAAAGGATCCATTGGGTGATCGACTCCTTCGCAAGTACAAAACAACGGGTCCGGACGGAATCATACCTGCTATAATACAGACAACAAAAACATGCATGGGTAGATGGCTACAATCTAGCAAGAGTAGTTTTCATACCCAAACCAGTAAGAAGAGGACATATCCAAGCCTGACCTTAATTCTCATGAGTACACGAACGGATACTAGATATCCACCTATTGAGCAAAACGGAGAAAATCCTTTCCGACGCACAGCATGCATATAGGAGGGCAGATCCACAGAGACCGCACTACATAAAGTGGTGCGATACATAGAAAAGGCACTGCTCTTCAAGAATTGCGTTTTGGCCACCTTCTTAGCCATAGAGGAGGCCTTCAATAACGTAAACGCAGATTCCATCTTGAGCTCCCTCAACAAGATGGTAGTTGAAGAAGGCATCAGAACCTGGATCGGCGCAGTGCTAACGAGCAGAACTGAGTGGCACTCATCACACAAGATTTGTAAAGAGAGGCACACCTCAGGGGGAGTTCTGCCCCCATTACTCTGGCTGATAAACATGGATGAAATAAAAGCACTCAACAGTGAAGGTGTAAATATGGTAGTATACGCCGACGAAGTAGTCCTACTGACTTCAGGACAATTCCCTGACGTCATCAGCGAACTAATGATTAGGGCACTAACTAAACTGAATTTATGGGCGAAAGCCTGTGGATTGAGCATTAACCCAGGTAATACGAAGCTTACCTAGCCTACCGGAACACGGGCTGATACTGCAGGGGAGGCGTTGACTACAACCTAAGTGAATGTGGAGCAAAACGGAGCTCAGCTCTAACTAGGGGTTACCAAGGCAGCCTCACCTTTTAACCTTACCGTGCTTACTTGAACTTGTAAAATGTTAGGTTTCGTCGTTCTCTAGATTTCAGGTTTAGACACACCTCAACCATCCCAAATCGATACTCGTTCAAACGATATTTAGAGGATTCCCTGTACGACTAAAATAGTGAAAATACATATATAAAAGTCAGCGACTGAATTCTTGAACGGCTGATTTTAAAATAATGTGAGCTAAGAAACCTGCAGAGGGTTTATTGCAACTATTGCAAGACTCGAATTACAGCTAAACTAAGTGATCTGCAAGCTCACGCTGCAACAAAGAAGCACACAAGTGCCATGAGTGGCTTTATTTTAATATACAGATACGGATTGCGAAGGATCGGAAATATCTGCAATTGATAGGCACTAATAGGTCATACGCAAATGAGGGAGACCAAGAAGATATCGATAATATCATGGAGATCATTTAAACAAAAATTATCTTAATAAATTGTTATTTTTGTTTACATTTGTTCGCTGTTTTATAAATTTGTTTTTAACTTTTAATGGGATTTTTTACCATTTTCTTTAAATCTTTTTTCTCCATTCTTCCCGTCAAAAACAGCTTTTTTTGTTGGTTAAAATTGGGCAGCAGAGGTCACTACGTTGATGCACTACGGTCAGTACCCTTAAGTGGCCCGTACGGGGTTGGGTGTTAGTAGGCGCCGTGGAAAATATCGAAAAGAGTACGATGAAATTAACTACCGGCGTGCTGCCAGATTTTTTGTTTGCATTTGTACTAAATGGGTTAGTATTAAGGTTTTTACTTTGGGAAGACTAACTACTTTATAGATTATTATATATTTTTCTTTATTAATTTATAGAGAGCTAACAAATAATTCAAATTAATGCCTAGCAATGGCGACGCGACGTGGCCCTTCAGCTCGATTTGTACATAGTATTATTTTATTTGTTTATTTTTGGTTTCTTATAGGTGTTTATTTATATGACTTAGTTAAATAATCTTATATGTTGTGGTATAAATTTGAATTTTTAGGAATTGTAGGATTTTTAATATGTTTAGAGTGGTATCGGGCTGGAAAGTGATTCAATGGGCTGGTGTTTTTAAATGTTTCTTGATCTTAAATTTTAATGCGTTGCAAGTTGAAAATAAGTGTCTTATTGATACAGTGTCGTTGCAGAATGGACAGGTACTGGTTTGGTTCGAATCTATGTAATGCCTGTGTGTTAATTTGGTGTGTCCAAGTGTGAGACTTATTATTTTTATCTGGTATATACGTGAGATGGATAAATGGTTGTTTTTCGTGATGTGGTTGCTGTTCATTTGGAGTTGGTCGATTGTGTGGTACCAGGCTGACGTTTCCGTTGTGTATTTGTATTTTTGTTTGGTGTGTGTTTTTTATATATTTTAGTATGTCTTTTGTGTTGGGATTTTTAATAGTTATAACTGGTTGTTGTGTTGCGTTTTGCTAGGTTGTCCGCCAGTTCATTTCCTGGTATTCCTAAGTGGCCGGGTATACATAGTAGTTTAAATTTGTTTGTGAATTTTTGTAGTAGGTTGCGAGTGTGTCAGGTGTAGTGATTGCTGTTCTTTATGTTTTTTATTGCGTCGATGGCAGAGAAAGAGTCGGAGCATATGCAGAATTTACCTTTTTTATTTTGTAATATTTCGATACTGTCTATTACTGCTAGTAGCTTAGCGGAGAACACAGGAGTAGTGTGGTAGGAGGCATAGTTTTATAATTGTGTTTGTTGTAGATCTATGTGTGTAAATGTAGGTATATTTTTTATCTTTTGTCTTAATCTCAGTGAATTATGTACGGAAAATGTTGGTGTTGTATTTTTTGTTATGGATACTTAGCGTTGACTATTTTTTTCAATGATGCAGAGTGGTGTGGTTTGTGCACGTTGGGTAACTTGTTTAAGGGGCAGTTGGTGCCCCTTTCTATTTTGCGGTCTAATGTTTATTTGATTTGTGGACGCTTTGGTGGTCGGTACGATTGTATTATTTTTTTATTATTGGGGAGTTTTTGGCGTTAATCAGGAGTTTTTTAATTTTTGTTTTTGGGCGATCACGTCTATGTTCTTAGGGATATGCGAGTGCTTCGTACAGAATATTGGATGTATAGATGTTTTACAGTTAAATTTTTGGCATGAGAGGCATTTTATGATGTTAATTGATTGATTAAGGCTATGAGTAAGTATTTCTGTGTGCGTTGAAACCTGTATTTATTGTTTAAAAGTATGACGAGTATTTTTAGTGAGGTTTCGTTTTGTATTTGTATGTTACCCGTGGATAGGGTGCAGTGGCAGTTGTGTTTTCAGCAAACGTGTAGGTGCTTACATTTTGTGGTTAAGAGCTTGGAGCCTGAGTATTCGGTCCTGTCTAGTATGGTGGTGATTATGTGGTTAAGCTCTATATTAATATTTTTCCTTTTTTTTTAGTTTTAGGATCAAATTGTAGCCATCCGCATATGCGCTTAGGGTAATGTTGGGATAAAGGGTGAGCTTTTCGTTGAGCTGGTAGTAGGCTGTTACAGAGAGTATCACAGAAAGTGGAGAACCGTGGTATACCGTTATGGATGGGTTGAAAAGAGGAGAACAAGTATTTTTCTGTTCGTTATATAGGTTTTTATGTAGTTTGATATTTTTGGTCCTGTTTTCTAAATGTCGACATTGTTGAGTGTCGAGTGGTTTCCGATTCATTCGAAAGCCTATGCGAAGCCTAGGGATATGATGGATGCGTGGTTTCTTCTTGACATAGCTCTAGCTCTAGCTAGATGGTCGACTAGCAGTAGTCTGTCCATAGCTGATCTACCTTTTGGTTTCTATTTGGTTTCTTGTATTTTAGGATGTTTTCTGTTGATATATTTATCTTTAAATCGTTCCATTTCTTCATTTTATAGTCTCTCAAATGGCTAAGGTTATTGTTCCACCATGGTACATTTTGGGTCTTTCTTGTTGGGTGTGTTTGAGGTATTGCCTTGTGACCGCTTTAGAGTATGATTTTATTAATTGTTGCTGCTTCCTTGTTTATGTAGTATAGCAAGAGAATCTCTAAAAGATTTGTTGTTTTTGATCTTTGCTTAATAAAACCATGTTTACATGGAGAAATAACTGATCTAGAAAGGTTCTCCAACTGGGGAGCTATTGAGAGTTTTCGAAAATTTATGGAATGGCCGACAACATATAGACTTCTCTATAATTGCTGACATCCGACTGGCTACTTTTTCTGTGGAAAGGAATAATAACCGATTCCTTCCAAATAAGGGGAACGTGGAAGGTTTCTAAGGATAAGGTTTCTTTCAGAAGGGGATAGCCTAGAGAGTCGGCACAATACCTGAAAACACAGCGAATAAGCCGACTTGACACGATGAAGGTTTAAAAGAAGTGACCTTTCGCTTAAGGAATAGGAATAGTAATAAGTCTAATTTGAGTCCAAAGAGTTTGAATAAGTGGTTCGAAACAACTGTAAAAAATCGGTTATTTCCTGATCATTATTCGCGGTAGTATCTTCAAAGGTAGGATTTGTTTTAGGCTTACATTTATTGCTAACAAAATTATAAAACTATTTTGGTTCCTGTGAGAACTGGACCCTGCAACAAGTTAAATAGTTTTTATAACACAGCGCGTTCAGCACGGTAACGTTCGACCGAGCAGATTTATATAAGGAAAGGTCATATTGAGAACCGGTGATTCTAAATTTGGCATACAGCCTAGATTTTTATTTTTAAGTCGTCTCAATTCATTAGTAAGCCACGGAGGCTTATTCGAGATTAGCATATAGTATATAGGAACATATTATATATATATAAAAAAATGAATTCATGGCATTGTAAAATGTATCCATATGCCATGTCAGTGCTCATGATCAATTAAATTCATATATAAAATTAAATTCATATATAAAATTCAGCCGTTCATTTTTGGTTGGACAGATATGTTACGTAAGTCAGACCCCATGTCGAGGATCACATCGAAAGTACGATGGTAGGGATCTTCGAATTATGTCAGAGGCGTAACCCGTGCTAAACTGACTCGCCTGATCTGAGACTAACCAAAGATCGAACAAGTGCGCTAAAGAATTACGGTGATGGTTGACTTGAGATAGCGAAGTGTCAAACATGCATACAATAAAGACATGTTGTGTAGAAGTTAGAAGGGTATTGTTGGACTTATTTGAGGAATGGTAAAATCTCCTAGGACTACCAAATGGGCCCTTTCCAAAAGCCTATTAGAAACCATGTGAATAGCGGAAAGGTGATTCCAATAAATAAGAAGTTTCTAGAATGGACGTCTGTAGGAACAAGTAATAAAAATGGAGCTACCATTGATGGATAAATTCACACAGATGAATTTAACATCGTTGCAATACTCGAAAGTTAATAATTCTGACTTGAGTCAACCGCTATGAAGACTCCACACCCACGCCTGATAGGTCGATCTAGCCGATATACTGTGAACACAGCTGGAAAAACTTTGGAGCTCAGAGTATCCGGCTTTAACCAGGTTTCTGTGAACACGATAACCGGAGAAGCAAACGAAAGACCATAAGAGTACAAGTTATGAAGCTTACTACGTAAGCCTCTGGCATTCTGATAGGAAATAAGTAGGGTTTAGTTTTTTGGACCGGGATTGGGAGACGTAGGGGGCGTGGTCTTTTTTTCCACCTTTATCTTATATTTATTTTTTCGGCTCTGGTTTTTGCCTTAGAAAATGGCGATAGCATCTTCCGATGTTTGCTCAGGGGACAGCCGAGAAACAACTATATGTTTCGTAGGTGGAACTGCTATCAGGCCTTTATGCAAGGTAGATTGGATATATTCCGTACCATTATCGGCCGGTATTCCGGTCCTTCCACATAGGGCGGATGTATTTATAATTACGAGGTTATTTTTTGGGGGGGGGGGGTCATTATTTGGGAGCCCCCAGGGGACAAAATGGATATAACCGCCGGCACGGGCCCTCCCGTGGCACATTCGGGCATCGAATCATTTTTACCGCTTGATCTCAACACCCAGTATTAGATAATTTTTATTGGTGAGTAATAGTTGTTAATAGTTTTAAAATTATCGGTTTAGTCGGTTTACGAAAATAAGCATGTGAGAAAAAGAAAAAGAAATTGGATTTGCGTCGGGGCATTTTCTCTTTGCTAGAAAAAATCAATCAATAATTAATTTTAATATAGTGTCAACATAATCCGCCGCATCTGCATGTTTTCTGTTGTTGAACAGCCCAAAATAGTTATTAACTTATTCGGCAGAGGCCACTGTAGGGAGATTTGCATATATTTTGGATGAGCCACAGCTGTTGTTTTTAGGATGGAGGATTTAGCTCAGTGGGAATCGAAGTTTCACATCTGCGAAAAATCCCAACGGTTACACACGGATGGACAGTGTGTAAAGACAGTATTAGATCCATAATTTTGTAATTTAATTTAATTTTTATTGGTTCGTTATAATTGTTAATAGTTTTAAAATGATCGATTACTAAAGTCGGTTTACGAAAATAAGCATGTGAGAAAGCTACAGTCGAGTGTGGACGTAAGTAAAATTAAAAGAAACTGGATTTGCTTTAATTAAGAGAAAAAACCAAATGATGCTAGGGACAGCATTGCTGCTCCCAAGATAACTATAAATAAAGCAGAAGTTCAAAGCGGTTCAACGATTTTTTTCTTAAAATTTTCTGCTTTTGTGATGGATAAAATCAAGTTTAGGGTCTAAGCGGAAGCCCTAATCATCAACTGAATTAGTTCCTTCCCACGAGCAGCAGTTCGGCGTGTAAGTTGAAAGCTTGGGAACGATGCGAGAGAATGTCATTAGCTTGCATTTAGAGCCGTTCAAGTTTAATAAGTTTACGTGGCGCCATGAAACACACTTAATGCGCACGTCATGACATTAATTGTAGAGGTCTTGAAAACACTTGGAGCTTCCAGATAAATGTTAAAAAATCTTTAGAGGTTAAAAAATCTTAATGATGATCAAAAGCCATATTTTCCCTAGTATTAAATTTAGACAGTCACATCAAAGTCTGAGGAAACGCTACTTTTTCTAATTCTTCAAATATTTTTTTATAGCGAAAATAACAAATAAAATATTTATATTTATTTACGGGCTGCTTAGAAACTGGTACTTAAACAAACCAGTACAAGGTAATCACTCCATAACTACTTACATCAACAAATCGCCCACTAAATCGAATGTAAGTGACGGTATAATGCCACGTGTAATTATGTAAGTCCTTTTGCAGTTCCGGACACTAACTGGGCGAAGTCCTGTGTGTCAAGCTAACAATTAATGGTAGTTCCACTTCAATTTTATATTCCTACATTCTTTATTGGAACCACTCTATGGCTTTTGGGTTAGCATTAAAAAGATTTTCGAAAAGTGATTATTTGTTGTTCTTAATAATTTTAAAACCCCTTGCATTTGATTCCACAAATTTAGTTTTATCCACAACATGGTCGGCGTATATACGAATAACTTATTGTGCTTGCTTGACCTCTTCTGTGTCTTCGACAGACAGTAAGGCATTAAACTCCGTTAATCTTAATGGGGTTTCCGATTGATCTTCTTAGATCGTGTATTAACCCGTGAATTCGTACAATAATAACCGAATCGTCTCCATCGACTTGCGCGATGACGACTCTTTCTAGATGACGACTCCGGCTATCATCTTTCAATTCACCCCGGTCTTTTAAAAAGAAAAGTTATCTAATGTATTCCAGGTTACCTCTGGTGTCTGACATGGAAGTCATTTGGGCCCCTGGTTGTTTACATTATTTGTTAACGACTTGCCCAAAGTTTTGACTAACTTTAGGGTATTTATGCACGCTGAAACCATTTAGCTTTCTGTGCAATATATGAACCTATCGTTCCTGCCGAATTAACTAATAGAGATCAATCCATCTGTGAGTCGTCCAAACTTATTTAACTTAATCGAATAAAAATGCAAGCTTATTACATTCTCACGTATCGTTTCCTTGAACTTATGTTTAAAGAGAGTGCGCATGGAGAATAAAGCTAGAGGTATGCTTGGATTTATTAAACGGTGCTCGAAAGAATTCTATGACCCCTATATTAGGAAAACTTTATATATCCCTTATCTTAACATCGACCTATATTAAAACTTACAACAAGCGTATCGAATCATTTCAAAGGAAGTCGAATCGAAGGTCACTCTCCGAATCTAATAGACTTCTCCTTATTAACTTAATTTCCTAAGTGAACCGTGAACGGTGTTATGCATCACCTTCATATATATAAATATATATAGGTATATATATATATGAAGGTATATATATATTTATATATAGGAAATATAGCTATGTATATATATCTATATAGGTGATGTATGAAGCACTGGCTTGTTAGGTCTGCTTGATTTCTTTGTAATGAGTAGAAATAGTTGATCCTAATTTGGAGTACTAAAGCCCCTGTAAGAGCTCATCTTAAATATATAAAGCTTTCACAAAGACTTTTTAATTTTAACTTTTTTTTATTAAATTAAATTAAATTTACTATTTACAGAAAGTTTACACGTATAATTGTAGCATTTAGGTTGTTATTTTCACTTATTTTCCTTTATTTCATATTTTCCATTTTTGTTTATTGTTTCTTAAATTATTTTTCATAATTAGTTCTTGTCGTTTCTTTGTCACCTTTCGTTCAACAGTGATCTACTGATCGCATTATGGCGCTCCCTAACTCATTCAACACTAAAGTTCCGCACTGTTTTCCGTAGTGAAATCTAGGAAATTTTTCGGCGTATTTGGGAAGTCTGGTTTGAAAACCTACCAAGAAGTTCATTGTCTTCGCAGACGCTTGACTACATATACCAATTACAAACACGTTAGTTGGCTTCTATCAACAATTTCGCCACTAATTAATACACATTAAAAATGAAAAATAAATCAGACATAAATCAATATATAAAAACAAAACAAATATATAATTTAAACCAAATTTTATAGTTTCTAGTTCTACAAAGTTATTTGTTCACCCCACCGTTTGGTGGAACGGTTTTGGCTTTGTTTGCAATTCGGAAAAATATAACGTCAATGACAAAATTAACCCGACTTTTAACCTAAGTAGGTTTATTTTATCAAACATTCTTCAAAGTATGTGGAGCTAAAACTAACTAAAATTGTTTTCTGTGACACTAAGAATTTTTTTGGTTGGGAGATTAAATTATGTTAAAGTTCCAAGTTCTCTCTCTCTAATCTGATATGGCTTGTTCTTCTTACTGAAATATAATATAATCCATAAACAAGTTTTAATCTGATTGCTTTAAAACTGAGACACTAGTTGGAGAAGGAGCGGATAGACGCACTTAAACGACTTGATCGATTAGTCTGTTTATGCTGATCAAGAATATATATATTTATAGGGTCGAATATAACTTCTTGACTGTTTTATTATTAGTGAAATATATTATCCTAAAGAGGGCAAACGTAGGCTAAATTAAAAAATTATAAAGATAGAATTTTGTTTAATGTAACTTACTTCGAAAGCATATCTCAGGCCATCCCATGGCTTAATGGGCATATCTCCAGCCATTCGTGAACCCAGTAAATCCCAATTGGTGTAGTTTTGAATGTATTCAACTAAACCAGCTGGAGTTACCTCGTGCAGACCTTCAATGTGAAAATCTGCCGGGAAGCCACTTAGGAAAGTAATATTGTGACCCCTGAAATCACGAAAGTTTGTTTTAGTATTAATAATTGATCGATCCTTTGTTGGTGTTTTGTATTGGTGGTATTGGTGTATATGTTACGTGATTTGTTGAAGATTTTTATTATCATAAGAAAATCTTTTTATTTTTTGTAATTAAAAATAAGATTCGTTTGTATGTGATTTATGGAATCGTGAACTGTGATTTAATATTCATGGTAGGGTCTTAGGCAAATAAACTCATATAAATATTTTTTTATATTTAAGAAGAAATCGCCCTTAAACTAATTTCTTTGTTTAGTTTCGTTCTTGTATTAGTTAGCTGCTCAATTTTTCGTGGAACTTTTTCTCATTTTCCCCACATTTTGTGCCAACAAATCTCGCACGTGTGCGCATAGAATTCACAACTGGTTCTTACATTCCTGACATAAAGTGACGCTTGCTTAAGTTACTTAACTTAATTTTTTCTAAATTTAAAAAAAAATTACCAAAAAATTAAACAAAAAACGCATCATTTTAACGTTTCAAACCATGAAAAATCGATATCTGGGACCAATATTCATAAAGACTAGAAGATTTATATAAATTCAAGTTAAATCGCTCTAGATTTGATTTATTGCAAAGTTTTCTCAAAACTAGGGCCACTCGCCTTTGTCCCATTTTTTATGGACGATTTTTTAAATATACACTCAAAGTTAGGCTTTTTCGAGCGAATTTTAGGTAAATATTTTTTATGAATGTTGATTATGTATGTAAAAAAGGCTCTGATGTTTTCTTAATTATAACTTAATGTTTTTTTTATTTGTTTGCCTTGCTACTTATTCCTATGATAAGCACAGTTATGATTTAATTATACAAGTGCGAGTGAGAGAAGCTTAACGTAGTATGTGCGAGCGGAGCGAGGACAATAGAATATGTTGATTAACCCGTATATGATGCATAGGACTTTAACTAATTTAAAAAAAAATTTAGTTTGAAATAAGGCGTTGTTTTTGTTCTTGTGTTGCGAGTCTTTTATTCAAATTATTAATTCTAAAATACATTCTAATCTTACAATATTACAATATTATTATATTTTCATTTCAATTTTTTCTTATTTTAAAAGAGTTAAAAATAAAAAAAAAGTTAAAAATATGAATTCCAAATTTATTTGTTTTATGAACTTGATCAAAGGTTTCATAAGCCCCACGTAAGCCACATTAGTGAATGACCCAATTTTAAAAGGTGGTATTCTTTGACTTTACACCCCGCTATGTACTCCATCGCATCCTCTGTTAAGTCGTCCAAATTGTGCGCTCCCTTTGCACTTTTGGGAATTTCAATTATAAACAATTATAAAACAAACAAATAAGCACTGTTAAAACCTAAAACTTGACAGTATGGCTGTTATGGCTTTAATTTTGTCATACCCTTATATACTTTTTTAATATGTACTTAAAGAAATTTTCTACAATGTCTTGGTTATAATGACTCGTCAGGATATAATACATCTCGTACTTTGCCAACAAATATGCAAGTACAGCATAAAGGGGTAAGTTGACTAGAATTCCATTTTGAAAGGGCTGTGTTGCTTCGATGGAGTTTGATATTGATACTTTTTAATTAAAAACATTAAAATAATCATTAAGAACTTCAAAGAGGTCCGTGGTTTTGAATGCGTTCTTTACATCGTATCCCAACGCCTAGCATTGCCTAATGGATCTCGCTGTTGTGTTGGAAAACAATTGAGTTGTCAATGTAACCTTCTATATTCCGCGGGGGTTATTATTGTGATTTTCAGTTATTTTAAACCTTAATTGACACATCAGACTTTACGCGTGGTAAATTTTTTGGTTTGCTGTCGCCTTGATTACTTTGTTTCCCTTGACTGTAACTTTCATCTCATCGAAAGACATAACACATATCTTGTCCGCTTCAAGCATGTCGTCCTTCTCCATGAGATCTATGACAACATCCAGAGTACCCGTCATAGTTGGAACGTCTTCCAGCCACCTTTACAATGTGGCTCGACTCGGCAAAGGAAACTCTTTTCTGTGGTTATTTGCACAGGGTCTAGCTGTATGGAGACAGATGGCTTTAGAAATGTCCGTCGAACAGTATTGTTAACCCAATTAATTTGTCCAAAGATATATATATTTTCTTTTAATTTTCTTTATCTATAAATATACTTGTTATAATATGGAGAACATACTCTGTTTGGGATCTGGAGTCGGCGTAGCCTAATTTTGGAATGTGGAGTGCAGGCATTCTTTGTGGAACAGCATCTTCGTTCAATCTTCTTCTTTCAAAATGCGGAGTTTTATCCCTAAAATTCCTCCCATAAACTCGTATTTAAAGACATAATAATAAATTGTATGCCATCCACGTGTTTGCGACACACATTGCAATAAGTCAAAATGTTAAGGTTCGAGAAAATTTCGCCCACAAAACTTTTCTCCATGAAAAATAAATAGCCTGAAACAAAAAACTTGCACTTTGACTACAGGCGAGACTACCTTTTGAATTCTGTAATAAGCACAGTTATCCCATTTGAATCCAAACATTACAGCTCTTAGTGCGGCTCGTACAAGAACACTTATTGCAAGAAAATTGTCCCCAAAAAAACATTGCGTCAGAATGCCCGTGGAAGTGCCTGCATCTTTTTTTAGGCAAACACTGATATTGAATAATAATAAATTCGTATTGAATTTGTTATCAAGAGTGCCAATCTAATAAAATGCACCTAGACGTATGCGAAAAAGTGGTGTATGCGAAGCTACAACACGCCCCACAAATCCTCTTAACCCAGTCTTCGCCTTCGTTCACACAGATGACCCGAACCAGCAAACTCATAGGGGTGGTCGACAAGGAAAACCTTCAAGGGCGAGCAACGTGAAATATCTGGGAAAGGGTTGAGAACGAGCTTCTTCTTAAAGGTCTAGAACTCTTTGAGTCAGTAAAACCAAGCGGGGACCTAGGTCTTTTTTTTTCTTTACCGCTTCTTCGAATCAATATCTTTATACCACCCCCACATCTATCACAAAAATCACTTGAAACACAGGTTTTACTCACAGAGATTTGTTTTTGTAACTGGAGTCGATCTATGCGGTGTATTTATTTCTCCAACAGAGAAAATTCCTTAACAGGTTACTTAACTAAAAATTAATTAACACTAATTGACGTTAAATATTGGAAAAATACTTTCTTAATAGAATCCTTTGGGGAGGTTGGTTCCAATCTAATGTTTGGTTGAAAATATGCGTTCTTAGATGCCTACTCCGAACGGTAAAATTGAAAGAGCTCAATTTGGCTGAAATCGCGTCGAAAATGATAAATCGGGCATGTATCATATAAATATGACAAATCCAAAAGACGACGTTTTGCGTTGACAGATTTTGGAGTCAAAGAATTCATAATCAAAGAAATCCATGATTCAACAACTGCAGTTTCAGGATGAGCGGATGGAACAGCCTGAACACCATCCTTGAGCAGTGATATAGATCGAACCTTTATTGATTAATCAGTAACATACAGATGACCCGATGATGATGGAAAAGAGCGTATATAATTATTTAAGAGAGCAGTGCGTACAGAGAACTCCAAACCAGAGGCACTGATGTCAGACGGCACCAGATATTGTTGTTGATGGCATAAACGATGCCAATCCAGCAATGATCGGCGGGCGAATCCAGATATATTGTAGAGTGAGCTTCATTCCAGCCAGCACACAGCATCCAAAGAATACGGGGAAGATCCCACGGCGAAACCAAGAAACCAAGATGCTGCGAGGGCTTTGGGCTTAGACAGAGTGCGTGCTTATAGTGAGGAATGGCAATAGGAAGATGATCCACAAGAACTTTGACACAGGTGGTGTCGATCACTGGGGGTGTTTTGAAGAAAAAGTTAGGATTAAAGATCTTCAGGTCCAGACTCAAGAGTCTTTTTCTCGGAATTAAGTTAATCAATTTTTGACTGGGAGTCATTAGCAACAACACATCTATCGCACTGCCACAAAATGTTAGGGTTTAGCAAAATTTTCATCGCCTAAGTGGACTGGCACTATAATATACTCGACGGCAAAGAGAAGCACAGCGAATAGCCCTTGTAAGGCGAAGCTGAGCTGTCGAAACTACAATATTACATTCGCCGCGCAACATAGCGATAATAGCGCGTCCGTATGTTTTGAAGGCTTGATGATGAGTGCCACGTCTTATCCCTTGCAAACTTAGCAGCGCTTATAATTCTGTGTCTTATAAGTACCGAACTTGAAAGCTTATTTAGAGTAATAAAGTGATTTGGAGAGTATTTGAAGCACGGGTCCACTATTAGCACACACATATGTCTAAATAAATTGGTACTTTAATTCATGCGAAGCTAAATTCATAAATTCGATAAAAGAATTCCGAAAAAAAACATATTTTCATGTACTTAAGAATACACGATATTGATTATGAATTCGGCCGCAACACACGAAGGATAATGCTGGCTTCTGCAAACACATAAAGGCAGAACTAGCATGACCCGAGTATGGATTCAAGGAGGGCATGCTGCCTTTTGACAAACTTCCCAAAATTAATTAGACGGACGTATTTGTCAACTGGCTGGATAACAAAAGGCAGTACTCCACTTTGAGTGCCACCAAGAACGCTTTTGCGACCAATCTGCATCACGGGCAACACGGGTTTCCAAACGATGTCTGCTTGTTGCACTCATTAAAAATGGCATGATGGATGAGGCTCGTCGAATCGTTGTTTGCACATATGGAGTTAATTGGGCTTTTAATAGGGTCAAAATCCTGATTTACACGTACGACCCGACCTGAAAGTGACTGACGCAAGCGGAAGCGTTGTGGGAGGGGGCCAAACTTGGATAGAGTGGTGGATAGAGAATAAATCCCATCCATTTCAGATGCGAAAGTACTCTTTCCCATCGCGACGCAAGGGTATTAGATCAATAAACCCCCGATATCTCAACCGCAGACTGGATGGTACTACTCCTGGCTACCCCACTTCTTGGAGAGCCAATGTACAGTTCTCCAGTTCAATATACGGACGGGTGTTTTTTTTTGCGATCTCGATATCTTCCAATACACCGTGCGTGCGTGTTGATATTCCGATTTGCTTATTTCTTTGGTTTTATTTCTCAATTTAGATGTGGTGCTAATGCTTGTTTTTACATTCCTTTGTGTGCCTTCTCCGTTAACCGATGGTTGCGCGGTCGCGACATCTATCACTTTCTCTCTCTCAATTTTGACAAGTTAAAACTACAAAACCCGCTATTGGAGGGCAGCATGTAGCACCAAGAATGGTGAGATTGAGCGCAAAAAAAGATTTTGTGCGTGAATGTGCAGCGGTAGTGCCCGTGCCGCAGGTGATTTCCCTTCATTTCCCTGGAGGGTCTCAAATTAAGACCCATTAGAGTCCTGTTAATTACTAATCTCTTGGAGTTTACTTCCTTTATTATAAAGGGCTTCCATAATAACTTTCAGATAGATCTAATCTATACTGACTTCAGTAAAGCATTTGACTGTGTTAACCAATCTCCTCTAATCCCCTTATTAGGAAACTCGATTTAATGAGTTTTCCAGTTGATCTTACTCCGTAATAACACCTTATCTAATGTCCCAGGAATGGAGCCCGCATTTGGGTTCTTCGCTTGGACTTCGCTTGTCACTCGAATTTATAAATAGATCTTAATAATTTCCAAACATGGAAACATATCTAAATAAAAGCTAATTATATTCTCTCTTGTCGTTTCAAGGCTTGCAACTTACTCGCTGAACTACTGCTTTTTAGAAAGAATTAATTATAATAATTATAAATGTAATTATATTAAAATAATTATAATTCTAAACTTCACTTTATCGATCATATTTTGTATATGTGAATAAATGCAGGGGTGTGCTTGGATTCATTAAGCGTCGGTTAAAAGGAACTCAATATGTTACTAAATCCTTATAATATAATAGAATATGGATCTTGCGTTTAGAATCCTCAGTTTGGTGGTATGGTGTATGGTATAAGCGCATCGAATCGGTTCAAAGGGACTTTTTACTTTTCGTTCTAAGCGGTTTAAATTGGGATGCAAGCTACTGCCAAAGACAATAGAATTACTAAAAAGAGTAACGGCCATATATTCGTTTTGCAATATGAAGCAATTTTTTTGAAAGCAGCGACATTCGCGGTTGTGTATGAGTAAACACAAGAACAAGAAAGTGCGTATGTGTGCGTGAATATGCTTGTGCTACTGTTCGCTGCCGCCAGCACCAAAAATTGAAATCGTTGTTTTCGCATGTCGCACACTTAAAACCCTAATGTTCCAATATGCATGCGCTCTCTTACTTGCTTTTGAACGAAATGTAAGAGAGTCTGAAGCCAGTTCAAAAGCCAGAAAGAAAAAATCGTGTGCAAAAAAATCATATGGCGATACTCATCATAATAATTATATTGTCATTGCTACTGCCCTATTCTAATGGACTCCTATTTATTAATTTACTTTCCGTAGCCAACCGTTAAACTATGCTAGGAATTACTTTTATGTTTAACCTCATCCGTGTTGACGTGGAAAGTGAAATCAAAACTTATGACGGTATGTGAGTGGGCAGCTGACACTGAAAACACAAATCAAATAATTTTGCATTGTACGAAACGGCTAGCTGACAATGAAACGCAATGTATTGAAGAGAGTGAAAAAGGCCAGCACAATCGGAATCGACCCCCTAAAAATCCAAGCGCAGCGAATGCAAAAAGGCCAACAAAACGCCTGGTTACATCAGGAAATATGTCGGTACAAGGATTTAAGGCACCCGATGACTGGAAAAAGGGTCAGGACTATGCTCAATATGTACACCGACGCTTCGTAGACAGTCAAGCGATAAGATTCTTGTAGGCGATAGATATCCTCGACACGACAAAGTCATGTGTTTCTAATGGATTCCCAGGCACCACAGCATCGATGTTAAAGAGACGGCGGACAAACTTTTAAGGAAAGGCGTCGAGTTGGGGACACCGTGCCTATCTCCCTAAGATCGTAGCAAACCGCGCTGCAAAGTATCATAAATCATATTCAAAGAGCAAAATAGTAAAAGGGCACATACATCAGAGGCAATCGAAACAGTGAAGCATCTTATCTCTCAATGCCCGTTCCTAACGAGGGCAAGACAAATATACCTAGACGCCAAATACTGGCATTGATCCTCAAGATCTTCAAAACCGCGTAAATAATCACTATTTACATACACAGGACGTACACGTGTATATGTATATGTATATGTATATGTATATGTATATGTATATGTATATGTATATGTATATGTATATGTATATGTATATGTATATGTATATGTATATGTATATGTATATGTATATGTATATGTATATGTATATGTATATGTATATGTATATGTATATGTATATGTATATGTATATGTATATGTATATGTATATGTATATGTATATGTATATGTATATGTATATGTATATGTATATGTATATGTATATGTATATGTATATGTATATGTATATGTATATGTATATGTATATGTATATGTATATGTATATGTATATGTATATGTATATGTATATGTATATGTATATGTATATGTATATGTATATGTATATGTATATGTATATGTATATGTATATGTATATGTATATGTATATGTATATGTATATGTATATGTATATGTATATGTATATGTATATGTATATGTATATGTATATGTATATGTATATGTATATGTATATGTATATGTATATGTATATGTATATGTATATGTATATGTATATGTATATGTATATGTATATGTATATGTATATGTATATGTATATGTATATGTATATGTATATGTATATGTATATGTATATGTATATGTATATGTATATGTATATGTATATGTATATGTATAGTATATGTATATGTATATGTATATGTATATGTATATGTATATGTATATGTATATGTATATGTATGTGTATATGTATATGTATATGTATATGTATATGTTCAATACTTATTTAACAATATTGGCCACAATATTGTTTGTATTTAAAGAAATTCTGTTTTTCTACATACCTTGCTATAAGTCCCTTAGCTAGCTCCCAGAAAGGTATTTTGTGCGACTTTGTACCACCTGCAAATCATACAACAAATTATAATTTATTTGAGGAATGTTGATATTTTTAGATGTGGTTACATACCTTGTGTTGCCATCAGGATGTCCGCAGACAGTGTACCGCAGGTGCACATTATCAAGAGTATAGCGCCTATTCGAAGCATTTTTCTGGAAGGGACATTTTAAATACAAGTGAGTAAATTATATAAGCTTAACTCGTACGTTGAAATTAAGCAGGTTGACAAGACGCCGGACCAGTATTTCGCAGACTGCCAGCCATTCACTTGAATTTAAAAATGTTATACTTATATTACCAGTTTCATGCGTACTCCACTTTAGTCACTTAATGGAGCGTTTACTACACGACTCAAAATTATAATGTACTTATAATTGATGTGCTTATGTTAAGAGGAATTTTTAAAACACGCACAATGTCAATAAGAAGCCAAATAGCAATAAACTTGAATTCCACGGAATTTAAGCCAATACGCGTGATGTATGTAATTGTATAAAAGGTTGATTTACATGTCGCTTCTGGAAATAATAGAGCAAATAAAGTCTGAAACAAACCTAGATTGAGCGTAAAGAATCTTTGATGCTGATGGTTAAGCTACCGTTACTAATATGTTAAATCTCATTAGGATTCTATGAACTGGAAACAGTAATGTATGATGCAATCGGTCATCTAAAACGTTGTTTTAAAATTCAAACGCTATTCCTAACCAAATTCATCGCCATATTTCTACATAGTATTTATATGAAAAATTCACAGTTTTTTATGAAAATTAAACTTTATATTAATTGGAAATTAAATATAAGTACCACATATCGAAAGTAACCTAAATAAAATATAGTAGTAGTAAATTAATATAAAACATTGTTTTATAAGTAGAAATTAAATTCCGGAGGACAAAGTTTATATACATGAATGTATGTATGCAATTTCAAGAGTTTGGCATTCCTACGCAAGTAATATTACAATACTCATCTCTTACGCAGAACAAATAATCGTGGGTTGAATTAACATTTTTTTGGGTTAAATTACAATAAAGCTACGTCTATGTAGGTACATACATATGTATTGTATGTACAGGTACATATTTGTTTTGTTATCAGCTCTGCGAATTGTAATAAATGTGGGCTGCAGTAATAGATACAGTAGCTTTTATTATCTATGCGCATACAATTCCCAACTGGTTCTAACATTCCTGGCATGGAGTGACGGTAGCTGGCAATTACAAAAGTAGCAATCCCCTACTGAAATAAAGAAGACGAGAACATACAGCTTTATTATTTTTGTTGTCGATATAATAAATAATAATATTATTGTTTATATGACTGCCTTTCGTAGCGAATTATTGCACTTACCGCCAGAATTTTTTCAGTGTACAGGTCAAATAAATTTTCTTAATTATTATTTCACTCGAAATTATATATATGTATATGTGTATGTATAGTTTCACACGGACAGTGACAGTGATGTAAAAATCCGCAGTTTTCATTAATAGTTCGAATTCACGTGTCTCCCATTTTGCTGATAAAATCCTTCGACCATTTTTCAAAGATCACTTTACGCCCCTATATCGGTGAAATTTATTAGATTTATATTTAAATTATATTGGTTTTTGGTTAATCTGTTGAAACTCACAATAATTTTTTTTAAGCAAAATTCTAGAAAACTCAAATATTAAATGTTAAGTACGTTAGCAATACCGACTATGATGTCGAAGCCAACCCGGCCATTGCCAATGATCCTTTTTAGGTACGCTAAGCCACTTAGGAGGGATAGGTGGTCGAATTAAAAAAAAAACAAAAGCAATAGAAATTCGTTTTTAACACATAACACTTTCGAGCTGTGTCTAAAGTAACTAAAAACTCAGAAATTGATTGTAACATGTACTAAAAGTAATCCAACCTGATGTCGCACCTTCTGAGATACTAAAAAAAAAACAATGAAATTAGTATTTATTTCTGTTAAACAAGAAAAGAAGCTACCTTCGGCTCGCCGAATTTTGTATACCCGTGCAGATTGCAATTCGACCATTAATAATTAATGCAATATAAATTATACACATTTTGTTAAAAACAAGGAAGTAATGCCTACTTTCATTACACTCACCTAAACTTATTTCATATATTTACAGTTTTACTGTTACCGTTCTACAGTTTAGCATTTTCCTCTACAACTGAACATAGTTTATATGGTTTATACGATTTTTTTTAATTAAATGCAAAATTATTAAATAATATATAATGGCAATATCTTTAATTACATAAAATTAAGTTAAAAAATGGAAGAGTTATATCTTTTTTAAATGATCCGATCTGGCTTGTTCCGACATATACACAAATAAATATTGCCAAATGACTAACTGCAGAAGACTAACTTGCCATAAGCCTAACTAAGCCTAAGAAGAAAACATTTTTTTTTACTTTGATACTCTAAAAAAACGATAGGGTGGGCGTGGCACATTGTGAAATACATTTATAATTTTCACAATTTTAAACTGTCAGATGTCGTTTAAAATATTCAATAATCTCATTTGAAACGTAAAATGAGAAAAGAGAAGAAAAAAGAAGTGCAAGAAAAGGTAAATAACATGTTATTCTTCACCATATAAAATAAATATTTTTAGTAAATAAGAAATAAACTTACAGTAAGTTTAGAAACAATAAAATGCAAAAAAAAAAAATAAATAAATAAATAAATAAACACAAAACAGAGAAGTTATAGTTTCCTCGATCATTTCGATTGCAGCTTTTCATAAAACTAAGACCGAAAATAGAAAATAATTAAAAATGGATATATCTCATATTATATGCAAATATATTTTGAAAACTGGAGAAGTTATATTATTTTTGCAAAATTGTTTCCGATCGTTCCTATGGAAGCTATATAATATAGCTAATCTGATCTGACACGTTCCGATCTACTTATATACTAGTAACTAACTGCAAACGTTCGTGCAGGAAGTTCCAAAAGTGACTAGTTTACATAGATCAAGAATATATATATACACATTTTAGCTTCGGAAATGATTTCTTCTTTGTTTTTTAAATATATGTATTATTTGATAACATTTATCAAAAATGTTAAGCTTTGGCAAAGTGATAATCACACTCAATTAATTGAAAGAAACTATTAAGTTGAATAACAATAAAAGTCAGCTAAATAATATGTAATATATCATAAAAATAATAAAGAATTTAGGAATACAAAATCGAAACTATCATAAAAACCCAAATGAAATCCAACGACTTAAAATTCGAACACTTAAAACATTACAATCACAACATTTTTCGTTCCCAGTAATCGTAATCGTAATTAAAATCCAATTAAATTTACTACTGTTAAAATTCAATAGTTGTTCGAAGATAAGCAACAATAAAAATTTGTTTCAAAAAAAAGTTGAACCCACAACATTTTATTCTTTAAAAAGTCAGGTGAAAATTAAAGTTATAACTAAATATTCCCGACTTGGCTGACGAATTAATAAATCTCATAAAAGTAAAAGTACGTTAAAAAAAAGCGAATTTTAATATCTTTGCAGGGTATTATAATATATAGAGAGAAGTTCGCAACCCTATAAATTACATACAATTTTTTGTAATGTGTAACTAGTCAAGCTGCCAAAAAAGGTAGCAGAAAGCTTGTTAAATATTTTTTAATTAATATAAAAAAAAAATAATAACTGTAGATGGAAATACAAAACTGTGAAGGTAAAACTTTAGGCTTAACTTCGTTGGTTTTAGCATAAATACATATATAAAAATTATATTGTGTGCATTATTAATGATCTAATTGAATTCTTCAAGAGTATATAAACTTCGGCGTGCCATAATTTCAGATAGTATTTTAGAATTTCGGTTTTAATTTTATAGAAATAGGACTACTATGTCATATAATTTCCATACAAATGATCGGTACAACTGTAAATATAATATGTATAGCTCAATGTAATTTAAGTATGCATTAATTATTTAATTAATTCCTAGTGATCGAATTAAAATCTGCAAGGGTATACAATCTTCGGCGTGCCGATGTTAGCTTCCTTTCTTATTTATTATTTCAAAACTTCGGTTTTAATTTAATGAGAATCATGCTTTAGGAAGAAATGAAGAACTGTGAATGTTAAACTGAAACTAAAAACTATAAATCTAATATGTAAAGCCCTAATTTTATGATTTGTATAAATATTTTAGATAATTCGTCTTAGTTTTTAATTTGATAAAATTTTATTAATTCTTATTGATCCAATAGAAAGCGGCAAGAGTATATAAACTGCGATCGTTCCGTTTATCTGATGTGGTTCTAATTATAAGGCATTGTTTTGGTCGGTTGTCTTCGGTTTATTATCGCTTCTCTAATTCACTTAACATTTAGAGATTACTGCTACAGTATTTCCAAGTGCTTTGCGTTTTAATTGATTAAATATGGTTAAGAGGAAAGTTATTTGCATGCAATTATGTAACAAATTGCTACACTAACAAAAATACATCAGGCAAGTTGTTTGCTCGGGATCTGAGTGCACGCAAAATAATTTTCAGGCTTCGGCTCGTCGGCTACGGGAGTGATGATCTAGCTCAAATCTCGAAATGCCTGCATAATTTTAACATAAATAATTGCATGCAACAGCAAGCTTAAACCGGGTATAGAGAGACACACACACAAATAAAGGTTGAAAGGAAAAATAGGTGCTTTCTCTTCGGCTTACTCTCCCTTTTAAGCACTCCTGGTGTTTGTGGAGGCTCTGGTTTGCTAACCCTTCCAATCGTCGCTCCTACCCTCAGCGCTACATAGCCTGAAAGACCCCTTCCCCTGCTACTCTACATCACAACACAAGCTAGCTGCGGCCACTTTTATGACACTTTAAAACATTATACAATTTTATTAAAAGCTAAAAAATGAAATGAATTCATTTCTTAAACTAGATGTTATGTAGACACAATAAATATAAGAACAATCAATCATTTTTTCATTATGTCTTACACAAATTTTTCTCAATTTTTTTTACTCCGAGCGCTGGATCAAAATCTAGGTTCTGACGCGAAGATTTCTCTTCTTGGCCATTTCCACCCGTAGAAATAGGGCTCAATTTCTCCGCACATTGGCCAGGGCAAAGACATTACAGTCTATAAGTCTATAACAATATGAGGCTGTTTTTTTATGGCAGCGACAATCGCGCTTGTGTATGAGTAAACGCAAGAACAAGCACGTGCGTGAATATGTATGTGTGTGCTTCTGTTCGCAAGCGCCAGCGCCAAAAATTGAAATCGTTGTCTTTGCACGTTTTTCGCGCGTCGCACTTAATACCCTAATGTTACAATGCGATGTCATGTTCAAAATTGTGTATTGTGTATAATTATATAAGTATATCCGATCAATAATATCAAATTCGAATACATTCGAATTAGTATATAAAATATTATTGCGTTAATATGGAAGGCAACATGTGCCTTCCGAAATGATCTTAGGATTTATAAGCTGAAGCGTATTTTTTGATCCTTGAGAATACGTGTGCAAACAATCGGCGGCTGTCGCTGCATGCCTTCAAGAGAGCGGCTGGCTCTACAGCGCTCTCTCACTGGCTTTTGAACGAAATGTGAGAGAGCCCGAAGGCAGTTCAAAAGACAGCCAGAAAAAATCGTATGGCGTTACGGATCTTCAAAACTGTAATGTCTTTGGCAAGGGCGTATCGCGGGGGCGATACGCAGTGTAGGAGACATTTCTGACACAATATATTCTTAATCAGGATCAGCAGGCGAGTCGAACTAGCCATGTCCGCTTGTCTGTCTGGTCGTTTCTACGCAAACTAGTCTCAGTTTTGAATCTATCTGGATGAAACCTTGCAGTTAGTCTTCTATATACTCTCACTAGTATATACATATGTACATATGTCGGAACGGGCTTGATCGGAGGACTATATGATATAGCTGTCATAGAAATGAAAAGAAAAATGAAATGAAAATGTTTTCATTCAATTAGCTACATATATAGCCATTTTGTAATATTCTATAATTTCGATTTAAATTTTATGAAAATCGGACTACTATATCATAAAGCTGAAATACAAACGATCGATACAAGTAGAGGGAAATGCAACAACGTGAATGTAAAAGTGTAACTGTATAACGGTTAATAGATATCTATAGCTGAATGTAATTTAAGTAGGCATTGAAATAATTCCTAGTTATCAATCGGCGTGCCGAAGTTGTCTGCCTTTCGTGTTATAAAATTAAAACCGAAAGCCTACGTATTGATAATTATGTAAAAGCAGAATATAATGTATTTTTGAAAGACAATTAGGTTAGGCGAAATGTGAGTAAGTAATCTTTTAATAGTGCTATTGTGGTCGTTATTCTTATCTATCAATCATCTTAATTTAATACTTTGTTCAAAAGATATACAAGGTTAACGTATTGTTTTTTGTTTGTATGAATTAAATATTTTGCATTTTCCTGTACATTTAGGGATAGTTTCTATGGCAGTTATAAGTTAAGAAATTCGAAAATAATAAAAAAATGGCTATATTTTAAGTTTGATGAAAATGTAAAATATATATTTTTTTTATTTTATTGATCCGTCCTATGGCAGCTATATGATATAGTCGACCGTTCCGTCCTGTTCTGACTTGTATGAGTGAGAGTATAAGAAAGACTAACTTCAAAGTTTGATTCAGATAGCTTCAAAAGTAGTTTGCGTAGAAACGGTCAAACGGAAGGATGGATATTGCAGATCGCAGATAATCCGATAGAGCTAAATAATAATATTTATACTTTATATGACCAGAAATGAATGCATTACTGCTTTGTAAGTTTCTTACTAAAACTGTAATACCCTTCAAGGGTATAAACAACAGAGACTAAACGCTAATGATTTTGAAAGATCTTGGTATTTATATACCCAATTCGAAATGTATTCATCATGCGTTTTATTAAAAAGTATACATTTAAAATTTTGGGCATTCTTAATAAAAAAACTGAAAATAATCTTACATTTTCATTTTTCGTCATTTAGCTTAAACTAAACATATTTACTTGAGTGCCGAATAATAAACTCGTTTAATTATTTGCGATTTATTTTTGGTTAACATTAATAATTTCTGATAGCAAAATAGGTGACGATTAAACATCTGGTCAAATTGATAAATTTAAAGTAGTAGAATAGATTTAACTGTTATGGTACATTCGAAGCGAACATTAAAATTAATATCTCTTGAACGGCACAACTTAAATCATTAAAATTTGAAGAATACTCATACAAAATTTTACCTAAAATTCCACAAAAAACACTTTTCGCCCGTAGATTAAGAAATTCGCCTATATTTAAGAAAAGTTTGCCCTAATATCAGGACATACATTTTCTCAAATCTAGGCCGATTTTTCTTGAATGTAGAAAAATATCTAGGGGGTTTAAAGGTGAATTTGTTCTTACATTCTGAAAGAGTTATCCTAGTTTTAGGGCATGTAACCATTCAAGTAAGGGAAAGTCTTATAAATAAAATTTTGGGTTAACAAATATTTTAATTTATTGGAATTTTTTTCCAAACTTAAGGCTAATTTTCCTTAATTAGACATTAGGTACTTCTGTAATAGTACATACATTCATATGTACATATCTAAGAGTTGTCCGGGAACCGTAACTTCATGCCAGGGATGTTAGAACCCGTTGGAAATCATATGCGAATTCGAAAAATGGACCTGCAAAACAAAGGCGATTTGCCCCTTAATTAATGAAAAGTTAAACGACCCAAATCACAAAAAAACGCCCTAAATTTAAGGAAAATATGCAAATTTACCCAAAAAATTGTGTTTATGGCGGCTTGTCTTGATTTTCTGGTGCTTTCCCTTAAATTTATGAAATCTTTTTCTTAATTCTAAAAAAGTTTTGTTAGTTCTAGGGCGATTATTTTTTATGGCGATTTTTCTTGAATCTAGGAAAATTGTTTTATGAGTATAGTTTTTGCTGATAGCTTCCGGGAACGGACCAACTTTGAGAAGAGCTTAAAATATATATTCAAGTTTGTTTAGTCATTCAATTTATCTATAGTTACAGTTATTTATTCTGATTTCAGAACATTGTATTATAATCTACTCTTCCTGCAAATTAAAATTTGTAGTTCATAACCTATTGTATGGAAACGCTGCATTGCTACGCAGATGAATACAAGTTTTCGGTACGATTGTCTGAGAGAAAAACAGAAAATCCTCGCGGATTTTGACGAAACTTTGTATACTCTTTTAAAAATGCATTAAAAAGCTTTATGCAGTTATCTTGAAGCTTATTCGAGTTTTAATTCATTTATTCGTTGAAGTAAACACGGACGATTCACCGAAGTCCAATTGAACTAACAACTTGGCTATACTTAATTCGTTTAATAAATAATTTGTTTAAATATATAAGTATTATTTTCTTATTATTGTTTTATTTGCCTATTTATTTATTTCTTTTAAAAGTTTTTGTATATTACGTTATAAAAGATTTTCATTTATCAAAATGAAAAATATTGTCTTATTATTGCGGAAAACTGTACATTTTTTTTATTTGCCTATTTATTTATTTCTTTTAAAAGTTTCTGTAAATTACGTTATATTAGATTGTAATTTTGCAAAGTAAAAAATAAGAGTGTAGAAAATAAGCTGTGCGGTTTGCAATTATGTCATCATGTTGATTTCGCTTCTTCTAAGCTGAAACAATGATATTACACAAATAATACATTATGCGGTAATTGCCACAGGTCTTTGTTTCGCTTTTCCTTTTTGTTTCCCTTTGCGAAAATTACCTAATAAGTTGTTGTTGTCGTTACCGTGTAAGTGGTAAAGAAATCTCTTTTCGTTTTTATTCAAATACATATGCACATACATATGCTAAAAGATAGCACTGATTGAGCTTACATATTTCAGCGCTATAGTTTTTTCAAGAGCAGCGCTAAACTCTGTGACAATTCTGGTCCATATTAAAAGAAAATTAAAATTAGGGCAAATAAACCAACTCCCGAATACGGCTAGGAAGTAACGTATAATCTGTACCTGAATCGAAGTAGTTTCTTGATCTCCAGCTAAGAAATTTGAACAGTAAAATTTCTTTTAGATTTATGATTTATTTAAATTGCTTTTTCGCATTTCACAGTCGTTTGTTAACTTTTTTATATTGTGTTGCACTTTAAGCCCTCTATGCATATGCAGCAACTTGTCTTTAAATTGTGCTCTCTGAGGCCAGACAGCCGGAGAGTTCCAGTAAACAGTTGCCGCGACTACTTTTGTTCGCGACACTTCGGAATATGCAAAGCCGTTAACACACTTTCACCAATGCAAACGTAATACTGAATTTCCAACTGATAATAAATTGGAAACATATTCCGAGGCTGACCACCGAAATAAGGTTGATCAAGCTGGTCAAAAACTAACAATAAGCATTTTCACTTTCAATAGCAGTTTTTGATAAATGGAGCTGGAGCTTCGCAGCCAAGCAATTGAAGCTATTAACCAATTCACATTATGTCAGATAAGACCACTAATCCAATAAGCATAAAAGCTTTTCACTTTTCTTTGGGACTGGGCTTCGGCGAAGTTTCACCGCGGGTAAACTGAAACAAACTGAACGTTGGCTGTGGTTTTTGGCGCTGCTTAGCGTCACAACAAGATACTGGTGTTACAGCAGTATGTGCATACATCACGAGCTCAACGGTTGTGATTGGTTTCAGTTACATTTGAGTAACTTTGCTCAGACGATTCTGCATTTACTATTCGGTATTTTTAAGTTTCACACTTGAATTTCTCTATTACGTGTTCGGATTACTGAACGATTCCGACCTTGAACAAACTTAATAAATTTCTTTAAAACTCGAGCAGTTCGCTTTTAATAAAGTTTATACTCATACTGTGTTAATGTTGGTCTGTTTATGAGTGCCATCATTTAAACAAACTTTCACAAACAGATAAAAATAAGCCGGAATATGTATTGAATTTATTTGCGAAAGGAGGATTTGAAAAAAGGAAGCTTTTTTCATTTACGGGACACGGCAGATGGCGCAGATCGAATTTGTTATATCGTTTCGTGAAAGCTGTGTTAAAACTGAAACAAATGTAGGTTTTGGTTGTGATATTAGTATCAGAATTTTAGCTATGTTTACCAATTTTTATTATAGCCGGTACTAAATTATATTTTAGTAGCCGAATTAATTAAAAACTATATACAATTTTAAATAAATATGTACGACACGAACATGGAAACGCTGAAGTTTGTATACCCTTGCAGATTTCGGTGACATAAATTAAATATACATACACATTTCCCAAGTTTTTTCTGGTTCTCATATAAAATAAATTGAAACCGGAATTTAAAAGAAAAAAAATTTCTAAAATTGCATGTGTATGTTTAAAAATGCCAAGTATTTTCCTTAACACCCTTGAAGGGTATTAAGCATTTAGTCAGTAGCTTGCTACGCAGTGAAGGAGTCATCTCCGACCGTATGAAGTACATATATTCTTGATCAGCATCAACTGCCGAGTCGATCTGTCCCTCTGTCCGTTTCACTCGTATATGTATATGTCGGAACGGGATTATATAATATAGATAGCTGATATAGAAGCTGACAGATGGAAGGACAGACTGACTTTGGTAGATGTAGGTAGGTTATATGACCCAAAATATAATACCTTGCAAAGATTATTAAAAGTAGCACGAAGCTGCTGGAAATAAAACAATCAAAAATGGAAAAATGCATTGGTATTGCATTTAGCAGGACAACATGATGACTGATCACTGGTAGTTATCTTATGATAGTTTTGCTGAACGAGATTTGTTTTATCATGTTAGTTGAATTATATCGCTGATTGAAATATTGATACGGATAAAAAAAGGGGAATGCAAGCCAAAGGATATATCTTTTTAGTCGTGCCACTTATGGCATTCTTAGTTATTCCTTTATAATTATTTATTACTATCTATTTCTTTATTTATTATTTAGTTTTCTTTAGCCACGAATGCAGTGTGCAATGCTGCAATTGCGGCCGTGGACGAAATAAAATTGATTCCCGCTTTTTAAAGCAAAATAACTAATTGTTTATGATAAAAAACTATTGCTAGGCCAGTTTAAGGAATATTTTAGAATATTCCGAGTAGTTATTCAGGTATGTATGTATCTGTACGTACAGTTGTCCAGTTCAGTTAGCTTTAAAAAAAGGTAACGACACAGACTTGTTCCATTGATCCGTTTTTAATCGGCGATCATGTTGTTCTGCTGAAACCAATATATTATAAATTGAAGCGTACAAAAATATACATATAAATATATAGCATTTTGAATTTTGTTGTCCGTGAAGCTTTTAAGGAAAATAATGAAATATAAATTAAATATGAATAAAAAAGAATAGAATAAAGAATAAAAGAATTGTTTTTGTTATAAACAAATATTGTTGGTTTTGCACTTATTATCTAAACTATAAAATTAGGGCAATGATGTATCAATTGACCACTTTTTGCGGAATTAATTAATAACTTTAAAGCGAAGCAATACGTTCAGGTTCTGCTTCTTGAATTAAAATAATTATTAGTTTATTATTTTAACAACTTAAAAAAAAAATAAATGGTACGCATAGACAAACATCGCGTTTTCTCATATTTACTCTAATTAAAAAAATACTGCCCTTCAAAATTGTTCACAAAAAAAAAATTTTATGATTGATAAACGAAGGAAATAAGCTGTTGGATAAACTATTTTGTGTGAATAAATCGTCAAGAAGAAGCAAAGGTTCAGTGTTAACAAATTAATTTATAATTTCTTATAATAAAACGTATTTTTATAACTATCTTATTTTACTTGTTATAATTATTATGTCTTGTTGTCCAACTGTGAATTCATTTATATATCTATTTTTCTTTCAGAGGTGGAGAAATATTGGTGGAAACAACGATGCATTTATGATTTTAAAATGTTTAGAAACATCGATATGTTTTGACGTTCTTGTTTTACAACTTCACCAAATAAGTAAAATGATTCCAAAAACCAACATAAAGAAATTACAATTCCGGTCCTATAAAGTATTTAAATTCGTTATAAGCTTAAGTGAAAGTGGCAATAATTAAGGAACTTGTAAAATACAATTAATTAAGACTTAAAACTAAAGAAATATATTATATATTATATTTACATATTCATGTTCGACAATAGACAAAATTATACCTTCGCTGCATTTTAAACATTTTTTAAATACTTAGAAATATGGCCTATTATAATTATTTAAGAATTTCGCTTTTAATTTTTTTAAAACGATCATGAGAGGTAGGAAAAAGTGGTGAGACTCTTGAGCCACCAATTAGAGCTGGGCTCCGTATTGGTCCACACCCGCTGTTATTGGTATTGATAGTCTGGCTGCCTTGAATATTGCGAGTACCTCAGACTGGAAGACTGAAAGATTCAATCTACCAGCTCTCTGCGAAATGACCAGACCCCCACACTACGTCTCATCTTAGAGCCATCGGGGAAGAGTGATATCTTTTTTTTTTCAATTACTCCTTCTCTAGTCCACACTTACCGCGATGGGTAAGAGGTCATGTTGCGATTTCAAAATATTATTTCGGTGATAAAGTCAGTGTTTTGGCATGCTCACTGTGTGACCCCGTCAAGAATCATGCTATGATCTATGTGATGTTCCCTCTAGCATCTTGCTTTAAGTCTCGTCGACACAAACGTAAAGCGCCCGTTTCTCCCGCCGAACGCTGTATCCTTGTTAGTTTCACGATTTTTGTTAATTTTACTTACTAGTACTGTTACGCGATTATGACAGCTTTGAGTCCAGTATCACTCCTAGGTCTTCCTTACTCTAACAGTTGTAGTTCGATGCCATCCATCTTAAGCATGTGGGATCCTTGATCTTTTAGTGAATATCATTAGTTCTGTCTTGGTTGGGTTAATCTCTAGTCCTCATAATTTTTATACAAATAAATAATACTAATACTAAAGTCAAAATATGTGCACAGAAAAAATTATCGTGGGTTAAATTAACAATTTTATGGGTTGAATTACAGTAAAGCTGCAGTCAATGTATTTTGATGTTGGATTGGTACCTGCACGAAACTGTACATCTATTTTTTTGAAGTTGAAATAAATTTGTATATATTTTTTATTTATTTTTTTTTTTTAATGGACGTTGATGCACTACGGTCAATACACTCAAGTGGCCCGTATGAAATCAAGCACGTACCTGTTGGGTTAGGTATTAGTAGGCGCGATAAGATAGAGATTAGTGTGTACAAATCATTATAAATTGCACAAAAGACTCAAAAAGGTTCATACAATTCAAAGGAGGTTCTATAGTTGCACAACGCTAAAGGTAAATAGGATCTAGTATTTCTACTTGATAAGTGGAAATTGAGCTGACTCAACAAGTCAGCACTTTCCAAGTCACCATGGATGAGGCTATAGATAAAGGTTATGCCTAGCATAATTTTACAGTTGGAGGTGTCTATTAGAATAGGAAAGTGGTTTGCATTCCAATTTAAACCGCGTGGAGCGAAAAGTGAACCGATTCGATGCGTTGACTTTGGACGCTGTACTAAGGGCTCAAAACGCAAGATCCATGTTCTAGGATAGGACGAACTAAAGAACTATATATGGATTTAGTAACATAGGGTTCATTGAATTCCTTCAACCACCGTTTAATAAATCCAAGCACACCCCTGGCTCTATACACCATAGACGAAATATGATCATTAAAGTCAAGTTTAAATTTCACGCGGATGCCCAAATCATTAACTGAATTCCTTCCAGCAGCTCAGCTCATTCCGACTAGCAAGCGACGCCCTTGTATTGCACACAGAGCTTACTTCATCAGCGTTTTTAAGAACTCTAAAATTAGTCAAAACTTTGGGCAGGTCGTTTATAAATAATGTAAACAATTTTGGACCCAAATGGCTGGCTTGGGTGACGCCAGAAGTAACACTTAGAACATTAGATAAATTATTCTTAAAGAGGACCTTTTGCGTCCTGCCATTCAGATATCTTGTGATCCAATTAAGAAGATCAACTGGAAATGGTGAACAATTTCAGAAGCATAGGGCGCCGACACAATACATGAGCACAAAGCCGCCGGGACCTGGCGAATAAACTGGATTGACACGATGAAGATATAAAAGAACCGAGCTTTCGCTTAAGCTAGGACTGAAAATTAAGTTCGATGTGGGCATGACATAGGAATAAGTCTGATTGGAATCCAAAGAGTTTGAATAAGTTGTTTGAAAAAACTGTAAAAAAAATCGGTTATTCCCTGATCATTTTTCGCGGTAGTATTTTCAAATTAAAGCTAAGAAGGATGTGTTTTAGGCTTACGTTTAGTGTTAAAAAAATGATAAAACTGTTTTGGGTTCTGTTTAATAGTTTTTAAGCCACTGCGCGATCAGCACGGTAAAGTTTGACCGATAAATAAGAAAAAAGGGCAGACTGAGAACCGCTGATTTTAAATTTGGCATACTTTATACAGAAAATAATTCTTTATTTTTAAGCCAAGTCAACTCCTCAGTAAGCCTCGGCGGATTATTTGAGATTGGCGGATAGTATAATAGAACACATTCAGTAAAAAATGAATTCATGGCATTGTAAAAAGTATCCACGGTAACTGCGATGTCAGTGCATATGTATAGATCGGACCAATTAAATTCATATATAAAATTATTCAGCCGTTCAAAGTCAGTCTGGCAAAAACAGAGGACTTTTTTAACAGGACGGTCAGATAAGTTATGTAAGTCAGATCCAATGTCGAGAGTCACATCTAGGGAAGTTAAAATTACCTAGGACTACTATATGGCTCCTATCCCAAAGTTTATTGGAAACCATCTGAATAGCGGAAAGGTTATTCCAATTAATAGAAAGTTCTTACAATGGAGGAATGTAGGAACAGTAATAAAAATGGCACTAGATAGCTACACACAGAGAAATTCAACATCGGTGCATTCCTCGAAAGTTAAAATTTTGACTTGAGTGAGGAGTCAATCACTATAAGGACTCCACCCCCGGCCTGATAGGCCGATCTAGCCGATGTACTGTGAAAGAACTTCGGAGCTCAGAACATCCGGCTTTAATCAGGTTTCTGTGAACACAATAACCTGAAAATCAATTGAAAAACTATTAGAATACGAGTTATGAAGCTTACTACGTAACCTCTGGTGTGCTAATATGAAAAATCTAGGGAGTATGTCAGATTTTTGCATCGGGATTGGGAGACGTACAGGGGGCAGTGGTCTGATCAGGCCTAGGAAGAGTTATTCCTACAGGTCGCCTTTTCTTTTTCTTTGCTACGAACTTCTTGACAACAACATACTCTGGCCAAAATTTGGTACGGCAAATTGTGTCAAAGAGTTCGTTAAGTACATTTATTTTGAAAATGGAATTTCCCTAGGATAGGATAATTTAAAATTTTGCACCTTTATTTTTATTTTGTCGGCTCTGGTTTTACCTTGGATAAAGGCGATAATATCTTCCGATGTTTTGGGGAAAACCACAAAACAAATATATATCTTTTAGGTGGGACTACTATAAGAGCTTTGGGCCAGGCAGGCTGATTGTATGCCGTGGCGTTATCGGCCGGTAGTCCATGCCTGACGCCCTGGGCTGGAGGATTAACGGGACTCTGAGGGGGTCAAAATATAAGAGCAATAAGGGGACAAAACGGATAACACCGTCGGAACAGGCACTCTTGCGGCACACTCAGTCGATCTCAGCAGTTTTGTAATTAATGCTGAGGTCGAAGGCTCTGCTGAGGGAGGCGGCTGCTGAGTGCCCTTTGTGGGTTGTTGTGATCTGCCTACATGTTGCCCTCCAATTGCGTTTTTTTGTGCCTGGAAGACTTATTTAATAGCGTAAGGCTATTAAATTGATTATCCAGCGCTAACACATCATGAGTTTTACGAGAACTCGATAATATATCATCTCCCTCTCAACATCCCGACAGGCCTCGGCTAAACAGGGGAGGCACAAATAGGAATGCAAAATAATGCAAAAGCAATCACTAGAATAAGAATAGCTGCATGCATCCGCAAAGTGAACGAGAAGTTATTGAACACAAGATAGAAGATTAAATTGCAATTACGCAAAATTTAAACACAAGTCGAGAGCGCAAGAAAAAAAACACGTCCGTTCACTTCGAAACATAAAATTCTATATATCCGCTTATGCAGACATATAATCATAATTATCTCAGGTTAGGGCTTGGGGCTTGTATAGCAAAACCCCTACCTTGCGCCAGAGTAGACAGACAGACTTCTGTTGCTTCACGGGCCTCCGATCTTATGGGCCGAATATGCAAAGCCTATTAGAGAGATCTGCTAATTGATGGGCCAGTTGTTGGGATTTGGCTCCTCGCCGTTGTCTGTCAGAACTATTACGAGTAGTACTAATGAGAATGATCTTAATGAGAAGCCAACCACATAGCTTGGTCTAATCCTATTAAGCAGTGATAATTGTCTAGCGGTTTAGATAATAACAATGAAATTAAGAATTATTTAGAAGTTACCCTAACCGGGTTACTTATAATCACACATCAATGTTAACGATCCTCGGCTGGGGCTGTTTGGGTCGGTCTCCGGCTGTATGTTGGTCTTCGCTGTCGTCTTCAGATCCACTGTTCTCTGGTGAGGTAGAAGAAGGTTGTAATGTAACTCCTGATCGGGACTGGCCCTCTGAAGGTTGGCTTGAACTATATGAACGGGGCTTGGGCGATGCTCCTGTTTTTTCACCTATTTTTACTAAGATCCTCGTTAACGAGGTTCCCAAGCCAGGAGCTAAAGGGTAGACCGATTGGGGCATTTGGTCGGATTTTCGGGAGGCCATCCCAGCTGCCGTGGAGAAACCATTGACAGCCTTTCTGGTGAATCGGGTGCCATTGTCGCACACTTTTGGTGACAAAAGGTTCATGTAAGTGTTGGTATTTTTTGCCTTCCGCAACAGTACCAATTGGTAGAAATGTCGAAGAGAATGGGCACCGGGTAATGAAGTCTGCACAGAGCAATTCAAAAGGTTTACTGGTTTGTCTCATGAGCATCTTCTCAGCTTGTTGTGTTAATCAGACTTCTAGTTTTGGGTAGGCGCACGTGTCGTTCAACATCGTCCAACCGTGTGTATGCATCAGTTCCTAATCATGTGTCCTAGGTGGGCGAAATTCCTTTTAAACAACGAGAATATCTTCTATTTTATAAACAGGCTTGCTAGGTTGTAAATGTGCTCTTCCAGACTGACTTCTATGACAATCATGTCATCGAGTCAGGTGTATAATGCTGCTTGCAGATTCATCTGCGTATATATCCCTAAAAGTAGGCCAAGGAAAAGTATCTCGCGAAAGTAGGCAAAGATCGTTGCAAGTGGAGTTGGCTGACAACCCCGGGGTGGGCGAGGTCTCAACTGAAGTGCTGGCTTCCCTTCGGTCTTTCACATTGGAAAACTCAATCCGAGCGCAAGTGTCTGCACTTCTTGTATAACTTAGTTGTGCCCATAGCTAGCTTTTTACCTACAAGTGAAAAAAAAAAATTAAGTATAATTTATGTTTGTGAGGATTTTATTAGCTATTATTTGTGTTCCTAATCCGATTGGGTTAGTTAGAAAGCCGTAGAGCCGTTTGATGACTTTATTGTAGAGTGCATCTTTGTTAAGAAGAGCCCCGAAAAACCCAAAACTCCAATAAACAAGGAATCGTTGGCGTTCACACGATTGGCCCACCAGCTCGTATAGCCGCTCTCGGCATTCCCGCGTCCCGCTTCCGTATCTACCACCAACTTTCACTAATCCACTAATCCGCCTCTCTCGGCTGCATCAGTTCATTTAAAAGCGCAACACAGAGCGCATCGCTTCGGTCAGGAGAAGCGCGGGACGAAAGAAAGAAACTCGGAAGACTTCGGGAAAAAATGGGCCCTCAACTCAGCGATCAGCTCCCGTTAAAAACAAAACCGTCCGGGATCGGATTAATTAGTCAAAGAGCTAACACAAGACCCAGTTTTTTTTCGTCCAATTCTATGCTCATCTCCTTCCTTTTCCTTTTGCGACAAAGTCGACTCAAGAAAAAATGACAATATAATTAAGCGGTATAAAAGAGGAAAAAAAGAAACGAGAAGAGGCGCGCCTTAGCGAAGTGGAGGAAACAAAATAGGAAGGATTGTGAAAAATCAAAAAAACAAAATTTTAATTAATGATTTTTATTGAACAGCTTTTGTGGTTGTGTTCGTGGTCTCTGCCACGACATTTTTTTGCATCGTAATTAAGTAAGGTGGTACAGTAAGGTGGCTAGAGACAACCTTGCATTGGCACTGGTGGACGGACTCAACGACGATGGGCGCCTGCTGATGGAGAAACGGGAAGAGATCGACACCAGAATGTCGCAGATTGTAAAGACAAATAACTGCCGGAGCCATCTTGTCCGACACCTTCCTTTGGTTAGGGGGCTCCGGATAATCAGCTGCGACGACGAATCATCAAGGGATTTCCTGTCTAAGTGCGTTGCTAATATAAGCATGCTGGACATCGTCCTCAAAGACGAAGTCGACAACACCAACAACGACGATACGATCAACCTAAAGCGTAGTTCGTGAACCGGCAGCCTCTGAAGCGATCATCAGGGTGATGCAGTGAGCCAAGGAGACTAAGACGACCCTCATCCTCAGCCGACGCAAGGCACACATTGTGGGGGAAGTTAGTATTATATTATAGTGGCGTTAGTATTTGTAACAAGGGCAAAACACCCACATTCATTTTTCCAAGTACGAAAGAATTTCAAGACTGGTAAGATGTCCTAGACATAACTCTTCAAATGGAGACCAGCGATTATAAGGTAGGAAAATAAAGGGTCTAGACACTACACTTTTTTTCAGACCATAAGTAAGACTGGAACAATTACGAAAAAATTGTACAGTCTAAGGAGGACCAGCAGGAGGACAGGACCAGGACAGGAGGACTAAGATCCGGTTCACCCCAGAAAGAATCGTCAAGGACGTCGAAGGGATCCACAATATTCTCAACAACACGTACAAGGAGCGTACTCATGTACTCCAAGAAGACATCCTCAAAATTGTGTTGGAAACAACTGAGCGAACTCAGAAAAAGGTTTTGTAAGGTAGCACGTATTATGCTGCGAAGCCAAAAAGTGGTGACCGTACCAGAAAGGGTAAAAAAAAAACATATATGTAGCCAAAAAACACTGTTCGCTAGGAGGAATAAAAGACTCGGCTAGGTTGTGCAAAACACTAGCAAGAGGGCAAGCTAGTCCTACACACCGATTAGCCTGACCTCAATTCTCATGAGAACACTGGAACGGATACTAGATATCCACATATGAAGTAAAACGGGGAAAATCCTTTCCGGCGCACAGCATGCATACAGGAAAGGCAGATCCACAGAGACCGCACTACATAAAGTGGTACGATACATAGAAAAGGCACTTCTCTTCAAGAATTGCACTTTGGGCACCTTCTTAGACATAGAGGCGGCCTTCAATAACGAAAGGAGTTGAAGAAGGTATGCGAACCTGGATCGGCGCACTGCTAACGAGCTGACAGATAACAGCCGAACTGAGTGACACTTATCACACACGATTTGTAAAGAGAGGCACACCTCAGGGGGAGTTCTATTGGTGTGGCTGATAAACATGGATGACATATTAAAAGTACTCAACAGTGAAGGAGTAAAAGCGGTAGTATACGCAGACGAAGTAGTCCTAATGACTTCGGGACAATTCCCCGACATCATCATTAGACAAGGGCACTCACTAAACTCAATTCATGAACAAAAGCCTGTGGATTAATGATTAAACTAGGTTAAACGAAGCTGCTGCTTTTCACAAGAAGAAAGTTCCCCAATGTTTACGTGAGGGGCCCACTGTGCCGCCTCTGCTCAGGAGCGAGCTTTCGGTCCCCGGCTTGCTCTCACACCCCGAGTACCGACGATCTCCCGCTCCCGCTTTAACGAGGCAAAGTGACCGGGAGATCGGCGAAATTAAGCTGACGTGCCCAATTACCCCACGACGCCCCCGCCTTTCATTTTCAACCCTGACGGGTTAAATCTTCGTTTCGCGACGTGGGAAGTTTTTGTGGCCTCCGAAAAGAAATCTTTGCGGGCAGGATCGCCCCCCAAACATTTTGGTCCTTCGAGCCGGATTCCTTGCAGGATATCCTCCAAGTCACCAGCAGTTCCAGGCATCTGTCCGCCAAGATAAGTACCAGTTTTCCTTCACCGTCTATCCTCGCTGCCGATCTGCAACAGTGGGCCGAACACTCAACTTCGGTCGCACTCTCGCGAGATTTCCTTTTTAATTCGTGTCAACTCCCAGTCCGAGTTTTCCTGACACCAAGGCAGTTGAGGAACTCCAATTTCTATTCGCCTCCGTTCCTCGAAAATTTCCATCGGTGTCCGCTTGTGTGCGCCACCATTTTCCTCGCCGTTTCTTCCATTGCCCGTTGCCCACGACCGAGGCCTATGTGCAGCCATACGAAGGCGAACCTCTTGCACACACATATGAACACATGTACACCGATCCGTGCATAGACAGTGAACAGTGAAATAAGTGTAGCGGACAAAGGGAATTATTATATATATTATATATATATATTATATCGGCCCGCTGGTGTGCGCTGTTTTCGGGAGTTTTACTCTGTTCGCGGAACAGTCCCCTGCTGCCACCAGATTTGTTTTCCTGACTTTTGTGCCGTCTCCATACACAACTTTCTGTTCGCGCAGCTTAATACAGTCCACTTCTCGACGCTCCACTATTTCTACCTCCGATTTCAGAAACATACAAAAACCCTCTGATATTAAAAATAATTATGATTAATTAAATCTAAAGTACGCAAAGCGCCACCAATAAAGGACCAACGCAAACGCGAGTGTTTAATTCCATTTCGATTTCGCCGCCGCAGAAGCCGTGTTGTTGTTGTTGCCGTTTCGTTTCTTGGGGCCCTCACATAGGCATCGCTTGCCGTCGGCATAACGCCACGAGCTTTTCTTCGCGATCAAGAACCAAGCTTTTAAGTCCAGCTCTTCGACTCGGAACAATTCAACATTTGCGGCTTGCAGTTGAGGACATTAACATTTGTTATACAAGTACAAGCATAACCGACATCCAAATTCAATCAACACAGGTGCGACTGCGCTTGTTCTGTTTATTTATTATTTTGTACCCACTTCCCAACGGTCGAGGGCTATGTGCAGCCCCATACACACACACACACACACGAATGCTAACCTCTTGCACATCATAATTCCGTGCATATAAAAACCCCACCGTGAACAGTGAAATCGTGTTGCGGGAAAAAGGGGCATAATAAATATCGGACAGCCGGTGTGCACTTGTTTCGGTAGTTCACTCTGTTCGCCGAACAGTCCGCCGCTGCCGCGATATATTTTTTGTCGTCTTTTTGCCATGTCCATACCAAATATTCCTGTTCGCGGAGTTCAATACAGTCCACTGCTCGACGCTCCACTGTGCCCGTACACATTGTTCCTATTACAAGCATGCCCATATATTTCCAATATATTTTCGGCCAACGACTCCAGGAACTAATCCCGATACTATAATTTCAAAATTCAAAGTGAACGAAACAATTAGCAACAAAACCCAAACGCAAGCGTTTTAATTGTTTTCAACTTAGTCGCCGCAGCGGCCGTGTTGTTGTTGCCGTTTAGTTCTTTGGGTCCCACACATAGGCGCCGCTTGCCGTCGGCTAAACCCAGTGAGCTTTTTGTCCACGACCAAAAGCTGATGTTTTGATTCCACCTTTCCGGCGCTGAAATAGTTGAACATCTGCGGTTGATAATTTTCGAAATTAACAAATAGTTCAACATCCACCAATAAATTCAGAATTTGAATTTAATCCCGATTATTTTTCTGATTTATTCAACCTAGCCGCCGCAGTGGCTAGGTTGTTGTTGATCCCGTTCGGGTTTTCTTAGTCCCGCACCTACGAACTGCTTTGACGACAGCATAACCCACTGAGTTTTTATCCTGAACAGAAGCCAAGGTTTTATTTCCACCATTTCGGCTCTTAAATATAAATTTAAAAAAAAATTCAACTTCTTAGTCGGACAATCTGTCCACTCCAACGCCTGCACTCCAGCGGCAATAATTAAATTGGTTCTGCCGCCACAATTCGTTTTATTTAAATCGGCGCTCAAATTATTTCGGCATTCCGTTATTGTTCTTTGTAATTTGTTTAACTACGGCCAACCTCTTGACCAAACTTTTCCCCCGGGACTAGTGTAAACGAATTTCCAATCCGCATCTCCGCCGCCGTCCCAGCTGATTCCGAGGCCCACTACCGTAATTCCACGAGCAATTAGCAAAATTCCGTGAACCCTTCTTCGATACTCACTTATTCCACCGCAGTAAGATGGCTCAAACCGCAGTTGACATTGCGTTAAGAAAGTTTATTGGCACAACTGACCGGGTGAATCAATTTGAGTCACACATTCACACTTCCGCCACTTCCGAATCTGCTAATATTTCTCCTTTCATAATCCAAGTCCATCGCAAGCAGATTGGAGCCTTGTGGGAAAAAGTGGAAAAGAGCTACGAGAGCTGCACCGATCTTCTTTCCATGTCCGCTGATAGGACGTCCGATAGTACAACGATTGTTACTCCGTCTATTCAAGATGTGTTGCCCAACTTCAAGAAACAGCAGAGAAGGGCGCCTCCCAGTCCACTCAGACTTCCGACAGCTTGCCACCACCCCCTTCCGAGGGATGTTCTCTGCCACCGGTGGACACTGAAGTTTTCGATGGTGACTATCTTCGGTGGCCCTCGTTCAGAGACCTATTCACTGCGGTAAATATTCACAACTCGCGTCTCACCCCGGTGGAGAAACTATTCCACCTACTATCCAAACCAACTGGCGATGCGCACACCATTGTTTCCAAAGCCCCGCTCACAAATGACGGGTTCGTCACAGCTTGGCCTTACCGATCGCTTCGAGAATCGGCGGTTGTTGGTCAATAGCCAGTTGAAAATCCTTTTCAACATCCAGGCAATCTCCTTAGAGTCCGGAGGCGCGCTGAAAGAACTACAAGGCACCATCCAAAATTGCCTCACCGCCTTAGAGATGTCCTCTATTCAAGTTGAGGGTTGGGACTCTCTTCTCGTTTATATGATTTCATTCAAGCTTCCAAAAGTAACGCTTTCTCTGTGGGAGCAATCTCTCCATAATAAGAGCGACATTCCAACTTGGAAAGAGCTAGACGCGTTTCTGACCGAACGCCATCGTACGCTGGAGGCCATCGACGACGTCACGCCTGCCGGTTCAGTGCATTTCCAGCCGAGGTCGGCTACTAAGAGCACCCCACAACCCCGCCTTCATTCTTCCGATTTCAGGGTGATTCCAGCACCCAGAAGGTGTGACCTGTGTTCCAGGAAAAACCACCCCCTGCGTAAATGTCCCCGTTTTCTCGAAATGACCGTATTCCAGCGATCAAATATCGTCCGAAGAAAGCAACTCTGCTTGAATTGCTTGGCACGAGGTCACCAGCAGCGGGATTGCCCAAGTTCCCACTCTTGCCTTACGTGCCGCAGACGGCATCACACCTTGCTGCATCCCAGCAACGGTTCCTCCAACGTTCAGATTACTCCTGAACCTTCGAACCCAGTAACCACATCGATCCCAAGAATCTCGTCGTTCTCCGCTCGAGTTGTAACTTCTTCCAATTCCGCCAATTACTGGGTCCCATACGATGGCATCAAAAGCAGGCGTACCACAGGCACTCACTCCTACCGCTGCCGAGTCTGCAGCGGAATCCATCCGCTTCGAAGATGCCAAAAGTTCCTCATGCTTAGTGCTGAGAAAAGGCTCAGCACGGTGTCCATCAACCGTTACTGTTCCAACTGTTTGGCACACGAACATTCCCAAGGCAAGTGCCGTAGTGGTGACCGATGCAAGACGTGCAATCAAAATCACCACACGCTCCTGCCTATGCCTGGAAGTCCAGTTCCAGCACCCCGATCCCAGCATCGGATCACACCGTGCTCTGATATATAACTGATATATGTTTTCCAGAAGATGCCTTCGCTTCGCACCACGCAAAAGTTTCGGGGGCAGACGTACGAGGGGTCCAGTCCAACCAATGCCGAGTCTGCCCCTGAACTTTATCCGCTTCGGACGTCGACGTCTCTCCAGGATTATTCGCCACTCCCCGGCATTCCTCAGCCACTCCACGGCACTTTTTCCGCCGCTCGTCAGGATACCCTGAAGACCGCGGCAACGACCATTTAGCAATCCGAGTAATTGCAAGGGGGGGCAGGATGTTTACGTGAGCGGCCCACTGTGCCGCCTCTGCTCAGGAGCGAGCTTTCGGTCCCCGGCTTGCTCTCGCAGCCCGAATACCGACGATCTCCCGCTCCCGCTTTAACGAGGCAAAGCGACCGGGAGATCGGTTCTAAGTTAAGATTTAGAATTTTTTAGTCTCATGTATGCAGCGAAATAAAGCTGATGTGCCCAATTACCCCACGACGCCCCCGCCTTTCATTTTCAACCCTGACGGGTTAAATCTTCGTTTCGAGACGTGGGAAGTTTTTGTGGCCTCCGAAAAGGAATCTTTGCGGGCAGGATCGCCCCCCAAACACCCAATTTCATAAATAAGAATTAGGATAATAAAAGACACTGACTATATGACAACCAAACTGCGATTGGGCAATGCATACACCACAATATACCCAAGAAGGGAAGAATGGAGAAAAGAGAGTGTACCCGAGCGAGATGAGGTATCACTCTACACCGACGACTCAAGGATGAGCTGCGGGGTAGAAGTCGGAATCTTCGCTGAGCGCTGGGGCGTAGGAGAGTCATGTCACCTCCCAACTTATCATGGTAATACTCCCAATACTGAAAACGGTCAAACTCATTAATACTAGTGGCCAAATATAAAGAGGCATCAGAGGAAAGCTTTTACAGAACAGACACTCTGGTCTCTTTGAACTCGGTCCAGACGGATATTGGCGACCACTTCAAATTACTATCTACCAAGGTATGGTCAATGAAGACAGAGCACATAACTATATATGCTGGCCAAATTACAACAGGTGACGAACTGCAGAGATGATCACCAAGAGTAAAAAGGACATCAGAAGGATAACGACTGCCATCATTGGCCACTGGCCAATATGCACGCACGCCGACAAGATGGATGTTACCAGGATAACCTCACCTCACTTACCTACCTGCTAACAGAAGTAATATTTGTTCTTTTTCTGCTCCTATATTATTTATATCTACCAGGTTTATACTTTAACTCAAGATTTACGTTTTTTTACCACTCTTTCGTTTAATATATATATATTTTTGTTTACGTATTTTATCTAAGAGAAATGAGTGATGATTAGATACATCAAAATTAAACTAGGGAAGCTCACCTTTATAAAAGAATGGGATAATTAAGCTATTTTGGCCATAGAAATAGGTCATGGGATTCAGGGAGTTTATCCTCCGAGTACAAATAGTTAGGAGGCTGCGGTATCATGGTAGGGCGGGCGAAGCAGCGGCTGATCAACTTTGCTGCTACGATTTAGGTATGTTTTGTTTTGTATTTCCTCCTCTCAGTCCGTCCCTTTTCCTTTCCCGCCAGCACGAGAAATTAAGATATGAATGCAATATGAGACGACTACGTAACACTTTAGGAACTCTATCAACTCACACTCGCAGATACCGACCAGGCCCATAGCCCGAATACTTCCAGTGCCGCCCAGAGTCGTTACGCCATTCTATCTCAATCTTTTCTAATACCTAAACATATCTTTAGTGATATGTTACACAGGCGTCCAGAACAGATTTCGCGTTTAGTTGGCGAATGTTGACACATGTGCCACTGGGCAGTTTTCTTCCCTACCAATACCAGGAGCACTGTGTGCGCTACATGATGGATCTATCCACTTCTTATCCACTAACGCATCCACCTGTTCACCGATGATCCTTGATAATAGATACAAATTATTATTTAAAATACTTCTGTTTCCCTGCTAAATGCTTCAATTGATTTACAGCTTTGTCTTCGTCTTTTAATTCGGAATGATTTTTTACCATTTATTAAAAAAACAAAAATTAATGGACATTGAGAAAATGGTCCTGGAATAAAGCAACTTTTTCGAACATGTATTTGCGGATCTTCATATGGACAGAGGCGGGGCAGCTGCCGCCGCGAAGGGGCTCCTGACGTGAACACAGTCTAGTAGCTTATATCTCAACTAGTAGTTGGCATATATAAAAGTATAGGTGTAGTGTTTCAGTTAGAATTCACATTTTTATACTTTTTTGTACGAGCACGAGCTTTAATTGACTCGGGATCAGAGGCGACGTTCATTTCTGTTTTCAAAGTCATTAAGTCGACGCTCCCCTACCAAACCGGGTCTACAATTAGACACGATAAAAAGACGCAAGCGGGAGGTACGTGGTAGCGCCCCCGTTCTGCGACCCCGAAAACTCCGGATCCAATCATGAATATTCGAAGTTCATTGCCTTAGCTCAGTTTCTTCGAAACGAGAATCGTTTAAAAAGAGACCTTTTCCTAACAGAGAAATATGACGGCTTGATTCAGGAATACCTGGGTTTGGGTCATATGAAAGTTCTCCTACCTACTATCTTCCACATCATGCGGTACTTAAGCCCGAGACCTTCTGCAAATGGAACCAGCTTAAAGGATATTCTTCATGCTGGTCCAGTCCTACAATCCGATTTAACTAACCAGATTCTGAGGTGGCGGTACTTTCAATACATGTTTAGTGCAGAAATTACAAAAATGTACCGTCAAATCTGGGTCGATCCGAAGCATACTCCTTTTCAAAGAGTTCTGTTCCGAAATAAGAAAGGGGATATTCGATACTTCGAGTTCCAAACTGTTACCTTAGGGGTCAAGTGCTCGCCTTTCCTCGCCATTCGAGTGCTGCAACAGATAGCAGAGGATGCCCAAAGGCAATTTCCAAAGGCCAGACGTATCATAAAACAGAATAGGTACGTCGACGACGTTTTGGCAGCTTGGAAGCTTGCCTCAATTCTCGACCCCCCTCCCCAATGTCCGAAGATCCATCCGATTGCTGGCCCTCACACCAAGCCATTTGCTGATAGGAGGGTCGGTGCTTTCCACGGCTGAGCCTGAGATAAAAGTCGAAGCGAAATCGATACTGAATCGATGGCAACATTTAAAGGCCCAACATCAGCAGTTTAGTGCACGGTGGAAAGAGTATCTTAAAGAGCTCCAGAAACGCAGCAAATGGCCGTTTCCAAACACAAATCTCCAGATCGACGATTTGGTAGTCGTCAAGAAGGATAATCTGCCAGGGAACGAATGGCGACTCGGTGGAATCGTTTCGGTTTTTCCGGGCTCCGACGCTATCCAATAGGTCATCCTACTCCCTGTGGAGAATGAGGCCTCAGTTGTTTCCAGCGAAGAAGTTTTTTCCGCCTTCAAGTTCTAAAGCACTGTCGACTCCTACTAAAAAAAAATTGTTTTCTCTTTCCTCGCAGAACAATTCGACATAATTGCGCCGCGCCCTCGAAACGCCGAAGCTTTGGACAGCAGAGGTTCTAAATCCTACCGCTGCCGAGTTTGCCGGGAAATCCAACAGGTTCCTAAAACTGAGCGCTGAAAAGCACATTCGAGCAGTGCCTATCAACAAGTACTGCTCGAACTGCCTCGCCCACCAACATTCGGAGGGAACGTGTCGCAGCATGTAATTGGGTTCAAGGCCATGTTTCATGCCGTCACGCATTCTTATGCAGATCCCTTTTATTCTGGGACCTAGAAAGGGTCTATTATTACACTTGGAATACCATCTGACTTATTAATTTAACTTGCACAATGTTTTAAAACTCTACAGCTAGCAAAGAGGTGCAATGATTTGAGTTTTGAAATCCTCTAGCAAGTAGGCCGCTGTTCATTGGAATTCTGCCGAATTTATAATCACCATTGGGTCTTGGAATAAATACCTATAACTTCAGTGCAACTTAGAGAGAATAGTTTTATATCGTATTTATGGATGTTTCAGTTTACGCTAATTATTATCCTCAGACTTGTGATACAAAGTTAATTGAAAGTGGATGATGGTAATGTTAAGAAGTTAGTAAAAATTATGGATTTACAGCTTAAAATTGACGAGTCCGTCCGAGGAAGAATGATAAACTAGCAAGGTGGCAATATCTAACGAAACTGTACCTCGGCAGTGCTACTACTACTACTACTACTTTGGCGTAAACAGATTTAAAAAATGCCTTCACAAAAAAGTGCGTGCTTAACGCATTTAATCCGAATCCGAAATTTAAATTTTTGCAAAGTACATAATGTATTAAGTTAAGCTTTTATTACTACTCTTATTACAATTAATATTAAAATTAGCGCAACCAATTGAAGTTATAATTTATTATTTTTTTAATTTTACTAAATTAATTAATATTTTTATAAACTGAATAAGTAACATTTAAGATGGCTGGGAATTTAAATAAAATAAAAGGCGGGGAAATTAAAAAAAAAAACGCACGCCCTGAAACAGGGCAATCTACAACCATTCGGCATTGCTGAACAAAAACACAGCTGCAACAGATAATCTTCTGGATTAGAGAACTCAAAACGGTATCGGAATAACTAGCGGAAGACCTGCGACAGAAATCATCATACTTTATTAAAAACGGAGCGCACATTTATTAAAAAGGACAAAAGGATTGAAGGATATAAGCCAACGTAAGAAACTTATTGCCTAATTCCGCAGCAGTGATAAACTTGGATATGGGATCAGCGATAATCCTGAGACTTCAAAGGTCAATAAACAGGGGGTAGAGAAGAGAATAGCATAAGTAGAATAAGATTTGAACCAACAAGAGAGAACATGAAAGGTGAAAACACGGATCGAGATATGGGGCAAAGGGTTTGACGAACCAGGAGATGCCAAAGAGCATTCTCTCAACACCGTAAACAGTATAACAGCCTTTTCAGTTTAACATCATTTACATTTAAAGCGCAATTTATTACCAGAAACGAACACTAAAGCAAACAAAAATTAGCGACGAGGATCGAAATACTAAAAGACGTCCTAAGGTCAACAGTAGAGTTTGAATACACACCACAAGCACCATAGACCCTACCGACTAGAATGGCGGAACATATAAAGTAAGCAGTCCGTGCTTAAGCTGTAAGAGCCTATGCTATATAAGAGCCTATGCTTTTGGGCACCATAGTGCAACAACCAACAAAGAATATTATGCTGGGTGTGTGGTCGAGAATACAGCTGCCGAAGAGCAGATGGAAACGCAAGGACACTAGAAAGTTTGTAAACCTTTGCAAATTGGAATTAAATTTGTCATTTTCCTTTATGTTCAATGACAGATTCTATGGCAGCTATTTCATATAGTTGTCCAATTTTCAAAAAATTAAATTCGAATTTCTACATTAATACAAAATGGCTATATCTCAAATTTGACTGGCTATATATCAAATCAGTTGAAAACTGGAAGAGATTTATTTTTTTCCTATCGTTCCAATGGCAGCTATATGATATAGAGGGAGAAGACTACTTGCAAAGTTTAATTCAGATGAGAGACTAGTTTGCTTAGAATCGGATATGGCTAGATCGACTCTGCTCTTGATGCTGATCAAGAATATATACTTTATATACTTATATATACTATACTAGCGGCCCGTCCCGGCTTCGCACGGGCCTTAAACATAACATTTAGATTTGTTAATTTTAACACATTCATAATAATAATAATAATATGACACATATTCACCCCTTTTTGCGTCGAGCTCCTAAAAGAGTAAATAAAAAAAATAAGAATAATTAAATTCAGATATTATTTAATGATTTTTTTGTATTTATGTTTTTTTTTTTTTTTTTTTTTTTGTAATTTTTGTGTTTTTTTTCTTTTTTTTTTATATATTTTTTTAATTTTTTGTTTTTTTTTTCAATTATTGAGGTCATAACCTTAAAAGAAAATACATTTATTTCGTTAGAGCTTCTCTGTACACAATATTTGATGTTGTTTTATTTTGTGGCAGCAAAATAAATTGATTTTCAGGGGCTCCGACTCGCGATAGACCAACATACAGTTGACCATTAGTAAAACATTTCTTTCGCAGATCGATCCCTACTAATTCGAAGGTTTGGCCTTGGGACTTGTTAATTGTTAATGCGAAAGATGTTTTTACCGGGAATTGAAGCCGTTTAAATGGGATTGGCAGATCAGTTGGGATCATCAGTATCCTCGGTATATGAGCTAGTTGACCACTTGCTGGGCCAGTGATAATAGTTGCTACTATTAAATTGTCCTTTAACTCCTTAATAAGCAGCCTCGTCCCATTACACATGCTCGGAGGGTTCAAATTTCTTAAAAGCATGATTGGGATTCCGATTTTTAACGTCAATTCATGGGGTGGCAGTCCAGAAGGGTTTAACGAATTTAAAAATTCCTGTGGATAATGGACTGCATCTTCAATATTCGTTACAGTGTCGATCGATTTGTATGTTTTTGTTTGGCCGGGGACTTTTTGAACAATCAGATTGTTTATTTCATTGACAGTATCATTCTTAGGTGATACTATAGCCCGAGAACACAGCCAATGGAAGTCTCTTTCGTGCAAATTCTCGATATCAGGGTATACAGAATCTATTAAATTTTCCAAATTATGGAGTATTTGGCCTAGAGACTCATTCAGAAGAATGTCACAATGACCGCTTAAATTTGGAGTTGGAAAAATTACTTCCCCAAGTTTTAGCAGTTGCTGTGGGAAATCGCTATCAGTGATTCCATGAAGATGAGCTCTCATATTTGTCCTTAATTTTAATGTTTCAATCGTAGTCCATAAGGGAGACGATTTCAAGCATGCCTTGATGATATCTGCTCGCGTGCCTCTGTAATAACGGGGAGAGTCTGTCGAAAATCTCCAGCAAATACAAAAGTAATCCCGCCCATGACTGCAGAGAAGTTCCTTAGATCCTGTAAGGTTCTGTTCACGGCTTCTATATGTGCTCTATGGCTCATCGTGCATTCGTCCCACATAATCAATGAGTAGTACTTTACCAATAGGTCCATTTTTGCGGATGGAACATGTAGATTGTTGTTCAAGATTGACGGATAGTGGAAGTTAAAAAAAAGAATGAGCAGTTTTGCCATCCTTCAAGAGAGTTGCAGCAATTCCTCAGGAAGCAACTGCTATTGCTATCTTCCCTGATTGTCTTATCTTAGCAAGTATCAAATTTGCAAGAAACGTCTTTCCACCAGGTGCATCCAAAAAGAAAACTTTTCTTTTGTCATGAATGACGCTATCGACTATAGTTTCAAAAACATGTCTTTGATCTGGGACTAACTTTGGCAGGTTTTCATTGAAAAAAGCGGTCAAATTATTTGTATCATAGCGATGAGTCATAGTCTCTGCTGCATTGCTTTCTGTACGAACTGATGATGGTAATCCGAAATCACTTAAGCTTTTGTCATTTAATTGCAACAGTTTATTTTCTATTTGTATCAAACCTTCGTTATAAATGTCCTCATTGTATGGTAAGGTGATGTCTTGATTTTGCTGTCTGTGTCTAATATCTTCACATAAATCGTCTTTGAAAATGTTCCATAATTTTAATGGTTCCGATGGCTGACAAAATAAAAGTACGACCACAAACAATTCTCTCAATTGTAATGGACATTGAGAAAGCGAAGCTTCTCTGAGAGTATTTTCCCAATGGTCATCGTTTTCTAGCAAACCTCTAGCACGGCAAGCAGCTTGATACGTTTCTTTCAGAACTCCGTCAACGGAATGAAGTTGGACCGCGTACGTGGTGCAGCAACATTCTAAGATAGAAACACTCGGATTGAGAAGGATGGACACCGTAGACTCTATCTGAAGCGGAATCTTTTTTATGTCTGGATAGCCAACTACATTCTCACCACGCTTCCTTCTGGTGAACTTATTATTGGCCCATGTGTAGTATTGCGGGACTTCGTGGTAAAGAAGTGTTTTTGCGAATTCATCTTCATTACAGAGCTCAAAAAAAGCCAGCAATGTTGTTTTATGTGGATTTTTGGCCACTTGTACAGCCGTTTCTGTGGTAAAATACACCCTTTGGCCATTTTCTAAGTGGACAGCTAACTGTAGGATGCCGCTCATGGATCGGGAATTCGAATATTCGCCAAGCAGCTTCGGAAGTACTTATGTAACGGCCATTTACGTAGTTTTCCACTTCATCATTTGGGTTTCTGACGCCAAATGTAGCTTGGTCCGATCCTTTATTTATGTATTTACAAATGTATTTGACGGCTTGAACTGAGTGGCAGTACTCTACATTTATGTGAGCATTAAACGTCCTGCACAAAAGTGGAGAATATGGGACAATCCAACTATTATCTATAGTGAAATTTCTGCCTCTGATATTTAGCGAAGCGCTCAGTCCTCCATTTGCGGCATCACGCAGTCTGAGTTTCGTTGACTAAACGTAGTGGGTATTTTTTTGTGCAAATACCGTTTTTCATACATGGTGCTGATAAGTTATGTTCTCCGCATGGTCTGTGCACCATATTTTTTGTTACGATATCGTACAATATCGGATCGTTTTGTTGGTTGGGCAGTTCCGCAACTATGACGCTATCAATTTCGTCTGGTTGGATTTTTGTTTCTAGCCAAAACAGCAAATGACAGTGTGGTAAACCTCGATTCTGCCACTCTACACTTGCCATGTAACATTTCACTTTGCCGAATATTTCATCTTTAACGAATAAATTTAAGAATTTCTTCATTTTCAAATGAAACACCCTTGAAATGATGTCATGACGATCGAAAGATCGCTGATCAGGTAGTAATTCCGCTTTAATTTCAGGCCATTCGGGGTTGCACGTAAATGTGACAAATAAGTCTGGTCTCCCGTAATTTCGGACATAAGTCATCGCGTCTTGGGTTTTTTCATGCAGGTAACGCGGAGAACCTGTAAATGAAGATGGCAAGATTACGCGTTGACCGATATTTGATGGGTCAGCATTTCCGTCTTGATTTAAAGCATCTCTGAGATGAATGTATTCTTCAGCCCTTAGTCTCTGTTGGTTATGACTTATGTAATTCAATCGTTCCGATATCATTTTTGCCATCATATCGACAATATATTGACTAAATAAGTCCCTGTAATAATGTAATGCATTAAAACAGTTAGCTCTAACCATCAACCTAAATGCATAAAATTGCATGCACGTCACAGTTTTGTTACGCGCTGTACCTTCCTGCGGAATGCTTAAATAATAACCGTCTTCTCCTCTCACGAACATTAAAGGATACTGTAGTGGATCATACGATCGGTGTAACTCAGAGACCCTTTTAAGTTGGCCGTCTCTTCCGTGGAGCACTATATCTCTGGGGCCTTTTTCTTCGTCAACCAAGAGAACGGCTACCTCGTTTACAGCTGGAGCATTGTATCTACCCGGGTGTGCTGTCTGTGGTGGGCGGTCGGAATGAATAATTAATTTTAAATTATCCGAAGAATTGCATTCTATGTTTTGTTTAAAGCTTCGTATATATAAATTAACAATAAGGTCCTTTTTAGGATTTCTTTAAGACGCGACGTGTTGCGCGAATGAGAAGACTTTGGTGGTGAGGTGATGACCGTCACGATTTATTTCCAAAATTCGACTAAACTCTAAGTACATTAATTCTTATAACGGAAGCTAGCCCTATGCTGTAAAGGTGCTGACGCTGACCCGGATGCCCGTGCATGGTGTTGGGTAGCCGCCGTTGCATCGGAGTGCTGATTGCGCTGACCGTAGCGTGGGATTTTGGCAACGTCGTTGTGCAAGTCCGCAGGTATCGCTCGCGTTGCATTATTTCATTCCGTTTAAGCACTATCAGCCTGGGAACTTCCGCTTTGCTGTGAGACAGTGTTAACTCCTCCCTTACTCAGATGAAGGACGTCCTCGGACTTCTTGAAGCTGTCAATGATAACTTGAAGGTCACGCTGACGTTGGTCTCGCTGGTATTTTTGACAGAGCTTGTAAATAGTAAAGCAGATGACCAAGAAGGCGATCGCGGCCACTCCAGATATTATAGGCCGTGTTTCCAGTGCCTTTTCTATTTTGCCAATGTAACGTAGGTTTTCCATATTTAATTTTTGTAAGTATGGTAAGCGCAGTATTTCTTGATGGTCCGTAATGTTAAGGACTGTTGATGCAGCGGGGGCTCGTCGTCGAATGTAACGAGGGACGTTCCGGTTACCAGTTGTCCATTGATCGTAGCTGTTCCGTCATTGAGAATGATGACGCCATCATCGATGATTGTTAGGGGTTCAAGGTGGCTGCTGCGAGTCGAGCAGTGTGCGTTGCCTCCTGAGTGAAGTTGCTGTGCGCAGGTTGTGTAGGGCATTTCTCTGCAAAATGTTGTTGTAAGGGCGGTGCTGCAGTTTCCAATCGGCATGGTTTTGTTACCACAGTCAGCTATAGTATTATCTTCAGCAAAATTAAGAATAGTGCCGTTGTTTTCAACGGGGTGCAAGATTATCTTCTTACAAGCTACGTACGGCTTAGGATATTTTAATATAAAGTGTAAAAAATTATTATTTAATAAAACTTTAATTTGAGCAACTTCCATTAGATCACTAACAGTAAGATTTGTAGAATGTTCATTGATTAAATTTTGTAAATCATTTGAATCTAAAATTGCGGGGTTGATTATTCCAATTTTCGCAAGTGTAACTGACAACATTAAGGCTTCGAGTTCGGAAATAATTATTCTATTTCTTGATAGCAATTTTTCATACAAATTTTCTGTATTTATCTGTCCAACTTTAGCATTTTTTACTAAAATGTTTACTGTGTTTGTTAGGATATTTATTTGTTCCTGGGTCTTTGTGTTAATGTTTATCTGCCTATTTTCTGATTCTATGAGTTTAATTTAATTTTCTCTAAGTCATCGAAATCTGGAGTACCGGCTAAATCCTGAGGTGTTGAAAACAAAAGAACAGAAAAAATAAACTTTATTATAATTACCTCAAATTGTCCTTATGGACCACCCTCCCTTTTATTAAGACTGTGGTCCCCAAGTCTGCTTCAATGGTTTCTTCGGTGTACAAATTTGAAAGTTTGTTTCCCAACCTCTTATTTGTTTTTCCGAGAATTTGTTTCTGAGGGTGTCTATCGTATTTTGCCTTCTGGCATATTTTACAATTTGCGACCACCTCATTTGCCATATGAGTCATTTTGGGAAAAAATAGTCTTGCAGAATCTGTTTCACGTTTTCCTGAGCGGCTCTATGAGCCCTGTTATGTTCTGACACCGTAATTTCTTTTTGTTCGTTTTTGTCTAGGATGTCAGTCACCAAACGGTTCGTGTAACGGAATGTGGTTGTTGGGAAAGTTTCTATTAATTTGTGTTGGATAAATGCCAGTACTGGTAGTTCGCATAAAATTGTATTGACTACGTCTTTTTTGACCACATCGCATACTCTCTGTATAAGTGTTTCTCTATCCGAGAAATATAAGAGATCTCGAGTTTTTTCACCAAACATAATGACCGTTCTAACTGAAGCAGTTCCGCTTTCTTCTATGATTATCTGGTTCCGAAAGCAGTTGACCGGTTTGTCTGTTTTTTCAATAGTGTAGGTGAGTGATAGCTCGCTATGTATTGTGGCAATATCTGACTGGGCATCCTCTTCTAGCGCGTGGATGTGCTGTCGGGACAGTGCGTCAGCGACGTAATTCTCTTTTCCTGGCTTTTCCAATATTTCCTGAGGTACCACTATATCCTCAACTTTTGTAAAATTTACATTTTCACACTTCAAAAATTTAATTTCCTCCGAACTGCTGTTAGTTATTATCTTTTTTCCTTTTAGGTCAAGTACGACGTCGGTCTTTTTTAGTAGGTCCAGCCCAATAATTCCATCAAACGTTGTTAAGTTTGGTAGCAAGAAAAATGTTGTATTTGTATTAAAAATGTGCATTATACATTTTTTATTTATAGTGTTATGACCATGGATTGATTTTATAGAAAATGGTTTATTTACGAAAACAACGTTTTTTAATTCTTTAATAGGTTTGATGTAATTTTTGGAAGCTCCTGTGTCAATTAAAAGTTTTATTTTTCTCCCTGCGATATCCCTTTCTATGAATGGGAGCAGGGAGTTATTGCCTAAAAAATTTATTTCATCATATTCTACTAGGTCATCGTTGATGTTCTCACATTCCTCCTCGGCTACTGCCGGGTATTCATTATTATTTGGTGGGTCGTTTTCTACAACCAGATGATTTATCCTCTGGTGTTTTGGTCCTGTATATCTATCGCTACTACTATTGGGTCTTTTAATCGTCTGACCCTGATTATTGCTATATTTGGGTTGAATATTTTCGTAAGGGCTTTGAATTTGTCTTGAAAACGATCCATTCTGTTGGTTCTGGGTTGATTGTCTAAAGCGGGATAATGAAGGATCGATGTCCATTGGTTGGGTCGGTTCCTGTCTGGGTGGCTGTCTTAGTGGTATCTTATTAAAATGCGGATTTTTACCATTTGGGTTAAACTTTGCCTCTGTCGATGCACTTCTTTGTTCAGCCCTTTGCTGTTTTTCCTCTGTGCTACGTGCGAAACTACTTGCGAAGGTGTATCGCTCATGGTTAGCATCTACTTCTTGCGCTAATGCTAAAGCGGAAGGAAGATCGGTTGGTCTTGCCGAAAAAAGAACGTCGCTAAGCGATTTTCTTGTGCCCGAAATAAATACTCGTAGCGCATCTGCTCTGTATTTTTCGTTCAGTGAGGCAGCTACGGTGTTGTCGTAGGTCATAATTGTCTTGTTTATAAGCAGAGTCAGTTTTTTCTCCACTTCGTCATAGTACTGCAGAAGTGTCATGTTTCCTTGACGGAGTGTTGACATCTCCTGTTCTATTAAATATATCGGTCGTTTGTCCGCGTATGTAAAGTCAAGCCTGTTAATAATAGCTTTAAAATTTAAAGGCGTGTCGAACGACGAAAGAACCATATCGGCCGAGCCTTTTATTTTGTTTCGGAGAATGCCTAAAGCTTGGTAGTGTTTGGAACTACCATCATATTTCTCAAATACTTTATAGGCGGTATGCGCCGCTTTCCTCCAAGAAACGTATGTCTCATTCTTTCCCTCAAAGTCCGGCAGGGACTTCATAATATCTAACGTTTCACTGCATGCGATACCTATAATAATTTCGGCATCCCTATACGTTTCTACTTCCGGTGTGCTTATATTTACACCACCTAAACGCTTCTGAACTTCTTGTAATTTTTTTTCAAAGCTTTTTTCCTGTGTGGCGAGTGCGCTCGCAACTGCGCCTTCTATAATGGATTTTAATTGTTCACTGGTCAATGCCATGTTTGAACTATTTTGTTTTGAACTTTCCGCGGTGTTTAGTTTTTGAAATCTGTCTAACAAATCTTCTATCTCACTAACACTCATAAGATTTTAACACAAAGAACAAAGAATTTTGTTCCTTTTATATTTAATTGTTTTTAATACAAATTTGTGCCTTTATTTTGACTGAGACTCGGAAAATCACTTTTAAAATATTTTGCAAATCGAAAATAGTGGGCGTATCAATGAACACTCTACTTACATGATTTTATTTAATTATAGAGCTAAATGCCGCTGTCGGGTGTCTTCCTTCTTTTAATTCAGTTGCGCTCTTGTAGTCGTTCCTGGTTTGTTTTTGTTTTTTTTTTTTTACGGATCGAACGCGTTTTATATATTTTTTGTATTTAATGTTTTTATTTAAACGTCGAATCGAGGGTCTTACGATCGCGTTTTTTTGCACAAAGGTCGAGGGTCTTACGACTCCTTGTTTTTTTTCACACGGGTCGAGGGTCTTACGACTCCTTGTTTTTTTTTTTTTACACGGGTCGAGGGTCTTACGACGTTGGGCGCCAATTAACAATAAAGTCCTTTTTAGGATTTCTTTAAGACGCGACGTGTTGCGCGAATGAGAAGACTTTGGTGGTGAGGTGATGACCGTCACGATTTATTTCCAAAATTCGACTAAACTCTAAGTACATTAATTCTTATAACGGAAGCTAGCCCTATGCTGTAAAGGTGCTGACGCTGACCCGGATGCCCGTGCATGGTGTTGGGTAGCCGCCGTTGCATCGGAGTGCTGATTGCGCTGACCGTAGCGTGGGATTTTGGCAACGTCGTTGTGCAAGTCCGCAGGTATCGCTCGCGTTGCATTATTTCATTCCGTTTAAGCATTATCAGCCTGGGAACTTCCGCTTTGCTGTGAGACAGTGTTAACTTATACATTGTGGCTATTCAGTGCGGTCTGTAGTTCGTTAATTAAATCTATTTTCAGCGTTGGAGCTATTTTTGACCTCAATGATAGCTGATCTGCGTCTGAAATGAAATATACCTGCAAGTATTGTGGATTTTGGCCTGGTGGTGGTAAAAGGCTACCAATAAGATGATGTACCTGTCCCTCTATTTTAAAAGTTGGCATAAAATTACCCTCTCTTATTTCTTTGGCGCCAAACTAAGTCATTTGAAATAGGCTATTGTACTTACGGATGTTGGTTATAAAATGTCTAGATAGCGAATGATTATTTGTCAAAAGATTTTTTATTGGCTGTGGTGGTTCCTGAATACTGGGGAGACTAACTTTTCCAGAAGCACAGCACATGCCATTAGTTTCATCGACCCATTTTTTGGCTGAACACTTAGGGCAGATCTTATTCATGTCGCCGATTTGGACGGAAGACTGTTGAGCATAATCAATCTGTGGATCGTATCTAAAAGCCGATCTGTTACTGTGGGCTAAAACTTGATTGCGACTTCTCGCTCTTGACGTCTGTTGTCGTTCTCTCTGATCTTGAAGGCGTTGGAAACGCTCAGAGCTTGATACCCTAGTGCGAGATTGAATATTTCTGATATTTCGCTCTTTAAGCCGCTGCAAACGCTGAGCACTTGACTCTCGCGCATGCACATGAGAGGTTCTTAGATTTTGTTCAGTAAGGCGCTGCGAACGCTCAAGACTGGACTCTCGCGCGCGGACTCGAGAAGTCCTCACATTTTGTTCAGCGAGCCGTTGAGAACGCTGCAAACTGGATTCTCGCGCGCGTATTTGAGCGGTTCCATATTTTGTTCAGCGAGCCGTTGTGAACGCTCGCCACATATTGTCTATGAATTGAAAGACGATTTTCAGTTTCTGATGAAGATTCTTCATTTCGACGTATTTTTGATGCCCTGGGCTGGGAACTATTTCTAGAAAGTTGAGATCTTGATCTTTTAGGCATTTCAAAATGACAAAAGAAAAAATGCCTTTGAACTAAATTAGCATAACTGTAAGCTATATATGCTACTATATTACAACGTAAACAACTACCTACTATTTATTAAAATTAAATTGAAAATCATGAAAAATATTCAAGTAATTTATTAGGTTAACTAAGTGAACCATATTTTATATAAATGGGTTTAGTTCTGAAAAGAACTTTTTAAATCGGTTTAGTTACTTACTAAACGAATTATTATCAAGCGTAAATTTTTAAATTCCGCACACGTCCATCACGTAGGAAGCCGACCGCGCGAGTGAGCCGCGCGGCAAGTTTATTTCGTGAGTGACGCCTACAACGCATAGCTAGCCGAATACAGTTTATTTTTAATTTTTTTTTAACTCGTGATATCTTTTGAATGGATTGTCAGAATCGAATAATTCAAAAAGTAATATAAAGATATTGAAGCAGACTTAAATAATACATTATTTTGATAAGGGTTAATACCAAGGTACAAATAAAGAGAATAGTTTTCGCAGCGCACGCGATGTAAGGTAGTTTTTTGATATTTTTTTTCACACCTTGGATTACGTTATCGTAATTTTAGTAAGGATTCCTATTTTTTTTGAAAATGAAATATAGCCTATGTCACTCAGGAATGATGTAGCTTTCCAACAGTGAAAGAATTTTTCAAATCTGCCAAGTAGTTTTGGAGCCTATTCAATTCATACAAACAAAAAATCAAACCTTTTCTCTTTATAATATTTGTATAGATGTATAGATGTATAGATACTATATACTTTATACTTTCGGAGAGGACTCTTTCACTGCTTAGCAAACTTTTGACTAAAATTATAATACCCTGCATCGAAGGAGGCAGGCTATACAGACACCTACATTTATGGTCAACAGACGAGGATATCCAACCATGGTAGCTTTATGTAAGCAAATATCAGAGGTCACAAGTTCGAAAAGAGGCCCACGAGTCAGTCACCGCAGGATACCTAGCGATCATGAAAATAGTACAGTGACAGATGTAAAACGTGCAAGCACGTTGCGCAAGCGCAACGGAAATCAACCGGAAAACTATTGACAAGAGTCATTGAAGCACCATGGGAAACGATCTTCGTCTATTGAACTATCGGCAGTACGAAAAGCAACAGCGGAGCAGTTCAGAGAGAAGATGTTGTAACGAGTACGTTCCCTCAAGGTTACCAATCTCAGCCGACGGAGTACAGTTCACAAGCCACAAGTATCAAGAATCATTTGTCACGCCTACTAATAACACCCAACCCGAAGAAGCACGTTCTTGATATCCTAAAGGCCACTTGAGTGTACTGACCGTAGTTCATCAAAGTCCATTACTAAACGAGGAAATGGGGAGTATACCAAAAATTTACATAAATTCTCAGTTAAGTTTGCACCGAAATTGGAGTGTTCATTTAGGGTAACCGAGCTAATTTCTCCAGTAACAGTCAAAGTAGAACACGCAGAGTCAGTTAAAACACAAAGAGCAATCGTCAATTACTTGGAAAGGCGCCAAGGATATTCATTACTGATACCCAAACAAATACACTCAACTAAAACAATCCGAATATTTCAGGAAGCAAACACATCAAAACATCATAAGCGAATTCGCTAACGCGCGAACACGGTCGCACGCTCGCAGGTACAACCCACGTCAAGGAGAGTCCTGACCAAAACCGTACGAAGAGGCGTGCGTGTTCACGCCAAATACGGAGGCTAGCGCATACGCCCAAGAAACGGGAGCCGATAGTAGACAGCAACGGCAACCTCTGTAGCGACGTTCGGCAAAAGAAGAAACAAGAAAAAGACACAAGAAAACAGAAACAGTACGAAACTCGCAATACTGTGTGATAAACAGACGAATTATAAGACATCGAGGAAGCCATTGACAATAGTGGAGTGGAAGGAGCAGGAGGAAAAAATTTTAAATGTCCACATCAAAGAAAATGAGATGATCACAGACCCGGACCGGAAAGAAATACTTAAGGAATTAATCAAGTGTTTGAAAGTGATTTGTAATCCGTCAAGATAACCCACGCAGGTGTATCATGCAGATGGATGCCTAGCATGGCAAGGGAGGGAAAAGTGCAACGCCCCGCGTCCCAATAATAATTACATTAATTACGTTATTACCTAAAGTCATAATTTACACTATTATTATTATTATTACCATTTAATTAAGATCACTGAAACCAATTGAACTTTTCATTTAAAAAATCTTTTTTTGTATGGAATTTATTAATTATTATACCCTATCGGATATCGAATAGCGAGCTCACAGTTGTTAGAGGCCTATGTGAGACGACACCCCGCTAGCGGCCGGTAACTTCTGAGCCGTGCAACTGACCACTTCCGAATTATTTGTAAGTAACAAGTATAAACTAGAAAAGCGTGAGGTTCTTTAAACTGACTCTTATAGGATACTGAGCATAGTAACGGGCCAAGGTTCAGCTCTGGTAAGTGCATCTTTATGAGAACAGGGTAGCACTCTGGACTCTCTATGTTTTTTGAAGATCACAGGCTATCGGAGCATGTAATCGTCTTAGACCGAGCTAGAACTAAAAACATACAACACGTGTTAACACAGGCACGCGATACCCAAATCCACGGTCTATCCCGGAATTGGGAATAAAAACAAACAATAAAAACGAAGAAAGTATGCGCATCAAGTGAGCAAAAAAAAAATAAACAATAACTTTTTGAAAATCCAGTGCGCGAGAGGTAAATAGATTTAAAATATTTAAAAGTTGGCGATTCCAAACTGCGGCTTCAATGCTCTAACGAAGGTTTATCGGAGATAGTTATACCCGCTACTCAACTCAGGGGTACCGGACGCCGCTCTTCACTACTCTACTCGAGTATAGCCAGTGCTCCCAGTTAAAATAAGCTCTTTGCTTTCAGCTAGTCCATTTGTTGATATTTTCAATCCATATGTATCAACAAGTTATCAATTCCTTCAATTGCACTTTCCTCACAGCTCAGAGTCATATATTTACATTATTTTGGACTATAGATAATATTTTATACTTCCGTTACAGGTGAACAGGAATTTATTAGGCAATGTATATAGCTATCTTTAAGTTCCGGTAGATTTCTGTAAACTTTTATGTGCCTACACCAAATAGACATCTGTACAGGTGTACTCCAAGGATAATTTAGTTGTCTGTGGAATAGTTACTTTTTTATAGATAATGAAGGGTAAATGTGACGTGTTTGTAATATGGTACATTTAAACTTATCCCCGGCAAACTGCCGGGGAGTTTTTAAAAAGTTTTTAAGCTATATGAACTATTAAAGGATGTTATGTTTGCCGCGTTTGGTATGCAGTGTCTATCCAAGTCCTCTGCCGTGTGGCAGTTCAGTTCAGTTACATTATATTCCGAGGGAAAATCTTTGCATGGTAAAGAGATACTTTTGTCATTAAAGGTATTTTCAGAAACAATAGTTGGTTGCAGGGTTTCGAGCTATATTATTGTATTATTTGCATATAGTGATCGATTCCAGTTTGTTATAACGCTCCATTAGCAGAAGTCGTACATATTGGTTGGGCGAGGGGGAGCTTGTCGAAATAACCTTACCGGGTGCTGAGTAACATCAATTATTGTTTTCTGTGTTGTAGTGGCTTAAGTGTAAATCCCCTTTCAAGCCACGGCCTTGTCGGGGATTTCAAGGAATGGTATTGAGTTCTTCGCGGCTTATTTTTTATAGAGATTAATAGTTGTTGGCTTGCTGTGTTGTAGTTTTTGTTGGTAATTCTTCCGGTCTAATAGAAAACAGGTGTTGTTTGATGGAGCTCTTTTATTTTATTTTCTCCTTATGTTGTTTTCTGAGTTTGCCAATAGTGTTGATTGCTTTAGTATATTTTTAAAATTATTTATTTTTAAATTTATTTCCTTTTTGTAAGGGGAATTATCAAGAATACTTTTTAAATTTTTCAGATCCCACAAAGACTGTCTGTAAAACATTCTGCTTACATATACAACTAAAGTGCAACTGGTAAAAGAACATTGTTCTTTTTCTCATTCGTTCACGTTTATATAGCTTTATTTTGGGTCAGTTCATTATATCTCTAAAAGCTCTCCCCACTTTTTTCTTAGACCTCCATATATTCTGGGATCTTTTTCTATTTTTTAGTTAATAAGTTATTTTGGCCCCCCTTTAACTTATGCTAGTTTTCAATGAGTCATATTTTTTCATTTTTGTTAAAAAAGTTAATGGTTTTTAAGCTAACCGATAAACTTAATTAAGTTTTTAAATTTAACGATTTCTAAAACAATCTTTTACTTTTGTGTTTGTCAAAGACACGTTTATACAAATAACTTGGTAATCTTTCTGGAACTTTTTTGGGCTCATCGGTTACAATTAATAGGAAATGATAATGGTGGAGTCACAATCGAACTCTTATTAAATTTGAATTCCTTCAATTATATATTTTTATAAAACTCTGGAAAACTGTTGTTCTTTATAATAACTTAAATATACAATTTTCCTTTTAATATATATGTTATCAAGTGTTTTTGATAGCTTTTAGTCTTTCGGGCGAAACTTTTCATGGAAATAGTGCATGAATGCCAAAACCTATTATATATTTATTTTGTACGATTTTAAAATAATATTTGTTTAATTTAATATATAACGGAATACTAAATCATGTATACTAAATCATGTAACAAATCAGTTGATTTGTTTGGGAAAATAAGAAAATCAGTAAAAATTCGTTATTAAAAAATGTTTTATAGACTTTAATTAGGATTTTCGATCGATTTTTAATTCATAAACTTTGACTTCCCAAACTAGCTTTTCTTCATGTTTCTATAAAATGTTACAACTCTGAAGGATTCAGGTTTTTTTATTTCTTGATTCATATTTCCTAACATTGAATTAACTAAATTTTAAAACAAATCTGGAAAGTATGAAAAAAATTTATTTTTTGCTTTTAATCGTCTCCACCAGTCATAACTTCCATGAATTCTATAATGTGAGAAAATTAGATTGTTATAATTTTTTATAAGGATTAATTTATTATTAATATTCCTACCATCAAAATCTACGGTTCCGGACCCGTCTGAATCGATTTCTTCAATCATCATGTCTAAATCGTCGTTTGTGAGCTTATCATCGAGTTCTCGAAGAATTTCACGAAGTACACCTGTGGTGATGTAACCATTACCTTCTTTGTCATAAAGGCGAAAGGCTTCTTTCAGTTCAGCCATCATGGCTTCCGCATCCTCTTCAACTAGAAACCGGGCAGCTAATGTGGTAAATTCTTCAAATTCAATTTGGCCCGATCCATCTTCATCAACTTCAGCGATAATATCAGCCAGAGTAGCATCATCCAGTTGGTGTCCTAACATACTAAGAATAGTACCCACCATTGCTGTATTTATATATCCATTTTTTTCTGGATCAAACGCATTAAATGCGTTACGCAGCACTGTTAAGAGAATTAAATGCAAATTAACATGGGACATAATGTATTAAATAAACCTCAGTTATAACTTACATGCAGTTTGCTCCTTGGTCAATTCGTCCTAAAAATATAACATTTTATGTATAATATTTATTTTCTGTTTTATCAAAGTCGTTGAAGTACTTTTAATAGTTATAAATCTAAGCCTTAAAAACATACATAATAGATTCAGAAGCAAACATTTATACTTCTATAATTAGAGTTCAAGATGGAAATAAACCAACATTTCGATTCAGATATAAGATTTAGTTTGCAGATTATAAAGAAAAACAAACAAACAAAAAAAAAAAAAGAAAGAAAACATACAGCACAGCGTGATCGAATCGCAGTACTCTACCGTAGTAAGTTTGGTTATGGTACAAGTGCGACAAAATTCAAATGAATTTATATTTTTATACCCGGTACCAGTATACAATGGTGTTATACGTTAGTTTCAATTGAGAATGCATTTTAAAGGTAATAAATATAATTCAACATACAGAATCTATAGATTCCCGATAAACATCAGCATGACCGACTTAGCCGTGGCCCATTGTCCATATGCGATTAAAACAGCTAAATCTACCAAATTTTGTGAGTGTTCGCGCTCGAAATGTACTCCCTTTCTATCAGAACAAAGACCTTTTAATCCGCTCACTCCAGCAAGGTTTAATTTTATGTTGTTAGATATAATTCACCTTCAAACCAATAAAAAGCAGACGCACGTCGCGAGTGTAGCGCCAGTTAGGGCCGCTCCCTCTATTTCATAATCCTTCGAGCCGGATAACTCCTTCTCCAGCAGCTCCGGGGCTTTAACACCGCACAAGATAAGTGTTATTTACATAATTGCTGCCAGTCATTCATTGAGGTTCTGCTAAGGTCAGTTCGTCTAACTTATTTGTATGATTGTCCAAGTCTGATTGATTCGGAACAACGGCAGCTTCCAAATCCAAATCCAATTTATTTCTAAAATTGTTCGACTTCCAAAACTGTAATTAATGCCATAAGCCACAGTAAAACTTTCAATTTCAATAGTTTCTAATTCCCTTTTCTTTACTGTGTTATGCTTGGATTTATTTACATTTACATATTTACATGTATATACATATTTCCAATACAGTCCACTCCACTCCACATTTCCAGCAAACAAATATATTTAGAAAATTTAGGTAAATATATACACATATACATCCGCTTAAATTTAATATAAACTAACTAAATTTTATAAAAACACAAATATACCGATGCGGGATTTGAATAATATTAAATATTATCGGTCAAAGTAATTTAAATAAAAGTCCTATAAATACATAAATATTAAAGAAACTATAATTACAGTCCACAGCTTCTATTTAAATAAATATTTCTCAACAGACTCGAAAGAAGGAGTTAGTGCAAGAGTCGACAAAAAATTGTTACATATGCCTATTTATTGACTCGCCGTTCCTCTATTCTGAACTGAGTTACATTGGGCAAGCTTCGCGCCATTCTGCGCCAAGCCGCAAGCTCCACTTCTTTAAATATTTACATACATATGTATGCCTGAATAATGCCAGTGAAGTCAAGAAAATTATTTTATAGCTAGTTCAGCTAGATTTGGCGGAAAATTTTTTGTTCGTTGTGTTCCTTAGACAAAATCAAATAATTATTAGTTAGTACGATTCCAATTGGTTTTTAAATTCAAAATCGAGCTTCGACACCATTCTGAAAATTTAAAATGTATAGCATAAGTATGGCTCCATAAGTTTTAAAGGAATTTATTTTGACCTCTGACCTTCTGAGTCAGTTCGAATCAAAAATTTGCAATCCAGCAGTTCCCATTCCATATCAATATACGCGCAATATTCATCTTGACCAAGTCCAAGTTGTGAAAGAGTATGAAGCTTGTTCAAAACTAATTTCTGTTGATGTGAAAGATGTGCCGCCCAGCTAATGGATCAGGTCAATACGATCTCTAAGCGGTTCAGGTCCACCAAAATTCCATTTCGTCCGGCTCTCGGCTTCCTCTGTGCGATACGGAAGTTTTCTCAGGCGATTGTTTTTGCTGAGCAACTTTTCGAGACCTTTTCGCAGCTGTCCATTTAGACAATCCTGCGCTTACACCTATAAACAAGATTGTCTATTTGAAGACTAGTGGTGAAGCTCTAAGGAAGAAGTAACTGATAGTTATGAAAACGAACAATTGCTGGTGAACAGTCAACTAAAACGGTTATTGAACATCATACGCGAATCTTCGCCAGCCTGAATGGAGCTGTAAGATACGGCCCTCGAAGTGTCCGGCCTTTCTACTGAGAATTAGGATTGTCTTCTGGTTTATTTCTGTTCCACAAAACTTTCAAAACATACGCCCGCATAATGGGAGCAGTCCATTCCAAATAAATCCGAAATTCCTACGTGACTACAACTTAGTTTTTTCCTAACGAAGCGCCATAGACTTTTACGGTCTACGGATTCTCTTCAACCTCCTACGTTCAGCTTCCGGTCATCCACACCGATAAACTCCAACGAGAAGATTATTCCAAAATATGCGATTTGTCTTCAAAGGAGAACCATACAGTGCTTATATGGCCAAGCTTCCTTGACGATTGACGATCGTTTGCTTTACATCCAGGAAAAGCTGTTGTGTCAGAATTTCTTTGAAAGGAGATAAATTTCACAATTGCACAAGCGACCATAGCTGTTCGGCATGCCGCGGTCGGCGTCACACTTTGCTGCATCCAAGCAAATCTAAAAGTTTTCCGATTCCTCCTGATGCATCAAGGATAGTATTAGCACCGATCCAAAGGATATCCTCGTTCTCCATGCAATTTAATACTTCTCCTAAGGCCTTAAATTACTAGGTGCTTACGACGACATCAAGAGCAGACGTTCCCAATGTATTTGGTCCTACCCATGCCGAGTCTGCCAAGGAAACCATTCTTTATGGAAGTGCCAGTGTTTTCTTAAACTTAGCACTGAGAAACGGCTTCGGACAGTCATTTAAAAGAACTACTGCGTCAACTGCCTGGCCCACCACCATTTCGAAGGATAGATGAGCGCTCATCGTATCCCACGCTTTCCCGAGCTAGTCGTTCCTGAGTTCTTGCAGCGTTATAATCGCAAAGGGGGGAGAATGTTCTCGCCAGTCTCGAAATGTCCCGTACCCTCTCACTCTCCCTTTCTATCAGTCCAAAGAGCTTTCTATCCGCTCACTCAAGATAGGTTTAATTTTTATGTAGTTAGTTCTAATTCACCTTCAAACCACTAAAGATCTGACACACTTCGCTTAATAACCCAAAATAGTTTCCGTGTTTTCATTTATCGAGTGTAGCACCAGTTAAGGCCAGCCCCTCCACAGTGGCAAAATTCCTCAATATTCAATAAGCCCACAGGCATAGAATCCGGGGCAGGACCGGTCCCATTACGTCAGGATTTCGAGATATTTCTGATTATACGCCCGAAAAACTGCGTTTTTTTTTAACTTTTCAAACTTTCAAACAATAATTCTTCTTGACAACAACATATTCTTTTGGATTGCATCTTCAGTTAAATCATTTAGTACAACTTATACATTTAATTGAAAAGTTCAAGATATAATCATAATCATAACTAAAGGCTGCAATAAAACCATGTTGACCTGTGTTATAAATACTATAATAATTAATAATATAATAACAACAAATAAAAATACTAAATGAAATTTAATTAAAAAACGTCTGGTGTTCCAAATAAAAGTATTAGCAAGCCAATTTAGTCCAGGAACTTTGCTTTCATTTTCTGGATTTCGTTTTTAAGAGGTCCTTAAATCGTTGTCAATAATTTCATATCTTATGTACAACTTTTCCCAGTAAATTGTATATAAAATATTATATATGTATATATGTTTTAATATCTTCGACTGAGCTTTCTGGGTTATTTCCTAGTTCGAACGACTTTATACTTAAATTTTTTTTGGCGATTTGGAGAACAATGTAGACTGCTAGTTTTAACTTTCAGTGAGAAATCCACTGAAAAATTAACTATGATAAGCCTTAATAAGAAAAGTTACTTCAGTTGTTTTTAAAATATTTATATTGTTAATACCATGTGTCTGCTTAGAGCAGAGGGTGTGAGGCTTGGACTGACTGGCCGAATCATCTGCAAATGTTAATGGTTGTTGTAAAATGATATACAGTACCGGTTCAAGCAATCTACCTTAGGGTGTTCCAGCTTCGATTGGGTGTTATTCGAAGAGGGCCAAACATTGAAACCTTCAGCTGCCCTGAGCTTTAAGCTCATTGGGAATGCGTTCAATTACAATTATGACTTTTATGTGTTTATATTTTATTTATCTAACTGCTGCATGGTGGGAAATGAAAAGCCAATGATAAAGTCGGTAAGCGATAAATAAATAATAAATAATATAGGCTCACCCTCTGTATTTTTGATGTAACCCCATTATAATAAAGTACCTCTTATTAGAAGCTCTGGGGCAGAAACAGATAACCCGAGGAACATTCATGCCCACTTCAGGTGAACAATCACTCTGTACGTAAAATCATATGAAATTGACGCCTTGTAGAGACACATAATATTATTATCTATTATGATAAAGGAGAAGCTATTAAAATATTTTTAATAGGGACGCTAGGAGACTGATCGGCGTATATCACGAGTAATGGAACATGCGCTCGCGACTTAATATTATAATGAGAAAAGAAACTTACAGCTCGGCAATTTTCTCTGTTTTTAATTGTACTTTACGAAGAACTGTAGACATCGAAACTATTTGATGTCATGAATTTGGAAAACAGTTATTATAACGAAAGAAATTCAGCTCGAGTTCCATAAAACGCCTATCTGATTTTTAAAACTCAACAGCAACGTACAACGTCGATTTAAAACTGCAATTTTCCAAGATCTTAGCCAGCATTTGATGCAAATTTTTATGGATAACAGGAATGCTTAGCAAACTAGTCCTGTATGTATATAATCGTTTTTTATTGCTTACAAAATGTACAACATTGTGTTTCTTAGAATACTTAAGATACGATCAGTAAAACATTTAAAGGTGAATGTTAAAGTAGTGCAGTCGTTATTAGGATACGCACACATAGCCCGACTATTAACAAATCTGCTGGGAAAGATTGCCGAATGCCATCTTGACGACGAGGAATCAGTTCAAGACTGGCTTTTTCCAAGAACCAGTTCTACGAATTTGTTCGCTGAATGCGTCCAGTACTGCTCACAGAGTAATAAAAAGATGGGTTTGGCGATTTGGAGAAAATCTTCACGTAATATTTTTCTGGAGGAAGAAAACACACCTATATCTCGGAGGATAAAGCAGCGTATTTGGCGATTGAGAAGTAAAGACACTAACTACGCAGCGTTTATCCAAACTGTCAAGAAGAAGGATGTTCCTCGCAAGGTAGCACAATGGATTCTGCAAGCGCAGGATTATTCCATTGCAGTAGGGCATCGTAGCGCTGATCGAGTAAAGCATGTTGACTTATTAAAACGATTCTTAAAAATTCTTGTGGTGGGGAAAATGAGTAACAGCCAGATTATATCCTTGGTATGGTCCTTTCTCTAAAATACATAGGATTGCATTAATAAACTCGTCCATCTGTTCTGTTTCTTACCATACCAAACCTTACCAAGATATGACCTAAAAGGAAATGTTTTGTGAAATCATGTTGACGGTCCTTAGCATGAAATTACAACTGAGCCCTATGCAGATGGACATTTTTTATAATATCGACAATGATGCACACTTAAAGCGATAGGTGTTCGCAGGTTATCGCCACATGTATAAAGTGCATAATGACCGATAAAAAGATTAGAGATTGGAGCAAAAAGGAGGTCAACCATTACAAATGCTGCATCTGGATCACATAGAGCCACATGGATTCTACGGCAAAACTTTACAAATACATTTTTGCAATTATCGATGGATTTTACAAGTTCGTGTTTTTTGATATCCTGCTCAGATCGTGACTAATAGAGGAGGAGCTTTTACTACAGATGTTTTTGAGGAGTTCGTGAACCAGGATGCGGTTCAGCAGCCGTGGCTTAAGGAAACGACCAAGAAGAGCGAGATAATCGGGTTATTTTGACCATCATAAATAAACTTTCTGCAGGCAATACAACAAATACAAAATATAAATTCGTTGGTGAAGATGGAAAGCCATAAACTCACATGTTCATTTTGCTACATAAAAGGACCGTGTGAGCTTATGTTTTTGCTGACTTAACTGACAAGCTTTGTAAGACGAGTAAGACTTCGATAAGGAGCTACAATAAATGCGTCACGAAGCTAGGATGCAGACACAAAAAGACCATATAGAAAAGAACAACTATAACAGAAGGAAGGAAGGTGAGTTGGTCGCCCATTAAGCGGGCGTAGTTCGTGAATGGTAGTTAGTAATCACTGCCGATTTTAAAGGCCACAAATTCTATATCTATATTAAATTAAGGAGAGTTGTTGCTGCAAATAAAGACTTTGCCGTCTGGGACTGACAGCATAGATTAGAGAGAAGAATAAGGAGTTCTATTAAGAATGAAGAACTTTTCCAGTTTTCAATTATTTTAGAATTTTAATTTTAATTTTATGAAAACTACTATATCAAATAGCTCCAATAGGAACCATGTAGAAATTAATAAAAAAAAATTTAATTCGAATCAATACTTTTCAAAATATTTTGTATTTACTCAGACATATAGCCTCTTTTTAATATTTCGGATTTAATTTTATGAAATCGGACGACTATATCATATATGTAGCTAACCTAGAATGGATCGTGTAATGTAAAGGAAAATTCAAAACTGTAAATTGAAAACTTTTGAATATAGTATGTGTAGATGAATGCAATAAAAGTAGGTATTACTTCAATGTTTTTATACCCATGCAGGGTATTATTATTTTAGTCATAAGTTTGCAACGCAGTGAGGGAGTCTTTTCCGATCCTATAAAGTATATATATTCTTGATCAGCATCAACAGCCGAGTCGATCTAGCTATGACCGCCAGTCCGTCCATAGGAAACACCCAAAAATTAATTCAATCAAAATTATAACTTCGATATTTTTAAAAATATTTGCATATACGCTGAAAATTTCAAGAAGACTACAAATAGAACAGATACAGACGATCGTTTGATGTAGAGGAAATGCAACACCGCGATTACTGTGAACTGTGAAACTGTAAATATAATACGTAAAGGTGAATGTAGTGAAGTAGTAGCAGGCATTACATTTTTCTTTGTTAACGTTCATATATACAATTTATTGTGTATTAATTATTAATGATCGAATTGCAATATGCAAAGGTATACAAACTTCGGCGTGCCGAAGTTAGATTTCTTTATTCTTTTTTAAATATATATGGTAATATATTATTAATTATCACATTTTTATCTACAAGAGTATACAAATTTCGGCTTGCTGAAGTTAGTTCCTTTTATTTTTTACATTACAGCGCAAAATCTGCCACAACATATTATTTTTGTCCCTATTACTAGGTTTTCATGGAATTTAGTTTCTTCAAATTATTTCTAGATAAATTTACACATTTAAAATTCAAATTTTTCTGTAGAAAAAGAAGTACATTTTATTACTTAAATAAGATCTTAAGCGTCCCTGCTTAATATTAGTTTAAATTAATGCAATATGTAGGGTTTCTGAAACTGGGAAATCATATTAAACGTCATAAATCTTGTTCAATGTTTTTAGCTAAAAGATTATTTTGAAACGGTATTTAAAATCCAGATCTCTTAACGTGGGCTAAACCGTTTTAAACAATTGACTTGGTTCGCAGAGATAAACGAAAAATATACATTTCTCGCATATGTACATACATATGTCGTTTGTTTTTTTGCTTCGGCTGCGATTCACTTATATGTATATAGAGATAGATTATAGAATATAAGATGGAGAGATTAAAATTAATAATTTACTAGATTTTTTATTGATCATAAGAAATAATTGATTCATTCATAAAATAATAATTTATACATAATAACAACGAATGATGACCACAAAAAAAATATTGCCGGAACCCACTCATGAAAGCATGACGATCTTTGACACTTTAAAAAAAGGAGAACGGAGAAGGGCCGATATGAGATGTCGCTTTAATTTAGTTTTCAGTTGACCGTTTATACATTACGAACTTTTTGCGACAAAATGCTCTTATATATCTAAGGCTACAAGCAATTACATATGTTCAACAATGACTAAATATTGACATATTATTTGTTGTTTTCATTATTATATTAATTGGTTGACATTAAAAAATTGTGGATTTTTTCTGTAAAATAAATTTTCTATCGAAATAAATGTACATATGACATGCATATACATACATTATAGGGTCGGAAATGACTTCTTCACTGTATTTCCAGCTTTTGGCTACAATTATAATACTTTACAACAGTTTAAAAATATTAAAAACGTAATAGTAGTAGAAGTACATAGAAATTACAAATATCATACTCTACAAGAATAAACATACATATATGTTTATTGTAAATATAGATAGTAATTACAAGCTTATAAACTTTTGGCTTATAGTTTCTGAATGATCTGATTTCCCTTTCACTTGTTAAATATTTTACTAACATGGACGTATTTTCTAGGTAAGCTCAATAACAATATTTTGCTAAAATCTGAATATTAAACAAGAAAGAAAGCTAACTTCGGCACGCCGATATTTGTATACCCTTGCAGATTTCATTTCGATCACTAGGAATTAATTAAAAAAACGAATTATTGCCCACTTAAATTGAATTTAGCTATACCTATTATTTTTACAGTTTTACCGTTGCAGTTTTAAATTCACATTTTCTTGTTGTGTTCCTATACATTTATCGATCGTTGGAAGTGACTACATCACTGCGTGTTTAACTTTACGCACTTAGCCCGAAGTATTAGGTATTTTAGAGTTATTCTCTTACTAGAAAGCACTTTGTGATTAATTTACTTATTTTTGTTTTGTAGTAATTTGGCGCACTATATTCGATATTTGCTATTACTCGCAGCTGGTATCACGTTATGCTAATTTCAATAATGTATTGTCAAACTAGGATTAACTTACACTCATTTTCTCCGCTTTAGTCAACGATACTCCAAAAAAGATTTATAATTTAATAAATTTCGCAAATTTAAAATTGCTTATTGGTTCTTAATTTACACCGATATTTTAATCTGTGCTAGTATACGGTAATAAAACGTTTTATACGGTTGGAAGTCCGTTTCACCGATCGCTTTATTAGTATAAAAGCATGGCAATGTACTGCTGCTATGATAGAAGACTGCGAATTAATATAGATTTTCTTATAGCGCAAATTATATCTATTGGTTTCGGCGCCATAATCTTAGAATCAAATAAAATGTACAAACAGCACTCGTTGCATTCGGTGCAACTATTTTTGCTGAAACAAAAACAACTATTGTAAGAAAATTGAAAAGCGAGCATAAGTATTCCCTTTGAATTGTTTCTGTAAGAATATTTTTGTTTCCGAACTTGCTTCGTACTCGTGAATTTATTTTTAGATGGACAATAATGTAAACATTTATTTCTTCATACGAGTGCCATATTTTCATACATCTTAGTATGCAATATATAAAAGCATACATGTATTGGTGTCCCAAGCAACAAGAAACACAGGTATTCGAATAATATATTGAAAATTTGTTTTATTATATTAATTAGCATTAGGGCAGAGTCAGAGTAATGCAAGAAAAGTAAAACCAGTTAGTACTCGCTTCAAAAACAGAAGCTAATTAGACACGTTTAGTGAATGTGTCTTCTATTGTAAGATCGATGACAGTGCTATTAGACTATTTAGTGTATTCCACTAAAGGATGCATATTTTGTATACGCTTGTAAACGATATTATAATTGTTTGCTCCTTATTTTTGCAACGCGCAAAACAAGAATAAAAATAAAAATAGAAAAATAGCATTGGTTAGGTGATCGCCTTAAAACATTTACTGATAACTTATAGATGTAGGGACTAGACTATATTACTAATTTGTATAAATTCTGTAACATATGACAATTGGTTATAATTTCGTCTTCAATACGACAAAAATGTTCTAAATTTTGTCAAAGTTATGTGTCGAAGCCGAGTGAAAAGAAGAATAAATAGAGCCGTTTGCTGCCAAAATGATGAAATTATCATAAATGGATATGGGAACCAAAGATATCCTTTTTACTGATACCGTGTAATACTGACAAGTTGATGGAAGACATATATTCGACATTGCTATCCTGATAAACGAATAGTAAACAGTTGACTAAAATAGTCTAGAAATTTGTTAAAGTATATTTCACGTTCTCAGGAAGTCAAAAAGTGTATATCTCGTAATTTAATAGATCCTTTGGTTTTAAGATTGTGCTTTTAGAAATATTAGTACCATGCATGCTCCAGGTTTTAGATTACTTTTTGCGTTATTAAAAGAATAGAAAAGAATGAAATTTTACGTCAACAGTACAATTTTTTTTTTTTACTTTTATGTTAAAAATACCTGACGTTTATTGTTTTTTGTCATCTAAATACTTAAATTTCTCATCGTTTCTTGTACCTCAGAAGTTTGCATCGCAGTGACGGACACATTTCATGATCTAGCCGTACCTGTCTATCAGTTACTATGAAAACCAGTCTCTCATATTTTTTTAACTATCTGATTGCCTCATATAGGTAATATAGGAGCAATTGGGAAAATAATATAAATAAATATAGCTCCGATGATTTTCAAAATATTCTTACCTACTCTAAACAATTACAATTTTAATGGTTACGGATTTTCTGTTTACATTTTATAACAATCAGACGGCTAAACAATATACCTACCACAGGAGCAGAGATTTATAATATTTTAAAGATTTTAAAATAATCGTTTATCAGATCAAATAAAAAAGTATGCGCATGCTTTTAATTTAATTATTATTTTTTTTTGATTTAACAGGTGAACAAAATAATAACAATATGAAATCCATAAATTTTAATTGCAACTAAAACATGATTAATCAACTTTATCTTCATAGAAAATAGGAATATGTTCATCTTCAAAAAAATTAACAATATTATTGAAAACAGTTGTATATATTATTTTATTTTAATTTTAATAATTCTTTTATTAGTATATATGTTTTTTTTTTCTTAAATGACTTCTCTAGGTAATTTACCGTGGCAAACTATTAATTTATTTATTTAATTGAGAAGTATTTCCCAAAGATCTTCTATTAGGCTTAGGTATGGGCTGGTCGCTCGCCATTGCAATAAATGTATTTTCGTATAGGGTCTTTGATGACAACAACTCCTTAGTCTTATATGTTGTGTGTATGGGTGTGTCGTCTGTATTAGGGACGTTCAAAATATAACTTTTAAACTTTCGCTGCCTAAAAAGTTTTCTTCACAGAAAATTATAGATTGTGAGGGGTTTTAGAGGCGTCCCAGTGAACGATTCAGGATAGAAAACGCACAGCAAGGTGGCAAGAGCGAGAATTAGGTACCTGAGTTGAACGCTGCTCCTTTCAAAATAGAATTCTGGTCTCTTACCTCAAGTGGAATTATTTTTATTAACACGAAGTGCGCTGGGAAAAGAGCGGAAAATGCTCCGCAATTATTTTATGTTTTGCTTTTAAGCTATGTAAAACCAAAGCGGACATCGGAAAAGGTTTAGAGAACATTATCCCATTAATAGGAAGTTTATCTTAAAATTTCGAGTTTGCCTACTTACTAAAAAAATATTTATTTCATAATATAACAATAAAAAGTTATTATAATTAATACCTTTGGCTAAAAATGTATAAGAAAATCTAAAACTTAAAAAAAGTTTAAGTTTGGAAAATGTTCCATAATTTATTAAGCATAAAACGTAGAATTACACTTATCCCGAAATAAATTTTCCGATCGAATTATAAAATAAATGACAATATTTTATAATTCCATTTTAATGAATTAAATTAAAATAAAAATCATACCCCGAGCGCGACTTAAACTATCTCTGGCCTTTTTGTTAAGCGGGTGCTCTAAACCCTGACCACGCGTCACGATCGCCAACTGGATCTTTGGACTACCGTCCAAGTATCGACGATGATCTTAGTCAGAAGTTTGCAGAAAGAATATATTTCCAACCGTAAAAAGCATATATATTCTTGATCAGCATCAACAGCCGAGTTGATCAAGCCATGCCCGTCTGTCCATTTATACGGAAACTAGTCCCTCAGTGTTAAAGGTATTTCAATGAAACTTTGCACTTAGTCTTCTTTATACGCTTATTCGCATATAAGTCGGAACGGACGACTATATGTATAGCTGCCATAGGAAGTATAGAAAAATTTTTAGAAAGAAAATGATAACTTTTCGAGATTTATGGCAGCTATATGATATAGTAGTCCTATTTTCATAAAATTTAAAACAAAACTCCATATCTCTAATTTGATCAAAATCTGTTTAAACCTGAAAAGGTTATAATTTCTTTTCTTAAAATTTTCCGATCGTTCATATGACAGCTATATGATATAGTCATCCGATCCGTCCCGTTCCGACATATTACAAGTGAGAATATATAGAAGACTAACTGCAAAGTTTCATTCAGATAGCTCCAAAACTGAGAGACTAGTTTGCATAGTGGTAAGTATCCAGTAATCCCCAGAACGGATGAGGGATCCCATTTTGAACACTCTTCATTTACCATCAAGTCATTAAAAAATCGTACCTGTGGCGGGGAAGTTGAAAGCAGCAAAATCGAAATGGTAAAATTATTATTTAAAAGCACTACAACAAAAATGTACATTCAGGACATTAGAAAAAGTTTTGTAGAAATACAAATGCTTGCTGCGTGTACAGTCAAGATGCCCACATTACTATCAAGAACGTAGGCTATAATGTGTTAATTTTCTAAACACAAGGTATCCATATTCCGATTACCACCCTAGAGAAAGAAAATGGTATGAAAACAGTAATGGAAATGCCTTTATGCTAAGTTAAAGTGAGTTCCGTGTAAAAGCAAAATAAAATTGACGAGCGATCACCCCTCAACCACTACCACGACGCCGCTGATTCATTTCTTCAATCAAACCTTCGACTGCCGCCCTTCCACCAATTTTTTTTAGGGGGGCGATTCTGATTCTGCGATTCTGCTAATAATCCCACGGCGCACAAAAACCCTTTAGGCTCTCGAAAAGTTCCGTAAGGAAGCTTCTGGGTGACATTAACATCGCTGGGGAATTTTGGTCCGCATAAAATTCCAAGACCTCACTTTTAACATGAGCCTAACATGATTTTATTGTTCAATTTTTCGCTGACTCAAGTCAGCCATGTACGAAATGTCTTGGAGTCCTTTATCTTAGTGGCGCAGCTGATGCAACCGGAAGATCCCTATCACTCTCCTTTTGATGTGACTCTCGACATTGGGACTGATTTACAGAATATATCTGACCGTCCAGCCAAAAAAGTGCTCTGTTTTCGCAAAAGCCCTTTTTATGAAGAGCGATTTTTTAAAATGCCATACTTTGGACTGAATTTGTCCCGTTATACCGTCCGTCAATTTCTAATAAACCTCCTTGACTTACTAAAGGTTGAGTTGCCTCAGAAATATATAATCTAGGTTGTAAGCTATGTTTAGCAGGTTCTCAAACTGCCCTTTTCAGATATTTTACTAGAACTTAGAGCGCAGAGTTACAAAAATCGTGTGGGGTCTCGAACCCTTAACAGTTTAATAATTTTGTTAACAAAAAAACATAAGCTGGCGAAAATCCTTCAGCTGCACCCTTTGCTAGAGCGCCGGCTGCGCAATGTCCATGGGTGCAGACGTCAACGAGCATCAAAGAGTGTGGGAGCCACGATGTAGGCGATAGAGTTGATTCAGACTTTTAGCTTTCTATTAAATTATAAGTTGCAAAATGGAGAAGGAATACATCCTCGTAGGTCCCACCTCGCAGACGTGTTAGATTTATTCCCTCTAGTATAGAGACAGTGTACCATGACAACAGAGCGAAGGTTCCTCGAGACATCATCCTTTTCAAAACACAAGTACATATATTTCCCAAAATTCGAACTCTCTAAAACTAACCGGCTTTACAAGCGCCCTGTAATTCTTACAGAAGAAAGTTTTAGAAGACAATTACAACCAGACTCGCAACTCATTCGGGCATAGTAAAATCCGCGCAAGGCATAGAAAAATCTTAAGAGACCCTCTCCAAGGATAATAAAATCTACGAGGACAAAATCCTACTCAGGTACTTCTAGAAGATATTACGAATGGCCCAAAGAAACTTATGGAGAAACTTTTGGTCTAATATTGAGGCGACTTCAAAAACCGGTAGACTCCGCAAACCCACCATACAAAGTCAGTTCAAGCACGACGACGGACAGTGGTCTGAATGTAGCAAAGAGGCTCTAACAGCTCTAGAACAAGTTCACTTACGGAGTGTCTTCCTGACACATCGGAAAAATACAGTCGTAAGAGCTCCACGAATTACAGATCAAAACCCCACCTATTTTTGTTCAAATTACTATAAAAGCTGATGGAGACTCACATCAGACTTGATATAGGAAGACTACTGTCAAGTAACCGGCACGACTGCACAAATGGGAAATCTAGGGAGACGGCACTGCATTCGTTACTAGTCACTGTTGGGAAAGCCCTACACAGTAAGGAATATGCGTTTGGAGTCATTCAACAACGTGACCACAGACGCAGTAATGAACTGCCTAATAGCGACAAACACGCACGCTGCCATCAACTTGTGGATAAGAAATCTATTTAGTTGGTGGATAATATCCAATTGGAGACCCGAGGAAAGCCCCAAGGCTTTATGCGGGGTAGAAACATTGTACTAGACAGCAATTTGGCATAGGAACCCAATGTGCCGGAGAGGGTGAAAAGACTACCATGGTTCCATACGCATCCAAGAAGATGCTTAGCAGCACATGCGGTCCCTTACCTCGCCTGCGTTATGGCCGGGAACTTACAGATGAGATGCTCCAATCTCGGATTTATCACATTTCCTGCAGTTGCCGTTGTCGGTGATGCCCAGATTAAGTGCATGCGCAGCAATCAGGCAGTGACCTGTGAGAATTCCCACCAAAAGTCTGAAATCATTCCGGGGAAGGTGCAGTAAGTAGTGACTGAGTTTATCATTGCGCTCGTTACACATCCATCTTCTTTTTGGATTGTGCGTCTGCCGGCCTTTCAAACTTGCTTTGAAGAGTTCTTAGGCGAAGACGTTTGCTATTCTATCACTTGCCCGGCCCGACTTCTTCCTTTACAAGGTCGTCTGCGGTTTTGTTGCCATTGATGCCCTGGTGTATGGGAACCCAAGAGATACGCAATGACGTTGTTGCTTTTTGTTTTGCCTGTTTGCCACGACATTTTTGGAACTGACCGCTAATGATTGTATAGATCTTATCGACGCTTGACTGTCTACGAAGGTTTACCGCCTCTTTTCTCCAAGAGAAGCTCTGCCGCTTTTCTGATGGCGAAGACTTCTGCCTGGAATATGCTGCAGCGGCTTATGTTAGGAGATGTGATCATGAAACAAATTTAAGAATAATTGTCAACATGTATTAACAATATCAAATGTAAAATGAATCCGGGGCGAGCGGTAAAAAATTCCCACAAGATTTGAATTTAATGGTATAAGTCATTTAGCAGTCTACGGATTTTCGAAGGCAGATACGATGTATTGTAAGCGGTTCAATAGCTGATAATGAGTAATATGCATATTCTTACTTTAATTTGACGTCCATAATGAATAGCGTATTGTAACTACACAGGAATACAGTAAATAAAAATAAAAAAATAAAAATAATATCGTTTCCTTATCTTTTGCTGTACTTTTTGGTTCGCACCTGCATAGATTAATTTACGCGATAAGGAAAATGTTGGGTGAATTGGCCAATACCAACAAGAATAATAACGTGAAAATAGGTCGTTGAGTACACACTTTTGAACAGCTCTGTACATTTCTACAGAAAAGTCTACAGTGTTAAAAAAATTAAAAGTTTTTTAATACGAGTATTTATAAAAGAGACATGTTTTGTTTTGATGACAATCTCTTAAAAAACATTTTGCTTTGACTTTCTTTTCTTTTCTTTTTAAAATCACACATTGAACGCAAAGAATCAATATAAAATGCAAAAGGACATATGCGATTAACAATATTCTTAAAGTTTTAATTTGAATTATTGCTTCCTAAAATGTCACGTGCGACTGGGACTAAAATTGAATTTAAAAAAAACCTACATTTTAAAGTAAATCAAAATATTTCATTATAATTAATTGCATTAACATTTTTAATCACGCTTCGCTGAAATCAGACCTCGATCTGTTTTTTGTAAATGTGACTTCTGTTTTTATCGCGTGCGAATGCAGTACATTTTAGTGAACATCTTGAAAACGAACGATTTTTATCGTGCTAACCAAGAGCTATAAGTTTCAAATTTTTTAATTTTAAAATAAAGTCTTGGCACTGGTTTTATTTTTAGTATGAATGCGTATGAATGTCGCATTCGACAACAAAGAATTATCCATATATAAGAATTATTTCTTTAAATGTGGGCTTTTTATTTGCTTAAATATTTTTCCAAATTTAATAATTTGATTCTCAACAAAACAATTGTTATTTAGATCCGAAATTGTGAATTGAAAGTTGTTAATTTTAACAAACGTAAGTTTATCCTAATTTTTTAATTATTTGGACTTCGTTAATTTTTCTTAAAAAAACTTGATTCTGATATGTTCAGGCCAGGAGGCCATCTGCCTATCGAACTTCCAAAAGCTCGCCTGCGCTTACGCTCCCGTGTGTCTGTCGACCGTAGACCGAATTTACGTTCTCCGAATCTGGGCTCCTCGTTATTCTTGATCCCACGCATCAGAGTTCCCGTGCTTCGCTCGCTGCTAGGGAAGGGCAGCTCGCGCTCCACCTCTCGGCTCTCACTCTCGCACTGTTAAGCTTAGCTTATCATTTAATCTTGTAGGGATGCTAATCACGGGACAGAATAAATACACAGCCGGATCCGCGGCAGCCGCCGTGCGTCCCAAGGATATCTAGATGCGTCCTCTGACACGTGGTTATCGATGTCCTCGCTCGGCTCCATGGTCACCTGAGCTCCTTTCGGAACTCGCTGCACTCAAGTACTAGCGAGGAGCAGCGCGAACGTGTCAGCTGCCTACGGGCTCGAAGGCAGGTGGACCTTAGATAAGCGATCTCGTCGCTCCGGAATACTGGCCTATGGTTCCTTCGAACCGACCCTGTCAGCTGCTTTCTCCGATCGCAGACATGCTCCAGGGCTGCTGCGATCTTTACGCCGTCTCGTTGGCTCCATCTGGCGCTCCTACTGCCATGCCGTTCAGCGCATTTGAGAAAGTCCGGGTGCATAGCCTGTCCGGCAGGTATGCTTTGGTGGGCCGCAGTACCGAGCGGGTATATCCTTAGGGTACTCCAACAGAGCACAGAATCGCCTCGGGATCGCTCCCGGTGCATGCGTCGTTTAACTCTCACTTGGCGTTTTGGGAAATTGTTCTGCTCGTAAACATGAGGTCAATGATATAGGGGGCTCCTGCTCTGACGAACGTATACCGCCCCCAACTCCTCGCCCAGGCGTTGAAGTCACCTCCAACTAAGACGTTAGCCCTTCCACGTAAGTCGAAGCTTAGGTCTTCCAGAATCCTACAGAACGCCTCCAGTGGGAGAGAGCTGCCAGATGGCAGCTGTAGATATGATAGCCGCCAACTTCCGCCCTCACGTATCCATCTGCTGCCAGGATGTTGGAGCCAAAGGGCCGCCTTGCCAGAGCGGTCCTTGGCCCACTTTTCTCCCTCTCTCACCCTGTAGGGTTCGCCTCTCCGGGCCGGTTCCTCTGCCGGAGGGGCCCACTGGTCTCTTTCTGCAGACAACTGCCTTGTGACTTGCTTTGCCGCACTTGATGCAGCAACCGCTTTTGTCCACCAAGCTCATACACCTGATGGCGAGCGAGGAGGGCCCTTACGCTTCCGCACCATCCATGCGGACCTCGCCTCACCGCCTGACCTCCGTCGCCATTGAGCTGAGGCTGAGGACCGCCGTTTTTGTTTCCCCGTACCTGGGGCGGAGGCTTCGCATCCTTACTGCACTTTCGCTCAGCTGGTATTGCAACGATCGCGATCAGATCTCGCGTCTATGTTGCGAATTTCGAATACGCTGACCTTCAACTCCTCCGTCAGGGCTCGCACTTCCGCCGCATCTCCAAGGATCTGACAGATGCTGTTCCTCATAGACTCGGCGCTCTCTAAGCTCCCTCTGGCTACCTCCAGGAGCAAGTTACCCCTAGCCGTCTGATGCACCTTGTTGACTGCCCCTCCAAGGTCTGTCAGCTTGCTGTCCTTCCTTCCCCGCCATTCACTGGCTCGGGATCAGATGATCTTGTCGGTCCTGCCGAGCTCCCTTTCCCGTGCTCTGATGCCAGTGGCGTTGCATGGGGAGCTCGCTGGGCCTTTCAGGCACTCCTCCTTGGCGCTGCTGGGGCTGTTCCTTGGGTTGGTGGGGTTTGCGTCTGCCTGGAGGCGTCGCTTAGATCATTTGGCTCGCCCAGATCATTTTGCTCGCTGACTCTCCGCCACTGGTTCGTCTGGACTGCCCAGTCCTTCATCAATACGGCAGCCGTCTGTTAAGTCTTACTTACTACCAGGCTTGCCAACTGGTGTGATATAAGAGCATTTACCGCAGACTGACTCCCGAGCGCCCGGATTCTCAGACACCTCGGGACCAGGATTTGAGCTTCCGCATATCGTCGATCATCGCTTTCATAACGCCCTGACTCTCGTGCACAAGGCTGTGTAGATCGTCCAGCAGCTTTGCGAGTCTTGAAACACTCTCAGTACGTGAAAGCGTCCGCTCCTTGTACTCGTTTGCTTCTAAAGGGGGCTCCTCCTGGGAAGCTTTTATTCTTTTCGGAAGCGTGCCCCTAGGACCACTCGCCGGTCTGGCTGGGTCTCTGCCCCTCTTGGCCGAGTCCGCGGGATCGCCGTTTTTACTCCTCGCTGTGGATAACGCCGTGGATGACCTCCTGTGCCTGTCGCACTGTTGTTCTGTTGGCGGAAGAGATGGGAAAAGTGTCGTTAGTGGGCGGACCGGCCGCAGCAGTCCCGGTGTCTCTGGGAGGGTGGTCTGCCCCGGTGGTCCCAGGTAGAGCTGGGCCGGCCGCCAGTGTGCCCGCAGTGGGGCAAATCGCCACCGTGGTCACGACGTTAGTTCCACTAGTATGCTTAGGCGAAAATGCTTCAGAAGCACGCAATAAAATCTACTAAAAAGACGGACTCTCACACGCAAGGAAAAATAGTCCAATCAATACCATGACTGACATTTTCCACAGGGCGATCGATTCCTCGGATCCGTTACTATCTAGTGTCTGTTTAATGGAAAGATAACGAAAAAAACTTTTAAAAACTAATTCCCAAAGAAGTATTAGGCCTTCTAGAGCTGCCGTCAACCGAGAATAACATTCCATTTGAAAAGGAATTGCAATTTGATTGTGATTCGAAGGCTGCACTATAATACTAGAAGAAGAAAAAGAAGATAATGTTTAAGACAACACCCATACATAATACATTCATTTTTATATATAGAAATTTAAGTTATTCCTGAAATAAATGTAAATGTATTGTCTGAATTCAGCATCATACTCAACATTTTGTTTACTATTATCTTTCTATAAAATCACAATGTGCAACGTTTTACGTCTATAACTCTATTTTTAGAATTTACGCAAAAAAAAATCGACTTCTGGACCATAGTGCGTGGGTGAGGTGCAGGATGCGCCGGCCTTGTCATGTTGATCCCGGTAGCGTGGCGTTCAGCGTGGCATTGGGCTATCGCGGACATCGGCACAGGCGTGCTTAGCGGATGCAGGCTGCACGCATTGGTCGGAGTTATCCACCTGATGTGGCCGAGGCTAGCGAGCCCGCCTATTCCCAGCAGATCCTCGAGACTGGGAGAGAGCTGCATTTCTCCTTATCGGAGATGCAGATCGGCGTCTCGTCGTTCGTGGTCGAATCGGTCGCCGTCGTTTCTGACGGTTACGCTGCTGCTGTTGCTGGGGATGCTGGAAGAGTTCCGCTCAACCACCTCGGTGTCCGAGATATCCTCGTAAACTGCGCCCAGAGGTGTGGTGGTAGTTGGAGCCATCGAGACGAGCGCAGGCAGTTCGGTTAAGGGGCGTGGCAGCGTCAAGCTTATATGGAAGACGGCGAATCGATGCTTGATCGGCTCGTCCTGCTCTAGTCACTCACTATATCTTCCAGCGTTAATCCCTCGTTCTAGGATGGGCTGATGGTTGGTGAAAGGATACCCCCAGTGACCATTATCCGGGGCTGCGTCGGTGTGATCACCAAAGCGGGGACCTCGTTTTGACGTGTTGGTCGGTGTCGCTGATGGCTCCTGCGACGCACCGATGGCGATGAATGGCGACGGTGAAAACCTGGTCCCCGGTTGCTTGGGGGGATTGTCAATTTTTACCTTCGTTTTTGTACTGAGATCTGATTGAAACATCGAAACATGATTAATTCCTTATAGCGCGGCGGCAGGATTGGTCGAAATGCCGATTATTCGCGGTTATCGTTGATCGTGCCAATCGGTCCTCGCTCTGCCCGATCTAGCAACGCTGTAGCAGCCGTTTCGGCTTGAAATTGGTACTGAGCAGTTTCACTCTTGATTTGGACGTTGGACGAGCATAGTCGTATTCAAGTGGCCCCCATGACACCCTCGTATCTTCGGCCAGAGATCGAGTGCAGCGATCGTCATGGTTCTCGACGTTTCCCGTGGTATCCGTCGCTGTTTTGGTCGCCGTCTTGATGGTACGGTTTGAAGTTGTTTATGCTTCCTGTGCGGCGGCGGCGGTTTCTTGGGTCACGACCCGATAGGACCAGTCGTATTTGACAGCTAGTTTGGCTGCCAGCTATACATCTGTATAGCTGTCCGTTCTCGACGCGGAGGTCTGAGTACTTGGCAGGTTCCTGCTGAATTCATCAAAGCATCTTCCTGATCCATTTACAACTGTTGTTCTGCACGTGCGCTTGTTGGACCGTAGGGAGCGGTTGACCCCACAAGGCGTCGGCGACCAGGTTGTGTGTCCCACGTCGATGGTTAATGTCATACCGGAACGTTGTAATTCCAGCGCCTGAGCTATCTGAGCTATCGGTGAATACTTCGAATTCGTATCTCCGACGTAGCATCGCATCTTACGGATAACACTATCGCAAGGCTCGACGTTGTTCAGCCGGCAAATGGCGTAAGTCATAACGAGTTCCTGTTCTTCTACGGTTTGTGTGAGCACGACCCCAATACCATAGTCCCTGGCGTCAGTTTGTAGTACGAATTTTGCAAGGATCGGTGCCTTCGTCAACAGGTAAGGATGTATGTCAACACTAGTGGTTCGCAAAAGACAACAGGGAACAAATAGCTTGGGTACCCTGACACAACTACATCCCAGGAAATGAGAAAGCTCACGATCTGGCCACGAAAGGATCAGAGGAAAGCTCTAACGCCATAGACACTCTAATCTCTCAGTCCATACGGAAATGCACGACTATTTTAAATTACTAGCCGGCAAGGAATGGTCGATAAAGACAGAGCACAGAAGATCGAAACTATTCTGTCCAAATTATAACAGGAGACGGACTGCAGTTCTGATCTCCAAGAGAAAAAACGACATCAGATGGACAATGGCAGCCAGCACTGCACACTTTCAATTGGACACTCACGCCTACGAGATAGGCCTACCCTACAATCCACACTGCAGAAGTTGCAAGGAATTTGGTGAGCAGCCGACACCGGAGCACCTACTGTGTCACTGCCCGGCACTTAACAAAATCAGGGCGCGTTACTTGGGAGCTCATCAGCTCGGGTCATTAGAGGAAGCAGGAAGTCAGCTACTGCCATCATAGCCTACCTGAATGACACTATTACCGAGTAGGCGCTAACTACGAACTATGAGGATGTGGAGCAAAATGGAGCTGAGCTTTTTTTGGAGGTTACCAGGGTAACCTCTCCACTTTAACCTAACCTAACCTAATTGCAAACAGTTAAAGACAATTACGACACGATTAGGGACTCAGAAGCAGATACAGTATACATTGTATGGTTTGCAGGACACAAAGGAATATCTATAAACGAAAAGGTTAATAGTTTAGCGAAGGAAGCTGTACATACAGAAAAATGTGTAGTTGTAAATTTTAGGTGTAAAGAGGTCTGAAGAGAAATAAAAAATAAAATAAGAGTGAACTGGAATCAACCATGGTACCAAGACTTAAAATGAAAAACAAAAATTACGAAGTTAATAAAAGGCTTATGGCAGACCACACATACGACAAAATAAAGCATGCGAGACAAACATCTGTAAAACATGCTATGTAGCTGAATCAGCTGAACATTTCATTTTCAAATGCCTTACAAACATTGTGAGGAACCGTTCCGGTCCCCACAACCCTATGTACATACGTAACTATTTGGTAGCTATAAGATAGGATAAAAGTTAGAAGTAGGAACTAAGGTGATACTGACAAAGACCCACGAAGGCCACCATGTAAATAAGCTAGTTAGATCAAGGCTCCAACAGCCACATGGACATGTACATGGCTGGGCATGCCCGCCATCCACCAGGTACACACACAGCCCAGCCACACCTAGGCCCACACACACGACTACGCTCACGGTCTGACACCTCTCACATGGTGCGAACACGGTTGCACTGCGGTGGTGCTCCCGCAAATGGTGCGTGGTGTGTGGGCTGCGTCAAAGCCCCTTGCAGACCTTGCAGGATGCAGACCGGACGTGTAAACGAGGTTGTAGTACTCATCTGCAGCGTCAAGCCCTTGGCGCCCATGGAGGATCCGGTGAACCCAATCTTAGAATCCAGAGATCTGAGTTGGCGGAGAGAGTGGTGAGAGCATTTCCCCCGAAGATCGTCATGTTTGTTGTTGCCTTATTTTCGCGTTACTTCTCTCGCGGTAAATGTGGCTTCCCCCGCAGCATTTGCCAGTCATGCCAGCTGTTTGGCAAAATCAGCTACGTACAGTTTTGAGGAGCGTTCAGAACCTCACCAGTGTGGCGACCCCCCGCCACCCCCCGGAGGCTACTCGACCGGCAGGTGGCGCTGTCAAGCCTGTACCCGCGCTGTCAAAATCTTCATGCTACGACACACGCGTCTGTTCTGCAGTCGCTGGAGGTAGCATACATTTCCGGGCTGCTGATCTTAATCCTTGGCACGTGTTGGGAATTGGGCGAAGCCTAAGCTCTAGGCTTGCACAGGGGGGTGGTAAAGGTCAAGGAGCTGACCAATTGCCAACCCCACCGCTATGCGGCACACCTTTTAAGTGGGCCTCTGGCGACAGAGCAGGAGCGACAATGCATTCTATGTAACTGGGATGTCTGTGAATAACGTCATTACTCCAGGTGGCAGCCTTAAATGTGTAAATCCGCCCGTGGGGAACCCCACGGTTAGGGCAAGGATTCTGTTCGCTATGAAGGCGATGATTGACAAGATGCGAAAGCTCAAATCCTGCACACAGCCAGCCAACTGACCTGGGTGCGAGTAGCGACGTCTCCAGGCAGACGCGAGACCCACCAACCCAGGTAACGGCCCCTACAGCTCCGAAGATGGCAGCAACGCCTCTGGCACCTGAGCACTGGAAAGGGAGCTCGGCAGGACCGACAAGACCACCTGATCCCAACCGGTGAATGGCGGGAACTCGTGGAGTATCGTGGTCAAATGGAAGAAGCAGACCCGCAGAGCTCGCCCCGATGCGGTGATCGTACAGGCGCCGGAGAAAAGCAAGAGCAAGACCCTGGCGCTGGTCACGAGAAGGGAGGACAGCAAGCTGACTGACCTGGGAGGGTCAGTTAACACGGTGCGTCGGACGGCTAGGGGTAACTTGCTTCTGGAGGTAGCCAGAGGGAACTTACAAAGCTCGCACCACGGGAGGTGTCACCATGCAAAGCCACACACTTTCGGCATACCACAACTGGGCAGAGCCACACACGCGACACAGCCATACCTTCGGCAGAGCCGCATATTTGCCAACGCAAGCACACGAAACGAGAACGCCCAAGGAATTGAGGGATCGTCGGCAAAAGAGAGTTAGAGATGGGAGTTTGAGAATCTAAAGCGGACGGACGTGGGTAAGTCGGGACTCGGAAAAACTGAGTCGGCGCAGGAGGAGCCGAAGGACACAAAGACTCGGAGCAGAATAATACTAGGAAAAATTGTAGAATCCAACCTGAATAGGCTGGCCACCAAAAGGCGTGGGTGAGTCTGTTAGCTGGGTCCTCGGGTCGCTCCAGTCACGTGGAGAGGCCGTGGCGTGCAGAGGCTAGAGTCTTTGGTTATTTTAGATCTTAGCTAAATAATTGGATTGTAATAAATGTGACATCGTCTCTTCTTAGTCTTCTTTTCCTCCCCCTTCTGAGGTTTCCACCCGGCCTCGTGGCCAAGGAAGGAGCGGTGCACGCCTGACGGGACCGCAAACGCCGAGGTCGTTTAGCCGCCTTCTCCCCTCCCGTTCGGGGAGCAGTACTTTGGTGACGGGGCCGCTTTCCGCAGGATAATCCTGCGGCTCGAGGAGCGGTACACGGGTGGCGTGGCCGCCCACCTTTTTCCCGGTGCCCCTTTTCATTTCCTTTTTCTTTCAAAAAAACAACCTCGGCATTTGAGGGTACTTGCAAAATTCATTAGTCCAGCGGATCTTTCCTTTTAGAAATCTTTAATTTATCAAATCACATTACCCTTATCTAAAAATAAAGGTGCGAAAAAAAGAGAGAACCCGCCAGTCCGGAAATACGGGCACACCGAAGCCATCCGGCAGACCCGGCAGAGGACAGAGTCCCCAAATCTGAATAGCTGATAGTAATCAAATAAATCCAAGCCGTCTGAAACTCTCCTACCGATCGATATTCGATAAATAACCCCATACAGTTAGGGTAGCAGAGTGCGAGCTTACGCCATCCCAACTCAATATCTCCCGAATACGCATACAACGACCCAACACTCGGCCAGTCTCGCAATCGATCTTAACCTAAACCTAACCATACAGAGCAGCAACAAGGCGATTACTTACATCCACCGGGACGACAATCTTCTGTAATATGCACATATCGAGTACACTGTACTGAAATAAAGTAAAATGCAAGTGTCAGCGGTTCCCATGCATTGATCGCTGTTCATTGACCGCTCGTATTCATGTGCATAACACACGTTTCCGTTGCTATAGATACATATATTTGAGAACTTTATATACATTTATATAAGCGTCAGCGCTACCTTTAGCCTTTACCAAGGCATGGCTTAGATGGTTTACATATCTTTTGTTACGAATTAAGAAATCAGAGAATAAGCCGCAGAGGAAGCGCATGCATGAAACGCTCCACTTTATAAAGCCTTAAGCCTTTACTTGAATCATTTAAAAACGTTACTGTATGAAAATTTTACGAATCCTTAGGAATCCATCCATGCAATCTTCTACATGGCGACCGTGACAGGACTGTATGTTTCATTTCGAAAAAAGAAAACAACAACAACAAATAAATACAGTTGGCGAAAATAACAATACAAACAAAAAACAATGAAAGTGTTGGCATTAAAAAAAAGAAGTATTTACTGTAGTTGAGCAAAACAATAAACAAAATTTAACAAGAAAAACAGAAGAAGAAACAATGAAAACAAGTGCGATGACCGGCACCGCCTATGTGCTCAGGCGGACAGGCCCCGGATAGCAAATCAACAAGTGTGGAAACATAAAGCGTGGTAGGCAAACCGGCAAACCTATCAGCTTCGATGATAGCCAAATAAAAGACAATGTGGTCAGTAACGTAAAAATCGTAGATCACACCGAGAAACTCGAAACCATAACGTTGCTGCTCTTAATACTGACGATAGTTACAGCCGCTTAATTCCTGTTAACCTTGTATGTGAAACACAATAAGATAATTAAGATGAGATAGATAGCAGAGCAGACAATTGGGAAAGACTCGGTTAAATTTGTAATATAATAATTTAAAATTTAATACCATAATTTATTTTTATATTTTTTCTTTGATAGCCATTATGAGTACCCAGGAAATAATTAGGAAAGTTTATCAGAGGGATCCTTATTTCCACCGTTCCAATTAGCATTTACGAATTAGAAAATAAATATATAGATATTTTTAATGTGGATATTTCACCCCTGATACATTGCTCAGCTACGCAAAAGGCAATTGCATTAAGCACTGTACCAGGCGTTCTTGTGAAATCTTTAATAGGCGAATAGCATATAGAAAATAATTTATATCCATACAATAATGGAATGGAGTGAATTAAATAAGGAATTAAATATCCTAAAAAGTGACTTCTGAAAATCGTAGAGGCCGCTAACACAAAATCGGTCAATACAAAGAGACACAATAAATAAACAAGCCGAAATATTAGTGACCCGCTTTAATGCAGCACGTACACTAATATAATAACATAAGCAAAAGGTACAACTTAAAAATTTCTGTACCAACAATCCTAAATTCACTGGCGACCCTAGAATCTGAGGACGATTCAGCAGAGCGAGAAGATTCTGCCGCTGCAAGTCATGAAATAGAGGAAAAAAACATAAATTACCTTACTGTCCCTGCTGTTCTCATTCAATCTGAATTATCAGATCAAGAACAGTCAGATTCTGATACCATTAATAGTGTAATAGAGCAAAAGCCTTACGCCATAGCCGATGAATCGGCCGCCCAGAGGGCATATAAAAAAGAAATTGCTCACGCTGTTCTTGCATTTGACGGAAGATAAATAAAAATTTAAAGATTCATTACGGCAATAAACCTGGTTAACATGACTAAAGGACAATACGAACAACTTGCTGTAGAAGTTATTAAATCAAAAATAAGTGGATCAACCCTACACAAAGTGAGTAATGAAACCACTATAGATGATCTTATCAGAAAGTTACAAGACACTAATGTAGGTGAAACCTCTGAAGTAATTAAAGCAGAGGACAGGCCTACCGTGATAATAACAACAGAGGTAATTAACTCGCCAGAGGCAATGGTCGTGGTTACTATAATAATAATTATAATCACAATAACGGCCAAAACAAGAACTATTAGCACTATAATAATAACTATAGAGCGAATAACAGAGGAGACTTTAGAGGAAATTATAGGGAAAATAACCAACAAACTGGAGGCTATAACTCTAATAATTATAATAATAATAATAACAACAACGTCAATGTCAATGTTTCGGGAAATTCCCAAAAACCTTTAGATACTCAGCAATAGATAACGCGAAAGTTCACACTATCAATCTCAGCTTAAATGCATTTGTTACTTTTAGAAGTATCTTCTTAATAGACACTGGTGCAGATATATCATTTTTAAAGAAGATTCCGATAATAAATATAATAAATATACATATTGTATATAAATACAATATAATATATATACAAGGAATAAGCCAAGAAATTGCCAAATCAAAAAGATTAACTATATAGAAATACAAACAGATAAATACATAATTTCACATGATTTTCATATCGTAAACCCAAAATGTACAAGTTCTTGTGGAATGAAGCATAGATTTAATACAAAAATACAACTGTCAGTTAAACTTCAAACCATCTGAAGATTGACTTATAATTAGACCAAATAACTTAAAATTCCCAATAATAATATACAGTTCCGGCAATTAGTCGAAAAATCTGCCAGCAACGTCCCAAGTTGTCCAAAAAATAGAAGACAGTGCGTTGATTACAAACCAAGAAATTCAGCACGGTATTTATATAGCAAATACCATAGCAACATCACAAAATAACACAACGACAAATACCAATCAAGTAGTCAGACACTTCCGCGAAAAAGGAACCGTTTTCCACCACCACCAGCTGCCGGAAGACCGACCCTTTTATATTCACCATGATGTCCCTTCGGAGGAAATCATCGAGAGCCTGCAAGCAAAGGGTCATTGCGTTATCTCGGAACAAGATAAAACAGCTTCCACACAACATGAGGTTTGTCGACGTTAAGAAGGCTGACAACAAGCTTCTCAAAAACGTATCTGCTGTCTGCAGACACATAGCAGAATTCACGCATGCAATCTGGCCCTGTACAATGTCATAGATGTCAGGAATACGGACATACAAAAGCATATTGCATATATTTAAGCAAAATCGCCAATTCAGGGTCCCAGCAGCCACAGAGTCGAACACGATCTTACCAACCCATCTCACACCAAACGTTGTTAAGGAATCATATGCTAGTGTAGTCAGAAGAAACCAATCCTCCGTACAACACAGCCAACCTTCCAAAGAAAAGGAAAATGCTCCAACTCATAACACCGCTAATGCCTCTTTGGATGCTAAACTGAAACATCTTTCTACGAGGCCCGACAGGATGATGTCCCTAGTAGAGACACTAATACAAGCACTCTTGCAAACACGCACTACCTCTGCTCCTCACAATGGGTGTCCTTAAAATAGCCTGCTGGAACCACAATGGGCTAAGCTCGAAAGCAAACGAGGTCATTGCTTCCATTGAGCTCCACGTAATAGACATCCTCTTGTTGTCAGAAACCCGCCTCTGTTCGCGGTCCACCTTCAGAATCCCTGGCTTTACTATGCACAAAGCCGATCATCCGGACGACTCATCAAGTCAGACATATCACATCTACTCTCCTTCACTCTCTCGGAAGAGCACATTCAAGCCGTATACATTGAGCTATCCTCAAGAAGAGGGAGGTTTAACATTGCCTCGGTGTACTGCCCTCCTGCTGTCAGATGGTTAGAAGCAGATGCAACGATGCTCCTTTCTGAACTCAGAGCTAAGTTTCTTGCTGCAGGTGATTGGAATGCCAAACACAGATTGTGGGGAAACTACAAAATGTGTGCCAGAGGCCGTACTCTCAGCTCTGTCCTGGCCAATGACAACGTCGATATTGTAGCAACTGGAGAAGCCACCTACTACCCCTATCGTGCCAACGCCACACCCAGTGCAACTGACTTTGGCAACTCAAAAGGCTTTAGACAGCAGCAGGTCTCAATTAGAGTGCTCACCGAGCTATCTTCTGACCACCTCCGGTTGCTCTTCCTGATAGATGAAGAAGCTCAATTCTTCAAAGGATTCCCCAAAATGCTGCCGGCACATGCAAACATTGCCACTTTCAAGTCCTTTATTGACTCATACACCGCTCTCACTTCCGCGATCACTTCCAGTGATCTGGATGCATACGTTGATAGCTTCACTTCCACGATTACTGAAGCCGCCCAGCAAGCTACGCCACCTCAACGCCAATCTGGTCTCCCACCCACTAGGAGGGCGCCTTTACTACCTCAGAAGGCAGTTTATTGTGTCAGGCGACCTGCAACTAAGCAGCTACTATCTAGCATTACCAATAGACTGCGCAGGATGCTAGCAAAAACCCGCCAAAAGAACATCGATACCCTGTTGGAGGGAACTAGCCCGGATAACTGCAGCGGTTTCTAAATATGGAAGCTACTAGAGGAGTCCAATCCCCAATTCAGAGTCACAATGGTCACTGGCTAAAGAATGACTTTGACAAAGCAAACGTTTTTGCTGAACATCTCTACTACTTTCACTCCATTTGATCTTTATGACGCCTCACATCGCGAAGAGGTTGCAAACTTTTTAAGTTCTCCCATCCAGCCAGCGCGCCTAATTAGACATACCACGCCGCAAGAAGACGCGCTGCAATTAAAGGCGCTTAATCTAAAAAAGACTCCTGGACCAGATGGCATCGACAATCGAGCGGCAAAGGCTCTTCCACGCAAAAGAGCTGGCGCTGGTAAAAATCTTTAACGCCATGCTAAGTCTAGGATATTTCCCAAAGCAGTGGAAGCAAGCTCGGATCATAATGATCCCAAAACCAAACATGCCATCAACACAGATCGATTCTTACCGCCCTATCAGCCTCTATCAACGTTGTCGAAAGTGTTGGAGAGGATTCTTCTTCGACTGTTGGAACTGCCACAAGTAGAAGGTCATATACCTCAACATCAGTTTGGCTTTAGAAAATCTCATGGCTGCACAGAACAAGTCCATCGCCTGGTCAACCACCTTACCCACGGTCTCGAGCGCAAACTGCACATCGTTGGCGTCTTCCTAGACGTAAGACAAGCCTTTGACAAGGTGTGGTACGAGGGCCTTCTTTATAAAATTAAGGACCTTCCTGCACCCTACTTCGCCGTCCTGAGGTCTTCTGTTGCGGATCGTACCTTCGAAGTAGCAGCAATGGACTCAAGATCCAGCTTGGCACATATTTACGCAGGAGTATCACAAGGAAGTGTACTAGTGTACCAGCTCCGTCACCCACTACAAACGCTCGTATGCTTCTGGCACTTACGCTGATGACACGGCCTTGCTTGCGCCCCACACGTCCCAGCTGACAGCCTCGGCTGCAGTTCAGGACTGGCTGCGTGCGATAGAGTGCTGGACCAAGCAATGGAATATATCAATTAACTGCAGCAAATCGGCATGCGTCACTTTCTTTCTGAGACTTCTGAACAACATGGATCTTTCTCTCAACAGTGACATCATTCAAAACGCCACCTCCCACTGCTACCTGGGTCTACACTTAGATCGCCGCCTCACAAGAACACTCACATCACGGCAATCAAAGCTAAGTTCATTCAAAAACTTCAGTAGCTCGACTGGCTCCTGAGCTCCAAAAGCCTCCAGCTTTTTACTAAAGTTTTGCTGCTCAAAGCATTCATCACGCCAACCTGGACATATGCGATTGAAATATGGGCACCGTGTCCAAGCACCAACTGAACAGACTGGGAGTATTACGGGCGCGAGCTGCTCGACGGGAATCCGGGCTTCCCTGGTACATGACCAACCAGGCTATCCTAAACGACCTAAGCCGAGTTCCCGTGGGTGACCTCATAAATCAACACAGCAGACGCTACACGAACAGGCTAATAGATCACCGTAATCCTCTGGCTAGCAGGCTTGCCGACCCGCAATCTCTAAGACGTTTAAAGAGATTACACCCCAGCGACCTATCCTCCCGTATAATTTTATAATTACATCTATACATTTTACAAATCTTTGTAAATTGTTTTTATATTAAGTACACATGTACATACTTAACATAAATATCAACGACCGGTGAAAGAACGATTTCAGCGAAACAATATAAAAAAAAAGTATTAATAATTTAAAATATGAACCCCTTAAAAATTACGAAATAATAAAAACAGATTTAGGAAACAGGGAAAAGTCAGTACTTACACAACTTTCAAACAACTTTCCACCATATTACAAGCAGCTAACAAGCCAAAATTGAGATTGAAGGACAATAAACCAGTATATATAAAAAAATTATAGAAGCCCTCATAGCCAAAGGGACGAAATTCAAGCGCAACTACAAAAACTAATATAGTGTAACCATCTGTATTTATTTATTTTATTTATTTATTTATAAAGAAAATAGCAATGAATCTGCCATTATTGATAATAATAATAATAGTTTAACAAAAATTAATATAAACTAACATATACCCTTACCTCTGCACGACAAAAGGAGTGTTTTTTATAGATGTGCTCCGACTCACATCAGGTGGGCAGAGGCAAGGATAGGTGACTTAACAAATTACGTACATTAACTTCAATAGGCCGTTCAACAAGTAACAAAGAATAGTATTTATTATACATGGAACAAAGAACACGGAACGGATCATGCTCGTCAAAGTTCGTCTTACACACATTGAGGGCGAGTGGACGAAAATGACGAGAATGCCTTAAAGGGACCGAGAGACTTATTTTGTTTAAGAGGTAGGTGGAGCTAATTTGTCCGTTTATTAGCTTAAACATAAACATCGTGCCATGGCAGGTTCGGCGATCCTTTAGGGTCGAAAGACTTAGTAGTCGTAGCCTGTCGGCATATGGAGGAAGACGACGATGTGGGTCCCAACTAAAACCACGGAAAGCAAACAAAAGGAATTGTTTCTGCACGGATTCAATAAGGTCTTGATACTTCGCATATTGAGGTGACCAAACGCACGAACAATATTCAAGAATGCTTATAATAGCCCACTCTTGTTGGTACCAAAGAAGTCACTTCCGAATTCTGACAAGAAATAATGGCGATTAGTAATTAACTATCGTCAGATTAGTAAAAAACTATTATCCGATAAATTCGCACTTACTAAAAATGATGCCATTTTGGATTAACTAGGAAGAACAAAATATTTTTCATCTCTCGACTTATTGTCAGGTTTTCACCAAATCGAGCTTAAAAAAGGCTCTAGAGATATAACTTCCTTCTCAACATCAATGTTTCATATCGCTTCACGCGATTACCATTCGGCTTAAAAATAGCGCCAAACTCTTTTCAGAGAATGATGACTATAGTATTCTCTGGACTAGATCCTTCTCAAACATTCCTTTACATGGATGATCTAATAGTCATTGGTTCTGAAAAACATATGCTTAAAAACTTAACTAATGTTTTTGAGAAATGTAGGAAATAAAAGTTACATCCTCAAAAATGCTAATTTTTCATGCGTATAGTAACTTTCGTGGGACATAAATGTACAGATAAATGAATCCTGCCCGACGACATAAAAATACGACGTCATTAAAAATTACCAAGTCCCACACGCTGCCTTCGAACATCTAAAATCGGTTCTAATAAGCCCTAGATTTCAGCAAAAAATTTTGCATAATTACGAATGCAAGCGTTTGAGCAGTATTAACTGAAAAAAAAAAAAAAAAACAAAAAATAGACTCCAACTCCCAGTAGCATTTACAAAGGGTGAAAGTAACAAAAGCACAGCAGAACAAGAACTGGCAGCAATTCATTGGGAAAAAACATACTTAAGACTATATATTTACTGCCAAAACAGATCACAGACCTCTCACGTACTTGTTTTCAATGGCATGAGACGTAAATTAGAGGAATATGATTTTACAGTAGAGTACCTAAAGGGCAAAGATAATTACGTAGTAGATGCGTTATCAAGAATAACCATCGAAGAATTAAAAACATAACCAGAAATATAAATAAAGTCACTACAAGATACAGAGGTGGTCAATAGTATTTAAATAACGACATATTTTCACGTCAAACTTCTGTTTGTTGTTATTAGTGTTGTTGACCAATTTCCCTGAAATTTTCTGTATCGCGTAGATTGATCTATGCAGAATCATGTCGAAAAGGAAAGCAAAAGAAAACGGTTAATAAGACAATGCTAAAAATTAAAGAATATATGTATGTATAGTGTCATATTTGCAAATAAATTGTTTTCATCTTTTCGCTTCGCTTCTGCATAGATCAGTCTAAGCGATAAAGAACATTTCAGGGAAATTGGTTAACAACAACATGAATAATAATTAAAAGAAATTGGGATGTGCAAATAATTGTAAATTTGTGTAAATACTTTTGACCACCCCTGTATCAAAGTAGACAGAAGTAAAAAAATACATATAATTGCCTAGGCAATGAGTATAAAAAGCTTTAAAGCCCAACGTATTCGAAGTCATTAATAATGACGAAGTACGTAAAGTACTCACCTTGCAAGTTAAAAAGATGACCTGTTTCTTCAAACGTTGAAAAAATTACTGCAAGATATAATGTTAGCGATTTATTTACCAATGGAATTCTTGACTTATATATAAAAAATCAGACAACTAAAATGGGCACTGTGGGAAAATATCTTTAAACAATTTTCAATTGATAATTTCAAGAAAATGGGCAACAACCGGCGACACCAATAGAAAATGAAAAAGAAAAATCTATACTGTCTACATTCCAAAACATTCCTTGTACTGCAAGAAGGTCACACAAGCATTACCAAAACCTTAGCCAAGGTCAGAAGACATTACTTCTGGAAAGGTATGACTCGATACATTACGTCATACGAAAATGTCAAATATGCCAAAAATCAAAAGTGACAACACATACAAAGGCTCCAATGACAATCAAAGACATTCCAATAAAAATCAGATAATGGTAACGAATATACAATCACAATTAGATGTGATTCAACAAAATATTTAGTTGACATTCCAATTACCAATAAAAGTGCAAACAATGTTGCAAAAGCTATATTTGAATTTGATTTTGAACTTTCAACGAATAAATACGTTTTTATCAGTTGATAAAACCGACTGGGACGTTTGGCTTCAATATTTTGTATACTGTTTCAACACGACCCCTTCTATGATACACAATTATTGTCCATATAAAATAGTCTTTGGGAAAACTAATAACTTGCCAAAACATTATAATAGTATAAATAATATAGGAGTAATCTATAATATAGAAGATTACGCTAAAGAAAGTAAGTACAGATTAGAAATAGCAAATAAAAATGGTAGATTTATGATAGAGGAAAATAAAAATAGGAATAAAGAACTTTATGACCTTACAACTACGAGGTAGACATAGTAATAGGAATTAAAGTTTTATTAAAAAACGAAACAGGGCATAAGTTAGATTTCAAATATACAGCCGTACGGATATCGAAAAAAAAACTGTTTTTAAGGATAGATTAAAAATTTTTGTAGAGTAGAATAGTATGTAGTATGGCCATACATAAGAAAATAAAGTATAATACTAAATACAAAAAAAAAATTTTTTTATTTATTTCCTTTACTATAACGTAAATTATAGAAATATGAATACATAAATAGAGAAATTTATTGTGAGCCGAATTAATGTTGCGTCAGTTGACTAAGAACAACGCTGAGAATAATTTCAAAAACAGGTTGGTTTTGTGTTCTTTATTCGATTAATAAAGCTTAAGACTGAATTCTAAAGATAGAAATTTAAACTCTATTGCTCTTTGTTTACATGGATTTGGAAGTGAAATCGCCAGCTTGGGATATTGATTAATACATTGATCGAGAGTGTTTGTGTTTATTAGAGAAAGCCACTTATTGGTTTCAAGAATTGTTTGTGTTAATTGAGATGGGGTCGCTTTTTAACAAATATCTTTAATTAGCAAAAAAAAAATTTAATTTAGAATTGCCTACATTTTTCTAATTCTTCTTAATTCTAATTTTTTTTATAATTTTCCTAATTTTTAGCCATTATATGCATTGTTTGGGGGCGATCCTGCCCGCAAAGATTCCATGTCGGAGGCCACAAAAAATTCCCACGCCGCGAAACGAAGATTTAACCCGTCAGGGTTGAAAATGAAAGGCGGGGGCGTCGTGGGGTAATTGGGCACGTCAACTTTATTTCGCTGCATACATGAGACTAAATCTAAACTTAGAACCGATCTCCCGGTCGCTTTGCCTCGTTAAAGCGGGAGTGGGAGATCGTCGGTACTCGGGGTGTGAGAGCAAGCCGGGGACCGAAAGCTCGCTCCTGAGCAGAGGCGGCACAGTGGGCCCCTCACGTAAACATGCATCATAGACATACTATATATATAAGAACTAGAAAAATAACTCCATAATATTACGTTATTTTTCAAAGGAGGGAGATGTAATATGCACAGATCGAGTACACTCTACTGAAATAAAGGAAAGGCTACAAAGTGTTACACTTAATATCTTTGTGTATCCATTTAAGCCAAACGTACCAATACATTCTTCAAGTGGTTGAAATATGGATCGCCACTTATGCCTTGGGCAAAAATGCAAGTGTCAGCGGTTCCCATGCAGTGATCGGTATATATTGACTGCTCGTATATACATATGTGAATAGCACACTCCGCCTGCGGCAACGTTTCCGTTGATGCAGAAATATATATATATATGTGAGAACTTAATATACATCTATATAAGTGGAAGCGCTGCCCTTAGCCTTTACCAGAGCGCTGTCTTATATTTTGATACCTTTTGTTATGAATTAAGAAATCAAAGAATAAACGGCAGAGAAGGAGCACCCACAAACCTTTAATTGCCGTAAAACCCCAAAAGAGGGTCGTTGCAGCACATAGTCAACCAAGCATTCTAGTTTGGATTCCATTTGAAGCACGGAATTTCTTAGAAACTGCACCGAATGTGCGAATTTCTTCTTTTTGGATTCCACTGGATGCTGTATGCCAAAGTTAAGACGGCATTTCCATTATCTGTTGCTTGCCACTTTTGCTCCTGAAGCAATTTGAAAATTAAGCCTATTGTTGGAACATCGGGATGAATCCGGCGAAGTGTACCGATGTAACCCACACCATCCGAAAGCATATTTACCTGGGAGTGTTTCTGCACAACAGCCTGACCTTTCCGACGCACATTTATATAGTCATAAAAAATAAGGCTTTTGAACTTCCCTATCACGCCTATAATATTTGACCCAGACCATTGTTTTCGAAGATTCACGGAAGATAATTTTTAGCTGTAGTTCAACCACTGCACATTTGACACAGTTTGCTGTTCAAATTTTGATAGAATGGTGCTCAAACTCTTTGGATGCAATACAATCATTTATTAGAATTCTTTAAGACAACAAAATCATACGCTTAGTTAAACGTCAAGTTTTGTGAATGCAGATGCAAGAACTGACGTTTGCGATGATTCACTGTCTTGCAACTGGGTATATTGTTGCTTTCATATGATAAGGCTGGTATGTGACATTGATTGGTTGTGATTCGTCAAGTTTATTGGCCGACTTGTCAGGGATTAATTATGCAAGCTGCATGCATTCATCTTGTGGTTTACCGTATGCGTATTTGATCCGCATCCGAAGTAAAAGGTTTTGTGAGGTTAAATACAATCGTCAAAATGATGTCCAACTTTATCGCAATTCTAACACTTTAATAGCTTGGGTTATATCGCTGCAACTTCATCTTCGCTATCGTCAAAATCATGTTTTATTTGAGAAACAAAAAACAAAAAATATTGCTTGTTGTAGGATTATTGGGTATACTAATGCAACCTTGATTTTAACCTTAAAGCTTATCTAAGTGCTTCGAACAAAGCCATATATTGTGCTTCAAAACAAAAAAGTAGCTCCTGAGCTGAGTTTTGCATCTTCCTATTCCAGCTGTTTACGTCAGGAGGCCCTCTGCGTCAGCCGCTGCACTGCTCACCGAGCTTCCAAAAGCTCGGCCACTCTGACCTCCTCGGTGTTCGCGATCGAATGCACCTGAGTTCTCGAGCTTCGCTCGCTACTAAGCGAGCTGACAGACGGCTAGTTCGCGCTCCACCTCTCGGGCCCACTCTCGCACTGCAAATATTAGCTTATCGGTCGGGCGCGCGGCCCTTATGTTTAAGCTCAATCAGTTGCATGTATGGAGCTAAATAAACCTGACGCTTCAACTACCCCACAGCTATATATAAATATTATATATCTTAAAGATTCTGCTGTAATTACGTACCTATATACATATAAATATATATATGTGGGATTCGAAATATTCGGGTTTCCTTCGCGGGTTACTCGAAGCGGGTTAAGCTATCTGGCAACACACCATTTCGATATTTAAATAATAGCCGATACTTTTAAGAACAATTAAAAAAAAGCTAGAAGTTAGGGAGTCGTCGTTTGAGAGAGCTAGAGAGAAGTTGTGAATAAGAAGACACTGTGTGAAAAAGCAAAATATGAACTTGTGAAACTAATACAAGCACTTTTGTTTAAACCAATCCTGTAAATAAATTATTGTATTATATATATATATTATATTATATATAATTTAAGATTCACCTTAAATTAATTGCCTACAATTTAAGGGCTCAACCGGGATTGACCCAAACATTAAGTGCGAGACAATTAGAGAGTGGCGAAGTGCGTTTTCACACACCAATACAGATGAACAAAAATTGCGAATTGTGGTGAAATACAATTTTGGAGGGAACTGCATGAGTACTGTTGCAGATTCCTAAGACGACGGCGAAGAGTAGCATTTTTTGACATGTGTGAGTGCATGTGAGACGAGCTGGAAAACGTGCAAGGGAGACGCTTGTAGAAGTAGTGAGGAGGCAGTGCTTCAAAGATCGTCAGAGCGGCAGTCTGAGATCCGGCCGGTCACGGTGAACTAATTTGCAAAGGCTGATCTGTGGAAGGCGTTGGGCAGAGGCGAGCGGAGTAAGTCAGGAGAGTGAGGCGGAGACTGGAAGAGCTGAGGCGAGGTGACGAAATCTGGAGCAGGCGGATCTTCGTGGTTGAGCACAGGGGGACAAGCAGCGACGGTTACAATCTGGAGGGCACGAATCCTCCATCAGTGGGCAAGCAAATCTTTGTGGCGAGGCAGTTGGCCAGGAGACCTGGGTAAGCAAACAGGCGGAGCACGCGGATCTTCCTAAATGAAGCAGAGACGCGGTGACGAAATCTGGAGAGCAGATTAATATAGTAACCGCAATACGATAAGCAGTACGATATAAGCAGTGCATCGTAATAGGTGCAAGCCGGAACGGAACGAAACGAAAAACCAATTGAAACTGGCTGGCAAGCAGTTAAAAGCAGACTTTACCTTTAAGATAATATCAACTATTGTAAACAAAAATTTCTCAAAATGCAGCTCGAGGAAATAATGTTAGTGAGATGTGCGGATTTTCGCGCAAAGCTAGGAGAGTTACATTTGGTAACAACCGGTAGGAAGCGTGATTTACAGGATAGGCTTCTTGCTCATTTTGGCATTAAGGATAATAAAGATAACGATTCTGATGAGGTCGAATCTGTGGTTACCGCTCTCGATCGTAGCGTGCAGGAAATTCCCACAAGACGTTCTTTGTTTACACTTAAAGACGTAGAAGGCAGAGTATCCATTTTTACAGGAACAGGCAGCCCAGATGTAGATCAATGGATAGTGGAGTTAGAGGAATGCGCTTTGACAGTTGAGTGGAACCAGCTTCAATTATTCATTTAATCCAAGCAGTTGCTAAGTGGAGCCGCAAAATCATTCATTCGTAGTCAGATTAATATTTGCAACTGGAATTCTCTTAAGGCAGCATTGTGTGGGGAATTTGCTATCAAAATATCGTCTGCTGAGGTGCGTCGTAAGTTAGGTCAACGGGTCAGAAAAAAGGAGAAACTTTACAAGAATATTTTTACGCTTTAATGGAAATGGCAAAGCCAGTCAAATTAGATGAAGAAAGTTTGATCGAGTACTTTGTGAAGGGAGTGCCGGATGCAAAGTCAAATAAGATAATGTTGTACCAGGCTAAAAAGATAAAGGATCTAAAGGAGCAGCTGGAAGTCTACAAGAAAGTTCGAGGCACGTACAAGGGATCATACAAAAATGAAGAGCGTGCAACGGAGGCACAAGGATCAAAAAGTTTGGACTCGAAGCCGAGTTTTGTACGTAAATGCTTTAAGTGCGGGGATCCGTCCCACTTAAAGAAAGATTGCAAGAAAAAGGACACCTACAATTGTTTTCGCTGCGGACAGCCAGGTCATCGTGCTGCACAGTGCACGGTCGAGGTGAAACAGGAGAGTAACACTAATGCCGTTCAATTCGAGAGTGAAGCCTCGAATCCAAAGAGCGAGTTTACTGCTTCCGGCCTTGAACTAAGAGTTGTCAAGCATTCCGTCGTCCAATTCAAAGGACTCGTCGATACTGGCGCAGATTTATGTTTACTGCGCAGGAATGTCTTCCTTAAACTGGGCAGCAAACTTCTTACTGCAAAAGAGAAATGCTTGACAGGAATAGGCGAGAGTCAGGTGTTGACGTTTGGAAGCATAATTCTGCCAGTCGAAATAGACAATATACAAATGAATGTAGAATTCCACGTAGTACCGGAGAAAGACATGGGCTTCGAACTATTTTAGGCAGAACTATTTTGGAGATAGTGGACATGAAGGTTACTAAAGAAGGCACTGAGTTTCTGCGTCGGAACGAATCGAGAAGTATTGACGAGGAGCAGAGCAACACGGATATGGAGTTTCTGCAGAAGCTTAGGGGCATGTGCGCAGAACAGGTGACCGTTTCAGATCAGGTTGATTTGTCCCATTTAAATAAATTTCAGAAGGTCGAAGTCAAGAGATTTATTGAAGATTACGTACCCGAACGAAACGTAAATGCACCGGTACAAATGAAAATAATTCTAAAGGACGAAATACCAGTTTATCAGCATCCACGTCGTTTGCCAGTCTGTGACCAGAAAACAGTTGATGACCAAGTTAAGGAATGGCTTGCTGAAAAAATTATCCAACCGAGTACTTCTGAATATGCATCGCCAGTAGTTTTGGTATCGAAGAAGAACGCAAAGAAACATCTGTGTTGCGACTATCGAAAGTTGAATGAAAAGATTATTTGAGACAATTTTCCGACGGCTCACATGGAGACCGTTTTAGACAAGCAACAAGGGTCCAAAATATTCACGACTTTGGATTTAACCAACGGGTTTTTTCATGTTCCAATTGAACCTGGTTCTCGAAAGTATACCTCATTTGTGACAGTCTGGACAGTTTGAATTTCTATATGTTCCATTTGGCATATCTAATTCACCTGCAGTTTTCACCAGATTCATCATGGCAGTCCTAAGGAACCTCATCGTCAACAACATGGTTGTTGTGTATATGGACGACGTAATTATACCCAGCCAGGACATTGAAGAAAGACTTGTTAAGTTAAAGGAGGTGTTAGAAGTTGCTGCTAGAAACGGCTTGCGTATCAACTGGAGTAAGTGCCAACTGTTACATAGCAGAGTACAGTTTTTAGGCTATATCATCCAAGGTGGAACCATCACTCCAGATTCCGAGAAGATACAAGCTGTAAAAGATTTTCCCGAACCACGCGACAAGAAAGGTATTCAACGATTTCTAGGTCTGACTTCATACTTCTGAAAATTCATTGATGGATACGCTTCCATTGCCTGACCTTTGTTGAGAGGTGATTCAAAGTATGAAATCGAAAGGAAACAACGATTGGCGTTTGAAAAGTTGAAGACTGCTCTCATCAGTGAACCAGTCCTCAAGCTATATAATCCAACATTAAGAACTGAGATCCATACAGATGCGTCCAAGTACGGTTTTGGCGCAGTCTTGCTGCAGAAGGATCCGAAAGATAGTTTGTTTCATCCAGTTCAATATATGAGCCGAAAGACTTCACCATTTGAGGAGAAATATGACTCGTAGGAGCTGGAGGTGTTAGCTATCATTGGAGCTCTAGTAAAGTGGCGTGTTTATGTGTTGGGCATCGTTGGGCTTTTCAACTTTTCAACTACAAGATTGAGCATCGATCCGGTACGAAAATGAAACATGCGGATGCTCTCAGTCGAGTCTCGTGATTCTTTTTATCAGACTCTATTACTCACCGTTTGAAAGAAGCCCAAACTAAACATGAATGGACACAAGCAGTTAGAAGTCTTGTAGAAAAGGATGCTTACCAAGACTTCTACATGGAGAATTATGTTCTTTTCAAAGACCCGAATCGCGAACTTGTTGTTGTACATTCGTCGATGGAAAATGAAATAATACAAAAAGCACACAATCAAGGACATTTCTCAGCTAGGAAAACACAAGAACTTATTAAAAAGTCGTATTTTATTCCCAAGTTAAAAGATAAGACGGAGCGAAACATCGAGAGTTGCATCAGATGCATAATTGTAAATGTCAAAGCGGGAAGGAAGGGTTTCTTACTTTAATTGACAAAGGCGACCGACCCTTCGTAACATGTGGTATCGATCACGTCGGACCCATGGAGACAACGACAAAGCTCTACAATCATATTCTGGTCGTAGTAGATGGCTTTTCGAAGTATGTTTGGCTTTACCCAACTCGTAGCACAGGTGTGGATGAAGTGTTAAGCAGTCTGGAGAAGCAAGCTGTACATTTTGGTAATCCTTGTCGACAGAGGCACTGCTTTTACATCTTTAGCATTCAAGGAATATTGCGAGTCAAACAATATACAGCATTTGCTCATAGCGTCAGGTGTACCACGCGGAAATGGCCAAGTCGAAAGGATACACAAGATCGTCGTACCAATGCTTGCAAAATTGAGTTACACGTTGGAAGAGTTCAGCAGATTATCAATAGCACCGAGCCAAGGAGTACCAGGATCACGCCTTTTAAGCTTTTAACAGGAGTTGAAATGCGATTGACCGATTGTAATGAGCTGAAGGATTTGATGCAGGAGTTTGCAATAAAAGAGTTGGATGAAGAAAGAGAGAAATATCGCCAAACAACCAGCAAAAAGTATCAAACAGCTGCAGGAAGAAAATAAGAAAGCGTTTGATTTAAAACGAAAACAAGAAAGAGTTTATAAAATCAATGACCTGGTAGCGATTAAGAGGACCCAGTACGGAGTAGGATTAAAGCTTAAGGGAATGTTCTTAGGGCCATACAAAATAGTTGCTGTTAAAGATCATGGACGATATGAGGTAGAGCGCATAGGGGGCACAGAGGGTCCGTTCAAGACTTCAACCGTTTCAGAATTCATGAAGTCATGGCCAGGTCTATTCGGGGCGAATGAACAGTAAGGAGGGCCGAATGTGGGATTCGAAATAGGCGGGTTTCCTTCGCGGGTTACTCGAAGCGGGTTAAGCTATCTGGCAACACACCATTTCGATATTTAAATAATAGCCGATACTTTTAAGAACAATTAAAAAAAGCTAGAAGTTAGGGAGTCGTTAGTGAGAGAGCTAGAGAGAAGTTGTGAATAAGAAGACGCTGTGTGGAAAAGCGAAATATGAACTTGTGAAACTAATATAAGCACTTTTGTTTAAACCAATCCTGTAAATAAATTATTGTATGTGAATCTTAAATTAATTAATTGGTTTAAACAAAAGTGCTTATAGTGCTATAAGTGCCAACTATATATATAGAAAGCTGATAACTGAGATCATTTATTATAAAGTTCTTAAAGATTATTAAATTATTATTTATTTGTTTTTATTGATAAACAGTACTTTATCCACTATGTCCAGGTTTGGGCACTTTCTGCTACAAATTTGTCCGTTTCTGAATGCTCTTTCCGATTCGCAGGAAGTGGCAAACATAAATTTCTGATTGACTTCATTGAAGGGCGTCATACTGTTCAAAAATTCTTGAAAGTATAATTTATTGATAAAAAATCAAATAGTAAATAAAATAAAAATAACATCGATAGTCGAAAAACATCAATGATTTAGAAATTCCGAGAAATGTCAATGCATCAATGTTTGTGCACTTCTGGCTGATGGCAGATGTGGTGGCGTAGAAGACTCTCAATTCGCAAGTGAACAGTCGGTTTATGCTGAAACGCTGATGCTGTAATGAGCCTGCTATGCACAATGGCTATATAGGTTAGGAAACGAGATGAGGTCCGTTTAGGATAGACCAGATGCAGATCGCGAGGGTCTTCCTCGTTGCTTTAGATGCCAGGAGCTCGGGATTATTGCCATCATGACCAAGAGCTTGGTGAAAAGAAACGGTTATTGTATCAAGGAGGATACAGCAGGGGTCATCCTGCTCCTGGCAGATGGCAGCAAAAGCAGACCGGTCAGGAAGAGCGGTGCTGGCCTCCAAGGATGACACGACAGTGATTAACGTCAAGCTGACAAATATGAAAAGTACGTGCGAAATATAAAAAGTACTTTTTTATTTTTTTCTGGTAAAAAATTTTTATATAATCCTATTTCCTTTTGATTATAAGAATATAAATTTTGCAAGTCTAGTGAGCTTTTGCTTCTGCTCTTTGGGCTCTTTACCCCTTTACGCTCCACGTAAGCGTAGAAAGGGGGCATTAAACACTATAAATTATCAAGAAATACGTGCTCAAATAATGGTAGATCTAAGTCATCTCGGCGTGGCTTCGTTTTCGTCATCGCCTAATGCGCTTTTTAAAGCATCGAAGCTGCCTAAGTGGTAAAGGCACTCAAGGAAAGCCAATTGCTACTAGGATGCGAACCACTCCTGGGGGACCTTTTCTAAACCCCTATTTGAATTGGCAAGCTGCCTACCAGATCAGAGGATTTTGCACCACAACCGGTAACCGTAATGCTCCCCAAGCCACTGCCCATTACGGTTCACAACGTTAATAACGAGAAAGAGATGGAAGCTACCTTGCTAACGACGGTCACAGCAGACGTCTTCGAATTCCGCTTCTCTATGTCTGATGAGCTAACTATCTTTGCAAAGGACTCGGATACGCACATAGCTATCACAAGGCTTCTGAGCAACCATCATATTTCGTACGGCACGTAGGCACGGTTGGAAAATGCTGATAGTTAGGTTGAACCGGACGGCCATCCTGGGGGCCAAATATAGGCCAGTATGGCTCCTATTATCATATAGACCTGGAGAATGTTACGCGGTGTTGAAATCTTTGAGGATCGCGGTGGCTTTTGCGAAGGCAAGTTGTTTACTTGTACTGTACCTAGGGCACCTAGGTATTTTTCTTTAGAGATGAGATGATGATGCAGATGAGTCCTTTCTTGCAGTTGGCGTTGTTAGCGATGCCCAGCTTGACTGCATGCGCGGAAGCCAGGAAGTGACATGAAAGAACTCCCACCAACAGTCTGCAATCTTTACGGGGTAGGTGCAGTGCGTAGTGGAGATGTTCATCATGGCGCTCTCTGCACATGATTTTTGATATTTTGCAGGTTGCGGAGTTTCTCCTCTATCTGCTTTCTGCTTAGCCGTCTGCCCGTCTGTGTATATGTTGAGGTATTTAGCATGGTCCTGAGCCGTTTTCAAGTCTTCAGGTCCCATGAATGTTGTTGTTTTAACAAGTTCTAGGTGTCATGTAGTCACAAGTGAATGGTGAACCATTCCCGTATCCCTGTGGTGACATATTTCCTTATACTACTAGGCGTTGTGCAGCCTTTCCCGCAGTCAATTGCGCGTGGATATTGAGGGGATCAATTCCAATAATGGTTTTTAGTGATTTTGTGGGGGTTTGCCTCAGCGGCCAGGATATGAAGAGCAGTGCCTTCCGCTGGCTTCTTTCCGTGAGCTTTTTGTATGTCTTCTTTTCCATGGCTTGCCACCACACCACCGATATGCAGACCCAGTGCATCACTACGGGCGAGAGACTTCATGTGCTGCTAAGCACTTACTTTATGAGTATAGCGCAATGGTGGCCTCTCTATTACATTGGGTTTCCATGCCATGCTGTCTAGTACAGTACCGAGGTATTTCAATTATATTTTTGGGGTCACCATAGCGGTAACTTGTATCTTTTTGTTAACAGAATAAGATCCGTTTTGTCCACGTTAATATTGAGACCTACATTGTCCGTCCACTTACAGATCTCCCTGTGTGTCGATTCCATAATCGAGCTAAGGGTCAATGAACAGACTTCCGTGATATTATGCCTATATCGTCAGCATAGACTGTTATCTTCGGGGCCTTCGTTTTTAACCTTTTGATTAGGTCATCGACCACTAGATTTCACAGGAGGTGTGATAAGACTCCACCTTGCGGTGGGCCTCTGTGCGCTTCTTTCACCTTGGAAGCAGTTCCCAATCTGATTGTATTCGTCTTTAACTTATTAGATTTTCTATCCACAAATTGATGGCGGGGTGCGTGTTGGTCGCTTCTAGACGGCCCATTATTGCATCTGTGCTTACGTTGTTGGATGCCCCGGATATATCTACAAAGACTCCGAGCACTTATTCCTTATTGCGCAGGGCTCTCTCAATGGAGGCTACTAACGAATGTAAAGATCCTAAAGATCCTTGGCAGCTTTCAAGCTTAAAACCGTGGAGAGCAGCTTGCAACAATCTCCCTGGTCGAAAAACACATACAAAGGGAGAGAAACTCTGGAGCCTAGTAATGACTAGCATAAAGATCGCTAATTGGAATCCCAGAAGTCTCCTTGCTAACCGGGAGCAGTTGGTGGTGTTTTTAATCAATACAACATCGATATTATACTAGCTTCCGAAATATCCTTGCAATGGTGTATCTCTTTCATTTCTGGACCTGGCGCTCTACCATGGGGTCCACAATTCCTGTCTGACCATTAAGGAGACGATCTAAATTTGGATCCAAGAGAGATCTTGTCGCTTATCAGCCTAAAGCAACGAATTAGTAGGGAGTCCGTGATAACATCGACCCCGAATCAGGACACAAACTTAGAAGGTTGAAGAACCGGAAGAGTCCTGGCCCGGATTGAATATCTAATCGAAGGGCGAAGCTTCTGCTAGATCGAGCAGTCCTTGTCCTGATCTTCAATGCTGCAATACGCCTAAGACACTTCCCTATCCGATGGAAGAATGCAAACATCATCATGCTACTTAATATCGGAAAGTTCTATGACGATGTAGACAGCTATCACCAATCAACCAATCAGCCTTCTACCTGCATGCGAAAAGACTCAGGAGAGATGTCTGATGGATCGGATACTAGTTGACCCTAGAATTAAAGCGGTGATACCAAATAACCAATTTGGCTTCAGGATGTATATATATGTATAAGCGGCATTTATATCCTAAACGGTTTTCAACGAAAGTGTTACACGGAGCGGCCTTCCTTGATAGCCAGCAGGCATTTGACAGAGTCTGGCATCCAGGCCTGAAGTCAAAGATCAAGAGACGGCTGCAGCCTCAACTTTATGACATCACCAGCAGCTTCCTAAGGGGTAGGATTTTTCAGATGGTGCAGGTCCTCCAGCAATACCCTGTACAGTTTCTTCACGCATGATGCTCCGCTGAAAATCTCAGACGGCAGGAAGGATGTCTGCATAGCCAGCTACGCTGACGACACAATCATACTCTGCAGTTCAGAGTGTGTGTATGAGGCCACTGACACAGTTCAACAACGTGTGCAGAAGTTTGAGAACTGGGCGTGCAGGTAGAACATTGTTATTACTGCTGAGAAGTGCTCTATAGTCACATACGCGCTAAGGAGAGGAACTAACTCTGTAGTTTTCCTTCATGGCCAGCTTCTTCCGCAACACAAGGAGTTCACCTACTTGGGGCTTGTCCTCGATTACCTTCTCACATTTGCATGGCATATCAAGAAAACCAGGGACAAGCTGGAGGAGGCAGCAAAGCGGGTTCGTTGGCACACTGGCTCGAGGAGCAAGCTGAGTTTGGACAACAAATAACAAATCTACTTGTCAATCCTTGCTTCTATATGGAAATATGGCTGTCTACTACTACCTTAAGAGGTTCGGCCACGGCTGTCTAGAGTGCTGATCCGGGATAAACGAAAATGCGGAATTTCGCCCCGTCGTGCACGGTTCCTTATTGTATTATATATTATTTTTAAATAGATATACATAATCGAAAAAACAAATTAAAACGGATTTATGAATGTACATATATATGAACGACGGGCCAAAAGATGTATAAGGAGATATTTCGTCGCACAAAGAAAACAGCGATCACTATAACGTATAACACGAAAAACTAGAAAATGGTCGTGAAAAAATATAAAAATTGGAGAATATGCAATTCAAACTAACTAAACTATTTTATTCAATCCTAATTAGTATTAGAGCTTAATGTTAATACTTATAAATAAGTGAAGATATAAATAAAGGTTTTCCCTCTTCTCTTCTCTTGGAACAAACAGAAATATTCTAAATTGCGTAGCACTTTGATACATAAAACTCAATAGGCTATTGGCCTAGAAAAATAAGTTAATTTGAAGACGATTATTACTGTGTGTATTAGCGTTAAAAAATAAATAAACATAATTTTTAAGTACACAATGAAAAACGAACAAATTAGCATTACATGTATTGGTGCATTAAGAACTATATTACCCACAATATGCCAAAGTCCATGCGACAGGAGCAGAATCTAATGCTGGCCACATATGCTGGCGATACTGCGATTTTCTCTAGATCCAACGCCACTGATATGTTTCAGCTGTACCTTCAGAGGTTTGAGAATATTGCCTGTCGCTTAAATATATCCATTAACCCGGCAAAGTGTGCTGTAGTGACGCAATCCCACAGTAAGGAGTCGTGCCCTGGATTGTTTATTCATGGAGAGCTTCTTGAGCAGGTTGAAGGTTATAAGTACCTGGGGCTCACATTGGAAACCCGTTTAACCTTCGCCAAGTATTGCTTCTTAAGGCAAATAAGGTCCGGATATACAAATCCAGACTTCCCCCCACTTGGAGATAACGGACTCAAGTTTCTGGTATTGCAACCAAAGCTAATCTGAGTCGCATCCGGGTCTGCCGTCCTGCGTAAAATTACTGGAGGAACTCTAAACATCCCTTGATTGGGGATATTATCAATGAACAAGACAAACACTATAGGAATAACCTCACGTCACACCCAAATATCCTTGTCAGGAGACTTGTATCTCGGCGGACTCGGCGAAGATTCAAAAGGATTCATCCATCGGACCATCAAAGGAGGAAGATTTATAAAACACTGTTTAAGTTCCCTGCCACTTCCTTCACCCAAATACCCCTCTTATAACCCTTACACTTTTGTAAATTTCCATTGAACTTTTCCCCTCACTATTGTATATGTTGCTACACTACAGTAAAGCATACAATAATAAATGATCTTTCTCAAGAATTTATTTCGTTCAGGCGTGGTTGCCGATCCCGACGCGATTTTCCTAGAACACCGTAGTTTTATGCCGAAAAGACTATTTTACTTAACTTTATTGATGGTATTAGTTACAAAAAGAAGTTGCTGGCTCTGGTTGTCGACCGGCGTACCGGTGGGAGAAGAAAAGCTCCGATGCTGTCTTTTCTGGCGCCAGTTACAGACAAGATACATGATTGTGGACGTACTCGAGAGCAATTACAGTCGGGCTTGGAAGTCGACTCGAAAATCATCAAAGAGAGAAGTTGTTGTTATTGGACTCGCAAGTCAACCCAGAGAGAAGTAATTCTAGGACCCGAAAGTCATCCACAGGAGATATTGTTGGACTCGAAAGTCAACCAAACAGGCTATTGTCGGACCCGAAAGTCATGCACGTGAGAAGTTATTTGACTTCGAAGTCAACCAGAGAGAGGCGGATCGGTGAGCCGAGCCGTATACCGAGACCCTAAAATCGGCCGGCGAATTTAAGGGGGAAACTAACTATAATGTATAAAGCGAACCAGATCGAATGATCTTGTCTGACCAAAAGTGACTTCGCTGCTGACTACATCAGATTAACCTCATCCAATCTCTGTCGGCGGCTGAGTGTCGAAATACGGCTGTAATGAAATAAAAATAATGAAATTAAATGAAAAAAATGAAATAAAATTATTTTATAGTTTTGCATTTTCCTCTACATATATATAGTTGTTTTATTTTCATAAAACTAAAAATGAAATTCTTAAATATTAAGAAGGGCTATTTCCCTGAGTATTTGAAAATATTTTCAAAAACATTGAAGTTTAAATTTGTTGTAAAAATTGCTCGATCGTTACTTTGGCAACAATATGATATTGTAGTCTGATTTTCATAAATTTTCATTTAAACGAAATTCTGGATTAATACAAATGGCTATATCTCAAACAGAATGAAAATATGATAAAAACTGGAAAAGTTAAAAATTAAAAATTATATATAATGTACATTCGTCCGATCCGAGAATTCTGTTCTGATGTTCGATATTTTCAACGTAATAAATAACTACATTATTAACAATTTTTAACCATTTTTGGGAGCGAACCTTGGTATATTGCTCATTTCTAAATAGTTATGCATTTTGTTTTAGTTGGGCTTAAATGCTGGATAATTTATGTGCAGACTTTCATATAGTTGGACATCATCTGCATAAAGGCGTACATTACAATCAAAATATATATATGTATTCTACTATTATATATATCAAACACAGCACTTTTTTTGGCGATTAAATTATAAAAGTTGATGTTTAAGTAATATCAATAATATAAATACATATATATATTTATATATATGTATATATAGCTTTCATCCGAATTTCTCCTAAACCAATAGCTTTTGATTGGTCGGATAAGCATAAATTAATACCCTATTAGATCGCACATGGGCGGGCGACGTCAATGATATTAAAGGGTTAGATAAACTTAACAAGCACAGACACTATTTAAATAAGAATAAAAATACCTCAGTAATATATATATATATATATATATATATATATATATATATATATATATACTGCACTGTACTGATATATATATATATATATATATATATATACTGCACTGTACTGTATATATATATATATATATATTTTATTTTTATTATTTTTTTTTTTATGTAAAACATGCTGCAAATATATATATATATATATATATGTATATATTTATGTTTTCGTTGATTTTTTAATTTTATTTTTTAGATAGTGTATGTACAAAATGAATAAGTTTCACATATATTAAATAGGACATTGTTTCATATTTATACCCTTGCACGGTATTATAATTTTAGCCATAAGTTTGGAGCGCAGTGAAGGACATATTTCCGACCCTCTAAAGTACATATACTCCGTCTGTGCGTTCCTATGAAAACTAGTCTCTCAGATATCAGATATCTCTATATCATATAGGTATAGCTATACAGCTACAGGAAAATGCAAAACTGTGAATGTAAAGCTTACTGCTGTAAAACTTGAAATATAGTATGTATAGTTGAATGTAATGAAATTAGGCATTCCTTCGTTGATTTTAACATAAATATATATAATTTATGTTTTATTAATTATTTATGATTAAATTGAAGTCTGAAATGGTATACAAACTTCGGCGTGCCGAAGTTAGCATCCGCCCTTGTTATTTTTTGGTTGCCAAGCTGAGCATATTTTCCTGCGGCTTTAATGTATTGCTTATAGTATTGTGATGGCTGTATATTGTTGTATAAATAACACCCACTTTAATTCCATAATTATCCACAGTTTTGATTTAAAACTGATATTTTTTTGATAAACTCGGTTCCACGTGATATATTGTATTGATATTGTACCGATTATTTAACATACAGCTTGTTTAATTCGATTTTTTTTAAATATCAAATGATCATTTAGTCACTTTGTACCATTAAAATATTACCGGATCCCACTTTAAACGTAACTCAAGCATTTTGAACATTTACCAAGTTTCTTTGAAATGCAGCATTCCTCGTTCATATATATGTGCATATATAAGAAAAATAGCGTATACTCAGAACAAAACTATTGCTATAAAAACGACAGTAATAAAGAAACAAAAATTGCGCATATGTATATATAATTTTTACTGAGGTATCTTGTTTGAATTTATTTATATGATATGTTATAAAGCAGGTTAATAGTTCAATAGGTGCAGGACTCTCAGCAAGGACTTGCGTAGATCGTGTTGCATCTTTATCATCATGTCATGGTATCGGAAATAGACGAGTTTATTGAATTATTCACGAATTCAATGGGCCGTACTATTTTGCTAATATACTTATAAGTCCATATGTTTAATGCCAAACATAAGATAGTTAAACCTGTTTATGAACTTGACAGCCAATAGCCTAAAGGCTAATGATACTGAATATATATTTTTACTATGATGTAGCCCTAGTATTAAAAAAAATTTTCAAAGTTTCGGTTTGTTTACAAATTTTTATTTGTTAGAGAAAATAATTAAATACCAAATTTCATATTTTCTTAAGGTATTAGGCATTAAAATATTTATTTCTTTAGACCTGGGAGAAAAATTAATATTTATAACAAAGTTGGAAACAAGCGACGTGTTGGATTTAACAAAACAACTACACCATCGTAACACATTAAAGATAACAAACAAAAGTTACCGGCCCACATAGGTTATTACGAAGCCCAAGTTGAGTTCTGTTTATTATCTCACACATACCCTGGCCGCCCCACACCCACAATAATAGGTGCGGAACCACGCACACTCACCAGCATGATGGAATACTGTTGCTTCTCCACCATGAGGTATTTTCGATATATAAGCAGATACCCTCGAAGGATTTGCGTTTATTCACTACGGTTACTAGTCGAAAAAACGGTCGTTGCTTTGTTCAGCGGAGCGTCTACAAAACAGTTCAATTTCGTTGGTTACAGGTGGAATTTACCTAAAGTAGTATATCTGTTGGCTTGGAAAATTATAAAAACAATTAAAACTATAAAAACAGTAAACCAAAGAAAACATAAGAGACTATGCTTAAACTTGGTGAGTTTTTAAATTAGAAAACATTAAAAAAAGAATTTTTTAAACTAGCTTAAAAATGTTGTAATATGTTCTTTATTGAGAATGCTGTGGAATGGATCTAATTTGATTTGACGGACTTCTAATAAAAATTTGTTTAGCAGCTTTACAATAAAATCAAATATTGAATATAAGTAATAAATACAATTATAAAGTAAATATTTATATTTTTTTTAAATTTAAATTATTATTATTACTTTGTCCTAATGTAAATGAATCAAAGTGGATTTCACGTTCATCTGGCTAAAGTATACGATAATATTTGTAAGAAGTTATGCTGTTTTATTTTTTCTCAGTGTCAATGATCTCATTCGATTGCGAATCTTGTCCTGAGTATGTATAGACATAATTGCACTAGAAATGTAATTGCCATAACACTAGTTTGTAACAATATTAGATGCTAAAAGCTCCAATACCAATAAAATTGGTTTCTATTCATATTTTTAAGATTTGTTTAATAGAAAGCTCTGGTTTTCTTTCTTATATGTATAAATGTTATTCGCCTCATATGCAAGACTACGGTTTCTGAAGAGAAATAACTATTTGATTACTATGCTTACTTTTGGGAAATACTTTCTATCAGAAACTAGTGGCCCTGCTTTGCTAAACACTTATTCTTGATGGGTTATTTTAAATATCATCTGCAGTATTATAAAAAAAAATAATTTAATTATTCTAGCATTTGTTGTGATTAATAATGTTATTTCAATAAATCATTCGATCCACTTCTTTGCCGGCAATTTGTTTGGCCTTACACTACCAAAGCTAAAAATTATCTTACTTTAGTAAGTTGTTTTTGAGATATTTAATTGACATTTAAATTGAATTCTAGTAAGTTGACAATAAATGGATTGACTTTATGGGGCGTAAATATATAAAAATAAATGATTTTGTGCATTGAATTCTATCAGTAAATCTTATATAATATATTAGGACCGAAAAAAACTAAAGCTTCGGCGGTATAAATTATATTTAGCAAGTTGAAGGAGAACAAAAATACGGTGGTGGATTAAATTAAACGATTTAACTTATATTCAGCCCGCAATTATGCTAAAAGACTAGAATTATAATACACTGCAAGGGTATATAAATAATAAGAACAAATAATGAAATCATCCATTACCGGCCCCGTTGGTATCGGTCTCGTCTGACAACCTCTGTTGCGGCGACAGATTGACTGAGGCCAAAATGTCGTGCTTTAATGGTAGGGTTGGTGCTTTATTCTCGAAAACATTTGGATTTACTTTATAATATACGATTTGTCGCAAGATTTTCAGCGACTTGAAAGACAAATTTTTGCGGTTGAATCTTATTTATCAAAAATACTAAGCGAATCTTCAAGTTTACCATATACTACATGCGCAACTCCAAGTGGCGTTTGTTATATGGATTGATTTAACTATCTTACTCTGTCTCTTCCACCACCTCATTCAGCAGCTTTTGAATCATTCGTCATTTCATCAGTTAAGATGCATACTGTGTTTTCTTTACATATTACAATTTATGTTATCTGATTTCATCAAGGCGTCAAACCTGGTAAACCATATCCTTCTCCTGCACAATTTTTTGCTTCTTGAGTTCCCACTAACTCTACCTGATTTCAGCTTACCAATCAAATAAAACACTGCTTACACTGGGGTCCCCTTTAGGAAGTCATCACTCTCGATTAGTTATTGCTCGATTTATACCCTTGCGCGGTATAACAATTTCAGGCAGAAGTTTGCAACGCAGTGAAGCAATTATATCCGACAATATAAAGTATCTTGATCAGCATCTTCAGCAGAATCGATCTAGCCATGTCCGTCTGTCCGTTTCTACGTAAACTAGTCTCTCAGTTTTTAAGCTATCTGAATGAAACTTAAAGACTAACTGCCCTTTATATACTCTCACTCCTATATCTGTAAGTCGAAACGAGCCAGATCGGACGACTATACCATGTAGCTGCCATAGGAACGATCGGAAAATTTTTAGAAAAAAACAAGAAAGGAAGCTAACTTCGGCACACCGAAGTTTAAATACCCTTGCAGATTGGAACCCGATCATTAATAATTAATACAATATAAATTATATATACATTTCATATTTAATTATAGTTTCTATCGTGTAGTAGTCCGATTTTCATAAAATTCAGTCCCAAATTCTATAATAATAAAAATTGGCAATATCCTAAATTTGATGAAAATCTGTTAAAAACTGGAAGAGTTCGATTTTTTAATTTTTATTAATTTCTGGATCGTTCCTATGGCAGCTATATGATATAGTACTCAGATTTTCAAAAACTTAAATCCAAAATTCTAGAATAATACAAACGGTTTTATCAAATTTGATGAAAATCTCTTGAAAACTGGAAAAGTTTTTTTCTAAAATTTTTTCTCTAAAAATTGTCCGATCATTCCTATGGTATCTGTTTGATATGGTCGTCCGATCCGGCCCGTTCCAACATATATACGAGTATAAGTATAAGAAGACTAACTGCAAAGTATTTTTCAGATAGCTTCAAAACTGAGAGACTAGTTTGCGTATAAACGGACAGACGGACATGGCTAGATCGACTCGCCTGTTGATGCAGATCGAGAATATATATATTTTATAGGAAAGGATACGTCTCCTTCAGTGCGTTGAAAACTTCTGACCAAAATAAACCCTGCAAGGGTATAAAAATTCAACTTTTTCAGTTTTCAAAATATAAACTTTCTGTATTATTCTAGAATTTCGATTTAAATTTTATGAAAATCGGGCGATTATATCATAAAGCTGTGACTACAAAACTGTAACTATAAAACTGTAAATATAAAATATATAGCTGAATTCATTCTTAGTGATCAAACTGAAATCTGCACGGGTATACGAACTTCGGCATGCCGAAGATAGCTTTCCTTCCTTTTAAATCTTTTAAAATCTTTTGTTGGAGCTCAGCCCATATCAATATCGTATCATATTGGAAGTGGTTCACTTGAATGTGTAACACAAGTAAATGATCTGGCGAATTGTTTATCCACAAATTATGTTTTAAATTCAAGTTTCTGATACTGTCGGTAATTCTAGGGAGCAGACTAAAAAGTCTTCATAAAACATTGGGCCCGGAGTTTATCGATCCATACACCGCAAAAGATATCTATCTACATATGATTTGACCTTAATATATTGAACAATATTATTATCTTCTATTTGATAATTATTTTGGGACAAGTCTAGTAATTTGCCACCTAACTCATCCCGCCTAAAATTATTTAATCAGATGACTATATCATATAGCCGCTATATGAGACATCGGGAAATTTTTTGAAGCTCAGACAGTTTTATCATATTTTTATTTAATTTGAGAAGTAGTCATTTTTTAATATTATAGAAATATTATGGAAATGACACTACTGTATCATATAAATGCCATTCAGAAGTTCAAGAAATAAATAAAATAAAATCATATTTTTATTTCTTTTAAAAAATATCAGTTTATTATTATTTCAGAATTTCAGTTTTGACTATGTATATCATAAAGCTGTCACAGAAATGATCGTAAAATGTATAGGAAAAACTGTGAATGTGGAACTGAAACTGTAAAGCTGTAAATGTAATATGTAAAGTTAATGATCCAATGATTTAATTGTACATTGCAAAAGTATGTTTCTTCTTCTCAAGTGGATGGACTGAGAAACCTCTAACCGAGCGCAAAATTGTATCGGAAATCGGGTTTTAGGATCCCCTTGGATTAGAAGCTCGAAACTTCACGAAAAGTATATATATTCTTGATCAGCATCAACCGCCGAATTGAATTAGATATGTCCATCAGTTCGGCCTTCTGTCCGTTTCTAGTCTCTGAGTTTTTAAGCTATCTGAATAAAACTTTTTACATAGTTTTTATTTTTTTGGAATTTTGGTTTTTAATTAATGCAAACCTGGCTATTCATATGACATCTGCCATAGAATCTGTTATAAAAACGAACGAGAAATGTAGATAAAATATAAATGTTTAAGTTTAAAACTGTTACCATAAACGCAAAGATCCATATTCTATGACGGGATGAGCTAAAAAAGTATATAACTATTTTGTAACATAGGGGTCATTGAATTCCATCGACCACTGTTTAATCCAACCACATCCTTGGCTTTACTCTCCGGGTATGAAGCATGATTACTAGGATCCAGTCATACGTCCATATTATCAACCAAATTAATGTTTCGCAAAGAGCAGAAGTTTAATGTACAAGTCGGGAACAACACGAGCGAATCTTATTGGCTCGTACTAAGAGTTATTTAAGTTTAATTAGTTTACACAGCATGTTTTAAATGTCTGTAAATCTGACTGCCAAGCAAAGGCGTACATAAGTACTATGGAGTTAGCCAGAAGTGTGGATCAGCACGTAAGAAAGCTAACTTCGGTTCTTGCAGATTTTAATTAGATCATCCATAATTAATACAGTATAAATTATATATATTTCTGTTAAAAGCAGCAACGTAATGCCTATTTTCATTACCTTCATTAATACATATTGAAATTTTACACTCACAGCTTTACATTTTCCTCTGCGTATAACGATGGTTTCTATGGCAGCTATATGATGTAGTCGTCCGATCATTATAAAATTGAATCCGAAATTCTGAGATACTCTAAATTCCAGCGTTTTAAGGGTTTCTTAAACCAGCGCAGCAGTCTGTTAATGTTTACATTCAGGAAAGATGGAACTCGTTCTAAAATGAGAGGCTGACCTCTTAGAAAATTAGACGGGGTTAGCGGCTTAAGGCTGTGATTGCTGGGTGCACACAAAAAGCGAGAATTCGGAAGCTCTTCAATCTGAATTAACAGGGTCGAATATTCATCGAATCTTTGTGTTGCTGCCATTAACTCATTTTAGGTGCAGCTCTATAGATCGCACACCAGTCTTACAAATTCTCCAAAACGAATGAAATGCAAATTAATTTCGTGACTCGACTAGAAGCTCGAAATCTACTCGACAAGAAGCTAGAAATCTATTCGTTTAGACTTTGGGCAATTCCGATCCATTGGATTTCAGCTAAATCCCGTTTAACTCCAGAAAAAGTTATGCCATTATCACCAAAACTTCGTGGAAGCGGCTATAAAAACGGATGCTGTCAAATCGCTGAGCAGTTCAATATGTATTGATTTTGTAGATAAACTGAGGATGGCAAACCAAGATTTGGCAAATGCGATGCAATAATGGATTGATATACGTCGATACTGGGAATGTTCGTTTGATATCAAAATAAGTCCAAACACCTTCTCGATCAAAATACATAAAGATGCGGACGGAAATAGAGACATACTTCCATTAAATTCGTTTGAATTGGTGGTAGAGCGCCGAATTGAGCGAATGACTCTTGTACCTTTAATGAGCCGTCAAATACAACTTGGCATCGTGTGGTGGTACTAACTGTCTTAAACACTGCGTGGTGGCCCACGTAATTGCATCGTGCTGGATCTCCAGCCCCTTCCGCATGGATCAATTTCATGTATTGTCTTTTCAGATAGTCATCTATGAAATCCACATATTGTTATTTTACTGCACGGAATTTTCCGTTCCAAAGCGGCGAAGTGTCAATTGGCGTGTTAGGCTCCTTGAATGGGTTTTGAACAATGTGTACACAGGGTCGATGGAGAATCACACTAAAAAATCAAAATCTTCGTAAGCGTGGTGGACTTGTGTGTGCGGTGCAATCATTATAGTTGCCTATAATCTCAAACCAAAATTAGTATGTAGTGCAATGGGGTATTCAATACCAAACTCTTGGCGATTTCCATTAAATGTGTTCCAAAGTGTATCAGCACCTAAAATAACATAGACTTTTCCCGGAGCCCCAAACGTTGAATCAGCTGATAGAATGTGAATCTTGTTCCAGATAGGACCGCTGGACTTGTCCTCAGAGAACTCATAATTAAACCAGATGCTCCCAATCTTGCAGTCGTTGTTTTTGAGACCAGGGTAATTGGAACCACCTTTCCGCTATTCAGATGGTTTCCAGTAGACTTTTGGATAGAGACCATTTGGTAGTCTTAGGTGGTTTTAATATACCTCGAGGTATTTGGTCCTCAAATAATTCCACCAATACTCTCCTAGCTTCTTCACAACATGACTATCGCTTGCTTGTTCGACATTTCGCTGTGTCAAGTCAACGATGTACGAAATTCCTTACAGCGCGTGCGTGATCTTTTTTTGCGCTTTTGACGCAACCCGAAGATACCTTTCATCCTAATTTTAACGTGACTCTCGACATTGGGACTGACTTACAGAATATATCTGACCGTATTGCCAAAAAAGACCCTCTGTTTTCGTAAGACGGACATTGAACGGCTGAATAATTTCATATATAAATTCAATTGGTCCAATCTATGTGCACTGACATGACAGTTGCCGTGGATATTTTTTACAATGCCATGAACTCATTTTTTACTGAATGAATTGGAGAATTCCGTTATACTATATGGGGTTATATGGGCCACTTGAGTGTACTGACCGTAGTGCATCAACGTCCATTATTTATTTATTTTAAAAAATGAGGTCCAAGTAAGTAAAAAGAGATTGATAAGTTTTACCTAATTTATTTTATTAACTATATACAAATTTATAAATAAATATTTACAAATTTATAAAAAAAATAGTAGATTATTTAGTAGATTTTTACATGCATAATGCTTATGTTAAAAAATGTTCTTAAACTTTATTTGCCCATTGTAAGTATATCCTTCATTAGCGTCAATAGTCTTCTATATATTCTCACTACTATATACATAAGTTTAAAAGCGAAATAGATCAGACACCAATCGAAAAAATAAAAAAAAAAGAATCAAAGACAACTTGATCTCGAGCCTGAAAAAATTGTCTTATTTTTATAATGTGTACATAGATTTTTTTCCAAACACCGAAAACATCAGTGGTCGCAAATATCTGATTTTTCATGTCTACGTTCTTGTACAAATATCTACGAATACTTTAATACCCGAGAATATTTATTACAGTCAAAAGGAAGGTCGACTATACCGACACCATTAAGTACGTGTTTATATACTACCACAGCAGCACCAGACAAGTCGATTTAGCCAAACCGTCTATCCGTACGCGTAAAAAAAAAGATCTACAACAGTTTTGTAAAAATATTTTAGCCCACTTTAGCCCACAAAAATCATGAAAAACGTAAAAAGCAAATGTAACTAGAAAACATAAATATGTAGAAAGTGTCAATATAAAGTCAAACGGCAACATCTCGGAGACCAAAAAAGATTTTTCCAAAAAAAATTAATGGACAACAACAGTTATTTAAGTACCAATCGTTAAAAAAAATTAACTATTTAAAGTTGCAGCATATAAAATAACCACAGAAGCCAAAATTATTTTTAGAGGTATTTTTCACTTTTATGTTTTATCCCAAAGCTTTTGTGAAGGATATCTCGCAGTCGAGCTGTATCTCACACACGACTGTATTTTTGTTACTTGCTTAATATAATCTTCTGCCACACATCCCTACCCGTAGCAAAACAAGTGCCATGAACGTCAATGCCAGGCGTAAAGTTCAGGAGTGGGGATGACAGGATGCCTTGTTTAAAATTAAAAGTTAATAAGTTCGTTAATTTCCTTATCATAGGCAGACCGGAAGTGACCAAGCTTTAAGTTGTTAGTGAGCTGAAGAAAAGAAGCTTTTTATGGCCATCATTTAAAGTTCTGCCAAAAGATAGATATGCGATTTTCTGTAATATACTCGGTCAGATTTAATCTGTCGTATTAAGATGGCAAAATATAAATTATTTCCTGTATACCGCCATTTTCCTTTTTGATTGTTTTACCCACAAAACATACATCCCTTCTTGCAAATCGATTGTATGTTTTTGTTTTGGGTTCTCCTTTAAATGTTTACGACGCACGTCCGCAAATCATAAATTGTGATTACGAAATGTTGAGACTTAAATTATTACTCAAGAGTTATTATTAATGGCACCTGCCATTTATCTTAATAGCAGGAAAAGTAAGCCATAAATGGCACCTCCAGTAAATTGGACAAATGAATTTATCTTAAATAATTTTTAAATAATAACACAGGGATTAAAGTACGATTTTAGATAAATATTATCAGAACCAAAAGAAATTATTTTTTGAAAATACTAGAATAATTAAAACTGGTATATAGTAATCATTTGTAAATTGATGGACAATTGAAGAAGTACTGATTTTTCATTTCCGAAAACTAAAACCTAAAAAGTATTCCGATTCGAGCTCTACAAAAATCGAGATTGTAAGATAAACAATTGTAAATATGTGCACACCAAAAATTTTAAACAATTTCGCAGATGCATACTTCTGCCTGTTACGCAAAGTTGTTGTTCAGTTGGCTCTAAGCTATCATTTAGAAGGGAAATAGAGTAATGGCGTAATAGGACATGACTTGGTCAACACATGTATAGAAGCATGCTTTTCTAAATTAATTTCCGAAGCCGATCGGTATATATAATTTATATATATACACACGCCGAGGGTATGTTCATAGTTTTGTTAAGTTTTTAACACAAGATGGTCAAGAATCGTCGATTCGACGAGCATTTTAGGGACCATTTAAAATAGTAAAATGAGTTTTTAATTTGAGTTGTTAATAATTTCATAAAACGCTTTAAAAAAAATATGTATAATTTTGCTTTAATAATTTTACAATTGGAGTCGTCGATTCGACGAAGTATGACCTTAACGTAATATAAATAAGCATGACCATCTAGGGTTAAATGTTAAATATATTGTCAGCTTTAAGTAGAAAATCAAACCAGTTCGTAGTATCTTAGTACCAGTCTTTCAATGGTTTTTCAGCTATGCTACCTGCTAGCCACGCCCCGTAGCCAATGGGTTCATATTTAGTACCAGAAAAATGATTGTTTGCCAGGAGAAGCGGATGGTTAGCGCTCGTATGTGCATTTCGGGCAAGGTGACCAAGCCTGGCTGCCTCCGTCTCTGTCTTGTGAACCTCTACTGCGGTGGCATGGGCAGCTGCGTGAGCGACAGCAGCCTTCGACGCCGCGAGTGTTCTTTGAATGGCCTCAGAGCGTTGAAGAGCAGCAGCCGCCTGCGACTTTTGTTTCAGTATTACGGCCTGCGTTTGTTTTTCTGTAGCTATACGTTGCTGATTTAATACATTCTCTTTAGCTGCCTGTAAATGCTGTTGTGCTATTAAGACGTTAGCTGACGCCTGTTTAGCAACTGAAATTGCATTTATCACTTCACTTGGTGTAGGTCCGAGACCCAGCGCATGACCAGTTTTCCAGGCGGGCAAACCTTGACTCCAGGGGGATCCATTCGCAAGCCTCACATTGCTAATGGTGGACCATGGGTGACCATAGGTGTCTTCTAGTACAAGACTTCTCTTCGTAAAAACTCTTGAATTGAAGTCGCAGCTAGCATTTACAGCCAATACCATTAACAGCAACAACTTCAGAATGGTTGGATTGTAACTTGCCATTGATGATGGGTAGTGAATTTTGCGACGGCAGCAACTTTAGGTGGCCCAATGGCTTACAGAAGCTTTATTTATACCCAATCTCAGAGGCAATATTCGGTCACGTAGGAACTGTTAAAGGCATTACTGGAAAATTGTAGCAGCTTAAAATTGCTCTTTAATTAATGACAACAAAATTAAACCAGAGTGGATTACTTTCTTTTTCATTTCATAATAAAATTCTTGGTTATCGGTTATGTTATATTGTATTCAAAGTATACCGTAATAAAATGAAGACTATTACCCAAGTATCATTTAAATACCTTTTAAACTGATAGATTAGTTTTCCTTAAAACGGATGGATAGAGAAACAGATGGAAAGCCAAAAATGGTCGAAGATGTGTAGGATTGGAGAGGTGTTCAAATAAAGTCATTTGTTTTTTTTTTTTTAATAACATACATAATTTGTAATAGTCACTTTTATGTTATAAGAAATAAAAAACTAGTTAAAATTTTTTTTTTATTTAAATGTGCTTCTTTGACGATTTTAATATTACATCATTTTTGCATAGGCTTATTTGTTAATATAATCTTTTCTAACAAGAAACATTTTATAATGCATATACAAAAATGTACAAAAATGATAATGTTGATTGGTGTGGAGGTTGTAAAATGAAATGTGATTTTCAGACTATAAAATATCATAAAAAATATTTCTTTATCCTCGAATGCATGTAAACAAATTTAAAAGTAAAAATCAGAAAAAATAATTACCATAAAAAATAACAGGGCTTACATTGATATCAAGTTTACTGATATCAACTTATCAATAAAATATAAGAAATTGAGCATCCAATTTAATTCTTTCACGAATAATTGACGCATAATTAAAGCCAAGTTTTTAGATAAAAATGAATTTAAAATAGTGAGAATTTCAGGTGTTGTGTAGCAGAGAAAATTTTTACAAATAATTAACGGCAAATTTTCCCCTGCCAACTTAATGCATATTTTCGAATGCGTTTCCGACGTTGGGGAAAAAAGAGAACACTTTCGGATACGGAAGCTGCTACTGTAAGAAATTTTCGTTGTATATACATATATATGTACGTATGTATACATACATACATATACACAACAAATCCATTAATTATTAACTTCAGCGTTTCCGACAAAAACGTTATAAAGCTGTAATTAGTATTCAAAGTTTAGTTTTCAAAAATATACTGGACCGGTAAATAACCGGTATTAAATTTTTCCCGCTTATGAAAATTAAGTTCCTCGAATTAGTCGTTATGGTATTTGTTTTGCTCTTTTCGAAGTTTTCCTGAAATAGCCCAAATAGCCGCTCGCGTTTAAAATATGTCTTCGTAATCCAAATCATCTGTTTTTTTCAAATTAATTGTATAACGAGAAAGAAAGCAACTTCGGCTGGCCAAAGTTTGTATACCCCAATAGCTTACAATTTGATCAGGAATATATAAAACATGTATACATATCATGAAAAATTCGGTTTTAGCATTTACCCATACATATTACATTAACAGATTTCGGTTAAATTTTTACACACATTTTTCCATTTTCCTCTACACTTAACGATCGTGTCTATGGCAGATGTAAAATATATAAATCCGATTTTCATAAAATTAAAACTGAAATTCTTAAATAATGAATTTATTTACTTATTTATGTATTTACAAAAAATAGCAATGAATCCGCAATTATTAACATAACATATATTAACATATAAGTACGCTTGCCTCTGCACGACAGAAGGAGTGTTTTTTTTATCGATATGCTCCGACTCACATCAGGTGGGCAAAGGCAAGGATAGGTAACTTAACAAATAACGCAGTTATTGTTAGTTATTGTACATGGAACAAAGAACACGGAAATTCATCTTACACACATTAAGGGCAAGTGGACAAAAATGAAGAGAATGCCTTACAGGGACCGAGAACCTTACTTTGCTAAGAGGTAGGTGGAGCAAATTTGTCCGTTTATCAGCTTAAACATAAACTTCGCACCGTGGCAGGTTCGGCGATCCTTTAGGGTCGGAAGGCTTAAGAGACGTAGCCTTTCGGCGTATGGAGGAAGAGGACGATGTGGGTCCCAACTTAACCCACGTAGAGCAAACAAAAGGATTTGTTTCTGAACAGATTCAATAAGGTCTTGATTCTTCGCATATTGGGGTGACACGAACACGAACAATATTCAAGAAGAGGACGAACGAGTGAGATATAAAGAATTTTTAAATAATAAGGATGATCAAACACCTTTGATCACCGCTTAACAAAGGCAAAATCCCCTCTAGCTTACTTAACAATGATACATTGCATGTTATTAAGGTCCGTTTGCAAAAGAGTATGTGAATGAGAATTCGTCAATGGCAAACATAGTTTGACGTCACCTGCGTACATCAACACATTTGAGTGTATAACCACTTCAGGCAAGTGGGTGATAAAGAGGCCGAACAGAAGTGGCCCAAGGTGGCTTCCTTGAGGAACGCTAGAAGTGACAAGAACCCGATGAGAGAGAGACGCTTAAAGACAACACGTTGAGTACGGTTGGATAAATATGTTGCAACCCATTTAGTCAATAAAACAGAGAAACCCAAAAGCATAAGTTTTTTTTAGTAGTAGTAGATGATTTACCGAGTCAAAAGCTTTGCTAAAGTCGGTGAAGATAACGTCCGTTTGGAAATTCGATTTGAAAGCGTTTCTGATGACAGCACAAAATTCAAGAAGATTTGTAGACGTTGATTTGTTTGTGGGACTAATTTGTCCATTTATTAGCTTAAACATTAATGGCAGGTTCGGCGATCCTTTAGGTTCGAAAGACTTGATACTTCGCATATTGAGGTGACCATACACACGAACAATATTCAAGAAGAGGACGAGCAAGTGAGATATAAAGAAGTTATGAAGTGTAAGGAGCATCAAACCAAAAACTTTGACCATCGCTTAACAAAGGCAAAAACCCCTCCAGCTTTACCAACAATGATACCAATGTGGTCATTAAATTTTAGAGTATGGTTAAACAGCACTCCGAGATCGTTACCGTGTAGATGAGTTCAAGATCGCTCGCATGTATAGAGTAATTGGCGTGAAGGCAAATTCCGGTAAAATGACATAAGTTTGCATTTGGAGTTGTTGAGAAAAAAGAGATTATTATTGCGCAGGGTTGCATGTTATTTAGGTCCGTTTGCTGAAGCGTATGTGAATGAGAATTCGTCAAAGGCAAACATAGTTTGACGACATCTGCGTACATCATCACATTTGATCCACTTCAGGCAAGACGTTGATAAAGAGGCCGAACAGAAGTGGCCCAAGGTGGCTCCCTTAAGGAACGCCAGAAGTGACAAGAACCCGGTTTGAGAGAGAGCACTTAAAGGCAACATGTTGAGTATGGTTGGATTAATATGTGTAAATCCAGCTAGTCACTAAACAGGGAATCCCAAAAGCATACGTTTTTAGGAGTCGTTGTTCATTTATCGAGTCAAAAGTTTTGCTGAAGTCGGTAAAGATAACGTCAGTTTGGGAATTCAATTTGAATGCGTTTGTAATGACAACACAAAATTCAAGAAGGTTTGTATACGTTGATCTGTTTTTCATAAAGCCATATTGAGAGGGGGACATAATTTATTGGCATTGCTGCTGCAGCTGCGCAGTAATCAATCATTCGAAAAAACTTGGGAATCGCTCAGTAGTTTTCAATGTCGGATTTACTGCCCTTTTTATGGAGAAGAATTATAAAAGATTCCTTCCAACTTTCAGGAAAAAACTAAAGCTGAAGGGACATTTGAAAAAGAATTGACAGAGGTCGACGTAAAGCACCAGTACAATATCTCAAAACACAGCTAGGAACGAGATCTGGGTCGGATGAGAAGGAAGTGTCTTAAGATTCTGAAAAACATTGTCTTCGCAAATAGTTGGCATGAAAATGGAATTACGATGTGGAAGAGAAGAAGGATATGAAGTGGTTGTATTGTAGCCAATGGATGAATAGGTAGACCGGAAAAATTTTGCGAATAGGTTCGCTATATCAGGCTCATTAGACGCGAACTCAGTATTGAGTTGAAGACAAGAAGTAAAAAGTACGGATCTTCGCTTTGAATTAACAAACGCGTAAAATTGCTTAGGTCTAGCCTGGAACTCAGTTCTATACCAGTTAAGGTGGTTTCTGTAGCATTCAGAATTGTGCGAGCTGTCAAATATCTAGAAAGGTCGACCTGGGACCCAATCCTGGCGAATTTCATGCAAAGTCTAGACTTCAGGTTTTTAAGATAAGAAAGTCGACGAGAAAACCATGAAGGCTTGTGGGACGCATCAGGTGAGGGAAAGGATGGGACGTATATGTCGAAAGCAGAATTTAAAGTATCATAAAAGCGCCTAACCATGTTAATTGGGTCCTTTATGGAATCTAAAAAAGTCCAATCAGCTAGGGACAGATAGAAATTAATGCCATTGAAATTAGTTTTACGAAAGCTGCGAAAAGTTGTTGGTTCAACTTCTGGACTAGGAAGTAGAGGAGACGATACTTCAAGAATTATCTTCAGTGTGGGTTGAGAAGCGTTTTCATGACAGGAGATAGGGTGAATTCTTGAGACAAGGGCGTTAGCAAACTCAGACGCAAAGATAAGGTCCAAGATTTAATCACCACAATTCATAAAGTGATTCAATTGCCCCAAAGAAAGGTCAATAAGGCCATGAAATAAATCATGAGGTGCAGTGGGAACAAGAAAATTAGTGTCAGGTGATGGCATCCAAGATATGGAGGGAAGGTTAAAATCGCACATAGCTATCAAATGTTCATTAACACCCAAAGTTGAGTGAATTACCTGGAGTAAAGACAGGTGCTGAAGATAAATAGCCGCGTCAGACCGGGGTGGGATGTAGAGCATGAGACATAGAGAAAATAGTCGTGAACTTGAATGCGAGCCGCAACAAACTCCAAAGTATTATCTGAGTAGGTTATGGGAACCAGTTCAGAAGTTAGGTCAGATTTCACAGCAATAAGAAAGCCGCCGCCAGTACGCACGCTTGTAGATAATATAGTTGCCAGCGAATAATTCACAATCAGAAACAGAGGAATTAAGCCACGTTTTAGTGAAAGCGATAACGTTGGAATTAAATGAGACACTATTAGCATGCAGCTTGGTAATTTTCCCTAACAGACTATGAGCATTCTGATAGTGCAAAGAGAACGAGTTGGTTAGTTTTTTGGTGGCCTAGTTGAGGGAGTCAGAGGCACTCCAGCCCGAGGGTTACTCTTGTGAATTTTGAGACGGAGAATTCAGTGCAAGAGACATTCAATTTGTTGCTCAAGTGAGTAGCGACTGGCTGCAAGGTCGGAGATGCGACGACCACGGCTGGTCCGGGGCAAGGGGTCACGTTCTTGACCAGACGCAGTGTCATCGGCAGCTGAGTCATCGGCAACACCCGTGGTATCACCATTGGGTGTGTTGCGCGGACTGAACAGCAGAAGAGATTATTAGAAAAAGCTGCCATATTGATATTTGGTGTGGTACTTATCAGTTTCATATTTCTGAAATAAATTTCCGGTTTCTGAAAACGGCTTGCTAAATCTTTGAAATCAGCCGCCAAAGATTGAAACTCCAGATGAGTTTGCCTCATAAAAATCCGCATTTCAGATTTAATATGTAAGCAGCTTGAGAACGTCCAGTCCAATCCAGCGTGATCCCGTATGCGGTCAGCGATAAACGGCCAATATGCCCAAGGGTGCGCGGCGTTGGTGAACAGCCAAAAATAAACAGTGGCCTGCCGCGAAGTAATTTTGCGGCCATGTGGACAATCCGTGACACAACAGGTTGACATTATGTTGAATTATTGATAAATTCGTAATAAGGCAATTAAATTGTGTGGCGAAGGAAACGATTAAAGCAGAAACGGAGCAAGAAAAAATAAGCTTTTCTCTAAGCTCTCGAAATTATGAGTTTGTGTGATTGTTCGCGATATGCAGGTCGCTTGCAGCAACAATAATGAATCCGATGCAGCGGTAAACGCACAGCACAAGAAAATAAAAGCAAAAGGCGTGTTGAAAATACTAATTTTCGCCGAGTTTGTTTTCGGAGATTAAAGTCACTGTCTTTATATATGATAATCAAGATGTTTAGGGTAAATAAAGATCACCGAAACACTGATCACTTGCCAAAGATTTGGGCTTTGTAGAATAAATATTCACGGTGAAAACATTGAGCGAAGGTAGGCAAAGGAAAAACACGTCCGAATCTGTTTTAATTTGGCCACTATAGTTATGATCTTCTGTACTAGGTCTTCATCTACCATTTCTTGGTTACTAGTAGTTTAGAATTGTCGTGAATTTTCGTCTAGATTGAGTTCAAAGAGACTAGAGTGTCTGACCCCTTCCTAGCCAACTCGCAAGCTTTCTGATTTCCGGGAATGTTGCTGTGTCAGGGTACCTAAACTATTTGTACCCCACTAGTGTTGACGTAGTCCTTGCTGTTGCGAGAGATTTTATGAGAGTTCTACAGCTTTACTCAGTACTGCTATGTGGAAGGACTTTTCTACTCCGCAGCTTTCAGCAAAGATTTTGGCCCCTACCCCTCAGCTCATCCGCGATTGGTTATTATTTGTTCAATATTGCCTGTAAGTCAAAAAATTTTAAAAAATTTTATGTAACATTAAACGAATAAAGCTTGACTTTGAATGCACATACCTTCTAAAAAAAAGAACATACAACAATTTGGGTTGTGGATTCGGCATTTTTGGAAAATTTCTGTCGGATAATGGCCTTTTTGATTTTTGCGAGGCAGTACAGTGCGTCGGTGTAGCGTTATTTCCCCATTGTCGGCATCGAAATTTCATAGACTCTTATTTCTTTTAATAACCAACTCATCTTTAAGTAATAGTTCATATAAATTGTGTTTACGTGAGGGGCCCACTGTGCCGCCTCTGCTCAGGAGCGAGCTTTCGGTCTCCGGCTTGCTCTCGTTTCCCGAGTACCGACGATCTCCCGCTCCCGCTTTAACGAGGCAAAGCGACCGGGAGATCGGTTCTAAGCTTAGATTTAGTTTCGATTTAAGCAGTCTTATGTATGCAGCGGAATAAAGCTGACGCTGAAAACCCCCACGACGCCCCCGCCTTTCATTTCGAACCCCGACGGGTTATTTCTTCGTTTTGCGCCGTGGGACAAATTGGCCACCAGAAAACAGGATTTTCACCTGGCAGGATTCGCCCCCCCAAACATTTGGTCCTTCGAGCCGGATAATACGGAAGGATATCCTCCAAATCACCGGCATATCCGCCAAGCTAAGTACAACTTTTCCTTCTTCGCCTATCTTCACTGTCGACCTGCAACAGTGGGCCGAACACACAATTTCGGTCGCACTCTTGCAAAGATTTCCTTCTTTTGCGTGTCAACTCCCAGTCCGAGTTTTCCTGACACCAAGGCAGTGAAGAATTACCATTTCCATTCGCCTCCGTTCCGCGAAAATTTCCATCGGCGACCGCTTGTGTGCGTTGCCATTTTCCTCGTCGTCTCTTCCATTTTCCGTTGCCCATCAGCTTGCCAACGGCCGAGGCGTATATGTAGCCATACAACGGCGAACTTTTTTTGCACATACATGTGTACATATGTATGTACAACGATCCGTGCATAGACAGTGAACAGTGAAATAAGTGTAGCAGACAAAAGGAATTATTATATATATATATATATTATATATATATATTATATCGGGCCGCTGGTGTGCGCTGTTTTCGGGAGTTTTACTCTGTTCGCAGAACAGTCCACCGCTGCCGCCAGATTTGTTTTCCTGACTTTTTGTGCCGTCTTCATACACAATTTTCTGTTCGCGCAGCTTAATACAGTCCGCTCCTCGACGCTCCACTGTGCCAACACAAGCTCCTACCTATACTCCAACTTCTTAATTATATGCATGTATGATATTTTCTACCTTCGATTTCAGAAACCTACAAAAACCCTCTGATATTATAAATAATTATGATTAATTAAATCTAAAGTACGCAAAGCGCCACCAATAAAGGCCCAACGCAGACGCGAGTGTTTAATTCCATTTCAATTTCGCCGCCGCAGAAGCCGTGTTGTTGTTGTTGCCGTTTTCGTTTCTTGGGGCCCTCACATAGGCATCGCTTGCCGTCGGCATATCGCCGCGAGCTTTTAAGTCCAGCTCTTCGATTAAACAATTAAACAATTTGCGGCTTGCAGTTGATGACATTAACATTTGTTATACAAGTACAAGCATAACCGACATCCAAATTCAATCAACGCAGGTGCGACTGCGCTTGTTCTGTTTATTTATTATTTTGTACCCACTTCTCAACGGTCGAGGCCTATGTGCAGCCCCATATACACATACACACACACACGAATGCTAACATCTTGCACATCATAATTCCGTGCATATAAAAACCCCACCGTGAACAGTGAAATCGTGTTGCGGGAAAAAGGGGCATAATAAATATCGGACAGCCGGTGTGCACTTGTTTCGGTAGTTCACTCTGTTCGCCGAACAGTCCGCCGCTGCCGCGATATATTTTTTGTCGTCTTTTTGCCATGTCCATACCAAATATTCCTGTTCGCGGAGTTCAATACAGTCCACTTCTCGACGCTCCACTGTGCCCGTACACATTGTTCCTATTACATGCATGCCCATATATTTCCAATATATTTTCGGCCAACGACTCCAGGAACTAATCCCGATACTATAATTTCAAAATTCAAAGTGAACGAAACAATTAGCAACAAAACACAAACGCAAGCGTTTTTAATTGTTTTCAACTTAGTCGCCGCAGCGGCCGTGTTGTTGTTGCCGTTTAGTTCTTTGGGTCCCACACATAGGCGCCGCTTGCCGTCGGCTAAACCCAGTGAGCTTTTTGTCCACGACCAAAAGCTGATGTTTTGATTCCACCTTTCCAGCGCTGAAATAGTTGAACATCTGCGGTTGATAATTTTCGAAATTAACCAATAGTTCAACACCAACCAATAAATCCAGAATTTTAATTTAATCCCGCACGGAAGCGACCGCGATTATTTTTCCCCATTTATTCAACCTAGCCGCTGCAGTGGCTACGCTGTTGTTGATGCCGTTCGGGTTTTCTTAGTCCCGCACCTACGCACTGCTTTGACGACGGCATAACCCACTGAGTTTTTATCCTAAACAGAAGCCAAGGTTTTATTTCCACCATTTCGGCTCTTAAATATTAATATTAAAAAAAATTCAACCTCTTCGTCGGACAATCTGTCCGCTCCAACGCCTGCACTCCAGCGGCAACAATTAAATTGACTCTGCCGCCACAATTCATTTTATTTAAATCGGCGCTCAAATTATTTCGGCATTCCGTTATTGTTCTTTGTAATTTTTTTTAACTACGGCCAACCTCTGGCCCAAATTTTTCCGCCCGGGACTAGTGTAAACGAATTTCCAATCCGCATCTCCGTCGCCGTCCCAGCTGATTCCGAGGCCCACTACCGTAATTCCACGAGCAGTTAACAAATTTCCGTGAATTCTTCTTCGAGACTCACTTATTCCACCGCAGAAAGATGGCTCAAACCGCAGTTGACATTGCGTTAAGAAAGTTTATTGGCACAACTGACCGGGTAAATCACTTTGTGTCACACATTCACACTTCCGCCACTTCCGAATCGGCAAATTTTTCTCCCTTCATAATCCAAGTCCATCGCAAGCAAATTGGAGCCTTGTGGGAAAAGGTGGAAGAGAGCTACGAGAGCTGCACCGATCTTTTTTCCGTGTCCGCTGATAGTACGTCCGCCGCGACAGTGCTTGAATCCAAATACAACGATTGTTACTCCGTCTATTCAAGATGTGTTGCCCAACTTCAAGAAACAGCAGAGAAGGACGCCTCCCAGTCCACTCAGACTTCCGACAGCTTGCCACCACCCCCTTCCGAGGGATGTTCTCTGCCACCGGTGGACACTGAAGTTTTCGATGGTGACTATCTTCGGTGGCCCACGTTCAGAGACCTATTCACTGCGATATATATTCACAACTCGCGTCTCACCCCGGTGGAGAAACTGTTCCACCTACTATCCAAAACAACTGGCGATGCGCACACCATTGTTTCCAAAGCCCCGCTCACAAATGACGGGTTCGTCTCAGCTTGGCGAAGCCTCACCGACCGCTTCGAGAATCGGCGGTTGTTGGTCAATAGCCAGTTGAAAATCCTTTTCAACATCCAGGCTATCTCCTTAGAGTCCGGAGACGCGCTGAAAGAACTACAAGGTACCATCCAAAGCTGCCTGGCAGCCTTAGAGATGTCTTCGATTCAAGTCGAAGCTTGGGATTGCATCCTGGTCTACATGGTGTCCACCAAGCTTCCCAAAATCACACTTTCGCTGTGGGAGCAATCCATACACAATAAAGCCGAAACTCCAACTTGGAAAGAGCTAGACGCGTTTCTGACCGAACGCCATCGTACACTGGAGGCCATCGACGACGTCACGCCTGCCAGTTCAGGGCATTTCCAGCCGAGGTCGGCTACTAAGAGCACCCCACAGGCCCGCCTTCATTGTTCCGAATTCAGGGTGATTCCAGCACCCAGAAGGTGTGACCTGTGTTCCGGGAAAAGCCACCCCCTGCGTAAATGTCCCCGTTTTCTCGAGATGACCGTATTCCAGCGGTCAAATATCGTCCGAAGAAAGCAACTCTGCTTGAATTGCTTGGGACGAGGTCACCAGTTGCGGGATTGCCCAAGTTCCTACTCCTGCCATACGTGCCGCAGACGGCATCACACCTTGCTGCATCCCAGCAACGGTTCCTCCACCGTTCCGATTACTACTGAACCTTCGAACCCAGTAACCGCATCGATCCCAAGAATCTCGTCGTTCTCCGCTCGAGTTTTAACTTCCAATTCCGCCAATTACTGGGTTCCATACGATGGCATCAAAAGCAGGCGTACCACAGGCACTCACTCCTACAGCTGCCGAGTCTGCAGCGGAATCCATCCGCTTCGAAAATGCCAAAAGTTCCTCATGCTTAGTGCTGAGAAGAGGCTCAGCACGGTGTCCATCAACAGTTACTGTTCCAACTGTTTGGCACACGAACATTCCCAAGGCAAGTGCCGTAGTGGTGACCGATGCAAGACGTGCAATCAAAATCACCATACGCTCCTGCATATGCCTGGAAGTCCAGTTCCAGCACCCCGATCGCAGCATCGGATCACATCGTGCTCCTAACTCGCGTTGTACTGACCACTCTTCTAACTGATATATGTTTTCCAGAAGATGCCTTCGCTTCGCACTACGCAAAAGTTTCGGGGGCAGACGTACGAGAGGTCCAGTCCAACCAATGCCGAGTCTGCCCCTGAACTTCATCCGCTTCGGACGTCGACGTCTCTCCAGGACTATTCGCCACTCCCCGGCATTCCTCAGCCACTCCACGGCATTGTTTTCCGCCGCTCGCCAGGATACCCTGATGACCGCGGCAACGACCATTTAGCAATCCGAGTGATTGCAAGGGGGGGCAGGATGTTTACGTGAGGGGCCCACTGTGCCGCCTCTGCTCAGGAGCGAGCTTTCGGTCTCCGGCTTGCTCTCGTTTCCCGAGTACCGACGATCTCCCGCTCCCGCTTTAACGAGGCAAAGCGACCGGGAGATCGGTTCTAAGCTTAGATTTAGTTTCGATTTAAGCAGTCTTATGTATGCAGCGGAATAAAGCTGACGCTGAAAACCCCCACGACGCCCCCGCCTTTCATTTCGAACCCCGACGGGTTATTTCTTCGTTTTGCGCCGTGGGACAAATTGGCCACCAGAAAACAGGATTTTCACCTGGCAGGATTCGCCCCCCCAAACAAATTGAAACAAATAAATTAATTAATAAAAAAAAAATAATAATAAAAAATAAATTTAATTTGTTGTATTATTTTGTATAATAATATTAAGAAATATTAAGATGAAACATTCATTCTTCACATAGCGGTGCACTAATGAACAGAAACCACAGAACAGAGATGCATAACATAAAAGCACGAATTTTCAGTAGAGAAGTAAAGTGTTTAAAAGAAAAAATTTCTAGATGATAAAGTTTGGATTGCATACGTTTTCTTGTTGTTAGTTAACGAACATATTTTGAGAGCATTTATCCGACATTTTCAAGTAATTTTTAAGCCCTTTTCGAGTTCCTCATAATATGAAACCTTCATTTCATCCGAGGGATTATTGTAAAAATGGTCTTTTTAATGCTGACTGGGAAGTGACATCTGCGTTGCAATCTTGTGACTAAGAACATAATAAATACCCTGAACGGGTATAAATATTCTACAAAAGCGAAACTTTTCGGTCGGCTGCATGGTCACCGGCGCTCCTATCGGAAACAGCGTCTGCACTATGCCTTCCATTGTCCGTCGGGGCTGTACTGTCTTCTTTCAATTCCTTGACCACCATCCTTTAGGCACCTCTTCGCAGGAAACATTCTATCTTCGCATCCCTTATGCCCGTTTTGAGAAACTTGCTTGCAATTTTGTAAGCCTCATTGCGCTCGGCGACTCGCGAAGCTGCCGACAGGTGTGAAGGCCACTGGCCTCTGGGTCCTCCAAACGCCGCATGCTCTTGTCGCAAGCATGCTGCATTAGTGCGTTTTGAGTCTCTTTGGCTCCACCCGGTGCTTCCAGCGCTCTGGACTCCTGGATGCAAAAAGTGTCCGATCGGTTCGTTTTGATGGGTTGCGGTACCGGGCGCGTGTCTCTTGCAGACTTGCCTACTGAGTATAGGATCGCCTCGTGATCGCCCCCTGTGTATGCGTCGCTGGCGTTATGGGCAATTGCAGTACAAACATAGGTCATGTCGATGATCGCTGAAGGTTTGCTGCACTCCGTCATTCAGCAGCACGATGTTCGTCGAGTCATACAAAGTCGCCTACGACTATCACGTTGGACCTACCATGTAGATCGCAGCTCAGGTCGTTTAGGAATCCCAGATCTAGATGCACTCTCCAATTATTAACATCTGTTTGTAAATCCGACGGGCAGGCGACGTCCTTGTATTGAACGCATAGCTTGACATCATCAGCGTACATAAGTACTCTAGAGTTAGTCAAAACTTTGGTTAGGTCGATTATAAATAATGTAAACAATCCAAATGGCTCCCTTGCGGGATGACAGAAGTAACATTGGATACATTATTCTTAAAAGGACTTTTAGCATCCTGCCATTCAGATAACTTAAGATCCAACTAAGAAGATCAACTGGAAACACATTAAATCGAGTTTTGTAACAATGAGAGAATGGTTAACAGACTGAAATACTCCTCTGAAATCAGTATAGATTACCTCTTTATGAAAGTTATTATATAAGCCCTTAATATAGGAAAAGAGCTGACATCAAGAAATAACTGATCTAAAAAGGTGCTACCAATGGGGAATTATTACGTTTTCGAAAAGTTTTGGAATGGCCGACAACTTAAAGATTTCTATATAATTAGAAGAATAAAAAAACGAGGTGGCAGATTTGTAAAGATAAGGTAAACAATTTCAGAAGGGGATAGCATAGGGCGTCGGCACAACACCTGAGCACGCAGCCAGGAATCTGGCGAATAAACTGCCTTGACACGATGAAGAAGCAAAATAAAAAAACCTTCGTTTAAGCTAGGACTGAAAACTAAGTACGATTTGGGTATGACTATGGAATGAGTCTGATTTGAATCCAAAGAGTTGTATAAGTTGTTTGAAGAAATAGATCGGCTATTGCGTGATCATTACTTGCGGTAGTATTTTCAAATGAAAGCGATGAAGGATTTGTTGTAGGCTTAGGTTTAGTGTTAACAAAATTAAAAAAAAAAAAAAACAGTTGTGGTTCCTGTGAGAACTGGACCCTGCAACGAGTCAAATAGTCTTTATAACACTAACGATCAGCACTGTAAAGCCTGACCGACCCCATAAATAAGAGAAAAGGGCAGATTTATTTTAAATTTAGCATTTTTTATTTTTAAGTTGGCTCATCTATTTAGTAAACCACGGAGGCTTACTCGAGATTGGCGGGAGATTAGATTAGGAGAGTATTGGTGGAATTGTTTGAGGACCAAATAGCCCCCGGGGTGTTAAAATCTCCTTGGACTACCAAATGGACAATGGAGGAATGTAAGAACAAGTAATATAAATGGAGTTACCATTGACCGATAGCTTCAGACAGAGGAATTTAACATTCTTGCATTTTTCGAAAGTTATTAATTCTGACGCTAGTGTCGAGTCGACCGCTATTAGGACTCCACCCCCACGACTGATAGGTCGATCGAGCCGATATACTGTTAACACAGCTGGAAAGCTACGGAGCTCAGAAGCACAATAGCCTGGGAACCAAACGAACACGAAAACACTTTAGTGAGCTTCCTACGTAAGCCTTTTACATCCTGATAGTATATACCAAGAAAGTAGGTTAGTTTAATGGATCGGGATTGGAAGACGTAGATGGGGTGATCGGTATAATCGGGCCTGGGAAGAGTTATTCCTCCAGACCGCGATAGTATCTTCCGATGTTTGAGCAGGGGAGAGCCACGAAACAAATATATGTCTCACAGGTGGGAGATCCCGCAGCATACCTACGTTTATCATATAAATGCCATGGAGTTAATGCTGAGGTCGAGGGCTGTGCCGAGGGAGGCTGCTGCTGAGAGCTCGTTGCGAATTGTTGGGATCCGCCTAAGTGCTATCCACTCAGTTAATAACGTCAGGCTGTTTAATTGATTATCGAGAGGCAAGAATATATAACATATCAGTTTTACGAAAGGGTTAGATTTAAAATAAATCAATAAATTAATAAATGATCAAATAATAACTGTTCCAAGACTTTTGTGTCACGAAATTTGGTCGGTTTCGAATAAAGTAAAATTGTCTTAAATTTGTAAACCAAAATAACAAAAAACTAGGACAATTTTATAGAAAAATATTTAATTCACCTATATTAAAAAAAAAATAATTCATTAAAATAATGTATACGCATAATGTATAGAATTCAAAGTTCAGATTTATAACTGTGTCAACTCTTATGTGCGTCACTGTAGCTGATATGGGTACGATCGAAAACAAATTTCTTCATGTCAGCAATAAATTAATCTCATTTTTAAATATAATATGTATCCAGTTTCATGGCGAACAGGACATTTCGAACGAAATAACTGCAAAGAACATGATGCACATTTGTGAGGCGCAGACGCACAATTAGATTTTATATATTTTTGAAAGGAATAGTAGGAAGTATTAGCGACATAATAAAATGAATGAGAGATATATATTCCCTATATAACGCGGACCACAGCCGTAACAATAACCACTCTCTCGCTGGCTGACTTTCGGGTCCGATCACAATTCTCTCTGACTGACTTTCGACAGAAGATATCTTATACCCTTTCAGCGTATTATAATTTTAGTCAGAAGTTTGCTCCGCAGTGAATGAGACATTTCCGACCCTATAAACATGGGTAGATCGACTCGTCTGTTAATGTTGATCAAGAGTTTACATACTTTATATGGCCGAATATGACACCTTTACTGCGTAGCAAACGTCTAATAAGGGGTAAGACCACCCTGAAATACATAATTTTGATGCCGATATTCTTAGATTCATTTTAATACATCGGGCTTAAAACTATCCCGTTATTTTACAGCTGCAGATATACCTTCTATATACTATTATAGAAGGAGTCGTTTCCGACCCTATAAATTATATTCTTGATCAGGATCAACCGAGTCGATCTAGCCATGTCCGTCTGTCCGTTTCTCCACAAACTAGTGTCTCAGTTTTTAAGCTATCTGAATGAAACTTTGCAGTTAGTCTTCTATATACTCTTACTCGTATATATAGCTGCCAAGGGAAGAAACAGAAAATTTTTAGAAAAAATTCTATACATTTTCCAGTTATCCATAGATTTTCATCAAATTTGCGATGTAGCCATTTTGTATTATTCCAAAATTTCGATTTAAATTTTATAAAAATCGGACTGTTATATCATATAGCTGCCATACAATCGATCGGTACATATAGATGGAAATGCAACACCGTGACTGTAAAACGGTAACTGTAAACCTGTAAATTGATAGCTGAAGGTAATTTAAGTAGGCATTGAATTAATTCCTAGCGATCGAACTAAAATCTGCAAGGGTATACAATCTTCGGCTTGCTGAAGTTAGCTTCCTTTCTTGTTTATCTTCTATGGCGTTTTTCTCAAAACTCTATTCTTTGGAACGGTGTACATAATTTCTTAAAGATTTCTTAAAATTTTTTACACAGTTTCCACATAACATTCTTTATGGTGTAAGTTTTATTCCATATGATTTTTTTAGGCTATACATTTTTTAAGTACAAATCTCGCATAAAAAATATATTTTTTTTTTTTTCAAAGTACTCCCATTTGCTCAAACAAAAATTTTTTAACAGCTACGTCATGCTGTAGATATATTTACTGTAGTAGTAGTTTAAAAAAATTTTCGTTGTAAGATAAAAATTGTGCTGAGCAGCATATACATATACCATACGACCGTTCGCTATAAAAAGTAGCTTATGACACTCGCTATATTTCCGTCATTTGTAAATATTCTTTCTTCTTCCAGTGGTCTAACCCCTGAAAATTATAATACCCTTTAAGGATTTTAAACCATCTTCCTAACAAAGTAGTGTAAAAATGGAAATTTAACCTGCAACTAAAAATATTTAATAATATCTTCTGAATTAGTAACAAACAATAAATTACAAATAATCCATTAGAATTGTACTATTGCAATGTATTATTTATTTAAGAATAACAATCTTTTAATCTACGTATATTCATTCGAATGTGTTTCAATCTGATTTAATGCAAATAAATATCTTAATTTTAAAGTTGTAAATTACTATCAAATTTAACATTATATGCTAAGCTTAATTTGTTAAATAAAAAATGTCAATTGTATATAAATGTAACTTTTATAATGGGCTTCATTCTTCACGACCAAAGGCAGACATTTTATTATCCAAAAAAGGAAAGGAATTGCAATTGAATGTAGAGTAATTTTCTTCAGCTACTATTTTTCAGTTATGCTTTAACAACTCCTACGTGACCGAATATTGCCTCTGAGATTGGTTGCCGGGTATAAATAAAGCTTCTGTAAGCCATTGGGCCACCTAAAGTTGCTGCCGTCGCAAAATTCACTACCCATCATCAATGGCAAGTTACAATCCAACCATTCTGAAGTTGTTGCTGTTAATGGTATTGGCTGTAAATGCTAGCTGCGACTTCAATTCAAGAGTTTTTACGAAGAGAAGTCTTGTACTAGAAGACACCTATGGTCACCCATGGTCCACCATTAGCAATGTGAGGCTTGCGAATGGATCCCCCTGGAGTCAAGGTTTGCCCGCCTGGAAAACTGGTCATGCGCTGGGTCTCGGACCTACACCAAGTGAAGTGATAAATGCAATTTCAGTTGCTAAACAGGCGTCAGCTAACGTCTTAATAGCACAACAGCATTTACAGGCAGCTAAAGAGAATGTATTAAATCAGCAACGTATAGCTACAGAAAAACAAACGCAGGCCGTAATACTGAAACAAAAGTCGCAGGCGGCTGCTGCTCTTCAACGCTCTGAGGCCATTCAAAGAACACTCGCGGCGTCGAAGGCTGCTGTCGCTCACGCAGCTGCCCATGCCACCGCAGTAGAGGTTCACAAGACAGAGACGGAGGCAGCCAGGCTTGGTCACCTTGCCCGAAATGCACATACGAGCGCTAACCATCCGCTTCTCCTGGCAAACAATCATTTTTCTGGTACTAAATTAGAACCCATTGGCTACGGGGCGTGGCTAGCAGGTAGCATAGCTGAAAAGCCATTGAAAGACTGGTACTAAGATACTACGAACTGGTTTGATTTTCTACTTAAAGCTGACAATAAACATGGTTTAAATTTAAAGAAACATGAATGTGAAGTTTATTATATATTTCTGAATAAAAGAACTAAAGAAACAACTGTACCGCTCTTATCATGCCTGTTCAACCACTTATGATCATTAACAAATAATACATGTGTTAAGAATTTAAAATTTAAATTCTTAAGGGTTATACTGTTTCGAATCCAACTCGTTTCAGCCGTTTGAAAGAAATACAAACCCCTATGAATGAAAGCATTTTTCAATAAAAATTCTAAATGAATTTGGTTACATAAATTATGCCATGGAAAATTGATCATTTACCCTTGTAAAGACATATGTGGTATATTCCTCGAACTTTCCAAATTTAAAACCGAAATTCTGAAACAATCAAAATTGACAAAAAACTAGAAACGAGGCTGTCTTCGAAACTCTGAAGTTTTTATACACATAGAGTTTACAATTGGATCATTAAAAATTAATCCAATTTGATCAAATAAAAAGAAAAAAACAGTAATTTTATAAAACATTAATTTGATCAAATAAAAAAAAAAACAGTAATTTTATAAAACATATATACAATTAAATTTACCAGTCATATTTATCGTTGTACAATTACAGTATGACAATCACAGTTTAATTGTATGATAAAATCATAAATGGCTACATCTCAGAGTAGATGAATATATGTCGAAAAACAGCGGTCAACATTTTATCCCATATATGATATGTGATACGATTTTATATACCCTTGTATTTGTGAAGGAGTCATCGGCATCAACAGCCGAGCCGATCTAGCCACGTGCATCTGTCCGTTTCTACGCAAACTAGTCTCTCAGTTTTAAAACTATCTCAATTAAACTGTTCAGTTAGTCTTCTGTACAATCTCACTCATATATAAGTCGGAACGGGTCGGATCATAAAGCTGTCAAAGGAACAATCGGAAAATTTGAAGAAAAATTTTAGCAGTTGCGAAAACATTTTGTTTGAAATAGTAACGCAATAATCTTAAAATTTGGACGGGAAAAACAGCTGACATCTGTACGAGTTGTTCAATACATCTTGGCGAACATTTGCCACCGAAAACAGATGATTGCAATTTCAACTATTAAGAATTATCTTTTTATGGCCAAAAATAATTATACCTTTGATTATGCAATAATTCAGTAACTCATTAACGTTCTTAGGTTGTAGCGGGCCAAGATTTAATCAGTCCTTATTAACAAAACTAAGCCAAATTAAACTCGTTTTGTCCATAGCGTAAACAAAAGCGACCAAAGGGGAGTTTAATAATGTGAAAGGTTAGACACGACAATCAAAACACTTCCTCTTTATTTAACTCGCAAAACCAGAATGTTATTTTCTCGGTTAATATGATCTTTACCTAGGTTTATATAACATAAGTTTAACAGTGTGACAATTCAGCCATTCTGACTATCTGGTCCCCTGACCCTTGATCCATGTTTCGTTTGAAATAAACATTTTTTTAACAATTTATTGGATAACAGTAGCTTAGTTCATATCTCTTAATGACTTTCTTCGTTTTCCTATCCAAGGTTATATGTTTTGAGCACTCCGAACACCCCTGTATGGATTTCGAAAAACTTGAAAACCTTCAACACCCTTTAATAAGAACCTATCATTACAAAGCTCTTTAGCTATTACGTACGGGCCTTTGTTCTTTGAGATTAACTTCTTAGTAACTCCCGCAGTAATGTTAAAATTTACCATTACGTAATCTTCTTTACTATAATCTTTTGGCTCTTTCTTTGTTTTATGAAAATATGTTTCGTTATACGCCAGTGCACGATTTGCCAGTTTTTTATTTGTTTCGTTAATTTCTTCAAATTTTTCCCTAAATTCGTCAATAATTTGACCTTATATAGCAAATATACCGAATAGCATATTCATAGGAAGTGCATAATACTTCGGTGTATAGTCTTATAGAGTGCATATTCTACTTGCTTGATAACATTATCCCAGTGTACCATACAATTTGCAGGCTAAGGTAATTTCGCTTTCATTGGTCCTATGGGCCTGTTAATGCGTTCCACTTGTCCTTTTGCTTCCGCAGAACCTGTCGCTATCTTCAAATGTGTCTTATTAATTTCTGTTATTAATTGTGCGAATTTATTAGATGTAAAACACCTGCCTATATCTGAAACTACACATTTGGTTTTGCTATCCGCCCTGAAATAATCGTCTAAAGCTTTTAGGACTTCTTTTGAGTTTCTCGTTTTTGTTGAATATAGTCTAACGAATTTCGTGAACCTATTTACTATTAGAAATATATATTTATTTGACTTATCTCCTTTTGGAATGCTGTGGAGGAAACCTTCTGATTTTCCAAAGTTTTGAGAAAATGCTACACATTTTAGGCAAATCTCTATAGATTGAATTTTTCCTTGACGTTTTTAAAACAATAACTTCTCGAAACCGCTAATATCACCTTATTCATTATGGTATTTATGCAAGACGTGATTTTCCATGTCTTCAGGGACAAAAAATAATTAACGATCGTCGTTAATTTTTCTGTAAACAATATCATTTCTGATATCGAATAAGTTGTGTTGATTTCTTTCTAATTCTTTCTTAACTTGTTGTATTTTTAAATCTTTTAATTGACAGAATAAAATATTGTCTTCCAAATTTGTTGTTTCTACGATTAAAATATATCATTTTCTTAGAGCATCTACGTGTTGCATCTTTGTCCCGGATCTGTGAATAAGTTCATAATCATAATTTTGAAGTTCAAGTGCCAATCGGGTGATTCTAGGATCTAGTTCGTTAAAGAATTAAAATCGGTTATTATTTTTAAATTTCTGATATATACAAAAAGATTCCAAATCCATGCAGGTCGTAGATAATGGTCAGACTTTCCAGCTCAAAGCTCTGATACTGTGCCTCAGTCTCTGTACTTCGCTTTGAAAAATAAAATAATGGTTGGAATTTTCCATCTCCCTTTCTTTACATTAAAACCACAACAAAAGCCCATAGAACTTGCATCGCAGTGCAATTTAACCTTATCTTTGTCATTATATTTAAAAACCGGTGCCTCTTTAAATTTTTAAATAAATAAATAAATTTTAATAAAGAGTTTAGCTTTCTTTCCTCAAAAGAAAATTCTTTGTCTTTTTTTTAAATGTCGCAAAGTGGCTTAGCTAACGTAGAGAAATCTTCTAAAATAAAAACATAATCCTAAAAAACTTTGGACGTTTTGTACTTTTCAAGGAATTAGAATGATTGTAATTGCATCAGTAGCCCTGTCATCTGCAGTAATTTCGTTTTCAGTAATGAAAAGTCCCAGGTACTTTATGCTGGATTGCATGACCTCACATTTGTCCATAAACAGTTCTAACTCATTATTGACCAGGCACATCTATTAGTATGCTTAAATGTTCTTCCATGTTTGCTATCATTTTGTCGTCCATGTATATGATAACTTTATTTTCTATTGTTTTTTTCACCAGTACAATAGGAGAAGCATATTCTGATCCACTGATTCTTAATATGCCCATGTCTAAATATGCGTCTAGTATCTTTTGAAGCTCTTCCTTTTCATTAAAAGAATGTCGCCTGGGTGAGAAACGGCTTTGATTTGTCTAAACTAATTTTAATTTCGCATCTGGTAAAAGGAGCAACTGCAGGTTATTATAATTTCAGTCAAAAGTTTGCAACACAGTGAAGGAGTCATTTCCGACAGCATAAAGTATATCTATACTAGATCGGCTTCACCAGCTGAGTCAATCTGGCCATGTCCATCTATTCGTCTGTCCGTCAATCCGTTTCTAGGCAAACTAGTGTCTCAGTTTTTAAGCTACCTGAATGAAACTTTGCAGTTAGTTTTAATATACTCTCACTCGTAAACATGTCGGAACGGGCCAGATGGAATAGGATTGGAAAATTTTAAGAAAAGAAATTATAACTTCTTCAGTTTTTAACAGATTTTCATCAAATTTGAGATATAGTCCTTTTGTATTATTCTGAAATTTCAAATTTAATTTTAGGAAAATCGGCCAACAATATCATAAAGCTGCCATAGAAACTTTAAATATAGAGGAAAATGCTAAACTAGGAATGTAAAGCTCTAACTGTAAATATATAAGTATAGGTGAGTGTAATGTGTGCAAGAATTACTTCCTTGATTTTTAACATAAGTGTATATGAATTAATTATTTATAATCGAATTCCAATCTGCAATGATATACAAGCTTCGGCGTGCCAAAGTTAGCTTCCTTTCTTGTTTGTTTTGCGGCATCTCATCAAAACATTGATTGATTCTTTCTTCATTTTATAAAGATGTTTTTCATTTTCGAACAGTTTTCCTTAACAGTTTCATTTTCATTAAAATTTTCGCTGGAATCGTAATTGGCTACTACGGCAGTCGCTAGTTGATAATTTTCCTCAGATAGCAAATTCACATAATTTCATTATTAATATCTCCATCAATACCAAGGATTAATGCTTAAGCCAGAATGATTCATAAAATCCCTTCCTAGGACTGCATCATGCTTCATTGACTCATTAACGACAACAATAATTTCAAATTTGTATTTTATTTTTTCTTTTATAATGAAACAAAAAGTTTTTCCAAACATTTCAAGTTGGCTCTTGTTTAACCCATGATAAACTTCGTTTACGTTTTCTAATGATACACCAGATGGTATTTTGGACTGGTTAATAAATGACATCGGGCTCCCTGAGATATTCTGCAATAATTGGAATCACGAAAGTTCGCCGATGGCATTTCTTCGACTAAATTTTTGAGTAGCTCGTCCATGCCCATGATGATGGTTTGGGACATCATAAACTTTTCTTCGAAATACATTGTAGTACCTTTGTCCCTAGTCCATTTGCGTTGCTCAAATTTCCGAAATACCTCAGATTTGAACGCTGTTTCTCCAAATGCAACAATCAGTTGCTCGCACAGCTGTTCGAACGAATCCAGAATTCGTGTAAGGTTGTCATGTAGCTAGCCTTACGCGTTGCCTTTCAGTTTTTTGAGCAACATCCGCATGCTGTCACTTTCAAGATTGTAAATCTGACCAACGGTCTTGAGGTGATCCACCTAGTTTTTTGAGTAAATATTGCCTTTAAAATCGATGGCAGCTTCCTTGGTAAAGGAGAGTGATCCAGCCATAGTATAGAGTCTGTCTCCCTAGATACCGTCAGTGCTGCAGCTTGGCTGCTGTTGTTGTTGTTGGCTGGCGGCGCCTTCATGTTGTTGTGTCTGTATGGCAACTTGCGTCTCTTCTTGCTGTTGTATTAGTGAAGCTATGCGTGCCTTTTCTTGCTATTGTATCTGTATTCGTTGCATGCTGTTGAGCTCTTCAATTTGCTGTTGTTGAATTGCACCTCGTGCTTCTGCTCGCACAGCTGTTCGAACGAATCCAGAATTCGTGTAAGGTTGTCATGTAGCTAGCCTTACGCGTTGCCTTTCAGTTTTTTGAGCAACATCCGCATGCTGTCACTTTCAAGATTGTAAATCTGACCAACGGTCTTGAGGTGATCCACCTAGTTTTTTGAGTAAATATTGCCTTTAAAATCGATGGCAGCTTCCTTGGTAAAGGAGAGTGATCCAGCCATAGTATAGAGTCTGTCTCCCTAGATACCGTCAGTGCTGCAGCTTGGCTGCTGTTGTTGTTGTTGGCTGGCGGCGCCTTCATGTTGTTGTGTCTGTATGGCAACTTGCGTCTCTTCTTGCTGTTGTATTAGTGAAGCTATGCGTGCCTTTTCTTGCTATTGTATCTGTATTCGTTGCATGCTGTTGAGCTCTTCAATTTGCTGTTGTTGAATTGCACCTCGTGCTTCTGCTCGTTAGAACGCCATTTGGTGTGTAATAAGTACTGCCCGCAGTTGTGTTATGATTCCGAGGAAATCATTCTGGTCTGAAACATTTTTGGAATCACTTTCCTGCGATGATTGTGTTGCATTTTCCTGTTTGGCTTTGACCCCTTGCGGTCCGGTGCTGGGTGTGATCCGCTCCAGTCAACTGGCTGGCTTTCTCTTCTGGCAATTGACTTCGCTTTGCCCTAGACGTGCCACCTTGGGTGAGAAGACCTGATACCACCAATTCAGCTGGATGACCGAAAACACGTTTAAATCAATTTCCTTAATTTCGTAGGTTTATTCCACTTCTGAATTCGTGGAAGATCAGACATGACGCTCAAAACAATTCCGGTTTATTCAACTGGCCAAAGCAGAATATTCTTCTTCTCTTCTTTTAAAATGATCTTTACATCAGCTTAACATAGGTTTATATAACATGGGTTTAACATAGATTGGTTTAACAGCCTATTACAATATGTTAGGTTAGATTAGGTTAGGTTGAACCGGACGGCCCTCCTTGTTATTATCATATGGTCCTGGAGAATGTTACGCGGTGTAGAAGTCCTTGGGGACCGCGGTGGTTTTTGCGTAGGTAATTAGTTCACTTGGCGTTACTTAGCTATCTTAATCTTGCCTGCATAAGGGCTGGGCTCTTACAGATGAGATGCGCCAAGGTTTCGATTGCTTTAGATTCATCAAATTTCCTGCAATTGCCATTGTTGGTGATACCCAGCTTGACTGCATGCGCAGCAGCCAGGCAGTGGTCTGTGAGAATTCCCACCAACATTCTGCAATCTTTCTGTGTTAGATGCAGTACGTAGTGGCTGAGTTTATCATGGCGCTCTCTGCACATGATTTTTGATATTTTGCAGGTTGCGGAGTTTCTCCTCCAACTGCTTTTTGCTTGTGCGTCTGCCCGTCTGTGTAAATGTTGAGGTATTTAGCATGGACCTAAGCCGTTTTCAAGTCTTCAGGTCCCATGAATGTTTTTGTTTTAACATCCGATAAAGTTCTAGGTGTCATGTAGTCAAATATGCTGCTCATGTTTCGACCAATTTAACCTGGTCGGAATCTCTGTAGCTACATATTTCCCGATGCTACTAGACGTTGTGCAGCCTTTCCTTTAGTCAGTTGTGGATATCGAATTGAATTGAAACCGGCAGTATACTCTTCGTAGTCGAACGCAGTAAAACGGGTTAATCATTCAGTGCTAAATGCGATCAGGGCATATCTGGAAGAAGACCACCGAGATTGGGATTAATATCTCCCGGAGATAGAGGCAGCCTTGAGAAGCTCAATACACTAAGCTACGGGGGTAACGCTGTATTTCGCCTTGTTTGGGCAGAATATGTTCACGAACAGACCACATTACCAACTAGCACAGAGGCTACATTCGTTTAAGGACAATGAGCTGGAGAGTCTTAAAACAGTAGAGAGGAATACCACTGATAAAGGACAGCATGCATAAAGCGCAAGAGAGGACAATACAATTCCGGTTATAGTTTCTAGTGCTTTTGTGGGGGTTGACCTTGGCGCCTCAGATATGCAAATCAGTGCCTGCCACTGGGTTCTTTCCATTATCTTTTTTTATGTCTTGTTTTCCATGACTTGCCACCACACTACGACTACGTACAGCATTGTCGGACGCACCACCCTTATGTAGACCCAATGCATCAGTGCGGACGAGAGACTCCATGTGGCGCAAAGCATACACTTTGATGAGTATAGCGCAATGGTGGCCTTTCTATGATATTGGGTTTCCGTGCCAGATTGCTGTCCAGTACAGTGCCGAGGTGTTTAATAAGGGTCAATGGACAGACTTCCGTGATAATTATGCTTATGTCATCAGCATAGGCTGTTATCTTCGGGGCTTTCGCCTCGAACCTTTTGATTAGGTCATCGACCACTAGATTCCATAGGAGGGGCGATAGGACTAAACCTTGCGGCCTGCCTCTGTGCGCTCTGTTTACCTTGGAAGTGGTATCTCAATCTAATAGTAACCGTACAACTTAGTAGATTTTCTATCCAAAAGTTGATGGCATGGTGCGTGTTGGTCGCTCCTAGGCGGTCCATTATTGCATCTGTGCTTACGTTGTTGAATGCCCCAGATATATCTACAAACACTCCGAGCGCATATTCCTTATTGCGCAGGGCTCTCGCAATAGTGGCTACAAACGTATGTAGCGCCGTCTCCACTGATTTCCCGTTTGTGTATGCATGCTGGTTGGTTGACAGTAGTCTGTCAACATCGTTTCTGATGTATAGGTTCAGCAGCTTTTCTAACGCCTTGAGTAGAAAAGAGGTGAGGCTTATCGGCCTGTAGTCCTTGGGACTAACGTGGCTGCACTTACTTCCTACATTAGGCAAGAAAACAATCCGAAAAGTCCTTCATTGGATTGGGATGTAGCCCATGCTTAGATAAGCTTTGTATGTTGCGTGTCTTATTTGGTCGCCTGCAGCATGGCTGGAAATATTCCGGCTAGTCCTGGAGCTTTTATCCCCGAGAATTAATCTATAACCCAGTTGTTTCTTCTAGAGAATATTAGATCTTTTGTGAGATGCTCTTCTCTAATTGCTAGTGCTAGTTGGCATCGGTGATCTCTCTGCAACCGGGAAAGTGCGCGTGCATTAGTGCCTCTTCGCTACCCTCAGCCTACTATCCGACGTCGCTTTTGAGCTATTTCTGAATGGAATGTTGCTTCGATAGCAACTTCCGTTGTCTAGCCGTTTCTGGGGCTGTCTCTATGTTGGAGCAAAAGTTTCTCCAAGAGCTTATTTGCGCCCTGCGTATTTCCTGCTTGTAATCGTTGATTATATCATCCTTCGCCTGCTTGCCGATTTTGAAAAATGTTCTGTTCCACCGAGGTAACTTGACCACCTTGGTTGAACAGAGAATTTTCTCCTTGGTTCTTAATATCGGGCATGATGCGTGGTATACGCCTAGTAATTTCTTAAAGAGAGTCTCTAGGGACTTTTCTATATCTTTCTCGGACTTTACTGTACCCGGACAAGTCGCGAGCTTAATAGCGATTGTTTTTTTTTTTAACTTTCCCCAATTAGTATTCCATAGTTTTCTAGACTGTTAATTTTGGAGAGTGATCGAATTCATATTGGACCAGTATGTACTTATGTTCTGTGAAGGATAGTCTGTCGAGGACTTTCCAATCTTTCCAAACAGCGTTGCTGTTTGGTGGCAAGCATCTCCTCCACTTTGTTGGCGAAACCGCCAATGTCATGTTGGGAAGTTTGGGGAAATGCAGTCTGCTCTCTTCGATCTTTTGCTCGGCCCAGGTAAGCTTTACCTTCTCCTCTTCGGATAGGGCAGCTTTTGTCTGGAGCCGGCTCTGGATGCGAAGGGCAGCCTTATACTTCGGACCGTCCCTACGCGAGGAGGCTTTCTTCCTCTACTTTCGAAAGCTGCACCTCTCCTCTCCTCTCTCTCTCAAAGCTCAGCAACAACAACAAGAAAAGCATAGGCTCTCGGCAATCAGAAATAGTGAGATTTGATAACGCAGTTAGCGCGGCTCGTTGAGTCATTAATTACACGGATAGAGGAAGACCCCGTAGCGCCCATGCGCACATTTGATGGGGCCGAGTGGCTGAACGGGGTAAAAATTCTAAAATGTACGGATGACCCGACGAGCAAATGGCTGACGCAAACGGCCTGGCAGATGGAAGCGATAAATGACGGGGTCAAGGTGGTGGACAGAGAACTAATTCCATCCATCCTAAAGGCGAAGGTACTCTTCCCCATCGCTATTTAAGGGGACCGAGCGCTAACACAGCAAGACATAGTACTATGGTATCAGATTGGAAAGTCCTCGACAGACCATCCTTCACAGAACATAAGTACATACTGGTCCAATATGAATTCGATCACTCTCCAAAATTAACAGTCTTTAGAAAACTATGGAATACTAATTGGGGAAAGCTAAAAAAAAAACAATTCCTATTAAGCTCGCGACTTGTCCGGGTACAGTAAAGTACGCAGTTACCCAAAAACACAGGCCTCAACTTAAGTCCATCTCCAAGTTGTGTACGCACTATAGCTAAACTTAGTCTTGTATGACCAGAATATGTATCTTGGCTTTCTTGCGTATCTCGTCTCGATGATCCTGAAACTGCTCCTGCAGTGTGCTTCTCATCTTTACTCCTCTAAATATCTCAAATGGAATTTTGCGCGTGCTCCTCCAGTAAGTCGAATCAATAGTTTGCTGAACATCGGTTACAAATGTGTACCACTTTCTAGGGTCTGGGTCGTGAGTGGGCGTAGTTCGATTTTTTCGTTGACATAATACTGCTTAAAGTATTCTAATGTGAGGGCGGTACTACGATCAGCGATGACTTCAGCTGGGTTAACAAAAGTTCCGCTTGTTTATCACGTCAAGCGACGACGTTTTTAGTTGGATTTAGCCAGCAGAATTTGGTTAACGCCTAATGAGTTAATTCGAGTGGACCTTATATGTGATAAGTTTGTTGTGGCTGCGCATTTTTCGGCAAAGGATGCAAGTCTCTTTCCGAAGCTTTTGGTTATAAGCAATGCATGGAATGATCTGTCGTTGCATTTTTTCTCTAATTTGGGACTGTAATACTATTTGGCGATAATTTCTTTGTGTACTTTACGAAAAAATGTCCACATTGAAAGGCTGATGGTACAACTATGAGCGCTTTGTCGTAAAGTATCTTCTAAAGGAGATCACAATTCACGCAGAAATTATTTTGACGCGTAATATCTTTCGTCGGAGATCTTTAACACAGGATATCTGCTTAAAGCGACAGCATGGTGTATATATGTTCCGAGCTACTCTAATGCGTTAAAATTACTAACAATCTTGAATTCCAGAAAAAAAAATATGCATTGTCGAAGAGCTTCAACCACTACCAAGGTCTCAAAGTAGTTAATGGAAAAAATCCAATGGAAATTTTTTCTTCGGCGTTTGTTGATTTCTTGCTCATTTAGTAAACTGGATGAATCTGAATATTTTAAGGAGTCTTTTAAAGTAAAACAGATCGGTTTCGTGAGGTGGATGGAAGATCTAAAGCACCTAATTCATCAAGTTCTTGACTCACGGCGTCAAGATACGGCTTCTTTCTCATTTGCGGGAGGAACTATACTATCATCGACAAATGCAAATGGCGTTGACGTACCTTTGAAATACACCTGGAGAATTCGTGAGGGCAAAGGGGACTCTAAAGAACTAGTACTGGCCTTCGTGGGTTACCAGGGATGTCAACTTGTGAATATCTTAAACGTTAATCCGCTTTTGTGATCCAGCATACTGCATATATGTGCATCTTGTAGGGGGTATAATTGGTCTTCAGTCAAGGACAGGGGAACAAAGTCTCATACAATAAATTTATTTATTCTTCCGAAGTTGGTACAAAGACGTGCTGACTTATCTCGTTTTTTTTCACAAGTGGGACCGGACTGCTGTACTCAGACTTAGAATGTTCAATGATTCCGTCTTTAAGACACTATTCGACTTGATTATCGATAATGCATTGTTTGGAAAATGCAAAATGCGATTGCAAGTATCGTCTTTAATAACGGTATGCATTACGATGACGGTTGTCTTATTGTTCTCGGATCTGTCTTGCTCTACCGCTCTCGTGGTGTATCCTTGTTTTCATCATCCTCATCGTCTTATTATGTTTCGGGAAGTATTGAGAATTAAGTCGTGGTTGACGTGTTGCAGCATTACTTCACTGATGTTTTTTTTTTTTGTATATGCCTTCCAAAACACTCAGTACTCTATTTCCATACTGCTTGTTCGGGACAAACGTTTTAAAGGGAGTATGTTGTACTTAGTTAGTTTACAGAGATGCGTTTATTTTTTTGATTTACGAATTTTTGTATAGTATCTGTTATTTATTATTAATTAGTATTGTTTTATCAATTGTTAACCAATTCAACAAATGTCTCACCATATTGTTTCTCCGTAAAGTAGAACGGATTTTACTATTGCAGATTCTTAAAGGAGTAGAGATCGATGGATGTTTTTGGTCCTCTATATTATTATTATTCCAGCTTAGTATTACTTAGTACCTAATGGTTTTGCTGAAAGAGAAGCAACTATTGTCTAGGGATACGAGTGGGACTCTTTTACCTGTTTGTGAAGTCGACGAGTTTAGTTTTTGATATTTTAACACCCAGGTTTTTCTATTCTTAAAGTTGTTTTGAGCTGTTTAGGTTAAAATGTATACAAAACCTCTTTCTGTAATTAACTTTGTTAACGAAGAAATACACAAATTATTAAAATATAATATTATCCGTCCGAGTAAGTATTTATTTGTTTATTTATTTATTTATGTATTTATTTATAAAAGCAATAGTAATATGTCTGCCATTAATAAACCATATCCTTACCTCTGCGCGACAAAAGGAAGTATTTTTTAATGATATGCTTCGGCTCACATTAGGTAGGCAAAGGCAAGGATAGGTGTCTTAACTTATTACGCACATTAGTTTAGATAGACAATTCAACATTTAACAGAAAACAATATTTATTGTACATGGAACATAGAAGACGGAAAGGATCATTCTTGTCAAGGTTCGTCTTTCACACATTAAGGTCTTACAGGGACAGAGAAACTTAATTTGCTTAAGAGATAGGTGGAGCAAATATGTCCATTGATTAATTTATAAAGGAACGTCATCGACGATCCTTAAGGGTGAGAAATGAAATCGACGATGTGGGTCTCAGCTTAATCCTCGTAGAGCAAACAAAAGGAATTGCTTCTGAACATGTTCAATAAGGTCTTGATACTTCGCATATTGAGGTGACCATACACACGAAGAATATTCAAGAAGAGGACGAACGAGTGATATATAAAGAAGTTTTGAAGTATAAGGATCATCAAACTCCTTTGGCCATAGCTTAACAAAGGCAAAAACCCCTCTAGCATACCCAACAATGATACCCATGAGGTCATTAAAATTTAGAGTATGGTTAAACAAGACTCAGAGATCTGTTACCGTATGTTTGCATTTGGAGTTGTTGAGATATAGGAGATTATAAGAGCACCAGGATTGCATGTTATTTAGGTCCGTTTGCAGAAGAGTATGTGAATGTGAATTCGTCAATGGCAAACATAGTTTGACGTCATCTGCGTACATCATCACATTTGAGTGTAGAACTCCTTCAGACAACAGAAGTGGCTCCCCTGAGGAACGCCAGAAGTGACAAAAGCCCGATTTGAGAGAGAGCGCTTAAAGACAACGTTGAGTACGGTTGTATAAATACAGAGGTGGTCAAAATATTGACACAACGACATATTTGCATGTAAATTTTCCTGAATCTGTGGATTGATCTATGCAGAATCAAGTTGAAAAGGAAAACAAAAGAAAACGATTAATAAGACAATGTTAGAAGTAAAAAAATATATGGATGTATAGTGTAACATTTACACATAAATTGTTTTCATTTTAAATTCAATTCTGTTCGGCTTTTGCATAGATCAATGTACGCGATTAAAAAAATTTCAGGAAATTGGTTAACAACAACACGAATAATAACTAAAAGAAGTTGAGATGGTCAAATAATTGTAAATTTATGTAAATATATACACCGCCGTATGTTGCACTCCAGTTAGTAAATAAAACAGGGAAACACAAAAGCATACGATTTTTTAGCAGGTGTGATACTGAGTCAAAAGCTTTGATGAAATCGTGGAATTTGGAATTAAATTTTAAAGCTTTTCTAATTACACCACAAAAACTCACCTTTAAGCTCACAGGCGCTAAAACTCACATGTACAAAATCCTTAACCCAGGTGGAAGCCCCAAAAAACAACGAAAATACCTGACAAGACAAGTACCCAATGTATTACAACAAGAAACGTTCGGAGAAAAAAAGAAATGAAAAGATTCATGGCGAATGTAACAAATAACCCACGGTATACATAATAAGAGCGTAAAGAAGATTTAGGAAATAAAGTTAAAATTTACAATAGAAATAGACATTTACATAAAGATAAGTTTCTAATATCCTTTTATTCTTTTTTGGAATGTATTTAATAACTAGTAGTCTGTTCAATATATCAAATTAAATTTTTCAAGTAACAAACGTAACTTTTTATCAAGAAAAGTTAGATAATCAATTTACAGATTTTCAGGACAATAACGGTATCATTATTGTCCTGAACTTCGAAATACCTTCAGATCTTAACCTTGCAAAAACAATTATTTCTGAAATAACATCCAAGAAAGTAAATAGAAACATAAATCAAATAGGTACACTGTAAAAATGGATCACGATCATTGTCATAATCTATAGTAAAATCAATGAATTAATGCTAAACAACAATAAACAAAACCAAATTAATTCACAAATGTTTCAAGAAAGGGTCAAAGGACAGAAGGGTCAAGGAACAAAAACTAACACAAAAATACAGACTACAATTAATCACCCTAGATTTACAAAACTTACTAAATACCATAACACCAACATTTTGAATCCAAAAATATTTAAAAAAGAATTAAGTGACATATTATTATACATTAAAAATTCATCATTACACCGATCCGATTTATTAGATCGTAATATTAATTAAATATCCAACTACCGCCAGCAAATGTAAAAACTTCCACTCCAGAGCAATTGGAAGATGGAAAGCTCCTTATAAACAGTAATGTCGGAAAATCGAACACCAAATATTTAAAATCCGAGATTTATAATATTTAAGTCGAAATAAACATAAAGAAACTGTTATCATGTGTCTTTCAACAACAATGTTAAAGTAAATAATAAACCATTTACAAACAAACACTAACAAATTGTTTCATACATTAGAAATTAATTTATTTATTTAACAAAATAAGCTTGGCATACAATGTTAAGCTTAATATTAAATTACCAAGCACTGGCGGTGGCCTCGACTTGATATTAAAAGATATCAAATTCATTTATTGCACAATATCTAGAATCCAATATCACTTATTTAAAAATAAATAATACCGTCATTCTTAGTACCATAAAAATTAATTTAGAAAAATCCGCATACTAATAATGCTTAAGGTTCTGAAATCAAATTTAATTTTAAATTTTAATCCTGTCTAAAAATGGAGTCAATTTCGTAAAAAGTCTTCTCCTGTAGTAATCGAACTAAAAAGTTAAAAATAAAAAAATATTAAGGTGAGACTTAAGCAATCGCATTCAAATTCTAGAAAAATCTCATAAAGAATCGGGATTGGGTTCCCAATCCAATCAGATTAATGTAAACAACTGACCCGAATCAGACAAACCGGCTAAGATCCCTTCGTCAACGGACCCTCCTGCAACTTCTAACCTTGGAGTCTTACGCTTCCCTGCTAGCCATAAACAATTGCCCCAGCTACTTTCTTTACATTCACCTATATAGTTTGTATTTACAGATTTACAATCGGAGATAATAAAATATATAAGTAGATTACAGTAGATTATATAGTAAGAGTAGATAAAAAATTTTTGAAAAACATCGAAGCTATAATTTTATTTTCTACAAATTTTGAGATTGCTCCTATGGCAGCTATATGATATATCCGTCCGATGCGGCCTGTTCCGACTTATATCCAAGTGAGAGTATATTGAAGAATATCTGGAAAGTTTCATTCAGATAGCTTTAAAAGTGCGTATAAACGGACAAGGCTATATTAAAATTGATAGGGGAAGGTTTGCGGGTAAGCGTCCCTCAATGAAACGTGATCACATTCATATATGTTTTAAGTACTCCGTCCCTTTTTTAAGTGAGGTATCTCACAAGGAAATTAACAGTCCGTCCTTTTATTAAGTGAGGGGTCGTGGGGAGCGTTCTTTATATGAACGTAACACCGTAGTTGCAGGCACAGGTTATGTCGTGGTTTTTACGGTGGCGGCGGTATAATAAAAAAAAATTCTCTACGAAAAGGGATGTGCCTATTAAAAAAATTTGTATATATTCGTATTGTTTTAACCTGGTTTTTGAATACCTCTTGGCTAACGTTAGAAGAAATGTACAGACGCCAATTTTTACTTCTATTACAGGGTTACGAGGTGAGGGCCAGACATACTACGAAAGCTTAAGTGTTCAGCAACGTTCAGTAAAGATAACACTATTCAGGGTTATTATATGAAAACACAGGTAAAATTTCACCAAACGTGGTTAACTTGGATAAATTTAGCAGACTGTAAATATACACTCTCTATTGATCGCTTACCTGTATTATACGTAAAAAACAAGAGATACATACGAAGAAAAATTAGATTTAAATCAAGTTAAAAACTTTTTTAAATCGTAGAAAAACCTATATGTTTTATTTTCATATATGTTATATTTACACACACACGACACGATCTGATGCCAGGCGCTTTCGCTGTTGATACATGTGACTGTATCTTTGACGCTACTGACAAACTCCAAACAGTCCTTTGCAGGGCTCTATTTTTTTGCAAAGGCAAGTGAATTTCAAGTTCATTCCGCGCCGAGTACAATCATTTGGCGGCCTACGGGAAGGTGTAAGTCGACGCAATCCTCAATTCTCAACCCCATACAGCCTAACAACCCTTCAATGTTATCGAATCCTACGATAACATCAGCTGTGAATCAAGGCAATTTTCTGATTGGTGAGCCACTAACACCTCCTCCCGATGTGAATCTCGCCACGTTGGTAAAATGATGTGTTCAGACAAAAGCAAACATACTAGAATCAGTGATCAATAAGTTAGCTATAAGAACTTGCGCATTGCAACAAATAAAAAAAACATACCACAGAATGTTAAAGATGAACTACTATTGTAAAGGAAGGCAACTTACCTGTGATGAGTTGTCTGAGGGACGGATAGTAAAGGCATATCCTGACAAACAAAACCACGCCAAAGTAGTAGAGGTTAAAGCAGCATCAGATCTTTTTAAACAGCAAGTCACTCGTCTTGTGCCACTTTTTAAGGATCACATAAAAGGAAGATTTAATTTCCGATCATTCAAACATTTGCTGGCATAAATAAATAAATAAATAAATAAATGCTACTCATTCAACAACTAGCAATGGGACAACAACCGCAAACGACTCGGCACCTCAAGGAAAGCAAATTCATAATAGAATTTCATTGCGTATTACGACTTTAAGCAATATTGAAGCGATATAAGAATACTGTCTGTCGAGATAACTGAACTCAATCATACATGTTCAGAGTCACGAAACACCAATATATATACCAGTATATATCAGCAGATTTTCAACATTTCCATGGCGAGTTACAATCAGGATATGCTTAACCAGTCCCGATACCTCAGATCACCACTGAATATAGTCGGAAACGTGGAGAACTTATTATTTGGCATGTTTGATTAAAAATATGCAGAAGATGGATGTCAAATTCAATGATGATGCTACTAAAGGATGAAACAGAAATTCTTGATTCTACTTAAAGGTAGTCAGAAAAAGAAAATCAGTCACCAACGAACGCATCAGAACCGTAAAACAACATCTAGAAATTATAAATGGCTACTTACGTCACAGGAAGCATGGCATTACGACACAAAAGTGAGATTTTCAAGAACCGTTTATTTCCTTATCAACAGAAAGGTCGGTTTTGTTAGTAAATCATCGATGAATGTCCTTACAAATTACTCATGAACTTAACATTGTCATGGGTTACGTTATCATCAACAAGAATGCATCAACGATTTATCAACAATACATTAACGATTCATCAACTATCCATCAACAGTTCGTCAACTATTAATCAACAATTCATCAAAATTTTCGTATATTTTTATTTTTATTTTATTAAATTATTTTATATTTGCATTTGAATAATATAATTCATTTCCATTTTATAATATAATTTGCAATATTATTTTAACTTTTAGTTTTTATTCACATAAAACACAGTTTTCTATATAATTACACTGTTTTTCATATAATTCCACCATATGCATGTACTCCTTTACCACAAACTCTCACGCTATAATTGTAATTTTTACATTACATTAAATTGAACCTGTCGTTCATGTTCGTCACCTAAAATGTATTATTCCTAACTTTATCTAGCTTTTTAAAGCAAATATAAAATACAAATCCCGTTCATATTATTAAGAAAGGGAGCGTGCAAGAGAAAGTTAATTTCGACGTCGATTTTTACTGATACCAGGTCTATGTGTTACGGCCTTTTTTCATTCAGCTCTTAGTAGCTAGCCACATATTACATTACAACCCGTCACAGTTACTAAGTTTAATTATTTGTAATATAATTTTAATTAAACTTGTATTTTCCACAATTAAACTTATCGAAAGAAAACGCGGTAGATCTGAGAATGGGCACCATAATGGTTTCAAGAAATCCTATTAAAATTCCAATCTTTTACCATAAATATTTCACAAATATACCAGCGTATATTTCAGTAAAACGAAGACGTTTCTTAAATTTAATAAAATATTTAATGAAATCTTTTAAATTTATCGCTCTAGACAAAAAAAAAAAGAAATTAATGTGTTTCTTCAAACGTAAGACAGTATCTCGACTGCAACTGACAGTAATTTGCAGTACGCAAAGCCAAACACAAAAAGCACACATAATCTAGTACATAAGGGTGACTGTAATTGACTGAAGCGAGTACTTTTTCCAATGCAAGTTTCATTCATAAAATCAGAAATTTTCTTTATCTCAAGAAAGCATTACTAATTTGAAATGGCTGTCGCTGTGTCTTTAGACCTCCACTTGGAAACTAGTAGCGCGAGTTGCGGTTACCTTAGGCAATACTTTATGCACTACCAGACATCCAAGCTTCTTTATAAAAAGAGTCGTTTTAATGTTTATTGTTACATGGGAGGAGGCACATATATATATATAGATAAATAGATAGATCCTAGATGGGCCCGCAGAGGCTCAATTTGCTCACTCAGCTCATTCCGTTATCACTTTTGGTAAGTGTATACCCAGACGGTTATTGCTCGCGTTCAGCGATTTGTGAAGACTTACAACAAAATAAGCTACTGAAATTTGGTGACAAAGAAACCCTCAATTCGTGATCTTGAGTTTGCAACAACAGCAAATAAATGCTGTTTGGGACCGAAAATGTCTCATGACGACATTGGCGGTTGCTTTTTTCTCTTGTCTGGCTGCTCTTTCCATTATATCTTGTGGGCATGTCTGCTATAGATAAAAACAATGTAAACATATTTAAACAATTTATAGTTTACGTTTTTTAACAATGGGAAAATATGAATGCTACACACTTGAAAATTTAAGAATGGTTAGAAATAATAAAACTTTATTTTCATACAACAAAATTTTCTTAAGGAATTAATTTTTTTTTTTAACTTACGAAGTTGCTTAGCATTTAATAAAAATTTAACGGTTTGCCTTTATCTAAATAAATAGTTATATTTTTATTAATCGGAGCAATATAAAACTTACTATTAATCTATGAAAGTACGAAACTTTTACCTAGCATAGTACCTTCGAATAGACCATGAAAAAATTTCGTTAATACTTTATGGAGTCGAAAATGACTCATTGCAAGCCTCCGGTCAATGTATAAACCTAGAGGTCATGTCAATTGCTCCTCCGGTCCCTGGTCACCAGAAAGTGTTCGCCTACTAAGATTTTCCCCTTTAACTACATTTCTCGACAGCTCATCAGGATATGCTCTCATCAGAGTTGGAGGACGCTGACATCCCTAAATCTGAATAGCATCCACTGCTCCTTCTAAGCAAATCGTGTCTTGCTTGGATGTATTTCCGACATTTGCATCTGAGGAATTGTCATGTAGGACCGAAAGCTCTAATGGCGCTGATCTGTCTGGAATACTGGATCATCAATGCCAGGGACCTAGCCCGTCGAGAGGTGCGCTCCTGTATCGCCTGCGTTTGGTTCAGGCGCAAACTGGAAAACCAACTAATGGTTCTAATGGAACTTATGGCCTTTAGAGCGAGTGCTGCCGCAGCAGCTGTTTCAGAAGTGTGGCGTCGACGTCTGCGGATCAGAAAAAAGGGTCCAACAAAGTCCTACCTCGCAGTCTGTATTTGTTTGGCATCTAAAGCAGTTCACATAGAAGTCTTCTTTTGTCTACCAAGGCATTTCTTGCAGATCTCAGAAGCACGATCGCCCGACGGTCAATTCCAGCGGGCATCTAATGCGATAACGGAACCAACTTCATCAGAGCTGCCAACCATCTCCAAGAACTACGAGAATCCCTTTAAAGAAAAGCCACGCAAGAAGTCATTTCATCTCATTTGTCAACTGATTTCATAACCTTCCATTTCATCCCTCCCAGAGCTGCTCACTTTGGAGGACTTTTGAAAGCGGCGGTGAAAAGCGCGAAAGGTCTGCGCTATAGAACGCTAATGAATTCAAGATTTACCTTCGATTTTCAACTCGCGACCATTGACTCCGTTATCTCCAGATCCCAACGATTTTGGTGTACTTGCCCCAGAGCACTTCCTGGTTGGGAAATCTCTTCGCCCTCTTCCATAACGGCCTGCCTCATCAATACATGCGTCCAGTCTGAAACGGTTCGACGCAGTGACCCCAAGAAAACAACAGTTTTGGCGAAGGTTGTCATTCGACTATACACAAGAACTGCGCTCTCGAAGCAAATGGACCACACAATAGGCAAACATCAAGCCAAACACAAGACAATCTTCCTCCTCAGCGATGGAAGTTTGGGTGCATCAAGACCGTTATTACCGGACATGGTGGACTATGCTATCGACCAGTGCATAAGCTGGTAGTACTACCTACTGCATCTCAATCTTTTTGAAAGATGATACTTTCACGGCAGCCGAGATTTTCTGCCAAACTCATTAATTTCGCATATCCCGAACTGTTGCTCTTTGACTGCACAATGTAAACAAAACCTCACTAACATGCATTTACCAATCTCTATTATACAATTTTGCTGCTGTTAATAAACGCCAGTTGCTGATGTTAGATTGTTAGAAACGGTTGTCTTTTTGCCTTTGTTTAGTAAATTTTAATTAGTTTATGTACCTCCCACCCTGATATCTCATGCAGCTAAAAAACGCTTTGTGCATTAAACAGAAGCTGTGTACAAATTTTGAAGAAATTTTTTAGAAATCATGTACACCGCTCCCAAAAATATAGTTTAGAGAAAAATGCAAAAGAAGTTAAAAGAGTTCTTTAATAACTGTAAAATTCACTAATAATCAGATATTTTTAAAGCCGGCGTTAGACCGTACCATCTTAAGAACATAGTGTAACATTCCAATTAATATAAGTAAGCTATGGTCGCGCTATTCGTTGGTGCGCTCTCTTGATAGACCACGTTACACTATCGAGGAAGCGCCTCTCTGAAAAATAGGAGGTTGAATACAAGCTGCCTGCGAGCAGCAGATCACTGTTTGAATGAGAGCTTGGAGGAACAACAATGATACGTGTAACAAATCATTTAAAATCAAATAGAGCTTAGAAGCAGAAAATAGAATTTAGGAACAAATAAAAAAAAAATAAACAAAATGACATCTTGTCAAAATCGGCATCAGAGTAGTGTGACCCCGTAAAAAGCATACAATGGTGTTATTGAAGAATACATTTCCCAACTTTCTGTGGGTCGCTCAAAACGTTGCTTCCAAGCGTGCCCCTTCGACGAGATATAAAAAATAAAATATATATATAAAATATAATATATATATAATATATATATAATATATATATATAAAATATATATTTATAAAAAATATATAAAATATATCAAGATATTTAAAAACCTCATGCACACATTTTTATAAAAATTTATAATTTAACAGCATAAGGCACAATTGCATACCAAATTTCTATGTATAAGGGATTATTTGACAATTTAAAGGAGATTAAATTAAAGATGTGAGACAGATAAATTATCTAATTTGCGATTCTCTAGTTGATGCTAATTTTCATATTATTTCATATGTAAAATGTTGTCTATTTCACTATATTTACCATATATTACACATTTTTACAGAATAATTTCCGGAACGCCCCATAATGTGGATATCACAGCATTTCCAGACACAGCCAACACAATTTTATACTGGCATAATTCTAATTCCAATGTGTTTAATGCTGTTGGAAAGTGTAATTGCAATTCCAAGAGATTCTTCATTTACAATATCTGATATCGACAAAAACAACGGTTTGTTTTGCTTGTTTAATTGTATAATTTTTTTCTGAAATAGTTCCACAAATTAGAATATTTTAAAGTATTCAAATTTTGTATTCCCCAGGAATGCATTCTTTACCAAAACGCCCGGCCTTTTTTATAGGTAGTCGTTTTGGGCGTTCAAGCAGTAATTATCCATCATCAACCGCAGCTAGCATGGGAACCTCTAAATCCAGACGCCTAATAATTGTTCCACGAAACGAACGATTTTTTCTTAATTCTCGGTATGGAAAACGAAACGACAAAAATATTTCGACTCCTTATAGCCAAAGCAAGACTGTCAAATGTTCCAGTGCTAAGAAGACTAAATTTCCCTGCCTACTACCTTGCACGTATTTCGGCATAAATAAATTTTACCGCTGCCTCATGTAAGTTTCATAACATATTTAAATATAACATTTCGTTATATGTATAACTTTATTAAATACAGCAGCGACCGAAACTCTATTACTCATGCACGGAAATGGGGAGTTCATTCATCTAATAAATATATGAAATAAAAGGATTAACGACAAGAAATAAACCTGAACATGGATTGACCAACATGCGGAGTTTTTAATGGCACACTCCTCTGGCATTTAATACTATTCAAGCTATCAGTTGCCCATTAGCATATTCATTAAGTTACCTATGTTAAAACTTTTCGTTGGGGCTGGAAAAGTTTTAATACTAAAAATCAAGCCAAACAAGCTATTAAAAAAATAGTTTCGTAATGTAGCTAAAATTTTCCAAAATTGGATATGTTTAAGTCGTGGCCTTTTAAATAAAATGCCATAACATTATAAAATTTAAAAGCAAAATACATGTTGGTAACTATTAAATAAGAACTGTTAACAGAAAATATATTAACTTAATGATTAAAACATTTTTATAATCTTTTGAAGTGTTCCATTTGTATTTTATTTTTTATTTTAAATACGCCTACAATATATTAAGTCCCACGCCCACCTCCTGCCCAACCGACCGAGGGGCGCAGACGCGTGAGAAAGAAAACAGATAATAGAACGAGGAACAATTAGGATATGTTGCGAGCTAATTCTACAAGCAATGCAGTTTTTCGTTTCAGAATGCAAGCAATGCCTTCTATATTATCAAAGAGGCGATTCTAATCGGAACATAGAACCCTAAAGAGTTCATGTACTTCAAACCCTCTCCTACAGTAATTTATTACTATGGGAATATACGTTCTAGATGTTAGTCGGTGTACGTGGAAATTGAGCTGACCTAACAAATAAATAAGATTGTGTTAAACAGATTACGTCAAGCATCGTCCTACGGTTAGCTAGGGAAGGTAAATTAATTAGGAGAAGTCTACTAGAGTAAGACGGTAATCTTAGGTAATCATCCCAGGATAAGCACAGAGGGCAAACAGCAAAAAAAAAAATTACTATGGACTCCGAATTGAGAACTCCAGACACAAGGACCTGGAATATGGTATACGGCGAACTACCGAAGTTGGGGAGAGCTTCGAGCACCTTTGAATATATCAAGTAGTCCGTGTACATCACATCAGTTTGAAAGCCTGAAGTATCTGCATAAATGGTACAAGTGAGAAGTGGTTACATTATCGAAAAGTATAGGGATTCCTAGAGATCGCCCTATAGTTACTGGTGTCCGATTTGCTACCTTTTTGTGGAGAGGAATGATAAATTATTACTTCCAAATGAGGGAAAGTGGGAGGTTTCTAAGGATAAGGTAAGCATTTTCAGAAGGGAATTCCATAGGGCGTCGGATTGACAGATTGGGAACCGGTGATTTTAAAGTTAATATACAGACTATATTTTTTATTTTTAAGTCGGGTCAAGTCTTCATTAAAACGCAAGGATTATTCGAGATTGGCGAATAGTATAAAGGAACACATTCAGTAAAAAATGAATTCATGGCTTTGTAAAAAAATATCCATGGCATCAGCCATGTCTGTGCACATGTATAAATGGGACCAATTAAATTCAGATATTAAAATATTTAGCCGTTCAAAATCCGTTTTGCGAGCACAGAGGACTTTTTTGGCAGGACGGTCAGATATATTCTGTAAGGCAGTCCCAATGTCGAGAATGAAAGGGATCTTTGGTCGAGCCTTCGCGCTAAGGGATTTCGTGTATGGTTGACTTGAGACAGCGAAATGTCAAACGAACTAGAGTTAGGAAGTTAGGTATTGGTGGAATAATTTGAGGACCAAATAGCCCCAGGGAAATTTAATTCACGTAGGACTCCCAAAATTGTTCCAATCCAATAGTCTGTTAGAAACCGGAAAAATAAATAGAAAGTTCCGACGATGGAGGAATGTCGGAACAGGTAATAAAAATGGAGCGACCATTGATAGATAGCTTCACATAGAGGATTCAATGTCGTGTTATTTCTGGAAAGTTAAAAAAGGATTAATTTAAAACGTTATAATGTATTTTTAAGAAAACAAGAAAAATAATCTTAAAGCCAAATACATGGATATAAATATGGGTGGACAATAATTGGGATTTTGAAACATTTACTTTCCTCTTTGCAAAACAACAGAAATATAACAACAAAAATTGGCGATTAACAGTCGCAAAGATATACAAACATGATCGGCGAAATAAATGACAAAGAAAAACTGACATATCTTGGGAGCAAGCTTTCAATTCCGTGTGAATGGAAGAACGCTCGTGCGATAGCGTTAACTTCGGGTTTTAGCACGGGATAGGTACAATGGGACCAATGGCAAAAACTATGGCAAATTAATAATTTCCCAGTTTAATTTTTAAAGATTTGTGTCCTAACTTTTTGCATTACTCATAACTCACTCATGATAATTATATGGGGGAATCCACTGACGAAAGCGCTGCCGAGATGTTCTGCCAATCTGTGGAGTTAGAAAATATCAAATAAAAAAATGACACTGGGCCCACTGTCCACATTTTTAATTTGTACTTGCTGTTTTCTCTTTGCTTTCCTATTTTCACTTAGCCTAAACCAAGCGGATTCATAAGCTCCGCTTTGCTCGCTGCTGATGGCCTTGCCAAGTCATTTTACTTCAATATAAATTAAATGAACGACACAAATTTCTAAGCATACATCTGGCAGGGACACCGTTTTCCCGCTTTGCGGGTTTTCTTGGAGGGTTGGGCCTCCCTTAGTTTCGTCTGCGGTCTAATTGGCTTGCCACCGCTTCGATCGTGGCGACCCGCTCTTGCTGACTGAGCGGAGCTATGCCTTCTGCCTCTGAGCAAGTAGGGATTCCGCTGGCTGCCTCCCGATGGAGCCGGATGACGAAGCTTTTCCCCTCTCAACTAGGGAGAAGCGGAGAACGCTCTTGGGTAAGCCCAATGTATGGCGAAAAAGGGTTCTTCCAAATCAAAACGCTGACCGGGAATGGACGTTGACTCCCGCTCACGCTTTCTTTAATAACGTCCGCCCGAGCGCCAAATATGGCCGGCCAAGCGCCAACAACAGCAAAAAATCTAGACGCCGACCTAAATGTCTATTATAAAGCAGTTGGTAGCAGCCTAAAATGCCTTAATCGACACTTACCCGATCCGGATTCAATGCTAGTGAATCTCATCTAAATTTCTAATGGTTGGTTTTTTCCACTTTCTCTTTTCTAAGTTTCGCCCTTAATTTTTGTGGGCTTTCACCTGAACTGTTCTTGTTGACTTTCAGAATTAGACAGCGCTAACCGAGCCTGGCTATCGCCGATGGCCCCCCTAGCCCCGCCTCGGCTTTCTCTCGGCCTCTTATCCGGAGAAATGACAGTTGCCTATGTTGCCTCTTTCACTCCGAACAAATCGCTCCCCAGCATTTCCATTTCCCAGATCTAGTTCAGCCATCTGATATGCTACCTACTCCGCATCCAGAGGGCGCTGGGGAGGCTGCTTCAAGAGCTACAGGTGTGAACCGCTATGAGGACACCACCGTCACATCTGATAGGCCTATTTCACCTATATACCGTGAACACAACTGGAGCTCAGAATATCCGGCCTTACCCAGGTTTTTGTGCATACAATATCAGAATACAAGATAGTAACCTTTCTACAGAAGCCTCTTACGTTCTGATAAGAAATTAAAAATTTTTTTCTTCCGAAGCCAAATAAGGAGACGTTGGGGGCGTAGTAGTAGTAGTAGGAGTAGTTTCATCGGGACTAGAAAGAGTTATTTCTACAGGCCGTATTTCCTTTTCCTTAGCTTCGAACTCCTTCACAACAACTTCGACCACAATTTGTTAGAGAATATGGTGTCAAATATGTAGCGTGTAGTAGTGTAGTGTGTATTTCAGAATTTCGGATTTAATTTTTTTTAAATCGGATGACTATATAAACAATCGTTAAGTGTAAGGCAAAATGCAAAGCGGTGAATTTTGTATTATTTCTTACATTAACCTTAAATCTTAAGCCGCGTGCCACCCGACTGAGAGGCTTGCGCCTTACCAACTCTAAGCTCTATATACAAGGCAACGAATGAAATTCCAGTAGCCCAAAAACTAATGTTTCCGATTTCAGATCGATTCTCAGAAGTCTCAACATTGACACAAACGGTCCACCCCAAATGAATCTGAAATAGTCAGTACTTCTAACAGCTTAAGACAGGTGAGCAGCAACTGCAGCAACCTAGTTAACAACTACAACAATCGTTATCAAGTCGGTAATAATACCGCAAGCAAGAACAAGAAGCGCACCCGACCGTCTTGCAGACAGGAACAATCATCCTCCCACAAACCACCCCCAATTGTGATTGATTACTGTGAGAATCTAACTGAACTTATAAGATTCACGGACAAGATCGTCGATCCGTGCAAATACTCACTAAAATGCCGTTCCAACAACTGTGATACCATTCTACTCCCAGATTCAAATGCATACAGAGCTAAAACAAAATTCTTGTCCATTAAAAAAGTGTCATTTCATTCCTGACAATTAAAAGAAGATAGATCCTCTCGTGCTGTTGTTGCTACACGGTTTGGATGCTTGCTTAAATGATATTCATCCAGTCAAGTGCGTTAACTGTAAGGGAGACCTAGCTATAAAGGTTGTTTCGTTTATCAGCAGGTTGCCAATCGACGAAAAAGTCTTACATCTTATCGAAGCAACAGTTAACTAGTCCAAATATTCGGTCAAACTTTGTGGCTCTAAACTCCTTCGCTATCGTCGTCAGTTGTCTAGTTAGTCATCCCCACCACTAAGTTCCTATGACTTCCCCGCAAAGACAACACTTTCCTCCTTTGAGCAGCAACAACAGGAACTAATGTCAGCGACCATCAAGCAACTAATCCTGCCGATCGAAAACGCGGTAGCTCCGCAATATTAATAAAATCCTGTCTTCAATGTTATTTGTTTTATTCAAACCCTAAAGGTTCAATTTGTTGCAGTCAAAACCCAGCTTGACGAAGCAGCTATTTCGTTAATCTACTGCCCACCAAACTTTCAATTTACTGCTGACGACTTCGAAAAGCTCGCTGAAGACCTAGTAACAAGTTTACCAGTCGCAGGGGACTGGAATGCGCACCACCGTCTCTGGGAGTCTCGAAACTCAATGACCCGCAGAAAAGCACTCGCTGGCTTTGTTCACAAAGCAGCACACAAACAGCCATTGACTTTTACTACAAAGGGACACGTTTTGAGTGTATTTCCATTACAGAATGCTGCTTACAAAATTTGACATATGCCTCGCATCCTGCCTCGAAATGCGAGCCTTCAACGCATCCAAGGAACAGTTACCTGGCTTTTTAACCTCAGTTTGGTGTTAAGCTTTCCCGACATTAACGACAGTGTATAGATGTTCGTTCGCAACATTCATTTTGGCGAAGGCAAATAGTTCACCTAGTGTCGTCTTGGAGGCATCTTCTAGTGATGTCAAAACTGGGGCGCCTCGATACCTTCTTCTTGCTCACATTAGTGACACACCTGCAGATAAGATGTTTCAAGGTTTCAGTTGCCTCGGATTCATCGCACTTCCTACAGTTGCCATTGTCGGTTTTTCATAGCTTAGCTGCATGTGCCGCAGCTAGGTAGTGTCCTGTGAGAATTCCCACTAGCGTTTCACAGTCACAGTCACGGTAGACGCAGCAAATAGTGGTTCAGTTTGTAATTGCGCTCTTTGCACATGATCTTAGATATTTTTTTGAATTTCTACTCCATCTGCTTCTTACCAGTGTATAAGCCCGTCTTTCCAGTTCACTTTGGACCGTTCTTAGGGAGACGGGAACGTTTTACGCCGTCTCCCAATAGATCCGCACTGACGTTGTCGTGCTTGGGACATCTCAAGCCTCCCTGCTTGCCAAACATTTTTAGAACTACCGCTGACGATTGCATTGATCTAATCGCCGCTTGGCTGTCTACGAACGGGTTTACCGCATCACATGGACCCTGTATTCTCTGCGCAAGCTCCGATGCCTTCCTAGTGGCGAAGACTTCCGCCTGAAATATTCTGCATTGGCTTGGTAGCTTAGTATATATGGTTTCGAGTGCTTTTGTGGGGGTTGACCTTAGCGCCCCTGATATGAAGAGCAGTTCTTGCCGCTGGGTTCTCTCCATAAGCTTGTTGTATGTTTTTATTTCCATGGCTTGCAACCACACCAAGACTCCATAGAAAAGTGTCGGACGCAACACCGATATATAGACCCAGTGCATCAGAGCGGGCGAGACACCCCATGTGCTGCTAAGCATCTTCTTGGATTCGTATAGCGCTATGGTGGTCTTTTTGCCCTCTCTAATACATTAGGTTTTCCATGCTCTAATGTGTTTATAGATTTTTTATCCAGAAGTTGATGGCGGAGACGTGTTGTTCGCTTCTAGGCGATCCATTATTGCGTCTGTGCTTACGTTGTTGAGTGCCTCGGATATATCTACAAAGACTCCGAGCGTTTATTTCTTATTGTGCAGGGTTTTCCCAATGGAGGCTACTAACGAGTGCAGCGCCGTTCGATAGCAACTTCCGTTGTCTAGCTGTTTCTGTCGCCGTCTCTATATTGGAGCAAAAGTTTCTCCACGACTTTCTTTGCGCCCTGCGTCGTTCCTTCTTGTAATCCCTGACTAAGATTTAATATTCTACGGTTATTATATCATCTTTCGCTTCTTTGGCGAATCTGAAAAATTCCCTGAGATTATTACTTTGGAGCGAGAGGTTCTTGTTCCACCAATTTGGCTTTGTCCTCTTCCTAGATCTCGATAGAGTCTCAAGAGACTTTTCAATGTCTTCCGCAGATCTTGCCGTGCTAGGACAAGTCGCGAGTTTTGTTGTGATTTCCTTCTTGAACTTACCCCAGTTAGTGTTCCGGGGGTTTCTGAAGAAGTCGTGTTCGAAGTCGTATTGAAACTGTGTGTACTTATGGTCTGAGAAGGATGGACTTTTGAGGACTCTCCATTCTGATAGCACGCCGTCCCGCTACGAGCGTTACATCTAGCGCGTTTGACGAGGTTGGACCTACGAAAATGTGTTCCTCCCCTATGTTTGCTATGTGTGCATTGGCGTCTGCTCCCACGAGCAGTTGCTGGTCTTTCGGGCTGGCTGCTACCAGGCTCCTGAGTTCATCCGGTAGAGCTGGCCTGTCATGTGCCATGTAGCAGAAAGCTACCAGTAGGCGCTTCTTCTGGCTCTCCAGCATAATATCAGTCAGTGCGACGACATTGCCCCAGGCAATGCACGGCTCCTGGACCAAAGCTAAGTCGACGGACCCTTGCTCCATGGCTAAGAGGAGTTCTGCAGACGCAATTTTACTTTTATGTAGGTTGAGCTGCAGCACCCAGAAAGTCATGGGTATAGTGCTCAGCTTTCGACGGGTTGACTATGACTGTCAGGTCTCCTCCTTCGCTGATTCGTCCAGCGTCATCTCCTGGTCGGCATCTATGATGGTGTCTATACCGAGGTCCTTCTCCACAACACCTGCAGGCAGGATACGCATCATTGCCCCGGGGCGGCGCTTCTTGTATGTATCTTTCCTCATATAGTATGAAGGATATCCTCCGCCTCCTTGTTGATCTAAAGGACCGCACATAGGCCCCCCTCTTTGGGTAGTGGACTAGCAATGTCCAGTACATTCCAGTCTGCGGTAGGTACGTCGGGGTTTTGTCGCTGTAGCATCTTCAGCCCGGTCTCCTTGGATTGTAATGGGGAAGAGTACCTTCGGCCATCTTGTCGTTTGGGTTGCTTCGGTCAAAGAGTGTCACACTCAGATGTCGTTTGGTCACCTCGTTAACCTTCGCCTCCTGCTTCATAGACTTCTTTCTTTTGGGTGGGGGCCCGCGTTGCCGCTTGCTCGCCGGAGTGCCATTTTTTATTGCTCTCGGCGGAGCGTTGCCTTTTGCTGGTCAGCAGCTCCTCCACTTTAATGTCAAATCCACCTGTTATGTGCGGAAGGCTAGCTTTGCCTTGGCATTCATCCCTTCGCTAGACTTTTTCGGCTAGTTCCTGCGCGCGGAGCTGGTGCCACGTTTCGGCAAGCGGAGAAGACTCTCTTCCTCCTCTTTGGTGAGCTGCGCGCTCTCCAGGTCCGACGACTCCACTGCATTACCCGTTGTACGGGATAAAACATTGCCCATTGCCCAGCCGGCGCCCTAGTTGAGGGTTCAGCTGGAGGATTTTTGCCGACATAACATTCATATCGCCGCCGAGGCTTTAATCTATGGAAAAGTCTCAAACCCTTCCAACCCACCTCAGGCTCTTTTCAAGCCTGACGTTATGGACCTGGTAAGGTTGAAAAGAGATAAAAAGGATAAAAAAGTAGATAAAAAAACATTTCATCATGCAAAAGATTACCTCAAAAAACTTCATAAGAAATCATATGGCTTCAATGTTTGAAAATCTACATGGACTTTTAAACAATCGCCCCTCCAAAAGATTCCCATAAAGATTTTTTTAGCTTTTGCAAACGAACTAGAGAAACGCCTTCAGCCAGTTGACCCCGCGATCCCCGGAGATTCCTTTATGCTCCTTACCCGGTCGGACTTGTGAGTTTAGAAGAAGTTTTCCCACATATTCAAGAGCTTTATCGCAATAAGGCGGCGGAATGCGAAAGCATTGAAAGTAGAATTGCGAAGACTTTACCTTAAAAGGGAAACCTGTTCCTTGTTCTCCTTATTAGCTTAATGCTACATATCCACCACTTTCCCTCCCAATGGAACTGTGATAACATAATCGTTAAAGCTATGAAACCCGGAAAAAATAGCTGTACAGCTCTGCTTTTTTTCTTGATGTTAAGAAAGCTTTTGACCCCAAGTGGCATGACGGTCTACTTCATCAGTTGAAGTCCCTATTCCCTACTGGTCAATTTTTATTAATAAAATCATATTTGATTGATCGAAGATTTATGGCCGAGGTGAGAGGCCAAGCATCAGAAGTGCTCATTCTGGCGTTCCGCTGACAAGCGTTCTAGGTTACGTTCTGAATACTCTGTTTACATCTAATCTGTCAAACAGGGCACACCTTTGGCCACCTACGCTAACTATACTGACTTCCTTGTGAACTCCTCCTGCCAAATCGCTGCGTCAGGAATTTCTGAATTCTTACTACAAATGGAGCAACAGATGAAACACTGCAATAAATGAAAGAAAATCGCAATACTGCAACTTCACCCACAGAGAACAGATCTTTCCTAGAGTCAAGCTGCACGACGTTAAATTCCACAATCACCGCTCTGCCCACCGAGCTTCCAAAACTTCGGCCGCTCTTGCTCTCCTATATTCCCGATCGATAACCGATTGGTAAGATTGTTGCCAGGCCACTGATATTAACTCGATTGCTATTCGCTGTTTAATGCCCCCGCCGGGATAGCTTAGGATGCCCGCAGTCCGCACAATCGAACAGCGAACTCTCTCTTTCTCGAAACTACTAACACTACAAAAACTCACATCACAAGGAACAAAAAAAAGGTAAACAACAAACAATCATCTTGGGGCGACACTTTTGGACAAATTAGCGACATATTTGAATTCGGCACGAAATAAACATAAACGAAGCTGTCGCTATGTTTGCCCGGAACATCTATATCGCTGCCGCTGTCCTCATCCTATGGACAAGTCGCAGCCCCCTCCAACCCACCTCATGCAATTTAAAACCTAAGGTTATGGATTTGGTAATCCCTACATCGGAGTAATATGAGATCTCAAGATCCCGTAGACTAAAGAACATAAAACCAAGCGCGAATATTTCGATTAAATGCCCCTAACGCGGTCCCAACCAAATCATACGACTTCAACCCATGGAAATCCAAACGGAATATTAAACGTCAGAAACTACGAAGGATAAAAAAGCTGACCTTGCTGCAGGTCTAACTCTGACCCCAAGTGGCTTATGTAGCTTTCGCCAAAGATCTAGAGAATCACTTCCAGTCATTTGACCTTACGAACCCTTAGGAAAGTGTTGAGGAAACTCTGGTTTTCCTTAATGCTCCTTCCCCGGATCCACTACCGATACAACAAGTGAGCCCAGAAGTTTCTCACCATATCCGAAATGATGGAATGACAGCAGAGTCACTAAGGCCTCGCCTAAAAAGGGAATCTTCCTACTGATTCTCATTTTTAAATCCATGCTGCGTATCCACCACTTCCTCTTCCAATGGAAGTGTGCTGTGTTATCGATAATACCAAAGGCAGGAAACCGGAGAACCTTGTCGAGTTATACAGACCGATAAGTTTGCTACCCACATTTTCTAAAATATTCAATAGAATATTATTTAGTAGAATCATGGAAGTAATTAGTATTCAGGATGCCATCCCCGACCACCAATTTGGTTTCAGGCAGCAACATGGGACCCTAGAGCAGGTTCACCGAGCTCACATTTGAAAATAAGCAATATAGCTTCAGCATCCAGCATCCTCCAGGAATTTTTAGAACCTTACGCCAATTGGACCAAGAGGTGGGAAATTTCGATGGAAGAAAGTCGCAGCACTGCCACTTCAATTTGAGAGGGCAGGTACTTCCCAGGGTCACAATCATCCCAGGCGCAATAGTTGGGTATGTTTCTGGACAAGCGCCTCACATGGAAGCAGCACACAGCAAAGATCGCTACATGCCGTGCTAAACCCAAGAAGCTAATTGGTTGCTGAAGTCTTTTAGCAAGCTCTGCTTTGAGAAGATATTGCTACTGCTTAAGTCTATCGTGGTTCCCTCGATGACCTACTGCATAAAAATATGGGGCACGGCTTATAACGCCAACGTCATGAAGGTGCACCGTCTCGAAATCCGTTGCACATGATTGTAAGAGCTCCGTGGTACGTCACAAACGACGACCTTGAAAGCGACCTACACACCCCCCTTTGTCAGGGAGCAAACTAACCGTCACTCAAATCAGTATAATAAACGTCTCGCTGCCCATATGAACCAGATACCAGCATATTTGACCAACCCGACGGTCAAAAGGCGACTCAAGCGAAGGCAACCCCGCGACATTTGGACAAGAGGACGAGACACTTCTCTTATTTCCTTCTCCTATTATGGGTTCATGTTACTCGTTCCTCATTGAAAAAAACGTTTAATAGCCATTAAGTTGGTTGATCATGGTGAATAAATTTTTATTTTTAATAATAAAAAAAATTCTGCGTGCCGACTCTGGCATCGTTTCTTGTTTTCGTTTAATTTTTTAATTTAAAAATATTATGTTATGAAAAGAAAAAAAAACACCAATGATTTGCATACAAACCTAAAAAAAAAACGTTCCGAAAAATATCAATTATTTTGGGGTAGCGTTACTAAGGGGTACCTTTTTTTGAATACAAGACTTCGAAATTTAAAGCTTATATGAATGAATTCATTGAAACACGTCCCAGCTTCGCAAAATAAAGTTTTTCACTTGGTTTTACGAAAGCCATCCTCATATGGAAAATTGAAACACATCCAAATCATTTTCCATCTGTGACATTCTCATGTCGCTATATAATTTAATGTCGAAATGGATATAACGCATAATTTCCGAGCTGTCCATTCGTTCGTCTTTTAGGACTGCAAATCAATTAAAATTTTTTTTGCTTTTTTGCTGCAAAATTAAATATGGAGTACATTTTTAAGGAAAATATATTTCCCTTGCATAAGGTTTTTGTCGTTATATAATAATGACTTTATTAATGTTGCATATGATAATAAGCCCCTACCGTAAAATGTCTTGCAATATATTACGATACGGTCTAGAAAAGCAAATACGACTTAAGTTTTATAAGGTTTTGACAAGTATTTTTTGGGCAACAAGAACTTGACATCGGGGAGATATCTTCTCATCCAATAAAGTTTTATATTGGGCCTTAATTGGAATATTTTGCCTGGCCGCCAATTCCTCCAAGTAACATAAGCGGTCGAGAAGCACAAGGTTTTCACAAAGTTTCTAAAATGCAAAAAAAAAAATAAAATTATTCTCTATATCAAAAAAGATCATATTTTTCAGGAAATTACCTGCATAGATGTTTGCAAACACGTTAAAGCCTCCGCTAGGCGAGGTCCTTCAGTGCCGGGGTACTTGAGACTTAACTCTACAAATTTTTCTTCATGTTTCGAGTTCCATTCGATTGACATACCAGATTCCTTTGAAAACAACTGAAATCGACTTCTTAACTCAAACATTGTGATTGGATATTTAGGTGTGAAAGAAATGTGCTTTTTGGGTTTCACTATTTCAGATGTGTTAAGAACTGCTTCTGCCAGCCCTCGCATATACATTCGATGTCCGTGTTCCTCATGAGATTCGACAGTACGGTCACGGTCCCAATGAGAGCTTGTTTGTTGGCAAGCTAATCTAAGAAATGGTCTATTCAAGAACACATTTTGATTGATGGTTTGAATTGAGTTAAGTAGAGCAGAACTCAAAGGAAAGTTAGTTATGTGATCGATGTCTCCGTTGATATGAGCACGTAACTCAAGCTTATGATAGCAGCACGGCATAATGTGAAGACATTGAACTTTGGACATTTTTAAAAATAACAGCATTGCATTAATGCTTAAATCCGCACATGCATGTAAGCCAATAATTGATATTCTCATTACTTCTGAACAACCGTTATCCATGGCAAGCTCTGAAGCTAGCGCATTTATATATGAGCTAGAGTCGGCGTTAATAAAATGTTGTTGGTATACCACTGACTTAATGGCAGCCGGTGGCAAATAGCTTACACATCGTTGACGAGCTTTCTCTACTCGTGACTTATCTGTTTCTAAGCCTAGTATAAGAGAATTCGGTTTTAGTTCATATAGCGCTTGGCTAAGATATCCCAAACCTGCTCCCAAGTCAACAAAAACTTGCGTCTCTGCGCAATGGTCGTTTACGTGCCGGGAAAGGTTCTTGATTTCCAGCATTTTCTTTGCCGAAATTCCTTTTTGGTTTCTTGCCTTTTGAGCAACTTTAAAATGTGTTCTATAGACGAAGTCATTTATATTCTTCGGTGTTAACATATCCAACTCTTGTCTGAATCTTGTAAGGGAGGCCGGACAATCACCAACATTTTCTTGTATAAGAGGAAATAAATTTAGCTCCCTATTTGAAATGCTGAGAAAATATCTTTTAAAATCAAGCGGCATGGAATCGATCGATAGAAGACAATTAGCATTGGATGTACGATAAATCCACGAGTACCTACTGAAGAATTTTAATACGGCTTCAAAATAGGTCACTGAATTATTAAATGAGCTGGGAATGGACATATTTTATACAATAAAATCATTCAACCGTTACTGACGCAGCAATGCAATAATGTCGATTAACTGTGGCAATTCAAAAGAGGTCCGCCTGAAATTAAAAAGCAATCATAATTAGATACATACAAAATTTATTATACAGGCTTGGATAATAGAAAATTTAAAAAAATAACTCAGAACTCTTCCTTGTACGACCACTTCCCACGGGTGGGTGTTCGGCAGTTTTCAGAAGGGATCGTGATTTTCCGAAAACCTTTACTTTAATGATGATTTTGACTTTTGGCATACAATCAATCCTTTCAAGTTGTTGCGCCTAAAGAGCAAAGACCTACGAGAAGGCGCTATTGGCAATGTTATCTGATAATATCTCTTTCGCCGCAAACGCCTATGGCAGTGCGAGCATATAAGTAAAGAATCGGGAACGGCTCAAGCTGTCTTGTACTGGACACGCTTCAACATCACGTGAGCGTGACTTTAGCCAGATGTTTGCAACGCTGCACAGTGGCCGAATTATTAAAAGTTGAGGCATAAAATAAAATACAGTTCCCAGGGACTTAAAAATTGGTACAGTTGACGGTTATGATGTATATATAAATTGGAAAAACTTTGAGATTGATCGGACCATGCCCACTCTTACCTCCCATATTAACCATATTAAAATGTTTTGAATTTAATACTAATTCATATATATATTTTTTGTATTATATATTTAAACATCAACAAATATTTTTTTATTAATTTTCTTCAGCATCTATCTCAAAAGAAGAGGAATATATATATTCATTATCAGAATCTGAATCAATATCAGATTCAATATGATCGTCATTTACTATAACGTCTGGCTCAGCGAAAAGATCAATAACTTCTGACGGTAGCTTGTCCTTATATTTTTTAAGCTTTTTATTTGAATAAAGGCTCGATATTTAGGGATCCGAAGTATCCATAGCTCGGTGAAATATGTCCTCTATATTATTAATACGACTATTTTTTCGTGCGTGAGATATTCTGTCGCGTTTATAATATTTGTTTCGAGCCTCGGAGGCGTTTTCGCCTAAACATCCGACGGGAACATGAGAAGAAGAAATTATTTGTGATCCATGGACCAAGATCTTATGAATGGTCGGTGACATTGGGTACCACGGATACTTTTCCATATATAAAGAAGCAGTTTCATTAAAAAAACTTTAAAACTTTTGCGGACTTATTAAATGGCAATTAAAATTGTTATAAAGCATTCAAGAATTTTTAAATAAAATTTTAATATAGAGGCAAATAGTTTGTTATTTGCAAACGCCCTTCTAGCAGTATTGCCATCATTAGTATTACCGCTTCCGTTTTGTTTTGGTCGATCTACGTGCAGTCCCATTTGCTTCCATAATTCATCTTGAATATTTTTCTTCCGGCAATTTAACATAACCTTGTCATTTGCATCTCGCACTTGCCATTTATTCAGACCAATCCGATACGAAACATGCAGTACGAATTCAAAAAATCATATCCAAGAATGTAATGGACTCACTCCATATTGCAGAGTATTAGGCTTTGGCTTACAAATTTCCGCGTTTGTGTCCTTCGTCATCAAAAAATTTTTTGGAGTTGCACCACATATTGGACATGATTGGGTGGAATTCATCCCCGTTAGCACATTCAAAACCTTACCGTCAATGAGCGTTAAATTGAGATCAAATGAAACTGTAATATTTCTGTCCGCAATTTCATTAAATATATACGGTGCCAAGGTTTGAACTTCATTCTGTACTCTGTTGTTTTCTTTTAATATGTGTTCTTTACTCTCCTTGGTAAACTCTATTTTTAATGGTCTACAAAATTTAATTGACTGCGTGTTGGTATTTAGCCACAGTATTCTTCCTATACCATCAACCAATTTAATTGGTTTAAAAGACGTAATAAATAAGGATTGGTCATTTGTTTCTGGCTCGCTACTTAAAAGTCTCTGTTTGTATAAGCTTTGACCAGACTATCCGTCAAATCCATAGCTTGCAATCAAATTAACTTCATTTATTTCTTGAAATTGAAGAAATACTTCTTTTTGCAATGTTATGATCCCTTTTGCAGTGTGATTAAGAAAATTTTGCAATGAAACTTGGGCCATGGTTTCGGTGACTTCCATATCAATGGCTCTGCAGTGCAGCTTACCTTTGTAAACTTTATCATAACTTGGCAATATATCACAGCCTTGTTTACGTATTAAAGCCCTTATGTTGTTGTACTGCCTTTTGGTAAAGGAATTCTCCAGTAAAAATGCTAAAGCGTAATATTTAGAAATAGGCTCGGGCTTTGGTACGTTTTCATTTTTTTTGGGTAAGTTGGGCATATTTTCCTTTAAAGTCCAATCAATCATTTCATTTCCTTTGCATTTTTTGGCAGATATGGCAGCTGCATGAGTGAGTAAATCAGTATTATGATTTGGATTAGTGGCGAGTTCGGAAGCTAGTTTGCGCTTCAAACGTATGCCGCCTTCATCATAAGTTAAGCGTGGCCGACCTTTAGAACATTTTACTAATTCCTCTTTATCAATGTTTAATATAATTTTTCCAGCCAGCCACTTTGGATGCTGTTCTTTAAATCTTGTTATTTTCCTTTGGCATTTTGCCAAATATTTATTAATGTATGAGGTGAAATTGGATATTTGTCTCATAATTGTTGCTGTTGCTGTTGTTGCTGTTTCTTGTCTAGCTGTACATTTTTAGAAAGCTTCCCAAATATAAAATTGGAAATCGACTCCGTTTTGCGACCACCTTGAATCCAAATCTCAAGCAATTCGTCGTGACTGAATTCGAACGCGTCTGCAACATCATCTAATATTTAACAAATGCGCAAAAAGGCGCAATAACTATTAGTTAAATAATGCTAAGCACATATTATTGAACATAAATGCATTATTAGTTTCGAGAAGGAGCTAGAATACTGCCAACTTTTACTCCACAAAGCACATGGTTTATAGGTTAGGTTTTCCTAAAAAAACACCACGACAATAACACGGTAAAACGAAGACATAAGATAACATAACACAAACATTAATGTACATTTAAAAATCTGCATACCTTTATTGGTGTTTTCCATTTTAAATTAATGTTTCTTGACAACGGGAAAGGGTTTAAACTTTAATGCAAAAAACTAGTTTAGCAGCGTCAAAGAACACGAAAATAATGCAGCTTTTAAAGAGCTAACTTTAAGGGCCCACCAAAAATTCCAGGGTTGCGCAAACATTTTTTTCAAATTGTATATTTTTTTATGTCTATATTCTACCATAATACTAAAATCGATTTTCTGTAGATCAAGATTTATTTTTTGACTTTCTGCCTCAACTTTGGCAAATCCGGCCACTGTGCGCTGTGAGGTAGGCATCTCCGACCATATAAAGTATATATATATTCTATCCTTCCGTCTGTCCGTTTATACGAAAACTAGTCTCACAGTTTTAAAGCTACCCGAATGTAACTTTTCCGTTAATCTTCTATAGGCTCACTTGTTTCTCGAAAACTGGAATGTGTCAATGCAGCATTCGTTTTCAGACCACAGATATATATTTTTCGAGCTAACGGGACCGACCAGAAAGCCGACACCAAGACACAACCCACGCAAAATGAACTGGGCTTCCGTGAAGGAAAGCGAAAGTGATCTTCATTACTAAATCTGCCAGGAGAGGGCACATCCTAGCAAAGGACTATAGACTAATCTATTATATATAAATAGATCATGGAGAGTCCAATAGACATACATATAAGAAACAAGACGGAGAGTTATCACCTCCGGATGCCCAACATGCATATCGGATGGTTCGATCAACTGAGACAGCACTGAAGTACATGAAGCGGTGAGTAACATCGAGAAATCACTCAACTACAAGCAATACACAATGGCCACCTTCTTGGTTATAGAAGGTGGGTTCAACAAAGTGAATGCGAAATCCATCCTGAGCTCCCTCAACTCGTTAAGTACTGACAGAAGCATCAGAGAGTGAATAGATGCTGGCTTTCACCTCACGCGAGTAGTGAAGAGAGGCACACCCCAAGGTGGAGTTTTATCGGCTTTGCTCTGGCCAATCATAATGTGGTCCATATTGAACTTAAGTGTGGGGCATACGCCGACGACGTAGTGCTCCTGGTATCTGGACCTTATCCCAACACCATTACCAACATAATGTCAGGAGTGTTGGATTACTTAAACAATTGGTAGCCGGCACTCACCAAAGCCTACAATATCACAAAGCTAACAAGGATACAACGTTAGGGATGCGACGGAGCAAAAGCAGCGTTACGCTCGTGCTCAGCGGCCGCCTGGAATGTAATCCTTAATATTGTGCCGATTGACCAGATTATTAAAGATACTGCGGCGAAGAGTGCGATGAGATTGAAGGCAAGTATTGCTGGAGATATCATCGCACAGGGCATCACATTATTCTTGATGAGGTCACATCACCAGCGGACGAAAGTACAGACTACAAAACTACCGAAATGAAATTCGCAAACCTAACCTAACCTTTGGTAATTTTATAGTCTCTTAACCATCGAGTGAACTAGAGACAGAGCAACTGAACAAGACGAGGTATCACTCTACACCGATGGCTCTAAGATGAGTTACTGTGTGGGGGCTGGGATTTTCGCTGAGAACTGGAATGGACTTTTAGTCTCCCAGCATCAGCGACAGTCTCCCAGGCTGGGGTACTTGCTTTATTGGAGGCAGCAAGACTTTCAAAACGGCAAGGCCTAAGGAATACTAAGGTGAGAATTTACTCTGAACTCGAACTCGCAGTTAGTGGAAGAATGCAAGGAAGCCCTAAATGAACTTACTCGTGACATCGACATCAGAATAACCTGGTTCCAAGACACAGCGATATACCAGGGAATGAAAAAGCGGACGAGCTAGCCAAGAGAGGACCAGCCGGGCGCAGCAACAGTAATGACTCATTACTAATGAGATATAGATGCCACTAAACGCTATTTAATTGATGATCCACAAACACTACAAAAATATGGTCAACAGAGAATGAGCTAATATAGTGACCTGTGTTGGCCAAACTTCGATAAAAAAAAAAAACGCACAAAAGAACTGATATCCCAAATCAAAAAAGATATCAGTAGGATCACATGCAATGAAGATGAGGCTACCCCAAAACACAATCTGCAAAAGTTCCAAAGCACCAACGGAACAGACGCCAGAGCACTTACTCTGTCACTGCCCAGAACTTAACAGAACCAGAATGCGTCACTTCGGTGCATACCAGCTAGAATCGCTAGGCGAAGTAGGAAAGCAGAAGATTGTAGCCTTCTTTGCTTTTCTCAATGATTTGGGTTGGTGCTGAGGAAGGCAAAGTCACAACCTGGAATAGAGGGTGTGGATCAAAACTGAGCTCAGCTCTATTTGGAGGTTCAAGATGGGCCTCATCACTTTAACGTACCCATCACTGATTATCATTCCCATTTAAATATAAATGCAACCACATGGAGCATTCCACAAAAAATTTCCCACGCTGATCTTTGATCTTTTTTTTTTCTAAATAATTTCTTTGGTACGTATCCAACTCTTAACTTGCTTCTCTATTTCTTAGCTGCCATTGTCACGGATCATACTGATCGGATCCTACTGATGGTGACACATTTGCCGTCATAATAAAGCGATCTTGGAAAATTGTTTTCTGCATACTTACGCTGCGAACAACTTTTTAAGGAAATGTTCTATACTATGTTCGTTGCTCACAGCGACTTTTGGAACCAATCCACTTACCATATTGGCTATAAGAGCATCAACTGTCTTATGATAAGGAGGAATCGTTTCCAATTGGAGTCAAAAATCTTCGAAAGGATTTCTATATAGATGGTTTTCTACAGTGTTAAGTTAATAGAAAAGGTGAGAGAAATTTTTTAAGGCTACGCAATGATTGCTAAGCCATTGTCTGATTTTTTACGTAAGGAATCAAAGATCGAGTTAAAAAAAAAGTTGTTAGTAGCGTTGGACAAATTAAAAGCAGCGGTAATCAGTGGGTCCACTTTTGAAGCTGTATGACCCTTAATCGAAACGAAAATTCATACCGATGCCGTGTTACTTTAGTGAGACACGGAAGACCGTTTGTGGCATTTAATCCATTTCAAAATGTGCTTAGAGAAAAAGCATTCGTATTCTTAAAGAGCTAGCAATTATTAGGATATTGTTTTGCTGTGACGATAGCCGATACATCGTTTGGACGAAGAAATGACGAGTGTTGTGGAGACCAAACAGTATGAGAAAATCTATATATCGAACGGAATCTTATTGTAGGATCCGAACAAAGAAATGCTTGTATTTTCACGGCTTATGGAAGATTAGATAATTCGAAAAGCAATGAAATTTTTAGAATTGCTCTAAGCTTTGTGAATGCGAAAGTTGGGAAGCAAGAAGGGTTTTTGATACTGGTAAAATATCACATAGACCATGCTGGCCCAATGGAGTTGAACATAAACGATATAAATACATTCTCGCTACAGTTGATGCCTTTTTAAAACAAGTATGGTTGTACCCTACACGAAGCATAGGATTTGCAGTACTAAGTTTTTTTTTTGCGTTCAGGGTTGTAACGAATCGATGAGTCGCATTTACTTAGAACTAATTTAGAGAAAAGATGAAGCAAACTACGTCAGGAGGTCCCAAACTACGTCAGGAGGTCCGTAGATATTGGTAGTGTAAGCTAACAGAATTAATAAGTAATCCAAAAATCAGTTAAAGTCTTAGGTGATTATTGAAACACCCTAGTGTCCCATTTATAATGTTCGTTGATGCATTACGGTCAGTACACTCAAGTGGTCCGTATGCAATCGTGATGGCAGCTTCTTTGCCTGCATGTGTACTAAGTGGGTTAGAATTAAAGTTTTTAGTTGGGAAGACTATCTACGTTAGAGATTAGTGTGTACAAATCATTATGATTTGCATAAAATACTCTAAAAGGTTCATGCAATTGAAAGGAGGTTCTACAGTGGTTCAACATTAATGCTATATAGGATCTAGTATTTCTACTTGGTACGCGGAAATTGAGCTGACTCAACGAGTCAGCACTTTCCACGTCACCATGAATGAAGTTAGAGATAAAGGTAATGCCAAGCATAGTTCTACAGTTGGCTAAGGTTGGTAAGTTAATTATGAGATGTCTATTAGACTAAGAAGTTAATCATTGGCTTGCATCCCTATTTAAACCGCGTAGAGCGAAAAGTAAAAAGTTTTTTTGAACCAATTTGATGCGTTTACTATGGACGCCTATGGACTACGGACGCTGAGGGATCGAAACGCACCATCCATATTCTAAGATAGGACGAGCTAAGGAAATATATACTGATTTAGTAACATAGGGTTCATTGAATTCCTTCGACCACCGTTTAATAAATCCAAGCACGCCCCTGCCTCTATTCACCATAGACGAAATATGATCGATAAAGTCAATGTAGGGTCCAAGCGGACGTTCAAATCATCAACTGAATTAATTCTTTCCAAAGAGCAGCAGTTCAGCGTGTAAGTTGCAAGCTTGGGAATCACACGAGTAAATGTCATAAGCTTGCATTTAGAACCGTTTAAGTTAAATAAATAAATATCCATGGATTATAAATAAATATCCATGATATTATTTGTAAATCCGACTGGCAGACGGACATCCTTGTATTGAACAGAAAGTTTGACGTCATCAGCATACATAAGTACATAAAAGTCAAGACTTTGGGCAGATCATTTATGAATAATGTAAACAATAAGACTCCCTTGCGGGACGCCAGAAGTAACCCTTAGAACATTAGATTAATTATTATTGAAGAGGACCTTTTGTGTTCTGCCATTTAGATAACTTGAGATCCAATTAAGAAGATCAACTGGAAAACCCATTAAATCGAGTTTCCGAGCAAGGAGAGAATGGTTAACAGAGTCAAATGCTTTACTGAAATCATTATAGATAACAGTATATGGTCATGGAGAAATAACTGATATACAAAGGTTCATAAAATAGGGAGCTATTACGTTTTAGAAAAGATTTGGAATGTCTGACAACTAATCTTTAAGTTCTCAATAATTATTGGCATCTGATTTGCTACCTTTTTTTGTGGATAGGAATAATAAACGATTTCTTCCAAATAAGGGGAAGGTGGGAGGTTTCTAAGGATAAGGTTTTTTCAGAAGGGGATAGCGCGTCGGCACAATAGCTGAGCACGTAGCCGAGAATTCCCTAGGGAATAAGTTGTTTAAATAAAAGCGAGGAAGGATTTGCTTTAGACTTAGGTTTAGTTTTAACAAAATTATAAAACTGTTTTGGGTCCTGTGAGAACTGGACCCTGAAACGAGTTAAATAGTTTTTATAACACTGCGCGATCAGCACGGTAAAGCTTGACCGACCCGATAAATAAGAGAAAAGGGAAGATTGATTTTAAATTTAGCATACAGCATAAATTTTTTATTTTTAAGTCGAAAATAGATCGGGTATTGCGTGATCATTACTTGCGGTAGTATTTTTAAATGAAACGGAGGATTTGTTTAAGGCTTCCGATTTTAAATTTAGCATACAGCATAGATTTTTTATTTTTAAGTCAGCTGAACTCTTTAGTAAACCACGGAGGCTTCTTCGAGATTGGCGGATGGTATGACGGAACACATTCAGTAAAAAATGAGTTCATGGCATTGTAAAAAATATGTATAGATCGGACCAATTAAATTCATATATAAAATTATTCAGCCGTTCAAAGTCCATCTTGGGATAACAGAGGACGTTTTTGGCTGGACGGTCATATATATTCTGTAAGTCAGACCCGATGTCTTAGTAGGATGAAAGGGATCTTCGGGTTGCGTCAGAGGCGACATCCTTACTAATCTGACTCTCGCCAGATCAGAGAAAAAACACAGATCGAGCAAGTGCTCTAATGAATTTAGGACATGGTTGACTTTAGACAGCGAAATGCCAGCAATAAAGTCATGTTGTGTTGAGTTGTTTGAGGACCAAAAAGCGCCTGCAATATTAAAATCTCATAGGACTACCAAATGGTCCCTATCCGAAAGTTTATTGGAAAACATCTGAATAGCGAAAGGGTGGTTCCAATAAACATAAAGTTCCGACAATGGAGGTATGTAGAAACAGGTAATAAAAATGGAGCTTCACACAGAAGAATTCAACAGCGTTGCATTCCTTGAACGTTAATAATTCTGACATGAGTGAGGAGTCAGCCGCTATAAGTACTCCAACCCACGCCTGATAGGCCGATCTAGCCAATATACTGTAAACGCAGCTGAAAAAACTTTGGTGTTCAGAATTTCCGGCTTTAACCAGGTTCCTGTGAACACAACCTGAGAAGTAAGAATACAAGTTAGGAAGGTTACTACATAAGTCTCTTGCATTCTGATATGAAATACCTAGAGAGTGGGTTAGTTTTTCGGGTCGGGATTAAAAGACGTAGAGGGTGCAGTGCACGGATCAAGCCTAGGAAGAGTTATTCGTACAACCGCTTTTTCTTTTTCTTAGCATCAAAGTTTTTGACAACAGCGTACTCTGACCAGAATTTGGTATCAAAGAGTTCGTTAGGGACATTTATATTAAAAGATGAAATGTCCCTAGCAATAGAGAATTGGAATTTTTCACCTTTATTTTGTCATCTTCCGATGTTTGAGCAGGGGAGAACAGTGGAAGTGGAACACCTATTAGGGCTTTTGGCAAGGCAGATTGGTTATCTGCCGTGCCGTTATCGGCATGTTGTCCGGGTCTAACACCATGGGCGGATACATTTTTAGTTACGGGGGGGGCTTCATTTGGGACCCATCACTCCTGCGGCACATTCGGGCACCGAATCTTTTGTAGAGCTCGATCTCAGCACTCATGGAATTAATGCTGAGGTCGAGGGCTGTGCCAAGGGAGGCTGCTGCTGAGTGCCCGTTGCGGGTTGTTGGGATCCGCCTACTTGATGCCCTCCAATTGCGGTTTCTTGCGCTTAGGAAACTCATTTAATAATGTAAGGCTATTAAATTGGCTATCAAGCGTCAAGAACATATGAGTTATGCTAAAAATCGATATTCCTTAAAACCGCCCTTGTGTGCCGCATGACAACATCTCCTCCACCTCGCCACAGGCCTCACAGCAGGTTGATGTTATTTCTAATATCGTCAACCGTCTGAGCAGCAACATCAATGCACTTGGCGTGCAAGATATTGTCGCACAGCCAGAAGCCGATGTAATTACAGCAACCTGTTGTAATGGGCCTTTTTCAGGTTTTGGCGAAGAAGAGAATTTGAGTATTCATTATCGCGACGGCGCAGATAGCGACTAAACGAGGAAGGCACAAGCATCACAATATAAAATTGAAAAATAAACTCCATCAAGTACTCAAATAAGAAAAGTTGCCTACACACGCGAAGTGACCGGGAAGTTATTAAACACAAGATAGATTAAATTGAACCCCGGTGGTTTAAGCAACATCTAAACACAAATTGAGATCGCAGTAAAAAAAACACGTCATTTACCTTGGAAAGCTTCAATTCAAGTTGGTTCCTGTTATGGTACGTTATGCAATTTGGCCTGACGAGCGCTCGGCTTGCAGGCCACAATTTTCTTAAGTACAGCTTATAAGTTTTCTGTTTTGATTTGATTAAATTTATTTCGCTCATAAATTTATTTAGCTCATAAATCCGACTTCAGCTTACGCTGCTATTATTTTTATATTGATTCTCACCTTAAGGGCAGATAGTAACGGGGAAAAGTTCTCCCAACCTTTACATATCCCCTGCTCCCCCGACTGCTGCGATGAAATATCAAGAGAACCCGATACTAAAAATAAATTATGTTTTCACAATATAGTCGTTCACATGCTATCACAACTGAGCCAGGAGACACCAGAAGCACGTTGGTAGTTGTAGTGTCCAGCAGAGCTTTAAGCAATGCGGAACTATTCAACCCACCCTCGTACTCAAATGATAAGAGCTTTTTGACTATCAATAAATCAATAATAGCTAAAGAAGCATTCGAAGACCAATCACATTAGATTAAGATCGTATGATTGCACAGTTAGATAAGGAAAGCTCCCAAACTGCAGCTTACCTGCTTGCAGTTTCCCAAAGCCCAAATCATCTCTCTTGACGAACGTTTGTGTTTATAAGACGTCGCCCAAATATTAATTGGAGATCGCACGTGTCTCAAGTTATTATTCTATAAATTATTATATTGAGAAAAGCCGTGATTATCAAAGACAGTTTTGTGTGTGAATTTGTGCGAGAATATAAGGTAAATAAGTGCCGTGTTGTGAGTCCCTTTATTAATACAGATATTCGTAGGGCTCAGCTTCAAAGGCGTATCGGTGGCGGAGTCCCCGACAACAGCACCTCTGCTTACAAATATTTTATACGAGCCAATTCATTATTGGTTCCTACGATCCATAGGCAGCGGCCAAAAGGAGACTTAACCTCCAGCCGCCCAGTTACGTAACCTGCCGCATGGCAGATGCGAACTGGGCAATCAAGTAGAAGACCGGAGTGCTCCAATAATCCAAACCATGTGAGAGATTCGACGTAGATCAGATACATCGCCTCACCACTTGACTATTATACCGCGCGAGGCGGCGGAAAAACCCCCATCTGGTCGAAGACCCAGTTTAAGGGTTCTGCACACAATCAGGGCGCAGTATACGCTGCGAGCAGCAATGTTTTGGTTTTGATTTTTGATTTTGTTTTATTTTATTTAATTATTTTGGCAATTTATTAATAAGCAAATACCCCGCAGATTGACATGAGTGTGGCATTCGTTTAGATGATTAGGTTTATTTACATTTTTGACCAGTAGCTCTCAACGCCAACGTGAACTTGGGCCCAACTTTGCAGCGTTTCATGGAGTGATGAAATGAAAAATGTCGTGAGTAATAAATAACAACAACAACAATTACCTAATATCAATCTATATAAAATGCCGCTTTACTGTCCCTATTTTGAATCAATATTTTGCGGTAAAATCTAAGTAAAACTTAGTAAATTTAAGCTTAAATAATAATCATGCCTTAATCGATGGTAAATACTTATATTGTTAATAATTATGATTAGATGTAGAATTTAGGGGATACTTAGGGATAATGGATGATAGGTTAAATTTGATAAATTGTAAATGCAACTTAACTTGCTACGGAAGCAACTAAATTTAGATAAATGGATTATTAAATGAAATTGAAGTTGAAGAATATGAATTTTGAATAAAAAGGTCAAAATGGTTTGTCGAGTACTTATGTCGAACACTCACTTAAATATGTGGTAGAGATTTTGAGGCTCGGCAAAGGGACAATGACAATCACAAGTATCATTGTCACGGTAGGGAGGGTAAAGACTTTCGGGAATAATTACCATCTGAATTCCCGATATCTGTCAGAATCTCTTTGCTCAACTATACACGAGTCGGCGTGAACCCGCATTATCACTTTGATCCATCCTTTTCGTTATGGATTCTTTTCGAGTAGATTATTGTTGTGTAAGACGCACTAATTAAATGTAGTAGCGTGTCATACTATCCTAAGCTAGAAAGAACCCCGACCACGGCGAGCTAGACCCGAGCATAGCAAGAGTGCACAACCCTAGCGATGGAAGTACAAGATCCTCTCTAATAGTAAACAACACCCTCTATTAGAAGACCGACTGGAAACAACCCTTACAACACGAGGTACACTACATAGTGTAAAACGGCCGAAATGAATGAAATGATCAATATCCTAATTTAATAAAACCGGCGATACAACGTTATTGAAAAGAGGACACTGCACCCTTAAGAACCCGTATTTTGCTTGAGTAGATCAAATTGGGAAGGAGTATCGAACAAGTTCACTTAACCAAGGAGGATTTAGTAGCCAAAACAAGCTGTTTCCACAGATAGGGAAGCTCGTTAATTTAACAGGCGTTGTTTGTCATATTGCTCAAGTTCTTGGCTAGCGACAGCAACAAAGGCGTCAGATGTTTTCGATTGGTAGCCTGCCAGAAAATCGGGAGAAGCCTAATCCAGCATTTCAGACTACAGGAGTGGACTATTGTGGGCCATTCTATAATACCAGGAACAAGGAACTTCATAAGTTCTATATCACTTATTTTGCTTATCCACAAAGTCTGCTCTCTTGGGCGTCGTCGAGTACCTTACAACGGATTCTTTCATCGCAGCTCTAAGACGATTCACAGGCTTTCGATGCAGTCCGTTTACCATTTGTAGTGACAATGAGACGAACTTTGTCGGCGCCAAGGGCGAGATTGCAAAGCTGAAGGAACTAGTTTTGTGCGAAGTTTAACCCGCCGCCTGCCCGGCTCTGTGCTGAGTTATGGTTGTCAATTCTACAAAGTAGTCATACCATCATTATTAGCCATTGTTGAATTAAAAACTCCTGCGTATGAGATTTCTGCCATCCTTAACTCCTATTTCGAAAACGGTGAACAACTTGAGGAGAAGCCGTTATACTCATCGATACCAAAAACAATAGAATTACTAAGATGAGTAACAGCCATACATTCGTTTTGCCATATGAAGCTATTTTTTTGAAAGCAGCGACATTCGCGCATGTGTATGAGTAAACACAAGAACAAGCAAGTGCGTATGTGTGCGTGAATATGTGTGTGCTTCTGTTCGCAAGCGCCAGCACTAAAAATTGAAATCGTTGTCTTGCATATTTTTCACAGGTCGCACGCTAATGTTCCTAATGTTCCAATGTGATGTCATGCTTAAAATATATTGTGTATTATATAAGTATATCCATTACTATCAAATATACTATATTCGAATTATTATTATATTAAATAATATTGTTTTAATATGGGAGGCAACATGTGTCTTCCAAAATGAACTAACGACTTATGTAGTGAGGGGTATCTTTTAAACCATGGGAATACGTGTGCACACATCATCGGCGGCTGTCGCTGCATGCGTACAAGAGCTCGACTGGCTCGTGTGTTTAAGTAATTATAACCTAAAAGGTTATAATGCTATTTGTTTTCCCCCATAATTATACAAAACTAGCAAACGCGGCATTAGCGTAAAAAATGCATGCAAGTGTTCAATAATTCAGCTCCTTAACTGTTGTGTTCTCTGTATATTGCTCCGCACATTCAGATGATCCACCATCGACGAAATAAAATATTTTTGCATATATTTATGCGGTTTTTTGGTGTTAGCACCAATGAACCAAGCAAAGGATATATTTTCCTTGTATCTTTAATTGCAAACAATCATTTGTTGAAAAATACGGTGTAACTTACGGCATGAAGCCGCCTTCTCGAATAATATTAGCTCCAAAGGAAGTCATGCGAAAACAGTTATTGGGTTCAAGGATGTGTTGAAGAAAACAGCTGGAATCGAGATCTCTTCCATCGAACAAGTCGTCATTGGTCCAATATCTAAATATTTATCATCACTGTAGTTCGCAGTGGGATCATATTGTAATGCAAAGCTATTGTATGATGCCAATGATTTTCGTGTGCTGACGCGTTGTCTCAATCGGGCATTTTCTCTTATTATATTTTGTTTTTCTTCCCTTAAGTTCTGTGAATAAACTTTTTACTGTGCGGCGGCCGATGTTCGCACCTCGTCCTGCAGGCATTTTGGATTATGGACAAATGGTGAATTTAACCTGAAATGCACGATCCACATAATTTACACAGTTCAACTTACCACCTTAAAGGCGAATGTCTGCAGTTGAAATTTAATACAAATTTGCACAATACTCGTGATTGATTTGATGGTTTTCAATTAAAATGTTACGCAACGAATAACTTACTTTTTTTTCAGAATTTCACAGTGAACACAACACCGGTTTGTCACATGAAATGAACTGAGCAGAGAAGAATGAGTAGCTGTCAAACAATGTATCACGCACCGGCGCCATCTACTTCAAACATTGGTTTGTAGTACATATTATGTATCAGAGATGGCGAAGTATGTAGAGATTTTCCCGCTTTTCTATTGAAATTTTTCCTGAATTTTCGTTGCTATAAACCTCACGGAGCCCGAGACTGCAAAACCGTGGAAATCGGTTCGAGAGTTCTGGAGTTATACTGTCAGGAAGGAAAACCGGACTAATTTTTATTTTTATATTTTAAAAGGAAAGAAAAATCCAACATTTTCATATACATATTGTATTAAAAGTTTTTATGTTTCCGTTTTACATTTTCCTCTACATTTACCGATCGTTCGATCGCATACAATTTGAAACGATAATTTGAAATTACAAAATATATCACATTCCCCATTTAAATTAAAGCGCAGAGCAGATGAATATTTGTCAAAAACCAGTTGAAAATTTTCGCATTAATTTGACGATCGTTTTGATGGCAGCAATAATTATTATATATACAACTTATGAAAAAAAAGAATAGACCACCGTTAAAAACTTTTGACTAAAATCATAACACTCCGCAAGAATATAAAAAAGTGCTTCTGATTTGGATCTTCTTTCTAGGTCATACAGAAATCATAGACTCATTGCAGACCGCAATAAATCTGCAAATCATAAATAATTGGTCAAAATAACCGGAATTTCCCAGCAAAGAATTAATTGTGTGCATGAGAAATTGTTCTTTCATTAAAAAATAATTTTTTCTAAGTCATATTACAAAACGAAATATTACGAAAATAACGAATCTACTAACTCACAATATAAATATTTTTCGATAAACGTCAATGAAAGACAGTTTTAATAAAACCAAAACCAGGAACTTTACAAATCTTTACGATCACGTGGATTTCAATGTTTTACAGCTATGTTATTATCTTCCACTTATGACTAGTTTCCAATTGCAATTCTTCGTTTTCTGGGCCTATAATACACTTTCCAAAATTGGTTGGCGGTTTCTTTAAATATTTCTCAACAGTGTCATGTAGCTCATCGACAGTTACAGAGAGCATTCTTGACCGATAGTCTTCAAACATATCCTGCGATACCGCATACAATAAGTAATCAATACCAATATTTCCAGGTGCTATTGGAGAGTCCAACTGCTGCAAAACGCCCAGTTTGGCTTCAAACAAAGCTTGTTGATCAATATTATTTTTTTCCAAGCGAGTCCATTCATAAGTTTTGTCGAAAGTATCCAGTGTTTTGAGTGAGTGTGGGTCCCGGTAGCTATAAAAGCTAAAAATACCGTCTGAACTTATCTTTGCACCCGCTCCATAAGCTCCATTTTTTTCGCGGACAACAGGTAGCAGGTACTTAGCCGAAAGTAACTTCGCTAAAACGCGCAATTTGGGATGGTCCTGATGCAAATATGGAACTGCAAAAAAGGCTTTAGCGCAGTAATTAACTGGTATATTCATGATGTAGTGCTGACAGCTTGGGTCTAACAAATTAATTGAATGGCTTTCTTTGGACTTATCCACACTTGGTAAACTTTCCAAGAAATTTCTATAGTGCAGCAATGCAGTCGCCAAGTAAGATTCCGTAGTGTTGATAGCAACTTGCATATTGTTCTTTAAAAACAGTTTTTTTCCTATTGATTTTAACGTTTTACAGATGTCAACAGTATTATTGTCTTGTACCAGAATTTTCATTAATTCTATATGATCTATTCCAAATAAACGGGACTTAAGATTACTGGCATCAGTAACCAACGCGCTTGCTCCCAACATAGCATATACATGACCAGAACTCGCCACTCCTACTGATATATTTGATATGTAATTTTCAATAAGCATTTTAAGACGGTCTGTATCCGAAAAGTCAAAGTTTAGCAATAACTCTTGACAGAGGTAAAAAAGCTCTGGAGCATTTTTATCAAGTGCATGAGTATCCATCATTACGCTAATTTTATAACTCTTTGAATCTCTTACATTTTCGACAAAATTCAACTTAAAGTCGAATCCAGAAGTTTTTGACAGAACTAGCTTATCAAATTCTCGAAAATCATACTTAGAAGTGCCCATGCTGTTAATAACATTACAAAACAGAGGCAAAAGCTGGGTCTCTTCCCGACTTAAACTTGTTGCATTAAACAAGCACTTTAAATAAGTAATCTCGTTTGACGAAACTTTGCATATTTGAGTCTGCACATTTTGAATCGTTTCCACAATTAATTTAGGCCACTTTGGTGGCTCTTTCACATCATTCACGGTCAGACATGGTAAAATGTCGGTGTTCGGTTTAACCTTTTGAAAAGCATCCAGCTCCAACCCTGTCTGAAAAATGTTTTGGCACTTTTCTTTGTCGAGGGCAGCAGTTATTTGCCTCAGCATCTCTGACTCAGCCCGTTTAAAGTTTTCTTGATATAATGCATCAGGGGACATAGTTAGTGTAAGTCTATGTGAATTTTTTGCGAAATATTGTTGCACTTTATCTTGAAAATATGTCTTGTTTTGGCTTAAGCTGGTTCGAAGACTTGATATCATTTCTGATACTCGAAGATTACTCACTATATTGCCATTATTGTTCCACAGGGCAGTAGAATTAAACAGCAAAGCATTTCCAAAATGTGGGCTCTGATGCTTTAGAGACAACTCGAGACTATGCAAAATGCTTTCTATATGTTGCGACTCAAACCCAATTTTTATGGAATTAGATATGGTTTGGTCGAAGAGCTCGGTGAATTTTGTGAAATCTTCCACTCGTAAATCTTGTAATCCAACGACGAAAGCTGTGTCCTTTGTATCTGATGAATATCCTGTACTTCTATTGTAACCCCCGGAGAAATTTGGTTCTATAAGGCTCTTGTAAAAAGCTGAGTTGGGTCCACGGATTAATACCTCTGACAAAACGTTTAACTCAAAACTCTCCTGTAAGTTGGTTACATCGCACATTAGCAACGCTATGGCTATTTGGTTCTGTCGGTCAATAGGTGCTCCCATATTGTCCAATCTACTGGAAATATGTACATTGCGCGGTTGCTGCCATCGCTGCTGCCGTGGTATCTGACTGTATGAGTTGTCAATACCAGTTCTTTCTGATAAATACTCTTCATCGAGAAGCCTGAGTGTTTTAGTCAAATCAAAAGATCCGTAAGAGTAAATACGAGAGTTACTCGGATGATAATACTTTTGATGGAACTCAATTAAATCTTTGTGCGTTAATTTGGGTATCTCCAATGGATTTCCTCCAGAAACGTATCCATATGTGTGGTCAGGAAGCATATTGTTTAGCAGATTCTGACTGAAAACTTGCGAGTTTTCAGAAAATGCACCTTTCATTTCATTATAAACTACTCCCTTTATAATAAGCTTGGAATTGCAATCATGTATGTCTTCATTCTCAAGTCTCCAGCCTTCTTGAAGGAAATCCAGATATAAAAGATTTGGTCTGCAAAACATAAAAATGAATTATTTGTCAAATACAATGCTTAGGCCTTACCTGAATACTGCATCTAAGTAAATTCGCTGCAAATTTCTAAAATCTGTTTCATTCATGGTTGAAAAAGGATATATGGTATAATCTGGACCGGTCATTGCATTCATAAAAGTCGCTACAGAGCGATTAAGCATTTTAAAAAATGGATCCCGAACGGGATAGTTCTTGGAGCCGCATAACACTAAATGCTCCAGTATGTGCGGCAACCCAGTGGAATCAAAGGGAGTAGTTCGAAAATTTATTGAAAATACGTTGTTTGCATCGTTTCTATCAATGTGCCATAGTTCCGTTCCTGTTCTCTGATGCCGCAATGTATAGGACGTAAGATCGAAGTCAGAAATGTGCTCCACGTGTTCGCATAAGAACCCATGATAAACTTTTCCTTCTGCATACTTATGTTCATGTCGGTGGATTAAATGTGGTACGTCACCTTGTGTGTGGGAAGCTCCAAACTTCTCCTTATATGTTGACACAGACTTGCAATTTTTGTTTACTTGAGCCCGCCAGATATTGGGATGGGCCTTTCCCAGCCATTTCAATCGCGATAACATAGTCGTGTCTATAAATGACAAACGCACAAGAAGGATGATTTGTATATGTCATCGGTCTGTCTGAAATTTTTTTCATAAATCGCTAACAAAAAACGCTATTTAGTAGAAGTTACATCAGCCGGTAGCACTATACATACTTTTGTTCGCTTAACAACTATCATAAATAACACGATTTTTGAGTAAAAACAAATATGTAAATTAAAACGTAAAAGCTACAAATGTAAAATTACAACGACTTACCAATAATACGATTCATTAATTTAATTTGTATCCATATCAAATGCAACACACATGAATTAAAATGAAGGGAGTCAGGTCGACGAAATAGAGCTGTAATACCATTGATAGTAATATCGATAGTACCGATGGTAGGTGTACTACGCGATACCTCGATTTTTTCTTCCATCGATATATCGCGTTATAAGATGGCCCATCACTACTTGGAGAAGCTAGATGCTGAATTTCGAGCAATTTTAAAAAGACTTGGTACTAATATAAGATAAATCCATTTGAAGAACCTTGGAACAAATGGTCACATTGACCGCTGATTGTTATAAACAAACTTTGCACCTTACATTTAAAATTAATTCGAACAGATTGGATATTAAAATATTATTTATTTTTGTATTCGCCGCTATGAAGATAAAGGCAAATAAACGGAGCAGCAACGCCGTCGCCGCCCAAATAGTTCCGTATTTAAAATGTCTGTCTAAAATAAAATCTCATATTATGGCCTCGTCATTACGTCATTTATAAATTCAAACCTTTTCTTGCCAACTAGAAACCGCTCCATGCGAGCAATATTTTAGTCTTTTCAATTTTCATCCATCTCGACTTTAAAAATATATAGAAATAATTATTTCGCTCGCTAAATCACAGCAGTTTAGTTTTCTGATCAAAGAATGCTTTACGTATTTAAAGCGCAACATTTATGTATCTTATGTTAGTACAAGCTGGAGCGAGCATTTCCATAGTCGGGCACGGAAAATATTAACGCATTCAAAACCAAATGATATTTTTTACTGATGAAAGGCTTAAGATACAGGCCCTTTATGAACTCTTTCATTGATGCAAAGTTCGAATATGGATGAATCGTCATTTTTAAGACAATGGAAAAACTTAAGTGACATGCGCGGGACACAAAACGGAAACGGGGGCATGCAACCAATTTTATAAATGTTTTCAAGTTTTTGAAAAAATTACGCACTTTTTTATTTTAATTGAAGCTGTTTGGGGGGCGAATCCTGCCAGGTGAATCCTGAGAGTGGCCAATATGTATCCCACGTCGCAAAACGATGCAATAACCCGTCGGGGTTCGAAAGAAAAATATAGCGGGGGCGTCGTGGGGTAGCGTCAGCTTTATTCTGGAGCATACATAAGACTAACTAATCGAAAACTAAATCTAAGCTTAGAACCGATCTCCCGATCGCTTTGCCTCGTTAAAGCGGGAGCGGGAGATCGTCGGTACTCGGGATGCGAGAGCAAGCCGGAGACCGAAAGCTCGCTCCTGAGCAGAGGCGGCACAGTGGGCCCCTCACGTAAACATCCTGCCCCCCCTTGCAATCACTCGGATTGCAAAATGGTCGTTGCCGCGGTCATCAGGGTATCCTGGCGAGCGGCGGAAAAAATGCCGTGGAGTGGCTGAGGGCGTCCGGGGTGCTGCTGCCGGTTGCCAAGAAGGGGCGACGGCGTCCCGAGACCGGCGCGCATTCTGCCGAGGCCGGCGCGTCGACAATGGTCGCTCGGATAGGTGGAGCAGGGTGTGATGGTCCTGGCCGCACGTTTTGCAGCAATCCCCTCGCCGGCATGCTCCGTCCGAATGCTCGTGGGCCAGACAGCTCGGACAGTAGCGGTTAGCCAGCACTGCCCGAAGCCGCTTCTCAGCGCTCAGGTGCAAAAAACGGCGGCATTTTCGCAGTGGGTGGATCCCCCGGCAGACTCGGCAACGGTAGGACAAAGTACCTCGAGTACATCTGCCCTCTTGTGCGATAGCGGTGCGTGGACGCGGAGACATCGTGCTGGGTCTGACTGCCGGAATGAACACCGCATGGTGCGGAAGATAGTAGGAAGCTGAATGGCTTGTTGGAGAAACTTCTTTCATGTGACCCAAGTCGAGGTATTCTTGAATTACTGCGTCATACCGGGCCTTTAGGGGGGAGTCTTTTTTAAGGCGTTGCTCGTTACGCAGGAACTGGGCCAGGACGAGCGATCGTGAGGACGCTAGTTCGGAACCCATGTGCTCGGGGTCACGCAGGGGGAGCGTCACGACATACTTGCCACCCTCATTCCTCAGAGTAGTCTGGACAAAATTGCGCTCGCAGACCTCATCAGCTTCCGGGACGATACGTGTGGGGCTTTCCTCCACCTCCCAGAATTTTGTGAGAAGCTGGTCCAGCGAATCGTCTTGGCTGCAAGCCACTCGTGTGGAGAAGGCACTCACACTCCGGGGGGTGGCAGGAGACAAAGGGCCTGTCAGCACCCATCCAAAAATAGTCTCCTGTCCGAGAAGCGACCCGCAGATGTTAGTTTTGAAGTTGCCAAGGAGGATAGACGGCAGAATATCGGCTCCTATCAGTACGTCAATTTGGGAGCTCTCGAAGAACTTGGGGTCTGCCAAGGGGACGTCGGGCAGCCCCTTTAGAAGATCTCGCGGAATCGGGTACGATGGCAGGATGCCAGCCAGTTGCGGCAGCACATATGCTGCAGTCTCTAATTGTAACCCGGGTCTGGCAGGTGACCGAATTGAAAAGTGGCATAATTTGGTAGACTGCGCAGAAATGGACTGATTAAGGCCGGAGATTTGGGCTTGAATTGTCTTGAAAGGGAGCTTAATCAAGTTGAACAGCCTTTCCGTGATGAAAGTCGCTTCGGACCCTGAGTCTATTAAGGCTCGTGCTTGGAAGTTGCACCCGAGATGACACACGTTAATGAGGGCGGTGCCCAATAGGACGGCTCCCGAACCAGAAGCGAAGCACACTTGTACGTCAGAGTGTTCGTCTGAGCCACCGGAACCGCTGGGAATGGACGCGGGTTGGTGTCTCGTTGACGCCGACGGACTTGGAGCGGTTGCCAAGGGGTTACCGCGGTGTAGAAGAGTGTGATGCCGGCTATGGCAGATAGAGCAGCTGTGGGCACTCGTGCAGTCCCGTTGCTGATGCCCTCGTGCGAAACAGTTTAGGCAGAGCTGCTTCCTCTTGATATAGTCGGAGCGACCACTCACATCCATTTCAAGAAAACGTGGACATAATCGAGCAGGGTGATTCTCGCCAGGACAGAGATCGCACCCCTTGGGGGCAGAAGCCACTCGGGTCTCGTACGAGTTGAGCCTGCGAATTGGCGCGCTCGTGGGTGCCGATCTCGGCGGAACTGGCCCGGAACCGCTAGGCCTAACGTCGTCGATGGCCTCCAGGGTGCGATGACGCTCTGTCAAAAAGACATCTAACTCCTTCCATGTTGGAATTTCGGCTTTATTGTGGATGGATTGCTCCCACAGCGAAAGTGTGATTTTGGGAAGCTTGGTGGACACCATATAGACCAGGATACAATCCCAAGCTTCGACTTGAATCGAAGACATCTCTAAGGCTGCCAGGCAGCTTTGAATTGTGCCCTGCAGATCCTTCAGCGCGACTCCGGATTCCTGAGGCACAGCCTGGATATTGAAGAGGATCTTTAACTGGCTGTTGACCAGCAACCGTCGATTTTCGAAGCGTTCGGTGAGGCTTTGCCACGCTGAGGCGAACCCTTCATTGGTGAGGGGGGCCTTGGACACGATGGCATTCGCGTCGCCACTGGTCTTGGAAAGGAGGTGGAACAACTTCTCAACCGGGGTGATACGAGAGTTGTGTATGTAAATCGCCGTGAACAGGTCTCTGAAAGTGGGCCAACGAAGATTGTCGCCCGCGAAAACCTCTGTGTCCACTGGTGGCAAACGACACCTTGTGAAATTGTTTCCTCAAGTTTGGCAACACACTTCGAATAAACGGAATAGCAGTAGCTGTTCTTTGACTCCAGCACTGTCGAGGTGTCTCTCATAACTTTTCTCCACCTTTTCCCACAGGGCCCTTATTTGGTCCCTATGGACTTTACACATGAAGGGGGAAAATTGTTCAGTCTCCGGTGTGCCCGGGGTGTGGAGATTCGCCTCGAATTGACTGACACGGTCTGTTGTGGCAATAAATCGTTTGAGAGCGACGTCTATCGCTTTTTGTGCCATTTTGACTACTGACCGAGTTAATCTAGGCGAGGACCCAGATAGTGGAATGGCAGCGGTAGCCTTTGGCTTCAGTTGAGACGCCCGCGGGGATGCGGATTGGGACCTATCCAAACGGATGGAGGGAATCGGACGCGGTTTCTTATCGTCTCCCGTGGGCATTCTAGGAAGCAAACGCTGCTGATCAGTGCTTGCCAATTGTCGAGCGGGAGGACGGTCACACTAAACGCAATCGAATGGAGGTACTAAGTGTAGATACGTATTTATTGTTAATTATTGAGATGAGGATGTATCTGAGCCCAGGCCGCCACGTACGGGTCGGGTTTCTGCAAACAAATCAAAGGAATCAGAATTAAATCAATCAGTGAGATTTTGATGAGTGCAGCATTGGACGGGTGGAATTAATAAACAACTCAGTTCTTAGTCTCGGGAAACTAAAGCTCGCCTATATGATGGCGAGAGTTTAAGCGGCAACAACAACACGCACGGCTTCTGCGGCGGCGAAGTGGATGAGAAATAATAAATAAACAACCCCAGCGCTGTGGATTTAATTGTTCCCAACCGAGGAGCTGGACTTAAAAGCTCGGTTCTTGGTCGCGGAGAAAAACTCGCTGTGTTATGCCGACGGCGAGCGGTGCTGATATGATGGCCGGAAATTAAGGGGCAACAACAACACGCACGGCTTCTGCGGCGGCGAAGTGGATGAGATATAATAAATAAACAGAACAAGCGCAGTTGCACCGGTGCGGATTGAATTTGGATGTTGGTTATGCTGGTATTCGTCGGACAAATGTTAATGTCGTACACTGCAAGCCGCAAATGTTTAATTATTCCAATCCGAGGAGCTGGACTTAAAAGCTCTGTTCTTGGTCGCGAATAAAAATTGCGCTGCGATATGCCGACGGCAAGCAAAACAGCAACGACAACACGGCCTCTGCGACGGCGAAATTGAAAAAGAATTAAACACTCGCGGTTGCGTAGGAACTTTATTTGTGGCGTTTGGCTCACTTTAGATTTACTTAATAGTTGGTATTAATAATTGGTTTTAATATTATATGGGTTTGGGTTATTTATTTTTTTTATATTTTGTTATTCCTGAAATCGGAGGTAGAAAATATCTTACATATATGGAATTATTAATTTGGAGTATGGATAGGAGCTTGTGTTGGCACAGTGGAGCGTCGAGGAGTGGACTGTATTAACAGAACAGAAAATTGTGTATGGAGACGGCACAAAAAAATCAAATCTGGCGGCAGCGGTAGCCTGTTCTGCGAACAGAGTAAAACTCCCGAAAACAGCGCACACCAGCGGCCCGATATAATATATATATATTAATATATATATATATATATATATATATATATATAATAATTGCTTTGTCCGCTACACTTATTTTACTGTTCACTATATATATGCACGGATCGGTGTGCATATGTACACATGTATGTGCAAAAAGGTTCGCCGTTGTATGGCTGCAAGTTGATGGGCAACGGAAAATGGAAGAGACGACGAGGAATATGGCGGCGCACACAAGCGGTCGCCGATGAGAATTTTCGCGGAACGGAGGCGAGTGGAAATTGTAATTCTTCACTGCCTTGGTGTCGGGAAAACTCGGACTGGGAGTTGACACGCAACAGAAGGAGATCTTTGCAAAAATGCGACGAAATTGTGTGTTCGGCTCACTGTTGCAGATCGACAGTGAAGATTGGATAATACGGAAAAGTCGTACTTAGCTTGGCGGATATGCCGGTGATGTGGAGGATATCCTTCCAGAATCCGGCTCGAAGGACCAAATGTTTGGGGGGCGAATCCTGCCAGGTGAATCCTGAGAGTGGCCAATATGTATCCCACGTCGCAAAACGATGCAATAACCCGTCGGGGTTCGAAAGAAAAATATAGCGGGGGCGTCGTGGGTTAGCGTCAGCTTTATTCTGGAGCATACATAAGACTAACTAATCGAAAACTAAATCTAAGCTTAGAACCGATCTCCCGGTCACTTTGCCTCGTTAAAGCGGGAGCGGGAGATCGTCGGTACTCGGGATGCGAGAGCAAGCCGGAGACCGAAAGCTCGCTCCTGAGCAGAGGCGGCACAGTGGGCCCCTCGCGTAAACAGAAGCAGAAAGTAGAAAGCGATAGCTCAAATTAAATCTACACGGATATTGCATTTTAATTTTTTTTTTTCATCTCTTTTCAGTCTAGTAGTTATTTTAGAAAGCAAAAGTGAAAAAACCTCTGGTTAAGAATTGTTTTCAACAGCAAAAATCTATTTTTAGGATCCTTTTCATCAAAATAACAAAAGTTGCGTTTACGCGAACTCGCAATCGAATGTTTACAATTTTATATTAAAAAAGGCAAAATTTTTTCAATCTTAATGAATCTTTCCATTTTTTTATATTCCACGCACTATGGGCCAGGAAGTTCATTTTTTGGCCAAAATTCTGTAACTTCTAAAATAAATTTTTTAGAGACATAAAATTTGGCATGCACATTCTCAATACATTGAATTTTATGTGTTCAAAAATTGGTAAAAGAAAATATTTTTTTTTAATTAAGATAATCCCTACCAAAGTTGAAAAATATTTCCAGTTTTTTGTTTTTCATTAACCAAAAAAAAACTAACAATTCGATTTGAGTCTTACTTTATGGAAATGATTATTTAGATTAGATCTACTAGAAAAAAATATATTTATTGCATTAAATGAAGTAGTTTTTTAGTTTTAAGCACTTAAAGTTCAGATTTCTAGACTCAACTACATGAACGGCTTTGAAGCAATCTACCTAATTTCTTGATTTTTACGTCTAATATAGTCTCTATTACAACAAAAATAAAGGAAAATAGTTTTTAAACAAATAATTTTTTTAAGTTTTCAGCAAAAAATTAATTGTTAAGGCTGCTTTTATGACGTGCCCCTTACAGTATGCCACAAAAGTTTCAAATTGCACATTTGCTTGTCAATGCTTGTAATATATTATTTCTTGCCTGCCTTTAGGCAGTATTATAAAGACTTTATTTAATTAGCCCCGCTAATTAAATTTTTGGAATTAATATTTAATTTATACGATTAAATATAAGAAATAAAGTTTAATAGGCATAATACTTATTAGGTTTAAGCAGAGACAGAGATTATTCCTCAACTTCCGATAACTCTAAGTCATATTCAGCCTCGGAATCTGTTAAAAACTCATCTTTTGCATTTATGTTATTATTTAAGGAATCTAAATTAAACAATTCTAATGCTTCACTTGGAAATAAAATATTTTTATGGGTTTTATATATTAAATGAAAATAATGCAGGAATATCAAAAAATTTTTAACTTTTAATTCTTTTTAATTTATTTTTATTTCATGATTTCATTTTATATTAAATATCAAATATTTCATACTAAACAAAAGAAATATTAATAAATATGCTACAAATTAATTCTATTCAGGTTTCTATACAAAACTCTCCTAACAACTGCAAATGTTTAAAAAAGTGGCATACTTTTAGGCGGAACAAAGAAGTCATTGTCATATTTGTAAATTTAAACTGGAGATAAGCTTTAAAATTTAATTTTGGTATAAAAAACCTCAGAGTGCGCATTTGGGACAACTTACACGTAAAAGCGAAATATTCAAAGTTAATTTTAAACATTTTTTTAATTTGATCGGAGATGGTACGTCGAGGTACCCTAAGTTTGAAATCACAATTTGTAAAAAATGGGGAAAAAACTGTATTGTTTTTAATTTTTTTTTTTAAGTAACATGTGTAATATATAAAAAACATTTCTTCTTTTAATTATGGATTCTACTAGTTACATTAAAAGTATTTCGATGTGACTATAGCTGCCCGCATAGCGGCAGGAATTTTTTGTTTTTGCCTACAAACTGCACAAAATTCATCACAAATTTCAACTTTGATTAGCTGCCATTTCGTAACTATTGAACAGAAAGTATTCAAAATTTGGGGAAAGATAGCTTAATCTATCCTTTTTACTATGCCATTGTTGTTTTTTCAATTTTCTTAAAAACATTTTTGACCATTTTGGCCAAAATCCGGGTCGCCTGGCCCATAGTGCCACGTTGAAAATCCTCATTTTAAAAAAGTTTTATTTTTTGGCCGTACGCCACTTACGGTGTACATATTCGTTCCGGCATCCTGTTCAGATTCACAGAAAATACTTAGAAGAGTGGGTCATATAATGCCCGAAAACTTTTCAAAAGCCGATTTTAATACGCATCAAAAATCAGTGGCATTTGCATTTTTTAAAAATTTTACGAACCATATAAAATTATGATTTACTTTTATTCAATAATATTATTTATATTTAATTCCCGGTGAATGGATGATCTCAAAAATTGTTTTTCTTTAAATAATAAATAAACACAGCATAAGCAATTTTAATTATATTTGGTTTATTTATTTTATTTTTTTGTTATTAATTTCTTTTTGATTGCAGAGAATCATTTACAATTTTCAGCAGAACTCAACATAGTAAGCTTAGTAAAGTTATTTTAAAGCACACAAGAATTTTTCTTTATATATTTAACTAACTATTTGTATAGTAAAATATTATGAAATTTAGATTATTACGTGACTTAAGCAAAATTGTAAAATATCAACTGAGGTGTTTGAAATTGGTTTAAATTATTTTACAGTTCTATTTATACACCTGTATTTATACCAAACAAAGAAAAGAAACCAGATTTAAGGAATAAACAAAATTAAATAAATCGTTTACCTTATCCTTAAAATTCCCCCACTTTCCTCTTATTTGGAAGAAATCGCTTATTATTCCAACCTAAAAGGTTGCACATCGGAATTCAATAATTATAGAGGAATTTCTAAGGTGTCGCCTATCCAAAAACTTTTCGAAAACGTTACAACTCCTTATTTCAATGAACTTTGTATATCAAATATTTATCCATGTCAACATTGTTTTATTAAGCGAAGATTAATAAAAACTAATCTTTTGGATCTCTCTTTCTGTATTATATGGGGCTTCAATAATAACTTTCAGACAGATGTAATCTATTCTGATTTCAGTAAAGCATTTGACTCTGTTAACCATTCTGTCTTTGCTCGGAAACTCGTTATCCAGTTGATCTTCATAATTGGATCTCAAGTTATCTAAATGGCAGGACACAAATTCATCTAATGTTCTAAGGGTTATTTCTGGCGTCCCGCAAGGGAGCCTTATTATTTACATTATTCATGATCTGCCCAAAGTCTTGACTTTATGTACTTATTTATGCTGATGACGTCAAACTTTCCGTTCAATACAAGGACGTCGCCTGCCAGTCGAATTTACAAATAATATCCAAACATGGTGCCGCATAAACTTATTTAACTTAAACGGTTCTAAATGCAAGCTTATGACATTTACTCGTGTGGTTCCCAAGCTTGCAACTTACACGCTGAACTGCTGCTCTTTGGAAAGAATTAATTCAGTTGATGATTTGAACGTCCGCTTGGACCCTACATTGACTTTATCGATCATATTTCGTCTATGGTGAATAAAGGCAGGGGCGTGCTTGGATTTATTAAACGGTGGTCGAAGGAATTCAATGAACCCTATGTTACTAAATCAGTATATATTTCCTTAGCTCGTCCTATCTTAGAATATGGATGGTGCGTTTCGATCCCTCAGCGTCCGTAGTCCATAGGCGTCCATAGTAAACGCATCAAATTGGTTCAAAAAAACTTTTTACTTTTCGCTCTACGCGGTTTAAATAGGGATGCAAGCCAATGATTAACTTCTTAGTCTAATAGACAACTCTTAATTAACTTACCAACCTTAGCCAACCGTAGAACCAAAGACATTACAGTCTATAAGATGCCTTACGTCCATACATTCGGTTTGCAATATGAGGCTAATTTTTTCATTCAAACGACAATGGCGCTCTCCCCTGCTCTCACAAAGTTGAGAGCGTAAAAATCTAAAAATATAATGCGTTTGCTTGTATGAGTAAACACAAGAACAAGCAAGTGCGTATGTGTGCGTGAATATGTGTGTGCTTCTGTTCGCAAGCGAAACGACGAAAAATTTAAATTTTATATTTTGTGCAGCAGACAGCTTGTTAGGAAGAGAGGGGACGAGAACGGCAGCAGAAACAGCTGATCTCAAACATGTATTGGACTGTTTATGTATACATGTTCATATCAATGTGTTTGAATGTTTCGATTTTAGCTTGATTACATTTTATAGTGCTTGAATGCCCTTACATTGTTTTTTTTTTTCTTTATTTTTATAAGTAAAACAAAAAATTCAAATAAATAAATACATAGTGTTTAATTTAAATATTACATTTAAACTCTATACGTATTTATGTCAAAATTATAATATTACAAATAATAACAAAATATTGAGTTCATAAAAAATATTGGTTTAAATCGTTTCCACACCACCGTAGAGGTAGACTTTCTGGCGCGTTTTATTTATTGTGGTATCCCCAATAGGCCTAGTCCACATTCATTATATAATAATTATGAAAATCGTTGCTGTTCACTACTTATGACATAAAATACTGAGCTTAGCTTGCTTCTTCTGCCTATCAGATATCACAGTCCATTTGCAATGCTTAAAAAGTAAAACTTTTACAAGTTTATTTAATAGATCAATCTTATGCACATAACATTCATTATTTTTATCGAACCATAATGGGTAATCAATACTTTCATTTGTGCACTTAATACATTGTTCCACAATAAATTTTTTTTAATATTTTGTTGTTGTTTATTATTTTTGAAAATATTTTCAAAAACCTTTATGTGGATTTTACAGACATTAAAAAATGTATCAGATGGGGCTTTTAATTTTCCAAAGTCCGAGTCGCTCGAGTAGTTCTTTTTTTCATGAATAAAAAACTCAGATGGATATGTTAATTGCTCGTTTTCTTTAATAAGTAACGATCTGCAATTATCACAACTAGATGTCTTTACAATATATCCACAAAAATATCTACTCGATACTCCATATTCTTGATGCTGTACTTCGTTCTTTTCAATGCCAGGCTGATATATAATTGAATCAAACTCTACTGGCAACATAACATCATCATCTGATTCGCAATTTGTCTTTTGGGAAAATTTATAAATTTTCAAAGATATTAGTTTGGCAATAATAATATTAAATTCATTAAATGAAGGGTTTCTGCAGTTACCACCTTTTGCACGAACGCAAGCAAATATATTTTCAAGCGGATCCTGGTTAACTCGACTAGTTAAGAAGAAAAAGTGATCCAAGTGCTCTTTAAAAAGATCTTTAACGAGTCCAAACAGCCTCAGTAGTTTGGAGCAAGCCATCAAGACAATATATGTTACTTCCTTGGTATTTAACGTTCTTCAGGTATTCCTGCATTTCCTTCAGTTTGTTCCAAACCATATTGTTAATTTGAAGTGCGCATTTCATGGGGTTCTTGTCAGTTAATGCTCTGCTATTCAGGCAATCAAAAATGCAGCAGTAGAGGCTCCCACTTCTGAACTATTTCGATGGAGTTGCTTGTTTTGGTTACAAGCTTTAATGGCCGCAGAAATAGTGTGACTAAATGTCTGTGTTGCCAAACATACCCGCGTAAGCTCAAATCTATTTGGATTAACATGACTTCTTGTTAATTTAGTCATTCTCGTTACAGATCCCTGCTCTCTCGTATAACATCAAAATCAACTATTCCGTCAGGGGTTTCAAACCTAGCTTTTAGTAAGTTATTTCTTATACATTTGAAAAGATGCGGAATGTCATAAAACATATAATATTTTTTATTATTGAAGCTAATGTAAGGTTTCTTATTCGTGACTTCAAGTAACGAGGTACATTTTCTATTGTTACCTCCTTGATCATACACAACGCCTCTTACTTTGAACCCAATATTTTCAGCAATATTAATGTTTTTATAAATAAGGCTTTTTAAACATTCACCTTTTATGTTTGTTTCTGGCACAAAATAGTTCAATATAAATTTCCATTTTTTTAAAACACCCCGTATTACAAATACGCAAATGTGGCTTCCCATTTTATTTGAGCGTTCAAGTAAATGCTCTAAGCCATCAATTACGTCAACTGACGAATTGTACGTCAAATTTTTTTTTATTGCAACTTCATCACAAGTTATTATGCATTCTATTTCAGATTCAGTCATTTCTTTTATGGTATCTTTAAGGGGTGAGTACAAACATTCGTTGTCTCCCGGCTGTAATTTTTTAATGCTGTTCCACTTTTGTAAAGACGAAGGACTAGGAAGATTTAATTCCAAAGAGTCCCTTAAAAACATATATGTTGAGGTCGGTCGACCTGTAATAAATGCTCTGAGCGAACAACTTTTCGGAATCATTCCATCTCATATTTGTTCCTTTTTTTTTCTTTTAAAAGCATTTTCGTCAATATCTTTTCGTTTCCAGTTAAATTCATATTGTCAATTTCAGAAACTAGGTTTTTGTTTGCCTTTGCTTCTAACCTAATCACCTTTCTTTTTAAATTCGAATTTTCTTTTTGTAACTTCTTTATTCTCATTTGTCTATTATCAGACAATTTTCTAAAGGCAAAATATTTGTTTTGGAAACATTTTAGGGTTTTTGTGCTTTTGTGGCACCCAATATCATCTGGGCAGAAATGATCTTGGCATAAAAACAGTGATGAAGTGTTTGCCACAAAATCCTCGCTAAAATTGCAATATTCTGCCCATTTCATTAAAACTTCTGGTTTTTTCTCAGGGAATTTAAACAATTTAAGGGCGGGAAAGTCGCGCCTAGATTTTTGGCAGTGGGGCAGGCAGCACTTGTTTCCACTGATTTGTGCTCTTTTTCTATCTGCCATTGCCATAAGGGCTTTTAAATGGCCTAATGAACAACAAATAAACATCAAATAATGCAAAAATCAAACCTGTGTAAATAGCAAGCAGCAGCAGCACATAAAATTGGCGCGCAAAGTTACGAAACAACGTAAAAAGTTGTAATTTGCGTTTAATACCACCAAATGCACAATTTTTTCACTCACTTATTATAGTTTATGTCACAGATGCAACGAATTAAATTTTATATAACAGCAATGCGTTTGAATATTTAATTTTTAATAATCTCTCCCGATTAGACTCAATGCTGTTGTGGGCTTTAAGCGAATGCAAGAAGATAAACCAAAAGGGCAAGCCAACAAATTGGCGCGCTTTTCTTAGCCCGCTTTTTCACCCGAGCGCGCAAATCAACACAAATTTGAATTTCAGAAAATCATTTAACTAAATTTTATTTTCATATCAAATACTAAAAAGGGGTTTTTACATAATATTTACATACGGAATATATAAATATGTATGTAATATATACATACGGAATGTATAAATATGTATGTATATATATATGTGTTATATTTGAATTATTAAATACATATATTAATTATTATTATTATTATAATCATAACAAAAAAGATTATTTAAATTCATAATTATATATTTATTTACAATTATTTAATTAAATTGACTAAGAAATAATATATTATAACACATAAATTATAAAAATAAAATAAAATAAATGTAAAAACATGTAATCGCAAAATCGGTCTTTTGAGGCCCGCCATGCTGCTGTATGCTGGCTCTAGAGCCAGCACGAAAATATCGCTGTATGCGTGAGAGAAGCGGCTGTATGCTTGAGAGAGAGAGAGAGAGAGAGCGGCTGGCTTTAGAGCGCTCTCTCACTGGCTTTTGAATGAAATGTGAGAGAGCCTAAAGCCAGTTCAAAAGCCAGCACGAAAAAGTCGTGTGCAAAAAAATCGTATTACGTTACCCATCTTATAGTCTATAATGTCTTTGGTAGAACTATGCTTGGCATTACCTTTATCTCTAACTTCATTCATGGTGTCGTGGAAAGTGCTGACTCGTTGAGTCAGCTCAATTTCCGCGTACCAAGTAGAAATACTAGATCCTATATAGCATTAATGTTGAACCACTGTAGAACCTCCTTTCAATTGCATGAACCTTTTAGAGTATTTTATGCAAATCATAATGATTTGTACACACTAATCTCTAACGTAGATAGTCTTCCCAACTAAAAACTTTAATTCTAACCCACTTAGTACACATGCAGGCAAAGAAGCTGGCATCACGCCGGTGGTTAATTTCTTCGAACTCTTATCTATATTTTCTATCGCCCCTAATCACACCTAACTCAACAGGCACGTGCCTGGTTTCATACGGAGCACTTGAGTGTACTGAACGTAGTGCATCAACGTCCTGTAAAAAAAAATTAAAAACTGAATGTTTAGAGCAAATATAAATTTTTTTTTCTAGCATATCCATTTACTACTTGCAATTCTGCTAACAATTGACGAAGACCAAAAAATTTATCCCAGTTAATGACCTTCTAAACGATGATGATATTTTTAATTGCAATCGATCGGACAATTACGTGTAAGTGTGTAATAATAGTGTTTTAAACTTGGTTACTTCGAAGAAAAGTGTTGTCGTGCCATAACAAAAGAAAACCAAACTGACTTTCAGTAATCAAGTCGAACATGGAAATATCGTATTAGGAGTTTGTATGCAAACACGGCGTCTCATTTAATTTGGTTAGCAACCACAGCTGTTTCATAGTAAGAGGTAAGGTAAGGTATCTAGGTAAGATTAGGTTAAGCCGAAAGGCCTTCGTGGAGCGTGCATGTTGTGTTCGCCGAAATTTTTTTCGTGGACGGTGTTCGTCGTCAAATTTCGTGCTCGCATGAAATTGTAGTCATTCTTTTTTGTCTCTGTTGGCAACAACATACTCGCCAATGGATGGCAACGTTGGCACGAACATCATTTGTGAAATCGTTTAGTAGAGGGAACACGTGTTTGCGAAGCGAAAAATGAGCAACAAATTAATACAAGAATTCATTTTTTGTCTGCAAAATCAGTCTGCTGTATGGCATGCCAAATGCGAGGCCCATAAAAATAAAAATTTACGAAATAAGGCATGGGAAGTGCTATTGGAGAAATATAAAGAAGTCGATGATGTGTAAATTTTTGGCGCTTAGCGTACCATTACTTCATCCACATACTGTGCTTCCTCTTTTTTTCTAAGCGAATATGTATTTCCATCAGTGCAATTACAGTGCCGCTGTCGTTGTCCGTTGACTTGTTGACTTCTTGAAAATTCGCCGACAAATGATGTTCGCGTGTATGTTGGCACTAGTTGGTGGGCAAATGAAATTCAAGTTGGCGAGGATGTTCGCCAACATGCTCCCCTGTGGATGCTTTAGGCTAATATGGCCCTAAGTTGCCCGGATGTTGTTTTTTATATGGACCTGGAGATTTTAAGCGATTTCGAAGTCCTTGAAGATCAAGGTGTTTTTGGCGAAGGCAAGCAGTTCACCTAGTATCCTCTTGGCATCTTCTAGTGATGCCTGTACTGGGGTACCAAGGTACCTTCTTCTTGCTTTCATTAGTGGCCGAAACCTGCAGATGAGATGCTCCGGTTTCAGTTTCCTCGAATTCATCGCACCTCCTACAGTTGCTGTTGTCGGTGATAGCTTGACTGCTAGTGCCGCAGCTAGTCAGTGTCCTGTAGGAGTTTCCACTAGCGTTCTGCAGTCAGTGGTAGACGCAGATCATAGTGGCTCAGTGTGTCATTGCGCTCTTAGCACATGATCTTAGATATTTTGCAAGTTGTTGAGTTTCTAATCCATCTGCTTTTTACTAGTATATCCGTCCGTATATCCAGCTCACTTTGTAGCGTGAAGTAAGTTTCTTAGTAAAACAAAGCGCAAATACTTTGAACTTGGTGCTTTCCCTCTTTAACTCGTTCCTTGCCATCTTTTTTTTACATTTTCGTAGTAAATGTACAAAGTTTAAATGATAAGAAGAAGAAATCATAGTTGCACCATAGAACTATCCCCTAACTTTTGTTAAAACAAGTCCACCAAATTCGGATTCTCAACGGATGGAGAGCAGAAATGATAATTTCGAAACGGGAAAAGTTTATGGACAACCCGTTCAACGGATGGAGAAAGGCAGATGGATCTCTGTGGAAAGACCTTATTACCAATATTACCTGGCGATTACCGATGGCCCTGTAATAGTGTATGGTTGTGAAAATATTTTTAAAATATTGTTTTAATTTAAAATTTTAGTGGGACAAAACAAGGTTTCGCGACGCCAAGGTTTTGGCAGATATCGATAGATGATATAGCAATAGACATAATCAATAGAAGAAGAACGTTAACAAAGGAACTACAAATTATTATTATTAATGAACCAATAAATTTTAATGTAGCCATTAACGAAGTGTGCAGTTTTGAAATTGTGGAATTAGACATAATTAATTTTACAACGATTTTTTTTCAAATTGTTCTCCATCAAAATTTTATTAAGGTATTTCTCCGATAGTTACATAATTATAGTGAATATCTGAGCTTTTTCTACGAAATCTTGAATAAAGATGGTATGAAAAAATTTAAATACTGAAAATACTTATGGTAAATACTACCAAAGTTTGAATAGATTTTGTTAGTATTTACCACCATTTGTTCTTCTTCGTAATTTTTTGTTCATTTTAATATAGGGTCAACAAGTTTTGCAGCAATCTGCGGTTCTTCTGTTCTTAAACAGCCAAAGTAGTTGGTAAAATATTCATGTTGCTTCCGGATTAGCCATTCCAACCACATATATTATGTTTTTGGTGATCCACAGCTTTACAGTCAGCTTTTTTAAGATGGTGGAAGGTGGAGCTCAGTGGAAATTGGAGTTTGACATCTGCCGAAATTCCAAACTGTTTCACACTTCCCAGTATGAACAGAGTATAAAAAACTGAGTACAAGCTAGTGAAACCGCAATCGATATTGTCATTGATTTTTTCCTGATCTTATATGTTCTAGTATGTACTGTCTACAATTTGTAATAGATTTTCTTCCCTTTTGGAAGTGCTTGAATAATTCTTTAGTTTGTTGAGAGCTTTAGTTAGAATATTTAAGCTGGTTGCGGACGTGATCAACGTCAGAAATAAATAAAAAAAAAGAACTGGTTACCGGACCAAAGAAGGTTTTAAATTCTTTTCGAAACTTTCGGCACCTATGGCAGAAAGTCAGCAACTTGTGCTTCATCCCAAGCCAGAAAGCATGTCGGGGGATCAGAAAGTTTTCTTGAAAGGACATTCCTCACAGTATGTGAAACTAAATGTGGGTGGCGGCTTGTACTACACTACCATTGGTACACTAACTAAACATAACGATACAATGTTAAGCGCAATGTTCAGTGGAAGAATGGAAGTGCTTACAGATTCAGAAGGTATGTACTACAAACAGTAAAACTTATTTTATTCAAATATCATTCAGAAAATAAAAGATTCGAACTTACAGGATGGATTTTAATTGACCGGTGTGGAAATCACTTTGGAATCATTCTCAACTTTTTACGCGATGGCTCAGTTCCGTTGCCTGAAACAAACAAAGAAATTGCAGAGTTACTTTCTGAAGCCAAATACTATTGCATTACAGAACTGGCATTATCTTGTGAACGCGCATTATTTGCACACCAGGAGCCAAAGCCAATTTGCCGAATTCCTTTAATAACTTCGCAAAAGGAGGAGCAGTTAATAATAAGTACATCTTCAAAGCCTGCTGTTATATTAGTGGTTCAGCGGCAAAACAACAAATACTCTTACACAAGCACATCAGATGATAACTTGCTTAAGAACATAGAACTCTTTGATAAGCTATCATTGCGCTTTAATGAACGCATTTTATTTATTAAGGATGTTATAGGCCCAAGTGAAATTTGTTGCTGGTCATTTTACGGACACGGCAAAAAGGTAGCTGAAGTGTGTTGCACTTCAATAGTTTACGCAACTGATAGAAAGCATACAAAAGTAGAATTTCCAGAGGCGCGTATTTATGAAGAAACCCTGCAGGTATTGCTATACGAAAATCGTAATGCTCCAGACCAAGAGCTTATGCAAGCGACGTCTTCAGTACGTGTGGGTACTGTCAGTGGAACCAGCATGCATCAATATACCAGCGATGAAGAGGAAGAACGCACTGGATTAGCGCGATTACGATCCAATAAACGGAACAACCCGTCCTGAGTTAAATGTGTTTTTATAAATATAGAAATATAGAATTTATTTATATATAAAAGTCTTGAATAATTTTCAGACTTATTTACTGCTTTTTCTTTTCATTGTACATGTATTTGTAAATCTTCAACAATGAAAAAAGCTTTGTTCAAATATGAAATTCGCTCATTTTATGCAGTCAGTAGTGTCCGATACATTGCGGGGTTAGGTTAATTCGGTGCAAAACTTTGATCATTAATAGTTAATACCATATAAATTATATAATTTATGTTAAAAACAAGAAAGGAAGCTAGCTTCGGCACGCCAAAGTTTGTATACCCTTGGATATTGGAACTTGATCATCTATAATTAATACAATATACATTATATACATTACTGTTAAAAATCAAGGATGTAATTCCTACTTTTATTACAGTCACCCATATATAGTTACAGTTGTTCAGTTGCAGTTTTACATTCACAGTTTGGCATTTTCCCCTGGCCGATATATCATATAGTAGTCCGATATTCATAAAATTTAAAGTCGTCCGATCCGGCCTGTTCCGACATATATACGAGTGGGAGTATATAGAAGACTAACTGCATAGTTTCATTCCGATAGCTTAAAAACTAAGAGACTAGTTTGCGTAGAAACGGACAGACGGACATGGCTAGAAAGACTCGTGAACTGCCGAGTGCTGATCAAGAATATACATACATATATACTTTAAATGGTCGGAGATGACTCCCTCGGTGCGTTGCAAACTTCTGACTGAAATTACAATACCCTGCAAGGGTATGACGAGGATTCATTATCCGAGTCTTTGACCGGACTTTCGGCGAAACGTTTTCTGGCGCGTGGCATGTTGATTGAATTTCACAACTCGACTGCCTCTTTAATTCATGTCGATCCCTTTTCAATTCCTTCTCACCCTCCAATACACACGCACAGTGTGGTGAGTTATGACGAACACTATCTGTCTCACTCATGCCCACGGCCAGACTACGTTGACAGAATTATGTATCTGCCTCGCACGAAAGAAAGGGGAACCACAAAGAAATAAAACAAATGTGTACCAACAAATAATCGTTATAATTTGAATGTTTAAATTATTCTGCGACACGGCCTTCCTGACCTATCTCACGTCCTCGTGAGTTTACAATATAAAGGTTTTACAAAATATTCTCTTATTATTATTATTATTATTTTCCTTTTAATACAAATTCAAATTCAAGCAGGTTTCGCAAAAATACATTTTTCTTCTTAATAAAAATTGAACAAATTATTTCTTACTCTTATACAACGTTTGCCATGAGATTCAGATTACCACCAACTTAAATTCAAACAATTAAAATTATTCAGCCTTTTCTTTCATAAGGCGACCATATTCTTCATTTCATTTACAAAAATCATGCCAACAACTAGCACACAGTCATTGACAAAATAAACTGGCCAGCCAATAAACAAGTTAATTTAGCCCACAGCTTATATCCAGACAAACCGGCCATCGCAAATAGCTCACAGTTTAATTTATAAGCCGGCCAAATAACTGACGTCCGATCATTACCAAAATTTCAATATTAATGCAGCAAATGGAGAACCACATAACTCGGGCGCTCACCTCTACAGAAAGTCATGAAACATGGAACCGATCCGGAAAGGTCTTTATTCTATTTCAAGATCACAGCCCTCGCCGGCTTGATCTGTGGCATCTTCATCACTGACTTCATCATTTAGTTCTGTGATTTCTTCATCATCACACTCATCATCCAACTCCGTGGTAATCCCCTTCTCAGGCATACGCCTCAAAAATTCGTGAGAATATTTATATGTTCTATTATTAGTTAGTGCCTTAAGTTTATACCGATCTCCTTCCAATATTTCGGTTACTAAAAACGGTCCTCTAAACTTAGGGTCTAATTTTGTCTGATGTCGCTCTTCGTTCTTAAGCAAAACGTGATCACCAACTTTATGTCTTACAATAGTAGCCTTATCTTTATCAAATCTAGCCTTATCATAATTGGCATTCTTTTCCATGTTTTGCTTAGCCATTTCTCTAACTTTATCAATATCAACATCGTTCTTATTTTCAACAACAGGTACGAGACCAAACGGCCTTGCTTCTTTGCCAATAAGTAGTTCTAAAGGGCTAACCTTAGTCACTCTATTGGGCGTACAATTAAGAGCCAGTTGAATTTCGCATAAAGCATCTTGCCATGACCCCTGACCTGTCTCAACCGCTGTTAGCATGGACTTTAGAGTACTCATAACTCGCTCTACTTGGCCATTGGCCCGATTAGCACCCGTGGCGATCAGATGCAAATCTATCTTTTGAACCGAACAGAAATCACGGAATGCTGTGCTTGAAAAACTACGTCCCTGATCTGCGATCAGACGAGAGGGTACGCCGAACAATGATATTTGTGATCTTAATGCCTTAATACAGCTCTCGGTGTCTAGCCTCGATGTATGAGATAAAAAGACAAACTTCGTGAAGGCGTCTATTGACACGATTATGTATTCCTTCTGTTCATTTTTACCACTAAGCTTCCCTGTGATGTCGATGTGGACTGTATGCCACGGGATGTTAACCTTTGGTATGGGATGCAATTCCGCTTGTACCCTACCAGATGGGGGCTTTGACAATCTGCATGTAATACAGTTGTCGACAAATTTGCGAACGTATTTGGACATCTTGTCAAACCAATAGTATTCGTACATTTTCTCAAGGGTTTTTTCCCAACCAAGGTGCATAATTGACTCGTGCACATTGTTTACAGCTGACCACCTAAATGGCTTTGGGATGATAGGGAGACAACGAGTCTTTCCGTTTCTTTGAATTTTCCTATACAGCGTTCCTGCCCTTAACTCGAACGTTTTGGCCAAATCCTCAGAAAGATCATCGTTACGCAATTTAGAAACAATAGACGACGTTTCTACGTCTCGTTGCTGCTCAGCTAACAACCATTTGTCAGTAATCTCTGCTAAATTTATATGTTTTTCCACTGTACCTTTTGACTGGATGCGATCTTTTGATATGGGATTTCGAGACAGAAAATCTACATGAGCCATTCGTTCGCCTGGCCTATACTGAATGTCAAACTCAAAAGATTGCATGTACGACCACCACCTATGGACTCTTGGAGTCAGTTCCGCTTTTGTGCGAGATGCCTTGAGAGAATTGCAATCGGTAAAAACGATAAAATGTCGACCATGCAAGTAATGGCGAAAGTGCTTAATAGAATTGAAAACTGCAAGTGTTTCCAACTCATACGAGTGATAACGCGATTCCGCTGACGAAGTCCGTTTACTAAAGTATTCGATAACTCGTGGCTTGTTTTCGATTTTGTGCAACAAAATTGCGCCATAGCCATCGGCACTCGCATCTGTATGAAGCTCAATAGGAAATTGTGGATCGAAAATAGTAAGAACAGGTTCACTAGTCAGGATTGAAATTACCTTCTGTCGTATTTGCTCGTGCTCTAATTCCCATGAAAATGACATGCTTTTTGAAGTTAGAGCATAGAGTGGTTTCAGTAACTGTGAAAACTTGGGTACAAACTGACGAAAATACGAGACCAGTCCAATAAATTGTCTCAGTTGAGTCACAGATTGCGGAGGTGGTAAATCTGTAAGAGCTTGTATTTTTCTAGGATTCGGTCGAATTTCACCTGCTCTAACTTCGAAGCCCAAATATTCTACACAAGATTTAAGAAAGGAGCATTTTTTAATGTTGAAAGAAAATCCTGCTTCGACGAGTGCTTGTAGAGTTATTTTTAGCCTGTCGAAAGCTTCCTCCTTTGTGCGTGCAACTATCATTACATCGTCCATATAAACGATGGCATATGTATGAGTCAGATCGCCTAGGGCACGATTAATGGCCCTCTGGAATACAGAAGGCGCATTTTTAAGCCCAAAAGGCATAGCCAAGTATTCATACTGCCCTTCTGGGGTTACAAACGCTGTCCGTTCAATAGAGCTTGGATGTATTGGGATCTGATGGAAGCCACTCGCCATGTCAATGCACGTGAAAAACCTAGCACCACTCAACCTAGCTATCTGGTCAGATATAAGTGGCAATGGGTACTTGTCGGAAACGGTATTGGCATTAAGCTCACGATAATCAACACACAGACGGTCTGTACCATTTTTCTTGCGGACAAGTAACATCGGACTCGCGAAAGGAGAGGAACTGTGTCTTATTATGTTTGCTTCCAACAGCTCTTGAATGGAATGTCTAACCTTTTCTTTTTCTTCCACACTCAATCGATAAGGGCGTCTCTGAACCGTCTTATTCTGATCAATCAAGCGAATCTCTAACTGTCCCGTAGTCACGCGACTCTGTGGTATACCGTTTATAAAAGAATTTGAATACCCCTGTAATATTGAGAGCAGTTTGTCTTTATCCTGTCCATGTAAATCGGTATCGACACCAGCCAGGTCAGGAGTGCATTCGGAGACTACGACAGGTAATACAGACTTTTCGTTAAACATAGTAAGCGCGCTTGATGTAATTGTCACGCCGATGCCCTGGCTCAAAATTTCCCGGCCAATCAGAGCGTCGTATTTGATATGATTGTATAAAACTACGTGAAACAAGATTTCGAAAGAACGCTCACAAATTAAAACATTCGCCAATATCTGTAAAGTGCTGCAAACAGAGTTGCCACCTATACCCCTCAATGTCACTACGTTGTTTATTCTAGTGCCGGATAATCTCAGTGATGCAGTCTCTTTGATGAGTGAACATTCGGCTCCGGAGTCGAAGTAAAATTGGAACGACTCACCAAACTGCAGCAACGTTCCTAAGGGCTCAAGTACTGTGCATATGTTTACGTCTTTGATGGTATTGCTCTTCATCGGCGGACGCTCCTGACGATCTGGGCACACAGTAGATACATGTCCAGCTTTTCCACATTTATAGCAGATCACGGATGATCGATCTTTTGCTCCAAATTGTTGATTACGGGGCTGCTGACGCTGAGTTGCCTCTTTATTAAAGCGACATTCCGCCTTCTTGTGTCCGGGTTTGCCACAATTATGACACGTGATGTGAGACATAGTCCTGACTCTTTTTCCTTGGGGTGCTGATAAGTTGTCACTCGAATGCTGGTTCTGTCTAGTGTCGAACGAAAAGGCTTTGAGTTCCTGATGCAGCTCGTTTCTGGTTTTGATATCCGTCGTAAAAACCAAACGGCGCAATCGTTTGTCTATCCCAGCTGCATGTGCCAACGTAACGGATACTGCAATCTGCTCGACGCTAAGTGACTTCCAGCGGGCCATAAGTGATGTGACCATTCTGCTTCCATACAGCGACAAGCACTCTCCTTCGTTTGGGCGTGCATTTAGCAAATTCATAACGGTTGCGGCCAAAGTCTCCGTTCCAGAAAAATATTGCAAAAATAATTCTCGGAACTGCGTCCACGTAATGCCGGGAAAACATGTCTGCGAGAGCCAGTGAGATGCGGTGCCTTCCAGTGATTTGCTGAGGGACATTACAAGAGCGCTGCCCACTAGCTGGTTTTCGGACAAGATGTAGTCGACCGTTGAACACCAGGAGAGAGCGTCTGATCCTGCACGATCAGGGTTGAACTTTGGCAGAACAATGTTTTTGGCATCTTTTGGTTCATTTTGAGAGCACTGCACTTGTTTTATTAGCTCAGCGAAATTACGATTTTGCATCTCCAAAATTGACAAAAGATTTGCATCATCGGCTGGAGGCGGAGGTAATCCCACTTCTGATGACGAGGATTCATTATCCGAGTCTTTGACCGGACTTTCGGCGAAACGTTTTCTGGCGCGTGGCATGTTGATTGAATTTCACAACTCGACTGCCTCTTTAATTCATGTCGATCCCTTTTCAATTCCTTCTCACCCTCCAATACACACGCACAGTGTGGTGAGTTATGACGAACACTATCTGTCTCACTCATGCCCACGGCCAGACTACGTTGACAGAATTATGTATCTGCCTCGCACGAAAGAAAGGGGAACCACAAAGAAATAAAACAAATGTGTACCAACAAATAATCGTTATAATTTGAATGTTTAAATTATTCTGCGACACGGCCTTCCTGACCTATCTCACGTCCTCGTGAGTTTACAATATAAAGGTTTTACAAAATATTCTCTTATTATTATTATTATTATTTTCCTTTTAATACAAATTCAAATTCAAGCAGGTTTCGCAAAAATACATTTTTCTTCTTAATAAAAATTGAACAAATTATTTCTTACTCTTATACAACGTTTGCCATGAGATTCAGATTACCACCAACTTAAATTCAAACAATTAAAATTATTCAGCCTTTTCTTTCATAAGGCGACCATATTCTTCATTTCATTTACAAAAATCATGCCAACAACTAGCACACAGTCATTAACAAAATAAACTGGCCAGCCAATAAACAAGTTAATTTAGCCCACAGCTTATATCCAGACAAACCGGCCATCGCAAATAGCTCACAGTTTAATTTATAAGCCGGCCAAATAACTGACGTCCGATCATTACCAAAATTTCAATATTAATGCAGCAAATGGAGAACCACATAACTCGGGCGCTCACCTCTACAGAAAGTCATGAAACATGGAACCGATCCGGAAAGGTCTTTATTCTATTTCAAGATCACAGCCCTCGCCGGCTTGATCTGTGGCATCTTCATCACTGACTTCATCATTTAGTTCTGTGATTTCTTCATCATCACACTCATCATCCAACTCCGTGGTAATCCCCTTCTCAGGCATACGCCTCAAAAATTCGTGAGAATATTTATATGTTCTATTATTAGTTAGTGCCTTAAGTTTATACCGATCTCCTTCCAATATTTCGGTTACTAAAAACGGTCCTCTAAACTTAGGGTCTAATTTTGTCTGATGTCGCTCTTCGTTCTTAAGCAAAACGTGATCACCAACTTTATGTCTTACAATAGTAGCCTTATCTTTATCAAATCTAGCCTTATCATAATTGGCATTCTTTTCCATGTTTTGCTTAGCCATTTCTCTAACTTTATCAATATCAACATCGTTCTTATTTTCAACAACAGGTACGAGACCAAACGGCCTTGCTTCTTTGCCAATAAGTAGTTCTAAAGGGCTAACCTTAGTCACTCTATTGGGCGTACAATTAAGAGCCAGTTGAATTTCGCATAAAGCATCTTGCCATGACCCCTGACCTGTCTCAACCGCTGTTAGCATGGACTTTAGAGTACTCATAACTCGCTCTACTTGGCCATTGGCCCGATTAGCACCCGTGGCGATCAGATGCAAATCTATCTTTTGAACCGAACAGAAATCACGGAATGCTGTGCTTGAAAAACTACGTCCCTGATCTGCGATCAGACGAGAGGGTACGCCGAACAATGATATTTGTGATCTTAATGCCTTAATACAGCTCTCGGTGTCTAGCCTCGATGTATGAGATAAAAAGACAAACTTCGTGAAGGCGTCTATTGACACGATTATGTATTCCTTCTGTTCATTTTTACCACTAAGCTTCCCTGTGATGTCGATGTGGACTGTATGCCACGGGATGTTAACCTTTGGTATGGGATGCAATTCCGCTTGTACCCTACCAGATGGGGGCTTTGACAATCTGCATGTAATACAGTTGTCGACAAATTTGCGAACGTATTTGGACATCTTGTCAAACCAATAGTATTCGTACATTTTCTCAAGGGTTTTTTCCCAACCAAGGTGCATAATTGACTCGTGCACATTGTTTACAGCTGACCACCTAAATGGCTTTGGGATGATAGGGAGACAACGAGTCTTTCCGTTTCTTTGAATTTTCCTATACAGCGTTCCTGCCCTTAACTCGAACGTTTTGGCCAAATCCTCAGAAAGATCATCGTTACGCAATTTAGAAACAATAGACGACGTTTCTACGTCTCGTTGCTGCTCAGCTAACAACCATTTGTCAGTAATCTCTGCTAAATTTATATGTTTTTCCACTGTACCTTTTGACTGGATGCGATCTTTTGATATGGGATTTCGAGACAGAAAATCTACATGAGCCATTCGTTCGCCTGGCCTATACTGAATGTCAAACTCAAAAGATTGCATGTACGACCACCACCTATGGACTCTTGGAGTCAGTTCCGCTTTTGTGCGAGATGCCTTGAGAGAATTGCAATCGGTAAAAACGATAAAATGTCGACCATGCAAGTAATGGCGAAAGTGCTTAATAGAATTGAAAACTGCAAGTGTTTCCAACTCATACGAGTGATAACGCGATTCCGCTGACGAAGTCCGTTTACTAAAGTATTCGATAACTCGTGGCTTGTTTTCGATTTTGTGCAACAAAATTGCGCCATAGCCATCGGCACTCGCATCTGTATGAAGCTCAATAGGAAATTGTGGATCGAAAATAGTAAGAACAGGTTCACTAGTCAGGATTGAAATTACCTTCTGTCGTATTTGCTCGTGCTCTAATTCCCATGAAAATGACATGCTTTTTGAAGTTAGAGCATAGAGTGGTTTCAGTAACTGTGAAAACTTGGGTACAAACTGACGAAAATACGAGACCAGTCCAATAAATTGTCTCAGTTGAGTCACAGATTGCGGAGGCGGTAAATCTGTAAGAGCTTGTATTTTTCTAGGATTCGGTCGAATTTCACCTGCTCTAACTTCGAAGCCCAAATATTCTACACAAGATTTAAGAAAGGAGCATTTTTTAATGTTGAAAGAAAATCCTGCTTCGACGAGTGCTTGTAGAGTTATTTTTAGCCTGTCGAAAGCTTCCTCCTTTGTGCGTGCAACTATCATTACATCGTCCATATAAACGATGGCATATGTATGAGTCAGATCGCCTAGGGCACGATTAATGGCCCTCTGGAATACAGAAGGCGCATTTTTAAGCCCAAAAGGCATAGCCAAGTATTCATACTGCCCTTCTGGGGTTACAAACGCTGTCCGTTCAATAGAGCTTGGATGTATTGGGATCTGATGGAAGCCACTCGCCATGTCAATGCACGTGAAAAACCTAGCACCACTCAACCTAGCTATCTGGTCAGATATAAGTGGCAATGGGTACTTGTCGGAAACGGTATTGGCATTAAGCTCACGATAATCAACACACAGACGGTCTGTACCATTTTTCTTGCGGACAAGTAACATCGGACTCGCGAAAGGAGAGGAACTGTGTCTTATTATGTTTGCTTCCAACAGCTCTTGAATGGAATGTCTAACCTTTTCTTTTTCTTCCACACTCAATCGATAAGGGCGTCTCTGAACCGTCTTATTCTGATCAATCAAGCGAATCTCTAACTGTCCCGTAGTCACGCGACTCTGTGGTATACCGTTTATAAAAGAATTTGAATACCCCTGTAATATTGAGAGCAGTTTGTCTTTATCCTGTCCATGTAAATCGGTATCGACACCAGCCAGGTCAGGAGTGCATTCGGAGACTACGACAGGTAATACAGACTTTTCGTTAAACATAGTAAGCGCGCTTGATGTAATTGTCACGCCGATGCCCTGGCTCAAAATTTCCCGGCCAATCAGAGCGTCGTATTTGATATGATTGTATAAAACTACGTGAAACAAGATTTCGAAAGAACGCTCACAAATTAAAACATTCGCCAATATCTGTAAAGTGCTGCAAACAGAGTTGCCACCTATACCCCTCAATGTCACTACGTTGTTTATTCTAGTGCCGGATAATCTCAGTGATGCAGTCTCTTTGATGAGTGAACATTCGGCTCCGGAGTCGAAGTAAAATTGGAACGACTCACCAAACTGCAGCAACGTTCCTAAGGGCTCAAGTACTGTGCATATGTTTACGTCTTTGATGGTATTGCTCTTCATCGGCGGACGCTCCTGACGATCTGGGCACACAGTAGATACATGTCCAGCTTTTCCACATTTATAGCAGATCACGGATGATCGATCTTTTGCTCCAAATTGTTGATTACGGGGCTGCTGACGCTGAGTTGCCTCTTTATTAAAGCGACATTCCGCCTTCTTGTGTCCGGGTTTGCCACAATTATGACACGTGATGTGAGACATAGTCCTGACTCTTTTTCCTTGGGGTGCTGATAAGTTGTCACTCGAATGCTGGTTCTGTCTAGTGTCGAACGAAAAGGCTTTGAGTTCCTGATGCAGCTCGTTTCTGGTTTTGATATCCGTCGTAAAAACCAAACGGCGCAATCGTTTGTCTATCCCAGCTGCATGTGCCAACGTAACGGATACTGCAATCTGCTCGACGCTAAGTGACTTCCAGCGGGCCATAAGTGATGTGACCATTCTGCTTCCATACAGCGACAAGCACTCTCCTTCGTTTGGGCGTGCATTTAGCAAATTCATAACGGTTGCGGCCAAAGTCTCCGTTCCAGAAAAATATTGCAAAAATAATTCTCGGAACTGCGTCCACGTAATGCCGGGAAAACATGTCTGCGAGAGCCAGTGAGATGCGGTGCCTTCCAGTGATTTGCTGAGGGACATTACAAGAGCGCTGCCCACTAGCTGGTTTTCGGACAAGATGTAGTCGACCGTTGAACACCAGGAGAGAGCGTCTGATCCTGCACGATCAGGGTTGAACTTTGGCAGAACAATGTTTTTGGCATCTTTTGGTTCATTTTGAGAGCACTGCACTTGTTTTATTAGCTCAGCGAAATTACGATTTTGCATCTCCAAAATTGACAAAAGATTTGCATCATCGGCTGGAGGCGGAGGTAATCCCACTTCTGATGACGAGGATTCATTATCCGAGTCTTTGACCGGACTTTCGGCGAAACGTTTTCTGGCGCGTGGCATGTTGATTGAATTTCACAACTCGACTGCCTCTTTAATTCATGTCGATCCCTTTTCAATTCCTTCTCACCCTCCAATACACACGCACAGTGTGGTGAGTTATGACGAACACTATCTGTCTCACTCATGCCCACAGCCAGACTACGTTGACAGAATTATGTATCTGCCTCGCACGAAAGAAAGGGGAACCACAAAGAAATAAAACAAATGTGTACCAACAAATAATCGTTATAATTTGAATGTTTAAATTATTCTGCGACAGGTATTACAATAAAGTATGCCCAATTTCGTTACATTCACCTATAAAAACTATATTTACAGTCTTACAGATACAATTTTACATTCACAGTTTTTTTTTTACCAAAGACATGACAGTGTAGACTGTAATGTCTTTGCTTTCACCGATCGTTTCTAGGGCAGCTATATAATATAACCGTCCGTCATAAAATTAAATCAAAAATTCTGAAATATTAAAATAAGGCTACATCTCTGAGTAGATAAATAATATTTTTATCGAAGTTTTAAACCTTTTTGTAATAATGATAACATATAGTAGTCCGATTTTTATAAAATTAAAAACGCACTTCTAAAGAATTACAAAATGGTTATGTCTCAAATTTTATAAAAATATGTTGAATATGTGATGTTTAATTTTCCGGTCGTTCCCATGACAGCTATGTTTGGACTTGATTAATTAAGATAGCTTAGGAACTGAAAGTCTAGTTTGTATATAAACGGATAGGACGGACTTTGTAAGGAAGGGGGTTGACCTTATTGGCCATGAAATGCAGAGAAGTGCCTGCCCAGGGCTCTTTCCATGGCTTGCCACATGATAATTATGATTGTGCGACAGCATAAGCTGACTTGATTAATTCATTGACCACTAGATTCAATAGGAGGACTTCTTACGGCGTGCCTCTGTGCCCTCCCTTCTCCATGGAAGCGGTACCCCAATCAGATTGTACCCTCCTACAACTTAGTAGATTTCTTACCCAAAAGTTTATGGCGGAGTGCGTATTGGTCGCTTCTAGGCGGTCCATTGTTGCATACGTTGTTGAATGCCAAGGATATGACTACAAAAGTGCTGGGCTTTCTCAATGGAGGCCACTAACAAATGTAGTAAATGTATGCGTTGAGCTATGGAGTGACTTCTTTGGTCAGCATGCATGGAAATATTCCGTTTTGTCCCGGTGCTTTTATCCACGCGAAGAAGTGAATTGCCCATTGGATTCTTCTAAGGAATATTGGATCTGTTGGCAGATGCTCTTCTGTAGTTGCTAATACCCGGTGCTCGTTGGCATAGATGACCTTTGTGCAACCTGTGAAGTGCGTGTGCATTGGTGCTGTTAGGGCCTCTTTGCTGCCCTAAGTCACGTTTGATCTGACTCTGTATGGTGGGTTTCTTCGAAAGCAACTTCGCAAGTCTCGCTGTTTGTGGGGCCGTCTGTATGTTGGAGCAGAAGTTTCTCCAAGAGCTTATTTGGGTCCTGCGTATTTCGTTCTTGTAATTGTGTAATTGTAATAACTTTATTTTATTATTTTCCTTTTTGCTTATAATACTGTTTAACACTTTTATTTTTTCTTCCCAGTTCTTTACTTTTTTTTACACGTCGTCTCTATTTCAGCTCCTCTTAAGCAGTGATCTGCTGTTCGCTGGCAGCATGTCTTCATCCCTCTCCCTGTATCTATGTATGTCTTGGTATTAATTATTTTTTTATACAATATTTTATAATTTTTAAATTTGTTTTATTTGCGCTTACATTAGTTACAATCTTTATATTCTATTCACGTTTTAATCCAATGTCTAATATTATAAACACCTTGATATGGATTGCGAGACAACTAAAACACGTCAATATCTTTAAGCAAATATCTGTAATTTTATAACACTTTCAATTACATAAGGACTATTATTTTTGGAATTTTTTTTTAAGCTCCCACAGTACTACTCCTTCCTTATATTCCGACACAATCCTCTTTTTTGCAATTCATCACAGACATATCCTCTTTGTTTTATTCTAAATAATGTTTCACTGCTTACTGCTTTGAATTGTATTATTAATAGAAAACTACTTTTTCAGTAACCTCATCCCAATGTAATCCCCTTTCCGGCTCCGTCAATTTTGCAATCATAGGTCTTAAACTTCTATTATTTCTTTCAATTTGGGTCTTTGCCTCTGGCGAGCCCCTCGCTATTCCTATGTGCTTATCATTACCAGTTTCCATAAATTCTTCAAACTCACTCAATGTAAAACAACTCTCCCGATCTGATATTATACAGTTGGGTCTACTATAAGCTCGAAATTACTATTACTTATTATTACATTATTATTCTATTATTATTACTTATTACTTCTATTGTATTCGTCGTTTTCGTTGTGTACAGCCTAAATATCTGTGAAAGCATCTACCACAGCAAATATATGCTTTTTCGATCTGCCACTATCAAAGCTCGCAAGTACTATCGAGCCTTTCTCGTTGTCTAAGTGTGTTTTTCTGACTCTTTATGAAAAGACTTAGAGAGAAACCGATTTATGGGTTCTTGAATGAGCTCGCTCGCGCTCAGAGCGAAACTGTTTTTTTTTCCATTCTGTTTCGTTCTGGTTGTTCCAAGGCCGTTTTGTCGTGTCCAGTGAAGCAAAAGGTCTTTTGCGTATAAATTGGTAGTATTCACACGCATAGGCAAGCAAATCGTTATAAATCGAAATAAATTGTAAAAATAAATTTGGAGAAAACAATTCAACATATATATAGGTATTTTCACGGAACGCGAACGTACGTTCGAACCAGTTTAATACAAACAAATTTAAAAACATTTTCAGAACATTTTTTTTTTACAGAATTTTGTTTCATGAAATATGGAATTAAAATGGAACTTGTTAACAGATATATTTGAAAATTAATTTAAATGCTCTATTAAATAAATTATATTATTTATTTTCCACAACAATAAAATGTAAATGTGAAGACCGATTTTTTCGGTCAATCAGTCTTTTGATGACTCTCATTGTGCGAGCGTTTCTCGTTCCGCTCTTTAGCCACTGCTCATTGAAAGAGCGACATACAAAGAGCTTAACGAAAAGCGTTCAACAGAAAACATATATGAAGACAGCATGAGTCTCTTGCTCAGAGCGAGAGCGAGAGAGTATAAACGTTTTTGGTTGTGCTCGCAATGAGAGCGCAAGAAGAAAAAAGGTCCACAATTATTTGCGAGCTCTGGCCACTATCTACCGGTCCATAATGGTCTATATGCCTTTTGGTATACAGTGTAAGAGTCCGTCTCCTTTACCTATTTTCGGAAAATACGCTATGCACTTTATACGATTTTAAATGTGCTCTACGACTTTATCCTTCATATTTGAAACCAGTAGCTTTTCCTAATAACATCTAACATTTTATCCCTCCCAATGTGACTCATTTCGTAATGGTATTTGTATAACACATGTTCCTCTATTCGATTCGGTACGTAAAATAATAATCTGTTGTTGTTACTCTACTTATAAAAGACACCAATTCTCATTTCATATAAATTCTGTTCGCTATTTTTTTCGTAATTTCCTGAACCTATACATCTTTTAACTGACAAATTACCAAATTTGTTATTGAGCGTTAAAGTTAACGAGTTGCAGTCTGTTACAACTTTGAACCGTTTTCCCTGCAAATATATTCTAAATCTTCTTAACGAGTAAGTTACGGTTAAAATATCTAACTCAAAACTGTGATACTTCGCTTCCGTTGCCGTCGATCTCTGCTGTCTTCTTTTTTCTAAAAAATCACAGCCTCAAATCCTAAAGAGCTTGCATTACTGTGAAGTTCGACGTCATCTCTGTAATCGTATATCGCTAGAACTGGCCGTTCCACTAATTTCGCCTTTAGAAGGGGAAAAAAAATGCACCTCTTCTTCTTCAAGCTTAAGCATCCTATCCTTTCTCAATAAATCATACAGAGGTTTCGCTAATATCGAAAAATCCTTACTGAATCGTCGAAAATACGAACAAAGACCTCAAAAGCTTTGAACTGCTTGAACCTTGCCTGGAATCGGAAAACTTTGTATAGCTTTACACCCATCATCAGAAACCTAAATATTTGACCTTGTCTCGTAAAAATTTGCATTAGTCAATTTTTAATTATAAATTGTTTTCTACTAGCCTCCTAAATACTTCTACTAACACTTCTAAATGCTCTTCTAAACTCTTGCTTGCAACTAAAATATCGTCCATAAATATGATTACCTTCTTTTCTCTTATCAAGTCCGAAATTTACAAAGCTCTGGTATAACTGTGGGCCTGTTTTAGGACCCATAGGCATTCGAAAACTCAAATTGACCCAACGGGGTAGTAAAATAGGTATATTTTACTGACTCTTCGTTAACAAATACATAAAAACAGCCATTTTTGAGTTCCAATTTCGTAAACACCAATTAATGGCATCGGATAATTATCTTTCGATACAAAGTCTCAGTTCTCCCGACTTCTTCTTCACTAATACAATACGAGAGGCATACTCTGACTTACTAGGTTGAATAATCCAATCTCTAATGTATTCTTCTTACATTTTTAACAATGCTTCATTTTCACTGTATGACAGTCTCCTTGGTGCGCACCTAAATGGTTTGAGCTTTCCAATACTATGCTCATTTCACATTTAATTCTCATAATGAACATAATCCTTCTAACATCTTGATAAACTTTTCACGGTCCTTATAATTTACTTGCTTTACAGTTGTTCTTGCTCAAAGTCTGTTTATCTCCATCATTTTCTTATCAAAATGTTCTTCCAACAGTCTATATTCTTAACCTAATCTCTTTGTACTTAAAATGTTTTCAAATTCAATCGTACCTATCCTGTTTTCACCTAAGACTGTACCTAAACTCTTCATGCCTAAACTTGTACCTAAACCTTTTCCATCTTAAACTGTACCCAAACTGTTTTCCATCTGAACTTCCACCTAAAACTTTTCCATCTCAACTTGTACCGAAACTCATTCCATCTAATCTTGCACCTAAACTTTTTCCATCTCAACTTTTACCGAAACTCTTTCCATCTAAACTTGTACCTAATCTCTCAAAATGTTTTCTTTCAAAATTTCTATTTACTAAAATATTACTTCCTAAACTTTCGCAATCTGATTCTCTATCCAATTCTTAAGGTCCATTATTATTGTTATTCAATAAACTAATATTTGTCTTATTGTCGATTTGGGTTTCAATTCTCTCTACGGTAATCATTTTTAAAGTTTCCAAAATAATTTTCAAATTGCAAGCTTCCAAAAAAAATCTCTGCCAAGCACAAGATTACAGAGCATTAAATCGCCAGCCACAACAATTAAATTAAACAAAATCTTTATTTCTTCTTTCATAATAAAACATAACATTTTTCGATAGCTGTTTAGTCTACTCTTATTTAATCCATAATATGTTTCTTCTTGAAGGTCTAATCTAAAGTTTTTGGGTGCATAAGAATTTTTTAAAAAAGATACTGGGCTTCCTGAATCGAGCAAGCACTCTGTAATAATTGACTGGTTAGAGTTTTCATAGACGAAAATTTTAAATAATCTTACATAGTTCTTGTTTTTGGGGCATTTGCCGATGAAATGATGTTTCGCCCCACATCCATATTAAGACCCAGGAGTCCTCTTCGGTTAAGTGCCCTTTTCCGTAGCAGTTATGGCAACGCGTCTCCTTGCTTGTCGATGTATTCTTCTCCGAGTACCTTTTCTTTCCTTCAGGAGCCCTTCCTTCTAGGGTTTTCAAGTCACTGCAGCTTGGCCTGAATGCGAAACTTTACCGCCGGAATTCCGACAATAATTCCATCCTACAGCTCGTCATCCTCCATGTTTACCTCTCGTGCTAGCTTGGGCTTTTTTGTATATCTAGGCTATTTTTTCCCATTGGGGAAGACCCAGGCCCGAACGCAAATATTCTCTGAAAAAAGCATTAGGGTTTCCTTCGCGAAGCCGAACGCATCTGGTGAAAAATCATCTCGAACGCCTCTGCCATAATTTGTGCTGTTGCCGCCGTTTTGTCCTTTGTTAAGTCATTCCAAATTTCTAGAATTCTCGTTGGTCTCTCTTTCGTTTCTCTCTCCCAAACCCTGTTCGCCTGCTTGTTCGAATATGTCGCCGTTATTCTCAGACGTCTCAATTCTGACGCCGCTGGGTCGCGTGTCGTCATTTCTCGAACCAACGCTGTGAATCTCCTCTTGAAGAATTTCGAGAACCTTCCTTGCCCTCTCGATTTCTTGATGAAGCTCCTCCGAATGGAAACTAGCCAGTTCTGTCAGATTTTGCTGCACACGCTTCTCCAACACTGCCCCTTCCGCATCTAAGCTGAGCAACAGTCATTTCTTTTATGTCCAAATTCATTTTTGTCTTTTTTAAATAAAATTTTTTCTTTTCTGTTCTTTGCATTTTTTACACGTCGTTTCTTTTTCATATGAATTGGCCTGTTACATAATCCCTTAACAGGCTTTTCTATTCCTCGTTGGTTATATCATTCTTCGCCTGCTTGACAATTTTGGAAAATTCTCTGAGGCTATTGTGTTGGTCCCTCTTCCACCAGGGAGAATTGGTCTTCTTCTTGGTTGTTGATATAGGGCATGATGCGTAGTACGTGCCTAATAATTCATTGGAGAGAATCTCTAGGGACTCTTTTATGTCTTCGTCGCATTTTTCTGTGCCCGGACAAGTCGAGAGTCTAATTGTGATTGTCTCTTTGAGCTTTCCCCAGTTAGTATCCTGGGGGTTTCTAAAGACGATTAGTTTTGGAGAGTGATCGAATTCGTAGTGGACCAGTATTTACTTGTGGTCTGAGAACAGTACTTTGTCCCGCTATGAGTGTTATATCTATCACGTTTGACGAGGTGGGACTTACGAAGGTGTTTTTTTATATTCGCATTTATTAAATTACGTTAATAAGCCTAAGTTTAAACATCTATGATACGGGGCAAGGACCCTTATTGTGCGGTACTGCCGCAAAGCAAGCCTTCGCACAATTGTAGGCCGCTTATTAGCCCGTCCGCTCCCTTCTTCCTCTCTCCAGCGCTCTAAGGGCCTTTATCACCTTAGCAGTGACACCAGCGTGTCCGTCCTAATCTGCGCCCCTTTAGTCCGGCAACGGCATTGCTCGAGGCAATTCATGGCTCTTGGACTCATGGAACATCGGTGGACACTTGCTCCATGGCAATGGGGAGTTCCGCCGACGCGATCTGGCTATGAATATTGAGCTGCAACACCCTGAGGGACATTGGGACGGGTTGACTACTAACGTGAAGTCACCGTCTTCCTCCTCCTCGGACTCGGCCAGTGTTAGTTTCTGGGCGGCGTCAACGATGGTATTCAGACTAGGTCCTTCTCCACCTCGCTTGCCTTAAGGGTGGCGCTTTTTGCGGCTACCCAAGCCCCACTTTAATTTCCCGTATCTGGGATACAGGATGTCTTCCGCCTCCTTATTTATTTGGAGTACCACGCATTGGCCCCCCTCTTTGAATAACGGGCCCAGTCTGCGGTTGGGATGTCAGTGTTTTGACGCTGCAGACGCTTTAGCGGTCGGTTCCCTTAAATAGCGATGGGGAGGAGTACCTTCGCCTTTGGGATGGATGAGATTAGTCCATCAGATAGGCCCCCTCCTACAACGCTTTCATCTTGCAGACCGTTTGCGTCAGCCACATTCTCGTTGTCTTTCTTTCTTCCTATTCTTCGCTCTCCAGGTCTGAGTCTGTATAGACTATGGCACCCTTGGCTTAGCTTGCAGGTAATGTTTTAAGTGATATGACCTGCTCCCGTCAAATTAGAGGTGTGACTGCTGTCGACACGCAATTGGTCCCCTACGTGCCCGCCGGTGGTAGCAGTCTCCTTCCCCCAACGTTTGGGCTGACATGCCATCCCCGGTTGGTTTTTTATATCGTCAATAGAATGTCGTCCATATAAACTGGCGTATATATATGCCTGCCGGCAGGCACCTCCAACCATGGCTAATGATTCATTTTCTCCAACGTTTAGGCGGTAGGAATTGAATCGAAGCCTCAGCTAGACACTGCCCTACACCATACCATTAACTGTTTTGAGGGATAATACAGTTCCCATTCAGCTGAAGGTAAAGTGATTCAAATTTGATTCAGAGTTGTCTTCACTACGTTGATCTTGAAATAATAGTTGACCCACATATTCACAAAGTTTAAATTTCATAGTTTTGGATAGTATTCGCAAACTCACAATAATCCAATAATCATATGATATCAGAAACCTGTGAATAATATCAACATTTGTGTACACTCGACGTTTTCATGGTGATATTGCATTATTTTAAAACGCGAAGCAGGGTCCCCTGGCATTCAGGAAGAGAAGCCGCGTCATATAATCGCTGATCCAAACGGACGCCACGTTTAAGCCAAGTCCTGGAGGGAGGGGACACTCACCGCTAATAGGACGTGACAGGAAACCAGCCTAGCAAGCTCTTAGCGCGCGACGCCGCCAGTCAGCTTCCGAGCTAGGACCGTGGATGAAATTGCAATCAATACGGGCAGGTAAAGTCCTCAAAGTGCGACAAAGAGCATTAATGCTTTATTTTCACAGCTTATGGGAAAAAGGAGTCTACATAAAAGAGAAATGAAATTGATTAAGCCTCACAGTAACTTCGTTGTCGGAATAGTCCTTAAAGCTGGGTCACGGAAATCGGTATCTTCTTGATAAAGAAGGGCAATTAGAAGACGTTCTACAGGGCTGGTGCACACAAAAATTCCAAACATCGATGAAACTAAACAGAACAGGAGGCTCGGAGAGATTAATGCTTCTCTAAAAACTTTATGCGGATTTAAATGGCGGGGCAGGGAATATAGAATAATAAAAACACAAAAAAAAGAATACTTTTGTTTACACTACGATTCCAAATTATGATTGATTTTGGCATGGTGCGAAAATATGCCAGTTGACATAGAGAATAAGTCATTATTTCCCAATAATTGATTACGATTGAATTTTTAAACGGGAGAGGGGAAGAATGTATAATTTTTTGGAGTTAACAAAATTAAAAATCTTTTTTAATGTTGAAATAATTAAAAGCTACAACGAGTCAAATGTCAAAACAAAATATTAAATTTTCCGCTCTAAGCTTTTTTAAATGAGACATCACTCCGAAGGCTTAATACCTGAAAAAGAAGATTCCAGACTTTATGTTTTTTAACTCAACAGAACACATTCAGTAAAACAGGCATAAGCTATGTCACTGTACATATTTGTATATATCAATGTCAATAATTTACAAAATTATTCAATCTTTTAAATTACAATGCTTAATCTTTAAAGTAGTTTCTTCGGTTAGGTCAACATCGTTTCCCTAACCCAACTGACTTATGCCGGATCAAAGGTATAGCCAGGAATTCCATGTTTGGTTTACTTAAGACACCAAATTATCAAAGAAGTCAGCAATAAAATCAAGTTGCACGATGTATAACAAGTTACTTGGCTTTCATTTTCAGGGGTATTAAAATGACCAATAGGTATTAGAAAATCCCTATTCGACAGTCTGTTGGAAGCCGACTTGACAGCGATAGAGTGGTTATAATAATTAGATATCTAGAAATACTTCTCCGCGGAGAAAATAAACTGATAGGATTTCACAAAGGAATTTAATTTGTCTCAATGGAGGGTAATCATTTTAACGTGAGTGTAGAATCAGACGCTTTGAGAACAACACCTCGCCTAAAAAACCATCTAGCTTGAATCTTTGCGGCTTTGGATGGTGTGGTTATTCTAGACCATGGCTAGATCAGCATAGCTTTTGCTGATGTATACTTTTTGGAAATACTTGTTAAAAAATTCTTGTGAAAAACTTAAAGCGTACCTCATACCCTCAGATATTCGTATAATTCTTGAAAAAAAATATCGGCTAATGCGAGTGATAAATCTGAAGGGTAGCTCATATGCATCAGCTACTTCGAGAGAAGGACATCGCCATCGACCTAGGAGAGGAAGCATGGACAAGGGGACGGCAGAGTTAATACTAGCAAGAGAACCAATAAGCTAACTAAGCTCCACCTTTAAACGTAGACGAACTAGTTGTAAATGCTAGTATCAGGATCGTTCCGCGGCGTCATTAGTTAAATAATGACTAGGCCACTAAACAAATGTTGATACACGGGACTAGGCATTAGGTAGGTAGGTTTAAATGGTGAGATTATTAAAATTATGAGATTAATTCGGATTGGACTGGACGTACCCATGCTGCCAACATATCGAATCCGAAATGAGGGTTTTTATGAGGCAAACTCACCTGGAGTTGTAATATTTGGCGGCTGGTTTCAAGGAATTAACAAGTCTTTCCCACAAGACGAAATTTCACTTCAAAGTGCTGAAACTGTTAAGTTACTCACCAAACAGTAATATGAGCACTCCCTCTAATAATTTCTTGGATGCTGCTGACCCTCCGAGCCTTTCAGTCCACGCAATAAATCCACGAATAACACCCTGGCTGAAACTAATGGAGAATCCTTCATCTGGACTAATATGGACCGCGGCTCTAGGCTCTGGACTACAGCTTGTCAACGTTGATTAGGCATCTACGTAGCAAGCTGGTGCAGTAAATAAGGTGTCGCTGGCTTTGGATGCCTACACTCTGATACCTTCGGCGGTCACAATTTAGCACCTTCATTCACCAGCACAACAATCAACCATTTCTGGAATTGCCCAAAGGAGACCGGCATCTTTCGCTGTCCAAAAAAGCTTGTTTTTGTCTCCCGCCTTAATCCAGGTGCTTCCGAAACTGAAATGATGCTTCCATTTCAGAAACAAATTTAATGTTTCTGGTGTCAAATTTACCGTCTCTAAATTCTACTTTAAGCAAATACGTGATATATTTTCATTTAGAATTGCACTTTGTGAGTGCATCACGTGCATGCAAGGGTTCTTAATACTTCTGTATGGCCTGACCATGCCATTGTTCAAGAATTTATTAACAAAAGTAATCCTCGGCCTCGTGGACCTTAACTCCTTTAAATAGTGCTCCAAAAACTAATCGATTCTTTTTTCGTACACTATCAGAATGTACGTAGTTTGCTATGGAAACTCAGTAAACTGTCCGTTAATAGTGTTTCCTTTGATGCCAATGTAATTGCTTTTACTGAAACTTCTCTAATAGTGAATTATTTGCAGGTAACTATGTCGTCTATACCGACTTAGATAGTACTTTGGAATTTGTTACAGTTCGTATTCAAGTCCATGATCATTTATTGATGTCTAATGCACCTACATATCTGATATAAATCTTCAGCTTTTATCTTAAATCTTGACTTCAATCTTCCTTACATATCCTTCCTTCCTTCGATGACCTTACCTGATTCAATTTTTCTTGTTCCCATTGCACCCAATGACTATTGACCTTTGACAATTGAATTACGCGAAGAACTGTGGTGATAAAGTATTAGATCTTGTTTTTGCGTCGGAATTTACCAATGCCTACGCCTCTGGAATTGACTCTCTTCACTCCCGCAGACGGTTATCACCACACTGTCTTGCCCTGCAGTTGAGTTTGCAACTTTTCTCTTGTTTCGCAAAGCTAACTTTACTTATTTGAACTCCTATTTTTTTTAGTTGATTTGTCTTTGTGGCAGGATAGATACCTGCAGAGCCCACTGTATCTATCTAACTCACGGAATATCATTAAGGGATACAAATGTATACATAGTTCATAGGAATTCATGGAAAGAAAAAGGAATAGGGGGAACATTGGGACATTGGACATTGGGTTGCTGACATTCAAAGTATAAGGAAGTGGAGCAGAAGAAGTAAAGATTCTAAAAGAAACAAAGCACCGTTATTGCTTTTTACATCAGAAGTGGTCTTCACGATGCCTGATACGGAATTAAGCCAGTTTTTGGTAGCCCAAAGCGGAGTAAATATGTAGCTCGATTACAAGCTATTTCGCCGAAGCCTCGTGGAGACCCACCAACTGAAGCATCGACTAGCCAGGAGGATCAACAGTAAGTAAAGAAATCCGCGGCAGAAGCGGATGTAGCTGCATCATATTGGCGCAGCGAAAGCCGCAGGAGGGAGACGCGCAGGAAGCTGTGCTCGATCTGCAATCGACGGCGCTGGAAACCGCGGACGACTTTAATATGGAGCAGCTTTCGCCGAAAAAAGCAACGTAGCAGAAAATTAGAGAAGAGATGCCAACATTGCCGTGTTGCATTGAATAACATCGAAATTCCAGCAATAGTAACATTTGCGATAACCGCGACGTTGTTAAATTTAACAGCACCAGCACCGACAATATCGATATGACCGGCGCCAGTGTTGAAATGGAGACTGTTGGCAGTGTTGACCAACGTCACGTCACTAATGTTAACAAACTTTTGGAATCACCAGCAGCATCGATTTCTCTGACCATGGAGTATGACGGAAGTGTATGTGCTCGTAGCTGGGTCAAACAGCTTCAGAACAATGGCAGGATCTATAAATTAGAGAACGGCTGCATACACATGCTTCTGATTGCCAAGCTGAAGGGAAATGATCAGCGCTAGTTTTACGCAAACACCACGCGCATATTGGAGTCAGCCGATTACCTTTGCGAGCAGTTAATTCGGGGCAAAAATGTCCAATAGTGAACTTAGGAGCGCATTCCAGAAGCGTCAATGGCATGCGGAGGAGAAGTTTGCTGCCTATTTCGATGACAAAATCAAGCTAGGAAACGGGATAAACATCAGTGTTGACGAACTCATGGAAAATATCATTGAGGGAATCCCAGCACCAGCTCTGCGTAACCAGGCTCGCATACAATGCTTCTCCGAGCCGATACAGATTCTGAGGGCATTCTCAGAAGTTCGCTTGCCGGAGCGTAAGACAGGAGGCGTCGTTTCGAAGCACCTAACTGGAGGAGGGGCAGCCAATAAGGATCTTCGCTGTGCCAATTGCAATGCCAAGGGGCACTTCGCTAAAGAATCCTTGAAGCCAAAGAGGGAGTGCGGCTCCTGCTGCGTTTGCGGAACGTTTAGTAACTTTGTTGGAGAGTGTCCGGAGCGCAAAGGTGGAAACACTAATGTTATTTTTATATATACGTGGTCCCAAACGAGTCTGAGTCATGCCGCAGTTCTTGGAAGAAATTTTATGGAAGCCTGCCAATTGAAACTGGATCTAGACACCTTGGGAATGATTACAATTAGTCCTTTAGTTAGTGAAGCAGTTACTCCTTTAGTTAGTGAAACAGTTAGTCCCTTATTTAGTAAAACAGTTAGTTCTTTAGTTAGTTAGAAACAGTTAGTCCTTTAGGAAGTGATACAGTTAGTGAAATTATGAGTCTAACGGTTAGTGAAAAGTTTAGTGAAGAAACAGTCGAGGAAACTGAAGGGGGAATTGTTATTAAAGCAGTTAGCGAAACAGTACTATGTTTAGGGAAAGAATTAATCCCAGGGTTTGTGGAAAAACTAATGGGACAGTTATGCCAACAGTTAACGAAGCTGTTGAAAGGGTCAAGCCAACGAATAATAACGCAAGCGATAGATATGAAGAAGCTGTTAGAGAAATTTTTAACATAGATTGCTTGGAGGCTGAATAAATGAATTACAGTCCCTTGCATATTATTAGACTCATGCTTAAAAATTAAGTTTTTCTGGCTTATAACACGTCAGTAGACATTAACAACACTATTTCATGATGGAACGTCAAAATTATAAATGCAATAAATGTCACATAGAAAATTAGAAATTTACATCGAAATGAAATCTATTTAAATGAAAATGCATATTTTTGCAAAAATCTGTATTTTGTATGACCACCTTTCGCAGCCAATACAGCTTCAACGCGACGTGGCATACTGCATATACAGCTTTGAATTTTTATTTTGATCTCTGGGTTATGTTTCCAAGTATCATTAAGTATATTGATCAACTCTTGCTTGGTTGTAGGGGATTTCATCCTAACCTCAGATTTCAAAAACTCCCAGACGTTCTCGATGGGGTTCATGTCAGGCGAATTTCCTGGCCAGTCGAGAATATCTACTTTAAAAAATAAGCTAAAAATTTTGTAATTTTGGGTTATCAGGTGTAAGTCTTGGTTTGCGTGCTGGTCTACGTCCAATAAGACCCTCTTCTGCTAACCTCCGATGCACTGTTCTTTGCGAAACTTGTAAATATATACTTTGACATGTTGTTTTGTCAACAATAAACTCACCTTATAAAATGGAAAAGAGTTTTATAAGAGAAAACGCGTTAAATTGTCGAATTGCACTATCAAACTGAAACTCTGTTTTTTAGGTTACATGTCATTTTCGCGATAGTGATCATGATCATGATCATGATCAGTGTGCCTAAAACGATAAAAGTGCCCGCGATCTAATAATATGGTAAGGGACTGTATATATGCGGCACAAACAATGACCAAGCCTTAAACTGTTGATAACAGAAAATTATTAAATGCAGCTATTTAAATTTAAAAAGCCTAAGGAACCATTAGTTAGATGTGAATTTAAACTAAATTTAGAAACATCTAAACCTTTTAGCTGTGCCCCAAAACGACACGCTTACTCAGAGAAGCAAAAATTACAGCGATTGCTAGACGAATAACGCTTATCGATGACCTCTTAGATAAATTAGTTGATAAGAACGTTTTCACGAAACTTAATTTTATTGGTTATTTTCATGTTTTTGTAAATAAGGAATCGGACAAATATACCTCTTTTGTCACACCGTTAGGTCAATTCGAATTTCTCAGACTGCAAATGGGCCTCAAAACTGCGTTAGCGGAGTTTCAGAGATTTGTAAACAAGATTTTCGAGGAAGGATGTCTTCCTCAGATTAACTCAAAACAGGTTAGAATTGCGAATGGATAAGTGTGAGTTCCTTCAGTCGAATATTAAATATTTGGGATTCATTATAAATGACGAAGGTATAAAAGCGGATGATAAAGGGATAGAAGCCATTCAGAATTTTCCGGTTCCAAACAAAACACAATCCATCAAAAATTTTTTGGGCTTGTGTTCTTACTTCCGTAGATTCATAAAAGTTTTTTCAACGATAGCGAAACCATTAAATGATCTGTTGAGAAAAGATGAAAATTTTTAGTTTGAAAAGAAGGAAATGAACTGCTTCTCAACAATCAAGGAAAAATGGGTCAAGCAATCTGTGTTGGCAATTTACAATTACAAAGACGACGTAGAACTGCACTGCGATGCAAGCGCTCTCGGTTTTGGCGCGATACTATGTCAAAAAAAGGAAGATGGAAAATGACACCCCATATTTTATTTTTTGAAACGCACAACCGTTGCAGAGGCTAAATATCACAGTTTCGAGCTGGAAACTATGGCCATTAACAATATATTTATGTGTTTCAAAATTGTGACTGACTGCAATTCACTCACTTTAACGCTAAATAAGATTGACCTTAATCCGCGAATAGCCAGGTGGAGCTCCACAATTACGACTATGAGCTCGTACATAGAAAGGGCAAAAGAATGGAGCATGTCGACGCTCTCAATAGATGCACAAATATTTTGATAGTGCAATCGAATACGTTTGAAGATAATTTAGTAATTTGTCAAGCCAAGGATCCAAAAGTTCAAGATATTAAAAAACAGTTCGAGATAACGAGCAAAAACGAGACCTTCAAACAGCCAAACTCACAAAAAACCTTATATTTTCCAAAGATACACCAATACACAAGCTTGTCAAACAAAGAAAAAAAGCACTAAACCTATCCTACGAACCAGTTAAACTACACAAATACCAGCCACCTTGGGATCTCCCAAACCTTATAGACACAACATTTAAAGCGTAGAAGAAACAAACCACACCACCAGATACATACATGAAACTTACGAACATACCAAAGACAGCCATAAAACACACAAATTAATATTTACGGATGGATCAAAAATGAACTCCACTATATCATATGCAATCACAACAGATACTTATATTATTAAATATGGTATCCTACCCCCGCACTCATCAGTACTCTCCGACCAAGTCAAAAACACAAGGGGAAAGTTCATGATCTGCTCTGACTCTCTCTCAGCAATTGACGCCATAAGAAACACAAACAACAAAAATTTGTACCCCAACAAAATTACATCACTTCTTACAAAACTAGCCCCAAAAATTAAAATATTGTGGATCCCTGGTCATGTAGGCATAGCAGGCCACGAGCTAGCCGACCAAACAGTAAAATCGACATGAAGTATGCCCCTTATTTACACCCCAAACATTAATTTATCAGACATAAACAGACACTTAAAACTAGAATTCACTGCACTTAGAACTAGAAAACACTGCAGTCAATGGTATAAAAACATTAAAAAAGACAATTCAAACATTGACAATTATTGCAGATCCTTCCATCCCAAATCGAGCAGACTCGATCAAATTAAAATAATACGCCTTAGACTAGGCCACACAAAACTTACGCACGAGCACTACTTTAATCAAAACCAAACCTCACCCTGCCCCTTCTGCCAAGGCGACAATACCTTACCCCACCTATTAAACTCATGCCCATCATTCCTTACTACAAAACTATCTATCTTCAAACATACAAACCCATTAAATCTCCCTAACGAACTCAACCCTGATAATTTAGAAAAATTGTTAATTTTCTTAAAAACTTCAAACCTATACCACAAAATTTAATAATACCCAAAATGTACATAAATAAAATTTACCAACTAAGTAGCCTAAATACAACGAACAATATGTAATTAAACTAATAGACTTAAATATCATTAACCTTAAAAGCCGAAGGCCTAGCTGCCAGCGCTTTACCAACTAAGTTAGTCTAGTTTTGCAAGCTTCTCTATCTTTAATAATAAATAAATAAAACCGAACTTAAGCTTTTTGAGATGAGAAACGAAATAATCTATAGAAAATGTAACGATAGTAGATTATTATTTTATGTTCCTACAGACATGGAAGAGCACATTCTGTATAAATATCACAATGAAATTGGGCAGATACAAAATGTTGGATATCATTTCAATAACTTACTGGTGTCCTAACGCTAACGACAAATGCTTAAGCCACATTGAATATTGTTTAAAAAACAGGCAAGGAAGGGTTTCTACACTGCATTGCGAAAGGAATCAAACCATTCGAACTAATTCATAATGATCATTACGGTCTAATTGACACCGGTATAGTAAAAAAAACATATTTTTGTGGTTATCGATGGTTTCACAAAATTCGTACGTTTATACACCACAAAAACCGCTAACACAAAGGAAGTTATTATTGCTCTAAAGGATTATTTATAGCATACACCACACTAAAATGCATAATTTCAGATAGGGGAAGTTTTTTCAATTCCAAAGAGGTTGACAATTTTTTATTAGAGTTAGAATCAAGCAAATGAAGAGCAATAGGATCACATCAGGCTAATGGAGAAGTCGAAAGAGTTAACAGGAGTCTAGGACCAATGATAGCGAAACTGATAGAACCAGAGAAACGTAAATACTTGGACACTATTATAGATAGAGTAGATCATGCATTAAATAATACACAACACAGGAGTATTAGACAAATTCCAAGCAAAGTACTTTTTGGTATATTCCAGAGGAGAGGGACTTGACAAAAATTAGAATCGAGGCTGAGAAGAACCAAAGAAAAGCACAGGAGCATAACAAAACACAATACGACAAGACCGCAAAAAAACCGACTAAATATAAAAAAAAGGGAAAAAGAATTTCGATAGCAAATCAGGCATATCTAGGAAGTTGACTCCGAAAAATAAAGGGTCATACGCAATTGCCAAATTATTTAGGAATGACAGGTTCTTGTTGAAGGACGTAGAAGGATTTCAGGTGTCCCGTAACCCATACCAAGGTGTCTGGAGCATCCAAAATATTAAGCATTGGATAGGCAACAAGATAAATAAACTAACGCATAATTAAATAAGATTAATGATACCGACGAACAATAGCAACATGTAAATATGTATAAATATGAAAAAACAAAGAGAAGAATCTTAAAATCATTGTACGACTACTAATAAAGATTGGATGTTGCGATTAGGGGATCAGCTGGTCAGGACGGCTGAGTTGTGGCTGGATAGATATCTGCAGAGCCCACTGTACCACACAATAACAGACAGTGACCACTGTATAAAAGAGGAACGCAAGACAAAATACCCGTTCGAATTATAAGTAATATAGTCGTGTCTGTCTAACTCACGGAATATCATTAAGAGATACAAATGTATTCATAGCTGACAGGAATTCATGGAATGAGCATAAGAAAAAGAAATAGAAGGAATGGGAAATTGGTTGCTGACACTGAATGTATAAAGAACAGAAGAAATAAAGATTCTAAATGAATCAAAGCACCGTTATTGCCTTTTACAGCTTTTTTTTTTTGAGTCTATTGATGATCCCACAAACATGGTTGAGCGCATGGTAGATTTGCTTCAATGCGTCTTCGTTTTTTCGGACGAAATTTTTTCGAACCTTAACCGTTATGTGCCATGACTTTTTGCAATGTGTGCAGCAAACACATGAACGGCGTTAAATCTGTTAAGGCACCATAATGTCTTAAAAAGCGGCGGTATAGGAGGATTTCTGAGGTGCAAACTTGGAGATTACTTAAACATTTTCGAAACGCATTTTAAGGCTATCAAAATTGAAAAAAAAAAAAAGCATTTTTACCAACGACTTGTCTAATTTGGTTCTACATTCTCATATACGTAGATGATGTAAGACTACGTTTGCCACTAACGAATTCTCAATCTTATACGCTTTTGCAAATGACTTGAACAACATCCAGTCTTGGTGCATAAACAATCATCGGAGTAACGCTCCAGTCCAAATATGAGTTTTGATTCTCGGTCTACGAAAGATGTATTGCCAATCTCCAAGAGTTGATCGAAAAGGGCGCTTCTCAGTCCGTTTAGGCTTCCAGAAGCATCCACGTCCCATATTCTACTGGCAGTCGTCTACCACCCATGGACACCGAATTCTTCACAGGCGATTATCTTTCGGTAGCCCACCTTTAGGGACCTTTTTACGGCAATTTATGTCAACAATTCGTGCCTCACGCCTGTGGAAAAGTTGCTCCATCTGCTCTCATAGACGAGAATGCGAATGCCATTGTGTCCAAGGCACCACTGACCAACGAAGTCTTCATCTCAGCGTGGCAAAACCTTACGGAGCGCTTCTAGAATAGGAGGTTTCTTGTCAACAGCCAGTTAAAAATTATCTTTAACATCCACGCTGTCGCCCAAGAGTCCCGAAGCGCTTTAAAGGAGCTGCAAGGCACACGGAGTTGTCTAACGGCCTTAGAAATGTCCTCCATTCAGTTAGAAGCGTGGGACTGCCTCCTAGTGTATATGATTTCCTCCAGCCGTCCAAAGCTCACTCTTTCCATGTAGGAGCAATCAATCCAGAATAAGGCCGAGATTCCAACCTGGCGCGAGTTAGACGCGTTTCTGACAGAGCGCCATAGCACGCTGGAGGCCATCGACGCCGTCACGCCTACCGGCTCAGGGCATTTTCAGCCAAGGGCGGCGACTGCGAGCTCCCCAGCTCCATTCCTCCGAAATGACCCCGTTTCCTCGAAATACCAACTGTTCCTCAGGCTTAGTACTGAGAAGAGGCTCAGCGCGGTGTTAAGCAACCGCCATTGTTCCAAGTGTTTGGGCCAAGAACATTCCCAAGTCCAGTGCCGCAGTGGGAACCGTTTCAAGACTTGCCATCAGTCCGCTTCGAGATGATGTCGCCGCTTCGCGCATCGCGAACGCTCTGGAGGGCAGACGTACCAGAGGTCCAATCCAACCAATGCCGAGTTTGCCCCGAACTGCATCCGCTACGGATGTCCACGTCTTCCTAGGATCCTTCGCCTGTCCCCGGCACTCCTCAGCCACTCCACGGCATTCGTCCAAAGCTCCTCAGCTGTACTCCGATGAGCATAGGCAATTTCCGCCGCTCGCCAGGATACCCTGCAGACCGTGGCAGTCGCTTTGTCCCCTTCATCCCTTGCAACCCGAGTAATTGCAAGGGGGGAGAATGTTCACGTCAGCTCGCCCGTACTTGCACTCCCGCATGTCGGACCTTCGCGCACTGCTCATCGAGCTAATCTACGTGCTCCTGCTCTCCTCTTTTTGGTATTCGCGCCCGCCCGCTCGCGAGTTTTCGAGCTTCGTTTGCTGCTAAGCGAGCTGAGAGACGGCTAGTTCGCGCTCCACTTCTCGGCCCCTCTCTCGCACTGCTAAGCTTAGCTTATCGGTCGGGAGCGCGGCCCTTATGATTAAGCTAAGCAGTCATATGTATGCAGCGGGGCGGCAGTGGACCCCACGAATCCCCCGCCTTCACCTTTTTCGCCATATACGGCTATCGGATTATCGGTTTTTTCAACCGCAGAATCTTTAGCGGCAGGATCGCCCCCCTACAAACAATAAGTATCGATAAATATATTGAAAGTATGCATAAATATATATAAATAATATTGTATTAATTAATAATTATCGAATTACAATACGCAAGGGCATATAAACTTCAAAGTGTCGAAGTTAGCTTTATTTCTTGTAGGAAATCTTTTCCTCCTGGCGATTAAAGGATAGAACTTTAAATTTTAGAGTTTATATTGAGTGTTTATTTTATGTATCACAGCTATCACAGTCACAACAAACTGTGTAATCTGAAACCAAAAAGTCGAAAAGCATTTTAATCTGTGTGTCTTTAGGTATGACCCATAATAAAAAATTCATGAAATATTAGAAAATAAATTTTCACACGACTTTTATTTATGAAAAAACACTTTCCCTCTGTAAAAAAATATTTGATTACCAGCTAAAGGCACAAACCAAGGCGATAGCCAGATTAAAAAAATAGAGGTTTAGAGACAGACAATGAATCATTTCAAGAGTAGGCAGTTCTGAAGAGCATTCCTTCTCAGCGCTATAACTTTCCTAATGCACGGTATGGAGAGGGTAAAACCGAAGACTTTACAGTCTATAAGATGCGTAACGTCATACGATTTTTTTGCACACGAATTTTTCGTGCTGGCTTTTAAACTTGCTTCAGGCTCTCTTACATTTCGTTAAAAAGCCATAATGCCTCCCATATTAACACAATAATATTAATATACTAATTCGAATGTAGTACATTTGATAGTAATGATCGGATATACTTATGTATATAATAATACACAATACACAATTTTAAACATGATATCGCATTGGAACATTAGGGTATTAAGTGTGCGACGCGGGAAAAAAAACGTGCAAAGACAACGTTTTAAATTTTGTTGCTGGCGCTTGTGAACTGAAGCACACACATATTCACGCACACATACGCACTTGCTTGTTCTTGTGTTTCCTCATACACAAGTGCGATTGTCGTTGCCATCAAAAAAACAGCCTCATATTGCAAAACGAATGTATGGTCGTAAGGCATCTTATATACTGTAATGTCTTTGGTAAAACTGTTTGAGAGCGCGAAAAAGTTTATTATTTTTGAAGTGTGTCCGCTCTTTTCACTACATCCTCAGCATTTTTGAAGGGCAAAATCTTTCGGTCATACTTTCAATCAGCTCCGGTGTTTGCTTACAGCTCTTCTGGACTTCTGAATTTATCTTTTTCGCACATTTTTGTTCATAGCGGGATCTATAATTTGAAATAAGAGAAGGAGCTTAAATTGGGAGCGGGAGGTAAATTGTCGATAAAAGCCTGTTTTATTAAAATTTGGATTCATTGTTCTTCTTCTAACGCCATCCAATTTTCTAGTATTTTTGATTTCTTCCCAGAGTGCAGGCCTGACAAACAGCCGTTTTAAACAATTTGATGAATTATCCAATTTTTTCACACGGTGTGACTGTCCACATTATATTCTTATTCAATGACTTTATTTGAGCACCGCTTCAGATAACAAGCTATTTTTAGTCCGTAAGCCGTTTATTGCAGTGTACGAGCCTGTCCAACGAGAATTTTCACGAGAACTTAAGGCGGTCAAAACAGAATACCATTCGGTGGCCAGGGGCGGAAATGATTTGCCTCCCGACGGATCCCACCACTTTTTAAAGTTTCCGTTTTCGAATTACAAGGCTTAATGAAACATGCCCGAAACTTAAATTTTCGTTATTATTCGGAAATATATATACAGCTAGAATAACTTTATTTTATAATTTGGAATACCGGGAACCTTTCATAATTAAAGCCAGAGGGCATCCGATCCTTAGTCAATTACTTCTTTTGAGTCTTTGTTGGAATATTTTAAAGAAAATGAAATGGTAAGAATGTTTTTTCTTCGGTCTTCGGTCCCACAGATTCAATATTTCTGTTTAGGCAGATAATGAATTAACTTCTAACAATCCTTGTGAACTGTGACGTCGACAATAAAGAATTTCATCATTATGTTTTCTCCACATTTACTTTTATTACGATCTGATCTACATATTACATAGCAGAAATGTTTCGGTTAATATGATTTTGAATGACTATATATTCAATTAGAGCCATTAGAACTTTTCGTTGAACAGTTTCCCCCAAGAATATACATAGATTTGTTGGCATCTCGTTCACTACCATAAATTTTTCCAGCCTTTTTTGCCATCGATCCCAGTAGGTCTTGTGACAATTTGTGTGCTGATCTTAAAGATGACGCCCATTCCTTTAAACCTATTTCGTCCTGAAATAAAATAAAGCTTATTACAAGTTAGAGAATATTCATTTTGTGTGCCTTACAGAGTTCGTCAACATGATTCTACCATCTCGAGTACCATCGTTTATTCGAATTTGGATACAATTCTCGTTTTTGTGTTGAATGAAATCGGATGAAATATCTTCCACTTGGTCCATAAATATTAATTCTGGTTTATTATTTCCACTTTCAGAATGAAGCTCTAATCTAAAATGTATTATTAAAATATAAGTTAATTATTCCCAAAAATAAAGACATATATAATAATTATTTATGGGTCCAAAAAATATTTCGGACCTTAAAACTTTTTTTTTTCACTTTTTTTTAGTAAGTTTTTATCTCAATCGCCGTATAAAGATTGTTTTACATTTACTCGGAAAAAAATATTTCTTGGTTTATGCTATGGAATATATATTTTGTATGCGTAGTATAAAATATGAATATGCTACTTGTGTACATGGATTCATGTACTTATATAAAAAGGTTGTGGGCAGGATGTTAGCTGTTTTTCCGTTACGATTGCCGCCAACAAATGAAATCGGGGAAGCAAAATTATTCCATTTCAATCGTATAAAGGACTGCAAATGTAATTTCTGTCCGAAAAAAGATGACTCCATTATGGAGATAATACGAATAAACTATAGTTTTAAAAAAATGGAAAAACGTTTTTGTGAAATTGTTTCTTTAAAAATAATTTTTAATTTCTCTTGCCTAAGTATGTAGATCTTTACACTACCTTTCTGCAGGGAAATCTAATTTTAGTCAGAATTTTGCAACCCAGTGAAGGAATAACTTACGACTACATAGAGCACATATGTACATATATTCTTGGTAAGCAATTACAGCCGGGTCGATCTGACATCCGATTATATGCAAACAAACTTTGAGAGTTATCTACTCTCACCCGTATATAAGTCGGTTTGGATCGGATACTATATCATATAATATATCAAAAATATAACTATTCCAGTTTTTAACATATTTTCATCTTATTTAAGATATATCCATTTTGTATTGTTTAAGAATTTTGGTCTTAATGAAAATCTGACTACTATATCAGATCACATAACAAACGAGAAATTAATTTTAAACAAAAGTTATAACTTCGACGTTTCCAAAATAATTGTATGTACTCAGAGACGTAGGCATTCTTTGATATTTCAGAATTTCGCTATTAATTTTATGAAAATTGGATGACTCTATCATATAGCTACCATAGAAACGTTTGGGAAATTTGTGCAACAAAAAGTATAACTTCGCTGTTTTTAAAAGTATTTTCAACTCCTCTTAGAGATAGCGACTGCAACTGTAAAATGTAAATTGTATACATATGTATCGGTAAATGTAATGAAAGAAGGCATAACCAAAACGTATTAAATATTCATATATGTTGTATTATTTACTAATGATGGAATTGCAATTTGCAAGGGTATATAAACTTCGGCGTACCTAAGTTACCTTCCTTTCCCTGTGTATTATTATTTCTGCAAATATTACATTAAATAATGTTTTTTTATTTACTGGTTTCAGATGATACAGTGATTCTGTAGGCTGGGGACCGCCCAAGGGTTATTCAAGGCGCCTGCTTTTTACCCTATGTATTATCTTTATGGAATAGCATTTTTTGGTAGTTTATAAATTGTTAAATATTACAGCTTGGTGATTTTAATTAGTTTAATAATTAGTCAGAGGGCAGTATGTTAATGTAAAGCTCCTTAAGATGAAACTGCTTTCACTTCAATTTTAGATCTTGTAATGTTGTAAGTATAGAAATGTGACGGCTTTCCATTATTTCATTTAAATTACGCAAATTGAGTAAGTTCCATTCTGCTCAGTAATCCGTACAACGAATGCACTTATTTCTATACATAAGACCGAAACATAAATAAAATTGAATAGGTCACTGTTCATTTTATAACCAAGAGGAACATTGATTTCAAACTCAGGAAGCCTCATATGAACCGCTGTCTAATCCGCAGACTCAGATTGGGTAGGATGGTTGGACTAACGTAACCCGTATCATCCTACTTACGATCTGACTATTGATATTGGGGCTGCTTTAGAAAATAGATCTGATCGACAATAAAAAAATAGACTTCTGTTTTTGCAAGGCGGATTTCGAACAGCTATATAATTTTATATGACTTCGTATTTGACTTTAATTCGTTTGATCTATACACGTGAGCTGACTTGAGGAGTTCTTTTTTATTCGATATAATGGTCAATTTCAAACAAGTTTAAATTTTTTAATAATGAATGTATGCTAAATTTAAAAGCACCGGTTCTAAATCTTGCATTTCTATTTATTTAACGCCTCGGTCGAAGCTAATCTGGCTGAACGCCCGATGTCACCATAACACATGTTGCCAGATTCAGTTCCCGAAGGACCCAAAACGGTTTCATAATTTGGCGTGGCCTAATTATTGAGGCGACAAACAGTAGCGACTCTGTTCACTCCTCCTCCTATTGCTCTCCTTTCCATCATTGCGCCACATTTAGCAGGGCTTTTGCTCTCCTTCCCCACCGCGCTCTTATTCCAAAAGCTTCTCTCTCTCTCATTTAGAAAGATCTTTTATTTCTTATTAAACTATACACTGAGGGACTCATAATTAATCATTTAACCCAGTGTTTCAAATTAAATCAAACTTTTTTCCGACACGAACATTTTACATTTTTATTTGTGGATACAATCGTAAATATACTGGCGCCGTTAACGTTTTTGATGATGATTTTTTCCATTGTGCTTTTGCTTTGCCTTTGGTTTTTTTTCGCGTGTGTAATATTCCTACTAACTTATTTGTAAAATTTGTATTTCATTGGAAATTACTTCTTAAGCGCGTCTCATAAGTGCGTATGAGTGAAACCATTGTGTCAAGAAACTGTTTACACAATGAAAATTAAAAATGTTTTTGGGCTTTGCATGCAAAAATAAAAATTTTTGGCTTCATTTAAAGAAAAAAGTGGCTAAAAGGCAACCGAGAAATCGAGCAGACCTTAAAACAGCAGGGCTGGAAGAGTGACGGAGGATTCCATTGGAATATGACTTGCAAAAGCTCATCAATTCCATGAAAAAACGCATCCAGCATGTTGTAAATGCTAAGGGGGGGCCACACAAAATACTAAAATTTGTAAAATTATTGTATATTGTATTCATTTAGCTGAAGGTTAGTTTGTTGTGTAAAGAGTTTCTTGACAGTGTCAAAAATGTGAAAACTTATTTTTTGTTAATTTTCCGTTAAATCTTGAATTGTTTTGTTTATGTTTTTCCATATTATAATTAAGAATTATCCAATAAATTAATATTCATATTCGAAAAAATTTAAAAACCTTACAAAAGGCGTTATTTTTGCATCCAAAGTCAAACAAAAATGTATTTTTCATTGTGTAAACAGTTTCTTGACACACTGTATGTATTTTGTATCTATGGTGTTCAGAAAATTTATACGGTGTACAAGAAATTGTCGCATTTCAGAAAATATTCATTAGATTTGTTAGAAAATTAATTACAATTTCTTCGTTTGGTTTTTGATTAGCTCTCTCTTTACCAAGCCAATTCCATTTGTTATGACACATATTTTCTTTATGTTAAAAAATCAAGAATGGATGCTAACTTCGGCACACCGAAGTTTTTTTACCTTTGCAGATTTCAATTCGATAACTAGGAATTAATTAAATTACATTTAGCTACACATATCAATTTAAAGTTACAGTTTTACAGTCACAGTGTTGCATTTCTCTTTATATGTACCGATCGTTTGTATGGCAGCTCTATGATATAGTCGTCCGATCAGGCCCGTTCCGACATATATATGTACGAGAAGGAGTATAAGAAGACTAATTGCAAAGGTTCATTCAAATAGCTTCAAATCTGAGAGACTAGTTTGCGTAGAAACGGACAGACGGACGGACGGACTTGTCTATATCTACTCAGCTGTTGATCCTGATCAATAATACATATACTTTATATGGTCGAAAGTATCTTCTTCACTGCGTTGCAAACTTTGACTTAAAATATAATACCCTGCAAGGGTATAAAATTGAGAGTAAAATGTGTTGGTAAGCACATGACCCAATAACGGCTGAACCAATTTAGGCAATTCTTCTTTTTAAATCTTCGTTGAAGTTCAAAGATTGTTTGTACGGCAAGAAAAATTCAAGTAATTGCTGGAAAAACCCTAAAAATATACTTTTTTATAAATAATCACAATTGTCGTCACAAGGTGAAGATGGTTATGCTCACTATGTGACAAGGCGAAGAAATATATGTAGAAGAACCCGGAATGATTCTAACCAAACGAATTATCGGTCTAATAGTACTGCAGAAGAACGTGACGACCGAAATGAACATGAAAGAATTCGGATATCACAAACGCGTGAAGTGCGACAGCGACATTCAAGTAACTTAATTATCACGCAAATTTGGATCCGGGCTGCATTCAATTACAATGTGTTAATTGACAACAGTAACTACCAATGTGTTGTTATTGGATCTATGAACTAGGTTTTGCAGCAATGTATATTGATTGTTTGGGATGAATGTACAATGGAACATCAATCATAAATAATTTGATGGTTTCGTCAAACTTTGCCAGTGATTCCACGATCAATGCCAGTTGATGAACTTAATGCATGTTTACAGTCGGCCAATTTGTGGAAACATGTCAACATTTAGGCAAGAATATGGGTGTCGAGTTGCAAAATTACCAACTCATTGACATAGGTGATGGCAAATTTCCCATAGACAAGTTGATTTTCATTTCCTCACAGTTTTTGTCAGTTAACACGATTAATAGATTAACTTATTCAAAAGGTATTTCAAGATGTTATTCAATTACAGAAACCATGATTGGATGAGCGAACGAGCTATATTAGCTGGAAAAATCTCAGATGTTAATGAATTCAATTAAAAAATTTAGGAACAAATTACTGACGAATGGAACACGTATAAATAAGTTGATTCGATTACTAACCAAGATTATAACAACAACTATCCACCGGAATTTTTAAACTAGCTTGATTTGCCAGGATTGCCGCCTTACAATCTTCACTTAAAGGTTGGATCGGTAATTATAATAATGCGAAATATCAACCAACAGCATACGATTAGCGATAAAAAAGTTACTGAACAACGTAAAAGAAGCAACTATACTGAAAGGAAAGAATAAAGGAGAAGATGTTTTGATACCACGCATTCCAATAATTCCGACCTTTTGAATTTAAAACATTACAGTTTCCAGTGCGGCTTGCTATGACCATAAATCACCACACACCTTATCATCAGGGTGAGTGTTCTTTTCAGGAGAATTTTTTTTGTCATGACTATAAAATAGGTTACAAAACACTGTCACATTCAAGACCTTTTTGACAGACCGATCTCTGTCGGGTCCCCTAGTAAAATATAAATAAAGTAAAATAATTTTCTATAATTTTGTTGACAAATTCGTAATAATATAACAACTAGCAGTGCTTATGACTACGAACCTAACACACTAAAACTAAAACACAATCGGACTCCAATTTATATCGCTTGTATTTATATTATTATTTTAATTCAAGCCACTAATTTTTGTATATATTTTTTTGTCTACTTGAAGGTTTCTGGTTCTTATTGGGAATAGCATTGGAAGCTATGCAATTCGAATTCCCGCCAACCATTTTCATCGAAACTACGCCGACTGTTTGTGCAAAGAATTGGTTTTTCTTAAATTTATAATTTGTACACAATTTGTTTAATTAAACTTTATACGTGTAGTACTATAATATTCTAGAAAAATGCATAACGAATGCCTTCATTAATTAAGAAACTGTCATTTTGTAAAACAATATTTGAACTGGTACAGGCGGCAACGTCATTTTTGAAATTTGGTACCTGAACATTTGCATTATAAGTTGATTGTGCTTATGTGATTAATAGCAGAAATGAATTTTGTAAATTTTTCAGACAGGTGCCAATTAGGCATTCATACCGCTGTCAAATAATAAACATTAAGTTAAGAATATATAAATAAAGACCTTTTCAGACAGAAGTTCAAAAACTCAGTTAAAGTTATCAAATGGTTAAATGTTCAGTTTACGTTATTTATGTTATTATAAAATTTATTTATGAATTTCAATAAAGACACTTAAGCCACAAACTGTTTGCTTCAAATTTATTTTGGGAAAAAAATTATACAAAAAAGGAAAACGATAAATAATCATTTAGAAAATACGTACCTATTCGGATAGAGCTTCGCATATTTTGTTTGCCATAAAGAAGCAAAGGATCCTCCTAGTTTCTTTATGTAGCCATGTAGAATACAGTCTGATTCCTTTTCGTCCGTATCAAACTGATGCTTCTGCTTTGATTTTCTTTTTTGTTCAATTCTATCAGTCTCGGCATTGACTGTTTCAAATACTGTTTCAGAAACTTCCTGTTGCCACCTGTAAACAATAGAAAAAAAATAAAACAGTTTGATTAATTGATAAAGTAAGCATAATACATCAATAAATTATTTGCGGAAGTTAGAAATTTAGCTTCTTATATGATGTTGTTATACGACTGTTAAGTAAAAAGATTTTGTTCCACACATATGTATAGATCGAATCGTCTAAAATAACTGAAGATCGGGTAATAACTAAATTATACAAATAGTACATAAATAAATAGGTTATGTCAACAAGACGTCGTCGTACGAACCTAGGTCGTAATTAAGTAAATGTAAAGAGGTAGTCCGATTATTACTGTAATAAGAAATTCATATACTGAGGAATATAATATTAACTATTTAATAATAAATAATTAACTATTTAATAATAAAAATATATTATTTAAATTAGACACGATAATGATGTTTTTGTTTTTGAACTTATGATAGCAGTATTCAATTTATAGTCATTAACATATACTAACATCTTTGAAGGTTTTAAATGTTGCTTGAATCGCAATCGGTAGATTAAAAAAAGTCAAAATGTAGCACATCATTGTAGCACGGGTAAAAAAAAAAACTCTCTCGTAGTTTACTTAATGATTCACTATAATTCATCAATTAAACAAATTTGTTACATTTGCTTAATAGTCATCAATGTTTTGCGTGTTGTCTTTTGTCTTTTTGTCTAATAAGTCATCAAAATCCTACTTCTCTGGACTGGCACACTTTTTCACTTCTGAAAACACGCACACAGCAATATCAGTATAGACGGAGGTTGAATAACGAGGTTTGTTTGATTAACACTTTAATTAGATATTTATATACTTATATACATACATACAAAGCGATTGCTAAGGAAGGCCCATTGCTACCACAGGTGTATACGCTACGTTGGTGGACGGATAACAAAGGACAACAATTTAAGCAACGTTATCTCATTGGCTTTTTGGATTTCCCTACTCGATGGCTATATTTTGAAAACTTCATCTTTACCGTATAATTTTTAGATCTGATATCCGAAATACTCACATTTTATTTTGTAATTTCACGGCAAAAAAAATATGGTCGAAAAGCAAGTTAGGATAAAGCTATATAAATTATGAACCTGAGGTCCCTTATTGCTGTACAGATAAAGATCTTTAGAAATCAGTCAAGTTTAGAGGGCGTATGAAAAAGTTCGAACTTATTGCCGATTCAGACAAAAAGTATGCACATGGTGTTCTAGTATATGTTGCAAATATATAGGTCGAGGAAAATTATGCAAAAGAAAAGAGTATTGAATACATTTAAACACACTGCGCGTGCAATATATCGATCGCACACCAAGGGTCACAACGGCCAATGGCAGCGATTAGTCGAAATTTTCTCTTGTCAGTCAGTTAACATGTCTCAATATTGGAAAATGCACGGATAAAATATTTTTTTCAAATTATTTCTTAAAATATGGCTACGTCCTTTTTTATTTTAATTATTATGAAAAGGAATACCTTTATTAAAGAATTAATGATAAAGCTACAATAATTTTAATCATATTTTCAAAGAAAATACCTAGTTTTTAAAAAGCAAACGAAAAGTGCATTCTATTAAAATATATAATAGATGAGTGCTTTTGTCCCAAAGTATATACAACAACAAGAAAGGAAGCTAACTTCGGCACGACAAAATTGGTATACACTTGTAGATTACAGTTCGATCACTAGGAATTAAATTAAAATAAATTAATTATGTATGTTAAAATAACGAGTAATACCAATTTATATACATACTATATTAACAGTTAACAGTGGGGGAGCTCGAAAACTAATAAAAGATGTGAGTCACTTTTGGAAAATATCTGCAGCAACGTTACAATATGTAACAAAGGTAACACGCCAACCTTCATCTTTAAAAGAATGGAACATTTTTAAGGGTAAGAAGAGGTGTTAGACCTCACCTTGCCAACACTCCTCAGACCATAGGTTCATTATCTTTAACTTAACGGCACTATTAAGTAAAGAGGTACCAAGGTACGGGGGTTGTAAGACAGATTGGAAAAAATTCGGCGAAATTGTTCAATCTTAAGTTAACGGAAGGAGAATTAAGACACAATCTTCCTCAAAGGCAATCGACAAGGACCCCACGAATATCCTGAACAACGCCTTCCAAGAGACATGCAAGACTTCAATATCGAAGAAGCAGTACCAACCGTCGTGGATAAAAGAACTGAGCGATCTCGGAATGAGAGCGGAAAGCCCTTCAACACAAGCTCTGAAAACCCGAAATGGGACCCATACAAGAAAGTGCCAAGAGCATACAACAAAGCTGTATAAAAGGCCAAGAAAGACTCACTAGAAGGCATAAAGGACACCGATAGATTAAGCAAGCTTTTCGCCAAAGGGCACACAAGCCCCACCCTTATCAACAGAGAAGATGGCACTGCTACAACGACAATAGAAAAGTCACTAAAGCTACTAGTGGACACTCACTTCCCAGGGAACCTACGAGAGAACTCATAACCCGAGCAGGAAAATAACCCTCAAACAAACACACAAACGAAAGACACCGTTACCACAGAGAGAATCCAGTGGGCAACAGATTCTTTTGATAAATACAAGGCCGGGCCGGCCCGGCAATGCTACAATTAGCAATAGCTAAAAGCCATTTACGAAGCTTGTATAAGACTGATGCATATCCCGCTCTTGTAGATGGAAGCGAAAGTCATCTTAGCAAAAGATTACAGACCGATAAATCTCTTCTCCTTCGCCCTGAAGACACTAGAGAGACTCCAAGACCTCCACATCCGGGATAGACTTGCGCAGCACGCATACCGAAAAGGCAAGTCGACAAAAACAGCACTACACGAAGTTGTAGTTTATTTCGAAAAGACACTACAATACAAGCAATACAAGGCGCGTTCAACAACGTGAACGGCGACTCCGTCCTAAGCTCTCTCAACTCATTAGGTATTGAGGGAGTCATCAGAAAGTGGATCGGGGTTATGCTAAGGAGCAGGACGATCACACCCGAACTGAATGGCACTCACCTCAAATGGACAGTGAAGAGAGGCATACCTCAGGGCGGGGTTCTATTGCCCTGGCTTATAAATATGAACTTCGGGAACATTTTCACGACCTGATACCCAAAAAGGGAAAACTGGACCCGGGGCAGAGCAGACGTAGAGGACGAGGTATCCCTTAAAAGACTTGCTGAGAACAATATGGTAAAAGTAACCTGGGTACTGAGACACAATGACATCCTAGGGAACGAAAAAGCAGCCGAAATAGCACCAGCAGGCTTCCCAGGGCTAACCAGACATAGAAATACCGATCTCCCTAAATTCGATCCAGACAAGGATCCATGATCATTTCAAACAGACCGCCAGAAAAGAGTCAACACAGAAGTGCAAAAGAATGTTGGCCGAGATTCACGCAATGAAAATGGGACTGCAGCACAACCCATCATGTAGAAGCTGCAAGCAACCTACAGAGCAAGACACACCGGCACATCTGCTCTGCTTCTGTCCAGCACTGAATCACACCGGACCAACTGGAGTCACTGCAAAGTATAGGAAAGCTTAAAGTATCGGTAATCCTAGGCTTACTCACTGACTAAAAATGGTACTGAGAGTGATAAAGGCAATCAAGTAGTCAACGGAAGGTGTGGATCAAGAAGGAGCTTAGATCTAATTGGAGGGTGTAGGATCGGGCCTCACCACTTAAACCTACCTACCTAAGGATCCTAATGCGTTGGGCAATTCCTTCCAGGTTGCAAAACGGCGGCTTTTTTCGCTTTAGAGAAGGTTGTCTCGAGATCCTAACATGAAGACCATCTAAAGAAATTCATGAAAAATTCGCCTTGGGACGTATGACGCCTATACAGAACAAAATTCCTTAGACTCAATATTACATCATTCATGTGTGTTAAGGCCCCAGAGATTCAAGAAGAGTTGTATTCCCCATTTCTGACTGTTCGGTGTGTAAAAGGTTGAGTGAATCTGCAAAACTTGTATTCCCTAGAGCTGCTGACGTAATTGAATCTGACTTTTACGTCAATAAGATGTTAATGGGTGCTGTATGCACAAAAGACTATCAAGTCAAAAGTGTCTGACGTTTTCCAAACAGCAGGATTTGAATTGACAAAGTGATTCACAGACTCACCTGCTGTCACTGCATCAGAGAGCACAATTAAGTCGAAACCTTTTTCTTTTTAAAAGATTGTTGAAATTATTTAAATGCACGAGACTCAAAAAGAAATTGAAAGAGTTCGTAAAGGCACAAAACTTGCACCAAGTCTTTAGTGATTGAACTCATTCATTCATGAAAACACGTGCACTTGGTGCAACTTTTCGTTGTTGCGAGCTTTGTGGCGACTAGCTAGCCTATATCATACGAAGGCAAGTTTCTTTGCTTGCTGTTGACGAAACGCAGAGCTACGTCCGGCATCTGCACCACTCAAACTTTTATGTCGATTCACGAGCACTTGTGAGCATCCTACGACAGCGTATTTGGATCGTAAACGCTCAGGAACTCTGCAGTTAGAGAGTTCGATCACTTGTGCGCTGCTTTGAATGCAAGCCTCGACTGATGAAACGAATTATGGGATATTTATCAGCAGATAGGGTTCGTGCTGTCTACCCAGTCCACAATGTGGAACTTGCTAAGATAACGTGACAAACTTCGTCTTCTTCTTCTCGAGCGGATCGATGAACAGGCAGACGATTGGAGAGTCTACGAATTGAGGTAATATCGAGCACATGGCTTTTAATTGTTGTTGTAGTTCTCGTATGACAATTCTACGTATTCTTGCCACCAAAGTTTTTGGTTTTTTTGTTAATTCTAATGCAGTAATTTTCAATCATCGGATTTCGCACGTTCTTTTCAATTTTGTTGCTTCTTGTTTGTAATAATGCTTGGTCAGAATATTTTGTACTTGATTGATAGGTGGAAGTTTTCGAAACGAACTGATGTTACCGAGCGCTGAGTAACTACAGTTGATGTAGTTGTGGCTTACCAAATCGGCGATAAGGCTCGAAGGGCAATGACCCTTGTTTTTATAATTAACTTTCCCGGATTTTAATGTATTTTTAACAATTTCAAGACGTCTACAATTTTGTTTTCAACTTTGTGAAAATAGAAACGGGTAAATAATCGTAGAGGGAAATACAAAGCTGTAAATGTAATACTGTAGCCGTAAAACTTTAAATATAATATGTAAGTAAAAGTTAAGAGTTGAATTGATCCGTTAAAACAGACAGATTCTAAATTATTCAAATGCAAGATCCAAGGGTACACAAAATTCGACGACAAAGTTGGCTTTCTTTTTTGTTTATTTTATCATGTACATAATTATTAATAACACTTGTTGATAATTTTTGTGTGCAATACGAGCCCTTGTATCCATGTCTTCCCTTAGCAGCTTTTTGTGCAATTGATTTTGTTAACATACTCAGTTCAACTGTGCGACCAAAATAAAGTTAACACCAACCTAAAAAATCAAAACCAAGCCTAAAGCAATTACTGACTGCCTTCAAAAGAGGCTGTCGCTGAGTCTTCGGAACCTCTAATGCACGAAACCAAGTCCATCTGGTTTTTGTTCTAGTTGCGACAACCAAACCTAGGCAGTTAATGCACTGTATCCCAGGCATATAAACCTAAACATAAACATGCGGTGACCCCAAAAGGGAATTATATATCTCATACGCATGTCACCGACAAACCGTGCTATACAAAGAGTTTTTAGAGATAGAAGGGATAGGTGCAAACAAACACATAGAGCAATGAAAGCATCCCAAAAGTCTACAAACACAGAAAGTTTAGTTTTAGTTGTTGTTCTCAACAATCCCAATATGTAGTAGACATAATTCTCAATCGTCTCCAGCAATAACCCACAAACAGCGACGATCAGAAGTGATTAAAGGAATTATATACTTTTACAACCATTGGGTTTCTGGCAGTATTGGTGAGCACTGATGTATCCAGCTGGTAAAAAATATTTATTGTAATTATCAATCAAAAATTAGATATTTTCAAGCAAAGCCTTTTACGAACCATATGTAGACGGTACTAGTGCACTAATAGGATTCGACGAGTGAATTGAGTATAAAAACTAAAAATATGTGTCAACTGATTTAATAGTGATCATAAGGCAATTAAATTATCAAGAACCTCATACATTGCTGTATCTTCAAATTACATCAAGTGGCAAGCGAGACGCAATCATTTTTTGTAAATAGGTACAACACGGAATCAAAACCAATCAAGATATCAGGAAAAACAAGCTAGCAAGGTTGCCATCTTCAGAGCTCTGCTTAAATAAGTGTGAGAAACCGACAGTTCCCCACATGTATATATAATGTAAATATAGGTACGGATTAGTTTTAGGAGGTAGCCATAAGACCCAAGGAGGGCGCATATAAAGAAAGTAGTAGGAAGTAGTAGTAGGGATATGGCAGGGCCACACACATACGGCGGAGCCACACACGGACCACACACACGACGAAACCACATACCCGGACAGGCCACACACACCCGGCAGGGTCACACACACCCGGCAGGACCACACACGGCGGAGACACACACCCGGCAGAGACAGCGGCAGAGTATATAGCCATCGCGGCAGAGCCCAGAGCGACGCACACGGCATAGCCCATAGTCACCGCAGCATACATCGCACACAAGCTTCGGCAAGACAGCCGATCGTCGCCAACGAGGAAACAACGAAAGCAAGAGCCGACGGCCGCACGTGTAAACAGCCGAGCGAGCCTCTGCTATGGAAAAAGACAAGGGGCGAGAACGCCGAAGACCGAGAAGAGGAGGGCAGACGAGGGCCTATCTGCCGGCCGAGGAGTCAGTTACGATCACGACCAGAAGAGGGGAGACGTTCCTCAAAAGGAGCTGTAGGACACCGCTACCCATGGGCCCACCACCGTGGATTGGTGGGTCCCATGATAAAAAGGAGCTGCTGATCAACGCCCCCCTCGCGGGGATAGCACTGGAGTGTGTGAGAGGTGGATTTAGGGACACGTTAGGTTGGGCGGGAAACTACCTTAAGGAAGATAGGAAAATGAACCATATATGTATATTGAGAGTGCGATTTTCTTTTTCCTTATCCCTCCTTTTCCCTTTAGGTGGAAGCGACCCACGGTTGACGGGCCCGCAACCTATCAGGGTTACCACTCCGCATGGCGAGTGGCACACGGGTGACGTGGCCACCGCGCCTATGCCCAGGAGGTATTCCTCCCAGGTGGGTCCGCGGATCCGACCCACGTTTGAAGGGGCCGGAGACGCGGGCAGCACCGTAGTAGGGTAGGGGAGCGGCTGAGCCACGATTGACGGGGCCGGCTCAACCCCAACCCTTTCCCTGGCCGAGGGAACACGCCACCGGATGACGGGGCTGTACCCCGGTGACGGGCCGATGCCTGTGCGGGCCAACCCCTTTCCCTCTGCTCCTCCTATCCTGACCCACATCCCGGTCCCTTTGGGATCAAAATCCTGCCTGTCCCAGTAAACAAATGATTCTGTGGAGGACTGTGGTCCGGCTGAGTAATTACCTCGACCCGTGATCGGCATCCTTACATAAGATTCATAAATAATTTGTATGTCTTCGATACAAATAATGGGTAATAGAGGAAATCGAAAACCAGTTGAGCCAGATTAAATGCCAAGATTATACTAACTCTTGATACCGTTTAAAATTCGTCGCGGAACCCGAAAAAATAAACAAATCTTAAAAGCTACACAAAAATCGAATACACCAGCTGGAGTCTTTCCAGGTATGTCTTTCACGTCGGCCGTGAACTTTTCTTTTGGGCTACTGGCTTCTGAAAAGTTAATTTACCAAATTGCATTAATATAACATAGGAAAATTTGGAAAACGCTATATTTTTAATGGAAAAAGTAAAAATGACCTTCAATCGCGCATATTTCAAATAAATTCAAACGATAGTTTGCAGAATAAGAACACTTAAAAACTGTTAAAAATGTAATTAAAAAGCTATATGCTAGCTAGATTTATAAATAAATATTTTCTGAAGAAATCGAGAATAGAGTTTAAAGACGAATTATTGCTACTAGATCCTTTTCATATTACATACATATATAAAGCTCACCTTTCGGATATGGTCAACGAAAACATTTTGTAGAGATCTTGATCGGATTCGTTTAGTTTAATGCCTTTTGTATCTTCTTCATCAAACGATCCGATATCAAAGGCATCCGCGGCATTTACTTCTCCTCTTGGAGGTACTAAAGGTGGAGTATATTTTTGAATATAAACTTGATGCCAGTCGATTCCACAAAAAAAGTTATGCATCTTTACTTCATCCGCTCTTTAAGAAAGTATAAATAAATATTAGTATATATACATTGAAGTATTTTAGTACCTTACCCATTTCCCATACATCCAAGACGTTTAGGTACGTCTCTTTGGAGCAACAATTCCAACAAATTTCTTAATTCCAGAGAAAACGATTCTGGAAGTTCTACATTCTAAAAATAATTTATATAAATAGGTTTTTAATTAGATAGTTGTAGTCTAGTAGATAGTATTGAATTTTCAGTAAAAGAAAACTCTTATTTACAAGTTGCCACTGGCTAGTTATCTTTATTATTTTTGCAACTGCGTAAGGCGTTAGCCGCCTATGGCAATGTTTGACAGTTTGACAATGTTCTTAAGTTTGACAATTTTGTTTGCAGATTCGATAAAAGTTTACATCGCTCTGTATTTTGTCTGGTTTTATGAAATACTATCTAAAACACATTGCAATTTGACTTGAGTAAAATGTATTTCAGCGATATATTGCCAAAATGATGGTGTTCAGCCGTCACGACATTTTATGTTTTAACTCATCAGACAGAGCAATACTTTTTGACTCAACAATATAGATTCAATTACTAGGTCAATCGCCTATTCATATTCCGCGGACATGATGAAGTGAAATGAGGAAACTGTTTCATTTCCGTACATATCTTGTTACAACATATCGTAACCACAGGAGAATAAAACATGCAGTGCTTCCTCCGATTATAAAGGTAGATTTAAACATTTTTAGAGGCAATATGAAAAGCATCAAACAACGAAGATGTGTACTTGCCCAGGGTCAGCATCCCAAAGACATATCGATCTACAACAAAAAAAAAACTACATGAGCGCAGTGCAACAGTGCCGATCCAAAAACATTAAAGGAGTTGTAAATTATATATATCTCTGGCATCATTAAAGGGACTAAGAATCGATTTATCTGAGGTAGAATATTTATAGTTATCATTAAGCAAACATTAGAACATAGTTTTAGACAACTACATATATACAAGGTCTAGACACAATTCTCAACTTCCTGGACCAGCGAATTCGAGTACTAAGAATAGAGAAAAAAGGCCATCACTCTAAAAAGGCGCAGAAAGCACCAACATGTACAACGTAATGCCTAGGCCGTCCGTGTTTTAAATGTGACAAATGCTGCATCTTTAAACTATATCAGGTACAGCAAATGAGTCACAATCGATTTCAGTAGGTGCAGTATGTAAAAATAATTACAACGTAATGACAACAGCCAAGATATCAGAAAATTCAAGAAATGGTCAGGTGCCCAGCTTAAGAGCTCTGCTTAACTCAAAATCACAAATAAATTTGATTTCTAAACGAATGGGTCAATGCTATCAATAAACTCCACGGTACTTCATTACACATCGATGGTATAGGAGGCAATTTAAAAAAAAACCGAGACAGGAAACATTGACATGCTTATCCGAGCAGGGAAATAATTTTCGATACTACCAAACAAGATGTCATTGAAGTCAATTCGCCAAAATATAAAACTTGGTTGTATGGTAGCCGGAAAAGTATCTTTGGAGCAGAACCAGGGAGTAACCTGCAACCACAGACGAACAAGTCGATACGCTGTTGGAACGAATTTTGACTCTAGAAAGCGAAGAAACCAGAGAGAAATCTCAATCAGCGACCATGGCTTATTGCAAAAAGCAAACCGAGTTGCAGCAAATTGAAAGTTCATTGTGAACTTCACTTTGCTGAACAGCTAGACACTGGAGCGAAGTAATTCAACTGAGGTATGGAAAGGGTCCGTGTATTTTATAAAGGAGTATTAAGAACTTGAACACATTCTTCGCACAAACATACACTATTTTATCCGACACCACTGTGTGCTGAAACTGAACTACGGGTATTATTTGATGTTTCTTGTAAAACTACAGGCAATAAATCATTGCATTACATATTGTTTGCTAGACAGACTGTATAGAAAGAGCTAGTTGCAATTTTGCTACACTTTCGCGCTCACAATTATGTTATTAAAAAAGACATAGATAAATGTTTCGCCAGGTGTGGATAAACCAATATTTTCAACAACTAATCATTTGCTCTGAACAAAACAAAATTATCAATTATGTGGACGATGGGGTCGTAAGGGTGCATCAGACCAAGGCAAGATCAGCATAGCATTTGCTGATGTACATTACTTGGCTGACTGGTGCACCAAGCCGACCCGCAACTGAACATCAATGTGATACACAACACCTTCTTCACAGTGAGGGCTTCCGCGTGATACCTCTTGGAAACTTACGACGGTACGGCTAATGCGAGCGGCAAACTCCCGCGACTTTCAAAACCAAAAATCCTATGACTCCCACTTATATCTGTGACCCAGTCAAGTCTTAAAATGGTCTCCCCTCGTTTCCGAAGAGAGCAAAGGACGCCAAGGGCATTAGTCAGGCCGGTGAAAGAATTTAGCGAGATGGCTAGAGACAGCCTAGCCTTGGCATAGGCTCAATAATGATGATGACATCAAAGGAGAACCGCCCACCTTATTTTTTCCAAGTACAGAAGAATTTTAAGGCTGAGAAGAGGCCGTAGATGTAAGTCTCCAAATGGAGCGCAGCGATTACGAGGTAGGAAAATGGGTCTCGACATAGAATTCTTTCAGACCAAAGATATATTTTCCATGAAATCTCAATGCCGATACGGGGGACAACAACAACAAAACACAATCCCCGAAATACAGACTGGGACAAATACGGAAAGATTCTAGAGTCTAAGGTATACACAAGGACGATCAAGGTCCGGCCCACCTCAGAAGGAATCGACACGGACGTTGAAGAATTTAGAATCATTCCCAACAACTCATACAAGGAGTCTTGCAAGACTCCTGTACTACCACAAAGACATACCCACAACGGTAGACCAAAGACCTAAGTGAGCTCAGAAAAAGGTTAGGGAAGCCAAAGTTACGAGACCAAAGACTGGCGATTAACAAGGAACTGCAGAAGGAGTACAACAAAAACATGAATGGGTAAATGGTTGCATGCAGTTTGTTTTCTTATTTTAATCCCAAAGTAAAAACTTTTTGAGAACTTTTAAAAGTGAGTGCGATCAGCTAATCACAAAATTCAACTAAATTATGGAAAGTAATCTTTAAGGTATTCACTATTTAATGTATATTGTTATTTTATGTGTAGTTCTAAGGATTTAGTATTGTGTAATGTCCAATTTATATGTATTTTTTTAGGAAAATAACTAATGCGTTCTCGTGTTTCGTGAAATATAACGAATATGGTGTTCTATGCTGAAAGCAACCAATAGGTCCAGATTGTACTTGTGAGTGTTGTCTTTAACCCCCGTTCGTCCCCTCCCCTCACATTTTGGATATATATATGTTTGAGTTTAGTCACAGCAAACTTTAAAAAAAAAAAAATGGTGCAGCAACAATCGAAAAATTTAATGTGTATTGGAATGGATATACACCAAAATTAATAAAAACACTGTGGAATCCAAGATAACAAAGGAAATGGAAAATAAATCAGTAATTGTTATATTTATATTGATAAATATTTTCCCAAATGTAACATGCTTGAACGGTTCATGTCTAAGCATACTGTATGGTTGGCATTAAAATATCAATTATTATTGATGAAACTTGCGAAACACCACAGCAAATGGGACGTCCAACCTTATCTTACACGATTGCGGGTATAAGATTAAAAAGGGTATTAGCATCTAAGCTCGCAAATAAAAATATTTGCAAAAAAAAAAAAAAAACCAATCAAGGACACGGCTTTTGTTTAAAAAAAAAAACATTTCAGCGCCCGAATACCCAACTGAATCGAGAAAGCAATTTGATATACCCTTTCCATTTACACCCTCCTGGAAAATTCTGTTACAAAACAGCAATACATGAACACTAGACTTATCAAAGTCGCCACAGTGACATTTATCTAACCTTTAGTCTAATAATGAAATCTAAATTACAAATTACAACGCAAGCCAGCGTTTTAAATCAGTCTTCAAATAGTTCCGAAATTAGAATAATATGCAGCTATGGATTTGATGATCAACGGGTCATGCAATATTTAAGCAGAAGTACGCTACCAAAACACCTGGCGAACAGCTTACAGATCACTCAATTTTTGTGACTTCTGTTATACTCATAAAAATGATAGATTTTTTTTATCACAACATATGGAATAATAGAAGACCGAAATCTACACGAATTCCAGATCTCTAAAAATTGAACTAGTAAAAGAAACTTCGGCACACATAATGATGGAAAAGAACCTTTTAAATTCTCAAATTAATAATCTCAAACCTTCTATGTACAAATTGAATGAAAATCGTTACGCACCAACGTATGAAATGAATATGACACTTATTGATGGCTTTTAACTAGAACTAAATCTACTCAATGTTGTCTAATCTGGGGTGTCACTTCAACAAAAATATTAGTAATAACAGATTTTATTCTGAACTTTTTGTCCCAAAGCCTGGAGCTTTGCAGTTTTGAGTAAATCCATTGGCAAGACAGATAGGAGAGCTTTTGCCAATACTAAAATACTAGCATCTATTACCAAATTCAACGAAGACCTCTTAAATAAATTTCACGCCATTTTAATTGCCATTTCTTTTAATTATTATATTAATTCGGAAAAATTTCGCTCATTTTGTGAAACAACTTTTTAATTATATAAGTTAAAGATTTTAATAAAAACAATAATCCTTATTGAATTTAATGGGATTAAGAACTAAATTGGCTTAAACTTATCGAATGTTTATATAGGCTACGCGTTGCTCCCTCGCTGTCTACGTCTCTGCTGTCCTCGTTGCTTCTGCTTACGTTCTTCGTTCTTATTGGCTGCTTATGACGATTTGTAACTATTGGCCCTTCTAATTACAAACGGTTCAATGCATTGATTTCCCAATTGGCAGATGCCCTAGATAAGCTAAGCCACGTGTGCTGAGCTTGCATCTTTTTGGGTAGCAATCGTAAAATAAAATATAGGAGCTAATCCAAGACCTGTTTACATACGGAATGCATAAAATATGATGGAAGAAAATAGACAAGGGCATTTAACAAAAATAAATGCTTTCCCCTCTTCTCTAAAAATCTCTAACTGTTAGAGCTACAATCTGCTCCGTAACGTTAAGGCTGGCAGAGCACTAGGAACAAGAATCTCATAAATTCGATAGAAAAATATCTGCATACAAATGCAGATTGTAATTCGATAATTAAGAACTAATACAATATAAATGATATACATTTGTTACAGTCACCCATATCTATTTTATTTTAAAATTTTTAGTTACAGCTTTACCTTTACAGTTTGGCAGCTATATACAGTGTCCCGATTTTCATAAAATTAAAACCAAAATTCTAAAATAATAAAAATGGCTACATCACAATAAAAAAAGGAAATGTTGAGAACAGAAAAAGTTAAAAATTTTTAATTGTATTGTATTCTGCTTTCGACATGTACGTCCCATCCTTTCCCTCACCTGATGCGTCCCACAAACAAATCAACGTCTACAAATCTTCTTGAATTTTGTGCTGTCATCAGAAACGCTTTCAAATCGAATTTCCAAACGGACGTTATCTTCACCGACTTTAGCAAAGCTTTTGACTCGGTAAATCATCTACTACTACTAAAAAAACTTATGCTTTTGGGTTTCTCTGTTTTATTGACTAAATGGGTTGCAACATATTTATCCAACCGTACTCAACGTGTTGCCTTTAAGCGTTCTCTCTCTAACCGGGTTCTTGTTACTTCTGGCGTCCGTCACGGAAGCCACCTTGGGCCACTTCTGTTCGGCCTCTTTATCAACGACTTGCCTGAAGTGGTTCTACACTCAAATGTGATGATGTACGCAGATGACGTCAAACTATGTTTGCCATTGACGAATTCTCATTCACATACTCTTCTGCAAAAGGACCTTAATAACATGCAATCCTGGTGCACTAATAATCTCCTTTTACTTAACAATTCTAAATGTAAACTTATGTCATTTTACCGGAAAATTGCCTCCACGCCAATTAGTCTATAGGTGCGAGCGATCTTGAACGCATCTATACGGTAACAGATCTTGGAGTTCTGTTTAACAGTTCTTTAAATTTTACTGACCACATCAGTATCATTGATCGTAAAGCCAGAGGAGTTTTTGCCTTTGTTAAGCGATGGTCACAGGAGTTTGATGATCGTTATACTTCAAAACTTCTTTATACGAGTATCTCACTCGTTCGTCCTATTCTTGAATATTGTTCGTGCGTATGGTCACCTCAATATGCGAAGTATCAAGTATTTCGAACCTAAAGGATCGCCGAACCTGCCATTAATGTTTAAGCTAATAAATGGACAAATTAGCCCCACCTACCTCTTAAACAAAATAAGTCTCTCGGTCCCTTTAAGGCATTCTCGTCATTTTCGTCCACTCGCCCTTAATGTTTGTAAGACGAATTTTGACGAGCATGATCCGTTCCGTGTTCTTTGTTCCATGTATAATAAATACTATTCTTTGCTACATGTTGAACGGCCTATTGAAGTTAATGTACTTAATTTGTTAAGTCACCTATCCTTGCCTCTGCCCACCTGATGTGAGTCGGAGCACATCTATAAAAAACACTCCTTTTGTCGTGCAGAGGTAAGGGTATATGTTAGTTTATGTTAATTTTTGTTATACTGTTATTATTATTATCAATAATGGCAGATTCATTGCTATTTTTCTTTATAAATAAATAAATAAATAAATAAATAAAATAAATATTAATTTCTCTATGTTTTCTACAGCAACTATATAATACAATTGTCCGATTTTCATAAAATAAAAACATAAATTCTAGATTAATACAAAAAGCCTATATCATAAATTAGACATTCATAAAATTAAAACCGAAATTCTAGAAAAATATAAAATGGCTATCTCAAATTCGATGAAAATTTGTTCAAAACTAAAAAAGTTATTATTTTTTAATAAACAGTTTCCCATCTTTCATATGGCCCGTTTCGACTCATAGCATATATAAGACTAACTGCATTCAGAAAGCTTTAAAGTTGACAGACTAGTTTTCGTAGAAACGGACAGATCGGCTGTTGATGCTGATCAAGAATATATATACTTTATAGGGTCGGATATTTCCACTTCAGTGCATTGCAAACTTATGACTAAAACTATTATACCTTGCAAGGGTATAAAAATAAAGGCTTATTGGATTATGCGTGGCCCCAAAGGAGCTGTCCGGTCCAACCTAGCTTAACCGAAACTAATTTACCGAACTTCCTTATTGCAGCTATATGATATAGTAGTCTGATTTTCATACAACCGAAATTCTATAAAAATACGAAATGATTATATTGCGTGGTAAGGGTGCATTTACTGGTGGACTAAGTCGACTCTTACCTTCTTCTAGGAGAGAGTCTTCCGCTTGGTACCTTCTAGAACCGTCCCGTGATTTCCGCACCACAAAAAACTCCCATTCCTTACCGTGACACGTGCAGATGTTAAAACGGCGTCCCTTCAAAGTGCGCAGCTGGAGTGTTAATCCAGCTATGTTCGAACGGAGCCTCTCCAGGGCCGGGCAACCCTGGCTACGGTCACCCTCTTAGAATGCCTAAGTCCGCTCGGTCCCGCCGTGGTCGGCTCTTCGAGTAACGCGGGCATTATGATCATGGTGAACAAAAACAGATCCGCTTCGGACCTTATGGGGAGGGTTGACGGATGACGAGACACAAGCTCAGTGTATTTTAGAAAAGAATGTTAAGACGAGCACTCCCCAAACGCCACAACCATTTATCTGTAAAACAGGGGAGAGCCGGACCAAGGTTACAAGGGAAGACGCAAAGCCAAAGCCGTGGAACCATTAACAGAGAAGGGCGCAAGCCAGCAAAAACCATTTCATTCTTGCCAAGGTCGCAAGGAATAAAAAGGAGGGCAAAGCTGACCTGCGTGACCTAGCAGCCTCAATCGAAGCGCAGCAGCATATAGTGAGTGAGGACGGTCTGAAGAGGGCGAAGGACGACCGGGGGACGCCGAGACAAATAATGTTCTGACCGGCGATGGGCGCCATGACGATGGACGCATTTTGCAGAAGAAATAGGATTAGGTCGAGACGAAAGCTGGCAGAGAAGATAATAGGCAAATTACTATCCGAGCCAAGTCCGACATCCTCCTTTGACTCTTCAGAAATAGGGGGAAACGGATAATCAGGAACTACGTTGAAACCTCAAAGAATGGCGTATTGCGTTGCTAAACTCAGCAACGTATGGATAAACAGTAAGTTCGCTCCCGTTAAGGATATCCCTAGAAGGTTGCATTTGGCCGCCTAAGGGGTTATATAACCATGACCGGGTGCTAAAGACTCTGTGAGCCCAGAGCCCAGGAGTCAGCATGGACGACTGGAACATTCTCAAGGCAGTGCGGGAGACTAAAACAAATCAACCTTACTTGTTCATCATTAATGAGGATGCGATGCATAGAACATCCAAAAACAAGATCCTGGAGGGCATTAGGAAGGCGAAGGCAACTATTCAACTAATCCTAAAGCCCTTAGACTTTGAGAGAAGGACATCGACATCGGTTGGTACCAGATTCAGGGCCGTTAAATGATACACAACACAGGCTGAGGCTATTTGTAACAAAGAGGAAACGCCCACCTTAAGTTTCAAGTTTAGGAAGAGGTCCTAGATATAACTCCCCAAATGGATTAAAAGGTAAGAAAACGGAGGGTCTTGACACAAAAAAAAATTGTTCAAACCATAGGTAAAAGTCTTCGAATCTCGATGCCAATACGCAAGATGGCCCCGAAACGGAAAGATTGTACAGTCAAAAGTTAAAAACAGATGGATCAAGGTTCGATCCACCCCGGATTCAATAGACAAGGACGTCGAGCATAAATTTTTTCAATAACGCGTACAAGGAGCAGGCACGAAAAAAAGGTAAACGAGCTAAGGAAAATCATCAATCCAGAACAACTAAAAGAATTCAGTGGGCGGTAGGCTCTTTTGGCAAAAATTCAGCTCGCAGCCGATATAAAACAGCATACATACCACTTCCGCGGAAGGCAGTAAAAAGTGGTGACAACCGAAATGCGATTGCATATACTACAAAATACCCTACAAGGGATGAATGAAGAAGAGACAGTCGCAGCAGGATGAGCTGCGAGGTATTGACCGGAATCTTCTCCGAGAACTGGGAAGTATAAGAGTTTTCCACCTCCCACAGTCAGCGACAGTATTTCAGGGAGGTTCTCGATATAGTGAACGCGGCTATTAAATCTCTCGCAAGCGAAAGGACTACAACTGCATTAGAGGTCAAGTGCAATAGACTTGCTAAAAACGAAATGGCGTAAATGGCTTGCGGAGCCGGAAATAATGGTATCCCCGGAAACGAGAAGACTGACAAGCTAGCCAGGAAAGGGTCAGTGGAAACTGCAAGTACAGCGGACTTTCTAGTTTCATTGAACTTAGTTCAGTCGGAAATTCACGACCATTTTAAACGACTAGCCAGGATTGGTAGATGAAGACGGATCATAGAAGATTAAAACTAAGGATCAAAATACAACAGAAGACGAGCAGCAGAGCTTATCTTCAAGGCCCATCAGGATATCATAAGGATAACTGGACCCGTATGGCACCCCATAATTCACACTGCAGAAGTTGAACGAGCAGGAGACACCGGACCATCTATTGTGTCATCGTCCAGCACTCAAGCAAATCAGGGCGCGGTACTACGGAGCTCACCACCACAGGTACCTAGTGGATTTGGAAAGGCAATCAGGGGCTGCCATTCTTACGTATCTAAATTACACTACTGTCAAAACGAGGGAGTGGAACGAAACGACGCTCAGCTCAATTGGAGGTTACGAGGACGCTAACATCACCACTATGACCTACCTACCTCCACATCTCATTAGAAGACATGTTGAAAACTGGAAAAGTTATAATTTTTTTCTAAAAAATATTCAATTGTTACTATGGCATCAATATGATAGTCGTCCGATCCGGCACATTCCGACTTAGATATGAACGAAAGTATATAAAAGTCTAACTGAAAAGCCAGTTTACGTCGAAATGGATCGACGGACATGGCTAGATCGTCTCGGCTGTTAATCCTGATCAAGAATATATAGACTTTCCAAGGTCGGTAATGAATCCAACACTGCGTTGAAAAGTTCTGACAAAAATTATAATACTCGCATCTCGTTTTCTTGACTCTCGCCAACCATCCACTCAGGATCATGGTGCAGCCTCACATAAGCTCCCGCCATGAATCGACATAGGACACACATGATCAATGTCAAGCTTACAAACAACATAACTTTACAAAGCTTCTCAAATTAAAATTCGTGTTGACCACTTCGGGTCTGACCATCTTTTGTATATAGAAAGGACTGTCGAAGTTCGTGTGAATATTTATATATTATATTTTCCTTAATCCTTATGTCAAATTAACGCGCATCTCGACTATTTTAGTAAATTTTATATTTTTTCCAGCAGGAAGTGGATTACGGTTTAGAAAATCTGCGTGGGCCTTTCTCTCTACTCCATGAGAAATTGGAAGGCTTTGAGGTTATTACAGATGTAACCTAGGAGTCAATGCTCCTTTGGAAGGGTTGCCCTTAATGAATCGCAATATTTCATACTTTACTCGATGACGTGCGGCTTCTTTTCTATTTTATATAACCAATAGATGTATATATATATATAACCAATAGATCTATGTGCAGCTCTACAGGGTCTTTGGGATCAAAGATAGACAATACTGGAGCAATCAACAAAATTGTTTAAGTTTTTCACTTAAAGTTTCATGTTTAAATTTTGAGAAGATTAAAAAAATAATTGTTTTAACATTTCAGAGAATTTTGGGTTGAATTGGCGGAAGTGGTTAATTTTGCGACCGTTTGATCGAATTCCTCGCGCACTTACTTCGTAGCTTAAATAGTCAATATTTTCGGCAGGAACGTACAATCGTTTATTTTAAAAGAGGGCCCTGCTTCAATGGGAATACTTTATCGAGTCTGCCTATGGTCTATTTTTTTTTTATTTGAAACATTCAAAATGTCATTGATGTAAATGATGATGTATGGAATACCGACCCCAACGCTTTAATTATTCCGCGTTACAACATCGAAGGCCGAACGGAATTGCAAGAAAATCATACTCCTCCTCGGGCGTTACAAATGCCGTAAGTTCGATCGAGATAGCGGTAATTGAAATTAAACTATTTGAAATTAGTAAAAAAAACCGCTTGCAATATCTAAGTAATACGAGAACTCACATTAGAGCTATTTTATCGGAAATTACTGGTAAAGGATATTTATCCGCTACTGTATTTGAGCTTAATTGCAAGTAGGCTACACATAACTGATCTGATCTGATCTGATCTAGAAAAGGGGGAGACTAAAATTGAGCGAAAATTAATTCGACACCACGCACTGCCATCAGAGCACATTTCGGCACCATTATTAAAGAAGTTTTCATTTCCCATACCGACACGCGAATTGTGTTCGTATTTTGTACTAGCTCCATCACCGCGCAATTCTTTCCCCCCGACACTTAAACATTTAACTATCTTGTGGCGGGGCCGATTTTACTTCTTTTTTCATATCTGCGATCTTATCTTCTTTACACATATCTCTCTGTCTCCCTCTCATGCGTGACCAGGCACACTCGGCAATTATGCCTCTCTAAGATTATGGTCTCGCTAAGGGAGAACCAACATTTTTGATTTCAAGAATGCATTATTATTATAGGAATCAGTTTCGATATACGCCAAATAAGATACTGATTTCCAGGAATTAAATAATTCTAGCATTTGCTATATACATATACCTTTGAAGGGCATTTTTAGTCACAAGTTTTCAACGTAGTACAATCCTATGAAGAGTATACATATATTCTTGGTCAGCATCCACAGAGAAATTACTCTAGCCATCTTCATCTTTCAATCTGTCTGTCTGTCCTTCAGTATGTTTTTATGTAAACTAGTCCCTCAGTTTTAAAACTATCTACATGCAGTTGGTCTTCTATATACACACACTAATGTATAAGTCGAAACGCACCAGATCGGACAAGCCCAGACAGGGACGATTGAAAAGTATTTAGAAAAATTATAAGTTTACCAGTATTTCCATCAAATTTAAGATATAGCCATTTTGTTATATCAAATAGGTGCCATAAAACCGATCGTTTAATGTTGAAATAAAACAAAACTGTAAATCGACTGTAACTGTAAAACTGTTAATATCATATGTATAGGTAAATATTAGACCCGAATCTATGCTGATCAAGAATATATATACTTTATAGGGTCCGTTGCAAACTTCTGACAAACAGTGTTATACCCTGCCAAGGTAGAAACGAAATATTTTATCAGCAAATGCAAATTTGTTCATACTAAGAAAGTTTGCTTCCGTCAAATTGCTATAACTCGGGAACCGACCTGGAGCTTTTTATGGATACATTATTTTTATGAAAGCAATAAATTCCTAACCTAACCTAATAAATTAAATAAATATATAAGCATACATTTATTGTTAGTCTAGTGAACGATAATTTACAGTAAATACAAGTGTACAATAAGAGGTAATATGTGTGGCCCTATATATTATACAATGTTCAAGTTCGTTTTGAGCTATCTGCAATTTTTCCTACAGCGTCTTAGTCTGAATTAGTTTTTGAATGACCCTATATATATTGGATCAAAACACGACAAAATATTTAACATCGACAAACAAGATTATGATAAAACTTGGAGATGTGGTTACTTGTGTTATAAACCATTTTTTCATTATCCGATTTTGCTGAAAATTCAGACCCTCCGCACATTTCTCATTATATGATATTAATTTACTCTAAGCTGAAATAATAAAATTATAGGTTGGTTAAGGTTTTTCTTGATTTTAAAACATACTTGATCTGCGTGCAAACGATTGTCACCAAACTTGAGAGCCCTAGATCTATGCTTAGAATAGACCTACATGGACATAAATCGAATTCGCGTAAAGATGATATTAAATATATTCTTAATGGGGATCCCGATTCAGCCTATTACACACATTCTAAGCATTAAGCTACAATAGCCTTCTACTTAGTTACCGGGTATAAAAATATGCATAAATATTTTAATTTCCGAGTTATACCATTATACATATAAAGCAAGATGAGTCTCAAACATACCATCGTTAATGTCATTTTGTCAATTTCATGTTTATCCTTTGTTTTATGTTGTCGAAATGGAGAATGACCTTTAAGCAATTTATATAACATGCAACCGAAGCTGAACCAATCAGCACAAGAATCATATGATGTTCCTTTTGATAACACTTCTGGTGCCATGTATCCATGAGTTCCCACTGAAGCATGCGGTTTTTTTTTTGAAAAGTCGCAAGCCAATCCCAAATCAGAAATTCGTATGTGTCCGTTTTCATCGAGCAATATGTTGGCCGGTTTTAAGTCGCGGTATACAATGCAACGTTTATGCATATGTTCCAAGCCCAAGATGACCTATATAACACAAATTTTTGTAAAAGCAAGTTCAAATAGTTATTAATTTACCTTACCTCTGCTGCATAAAATTTCATTTCGTCCTCACTAAAAATACCATGTTGAGATAAATGATAGTGCAAATCGCCACCGTTCATTAAGTCTAATATAAAACAAAGTTTATCCGGTGTATGAAATGCATATGTCATACAAACTATGAAAGGACAATCAATCTAAAAAAAAGTATATAATTATTTATGTACAATACAAATTTAAAAATAATCTTACTCCAGTACTGACTGCTTGCAGCATATTTCTTTCGTTTAATGCCAGCATTTCACCTTGCTTCATTTTAATCCTCTTTTTGTCTAAACATTTCATAGCATACATTTTTCCGGTGTCTGCTTTTCGGCATCCGTACACTTCTCCAAAGCCCCCACGACCAATTATCCTATGTACGCTGAAATCGTTCATTGTTAGCTGAAAACAATGAATAGTGTGTTAGCACATATTAAACTAATATTTTTGGAGGCAAAGAGAGCTTGTATCACTCACTACCTTTAAGTTATTGCTTATAAAATTATTTTCTCACTAGATTTGCAATTGGATCGATTTGATTTTACTATAAATACTAAGGTTGGAATATATACCTTAAATTTATCAAATATATGCTTATATACATGTATATATATATAATTATATAATTAAAATTATTATACAGAAAAACTAACGGTAAAGTTTCATTCAAAAACTGAGAGACTAGTTTTTATAGAAACGGACAGACGGACATGACCAGATCGACTCGGCTGTCGATGCTGATGAAGTATATATATACTTTAAAGTGTTAGAAATGTCTCCCTCATTGCGTTGCAAACTTCTGACTAAAATTATAATACCCTGTAAGGGTATAAGAAAAACTGTAACAAAAATGGTCGACATTCTGCAACATTTTTCTCATTTTATATGCTTTGGGGCTGCGCAACCCAAAAGCATATACAAATGTTGGACTGATGTAACCTAAAATTATGTTTTAATAATTTAAAAAATATTTAGAGTAAATAAGCCATGTTGGTATTATATTCACCATTGCTTATACATTAGGATTAGTAACTTTATATTTAATTACAGTATTATCTAAAATAGTTTGGTGAATAATAACCATATTTCAGTAAAACAAAAGATAACAAAGCAAAGCTACCATAGTTCGCAAACAACTGACCGATTCGTGCCGTCGAAAAATAACACTTTTTCTTTCAGACTTTAAGCAAAGAATCTGAGAGTAACCGATTGAATGGCTCATACAAAAATTTTGCTCGCGCACGGCAGACGAACATTTTTTTTTTCGTTCTCTTTTGCTCAGCTCATTCTCGGGCCGTTTGCTCTTAATCAACAATTCTAAGTGTTTTGCGCATGCATGTGAAGTTGCATTCGCAAACACATATACACATACATATGTGTATGAGAAGTTTCGAGGTTTCTTTTTCTTCATTAAAAATACCCTTTGCGAAGAATTTTTCAGTCAATCGGTCTTTTAATAAGTTTCTCTGTGCAAGCGTCACTTCGTATCTCTCATTGTGTGACGTTCGCTAAAAGAGCGCGCATAACGAAGAGGTCAACGTAAAGCGCTCAACAGAAACAGAAACGAATAGAAACAAAGTCGGATGCTGAGAAAAAGAACGAGGACGCATGCTTTACTATGTTGATTTTATGTTATGTTACTACTAATTACTGTTACGTTCCAATACTATGTTTTTTACCCCTGCCAGTAGTTACGTTTCATAACCCGTAATTTGATTGATTATCGTACAAATAAACATGTATACACGAGAAGCCGTCGGATTGTCTTGATAGTTTTAGGATTTACTTAAATATTATGAAAATATTTCGCCACGCTGTTAAAAATATTACTTATATTACTTGTGTAATATTCAATTTTTGTTGTTAATGTCAGTATTTGTAGGTTTTCGAAAATTCTCTATCTCCATGAGGACGCACATCGGGTAATAGGTTCATTCCTCCCGCTCAAAGCTAGAGGTAATGAACCAGTAGCAATGGTTGGAGGCGGTAGGCTTAAGTCGCAAGTGGATGGTTCCCCTGAAATCAAGCAGTATCCCAGAAACGGCAGAAACAACCGGAGCTGAGGTGTCATCCCAATCGTTGGTGAAAGGCGTGACTGCTAACCCCCGGCGGGAACGGAGTGGAGCAATATATCGTCTTAAAGAAATCGAGTCTCGCCCTAAGTGGCTCCGTTGCCATAAAACCAGGGCACATGGCTTGATGTCGCTCTACCTGAGGGAAGCGCGCAGCTCTTATCTCTCCCGTCCCAACTACATAGTAAATACAGAGTCGATTCCCTAAAAATTCATTTCGTCGTGGTGAAAATGCACAGGCTGGGTCAAGGATGGTAAGGTCCCTGGCCTTTCTCGCTATTGCCGAGCTATCCTGTGGAGTTCTCCAAAGTCGGTCCTTACACCAAACTATGGAACGCGGTTTACGACGGAGTTCTACGGCTCTCGTTCCCGGTCGGACCGAGTTGATGGGCTTTGCCTAAGACATAGTCGATAGAAGCTGTGCGTATCGCAGAATGTTTATAGCCGGAGCATCAGCCAAATCAGCTCGTGTTTGTCTAGCGTGGGAATGCAGCTAACACAACATAAGACCCAAAAATTCCTGCTGAGCGAGTCACCAACCGTTTACAGGAAATCAAACTAAGGAAAGCTGTCTCTTTATCAGAATAAAACTTTGCAGTTAGTCTTCTCTATACTCTCACTCGTATACAAGTCAGAACAGACGTCTATAACATATTGGAAAATTTTTAGGAAAAAAACAGATTTTTATCAAATTTTATTTATAGTCATTCTATATTATTCTAAAATTTCGATTTAAATTTTATGAAACCCGGACTGCCATATCATATAGCTGCCATAGGAATAGAAAAGAAATGATCAAAATTAAAAATTATTTCTGTTTCAGTTTTCAACATATTTTCATAAATTGAATATAAAATGGCTTTATGTTATTCTAGAATATCGGTTTTAATTTCATGAAAATCGGGAGACTATACCTTATAGGTGCCATAGATACTATTCTTAAATGTAGAAGAAAACCCCAAACTGAGAATTTAAAACTGTTAATATAGTATGTATAGGTGGTTGGATTTATTTCATAGTTTTTATTTTTATTTTTTTAACATAAATGTATACAAATTATATTGAAATAATTAATAATGATAATTATTTTCCTATCTTGTTAGTCATCCGACAGGTGATCAAATAAGTGACCACTCCCATACCTAAGCACTATACCAATATCCACGGAGAACCTTCCGCATTGTCATCCTGCCAAAACTATACTTATTGGAAAATTGGAAGACTACTGTCTTCAAACCAGTATGCCTACACCAAAAGGAAATCGGTGGAGGCGGATATACCCTAGTTAGAACCCCGTATTGAGAGAGCCCTTTACAGTAAAGAGTATAACCCTCGAAGTGTTTGTTGGCAATCAACAATGTTAACAATAGTCTTGAAGCGAGTATGATACACCCCGTCATCAACTTCTGGATATGAAACCTTCTTAGCCCCAGGAGGGTACAATCTGACAATAACAGCTTATGCAAACGACATACGCCTAATTATCACCGAAAACAGTCCAAGGCGGCCTTCACTATCTTTGCCAAAAGTATCTTTGCTGTTGGGGACCCCCCAGTATCCGATAAAACCAGGCTGACCGAGAGAAAACAAGTCAAATACCTCAGCATTGTACTAAAAAACAAGCTTGCAAGGAAACCTAATTTACTGGAGATGTTGAAGAAGGTCACCGTAGCACTACACGCATCCAAAAAAATATGATCTCCGTGGTGCGTTCGACTTTGCTGTATGGAGTCCTAGTGTGGTGGCAAGGTTTGGAAAAATAAACATACAACACGCTTATGAAGAAAACTTATCATCAGCCACTTTTCTGCATATCAGAGGCGCTGATACGCAATGTCCCCACAGACATAGACGTTCAACTAACTGCAATAAAAGGTAGCACAAAGTCTTCAAGTTGGAGAAGTAGGAGCATACATATTTGCACAGATCCTGAGATGAGGCGGTCGTATAAATAAAAATTAAATTACCCTGCAGAAGTAAAAGTATTAATTAATTATTATTTAATTCTAAGATCTAAATATGTTTGTTTATATTTATTATGTCAAGGCTAACAAAACTTTTTAGCATGGGCTGTTTGCTGTACGAGTATTACAAGATATTGTATGACTCTTAAACAAGGTTTTGTACATAACTATTAATATAATTGTTATTACAATTGTTACGATTGTTTTTATATAATATCGTGTAAGTGGTGTCGTTTGACGCATGTTTATATTTTCGAACTTTTACTTCCATTCCTGAATTACACGCCGTATTTGAGATTTAAAGAGCTAGTTTGGCTTTTACGTTCTTAGTTGTTTAAATGGGATACGGCTTGACAAGCCATATTTAAGATTCAAAGCGCTAGTTTGGTTATTACGCTCTTGGTTGTTTAAAAGGGATATACTATTAAATATACAATTCAATTTATTGAATTAGCATTCAACATTTTAAATTGAGTGCCTCGAGCATATAAGCAAATAATGTAAGTGAAAACTTAGTCAATTAAAAATTAGGCTTGTTTTATGCACTTTTCTCTTTTCCAGTATGGCCCTTATTTATCCGGATATTATTATCATAAGGGCCTGGAGAATGTTACGCGGTATAGAAGTCCTTGAGGATCGCGGTGGTTTTGGCGAAGGCAAGTAGCTCACCTGGCGTCCTATTGGAGGCATCTGCAAGTGATGCCAGTACCGGGGCACCTAGGTATCTTAATCTTGTCTGCGTTAGGGTCGAGCACTTACAGATGAGGTGCTCCACGGTTTCGGTTGCCTCAGATTCATCACATTTCCTGCAGTTGCCGTCGGCGGTGATGCCTAGCTTGACTGCATGCGCAGCAGCCAGGCAGTGACCTGTAAGAATCTAGACGCAAGTTTTTTTCTCCATCTACGTTTTGCATATGTGCCTACCCGAATCTCCAACTCAATTTGAAACGTTCTTAGGGAGACGGGGACATTTTCTATTTTATCTCTTGTCAGTCCGACTCCTTCCACTGCAATTTCGTCTGCCGTCTCTTTGCCATCGATGCCGTGGTGGCTGGGAACCCAATACATCCCCACTGAAGTTGTCCTGCTTAGATTATCTAGTGCGTCCCAGCTCGCCTGTGCATATTTGGAACTAACCGCTGACGATTGCATAGATTTAATCGCCACTTGACTGGCTACGAACAGGTTTACCATGTGCGGCGGAAGGTCTATTCACTGTGCAAGCTTTCCGCCTTCCTGATGGCAAAGAATTCCGCCATGTATACAGTCCATTCGCTTGGTAGCTTATACGACAGCCTCGTCTGAGGGTCTGTACAGTATATGCCCGCTCCAACTCCTTCCATCTTGGAGCTGTCGGTGTTTATGTTTATGTATTGAGTAGTCTTCGGGTCCCATGAATGTTCTTGTTTTGACATACGGGCAAGATCTAGGTAACATGTAGTCAAGTATGCTGCTCATGATCAATTTAATTGTACCCGAATCCATGTAGCGAGATATTTCCTTATGCTATTAGGCATTGAGCAGCCTTACGTGCAGTCAGTTAGGCGTGGATATCGATGGAATTTCGATTATGGTTTCCAGTGCTTTTGTGGGGGTTAACCTCAGCCCCCCTGATATTCAGAGCATTGCCTGACTTCGTAAAGCAGTGTCGGAGGCACCACCGATATGTAGACCCAGTGCGTCAGAGCGGGCGAGAGACCCAAGTGCTTCTGTTTCTTGGTTGCGTATAGCACAATGATAGCCTTTTTACCATCTGTAGTACATTGGGTTTCCATACTAGCATGCTGACTAGTACAGTGCCGAGGTATTTGACTTGTGTTGTCGGGGACAGCCTGGTTGTTTGGAGAGATCCATAGCTGTACCTTGTATCTCTTGGTGAACAGAATAAGGTCCTACCTTGTCCGCCCACTGAATGTTGATTCTATAATCGCGCTGAGAGCCGATGGACAGACCCCCTAAGTAATTATGCTTATATAGTCAGCATAAAGCCTTCCTCTCAAAACTTTTAATTAGGTCGTCGACCACTAGATTCCATTGGAGGGGCGATAGGACTCAACCTTGTGGCGTGCTTCTGTGCGCTCCTTTTACCATGACAGCGGTGCCCGCATCGCCTACAACCTAGTAGATTTCTTATCCAGAAGTTGACGGCGGGGTGCGTGCTGGTCGCTCCTAGGCTGTCCATTATTGCGTCAGTGCTTACATTGTTAAATATGGATATGTCCACAAAGACTCCGAGCACATAATCCTTATTGTGCAGGGCTCTCTCAATGGTGGCTACTAATGAATGTAATGCCGTCTCCTTTGATTTCCCTTTTGTGTAAGCAATGATTGGTTGAAAATGGTCTACCGACCTCATTTCTAATGTATAGGTCCAGCAGCTTTTCTAGCGTCTTGAGTAAGAGTAATTGGAAGCTTATCGACCTGTAGTCTTTTGGACTCACGTGGCTGCCCGTTCCTGCATTGTGAACGTTAATGTACTACATGAATTAAAGTTTTTAGTTTGGAAAGACTATCTACGTTACCAACCATTATAATAATAATTAGTACATAATACTCTAAAAGGAGGTTCTACAGTGGTGTAACACTATAGGTATATAAGATCTAGTTTTTATACTTGGTACGTGGAAATTAATCTGACACAACAAGTCAGCACTTTGCACGTTACCATGAATGAGGTTATAGATAAAGGTAATGCCAAGCATTGTTCTACGGTTGCCTAAGAATGGTAAGTTAATTAGGAGGAGTCTATTAGAGTAAAAAGGTAATCTTTGGTTTGCATCCCAATTTAATCCGCGTTGAGCGATTGAGTTGAGCGGTTCTTTTGAACCGATTCGATGCGTTTACTATGGACGCCGTACTGAGGGCTCCAAACGCAGCATCTATATTTTAAGATGGGACGAACTAAGGAAATAATAATAATAGGAAAATAGGGAACACTGAATTCCATCAACCACCGTTTAATAAATCCAAGCACACCCCTTCGGCAGGCGAAGGAGGTATTTTTCCTTTTCCTTCGAAAGCTGCATGCTTTTCAGCTTTTCAACTTTTATTACTATATTTTATATTTAGAAATTCATATTTGTATTTTACAGCTACTATACATTTCCCTTTCATTCCTATGGCAACAAAATAATATAGTCGCCCAATTTTTTAAAATCTTTTTTTGCGAAAGTCATACATCTCAAGATTATAAAAGCATTCGATTGTTTGATTTTGGCCAGTTCTCCAGAATCTCGTGCAAAATGACAGTACCGTTTTTTCAGCGTAGTTATCGTACCTACATACTATATCTCGAAAGTTATTCGGTTTATACAAACTTTCAAACGTTTTTTATTATTATTTATTTGCTACATAAATAGTAAATTACTGTCATTGTAAACCGTACCATAACGTCTGACCGAAAAATGAGTATTTTTAAGATATGCTTACATCGAGTGGTCAGAGGCAAAGGTAGGCGAAAAGATTTATATAGTTGAATATATATTTATATATATGTATATATTTATATATATATATGTTTATATTTATATATATATATGTTTATATTTATATATATATGTTTATATTTATATATATACATGTACATATTTATATATATATATATATATATTTGTATATTTATGCAGATATTTTTATATAAATGTATATATTTATTATATTTGTACTACTTACTTGTATGTTTAGTTCCAAATTTTTCCACTGACAAAATCTAGTAAATTTATCGCTGAAAGAAAGATGGATTCGTTATTTGTAATATAATATAGACAATTTATTGTAAAATATAATCATTCAAGTTTTTACTTTTTAAAAAATCAGAGTCAATTCAAAAACATACTCCGTTAACTATCTGTTAATCTTCGAGAAATAAACGCGTAATCTTTTTGTATGACATTTAGCTTCTACATAAATAACAAATGTAACAAAGGCCGAGTTAAATTTTCAAATTTATTTTATTTTCTATAAGTCTTCGCTTAGGTAAGGTAACTACCATAACATATTTTTGTACATCCGAGAGATGAAACCACGTAAAAATACGTAAAAGGTTTTATAAAAATAAAAAAAATTGCTTCAAATTATAAATGTTGACAAAAAAAGATTGTTAGTTTAACTTTCATATTAAATTCTGATTGCAGGGGGCGCCTTTAATCTTAAGACGTTCACGGTTATTCTAGGGTAGTAAACTGTATTTACACAAATTCACAAAAATTTGGCAGTCCCAACTTCTTTTAGTGGTGATTCTTGATGTTTTTGACCAACATTCCTGACTTTTTTTTATGACGCAGCTTTTATGCTTTTAATTTTGAAGATACAAGGATATTTCTCATGTCAGTAGTAGGAGACATTTTCGATCATATATAGTATATATATTTTTGACTAGCATCAACGACCGTCCGTCTGTCCATTTCTACGCAAAATAGTCTCTTAGTTTAGCTATCTAATAGCTATCTAATGAATATTTTTAGTTAGTCTTCTATATACTCTCTCTCGTATATATGTCGGAACGGGCCGGATCGGACAACAATATCTTATAGCTGCCATAAATTTATATATATATATAAAAACGGAGAGAATATAAATATATTGAACTATACATATATATAATTAATATTGATTTAATTCCTAGTGATTGAACTGAAATATAAAAGCGTATACAAACTTGCCGAAGCTACTACTACTTTGTTTAATCTTGTAAAACATTTCACAATGGCCAAAGCTTTATTGGTATCGAAAATCATGGTCTGGAAGAAATTCACATTGGAAACATTAAACAAAACATTAAAAGATTTACAAACACAAAATACTTTATTTTTGTATATATTATAAAACTGGCTTTTATCTCAAAATATTAAATTGGGACGAGAAAACGTGCGCTGCGTCCACTAGTGTATACATACAGACATTTAATATTAAGTTATAAATATGTAAATATTATAACAAATTACTTACCTATCTAAGAACTTTTTGAATGGTTTGCCTTTTAGCTGCGTAAATATTTCCTCCATATAAGGCTATAAAAATAATAATAAAAATAAGACTTAATTTTACATTTCTAATAATTTTTTTTTTTTGTTATATTGTATTAATAATATTGTAATATATTGACAAATGAACATGTACTAATTCTGTTTATAATAAGACGTACATTTATAAATAAATTTATATTTTCAGTTTACATTTCGATGCAGCTCGTAATTTAATCGAAAAGGCTAGAGAAAAATCTTCAGCTGAAGGATCAACGAGGGCGCCTGCATGACAATGGGCTTTGCATTATGCTGAACCACGGGTATGCATTGTCACCAAGGGCCTAAATATGCAGGCCATCCCCCAAGAAACCTCTACAAATGCACTTGGAACTACAATCGCTATTGATCCCCTAGATATCCACGCGTAACCGACTGAAGGAATGCCTGAACAACACCTGGTTGCAGCAGGAAATATATCGATATAAGGATTCGGGCACAAATCAATTGGTCAAGACAAGTGTAGAATATCTGACTTCATGACCCCCAGAACTTGCCCGGATGTCAAAACAACATTCATGAGACCCGACCTTTAGAAAACGAGTCAGGACCATGCTCAACACCACAACATTTACACCTATTGCTCCAAGATAGTAGGAGTAGGAGCGGCGATTTACTGTGCAGACCGTAAGATAAGAATGCCGTATAAATGAAACCAATCCAGCATATTCCAATTGGAAGTCTGTGCCTTCAGGAAAGCTGCATAACATATGCCCATATGAAGCGGTAAACCCGTTCGTAGACAGTCAAGCGGCGATCAGATCTATGCAATCGTCAGTGATCAGTTCTAAAAATGTACTGGCAAGCAGAGAAGCACCAGATACTCTAAGCAGGACAGATTCAGTGCGAATTTACTTGCTTTCCAGACATCAGGCCATTAATTCCAACGAGTCCGCGAACAGAACTGGTCAGCAAGAATCTGATTCTATACATATTTTTAGATCTAGAGGTCATGATATAAGTACAGTAAAAATAACTAAAATTACATTAGACAATAAAGACGATAAACGAATAATATGTGAAGATGGAGTTTCAACTCTGGCGATAGGTCATTATTCAACAGTTGAACAAAAAATTTGTAGAGGATATGTCAACTTTGGAAGCTCGATCAAGGGTTTGGCAAAGCCAAATTGAAAGCTCTCAAAGCAGTAATATTACAGCTAACCTATAAAGAAAGTTAAAAGACAATGAAAGTGCGATTCACAAAAAAATGGTAAACCTTATAGAACATTTTAGTTCAGATTACTATTTAAAGAAATCAAAAACTGATTAAAAATTATAAATAAAAAAAAAATATGTAAATAAAACAATTGCTTTAAGCTTGTATTTTAATTTATTTTTTATTGTTTAAATGTTTAAATCTAAGTTACTAAATTAGAAAATAAAGTCTAATGTATATAATACTAAAGATAAAATTGTTTAAAATACTTAAAATAAAAAAAAAAAATAAAATAAAAAAAAACAAAAAAAAAAATATTTCTCCATGTGTTTCAATTATTACAAAATTTCAGATTGTTCAATCCAACTGTCATCAGTTTTTGGAAAATTTAGCCAGCGAACCAGAACTCTATCACCCTTTCTTTTCAGCACCTTCTCAACTAGGTATTCATTAGGAAAACGGGTTTTTTTCAGTTCTTCTTTATAAAATCCACCCTTAATAGGAATACCCTTTAAATCTTCAAGTAAGTATGTTGTGGGATAAGTATTTTGTATTTTCACAATTCTAAAGATTTCTGTGCTCCAATTTGGAGTATATGACTTTTCAAATACCCCTTTATATTTACTAATTCTCACATTTTCATTTTGCAAACTAAGGCGTCGGCAGACGAGTCTTCTTAGGAAGACAGGAGCAAAAAGCAAATAGAGAAAAACAACCTGAAAAATTTTTTAAATCATGTGCAAAGTGCTCTAATATCAAATTAAATCAAATCGTATTGGTTTAATTCTCAATTATCAAAACTATAAGAGTATACAAACTTCGTCGTGTGGAAGTTAGCTTAATTTCTTGTTTATTATAAGATTAGCAATTTTAAAAAAATGTTTGGACGTTCAATGCTTCCAGCTGTAAATACAAGGTTACAAGTCGAATAAATTATTATTGATCAGGAAATGTTAAAAAAAAGGTGAATTCAATTTTTATGCCTTTGCAGGGTATTATACTTTCAGTCAGAAGTTTGCAACGCAGTGACGGGATCATTTCCGACCCTATAAGGTATATATGTTCTTGATCAGCATAAACAGCCCGTCTGTCCGGTAGCCTATCCGTCCGTGTGTCCGTCGGTCTGTCTGTCCATCCGTCTTACCGTTTCTATTCAAACAAGTGTCTCAGTTTTGAAGCTATTTGAATGAAACTTTGCAGTATATTCTCACGCGTATATAATTCGGAACGGGACGAATGGGACGACTACATCATATAGTTGCTATAGGAACAATCGGAACATTTTTAGAAAAAAAATTACTCTTTTAGTTTACAAGAGATTTGCGTATAAGACTAGACTTTAGATTTCAATGTTATGAAAATCGGACGACTATATCACATAGCGGTCATACAAACGATCGGTAGATATAGGGGAAAATGCAACACCGTGGCTATAGAACTGTAACTACTAAGAACATATTAGTATAGCGGAATGTAATTTAATAATTTATTAATTTTTTTATATATATATATATAATTTATATTGAATTAATTCCTAGTGATTGAACTGAAATCTGCAAGGGTATACAAACTTGCGGAAGTTAGTTGTCTTCGGAACGCTAGGAACGTGCCGGACGACTTTCAGAAAAGAAATATAACTTTTTCATTTTTAACACATTTTCATGAATTTGGAGATGTAGCCATTTGGTATTATTCTAGAATTTCAGCTTTAATTTTATGAAAATCAGACTGCTTCGTCATATAGCTGCCATAAGAAAAATCAAGAAATTAATAAAACATCAATTATAACTTCGATCATTTTCAAAATGTATTCATCTACTCAGATGCAGCCTTTTTTAATATTTCAAAATTTCGGTTTTAATTTTATTAAAGTCGGACGACTTTATTATAAACCTGTCATAGAAACGATCGTTAAATGTAGAGACAATGCAAAACTGTGAAAGAAAAACTGTAAATGTTTTAACATAAACACATATAACTTCTATTCTATTAATTATGAATGATCGAATTGCAATATGCACAGGTATATAACCATCGGCATGCCGAATTGAGCTTACTTCCTTCTTTTATATTAAAAAGTGATCAAATTTCGAATCCTGCCACTCAATCGTCGAAGTTTTTGCCTAAAGCTATCATGGTTGCCCCCAAAAAGCAAACGAATGTTCTGTAGAGCACCAACGCCCTTATCCTGCTGGTGATGAAGTCCGGCAAATACTGCCTGGGCTATAAGAAGACCCTGAAGACCGTACGCCAGCGCAAAGAAAGTTTGAGATTGAGTACTACGCTATGCTGGCAAAGATTGAGGTCCAGCATTACAGCGGCACCAACATCGAGCTAGGCACTGCCTGCGGTAAATACTTTCGTTTGTGCATGCTATCCATTACTGATCCTGCAGAGTCGGATATAATCCACTCGCTGAAGACTGCACAATTTAAACGCCTATTCACAATAAAGCTGACAAAATATTAAAAATAATTCTAAATCCACTTTAGAACACCAGGAAAATGATTAACCGAGTCGAAAGCTTTAATTAAGTGCGTGTAATAAAAAAAATAAGGTATGTTCCAAAAGATTTGTAGTGGTCTATCTTCGCTTCATAAATCGCTGCCGACATGTAGAACTTCTGGATCTGCATGGATGCCTCAGGTGAGGAGTGATTAGATTGTGGGAGAGAGATTTCCTTATAGTTACTGGCATCCGATCAATTTTTTGTAAAAAGTAATAACAAATTATTCTTTCTGAATAATGAAAAAATAGGAGGTTTCCAAAAATAAGGTAAACAATTTAAGAATTCAATACCTAAGCGCGGTATTCCATGGCAACCCGGAGAATAAACTGGTTTAAAACGTTGAAAATCCAGACCAAGAGAACTTTCGTTTAAGGAAGACTTTAGTCCTATCTATTATTCTATCTTCAGACTAATTTCGAACTGGACTTAGCAAAAGATTATGTCTGCCTTAAGCTGGTTGAGGGTAGTTCGGCGATGGCCTAATCATAGCTGTAGTATTATTAAATGATATGAAGTGATGATATGAATGTTAATGAAGTTATAAAGTTATAAAGTTAGAACCGGTAAGTTTGTATTTATTCTAAAGCCTAGACTTTACAATTTTTAGGCGTGTCAATAAAGAGTTTATGGTACTGTAAAATGTTAAATGTTCAAGAGTGTCGCCAAGTCAGTGCACATGTAGATAGATATTCATTTTAGCTTTGATAGCTTTACGAAAACAGCGAAGTTTATCTGTCTGAAGGACAATTGAATCACCATCATCAGTCCTAGTATATTCAAGTCCCATAGAGTCACTTTTTGGAACGTTCTGACTTGCCGAAAGGAAATAAGATGATGTCCGAATAAAAGAACAAATAGATAAAATTTCCCGGAAAAGATAATTTTACGCAAGTAAATTTAATATGCGTTAAATCGTCAAGTATAACTAGTTCAGAAATAAGGCTAGAGTCAACGACAATTAAAACTTCACCGCCTCGTTAGAAATGACGGTTCAATCTATATATTTTATACATAGCCCGAACATTTTCGGAGTTAAGGATCTCCGGTTTTAACCGGTTTTAGTAAACACATTTATCTGGGATGCGAAGACAATGCTATCAGAATACATATTCAAGAGCTTGCTGCGTAAGCCTCTGGTTGCTGTGGTTTTTTTTTATTTTTTAGTCTCGTACTCTCCAGAACAAATAGTCTCAAAGAGTTTGAATAAGCCACTTATCGTAAAAAAATAAATGTCTCTAGCCTAAGAAAAAAATTGTTTGTTTACGTTTGCCCTGTATATAGCCGAGTACATCTTCCAATGCGAGGTGAGGGCCAAGCCTCGACACAAATATTATTTTCGATGAGGGAACAGATGAAAGTATCTTAGTTAACACATTATTACTAACGTTTACCGGTATTCCGGAACTTTTGACCTAGGCTAGTTTATATTGGGATACTCTAGCGGACTAAACAGAAATTACTGCCAACCAGCAGAAAATTTGATTTGCTATGGCGACTCGTTTTACAGTTCGTTTAACTATTAAACTGTGTGACTGTGACAGTAAAATATGGGATAGGAAAAAAAGGAGAACCGTTTTAACACAAAAATATAAGTGATTATAAATAAATTCAATCCTTTAATTTACCAATCCTTCCAAGTGAACGGACGTGTTTTTTTCTTGCGCTCTCGTTTTGTATTAAAGATTGAATCTAACCACCGGGGTTAACTTAAATTTTCTAACTTGTGTTTATAACTTCCCGTTCACTTCGCGTGTGCATGCAGCTATTCAAATTTGTGTGTATAATTGGTTTTATTCTCCAATTTTGTTGTGCTGCTAGTGCTAGCTTTTGCATATTTTGCATTCCTTTTTGTGCCTTCTTCGTCTAGCTTTTGTTTGCGCCGTCGCAACAGCTAAACGTTTTATTTACTTATCTCCCACGCCCTCCCACTCTCTCACTTTAGCTGTGCCGCTGCACTTCTTATCTTATTCGATCTCATTCGCTCTCCCGCTCTCTCGCTCTCGCTGTGACTCTTCACTTCTTTCTGTTGCTCTGTTGTTATTTTTTCCAAGTACAGGTACAGTGGTAAGTCCTTATAATGTCTGGAAATATTGTCTGTTTCGTCAAAACCTGCAAAAAGGCAATTGCTGCAGGTGACCTTACAATCGGCTGCTGGCTGTGCGACAACGTCATGCACGCCAAGTGTATTGGAGTTTGCAGCTCGGACGGTGGACGATGTAAAAAAAACATCGGCCTGCGCTTCTGTTGTGAGGCCTGTCGCGATGTAGAAAGGGAGATGAAGTCTTTCATGCGGCAAACCAAAAGCGGTTTTAAGGGCATTTTAACGAGTTTTCGTAAAACTCTTGATATGTTCTTGGCGCTGGACACCCAATTTAATAGCCTTACGCTATTAAATGAGTCTCCTAGGCGCAAAAAAACTGCTATTGGTGGGCAGCATGTAGACGGACCCCAACTACCTGCAACGGGGTCTCAGCAGCAGCCTCCCTCGGCACAGCCCTCGACCTCAGCATTAATTCCAAGAGTGCTGAGATCGAGCGCTAGAAAAGATTCGGTACCCGAATGTGCAGCGGGAGTGGCCGTACCGCCGGTGATTTCTGTTTTGTCCCCTGGGGGGTCGCAAATATTAACCCCTTAAAGTCCCGCGTTTAACGATTTATCTGCCCAGGGTGTTAGGCCCAGAATACCCGCCGACAATGGCACGGCAGATAACCAATCTGCCTTGCCAAAAGCCCTTATAGTGGTTCCACCGACGAGACATATTTTTGTCTCGCGGCTCTCCCCTGACCAAACATCGGAAGATGTTCTCGCCTTTATACAAGGCAAAACCAGAGCCGAAAAAAACTAAGATAAAGGTGGAAAAGTTCATATTTTCTTACGCAAGGGACATTTCATCTTTCAAAATAAATGTCCCTAACGAGCTCTTTAACACTATTTGCTCTCCCAGCTTCTGGCCAGAATACATCGTTGTTAAGGAGTTCGAGGCGAAGAAAAAGAAAAAGCGGCCTGTAGGAATAACTCTTCCCAGGCCTGATGATACCACTGCGCCTTCTACGTCTTCCAATCCCGACCCAAAAAACTAACCCACTCCTTAGGTATTTCCTATCAGAATGCAAGAGGCTTACGTAATAAGCTTTCTAACTTGTATTCTGATAGCCTTTCGTTTGCATCTCAGGTTATTGTGCTCACAGAAACCTGGTTAAAGCCGGAGATTCTGAGCTCCGAAGTTTTTCCAGCTGTGTTCACGGTATATCGGCTAGATCGCCCGATCAGACGCGGGGGTGGAGTTCTCATAGCGGTGGACTCCTCACTCACGTCAGAATTATTAACCTTCGAGGAATGCAACGATGTTGCTATCTATCAAAGGTAGCTCCATTTTTATTACCTGTTCCTACATACCTCCACTGTCGGAACTTCCTATTCATTGGAATCACCTTTCCGCTATTCAGATGGTTTCCAGTAGACTTTTGGATAGAGACCAGTTGGTAGTTCTAGGAGATTTTAATATCCCTGGTGCTATTTGGTGCTCAAATAATTCCACCAATACTCTACATACACCTATACAACATGACTTTATCGCTGGCTTGTTTGACATTTCGCTGTCTCAAGTCAACCATGTGCGAAATTCCTTACAGCGCTTGCTTGATCTTTGCTACGTCTCTGATCCTGCGGGAATCAGTTTAGCAAGGGTGGCGCCTCTGACGCAGCCCGAAGATCCTTATCATCCAACTTTCGATGTGACTCCTGACATTGGGTGTAACATACAGAATATTTCTGACCGTCCAGCCAATAAAGTCCTATGTTTTTGCAAAACGGACTTTGAATGGCTGAATAATTTTATAAACGAGTTCAATTGGTCCGATCTATACATGTGCACTGACATGGCTGTTGCCGTGGATATTTTTTACAGTGCCATGAATTCATTTTTTACTGAATGTGTTCCGTTATGTTATCCGCCAAGCTCGAATAAACCACCGTGGTTTACTAAAGAGTTGAGCCGACTTAAAAATAAAAAATCTAGACTGTATGCTAAATTTAAAATCACCGGTTCTCAATCTGCCCTTTCATCTTATTTATCAGCTCGGTCAAACTTTACCGTGCTGAACGCGCAATTCAGAACGGCCCAGTTCTCTCAGGACCCAAAACAGTTTTATAATTTCGTTAACACTAAACGTAAGCCTAAAACAAATCCTTCCTCGCTTTCATTTGAAAATACTACCGCAAATAATGATCAGGCAATAGCCGATCTATTTTCGCAGTTTTTTCAAACAACTTATTCTAGCGCTTCGTATCTACACCAGACCTATTCCTATGACACACCCAAATCAAACTTAATTTTCTGTCCTAGCCTAAACGAAAGCTCTCTCCTTTTAGATCTTCATCGTGTCAAGCCAGTTTATTCGCCAGGTCCCGACGGAATTCCTGGCTGTGTGCTCAGGTATTGTGCCGACGCCCTGTGCTATCCCCTTCTGAAATTGTTTACCTTGTCCTTGGAAACCTCCCACTTTCCCATTATTTGGAAGGAATCGTTTATTATTCCTCTCCACAAAAAAGGTAGAAAATTGGATGCCAGCAATTATAGAGGAATCTCTAAGTTGTCGGCCATCCCTAAATTATTTGAAAACATTATCACCCCTCACTTACAGCACCTTTGTAGATCGGTAATTTCTCCATGTCAACAAGGTTTTATTAAGCGAAGATCAACAACAACAAATCTTTTGGAGCTCTCTGCCTATATTATAAAGGGCTTCCATAATAATTGTCAGACAGATGTAATCTATACTGATTTCAGTAAAGCATTTGACTCGTCTAACCATTCTCTCCTTGTTAGGAAACTCGATTCAATGTGTTTTACAGTTTATCTTCTTTATTGAATTCAAGTTATCTGAATGACAGGACGCAAGGGGTCTACTTCAGGAATAATTTATCTCATGTTCTAAGGGTTACTTATGGCGTCCCGCAAGGGAGTCATTTGGGTCCCTTAATGTTTACAGTATTTATAAACGACCTGCCCAAAGGTTTGACAAAGCCCGGTGTACTTTGCGTGCAATACGACTACGTCGCTTGACGGTCGGATTAACAAGCAGACCTTAACATAGTGCCACGTAAACTTATTAAACTTAAACGGCTCCAAATGCAGGGTAAAGACATTATCTCGTGTCTTTTGCAAGCTTGCAACTTACACGTTGAACTGCTCTTTGGAAAGAATGAATTCAGTTGATGATTTGGGCATCCGCTTGGACCCTAAACTTGACTTTATCGATAATATTCCGTCCATGGTGAATAGATCCAGCGGTGTGCTTGGATTTATTAAAAGGTGGTCGAAGAAATTCAATGACCCCTATGTTACTAAATCCTTATATACTTCCTTAGTTCGTCCTATCCTAGAATATGGATGCTGCGTTTGGAGCCCTCAGTACGGCGTCCAAAGTAAACGCATTGAGTCGGTTCAAAAGAGTAAGCATGCAAGCTAACAATCTGGCAGCACGCCGGTAGTCAATTTCCTCGTATTCTGTCCTATATTTTCCATGGCGCCTACTAACACCTAACCCAAACAGGCACGTGCCTGGTGTCATACGGGCCACTTGAATGTACTGACCTTAGTGCATCAACGTCCAAATAAAAAAAAATAAAAATCCAAAGCAAGCGCGGTAACGAACGGTATAGGTGATTAATTTTAATGATAATTTAAAGTAAACAGCGGTATAAGGAGTATAGGGAGCACAAGGAAATAGGTGCGAAAAGAAACTAGTGGAGAAACTCCTACTCCAGATGCACTAAGAACCTAGCAACTGAGAACTAGCATCTCAAACAGATCTAATATGCTCTAGAAGAATTCAATGGTCTACTTGCAGGTATAAAACCACAGGGATTAGACCATGCTACAGGAGACGAAAGCTCGAAAACCCTCTATACAATATACAAAACTTGTTTTATCCAAAAGAGGACATCTCGGATAGTCTGTCAAAGACAGAAAAGTACTGCCAGGTAAGCCCCAAGGACTACATGACGATAAACCTTACCTCGTTTTCATTAAAACGCAAGAAAAGAACCGATGTGGGAAGCATTCCTACACAAATGAAAAATCAGTGGAGACGGCACTACATTCGTTAGTCGCCCACCACTGAGAAAGCGCTTCACAATAAGGAATATGCTCTTGGAATGTTTGTGGGAATATTTGGGGCACTCAACAACATTAACACAGACGCAAAATGGACCGCTTAGAAGCGACCAATACGCACACCGCTATCAATCGTTGCATACGGAATCTCGGACCATGACAATTATATCATGGTCAGGATCATGCTTAGTGTCAGTGTTGGTGTCAGTGTCAGTGTCAGTGTCAGTGTCAGTGTCAGTGTCAGTGTCAGTGTCAGTGTCAGTGTCAGTGTCAGTGTCAGTGTCAGTGTCAGTGTCAGTGTAAGTGTCAGTGTCAAAAGTGTCAGTGCCAAAAGTGTCAGTGACAGAAGTGTCAGTGTCAGTAGTGAAAGTGTCAGTGTCAGAAGTGTCAGTGCCAAAAGTGTCAGTGACAGAAGTGTCAGTGTCAGTAGTGAAAGTGTCAGTGTCAGAAGTGTCAGTGCCAAAAGTGTCAGTGACAGAAGTGTCAGTGTCAGTAGTGAAAGTGTCAGTATCAGAGTTAGTGCATAACATAATTTCATCTAATTTAAGATATAACCATTTTGTATTATATCAGAATTTTGGTTTTAATTTTATGATAATCGGAATACTATATCATAAAGCTGAAAAATGAACTTTCGCAAAAACTGGGAATGTACTCACACTTGCACACCACTTTAGGTAAGCCAAGTATTTATTCTATTATAACCTAAATTACAGGAAATAAAACCGAATCAATCCTCAACTACAACCCCCGTATTATTGTGTGAGGGGTTGAATGCGTGCTTTACGCATTACCATTACAACAAATTACAAATACTATTACAGGTACCATTAAAAGCAAATTAAATACGTACTTCAAATAAGTCAACCGGAACTTCATTTTTTAGCAAATATTTTTGAACACTTGCAACAGCATCTTTTGAGTATTCCTATAAATTAATGTGTATTAGCTAATTAGGAATATAAAAATTATTTAATTAACTATACTTACATATGTGTGTGATAGCATTTCTTCCATTATAAAATTATCATAAATTTCCCGTGCTAACTTTTTACGCTCGTCATAACATTCTGTTTTTTCAAATGTTTTGATCTAAACAGTAATGCCAATCAGAAATGATACAGAAATATTTATATGAATAAGATTTTACCTGTTCATAAAATTTTAATTGCTGAATAGGTTCATCCGAATCGTTCTCACAAAAATCTTTAAAAAGTAAGTAACCTAAAAGAAAAATTTTACTAAAATTCAATAAAATAACAAATACATACCCAAAACTTCATTAAAAATTTTGTGAAAATTTAATTCGTTTTCCTTTTCCAGATATTTATACATCACACTTCTGACACTAGAATAAAATAATGATAACTATTATTAAATTAACTGCATACACAAAATGAAAAAAAAATTTGACTAAAATTGGTATACAAGTATTTTAAATATTAAAGCCTATTTTATCAAAGCGAGCTATACAAAAACTAAATATATTTCATAATGGAAAGGAAGCCTTAAACGGGTTGAATGAACTATAAATTATACAAATACACGAACAAAATAGGCGTTTGTTGTGTTATAATTATATTTTATATATTTGTCGGACATTATTTTAAAACATTAAGTCTCTCAGTGCATTTATATGGAAATAAATGAGGATGAAATAAAATGACAAAAGGTTGAGAGAAACGGGGTAGAAAGGGAGACCGAAATCCCTGCTGAGCGTGGGAGCAATCATTCGTAAAGGAGAATTAACGAAGAAGAGTAAGACAGTTGGAGTCAGTCCTCCATCGAGAACACACCAGCGTGAAGGAAGATATCGCTGCGCTGCAAACGAACAAAAAGGAAACAACAATGGGCGACGAAACCGACCCTAAATCTCCCACATCAGAAGTGAGCTCATTACCCCTGCAAGATAACTCGGAAAATAGCTGGCGCACGGTTTTAGAAACGCAAAATAAAGTGTTTGCTGAACTGTTGAAAGTTGCGCAGTCCACTCCGGTGCCTGGTACATGAGCAGTTTCCGCAGTGCTACCAACACTTGCCCCTGAAGCTGTTGACGCCGACGCAGGACCATAGTGCAACCCGGCTAACATGATCCAAAGTGAACATCCGCAAGTAGGGATGGTAATGACACTCAGCGAACCCCTTCTCGGAAGTGCATCGCGGTGGCTATCGGAAATTTCTTTTGGCACATACGTTGTAAGTTGATTCAATACTACAGCGTTTAGTTTTTACAATGAACATAGTGACACGAAAGGAGGCACAAACGCCGATAAGATGTAATAGATGATGCAATAGAGTGCCGCAAGGTAAAATCAGAAAAGAGAAACGAGACGAGACCAGGGTATAGCTACAGTAGATAAACGTAAATATGTTTCAAATGCGGCAACATAGCATACATCGCATTCGTGTGCACGAAGGACACAGCAACAGTGAATAGAAGCATCGACAAGAAAGTGGAGATGTGTGTGGTACAACATAAGGGGACTGCAATATAATTTGGTGAGCGGTTTCTATTTTTCTTTGATTCGGGTTCCAAATGGTCGTTGGTAAAGAAACAATCAGCAGGAAGCTAGACGACAAACCATGTCATAATTTGGAAGTTCTAAGAGGAATAGGCGACAATGTTGTCAAAAGCAATATGCGAATTCTGTTCACCGTACACATTACTGAATTTAAATTTAAATTATTATTGCACGTAGTATATCAAAAATTCACTTAAATATCAAGACCCATTTTATAACTTGTACCGAGCGGACAAACCGCACAAAATAAAAATAAAAAATAAATCAGATTGCAAAAAATGTAACTTGAAACAAAACCAACAACTATCCCTCTCAAACGCTAAGATTACAAGTGAAAGTGCAAAACGAACAAGAAAATCTACCAACGGTACTAGACAAAGTCGTAGTGATTTCTGTTTCAAATTCGGCCACCTCAATAAGTTCTGCAAAAACAACAAAAAATGCTAAAACTGCGTATCAGAACAGCACCTAGACCACACTACCAACATAAAATGCTCAAGACCCCAGAAATGCACAAATTGCAACGAAGAATACCAACAAGCAAGTCCACACAACTCCACCGGTAAGGAAGGTATTTCTCAAGCAACAACAAAACAGCAGAGCGCGCTCCTTAGACAAAACAATGCACTCATTCTCATCAATCGTCGAGACTCAAAATCCCCAACAAGTTAGAACCTCAGCAGGTCCTCATCACCTTAAAGAATCCGTACCCAACAACTTTATAGTAACTGCATCCAGACCACCACTTACATCTTACGCCGACCTCCACCATAGCTCTAATAACAACACAATCATTAACAACTCACCTCCCACAACCACAAAATCACCAAACCACTACCACTAAACAGACCTAATCGTAACATTGACTCGATGAAAAAAAATGCTAAAAATCCGAAGGCAAACATCACTAAAAACACGTCTGACACATCAAGCGAGTCATGGGAAATGCACACTTACTAACAAAACAGAAGTCTTATAACTATTCTTAATTATATTAAAAATATTGCAATGGAATATTAACGAATAACTACCCAGAATTACAAATCCTTATTAGCAATTTTTAACCACCCCCAAATCATAGCTCTTCAAGAAACAAATCTTAACAATATTATTTCCCTACCAATCCCCACAAACTTCTCCCAATACTGCAGTGACAGCACCAATGCAATCGGTGGAGCAGCGCTCTTGATCCATAATACCATCTCCCACATCCAAAAAACCCTTAGCGGAGGCTTTAAAGCCAAATTTGACCTCATATCCACGTACATTTCTCAATTCAAACAATTCAATCTAAAAACTTGGAAAATGGTTTAACCCCGTCTCCCTCCTCTACTATTGTACTTGGAGATTTCAACAACTGGCACCCATAAAGCTGCCTTGAAGCCCACTCTAGAGGCAACACAATAGCCAAATTCATTTACAAAACCAATTACATAATTTTAAACGACAAGCCCCCTACACACTATATGACGCACATCACATTTACTCATCTCGATCTCTCTCTTGCCACAGCCACCATTTCCCCAGAGATCTCTTGGGTAGTCCTTGAAGATCTCCACGGATGTGACCATTTCCCTATTCTTATCTCAATATTCTCAAGCCTTTCTTCCCCAACACTCATATCCAAACCATCATTCAATCTCAAAATTGCCAACTGGGACCTCTTTAGAAATCTCATCTCCAAACAATCCTCACGCACACAACCCATTACTAACTTAAACAAAGAAGCAGCCACCATAAAAAAAAAACCTGATCCAATCAGCGCACCTATCCATACTACAGAACACCACCTCTTCCCTTCCTCATACGGTTCCGTATGTTTTCCTAAAAAAAAAACTAAAAACTTCAAACGGACAAACCTCGAAAACAACATCAACCCAGAACCCGTATTCGGGTATAAAAAAGCTAATGCCATGTATATAAGTTCCATTAGGGACGCCAACAAAAAATCCATCTAAACTCCGACCCAGCAAAAATGTGGGCAAACATTTAAAGGCTCTGTGGTATGTACCCCACAAAGCTTATTCATAGCATACATAATCAAAAAGAATAGACCTAACAGAAAAAGGCAACACACTGGCAGAACTATGTTCAAATGAGGCAAAGGACTCTAACTTCTCTGAATTCCGCTCAATCGAAATTCTCCTAGTGAAAAGACTATGGTGTTTTTTTTAACTAACAAACTCTTACACAGCAATCAATTTGGCTTCAAAAGAGGCAAATCTGTTCAAGAAGTAGACTTACGTAGACCACCTCGCAACCAGATCCTTGTTTCTAAGGAAACATCTATCAATACTATTTATTCACTTCCGTCATCCACCAACTAGTCGAATGGAATGAATTAAATATATCCGCAACTTCATGTCTCATGTCCCTCGCCTACAGCTATCTATCCTTTCGATAACGGTATCCTACAAGGATCCCCTATATCAGTCATCCTTTTAATTTCCCAAAACTCCCTAACCAACATAATTTCCCTCCCAAGACATTAAATTCACAGCCTACGCAGACGACTTCCACCTTATAATAGAACACAACCGCAAAAAAAAACCCACAAATCAACCTTTCAACCCTATTCCAACAAATCGGAGAATGGTGCACCTGCTCAGTTTCGTCCCTCTGTCTTAAGAAATGCCAACACCTACAGATATGGCACAAGAGAAACTGTACATCAAACATAATTGAAAGCTCCATCAATATTCATGCCACCGACTCGACAAAAATCATGTTAATAAACAATCTATATAACTCGAACTCCAAAATCAAAAAACTGAAAACATCTCTCTCCCGCAACATTAAGAAACACTTCACTTACAGCACAAGATAAAACAACTGCAACACAACTTTCCTCATTCCAATTATTAACTCATTTCTAAAAAACACTACTACCTACCCATCTACGGGAAAGCCTCAACCTCAATGCTAAATCGAATCAATTCCTGCCAAAACTTCGCAATAAAAGCAGCCATTGGGTCATTCAGTACAACCCCAAATAACAACCTATTAATTAAATAAAAAAGTAAACACAATAGAAAATAGATGCAAAATCCTTACAGGAAAACTTGTAACTAAACTCCCTAACTCCCTCCACTCTCACGACTCCCCAGTAAGCAAACTATCCAAACTCTCAAAAAGAAAATATAGATACCCCAGCACAATAGACAGAGTCATTGACTCCTCCTAAACCTTATCCCTCCCACACTACCAGGCTAAAAACATCCATCCAAAAAATACAACCTAGAAATAATCCTTAAAGCCACAAACACATCCCTAACCCATTACAACACAAACACTACTACCCACATAACCTTCCAGCAACTCTTCCACTCCATTAAAAACTCCCTTCATAACCACATACATAGATGGGTCTATGGCCAACCCACAATTACAGTGTAACTAGTGAAAATCACACAACACAAACACGAACATTATGCCCACAAACTGAAAAGACTGACACTTAAAATTTAGTCAATAAGTTAATTATTTAAATATGTAAATATATAAAAAATGTAAATATCCTTAAAATCCAGTTGAGTGGTAAGTCACAGCAGTTAATGCTCTGAAATATTAAGTTAGCTTTTAGTTTTTAACCAACTATTAGCTTTATACAAATAAATAAAATAAAATATTTAAATATGACATGATAAATAAAAAAGATATGTTTCAACTTGGTTTTAGAGCAAATTTAGAATTCACAGATTTGAAATGTATAGAACTTAATGAAACTCTTGTTTATTAAAAATACTTTCTCTAATGCAACGCAAGGGACCCATTTTTGTTCTATATTGTTTTCATTTTTTATAATTGACCTGCCCTAAATTCTGACTAGCTCCAGTGTACTCATGTACTCTGACGACGTCAAGCTTTGCGTACAATATAAGGACGTCACGTGTTAGTCGGATTTAGAACCAGATCTTAGTAATTTCCAAACATGGTGCCGCGTAAACATATTAAACTTAAACGACTGTGAGTGCAAGCTAATGACGTTTTCTCGAGTATTGTTAATGATAAGACAAAGCTGAAGATATATTGGTTAAATATTCTATGATCTTTAGTATCCCTAGTAGGCGTGTAACTACGACTGTATCGCAATAGCGAAACCGAAAAAAAAATTAGTAAGGGATAAAATTTGGCAATGTTAGAAACAAATGTAATAAGACCTAGTAGTTCTCCTTTTGCTTGCCCAATGTTACTAATCAAAAAGATGGTGGTGAAAGGCTGTGTATTGATTATCAAGAACTGAACGCAAATACAGTGTCACATAGGTATCCCTTGCCATTAATCTCAGACTAATTTAATTGAAAGAACTTCATTTCTGACCCCGGAGGGTATATATAAATTTTTATCAATGTCGTTTGGATTAAAGTACGCATCATCTGTTTTCCAACGTGCCGTAATACGAGCCCGGAAAATTAGTAAATACCTATGCAGTAGTATAGAAAAATGTCAATTTCTACGCACGGAGATAGAAAATTTGGGATTTGTCGTAAAGGAGAATGAACTGAAGCCCAACTTTTGGCAAACGAAGTCGAATATTAGAGCAATGCGGAATCAAAATATCATTCATATGAGCTCGAAACATTGTCGGTGTTTAATGCAATCAAACACTTCCTCCATTATTTAAGTGGAAGAAAGTTAACCGTGTACACAGATTGTAATTCTATCAGGGGGACTCGAGAGAAAGCGGTATTGACCCCGCGGGGTGCATCGATGGTAGTCATTCATGCAACTCTTCGAATTCCAGGTTGAATATCGAAATGGGATCCAAGCAAACTTAAATAAGTGTGAGTTGAACTGGCTTGTATCCGAACATACGCACGATGAAAATATATCGAGAACCATAAGCGTCTTAAAAAGTAACGAAATGCAGAAAGACTTAGCAAGGAAGTATGAGATAAAAAAAAGTTTGTTGCATCGTATACTTTAAAGAAATGGAAAAACGCGATGTTTCCCGGTTGTTCTGTTATTAGCCACATTAATGAGACTATAATGCATTTAGGGTGGCAAAAGACTTTAGATAAGGTCAGACGAAGAATGTCAGAAAGTTTGTAGAATATTATGTGACATGTAAATTGTTAAAATCAGCGTCAGGCAAATCACATTTAGAACTACACACCACATCCAAAGTCCAGATACCATAGCAAACTATTTATATCGATATCGAAATTGAGACACTGTAAACTGCATACCGTCAGTAAAGTCCGCTATGTATTTGGCGTTCCAAGCAGGATTATAGCGGATCAGGGAAGATGCCTCAGGAGTAGGGAATTTCAAAAGTTATGTTCCACAATCAAAATTGATTTGCATTTGATAGCCACGGGTGCTAAGAGGGCAGGTAGAATGGGTGATGAGTCTACTAAAGGGCATATTAACGGCGGTGGAGACTAGCGAGCGTTCGTGAAAGGAGACCGGAATACAATTAGCCATAGAATGCACCACCAATGGGGCGACTTTTTGATAGCGAAATAGGCGAGGCCCATGAAAATTATGACCATCAATGAATGCGAGTTGATCTGGAGAAAGCCTGACTTGTTAAAAATAAGATTGGCTATTATGTGCTATTAAAAAGCGAATAACGGCACAAAACGAAATTAGATCCTAAATTTTAAAATTAATTTATTGTTGTTGAACTGCTAGATGGTGATCGATATTTGTTGCGATAATTTACTACTAGACGAATGCATAAATACCCATATAATAGTTTACGCAATCTACCTGATGAGCGAGAGACTTTTGCGTTGACAAGAGCTTGATGAGGGCAAAAGAGGTGAAAAGGTGCGGCAAAAGTCCTATACTGTAGTATAAATGAATTGGTATCCAAATGGTCAAGTTTATGTAGAAGAGAGAGTTGTACTCTAAGGTGCATGTGAGCAGCCTTCTGAACTGATATTTGGCGACCTATGAACTGGTAACCAGACGATTGAGCTTGAGCAGAAGAGAGCGTGTACTCTAAATGTTATGTTAAAGGATATCCTGCTGGGGAGAGATTATGCCGCCAATCTAACATTTGATGAAAATAGGAGTGTAATCAAATTTGTTTCGCATAGTTAAGCTATTTATGTCTTTTGCTATTGCTTTACTGGTACATAAAGTCGTCGCGAATGATAAACACTTTTGGAAATGTACTAGGGTACGGCTAATGCAAGAGACAGATCCCATGATTCCCACACCTTAACATTCTATGACTCCCAATCCTTACCGTGACCCGGGGAAGTTTTATTCCATTTAATACTCGCAAAGTATGAGATGTTGGGAAAATCTGAACCGCGAGTAAAGCTCGTTTCTAGAGTACGATACGAGAAAGAGCTCCCGGAACCGTTCCAGCAGCCTAAGCGAATCGCAATCAGGAGCGCTCAGACGAGAGAAAAGGACGTCGTTCCGGAACCGACATAGTTCTGGTGGAAGAGCTCAACGACGTCGGGGGTCTGCTGATAAAGAAGGAGGTTGAGACAAAGCTGGCAGAGATATTAAGCATTTGGTTTGACACCCTGAGAAATTGTTAGAGAATAGCGAGTAATCAGGTACAAAATCAACGGAGTTCTCGAGGATGAATCTCAGATATAAACAAGAATTTTTTCGCGACTTGGTCATTGATGATAAAGTCGTGCAGATAAACCGAAAGCGGCCTATCCAATCTTACAGTCCTTTACGAGAGAAGCACACCGACATCAGGGACGCACATATCTCTGGCGTGACCCTTAAAGAGTACGCAACCATATACACCAATTCGGCAAGCCGAGAGCTGATATAAAACAATCTTTTTCAGATCAAGGATACATACCCTTTCAAATTTCTATGCCGATATGCAAGTCGGTAATAGAGGTGCAAAAACATCGATGAAAACGAAATTTCTAAATCATCGATGTTTTTTATCGACCATCGATTTTTTTATTTGATTTTTATCAATTAATTATACGTTCAAGAGTCTTTAAACAATATGGCGCCCGCCAAATAGGTCGATAAAAAATATTTGTGTGTCTGCCACTTCCTGCAAGTTTGAAAGATCCTTCAGCAAAGCTAGGTAAATTTGTATCTGACCGCAGGACGCACCTTAACCAGGACATAGTTGTTAAACTAATGTTTATTAATAAAAAGTACAATTTTTTGATAATTTAAGACTTTTATAAGAAATGATCTAAGTAATCAGTTATCTAATTTTTTACGAAGCCAAGTGAATAAATATTTTGTTTTTTTTTTTTATTTTAGATCGGCTTAACTGTTGGTGCTGATCATGAAACGTCGATCGGAAACGTCTTCTTCACTGTGTTGCAATCTTCTGACTAAAATGATAATACCCTGCAAGGGTATAAAAAATAGATTTAGAAACATGCTCTATACGAAATGGGGGCTACCCCCCACTTTGATCGAAATTTTCTAAAAATTGGTAAATTGGAAATTGTAATATTTCAAATGAATACAAAGTCAAAAATGGCCACAAGTAACGAAAAAGGACACTCAGCTGTGTAACCTTTCGAAAGCTGCATCGAGACCAATACATTTTTTTTCTACATTATTTTTGAATTGCTTGATATTTCAATACATTTTATATATACCTTCCACGACACTTGAATAGGATGTCTTGTATACTCTCTTTATAAGTACTCTTAATATTAGACGCACGAAAGGAAGAGGAAATAACTTTGCATATTATGGTTCTCCAATGATTGACAATATCTCTGTATCAATTTTACAGTTATAAATTAAGTTGTTAACTGTTTATTTTTACTTTATGTTCAAATGATCTCAAAACAAATCCGACCTGATAAATAAATAAATATATATATATATATTATTTTTTACTATAATGGATGTTGATGCACTACGGTCAGTACAATCAAGGGCCCCTTATGAAACCAGGTACGTTGGGTTAAGTGTTAGCAGGCGCAATAGGAAATATAGAAAGTACGAGGAAATTAACTACTGGCGTGCTACCAGATTGCTTTTATGCATGGGTACTAAGTGGGCTAGAATTAAAGTATTCTAGTTTTGGAAGACTATCTACGTTAGAAATTAAAGGGTACAAATCATTATAATTTGCAAACAATACTCTACAAGGTTCATGAAATTGAAAGGAGGTTATACAGTGGTGCAACACTAAATGTATATAGGATCTAGTATTTCTACTTGGCACATGGAAATTGAGCTGACTCAACAAGTCAGCACTTTCTACGTCACCATGAATGAGGTTATAGATAAAGATAATGCCAAGCATAGTTCTATGGTTGGCTAAGGTTGGTAAGTTAAATAGGAGGAGTCTATTAGAGTAAGAAGGTAAGCTTTGGTTTGCATCCCAATTTAAACCGCGTAGAGCGAAAAGTAAAGAGTTCTTTTTAACCGATTCGATGCGTTTACTATGGACGCTGTACTGAGGGCTCCAAACGCAGCATCCTTATTCCAAGATAGGACGAACTAAAGAAATATATAAGGATTTAAAAACATAGGGGTCATTGAATTTCTTCGACCACCTTTTAATAAATCCAAGCACACCGCTGGATCTATTCACCATGGACGAAATATGATCGATAAAGTGAAGTTTAGGGTCCAAGCGGACGCCCAAATCATCAACTGAATTAATTCTTTCCAAGGAGCAGCAGTTCAGCGTATAAGTTTCCAGCTTGAAAATAACACGGGAGAATGTCATTAGCTTGCATTTAGCGCCGTTTAAGTTTAATAAATTTACGTGGCACCATGTTTGAAAATTATTAAGATCTGTTTGTAACTCCAACCTCGGCATACATAAGCACTCTGGAGTTAGTCAAGACTTCGGGCAGGCCATTTATAAATAATGTAATCAATAAGGGATAAATGCCTCCCTTGCGGGACGCCAGAAAGAACCCTTAAAACATGAGATAAGTTATTCCTGAAGTAGTAGAAATTAAGTTCGATTTGGGGATGACGTAGGAATAAGTCTAATTTAAAATCGAAGAGTTAAGTTGTATGAAAAAAGTGCGAAAATAAATCGGCTATTGCCTGAACATTATTTGCGATAGTATTTTTAGGCTTAGTGTTAACAAAATTATAAATAGTTTTTATAACACTGCACGTTCAGCACGGTAGTTTGACCGAGCTGATAAATAAAAAAAAAACATAATTTATGATTTGACGCACAGATGCTATTCATCTATGTGAAATTCGGCTTGTGTATTTTGCTACCCGATTTAAGAATAGCAGAGCTATACAAAGAACCAAAAAATGTGCGAGAATGTCTCGCAGAAAAGCAACAAAGCAAATTTTCTAATGTGCTTCTTTTCATTGCATATTTTTGTGGGTTCTGTGATAAAGGTGTTCCGTTAAAGCCTCTTGGAAGTCTTTTAAAATATATGAAAAAATCTTTTTGTAGAGTGATAGAGGTCTTTTGGAACAGCCGCTTTAAGGAGTTTTTTCACCTTTTTTAATTTTGACCTTTGAATGTTTGTTTGTGCTTTTTTTTTATTTTATGTTTCACGATTTCCAAATTCTCATATCGAAGTTTCAATTTTTTGTGGCTTGGAATAAATGAAATTTTGCCTCACCGTAACTATGGCTTTGTATTGCCTTAGTGTTTTAATATATATACAGAAAAAAATAAACATAAAAATCTTTTACAGAAAAATTAAAGGTGATTAAATGAATTGATAGAAGTTTGGTCCTTTTTGTCTGCATTCTCTGCGTTGCATATGTCTGTATGCAAGTAATCTTACATTAATTTCCTAGTCTTTGAAACTACTTTACCGTACCAGCAATAGACCAAGAGATTTTTCAGCGCGCTACAATTCAAGAATGATCTCTGATATTTACATAAATATGTACATACATAGGTATGTATGTACATACATATGTACCTCGGGAGGTATCAACCATTCCCATGTACATACATCTGTGTGTAGGTCATTGTGTAGTAGAATTTACATATGCAAGTGCATATGTATTTCGTTATTTGTTTTGTGGGCAATCGAACATGAAAATGTTAATGGTGGAATAACTTTTGTACCCAATATACCTACACATAGCGCCGTGTGATTTTAAACAAAAATTATCTTTTAACTATCCTAGGAGAACAAATAAAAACAATTACTACAATAAGATGCCCCCCAACGGAAAAGAAAATAGCTTTGAACCCCTCGAAGTATACACCATATCTACATATGTAAATACATATGTATGTATATTGCCGTATTATTGGAGAACGCACTTATGTACATAGATACATACGGATGAATGAATTTAGCAATTAGTTTTCATATAAAAGGCCCATATGCATACGTTAGGTTATATTCAAGAGCTAGGTATGTACGAATGTATTTGCATTGCATGTATAGAAGCGTATAACATTTTTATTTATAACATATAACAATTGAAAAATAAAATATATATTCAAAAATTTAACAAGTGCATGCTTACATTAATAGCTAAATTATAAGTAAAAAAAACGTTTAAATTTCAGAATTATATACATTTGTACATATAAATTCGTACATATGTATACATATACATATATAATTTTCAAAATTAATTAAAAATTGGGTGATAGTACATAAAAAGGTTTATAAATAAATATAAATACTTAAAATAAATACGTAAAAATGTAACACAGTATAAACAGACATTCTTGTTATCCATATATATTTTAATGTATACTTTCAAAAAATACACACATCGGATGTACGTATGTATGTATACATGAAGGAATGCATACAATGCAAAAATTTTTACACAAGTAAACAAACGCCGTTATATGTTGTATACCTGGGATCTGGTAAAGTTAATTTCTTGCTGGCTCTTGCCGCAGGAGTGCATTTCGACTTTTCCATTGCCATCAGGTAGCTGACATCAGCTAAAACGGCTTCTAAATCCGCCATAGCCCTTAAAATATGGTTGAATTTTGGTTTTATTTCATAGATTTTACATTTAGATATATTAAACTTTATATTGTTTTTATCCACGAGTCTAAGAGATTAATAAATTTAATAGAATTTATGTGTGTATTATTTTTGTAAATAAATAAATCGTATCTATATTTCTTTATAAACACTTTCTGATATGATTACACACAATCTTAAATATATCGATATTTTACCGATAGATTGAGAAAAGAATTTTATACAATAGTGCCGCGGGAAACGTCACGGTGGAACGGCTTTGATATTTAAATAAAGTTTCGTCTGTTTTGTTTCCGTCGAAAAGAAAACTGTACGTTTATTGTAACGACATAAAAAATATAAAATAAAATAGAATGGTGAGTGCAACAACACCATTTTATGTAGTTGGGAACACACGATTCTAAACAATGAATTTTGCAGAATACCAGCAACAACCGGTTCCGGTTCATGAAAGAACATGTGGCACCAGTTGCCATACTTTTGTACTGCATCGGCGTACCCATCGGGTCAGTCCCGGATAAAGCTGGCAATCGAAATTTGTATTCTTTTTCGCACGCCGCTCGAGAAATACTGAGGATGTGCCGTCAGGAATCTCCTAACGCCTTCAAACATTCTAATAGTTTTGGTTTCGTGTCTCCTGCGCTGACGAACAGCCGTTTTAAGCTATTTACCTCTCGCTCTTTCTCACTTTCCAAAGAAGCTGAATAAAACGAGCTCCATTATCAAACTATCGGCCTCAGGCCAGAGGTCTTCCCTTTGGTTTTGACGGGAACGAGAGATGTGAGAAGGGGTAAAAAATAACGCCTAGTACAATCATCAACTAAATAGTTAGTTAACGGCAAAATTCCATATAAAGCTAGGTACTAACATAAGATAAATCCGCTTGATGAATGTAGGTAGCGAAATCGCTATCTATTTCGCTCGGTAACCAAATAAATTGAAGAAAAGGGGCGTAATTGGTCACACTGACAGCTGAAGCCATACGAATACTATGTTTTCCTTTTAATTTTTCATGTTGGATTTAAAAATATATAAGATTAATTATTTAGCTCATTTAAATATATTTTATTTATTATTATTTGATATACATATTTCGACAGCAACATTTATCTTAGGATCGAACTTGCGTAAGCGAAAGCTAAGAATGTTTTTCATCTTTTTCTTTTCGCTACTTTTATTTTATCTGGAGTTTTGCCTCGTGTTTTAGTACTAGATAGAGATAGAACTTTCTGATCTTCCGCATGCTTGCATACTTAGATAAACAAAGTTTTGCAACAAAACAATAAATAATCAGATACGATTTTATAGGCAAAATAAATTTATTGTATATATTTGAATGGCAAGATGGAGAGAAATTAAAAATAAATTAAAATATCGCTCGCATGGAGAGCCTGCTAAAAAAGTTTTAAATTAATAAATGCCGTAATCAAAAGGCCCATTATATTAGATTTAACTGACAAGAATCATTTTAATTATGAAAATATTTATTTGTTTATAAACGAATCCACTAGTATTACTGTTTTATAATTTTATTGGTTAAGTTTCAATACTCGATTTGATTATGACGACCGCGATGCGTTTGATTGCATTGAGAGCAAAAATGTGAATAGAAAAAGCTTGCACATCATGCGATAAGTTTAGTCTAAGATGTAAACAAGTTACAGTTATAATTTAGAAGTTATGGAAAAGTACTAGATAAGCTCTATAGCAAGTGCAGAGTCGGGAAGCTCGAATTGATTCCGCTGATAAGCGGCGGACAAAGCCAGTAAACAAAAACAAATATACAGGGTGTCTCGTTCCCAAACATACCGGCCCCCCTGAACGATCGTTCAGCACAGAGGCAGGACAGCAATCTTGGAAATTGGGCGTTTCAATGATCCGTGCGCAGTTTTAACCGTTACGACCCGGACCTTGTCATCCAATCCTGGGTGCACCTCCGTGATACGTCCAAGGATCCATTTAGAGGGTGGTAGATTAGGTTCCTTGAGGACTACCAGTGTGTCGATCTTTAAATTCTCTGTTTCTAGATGCCATTTTGTACGTTCGTGAAGCGATGTCAGGTATTCCATATGCCAGCGTTTCCAAAAACCTTGGACCATGGCTTGTAGCTGATTCCACCTTTCCAATCGATTAATTTGCGTATCTAGACGGCAAGGTTCAGGTAGCGCTGTGTATGAAGCTCCAGTCAAAAAATGAGCCGGCGTCAGCGGATCCAACGAAGTATCCCCATTGGGACACAGTGGGCGAGAATTCAGAATGGCTTCAATTTGAGTCAGTACAGTTGATAGTTCCTCGAAGGTTAGGGCCTTTGATCCAAGAATCCGTCGCATATGAAGTTTGATGGAGCGGACTCCGGCTTCCCACATCCCTCCGAAATGGGGAGCAGAAGGAGGTATGAAGTGCCAAGAAATGCCTTCATTGGCGAAAAATCCAGCTAATTCTCCATCCTTTGCTTGCTCGATGGCCAGGCGTCTCATGTCGTCTAGGGTCTGCCTGCCGCCATGAAATGTGGTTCCGTTGTCCGAATAAAGGTCAGTGGGCCTCGCTCTGCGGGCGATGAATCGTTGAAAGGCGGCGATGAAGGCCTTTGTTGTCAGATCACTGACAAGCTCGATGTTGAGTGCCTTTGTAGTGAGGCACACAAAAATAGCGAACCATGGCTTTCCGATCCGTGGAGTTCGTCCCTTAGATTCCTTGATTGCGATCGGCCCAGCATAGTCTAGCCCTGTATGTTGGAAACAGTGACTAGCTTGCACTCTAGGTATTGGTAGTTCTCCCATGATCTGTTGACTGGTGCCTTTGCGTTGTAGGAAGCAGCGCTTACAAAGGAAAACAGCTCTTCTGACGAGATGTCGAGCACCCAGAATCCAGTACTGCTGACGAAGATTCGTAAACGTTGCATCAACTCCCGTGTGCAGATTGGAGATATGAAAATGTCGAACAAGTAGTCCAGCTAGTGGTGTCTCCTTTGGTATTAGGATTGGGTGTTTAGCATTGTAGTTTAATGTAGACTGCTCGATTCTTCCACCGACTCGCATTATCCCATTTTCATCTAAAAATGGGGAGAACCGGAGTAAATGCGATTTAGCATTAAGCTGGCGTCTATTCTCGAGCTGCGCATATTCTTTGCCAAAGAATTTCTGTTGCACATGTCGAATGAGACGTAGTCGTGCTTCCAGCAGCTCTTTGGACGTAAGGAATGGTGAAGAATTCCTATGATGAGATCGAAGAGTTAGAATAAAGCGATAACAATAACTAGATACCCTTATTAGACGCGTCCAGGTAGAGAATTTGTGGATAAGTAACTCGTTTAAACTTTCATCAAGAAAGTTATGCAGAGTCGTAGGTTTTATAGCTCGTTTTTCGGCGTTGACATCGAAATTTGAAGATACGCTGAACTTGCTTGTGGAAGGTGGCCAATCCGAAGTCGGTGCGGCCAACCAAGACGGACCTTTCCACCACAGCCGGTGCTCCAAAAGCTTTGACGGATGAAGTCCTCGAGAGGCACAATCAGCTGGATTGTCTTCAGTCCGGACATGATTCCAGCAGTTACGGGGAAAGTCGTTCAGGATCTCCGCTGTCCGGTTGCAGACGTATGTGTGTTACAATGTCGTGGTGGAGCTGATAGCCAATGTAGCACAATTTCAGAATCAGTCCAGCAGCTAGTGCTGAAAATAGGAATTGTTAGTGATGTTTTGACAACAGTAAGCAATCGGGAAAGAAGTAGTGCCGCATTCAGTTCCAAACGTGGTACCGAGACTGGCTTGATCGGGGCCTCCCGTGTTTTGGCGGCAACGAGGGATATTTGAAAACTGCCTCCAACTGCAACCCGCGTGTAGACAACCGCACCGTAGGCGTGCGTGGATGCATCTGCGAATCCGTGTAGTTCTACGTCTCGGAATGGTGAAGCTAAATATCGTGGTACTTGACACTGCGTAAGCGATGGCAGATCCTCCACCAAGGCTTTCCAGCGCGAGCGTAAGGTTGCAGGAATTGGCTCATCCCAGTGCAGTACACTTGTCCAGCTTTCTTGAAATATAAGCTTGAGTAAAACTGTGACCGGCGCTATAAGTCCAAGCGGATCATAGATTCTCGATAGTTGCGACAAGAGTTCTCGTTTTGTAGGTGAAATAGTCGTATCGCATTTCTTGAGATTGAGATACATGACGTCCTTTCCGGGATTCCATTGGATACCAAGAATTTTTACATGTGAGTCCGCAGCAGATTTGTTAAGGAGCTGGATAGGCTCAAAACACCTATCTTCTTCTGGCAATGATTTTAGAAGACGCCAACTATTGGAACTCCATTTCCGTAGTTTGAATTGCCCCTTTTCCAAAAGTCCAATTAGCTCGTTCTTTAGATTCATAAGTTCCTCGAATGAGTTGCATCCCGTGGGAATATCATCCACATAGGCATCGTGTTGGAGTGCATGGGCAGCTGCAGGGAACTCTTGGCGGTGATCGTCAGCTAATTGTTTCAGAACTCAAACGGCCAGAAATGGGGACGGTGCCAATCCATAAGTTACCGTCAAAAGGCGAAAATGACGTAGCGGCTCATTCTCATTCTTTCGCCAAACAATGCGCTGAAAATTGGTGTGCGGCTTATATACGTGAATCCCTCGGAACATCTTTTCGATATCTGCACATAGAACATATTGGTGCTGACGGAAACGTAAGCAAACGCCAAGGAGATCGCGTTGAATTGGAGGACCAACATACAGCCGATCATTAAGTGATAGTCCACGGCTGTCCTTTCCCGATCCATCGAAAACTACACGACATTTGGTAGTCAAACTGTCAAGTTTGATAACAGCGTTGTGCGGTAGGTAGAAGCAACCGTCCGGGGACTCGTCCACTTGAGCTGATGTTATTTGTTCCATATGTCCACGTTTTAAATAGTCGTCTAAGAACGCTTCGTACTGCTGCTTCAATTCCGGAGACCGACGAAATTTGCGTTCTAGCGAGAAGAAGCGATTAATAGCATGCGGCAAAGTTGAGCCAATAGGCTGTGCCTCCTCCTTGAAGGGGTACTGAACGATATAAGCCCCGCTCTCAGAACGCATATGTGTAGCAGCAAAATGTCGCTCGGTGGGATCGTTGGCGTCCAGGAGAGCCTGGCTTGGCTGTATACTGTCCATTTCCATGAATGAGCGAACCATTGTATCTAAGTCCGCGTGGTGTGTCACGGCAGAAGTCAGGCGATCATCGCATGCATTGTAAGAGCCTGCAATAATCCAACCAAAGACAGTATTCAGAGCAATAGGAAAGTCGTTACCAAAATATTTGCGTTCTCCAGTATAAAGAGACCACAGCTGATCTGATCCAACGATGACATCGATGGATCCTGGCGTGCAGAAGGTTGGGTCTGCCAAAGGAAGCTTGCAAATGTGCTTCCACGTAGAAGATGAGGTGTCAATAGCTTGGGCTGGAAGTGATGACGTCAACGAGCTGAGAATGAATGAGACCAATTCGATAGTTTGGTCCGAATGGCGAGAGCGCAACTTGATATGTGCGCGTCCTCGGGTAACGCCCGCGCTGTTGGCGGCGAGACCGAGAACAGAAATCCTTGCGTGCGTTCGACGCACGCCTATTCGCTGAACGAATGATTCCGAAGCCAAGGTAATTGTAGATCCAGTGTCCAGGAGCATCCTGCAAGTTGTAGTGTTTCCCCAAGCGTCGACGACGTCTGCGAGGATGGTTGGCAATAGAGTGTGCGAAGAGTGTGCAGGAATATTCTCCAGAGTATGATGAGTGAAATTGGTTTCCATGGGAGGTTCATTCGCTGAATGATGACTTCGAACAGGCGGTTGATTATGGCCAATTGTAGATTCCTGCTGTGATGTTCGCTCATGGCTGTCCACATTGGCTGGCGCAACGTAGTTACCATTTTGACTTGGCTGTGACGAGCCATGAACCAAAGTATGATGCTTGCGGCGGCAGATCCGACAAGTATGCTTTGAGGTACAGTTTCCCACCATGTGAGTGGGGCTGAGGCAATTGAAACAGAGCTTCTTCGACTTGAGGAACTCCCGGCGAGATGCAATGTCGAGGGCGATGAATTGAGGACATTTAAACATTTGATGATTCTGCTGGCACGATGTACATTTAGGTTCGTCTCGTCTTGAATGCATATCTGCGTGATGCGTTGTAGCTGCGCGTCGAGCTTGGGTTGGTTGAACTAAGTGAAAAGCCTCCAAGGTGTCGCAGCGTGCGGTGAGAAATTTCAAAAATTGAGTAATCGTCACACCTTTCTTCTCAGAGTTTGGGCACTGAGCCCAAGCTTGGCGGGACTCCGAATCCAACTTTGACAATAATATGAAGATTAGCCAGGGATCCCGTTCCTCGCAGTTAAGAGCGCGTAAGCCACGAATAACTTCATCTGCACCATCGGCAAGTTTACGCACTGTACTGATGTTAGAGGTTGTAGCACTGGAGAGCGTCATAAAACTGTTTAGAAATGATCGGATAATTAGCGATTGTTTGTTATATCGCTGTTCCAGGCGATCCCATGCTTCACGGTAGTTTTCATTAGTAACCGCAATATGTTTAACTAATGTCAGCGCGTCTCCGGAAAGGTACGATTTTAAATAATGAAATCGTTGGCAATCCGTCAGGCTCGGATTGCAAGCGATTGATCCAGTAAACATATCCGAAAAATGTTTCCAGTCCTCATAGTTACCGGAAAATGTTGGGAGTTTGATTCGCTCGAACTGAAAATCCACCTGGCTTCGTTGAGACGCATCGGCTGCTTGGACAGTGGCCGAAATACTGGCTTGAGATGGGAGCTCACGTCGTAATTCCTCCAACGTGTTGCTCAAAATGGCGTGTGTAGCGTAGTGTTTTTCCTCATAGGCATCAAAATCGGCGTCGGGGTTTTCCCAATCTGGTTCCGACTGAAACGCATACAACTCCTCCGAGAGCCGCACAAACCGCATATAATTGTCTTGCAGTTGCGCCAGGCGAACCTCTATAGTTTCCACTGAATGAATGTCATCAACAAATTTGACTGCGTTGTTATGTGCCCGAGTAATTTGGCTTTTGCAGAAGCCCCGTTGTTGAATCACACTCCGCATCGTGATCGAGATAAGAAATGTCCAGATCGACGTTACAAAAAAACAATAATCAAATCAAATATCCAGAAAATTAACGCTTTACTGGCGGATCCGGCTCGAAGGACCAGTTTTTTAATGTTTATAAACGAGTCCACTAGTGTTACTGTTTTATAATTTTATTGGTTAAGTTTCAATACTCGATTTGATTATGACGACCGCGATGCGTTTGATTGCATCGCACATCATGCGATAAGTTTAGTCTAAGATGTAAACAAGTTACTGTTATAATTTAGAAGTTATGGAAAAGTACTAGATAAGCTCTATAGCAAGTGCAGAGTCGGGAAGCTCGAATTGATTCCGCTGATAAGCGGCGGACAAAGCCAGTAAACAAAAACAAATATACAGGGTGTCTCGTTCCCAAACACTATTATTGTGTGGTAACGGCAATGGCGCATCCGGTTATTAGCCTTCATCTCCAAAACGACAAATAACATGAATGGTATTATATTACTTACAATTTTTATACCCTTGCAGGATATTATAATTTCACTCAGAAGATTGCAACGCAGTAAAGGAGTCATATCCGACCATATAAAGTGTATATATTCTTGATCAGCAACAACAGCCGAGTCGATCTTTTAACGGCCTGAAGCTACAGTTTGAAAAACCCGCCAATGAACATCGATTAACTAGGGGAACTAAAAAGGACTATTGTTTGCGACAACAGATCTTGTGCTACCGCGCTGTGTTTCAGTTTAAGCTGGACCACCTTCATGACTGTGGGGTTTGAGTTGCTCTAGCGGGTGCCAGCAGCGGACAGCTGCGGCTGCCGTCCCGGTGGTTGGTGTAATTCAGTCTCGATACATCTGTAGCAGCTCGCCGTGACCAGTTCGTCTAGGTTGCGCACCATGAACACTGACTGCGGTAAAACCGCCCGAATAGACACCCTGTCCCCAGCACGATGCCGATGTCCTCCAATCTTTGTTGCATCTTGTTCCGGTAGTGCTGTCTCCAGCAGCAGGTTACCCTTGGTTGTCCTTCTTGTCTAGAAAGCCTTCGCGGGTCACAAGGCCCAGTATTTGGGTAAATGATGCCTCCGAAGACGGGCTTAAGAGTATGACATCTCTTTTCTTCCACTTGTGGCGGGCCGTTGGGTACTCCGCGCCGTGTCCGGCATTATTGAGGGGGCGAGAGATTGCCACTACTGGGAATGGTCCTTGCCTTTGTCCGCTGTGTCCAATTTTTCGGAACTTTAGTTTTGCCGTTGGTTACGTAGGTCGTCTTCATGGGCCTCTCACTTGACGTGGTGGATGTCTGGCTGGACTTTTTCGATGAAGTTCCAGGCTGTAGACACATCGGGGTCGGCTTGCAACCCTGGGCCGAGGTCTTGGAAATCGCGGGGGTGGTGCTCTCCATCTGCTGCTGAATTGCCAAATGAAGGACCTTGAGCTTGACAAGAGCGTCCTTCAACCCTTAAACGTTTCGCACTTTCTGGTCGTTAACCTTCATAAGAAGGTCGTCCAGAATCGAGCCAATCTTCACGGTAAGGGGAGTTGTAGACTTGGCCTTTTTGGTTGGGTGGGCTAGGCGAGTCCCTGGTGGTGGTGGTGCATGCATCTAACTCGCTCCCTACGGCCTTCGGAGCTAGTGTTATCAGGAGTGCAGGCGTTGGTGGGCCGCCTCCGGGTTGCGTTCGCTGGAGCCTTTAGCCTTTTTTTAAGGCCCTCAGCTCAATGCTACTCATGTCACTTGTAAGTTTTAATGGGGCGTCGGCCAAGTGGGCTGCTGACGCTGCCATGTTGGTTATGTGGGATTGGGCCCCCAGAACATGCGCCCTTTTTTAGGCGTTAGCCACGGGTGGATTTCCACTCTTTGTGTGGCTGCCACCTGGAGTAGTATTGATCTTACTCGACCCTTTTTGGGGTGGGTGTACAATGTTAGCATGTAGAGGTTCGCGTCCCGATCCTGACTCCTTCCCACTATTTCTGTTGCCGATCCGCATGCGAACGTCATAGCCGTTTGCTTTTGCCAGCGAGCACTAAGATTAACGCTAGCGTCCTGGCGTCCGATCGCCTCTGGGCGCAAGCTGCAAGTGCGAACTATACCGCGCTTTCCAACACTGTCTCTACAGCTGAACCGTCGATTAGCGTGACAAGCTAAAAGAAGTTTACTAAAAAATTGAAAGTGAGGAAAGGGCACCCCTAAAAGAGAAAGAGATGGCCACATTCCCCCCTGTCGCTAAAGGGTAGGCCAGCGTCCGTGGATCCAAGAGAAGCACCCGGTAAAACGCTACTGTACTGATCCACCCAAAAAAATTGTCTGCTTTGCCAAAACATGCAAAAAGGCCATTACTGCACGTGAACTTACTGTCGGCTGCTGGCTGTACGACAACATCTTGCACGCCAAGTGCATTGACGGACGGTGGATAATGTTAGAAAAAACATCGGCCTACGTTACTGCTGGGAAGCCTGTCGCGAGGTTGAGAAGGAAATGTTGTCCTTCAAGCGGCAAACCGAGGGCGGTTTTTAGGACATATAATCGAGTTTTCATAAATCTCATGATACGTTCTTGGCGTTGGATAGAAAATATAATAGTCTTACGTTATTAAGTAAGTCTCCGAGGCGGAAAAACTGCAATTGATGGGCAGCATTCAGGCGGATCCCAGTGTTCACAGAAACCTGGTTAAAGCCGGAGATTCTGAGCTTCGAAGTTTTTTCAGCTGTGTTCAGAGTATATCGGCTAGATCGGCCTATCAGGTGTGGGGGTGGAGTCCTTATAGCGGTTGACTCCTTACTCATGTCATAATTATTAACATTCGAGGCACGCAACGATGTTGATTTCCTCTGTTTGAAGCTATTTATCAATGGTAGCTCCATTTTTATTACCTGATCCTACATTCCTCCTGTATTGGAACCACCTTTCTGCTATTCAAATGGTATCCAATAAACTTTCGGATAGGTACCATTTGGTAGTCCGAAGAGATATCCTTGGCGCTATTCGTTCATCAAAGAACTCCACTAGTACCCTCCTAACTTCTACACAACATGAATTTAACACTGGCTTGTTCGATATTCGTCTCATGTCAACCATGTACGAAGTTCCTTAGACCGCTTGCTCGATTTTTGTGGAGACTCTGATCTAACCCGAAGATTCCTATCATCATACTTTCGATGTGACTCTCGACATTGGGTCTGACTTACAGAATATATCTGACCGTCCAGCCAAAACGTCCTCTGTTTCCTCAAAACGGACTTTGAACGGCTGAATAATTTTATATGTGAATTTAATTGGTTGGATCTATACATGACATGGCAGTTGCCGTGTATATTATTTACAGTGCCATGAACTCATTTTTGACTGAATGTGTTCCGTTATACCATCCGCCAATTTGGAAAAAGCCTCCGTGGTTTACTAAAGAGTTGAGACGACTTAAAAATAATAATGTTCCTCTTATTTATCAGCTCCGTAAAACTTTATGCAATAACCGATTTATTTTTACAGTTTAAACAACGTATTCAATATCTTTGGATTCTCTATTCTTTTAGATCTTCATCGTGTCAAGCCAGTTTATTTGTCAGTTCCTGACGGAATTCTTAGCTATGTGCTTAGATATTGTGCCGACGCCCTGTGCTATCTCTTTCAAAAATTGTTTACATATCCTTAGAAACCTCTCCATTTCCCTTTATTTGGAAGAAATCAACTATTATTCCTCTACATACAAAATTTAGCAAATTGGATGCTAACATTTATAGAGGAATCTCGAAGTAGTCGGCCATCCCAAAACTTTTCGAAAACGTAATTAATCCTCATATGCTGCAAATTTGTAGATCAGTTATTTGTCCATGTCAACATTTATAAGCTAAGGTCAACAACAACTAACCTTTTGGAGCTCTCTTCATATTGTAACGAATTTTTGGCCGGGCTCGGGCCACGGCCGAGCGAAACTTTTTAATAGGTGTGGCTGCCTAGAAACCGGAAACCTGTCCACTGCGTCGGCCCAACCCCTAACTGACTTTGGGCGACTTTATGGATAGTTGATTGATTTTTATTTGTAACTGATCCGCAACGCGTGCTTTTCCGGAAAAAGGTCATAAGAAGAAGAGAAGAAAAAAAAGCGCTTAGAGGGACCAGGCGTCCTGACGGTCAAAAGCGAACTCCACGGAGTGCGAAGGAAGGTCATAGCGTAATTTGTTGACGTGGGTGCCCGCAATTAAGTGTTGTAGTCCGATCTGCTGCATTTGTCGGAGGCGGTTCTGCATCTGGTCTACGAATGCCGGATAACTTCCCGGACTAGGTGACACCAAATCGACAAAAGACTTCTTGGACGAGCGCTCGGGCTACCGTTTCGGCAGTTTGATTGCTACAGCGATGTAACGGTTCCCGAGTGCTGTAGTAGGAACGAGTATGTCGACCGCCAGTCGCTCGAAAGGCGCGCCCAGAACTTTGGGCAGCACCATTTCGACGAGTAGGTCCTCTTCGAGGAGTAAGTCCTCTTCTGGCATTGCATTCAGTACAGCGGGCCCACCAAATGGCTACGTCGGCGGTCTTTTTTTTAGCTTGGCAACGGTCTTTTTGAGCCGAAGTGTCCACCGGTCGTAGAGTTATGAGCGCTGCGAATGGCTTCTTCCTGGGTCTGCCGTTTTGGTTGTAATCATCTAAAGGCCTTTATCCATGAAGTCCGAACAAATATTAATACGCCTTTACTTCTGGGCTTTCACTCCATGTGGGGGGTTTATTCGGTTGCCCCCTTTCTCTAGCCAGTGCAAAATCATGGCGACGGTGGGGTCCTTTTCCTGGCTGCTAGCGATGTCGACGGGTTGAGTTTGCAGAAACAGGGTCTCGTGGCCGACGTTTTGCTCGGCCCTGGTGCATACACGGCAGTCGCCACAGGGACGACGAGACAAGGCGTCGGCGTTTCCATGCTTTTTTCCGCTGCGGTGCTGGATGTCTATGTCGTATTGTTGGAGTCGTTCAATCCATCGAGCTAGTTGTCCTTCAGGTTCCCGAAAGTTGAATAGCCATCGGAGGCACGAGTGGTCCGTGCGCAGCAGAAATCTCCGGCCATATAGGTAGTGATGGAAGTGTTTCGTGGCCAAAACTACCGCCAGCAATTTCCCCCTATTTACACAGTAGTTGCGCTTTGCAGCACTAAAGGACTTTATATAATATTCCACTACGAGTTTCTGGTCGTCTTGCGGTTGACCGAGCACCGCCCCCACCCCATAGTTTGACGCGTCGGCGTCAACGATGAATAAGCCATCGGGAGCGGGAAACGTTAGCACCGGAGCGTGGTCAGCTTGACTTTGAGTGTATCGGGAGCTGCTGATCATGTGAAGGGGCGCTTATTTTCAGTTAGGTCGTGCAGAGAGCGCCCGATTGTGGCGAAGTCGGGAATAAACTTGCGGTAGCACGAACATAGCCCCACAGATAATTAACCTTGGTTCGGAGAAAATTGAACTTGCGGTGATGTCGTTGAGGTAAACCAGGGTGAATTTCCGGGTGCCACCGGAGAATAAGCTGTCCATCAAACGTTCAAAGGTAGCTGGCGCATTAGTCAAGTCGAACGGCATTAGGTTGAATTCAAATAGACTAGCATCACACGTAAATGCGGTCTTGGGTCTAGAGTCTTCATCCATCTCCACCTGCCAGTAGCCGCTCTGGAAGTCTATGGTGGAGAACCAGCAGACATCGTGCATAGTAGTTAAGATGTCGTCTATTCTCGGTAGGGGATAGGAATCTTTGACGGTGATGTTAAGACGTCGATAATCCACACAAAACCGGGTGGAACCGTCCTTTTTCTTCATCAGGACGACTGGCGACCCATGGGCTGGACGGCCGAATTTAGCCTCTAATCTTCATTTCGGCGACGAGCTGCTCCACCTCGCCCTTCCTGGCCATCGCCGACCGGCATAGAACGGCTACGTGGGTGTCGCTATATGGCGGGATACTGGTGGGTGCCGTCGAGTAAAGCAAATTTCGATGCTGTGAATTCAAAGCATATAGCAGCAGAGATCCCCACGGAAGCCGTAACTGCAAATCCTTCAGATCCAAGGTGGTCTCATGGCGCAACAGGATGTTCATACCCAAGAGGCTAGGAGTTTTTCCCTCCACCAGCAAGATCTAGTGGGCGACCGGCCTTCCGACAATTAATTTCCAGGGTGGCGCTGACTCGAGCGGTTGCCACGAATTGTTCGGCCGAGGGTTCCTGTCGAGTCACTCGGCACGGAGCACTCGGCAGCCGTTCTGGCAGAACGCTATCATTTAGTAGAGAGGCAGCGGCACCGGTGTCGACGATCAGGCGTGCTGGATGCTTCTGTAATAAAAATAAGCAGTGTAAATGTGGTCCGCCAACGGCAATACAAGTATACGTAGCTTGACTGGGCGGAGGTGCGGTCCCGCGATGTTCAGCGTTAGGGTTCCCAGTTGTCCTTTGCTTTCCTGTACTTAGGGGGGTTTGTGGCTTGTGGTTTGTGGGTCTCCGGAGGAGCAGTCGGCAAACAATCGGCCCAAGGTGGAGTCCACTTGGGTCGGGTGCGAATCCTCTTCTTCGGCAGGCGGCGGGTACACTGTCCAGTAAAGCCCTTAAGCAGCGTGGCGGTCTGCCGGCGAGTTCGCCGAACGCCAGCTCCTGCATCCGCTGTGAACAGGTGCGCGGCGCTTCCTTCGAAGGGAGTTCCATTGTGGCAGCAGGTATTTTGGGAGTGCTCGACCAACCTATCGGTCGGCGTAGCGTGGTGGTGTCCCGGATCGAGGCGTACTCTATGCCCTTGGACGAAGCGACATTCTCTTCGGCAGCGGCGGCGAGAGCAAGGGGGCCTGGCCGGCTGCGACTTCTGTAGGAGGAAGACTGTGGCGGACACCATCTTGCTCAGTGCGCGTCGGCTGCGCGATGAGGGGCGGCGGAATGCCGAGGAGGTAGTAACCCGTTCCAGTATCCCGTGAACGAGGGGGGGTAGGAGACGTAGGGAGCAGATGCTCGCTGGGGCTTTCGGGGTTGGCCGTCAACCTCCGTCCCGAGAAGTTAACGGCAGTTAGTTTCCCGAGGACGACACGGGACTCCGGGAGGAACCTGGGCCTGACATGTCGTTTCCGCGGGAGCCTCGGTTTGCTCTTCTGGGTGCTCCGATGCCATCGGCGGCAGGCACGGCGGTGACCGTCATCACCGCGATGCGGCACGCCATGTCGAGGGCCTCTGTTAGCGATTTCGGATTGCTGCTGATGAGGGGGACCTGGTATCTGGTCACCCGGATCCCGTCGATGAAACGCTGCACTACGATGCTGTTGTAAGTCGCGGGCGGTAACACCCAAACGTTCCAGCTCCATCTCGAAGTCCTCGAAGGACTGTCATGGTCCTTGCCTCCCTCAACCATGTCGTCCAGAAGGAGCTAGAACTCCGGCCAGGGGCGGGTGCCGTCGAAGGTGGAAGGCAGTTCTGCGTCCACCACCTCCAGGATTACCCAATGTGAGGTTAGGTCGCAGACCGGCGGCGGCGCAGAAGTTGGCGCTGGTCCTGACTCGGTGTCCATCCTCCGGTCACACACCTGCCGCACCTGTCCGCGTTCGATACGTCATCCACAATATATTGTAACGAAAACCGCCAGATCCAAAGAGCCGGCGATATATCAGGCGATTTGCAACGCGAAGAATTCCTTTGCGCGATTATGAGAGCTTTGGACAGCTAGGACGCCTGGTCTCTCTAAGCGCCTCTTTTTCCTATCTCTTCTTTTTAATTCGTTACAGTATTATACTGGGCTTCCATAATAACTTTAAGACTGGTGTAATCTGTACTGATTTCAGTAAAGCATTTGACTCGGCTAACCATTCTCTCCTTGTTAGGAAACTCGATTCAATGTGTTTTACAGTTTATCTTCTTTATTGAATTCAAGTTATCTGAATGACAGGACGCAAGGGGTCTACTTCAGGAATAATTTATCTCATATTCTAAGGGTTACTTATGGCGTCCCGCAAGGGAGTCATTTGGGTCCCTTAATGTTAACAGTATTTATAAACGACCTGCCCAAAGGTTTGACAAAGCCCGGTGTACTTTGCGTGCAATACGACTACGTCGCTTGACGGTCGGATTAACAAGCAGACCTTAACATAGTGCCACGTAAACTTATTAAACTTAAACGGCTCCAAATGCAGGGTAAAGACATTATCTCGTGTTTTTTGCAAGCTTGCAACTTACACGTTGAACTGCTCTTTGGAAAGAATGAATTCAGTTGATGATTTGGGCATCCGCTTGGACCCTAAACTTGACTTTATCGATAATATTCCGTCCATGGTGAATAGATCCAGGGATGTGCATGGATTTATTAAACGGTGGTCGGGAATTCAATGACCCCTATGTTTTTAAACCCTTGTATATTTCTTTAGTTCGTCCTATCTTGGAATATGGGTGCTGCGTTTGGAGCCCTCAGTACAGCGTCCATAGTAAACGCACCGAATCAATTCAAATGAACTTTTTACTTTTCGCTCTACGCGGTTCAAATTGGAATGCGAAGCAAAGATTATACTCTTACTCTAATAGACTCCTCCTAATTAACCTACCTTCCTTAGCAAACCGTCCATTGGGATGTGGAAAGTGTTGAATTGTTCAGTCAGCTCATATTCGACGTACCAAGTAGAAATACTAGATCTTATATACTTTCAGTGTTGTGCCACTGTAGAATCTCCTTTGAATTTAAAAACCTTTTAAAGTCTTATGTGCAAATTATAATGAGTTGTACACACTAATCTCTAGCGTAGATAGTCTTACCAAACTAAAAACTTTAATTCTCACCCAATTAGTACAAATGCAAGCAAACAATCTCGCAACACACTTGTAGTTAATTTTCTTGCATTCATTTCTATATTTTCTATCGCGCTTATTTATACCAAACCCAACAGGCACATGCTTGGTTTCATACGGACCACTTGAGTGTACTGACCGTAGTGCATTAACGTCCATAAAAAAACTTTGTCCAGCTATCAGGTGTGTTCACACACGTAGACAACTTGTTCGTTTTAGACAAGACAATGGTGGCACCAGTGGCCATACACATGTACCCCTTCGGTGTACCCATCAGTTCAGCCCTGGATAAAGGTAGCAATCGAGATATTTATATTGTCATATTTTTCTTATTTTCTGAACTTCTGAATTCGTCATTTCCTATGTCTATAATTGAATGACTGAATTACTGAAAATGTGCAAAAACATCGATTTTAAATAATGTTAATAATAATTTTAAAATGATTCAAATGCACACTTATTGTTGTATTAAAAAGCGTTTTTAGAAATTTTTACCACTTGGTTGTAATGGAGAGTGGCTGGTCCAAGCCCAGCTCAAGCAGCCAAATATACAAGATTTTCACGTGCTAGATTGAAAAGTTTTAAATAACTTGAATAACTTATCGCTTTGTGTAGGAGGTGATCCTTTATCGGAATGAAAAATAAACTATTGGATGTACTTTGCCACCGGATCCCAAGAGTTTGTGCCGTCCTAGCATCTTCCATCTTAAGAAAGTCGACACTAACTAACTGTTCATTTGGAATCGCTTGTAGGAGTCTCTAGTTTGAGGTACCCTTGCGCTGTGGAAAACTGGAACTTTCAGGAGCCAGCCGCAGCTCTTTTATGACTAAAACGCCCAACTGTTGACAAGAATTTTCGTAGTGATGATATCTGGTTTGGAAACAGTGTCGTCGTTTAGAGAGTCTTGGTGCATATTAGACATCTGCATAAATACACCCAAAATAGCAAATGAATAAATTATTTAAAAGTGGGTATTTTTTATATTCTGTACAGTATTATTGTTTTTGAGCGAATAGAGTAATATTTCCTATAGCGTCGTAGAGTATTGTGGTGTGCTTTAAACTTACTGTGCAGTGAATCAAACATTATGACAGTATCATATACAAGAATGTGATAAGAATTTTTATGTTATATATGATTCTCTATTAAAAATCACTTTCCGATGCTCGCCGAACCAACTTAGTTAGGGAAGCAAAGATAAAGCGGTCGGGTGGCGAAGTTCCGCCAGCCACATTGTGAACTCGGCCTATTTTCTTCTCGGTGGATCTGCGATTAGAAGTGTGTGTTTCAAGTAGCTTACAATTGAAATTTTTTAAATGGCTGAGTTTATCCGGAAGTTTCTCCCCTTGTCTGGTGTATAACCTAAATTCGCGGAACAAGGGTAAACGCCGAACCGTGTCCTCCAGCGTCGGCAGCAGCAGGGTTCGCACTCGGTGCGAAAATCTAATAGTCAAAGCTAAAAGTAACAAAACTGTGAGACCGTCTTTGGGGTAACAAGGTTAATATTAAACTGTTTGCAGGTCACAAGGGATTGATTTTGGCTACCACCGTTGCTTTTGCGCCTCTGGCATTGAGGTTGCGGCTGTGCGGAGACGCAACGAGAAGACCAAAAGATCATAGTTCGTGCGGAGCGGTAGAAGCGTCGAACGCCTCGTCGAGGGAGTCCTCTTGTGCTAGTGCACGCGTGTTGCCAATTGGAAGGAGGTGCCCCAGTCTCGGGCCTACGTCGTCGCCTTTGCAGCGGAATATTCAACTCGCTTATCTCTGACCCTTAGCTTTGGTGCACGGCCGGACTGCGTCCGAGTCCCTTGTCTGGAGGCGATCCCTGTTGACCTCGCTCTGGTGGTCCTATTGACGCTTAGTGCCGACAATTTGTGCATTCGAATCGAGTCTGAATTAGAAGTGAACGATAGCTAAACATAATTCGGCTGTCCAATTTCACATTGCCCCTCAGGTTAAGCTTAGTCTAAATTGTTTCAAGCTAGCGGATAAGTTGGAAGGAACCAATAGATCACATAGGCAGAATAGAAACTAAGCGTGAGCTGTCGCTCTTGAGAAAGATGCTGGTGGATTCTCCTTCTGAGCAGAGAAAATACCTCGCTCGATTTTCGTTGCAGATAAATCCTGCGGAAGATCGATCTTCGTCGCGGAAAAGGAAATAAAATGTAGCGAGTCACCAAACTAAATATAAGAATTTCCATTCGCGTCTTTCAAGAGAGGAATATCAATTATAACGTAACGATAGATTCTAATGCCTACTGAAACTAAGATAATTGAAAATTTTCTTCAACGCTAGTCTGTACTTTAAAACCGAATTACAGAAATGTGAAGTCGTTAATATTAGCTACCATTAATATTAAATTTGAATCGGACTGTATTCATTGACTGAGGTTGAAGTGCGCTAGAATCAAACTTAGTACAATAAGAAATTTATAAATATTTGAAGATGTTGAAGATAAATGAAATGAATTTGCATCGAACTGTTAGGATAAACGAAAATTATACTCTCTAAAATAAAAATATTATTGTTAACGATTGTAAGGCTAAGTCAAACCCCAGTCAGAATTAATGAATAATGAATAATAATAAAACTATGTATTTCTAAGCAGAAATCCAACTGAACTCTGCTGATGTGACCGTGCACGTAGGAAGGGGTCACCCGAGCTCAGCTCGAAAGGCGCTTCCCTGAGTTTCTCCAATTTTTTTTACTTTCAAACCTTTTCCGCGAGTTATCTATTCTCAGTTACCGGTTTTGTTTCGCTCGTTACTATCGTCGCAGCACGCTCAATTCTGGCTATTTAATAATAAAAGGGTAGCAAGAGCTGGAGCCGGCCAAGCCGACGAGCCAGGCCGGACTCTATAGCGTGCCCAGCAAGTATCGACTCTCGGAGTCACAGCCCACAACCCGTTGTTACCCGTTACATAATTGAATACCAATGCAGAACATAACAATGTTTTTAGAAGCGGTACTTATATTTTTATATGTGTTAATTTCACATAGTGTATATGATATGGGTTTTGGGAATAGTCTGCAAAATTATATGTATTTCATTTGTGGGTTTAATTATTTTTTCTGTTTCATAATTTGTATAATTATAATATATTATTATTAATCTACATTTCTTTAATGTCTTTAACAGTTTGTCCTTTTCTAATTCAGTGATTTTGGTTAATTTATTTGTGGATGTGTGCTCGATTCTGGCAGCTCTCATTTATGCATCCTAGAACAGTGAACATAGCCACACTGAATTGCTGGTATTCCTGTATATTCCGTAGATCGAAACAAAGCGGTCGATCTCGCAGGTATATCATTTGTTATCCTTTTTAATTACTAAGAAAAAACACCTCCTATATTAATCCTAAACGGATGTGACTCTTTTTATTGGATACTGTGCACCTGCGTTGGAAGAATCTTCCAACAGGTTATGGGCCCAGGGCACCCAGTATCGAAGAAACATAATTAAGCAAATGCAGTGGTGAAATAGGAGGCGTCATCAAAAAGAAAGGCGGGCACATATATGCGTATCAAAAAGCTAAACGCAGAAAAGTACGATACTGGAATTGCAAATGTGTGCTATTCTCGTGAAAAACGATTTGTTTCCATACGTAAGCGGTATGAAATAGTGTCCAAATAATGAAGAAGATTTCGCAGAATTTCGAGGAGACGTACTTTATCTATAAGTACATCTGAGTTAGGTCTAATCGAGGATTGTACCACATCGAGAGACTATTGGTTGAAATTGCAACCTACAGTTCAACCAAAAGGGCCGGTGAGAAAGGCCAGCTTGCTAAAACGTGTTGCCTTGTCGAGAATGAGTGAGGGCGAGGTGAAAAAGTTAATAGAAAGCTGAGTAACCATACAAGACAATTTGCTCGCGATTATTTTATTATATACATAGTTTTCGGATTCGTATGAGATATTTAGGTGCGCGATTGAGATGCGAGCCGATCTGCTAAGTCCAGAATTGCTTCATATTAAAATGTTAGAGGAATAGGAGGCACGAAAGGCAAAGTGCACAATAGTATGTGGTGGCTACACAGCGGTTGTTCGGAATATATGAGTTCCAATAAGAATTTTTTTCACGAAATAATTAGTGTTGGAAAAATACTGCATTTGGCCGACATTAACACCATGAAATAAAATGTCGTTGGTGATGTAAAAATTGAAATAAAAGGTAAATAAAATTACTCTTAAAGAAGTTTTGTTTGTGTCTGATCTTTGCCAGAACTTACTTTCTGTTTCAAAAATAACCAAAACAGTTTACGAAGAGCTTCTTTTTCTTAAAGATGAAGCTATAAATATGAAAAATAAAAATAAAGTTCGATCAAAGAAATACGTGAATTCGTTTTATTTGAATACCGAAAATAATGAAGCAAACAAAGTGAACGAAAAACAAAGCGAAATGGAAACATGGCATCGTCAGATGGGCTATCTCTACGAAAAAGATTTGAAGAAAATGGCATTGTGCGGAAAAGTTCATGGAATTAACTTAAAAGAAAATGATAAACTTTCTCAGTGTGAAATTTGCATGAGTGAAAAGAAAACAACAAATACATTCGCAAGTTTGTAACGGAATTGCTTCCTCTGGGCAACGCCGGGATAGCTTAGGATGCCCAGGGCTGGATTCGACCCAATGCCCACAATCCGCACAATAGAATACCGAAATAATAGGACGTCTCGGACAACATCATCACTAACAATACTAACATCACTAGTTACAGAAAAGAAAATAAACAGACAAGTATACATGGACGACACTTCTGGGCCGAATTGGTGGCATGGCTGTATCCGCCACGACGCACCCACCCATCCTGTGAAGCCTCCTGGTAATCTAGGGACATTATCCATCTACAGCGGGCTGTAGCCTATTCCAGGCAGTCTGGCGACCGGCTCATCCCCCCCAAGTATTAACTCTTCTACTCTAGGTTCATTTTCCTAATTTAATTACATTTCTTTATTTTCAGGCAGAATTATGTGAACAGTGCTTATCCTATTCCCGGCGAGAGCGTGGCCTCAAAAAGGTATGGACTTGGCTTCTACCCCGTTCCATCTCGATTGCAGCACCTGAGTTGCACAAATCCCGGACCAGGGTACGACCGAGCGGATGACAAGGTAAGATACAACAAATAACTTAAAGAACACTAATAACACAACAATTTTACAAAAATTGTAGTACAATTTGGCCAATCCGCGCTTAATCCTCCCACCGGAACGGAATGACCGGAGATGTAACTGCTGGCAGCTCGTCGCCTACTCTGGCGACGGTCAGGCCTCTGCTGGCGACTCTCGCAACGAACGGCATCTGCGCCGGCTCCGGGCGATGGTAGGGCTTATGCGGCGGCTCCGGGCGACGGGTTTGGCTGACGGACGCCTAAGCTGGCTGCCGGTGGCTCTGGCGATGGCAAGGCTGCTGCCGGCGACTCGTCGGCGCTCTGGTGGCGGTAGTGCTGATGCCGGCGACATTTCGGCGGCTCTTGACGGCGGATCTGGCTTCTGTGGCGGCTCCGGGAGACGCCCGTGTCTTCTGTGCCCGGGTCGTCGGCGCTCTAGCGATGGGAAGACCTGCTGCGGCTGCTGCGGCACACGGGAAGGCTTTTGCGGCGGCTCTGACGGCGGCAAGGTACACCACCAATACGAAACTAACCACAAAATCCCAGCCACGATCCGCTTTTCCGTCTTTCCTTCACGTTTCCCTAACTCTCCTCCCCACTTGAATTTCCCGGTTTGATCTCCTCCTTTCTACCCTTCCTGTTCCTATCGATCCTTCCTAATCGATATATCGGTTGTCCTTCTGGGCCATTCCGACTGAAAATGCATCAAGTTCTACGGAAAAGAGATCGTAGAATACTCTACAAATTGTGCAATGTAACGTGTGTGGATCGATTCGTATACAGTCCAAAAGTGAATGCAAATATTTTGTTACTTTCATAGATGACTATTCGCCATATAGTTCAGTCTAATTTTTTGAAGTAAATATCGGAGGTGCTAAACGCGTTTAAATCGTACAAAACCTTAGCAAATTAAATTAAGCAATAATGGAACCGAGTTCTTAAATAAGGAATCCAATTAATTCTTGCGACATAACGGTATTAGTCTGCGTTTGCCTGCGCCCACACCCTCCACAACAAAACGGCGTAGCAGAGGGGCATAACCGTACACTAGTCAAAATGGCCAGGTGCATGATGAAACAAGCGGGGGCTTCACCGTATTTCTGGCAGAAGCTGTAAGCACGGTTTGCTATATACCCTACATCTATGGAAGAAGTAAAATTCCCACGAATTTGTACTTGTGAACATTTGGGACAAAGGCATTACTATGCCTTTATGCATTAATAAAAGGAACAAATAAGGGAATGTTTGAGTCGCGCTCAGAGGAATGCATATTATTAGGATACGCTTCTCCACAGAGAAGATCTATCGTGGTGTGTAAGGATATAAAGATTCTAATTACATCGAGATTTAAGGGGAAATATGAGGAATTTTACGAGAACGAACACCGGACGAACAAATTAAATTCTTAAGTAGCAGCGATGTCGAAGAAGAGACTGCCGTTGTGGAGAAGCGGAGCCGAGGTCGCCCAAAATTGCCGAGAGTCGGATAGCGTGGCAGGTTACGTAAAGTTTACCAACAGAAACATGTAAAGGAAATTCGACATAGTGATCCTACAGAAAATGAGATGTCAATGGAGGGCGAATTTGAGGAGTGCGAATTGGCACATATCATATAAGGGATATGCTCAGAGACCTGGAGAAGACTTCTTAGAATCGTATTCAGTGCGACTGTTGGCTGCATTATCGGCAGAATTTCAAATGGAAATTCATCAAATGGACGTTGTCACCGCCCATCTCATCGGTAAGCTGAAGGGGCAGGTATTTATGGGCATACCTAAAAATTTATCGAGTTCATGGAAAAACTGGAATCTGGTGCGAAAATCGAATCGGCAGATTTCAGAAAGACAGCATGTCTTTAGAGAAAATACTTAAGATAATTGAGGGATGCTGTATGCTTACTACGAAAGGCTCTATACGGACTGTATCAATCAGGTTTTTGTTGGTATTGCAAGCTTACCGAGAACCTAGGGAGCCGCGCAAGCAACGTACCGTGGCTTTGTCAAGTACCGAGTTAGAATACTTGACGATGTCGTATGCTGTAAAGGAGGCGTTGTATCTAAAGGCCCTTCTTAACCGGATCGGATCGCCTTGTGAATCGGTCCGTATCTTCAATGACAACCAAAGCACGCAACAGCTTGTAAGGGGTTTCGACGGACTAAACACATCGCTATTCGCCACCAATTAATTCAAGAAATGGAAAAGAGTGGTGATGTGACGGTATAAATACGGTTTATGTAGGTAGATTAAAGTGGTGAGGCCCATTCGAGCCTCCAATTAGAGCTGGGCTCCGTTTTGATCCACACCCTCTGTTCCCCTCTTGGCTAGCTAGTCCGCTTTCTCATTCCCTGGTATATCGCTGTGTCTTGGAACTAGGTTATTCTGATGTCGTTGTCACGAATAAGTTCATTTAGGGCTTCTTTGAATTCTTCCACTAACTGCGAGTTCGAGTTCAGAATAAATTCTCACCTTAGTATTCCTTAGGACTTACCGTATTGAGAGTCTTGCTGCCTCCAATATAGCAAGTACCCCAGCCTGGGAGACTGTCGCTGATGCTGGGAGACTAAATGTCGATTCAACCCCCCAGCTCTCAGTGAAAACCCCGGCCCCTACACCGCAGCTCATCTTAGAGCCATCGGTGTAGAGTGATGCTGCATCTTGTTCGGTTACTCTTTCTCCAGTCCACTTTTTCCTCGATGGTTACGCGGTTGTGTAGCCATTGCCGATTCTCATTTCGGTTATTTTGTAGTCTGATGACCTCATCAAGAATAGTGCGATGCCCCATGCGACAATCTATCCAGCAACAGCGCCGCAGTATCTCTGATGAACAGGTCAATCGGCACAATGTTAACGAGTACGTTCAGAGCAGACGCTGGGCAAGAGCGTAGCGCTCCATTTGCTCCGGCACAGGTTGAGCGTTGTATCCTTACTAAATTGGTTGTGTTGTAGGCTGTGGTGAGTGCCGTCCACCACACCAGAGCCCCATAGGTCAGTATTGATCTTACTACTGCCGTGTAGAGCCACATCATTGCTTTTAAGTGTAGCCGCCAATTCATGCCAAACATTTTTCGACAAGAGTAGAACGCTATTCCTGCTTTTCTGACTCTTTCTTCGATGTTCCTTTTCCATGTGAGCTTTGGGTTCAATATCACGTCTAGATATTTAACATGCTCTGAAAGTTTTAGTTCAATGCCATCTATCTTGGGCATTTTATACCTTGGGATTTTTGCCCTTTTTGTAAATAGCATTAGTTCCGTTTTCCTTGGGTAAATACTTAATCCCTACCTCTTGGTAGGGACGCGTTCCCCGGGCATCACGCTGAATCTGAAGTCATCTTTAGCCGGATGCCAATGCATGCCTAATACATTCTAATCGGATTCGGTCCACTCGACGTTCTCGTTGGTCTCCAACGGACTTAAGGATTTGACCAATCTCGCCGAGCTGGAAGAAAACCCGCACAGATCAAACCTGGCACTTGCATGTATCTTTCTTACTCGTTTTGAGACGGCGTGGTGGACTCGCTTGACTCTCACTGGTCCATATATTACCCATCCTAGTTTGGTAGCTGCTGCGTATGGTCCTCCTGTGCCGAAGCTTCTGGCCTGCAGGGGTATTCCTAGGTCTGCATGATCCTGTCCAATAAGGATCCTTGGCGCTGCGTTGTTGTACGGCTTCACTTCACTTTCCCGTCTTAACATCATCTCGACGTAAAATTTTGCATCGGAAGACTTAGATTGCTTATTGCGTACACGTTCCTTAAACCGTGCCGCTTCGGTTTGCCCGCTCTACTGATCTGCAGGTTAATCATTCTCGTAGGCTCTCTGGTGGACTTACCGCCAAACCACTGCACGTTTAGTTGTCGACTTTCACCCTTTAGGTGTAGGCTTCGGACGAGCTCGTCACAGACGATCTCCCCGTACAGCGTCACGGGCAGAACTCGGAACAGCAGGTGGCCTCCATCCGAATCGACACAACTAAGGCTTCGGCGCGCCATCTCCTGATTCTCATTTCTCATACGCCCAGCGCTTCTCAGGCTTGTTGCTTGGGCCATGGAAGTGTTGCCCACTGCTGGATCCGCTGACTGTGGCATCCGCCTGCATTGACTGGTGACCTCGCGTAGCTCCCGTCCGTGGTTGCTCCATAGCTCCCTCCTGTGGCCACCGTCTGACTGTTGTGGCCGTTTGGGGCTATCGGCCTTGCCATGTAGCAAGTAGTGATGCTTCCTTTGGCATCCGTAGACGTTGCACTTACGGCTCCTCTTGCTTAACCGTACCATGTGCCCGGTTTCAAGGCACGGAAATCAGATCCGACGTTTCTTGACGAACTCCAACCGCGTCGTAACAAGGCCGTTGTTGAACTCCTTGCAATCCTTGATGGCGTGTTGCCCTTCACACATGAGGCAACCTTTGGGGTGGTCATTAAACCTCTTCTGGTCCATGTCTTACTGATGCTTGCCTTGCATCGGAGGCTCTAGATTTGCGTTTGCATGTAACACCCTTCGCTTTGGGACTTTACTGCTCAATGCCAGCTTAGCGAGCTCGCTTAGCCATTCGCTTAGGTGCACTATCGTCGGATATGGTTCCATCGTGACCGCGTACCTGGCCCAGTCCAAACTCTTATTTAGGGACCATTTGGCAATCAGCTCCTCCATCAGGGTGGGATTTCCTATATGCAGGTCGCCGCTGTCGGTTGACTGCAGAAACGCTGCAAGATTGCTCACCCTTTGCTCTGTCTATGTTGTGCTCCTGAATTGGCTGTTGCTCCCGCACGCTCTCCAGTTTGCTCCGGATCAACTGCTCCGGACGCCCATATCGAAAGCTTAGCTGTTCCATTACGGCCTATACGTTGTTTGGATGAATAAGCAGTGATTTGACTGCCGTCCTCGCTTCACCCTTCAGAGCCTTCGCTAGCCTTTGGTTATTTTCCAATGCTGTACACTGATACGCCGCCGTCGTCTCCAAAAACGCGCACTGGAATATTGGCCATTCCTCTGGCTGACCCTTGAACTCTGGAAGATCAGGCAATCTGCGAGGCGTCCATCCATTGGCCACATCCCCTGTCCTATAGGACCCAGGTGATGGCGCAGGTACAGCGAAGCTGTGTCGTGGCTCCCGTGGTGTGTGAACATAACCTCGTTCTGGCAGGCCGCGGCTGTAACACAACATGGCGGCGAGTAGCTTACAGTTGTACAGCCTGTCCGTTTGACTTGTTGTCCTATTGCCGCAATATCGCTCAAATATGGCGGCAAGCTTCTACTCAATTGTGCCGGCAACTGTTCATCATAGGATGGCGTCACTGACTCTAGTGGTCCTGTTGGCAGATTTTTGCTGAAGAGCTGCCTCACCGTTGCGCTCAAGCATGGCGCCTCTCCTAGTGGTGTATTCGCCGCACCGCTCACTCCAACGCCACTCGGCCCGGTCCTAACGGGATTCCTGGCGGGCGCCGCAAGTAAGAGCTCCTTCTCGACACTTGAAACTTGATAAGTGCGGTAATGAGCAACTATGTGAGCGTTTTATTCTGTTGAGAGATACAAAGTTAGATTTAACCTCAACCTATTTCCTTCTACATACCGCAGTATCTCCTCCCTTCTCTAATGGGATCGCCGATTAGCTTATCCGTTCCGCGACAACACCTATCCACTCCCTGATGTCTCTCTCAATTCCTACTTCGTTGAGGGAGCTCAGGATGGATTCAGCGTTCACGTTGTTGAGCGCACCTTCTATATCCAAGAAGGCTGCCATTGTATATTGCTTGTTGATGAGTGACTTCTCGACGTGAGTCACTACTTCATGCAAGGCCCGGGCTTTTATATTTGTCAAAGGAGTCTATCGCCCATTGAATTTTTTCAATTGTGACTATTTTCTCTGTTGACGTATGTGTTTGCCTGGTACGGATTCTGAGCTTTCTTGCACATTCCCTGGAAAGTGCATGTGTACCAGGATCTCTAGTGATTCTATGACTGACGTTGTTTGTGTGCCGTCAGGTTTATTTATTAAGGATGGGTTCGTATGCCCTTAAGCAAGGATCTTATCTAGTCTTGCCATGATCCTTATGTCCTCTATTGCTTTGCAGTAACTCTGCCAAGATTCTTTCTTGGCTTCGTATATTGCTATTTTATATTGAATACGGTATATACAATTCGTTTTAATTTATTTCGACACTCCAATTATGTTGGGATTCTGTTACGTTTTATTATTTTTCCCAATAAAACCAAACATTTGGCAAAAACTCTCCACTGGGGCTAGTGTGACCGTATTGGATTTCAGTTCTAACGAGTCTGAGAAACCAGATCAATTGCTCCGCCCATAAACGACGACAAAAATTGCCTTCACTTTCATTAATCCATTTGGAGAGATCCCAATCCGCATCTCCGTCGCCGTCTCAGCTAGTTCAAAGCCCAATACTGTTATTCCACCGGCAACTCCGAAAATTCTTTCAGCCACTTCTTCGAGACACAATCGCAAAAACAATTACTTTAAGGAACTTTATTGCCACGACAGACCATTTTAGTTCACTCTCCGGGTACCCCAGAAACGACCAAGCTCTCTCCCTACACGTGTCAAGTGCGTCGCACCCAGATCCGGGCCTTGTGGAAAAAAGTGGGATTACGAAAATTGTTCAGAACTTATTTCGGCATCTGCTGAGAGTACGACCATCGCTCCAGTCCAAATATGAGTATAGCTTCTCGATCTACGAAAGATATGTCGTCAATCTCCAAGAATTCATATGGTAGTCCGATTTTCATAAAATTTAAATCGAAATTCTAGAATAATGATATGGCTATATCTCAAATTTTATGGAAATCTGTTGAAAACTGAAAAAGTTATAATTTTTAATTGTATTAATTTCTGGATCTAGTAGTCCGATTTTCAAAAACTTAAACTCGAAATTCTAGAATAATACAAAATGGCTATATCTTAAATTTGATGAAAATTTGTTGAAAACGGGAAAAGGTATAATAATTAATAATTTTATTTATATAATTTTTAATTTTTTTTCTACAAATTTTCCGATCGTTCCTATGGCAACTATATGATATAGTCGTCCGATCCGGCCTGAAAATTGGGATCTTTGTTCATCTTGGGAAAAGCATAAGCTCTGTTTTACCTTGGTTAATACCCAATCTACAGACTTTTGACTATGCATTCAGTTTAATGAGTGCCCGGGTCATTTGTTCGCTGATGACGTCGGAGAATGGCCCTGAAGTCAGTCACTTTCACTCCTTTCCTTTTGAGTGTTTTTTATATGTCATCCATGTTTAACAGCCGGAGCAGTGAAGACAGAACTCCCCCCTGAGGTGTGCCCCTCTTCACAAATCTTGTGTGAAAAGTGCCACTCAGTTCAGCTGTTATCCGCCTGCTTGTTAGCATTGCGCCGATTCAGGTTCTGATGCCTTCTTCAAATCCTATCTTGTTGAGGGAGCTCAGGGTGGAATCTGCGTTTACGTTATTGAAGGTCCGCTTTATGTCTAAGAAAGTGGCCAAAGTGTATTTCTTGAAGAGCAGTGCCTTTTCTATGTATTGTATCACTTCATATAGTGAGATCTCTGTGGATCTGCCTTTCCTGTATGAGGACAGGCTAATCGGCTTGTAATCCTTGGTTTGGATGTGTCCTCTTCTTCCTGGATAAGGGTAGGGTAGGGAATGAAAAATACTCTTGCTTCCTTTCACGAAACTGTAGTGTTTTATTTTTATATGTGATTGGAAGACTGCTTGTTGTCATCTACCCATGCATGTTTTTGTTGTCTGTAGTATTGCAGGTATGATTCCGTCCGGCCCCGGACTTTTGTACTTGTCGAAGGAGTCGATCGCCCTTTGGATCGTTTCCATAGTGACTATCTTTTTGTCTTTCGTTGTTCCAGATACTTCTATCTAGTTTCCTGGGAAGTGTGTGTCCAGTAGGAATCATGTGCCAACAGGACTGTTTACGTGTGCGGGGCTAGCTTGCCATCTTGCCTGTATCTTCCTCAACCTAGCCGTGTCTTTTATTCCATCTAGCGATTCGCAGTAGCTGCTTCAAGAGTGCTTCATTGTATGTATTCGTACTCCGTAGGGAAGTCCTTCGATGACTTGACGACCCACTTGATCACTATGCCTGAAGAGTCAAAGGAGGGTGACGGACCAGATGGCTCCAATAGTAATTTGTCTGTTACCATCTCAGACAGTCTGGTTTCGACCTCCTCCCAATTCTTCATCAGCAGGCACCCATCGTCGTTGAGCCCGTTCACCAGTGCCATGCCAAGGCTGTCTCTATTCACCTCACTGAACGTCTTCACCGGTTAGACGAAGTATGTCGCTCTCAGGGCCCCTTTGCGTTCTTAGCTCTCTTTGGAGGACGCCTACTCACTTCATGAGAGCTGTTGCCCTTCGACTGAATGGGCAGGAACGCTTCCGGATGCTCCTTCTCGTACCGCCCAAACTTCTTGACCACGGTTCGGAACCGTTAATTGTCCGCTTGATGTCATTCGTCAGTTTTGCCTTCATTCTAATTCTTGTTTATCTTCGCCAGATGTAACCGGGCATTACTTACTTGTTTATGGGTGGACGAATTTGGTGGTTTCTCTTGATGGTTGTGGCGTTTGGCGAGTGCTTGACTTAGCACTCGTCATCCGAGCGTGTTTTTGTCTCGGGATCGCCATCTCATTTCATTTTTTTAAACATTTCTTGCAAAATATTTTAATTATAATTACTTTTTATTTATATTATAAATAAAATTATTAAAAAAAGAGACAAATTCTTGGAAATATAAGATTAAGTTCATGTTAATAGGATAATATTCCCTAGATATTTTTCGATTTTCATTTAAAGGAATTCTTCGTAGTTTAAAAAGCAAATTGCGGGGATTTTTTTTTATCATCGCACTTTGTGATAAAACATATACCGAAAGGGAAATACCACCTTGAGCGAATAGCACATAATTCTACTTTGAACAGAGCAAGTTTCGATTCAGGTACCTAAACCTCGCGTTTGCCACCTTGGTGAACTCAAGACCATGCATAAGGAAATCCCCGCTCGACATAGTTTTCTCACCGTGAGAAGCAAAGTCCGAAAGGGTTGTTAATTTTATCCTTGGAATCCTGTCACTTTCGCCTTATTTTGAAGGAATCATTAATTATTCCTGTCCACAAGAATGGTAGCAAGGTATATAATGTTCTCAGTGATACTTCTGGCGTCACGCAAGGGTGCCATTTGGGTCCCTTATTGTTTACTTTATTTATAGACGACCTGCCCAAAGTTCTGAGAGTACTTATGTACGATAACGACGTCAACATTTGTATATCTCGAGAAAGGTTGTCTAGAATCATTAACCGTGGGTGACAGGGTGTATAATGAATTGCTATTCAAAGGGATTGCAAGTAATTGAGCACTGTGGGACTGAATAAATCCCTTTCATTATCTGTCACTATTGTTGTTGGTGTCGAAATTATGAACCTCTTTCAATCTCTCGCAGAGGTAGACTGATGACATTGACTCTATTGGGAACAGCTTGGTTAATTGGCGATGCAACTAAGGAATTCATATCAGGTCATGAAAAGGTAAATGCGCAGAAGCTCGCATAGGTACGTGGGGATGTGTGTTACTTGCAGCACTGGTTTGACCAGGTACCTAAATATTTTACAAACATGACAAGAAGAGACCAGTGGCTCTCTTTGGCCGCTAGTTCTGTTACCAACCTTGCACTTTTTAATTGCAACGATTTTAATTAATCGTCGGAAATTTTTATGGCATTAATAGTTAATGGGTTCAAGTATTGTATTGTACGGAATTAATCGGGGTTAAATGACGCATATATTCTGTTTGTTGGGTTACGCAAGAGAGAGCATATCTAATTGGATGTGCCTGACTTGCAAATACTCGTAAGTTTGCCTTTGCATCCCTCTTTTCACGCGTTGCATCGCTTCAATTTAGCATTATATATTCTATTGTCTAACGAAAAGGTTAACGGTTGGTAATCAGTATAAACCTCAATCGATACGGTGCCGTAAAGATTGGATCATACATCGCTAGAATTTTCTTTTCGTGTACTGTTTTGGGTAGTTTTTCATATTGTGGCTTTAAGAGAGATCGGGCCGTATGGAAAAATTAGACGCATTAAACTGGAAGGTTTATTAAAGTCTGAAAGGCTAAAACTTTAGTGGAAGCAAAGATATTTTTTATGATGTCAAAGACTTTCAGGCCGTCCTCATCAAGTGAATGTTCCTGGACTTGGATGCCTTTGCCTCTAGGAAGATTTAAAGTTCTTTCAATTCAATTCATGACTGGAGGCATTTCTTTTATGACCTTTACCTTTTTCCATCTGCGCAGATCCCATCTGATGTTACAATATAACCCAGGTGTTGGCTGAGATGATAATTTCAAGTCTAGTGTAGTTAGTTTAGGGCGAAGGCGAGAGCGCAATAAAGCTCTCTCGCGCTCTTTGCGAATTCGCCTCGCCTTCGCCAACCTTGGCATAAGCTAGGCTAAGCTAAGAAATAGAGATTATTCGCATTTTTGAACTCAAAAAAAATTCTACCACCACATCTCGGTTTAGTAAATTAATTTAATTCTAATAAACTAATTAGAAAATTCATGGCGCCCCCGGGTGGACAAGAATAAATTTGCAAAATAATTAATAACACAATAATAGTGACAGTGACACAGATATACATATATACATATATATAAAAGGTTAAACGCAAGTGCAGTTCAACAAGCAAGTGATTATTGCTTGTAAAAAAATTGTTGCCCGCGACGCGCTGTGTCTAATATATTTATTTTAAATAATTTAAATAAATTAACCGTGTCGGTCGCGAAAAACTCTGCTGCGCCAACTACTGCCATCAACGAGGGATCAACATGTACAGGAAGTGGCAGCTGGAATTACATATACATATATCGCAAATCAGAGGTATTTGTGCAAAAAATTGAAAGCTGGAGTAAAATAAATTAATTTTTTATTGTATTGCGCTGAAATATTGCACCTCGCTTTCAATTCTTGGCACATACGTATTTATAGTAGAGCAACATTGCATGTTTATTTATTAAATTACATATATTGTCTTAAATTAACATATATACTGTAACGAAAATCGCGAGATCCAAAGAGCCGGCGATATTTCAGGCGGTTGGCATCGCAAAGAATTCCCCTGCGCGATTATGAGAGCTTTTGACAGCCAGGACGCCTGGTCTCTCTAAGCGCCTCTTTTTCCGCCTCTTCTTCTAATGACAATTTTCCGGAAAGCACGCGTTGAGGGCAAGCTCCCGAATAAAAACTATAGATCTACACAGAAAGACTCACGAGGCCATTTAGGGATCGGGGTGACGGATTGGCAGGACCGGATTCGAGGCAGCCACACCTATTAAAAAAAGTTCCGCTAGGCTTTCCGTAGTGAACTCGGCTGTGGCCCGCTCACGGCCGAAATTCGTTACATTGGTGCCAGGTGTGGGGTCACTAGGGTTTGCAAAAACCCTGACCTACGATAATGCCTAAGAATTCCGCTCGCCACCGTCGTCAAGCCTCGCCCGATGGTCACAATCCCGCGGAATCGAGGGATGGAGTCGCAGCGCTGGACGCCGTGGACCGAGCCGTTGATCGCTCGCTCCGGCGGATGGAGCAAAAAGTGTAAGCTTTGGATCAGTCGCTTCACCTTAAGCTGGAGCAGAAGTTCGAGCAGATGTGGGCGACTTTCGAGAGGACGATGCTGGGCGACCGCTCTGGAAACAATGGAGTTGAGCCAGCACGCCGTCGCGACAGTATGCCGCCAGCAGGGAGCGAACGACATTCCGCGAGCACCCCGCGTGTGGCTGAGGGATCGAACGCCGACTCGGGACAGGTGCGGCAGGTGTGTAGCCGGAGGATGGACACCAGGTCAGGACCAGCGCCAACTTCTGAGCCGCCGCCGGGCTGCGACCTAACCTCACATTGGGGTATCTTGGAGGTGGCGGACGCAGAACTGCCTCCCACCTTCGACGGCACCCGCCCCTGGCCGGAGTTCCAGTGCATTCTGGACGACATGGCCGAGGAATACCACTGGTCAGAAAGGAAGAAATGCAGAAAACTGTATACGAGCCTGCAGGGGCGCGCCCAGCGTTTTCACGCTACCCTCCCCGAAGCCACGCTCCGCTCGTATGATGCGCTGACCGCCGCTATGCGCGACCATTTTACGATCAGCAAGCATGCCGGTTATCACGCCTTTCATAATCGGACGCAAGGACCCCGAGAGTCCTTCGAGGACTTCGCGATGGAGCTGGAACGTTTGGGCAGATGCGTCCTAGGCGAGTTACCGCCCGCGACTTACAACAGCATCGTAGTGCAGCGTTTCATCGACGGGATCCGGGAGACCGGATACCAAGTCCCTCTCATCAGCAGCAAACCGCGCTCGCTGACAGAGGCCCTCGACATGGCATGCCGCATCGAAGCCCAATGTCGACGACGCCCCACGGCCGCTGTGATGACTGTCGCCGCCGTGCCGGCCGCCGATGGCTTTGGAACACCCAAAAGAGGAAACCGAGACTCCCGCGGAAACGACATAGCCGACCCGGGTTCCTCCCGGAGTCCCGTGTCGCCCTCGGGAAACTAACTGCCGTCAACTTCTCGGGGTGGAGGTTGACGGCCAACCCCGAAAGCCCCAGCGAGCATCTGCTCCATACGACTTCTACACCCCCTAGTTCACGGGATACTGGAACGGATCCCTACCTCCTCGGCACTCCGCCGCCCCTCATCGCGCAGCCGACACGCACTGAGCAAGCTGGCGCCCGCCATAGTCTTCCTCCTACAGGAGTCGAAGCCGGCCCGGCCCCCTTGCTCCCGTCGCACCTGCTCGACGGAAGGGCCGCCCCGTCTGTGGACAAGGAGATTGCCGCAACTCGGGATGCCCCGCCGCACCTCAACGCGAAGCCGCCGCCCAACAAGCAGCCTGGCGCCCGCCGAAGCTTTCCTCCTAATGGAGTCGAGACCGGCCTGGCTCCCCTGCTTTCGCCGCCGCTGCCCGAAGAGAATGTTGCTGCGTCCCAGGACATAGAGATTGCCGCAACTCTGGATGCGCCGCCGCATCTCAACGCTAAGCCGCCGCCCAACAAGCAGCCTGGCGCCCGCCGAAGCTTTCCTCCTAATGGAGTCGAAACCGGCCTGGCTCCCCTGTTTTCGCCGCCGCTGCCCGAAGAGAATGTCGCTGCATCCCAGGACATAGACATTGCCGCCACTTTGTATACCCCGCCGCACCTCGACGCGAAGCCGCCGCCTAACGAGCACCCTGGCGCCCGCCGAAGCTTTCCTCCTAATGGAGTCGAAACCGACCTGGCCCCCCTGCTTTCACCGCCGCTTCCCGAAGAGATTGCCGCAACTCTGGATGCCCCGCCGCACCTCAACGCGAAGCCGCCGCCCCACAAGCAGCCTGGCGCACGCCGAAGCTTTCCTCCTAATGGAGTCGAAACCGGCCTGGCTCCCCTGCTTTCGCCGCCGCTGCCCGAAGAGAATGTTGCTGCGTCCCAGGACATAGAGATTGCCGCAACTCTGGATGCGCCGCCGCATCTCAACGCGAAGCCGCCGCCCAACAAGCAGCCTGGCGCCCGCCGAAGCTTTCCTCCTAATGGAGTCGAAACCGGCCTGGCCCCCTTGCTCTCGCCGCCGCTGTCCGAAGAGGATGTCGCTGCGTCCCAGGGCATAGAGTACGCCCCGATCCGGGACACCACCACGCTACGCCGACCGATATGTTCGTCGAGCACTCCCAGAATACCTGCTGTCACGACGGAACCCCCTTCGAAGGAAGCGCAGGGCGCCCGTTCACAGCGGTTGCAGAAGCTGGCGTCCGGCGAAGTCGCCGGCAGACCGCCACGCTACCCAAGGGCTCTAATCCGGACTGCTGCCGCCGCCGAGCGCTACGGGACAGTATCCCCGCCGCCGGCAGGAGAAGAGGATTCGCACCCGACCCAAATGGACTCCACTTTGGGCCGATTGTTTGCCGAATGTCCCTCCGGAGACCCGCCACCAACCCCTCTAAGTATAAGAACGCAAAGGACAACGGGGAACCCTAACGCGGAACATCGCGGGACCCCGCCTCCGCCCAGTCAAGCTACGTATACGTGTAGTGCCGTTGGCGGCCACCATTTACACTGCTTGATCTTTTTACAGAAGCATCCAGTATGCCTGATCGTAGACACCGGAGCCGCTGTCTCGCTACTAAATGATAGCGTTTTGCCAGACCGACTGCCGAGTGCACCGTGCCGAGTGACCCTACAGGGACCCTTGGCAGAAGAATTCGTGGCCACCGCTCGAGTCAACGCCAGACTGGAGATTGCTGGAAGGCAGGTCGCCCACGAGTTCTTGCTGGTGGAGGGCAACACTCCTAGCCTCTTGGGCACGGACTTACTGTTGCGCCATGAGGCCACCGTGGATCTGAAGGATTTGCAGTTACCGCTTCCGTGGGGATCTCTGCCGTTATATGCGCCGGATACCCAGCAGCGAAATCTGCTTTATTCGACTGCACCCACCAGTATCCCGCCATATAGCGACACCCACGTAGTCGTTCGATGCCGGTCGGAAGAACGACTTCGCCGGGCCCTGCTAGAACGTGGAAAGAGTTCTCAACTGGCGCCAAATATTTCGCTAGGAAGCAGCTTGGTGGATTTCGCAAGCGACACCAACACTCTACACCTAGTGAACCTCAGCGCGCAGGAATACAACCTACTCGCGCAATTGATAGTAGGACAAGTGGAACCCGTGGAGCTATCCGAAACCGCGGCGAGCCTGCCAGTACACGGAGACGGAGCGCCCCCCGCCGTGGAGGTGCCCCCCGACCTGCCGGACGACACTGATCGATCGCTTCCCTCGGGTATTTGCCCGAAGCGACGGCGACTCGGGGCATACTGATTTAACCCGGCATGTTATAGACACGGGTCAATCTCGGCCTATCAAACAACCAGGACCGTTCATGTCAACCGCCTGTCATCATATCCGGACCCAAATCCCTAATTACTCGGCCGGGAGGCTCGAGTCTGAGAGGGGGGTAATGTAACGAAAATCGCCAGATCCAAAGAACCGGCGATATTTCAGGCGGTTGGCAACGCAAAGAATTCCCCTGCGCGATTATGAGAGCTTTTGACAGCCAGGACGCCTGGTCTCTTTAAGCGCCTCTTTTTCCGCCTCTTCTTCTAATGACAATTTTCCGGAAAGCACGCGTTGAGGGCAAGCTCCCGAATAAAAACTATAGATCTACACAGAAAGACTCACGAGGCCATTTAGGGATCGGGGTGACGGATTGGCAGGACCGGATTCGAGGCAGCCACACCTATTAAAAAAAGTTCCGCTCGGCTTTCCGTAGTGAACTCGGCTGTGGCCCGCTCACGGCCGAAATTCGTTACAATACATACATAAAATTGAACCGCACTTGGACGCAACATTTATTTATGTTATTATTGTATAATATTGCAATCACTGTCGTCCCCTTCCCCTCCTCTCTCGTTAGAACTCGCTTTAATAGTTGGGAAGTTAATAAAAGCTTGCGCACCAATACATAAAGCCTTATATACCAGCAGCTGCAGCGGTGAACTTTTTCGTTTTCGCTTTCGCTTGTGTGCCGGTGCAGTCGTTGTTGTTGGGCTCTCTTAGTTTGGCGCGCTTAGATTAGCGGACCGCCAAGTGACGCGCTACCCTGTTTTTGTCGGGTATACTCTTTTTCGGTCATTTGATTGGCGGACCGCCAAGTGACGCGTTACCCTGTATTTATCGGGTATTCACTTATCGGCGTCACTTGAACCCACTATTAATATTGATACTGCGTGACTTGTTTCAATAAAATAAATTATTTGTCAACAGAAAAAATATTTAATAGACTTTCGAACAAAATTAAAATATTAATTTGTAATATTAATTAATTAATTATTAATATTAAATAATTATTAAATTAAAAAGAATATTTATATATATATTTTTTTATTCTTTTTAATTGAGTGTTTATTTGATATTATTTTGATATTATTTATATTTGATTCGAAAGCTATAATTAATCCTTTCGTTGTCTTTCTGATTTAAACAATAATTTTCGGCCACTATTATCATTCTTGGGAAAATTAATTTAATTAATTCGTAAAAATGAGCCAAGATACAAAAAATAAATCTCTTCTAGATGAGTTGAAAAGCAAGCTCCAAAGTAGGGTCAGAACCATTCGCCGATTAAACGAGCGGCTGGAACAGGGTTCGATTCCGATTTTAGAAGAAGAATTGAAATTTCGACTCGAAAACTTAAATGCTTCAATTAACAAGGCAAATCAAATACAAGAACAGATCGAAGAAATAGACAGTGGCGATGAATATGGCGACGAGTTGGAAGAACTTAGCATCGTGACTAAGGCCAAATTAATGTCATTATTATCCGCCATTAGGTCAGCAGCCAGCAGCGAAACTCCGTGATCAGCTGCTGTAGCACCAACTCGTGCGCGACTTCCGAAGTAGGCATTGCCAAAATTTAGTGGAAATTATTCGGAATTTAAACATTTTATTAGCCTCTTCGAAACTTTGGTTCATAAAGATGCCAGCATTCCAGTTATCGAAAAATTTAACCATTTAATTGCATGTCTCTCTGGTGAAGCTTTAGGAACAATTAAAGCTTACCAAGTCACCGAGAGTAATTACGAAAAGGCGATGGCCAGTTTGAAAAAGGTTTACGACAACGAATGCCTCATCTTTATGAATAATATTTCAACATTGTTTAGCCTTCCAAAAATATCGCATCAATCCGCATACTCCTTGAGAAATCTTATCGACACTGTTTCGTCGATTTACGGTTCTCTGCTATCGATAGGAGATGATACAAAAATTTCGAGCGCAATGTTGATATATTTGGTATTACATAGAGTCGACCCAGTGATCAAACAAAAAAGGGAGGAACAGCTCGATTATGAGACATTGCCACTTTGGTCCGATTGTGAGAAAATGTTAAATTGCCGATACCAGCATTTATCGGCTGAAGAATCGACAAAACCAAAGCTGGAAAAATTAATGTCAAGCAAACCCCATAATCGAAGCTCATTTTCGTGTTCCTCCTCCAACAGCAAGCCTCAGCAAAATTGTAGCTATTGCAATGCAGAAGATCATTCACTACAGAATTGCAGCCCGTTTGGGCGTCTCTCTGTAATGCAAAGGTTAGAGTTTGTTAAGTCAGCCTCCTTATGCATCAATTGTCTGCGAAAAGGCCATACTGTGTCAAAATGCAAAGGAAAAAAGTGTAGAGCTTGTGACCGCTAACATCACATTCTGCTCCACAGATACACTGTGCCTGATAAAAGTTTAGCGCTGCCACCCCTTCAAGAGAATATTTCTCCTCCCTTTAACCAAGAGCAGCCTTCCACGTCACATGTTATGCATGCTACGTCATCGGAAAGGGTGATCTTGGCTACGTCAATCGTAAGCGTGCGCACAAAAAGCGGCGAATACTTTTTGGCCCGAGCCCTTCTGGACTCTGGGTCTCAAACGAATTTTATAACAGAAAAATTAGCTAACCGCTTACAGATTCGTAAAGAGGAGTCGTGTATCAACTTACTTGGTATTGCCGAATCCAATTCTCAAGTCAAGAAAAAGATACACACCGTGGTGAAGTCCCGAATCAATGGGAGTGAGTTCTCGTTCGATTTCTGGATCTTGAAATCGATCACCGGTTATCATCCCGATCAATCGGTGAACGTCAACGATTGAAAGATCCCAAAGAACCTCCCATTAGCAGACCCCTACTTTTACAAGTCCCAAAAAATGTATATGCTAATCGGAGCCGAATCATTTTTTGAATTGCTAGCTGTTAGTCAAATTAAACAAGGTCCTGACTATCCAACTCTTCAAAATACCCTCCTTGGTTGGGTTGTCTCGGGGAGATATAACTCTGCAGTTCCGAAGCAAGTTGTGAATAGTTTCAGTTGTAGTGAAGAATCGTTAGTGTCGATCGACACCACGCTACAGAAATTTTGGTCACTGGAGGAAATGCCAAATCCAAAGAAAATTCTGTCGCCTGAGCACAAATTATGTGAAGAGTACTACAGGAAGACTACTCAGGTATTGCCATCAGGTCGGTTTGAAGTAAAGCTGCCGTTTAAATCTGACCCTAAGGGGTTAGGCAATTCTTTTGAAGTTGCAAAACGGCAGTTTTTGTCGCTTCAGAGAAGGTTGTCTCGAGATCCTGACTTAAAGACCATGTACTTGGAATTTATGGAAGAATATCTCGCCTTAGGTCATATGTCGCCTACAGACAACAAAATTCCTTCCACTCCACATTATGTCATTCCCCATCAATGTGTGTTGAGGCCCCAGAGTACGTCAACAAAGTTGTGCATTGTTTTCGATGCATCGTGCAAAACATCCACTCAGGTGGCCTTAAATGACATCTTGAAGGTGGGACCGACAATCCAAGAAGAGTTGTACTCCACTCTACTCCGCTTCCGGCTGCACAGGTATGCCCTGACTGCCGATGTAAAAAAGATGTATCGCCAAGTGATGGTTAACGAAGCGGATAGGCCGTTTCAACTCATAGTGTGGAGAAGAGACCCCTCTGAATCCTTGAGATTATACAAGCTCAACACCGTTACATATGGTACTGGACCAGCCCCTTTTCTGGCTATTCGGGGTTTAAAAAGGTTGAGTGAATCTGCAAAACTTTCATTCCCTAGAGCTGCCGACGTAATTGGATCCGATTTTTACATCGATGACATGCTAACTGGTGCTGCATGCATAGAGGAGCTACGGACAATCAAGTCTGAAGTGTCTCAGGTTCTTCAAACAGCAGGTTTTGAATTGACAAAGTGGTTTTCAAACTCACCTGAGGTCACTGCATCTGAGAGCACAGTTAAGTCGATACCTATCTCGGACTTAGAGTCAACTAAGGCGTTAGGAATATCTTGGTTGCCTATCGAAGATGCCTTCAAATTTAAAATTGACGATTCTGTCATGTCTCCCAGCGACAAAACGGAACATTTTATCGGTAACATCCAAGCTGTTTGACCCCCTCGGCTTATTAAGTCCTATTGTAATAAAAGAAAAGATCCTATTACAGGAACTGTGGCTTAAGAAGTTAGACTGGGATGAGTCAATTCCGCCGCACTTAGAAACTGCATGGAATATGCTAAAAAACACCTTGTCTCAATTGGATAAGCTATTCCTCGGTTTGTGCATACTGATCCGATGTCAACGGTGTAATTACATGCCTTTGCCGACGCATCCATGAGAGCCTATGGAGCTTACGTCTACATTCGTAGCAAATCTGCTGAAGGTTACAAATTATCGTTGTTGACTTCAAAGTCGAAAGTAGCGCCGCTCAAGACAAAAACGCTCCCAAGGCTTGAGTTATGTGCCGCTCACCTTCTCGCAGATCTCTGCCAGAGAATCAAACCACTAATAAATGTCCCTATCGAACGAATCGTTTACTGGTCGGATTCGGAAGTCACTCTCCATTGGATCCCATCTCATACATCGTCGTTGTCGACATTCGTTTCGAACAGGGTTGCGGAGATTCCAGAATGGTCAGGACAAGCTACATGGCGGCATGTTCCAACAAAGCAGAACCCAGCAGATATAGTGTCTAGAGGTTGTGACGTCGACGAAATTGGACAGTCGATCTGGTTCACGGGACCTCAATTTCTGAAGGACGAGGAGGAGAACTGGCCCAAAAATGTTCATTTCGAACTGGATGAGGAAGTCTTGCATCAGGAATCAAGAAAGACTGTGGTCGGACTGACTGCTGCGGTGCAAACTTCCGATTTGCTAGATGTCATCGAGGGATTCTCGTCACACCTGAAACTGCTGAGAGTGTTCGCTTATATGTTCCGCTTTATAAGAAAATGTAAAGACAAGAGTATAGTTTTCGAAAAAACTCTGTCACCGACTGAATATACTGAAGCATTTAATAAGATCGTCGAAATAATTCAGAATCACGAGTATCAAGTAGAAATAGTAAAAATTCGTAAAGGTTCCAAGGTCGGCCCAAGTCTTCAGCGATTGAACCCATTCATCCATGAAGACGCCGGCACTTGGTGCACTTTTTCGTTGTTGCGAGTTGGGGGCGACTAGCAAACGCTCCTATATCTTACGATGCCAAGTTTCCCTTGCTGTTGACGAAACGCTCCCAATTTGTGCAGAGCTACGTCCGGCATCTGCACCACACAAATTTTCATGTCGGTCCTCGAGCACTTGTGAGCATCCTACGACAGCGTATTTGGACCATAAACGCTCAGGAACTCTGCAGTCAGACAGTTCGATCGTGTGTGCGCTGTTTTAAATACAAGCCCCGACTGATGACTCAAATAATCGGAAATCTTACCGCAGAAAGACTCCGTGCTCTCCGCCCATTTGCAATATGTGGCGTTGATTTTTGTGGCCCTGTTTATACGACATTGAAAATACGAGGAAAGCCCCCATATACCATAAGTCCTACATTGCCTTATTTGTTTTATTTGCGTCCAAGGCGGTTCATTTAGAAATTGTTTCAGACCTAAGTACTGACTCTTTTTTATTGGCCTTTCAAAGGTTTATTGGTCGCCGAGGATGTCCCTAGACCGTATATTGCGACAACTTAGTCGGAGCGAGTCGCCACTTCCAGGCTCTTCGCGAGAGGCTCGAGGAGTAGGCGGACGCGATTCGCGAATTCGCATCAAAAAGCGAATGCGAATTTGCGTTCACACCCCCTCGGGCTCCGCACATGGGCGGACTATGGGAGGCAGGTGTGAAAACTGCCAAGCACCTACTCCTACGAGCGGTGGGCATCGCACTCCTCAACGCAGAAGAGCTGGAGACAGTCCTCGTCGGAATCGAGGCCATCATGAACTCGAGGAGCTCTCAGCCAGGACCCAAGCGACGGAGAGGCACTCACTCCAGGACACCTGCTGACAGGCAGGCTCCTCGTCGCAGCACCAGCACTGCGAACCCCGGACCAGGCGGGTCTCAGCTGCTTGCGGCGATGGCGGCTTGTCTCGTCAGCCAAGCAAATGTTTGGCGGCGATGGTCCCGGGAGTATGTGCTAGGCCTCCAAATCCGAGGAAAGTGGCACCACGAGCAGGACAACATCGAGGAGGGACAGCTCGTCATCGTGGCAGAGGACAACCTGCCGCCTCAACAGTGGCTACTAGGGCGGATCGTCGCGACGTACGCAGGGGAGGACGGCATGGTCAGGGTCGTCGATCTTAGACGGAGCGATGGAGCCATCTTCCGAAGGGCGATCCACAAGCTGGCGCCGCTTCCAGGATGTTGAAGCCGTGGAGGCGTTCAACGGGGCCGGTGTTGGCTGAGATGATAATTTGAAGTCTAGTGTAGTTAGTTTAGGGCGACGGCGAGAGCACAATAAAGCTCTCGCGCTCTTTGCGAATTCGCCTCGCCTTCGCCAACCTTAGCATAAGCTAGGCTAAGCTAAGAAATAGAGATTACTCGCATTTTTGAACTCGAATCAACGCATTATTTTTCGTCCGTGCCAAATTCTACCACCACATCTCGGTTTAGTAAATTAATTTAATTCTAATAAACTAATTAGAAAATTCACCAGGAACTTCACGTAGGTGCGCAAAGCTGTGGTATTTTCAATAATTATTTTTAACTTAGCCTGTCCTAATTTTGCAAATACTGCGCGAAGGATGTGCCAGTGAGACTAATATCGTCAATGTATACATATGTACAAATTTTGTCAATGTGTACACGCAATACGTCATCTTTTTTTTTTTATTTTTATTAATTTTTTTTATTTTAATATACTATTATAAATCTTAGCCTATCCCTACTACTATTCTTATTACTATCTATACAAATACTCTTCGTGAGTCTTTCGTTGTATCTTAAAGCTAGTCTTATATTATGTGTACATTATTTACATGTGAGGGACCATGGGTTCTCCCAGGTGCAAGCCACATCCTCTCCTGGATGGCCTCGTACAAGCTTACCTCCAACTCGCCTCCCTCTATCCGCCATCCCGCGGGTGCGGGTATGGCTAGTTCGGGCTCATCCTTCGACGCTTCGGCCATGGTGTGTGGTTTGCCGACGTCCGGTGGGACGAGTCGTAGGACCTCCGGTACCTCCCTCCGGACGCGCTCATGCTGCCGGCGGAAGCGCCACCGGTAGTCGTCCGTGGCTGTGAGGGGCTTCACCGGCCAGTTCCTTCGGGTGGTACGGCCCAGTTTCCAATAGGGACCAACTTTTGGCTCTGGGGGCCTTAAGTATACCTGGAGCTCATTAGTCTTCTGATGGTGTGTCAGACTGCGACACAGCATGACCTTATAGATGGCTTGCTTGATTTGTCATAATCTTAAGTTAACCATGTGAAAAACTCCTTAAGACGCTTACTTGATCTGTGCTTCGTCTCTGATCCTGTAGGCGTAAATCTTAGTAGAGTTCCTCTATTGATGCAACCGGATGATCATTACCAGCTTTCGAAGTGACTATCGATACTGGTAATATATAAACTTAATCGAAAAGCTGACAAAGTCCGCTGTTTTCGAAAAGCTGACTACCAAAAGTTAAGTACTTTAATATCCGAATTTCATTGGTCCGATCTCTACATGTGCTCTGACATGGCAACCGCCGCAGTAATTTTTTATAATGCCATGAACTCCTTCTTTTCGTTAAGTGTTCCAGTAACCTATCCGTTGGTCTTTAATAAACCGCCTTGGTTTAACAAAGAGCTAACACGCCTAAAAAATACAAACTCTAAACTGTATCATAAATATAAATTTACTGGTTCCCACACTGTTATTTCTAGTTATCAAGCGCTCGGTCTAACTTTACAATAATTACTAATTAAAATAAATATTTGACTCGTTCTAGGATTCAGTTTGTGCAGAACCCAAAACAGTTTTATAACTTTTGTAAGGATGCGGACCACGCTCCGGGGTATATGTATACTCAGCCGGACCAAAGACCATTTATTCCATTGGACAGGCAGGATTTTGGTCCTGACGGGAACGGGATGGGGGACCAGGACAGGAGGAACAGCGGGGAAAGGGGGTGGTTCACAGAGGTCCCCGTCCGACCAGGATCGGCCCGTCACCCGGGTACCGATGCCTGCCCTTCTGCCATGCACGTAGGGGAAACACTGATAGGTCGCGGCCCCGTCAACCGTGGGTCGCTTCCACACAGGAAGGTAAGGATGACTTCTTGGCCGCGGCGGTCACGGCCCCGCCAACCGTGGGACGTTCCCGCCTAGGCCGTAGAGCCAAGTTGTGAGACCTGAGGAGGAGGGAAGGGGAGAGAAAAAGGAAAACGCACCCTTTAACTACAAATACAAAAATACGTTTATTTTTCCTATCATCCCTACTGTACTACCCGCCCGGTACCTAACGTCCCTAATTCCCTCTCTCTCACACGGGCCGGTGGGATTCCCGCGAGGGGATCCGCACCGAGGCCCAGCTCACCGACTGTGGTCATCATGGGCTCTGCCTATCCACGGTGGCGGCCAGCATCGGGCTTCAGCGTTTTCGCCCCTTTGGGTTTTTTCTATAGCCGAGGTCCGCTCGGCTGAGTGCCTTTCGCCTTCGCTGTCCCACGTCAGCGACGATCGGCTGTATTGCCGATCGCTTACGTGGGGTGTGTGTGTGCCAGGCCATGCGCGTGGCTTCGGGGCCCTGCCGGGAGTGTGGCTCTGCTAGGTGTGTGTCTCCGCCGTATATGTGTGTGGCCCTGCCGTGTGTGTGGCTCCGACGTGTGTGTGGCCCTGCCGAGTGTGTGGCTCCGCAGTATGTGTATGTGGCCCTGCCGTGTGTGTGGCTTTATGTGTGTGTGGCTCCGGCGTGGTGTGTGTGGCTCCGCCGTGTGTATGTGGCCCTGCTTCTCGAACTACCTACTCTTTTCCCTCTGTGGGTGACTTAACCTATCCCTTACTACTATAAATCTTAGCCAATCCCTACTACTACTAATCTTACCATAGCCTATCCCTGCTACTATTCTTACTACTATCTATACAAATACCCTTAGGAGGGGCCTCACGGCCATCACCGGCCAGTTCCTGTGGGTGGTACAGCCCAGCACCACGCCGAAATCTCGGCGCGGTTAGGTGGCGCGACTGTCGCGCGTTGCAGCCTCCAGTGCCGCCAGGTGCTGTCCCACCGCGTCTCTGATGGCAGCCCGTCGGCCCGTACAGCGACGCGAGCGCCTGCTTGAGGTGGCGTCGGGTGTCTGTGACGTCGTTTTGGATGGGAGCCCGTGGCGGCGTCCGTGCTCGCGGTCGGTGAATGCGTTGGGGCGATCCAATAACAATTCAATTAAAAGGCAAAGACTAGGAGGGAAAAAGTACAACCTTATAGCCGACGATCCCTACACGGGATAAGAAACGTGCGCCACCACTAGGTTCACAATATCTGCCCACAATTGTGCCACGGTAATAAGCCCATCAGTATTTTCTTGCTGGATTTCATCTTTGCTTTTTTCGGGTTTTCAATTTTGCATGCTTTTCGATCTCACTGTAATGCGGCTTATATTAGGCCCTTCACGTTTTATCGGCATTATTTACTGATCAAAAAACACATTAAAAGAATTAATTGATGAAAAACCTTATAGTAATAATATATTTAATCTTTGGTTGTCCACTCAAACTTACGAAAGCGAATCTATATAAATTATGTGGAAGATAGAGTTCTTATAAGTGAACGCAAATATAACTGCCCGCCCAATATTTAACTGACTTTATTTATTACCATTTCCAACTCCGAAAGATGACCGGGGGGTTACAGTATGGGGTGGATAATCCTTATAATTATATATATTAAAAATAAATAGTAGCCGATTCTCAGATTTACTGATTATAAAAAATGTCATAAAAATCAGTAAAGCCGATTCGTAGAAGTATGGTAAGCGAGACTGTGACACGGGAATTATATGTATATATAGATATACAATAATATATATTATAACATTACATACATTTCTATTCTGTTTATTCCAGGGAGCAAGGAATACAGATATTTCTCTTTGGGTTTCCGCTAGCCTTGGCTTTAGGATTGTAGATTTTCAATTGTGTGGTAACATAGGGTGCATGAGTTATGTGATGTGCATGTATGGGATATCATAGGGTATGTTGGTTATGCATATTATTATATAGTAGATATGTGCTAACTCCGTACGACTGTGGATATAAAATAAAATAATAGTAATATTTTTTTTTTCAGAATTTACCTGTTCTTATTTATTGTTTTTGAGTATTTTTCAGTTAAAAATTCCATTTCCTATTATATATTTTCAATATATTTGGAAAAACTGTCGGAGATTGAAAATTAAACTGTTGATCCATTTTCTAATTTTCCTTGAGCTTGTCAATTATGCTAATTCCGCTATTCATTACATCGATAATAATAAGTAGATCATGATTTTGGAGGAGATCTCTAAAAAGTTATTGATCTTTTGTTCGACTTCATCCCTGTCATCTTGGTCTAGGGCGCCAAACGGGTATATATATGATGTTCCTAAAACATTTAACAGACCTCTTGTGTTACGCCTAATGATTATCTCCTCTTTTCAACTACAAAATACTGAATTTGGACGACGCTGGGAAAATATTTTACATTCTTTACTTCTGGCCGGCAAATAGCTGAACCTTCATCTGAACACTCCACTAGGGCGCCGGCTGGGCAATGGGCACTGTATTATACATCGAGTAATGCGGTGGCGCATGCTCTGTCCGGGGTAAAGCATTGACCAACAAAGGTTCCCCGAAAAATAAACCAGTTTTGTAAGGAATGGACGAAACGAAGAAGTCAACCAAGGCTGGGATGTCTGCCCAAACGTTGGTGGATGTCGCGACTGCTACCAACGGCGGGCACGGAGGGAAGCAGTCGTCTCTGGTCACACCTCTAGCATGATGAGAGCAGGTCATACTAGTTACACCACTACTGCCATCATCACAACGACTCAGAACAACGGGCCGAAAAGCTCAAGCAAGAGGATGAAGGCCAAGGCGCAGTATAAGGCGGCCTTCAAGATCCAGAGCCGGCTCCAGGACAAGGCGTCCGTCTCTCAAGAGGAGAAGGCAAAGCTATCCTGGGCCGAGCAAAGGATCACATGGCCTTCACAGCCGATTTCCCAACAAGGTGGAGGAGTTGCTGGCCAGCAAAAGGCAACGCTGCGCCAAGAGCGTTAATAAAGACGCTCCGGCAAGCAAGCGGCAACGCGGTGTCAAGCAGGCAGCCCCCCCCCCCCAAAACAAAGAAGCCAATGTAGCAGGAGACAAAGGATAATAAAGTGGACAAACGACAAAACGAACCAAACGACAAGCTGACCGAAGCGCGGTGGAAGACGGTGCACACGCGGCACGTCGAACCGCCGTTTGCACGGATGGAGGATGATTTCAAACCACCACCATGCCCACGTTTGATTGTGCGGGGTGGCTGAATGGGATGGAAGGAGAAGTAGGATGATGGAAGGAGAAGTAGGAGGGGGCATAGATTGTACAGACTCTGAGATGATGCTGTTGTATAAGCTAATGCAGCATATTCCAGGTGGAAGTCTTCGCCATAAGGAAGGTCGCAGACCTTAGGCAGAGAATGAGGCGTTAACCTGTTCGTAGACAGCAAGGCGACGGCTAGATCCATTCAATCGTCAGCAGTCAGGTCTTAAAAATGTTCTGGCAAGCAGAGAGGCGCTAAGCACGACAACATCAGTGCGGATCTATTGGGTTCTCAGCTACCAGTGCATAGATGGCAACAAGACCGCAGACATACTTGTAATTGAAGGCGTCGGGTTGACGAGCTACAAAACAAAAAACGTCCCTGTCTCCCAAAGAACGCTCCAAAGTGAACTGGAGAGATGGGCTAATATACTAGCAAGAAGCAAATGAAGATAAACTCAACAACCTGCAAAATATTTAAGATCATGTACAAAGAGCGCAATGAGAGACTGAGCCACTACGTGTTGCGTCTAGCACGGAGTGACTGCTAAGCGCTAGTGGAAATTATCACGGGAAACATCCTAGCTGCAACTGTAGGAGGTGCGATGAATCCGAGGAAACTGCAGGTGTCCGCGACTAATGCAAGCATAAATAAGGTACCTAGGTGCCCCAGTACTGGCATCACTAGAAGGTGCCTCCAAGAAGACACCAGGTAAACTACTTGTCTTCGCCAAAAACACCTCGATTTTCAAGGTCTTCGAAGCCGAAAATCTCCAAGACCTTGCAAAGAACAACATTCGAGCAACTAAGGGCCATATTGGCCTGTGATAAATATATATATATATTTTTTTTTTAATTTGGACGTCGATGCACTAAGGTCAGTACATTCAAGTGGCTCGTATGACAATAGGCACGTGCGTGTTTGGGTTAGGTGTTAGTAGGCGCGATGGAAAATATAGGAGAGAATTCGAGGAAATTGACTACCGGCGTGCTGCCAGATTTTTAGCTTGCATACTTACTAAGTGTGTTAGTATTAAAGATTTTAATTTGGGAAGGGTATCTGCGTTAGAGATTAGTGTATACAAATCATTAAAATTTGCACATAGCACTCTAAAAGGTTCATGCAGTTCAAAGGAGGTTCTACAATGGCGCAACACTAATGGGATATAGGATCTAGTAGTTCTACATGGTACATGGAAATTAAGCTGACTCAACAAGTCAGCACTTTCCACATCACCATGAATAAGGTTAAAAATAAAGGTTATCCCTAGCATCGTTCTACGATTGGCTAAGGACGGCAAGTTTATTAATAGGAGTCTACTAGAGTAGGAAGGTAATCTTTGGTTTGCATCCCAATTTAAACTGCGTAGAGCGAAAAGTAAAAAGTTCTCTTGAACCGACTCAATGCGTTTACTATGGACGCCGTACTGAGGGCTCCAAACGCAGCATCCATATTCTAGGATAGGACGAACTAAGGAAGTATATAAGGATTTAGTAACATAGGGGTCATTGAATTCCTTCGACCACCGTTTACTAAATCCAAGCACACCCCTGGTAAGTCAAGTTTTGGGTCCAAGCGGACGCCCAAATCGTCAACAGTATTAATTCTTTCCAAAGAGCAGCAGTTCAGCGTGTAAGTAGCAAGCTTAGGAACGACACGAGAGAATGTCATTAGCTTGCATTTCGAGCCATTTAAGTTTAATAAGTTTACACTCTACAAGTTCCGACAGTGGAGGTATGTAGGAACAGGTAATAAAAATGGAGCTACCTTTGATAGATAGCTTCACACAGAGGAATTCAACATCGTTGCATTCCTCGAAGGTTAATAATTCTGACGTGAGTGAGGAGTCCACCGCTATGAGAACTCCACCCCCGCGTCTGATAGGGCGATCTAGCCGATATACCGTGAACACAGCTGGAAAAACTTCGGAGCTCAGAATCTCCGGCTTTAACCAGGTTTCTGTGAGCACAATAACCTGAGATGCAAACGAAAGGCTATCAGAATACAAGTTAGAAAGCTTATTACGTAAGCCTTTTGCATTCTGATAGGAAATACCTAAGGAGTAGGTTAGTTTTTTGAGTCGGGATTGGAAGACGTAGAAGGCGCAGTGGTACCATCAGGCCTGGGAAGAGTTATTCCTACAGGCCGCTTTTTCTTTTTCTTCGCCTCGAACTCCTTAACAACGATGTACTCTGGCCAGAAGCTGGGAGAGCAAATAGTGTTAAAGAGCTCGTTAGGGACATTTATTTTGAAAGATGAAATGTCCCTTGCGTAAGAAAATATGAACTTTTCCACCTTTATCTTAGTTTTTTCGGCTCTGGTTTTGCCTTGTATAAAGGCGAGAACATCTTCCGATGTTTGGTCAGGGGAGAGCCGCGAGACAAAAATATGTCTCGCCGGTGGAACCGCTACAAGGGCTTTTGGCAAGGCAGATTGGTTATTTGCCGGTATTCCGGGCCTAACACCCTGGGCAGATATATCGTTAAACGCGGGACTTTGAGGGGTCAATATTTGCGACCCCCAGGGGACAAAACAGAAATCACCGGCGGTACGGCCACTCCCGCTGGACATTCGGGTACCGAATCTTTTCTAGCGCTCGATCTCAGCACTCTTGGAATTAATGCTAAGGTCGAGGGCTGTGCCGAGGGAGGCTGCTGCTGAGAGCCCGTTGCAGGTAGTTGGGGTCCGTCTACTGCCCACCAATAGCAGTTTTTTTGCGCCTAGGAGACTCATTTAAGAAGAAGAACATATCAAGAGTTTTACGAAAACTCGTTAAAATGCCCTTAAAACCGCTTTTGGTTTGCCGCATGAAAGACATCATCTCCCTTTCTACATCGCGACAGGCCTCACAACAGAAGCGCAGGCCGATGTTTTTTTTTACATCGTCCACCGTCCGAGCTGCAACTCCAATACACTTGGCGTGCATGACGTTGTCGCACAGCCAGCAGCCGATTGTAAGGTCACCTGCAGCAATTGCCTTTTTGCAGGTTTTGACGAAACAGACAATATTTCCAGACATTATAAGGACTTACCACTGTACCTGTACTTGGAAAAAATAACAACAGAGCAACAGAAAGAAGTGAAGCGTCACAGCGAGAGCGAGAGAGCGGGAGAGCGAATGAGATCGAATAAGATAAGAAGTGCAGCGGCACAGCTAAAGTGAGAGAGTGGGAGAGCGTGGGAGATAAGTAAATAAAACGTTTAGCTGTTGCGACGGCGCAAACAAAAGCTAGACGAAGAAGGCACAAAAAGGAATGCAAAATATGCAAAAGCTAGTACTAGCAGCACAACTAAATTGGAAAATAAAACAAATTATATACACAAATTAGAATAGCTGCATGCACACGCGAAGTGAACGGGAAGTTATAAACACAAGTTAGAAAAATAAGTTAACCCCGGTGGTTAGATTCAATCTTTAATACAAAACGAGAGCGCAAGAAAAAAAACACGTCCGTTCACTTGAAAAGAAGAAATCCAGCATAACTTAACCCAGGAGGTTCTCGAATATTTGCTATCTAATGCTGTCTCTAATGACAGTCATAGCTTAAAGGAATTTCTATCGCTCCCATCTTGAATAAAGTAAATAAATAATTAACAATTCTATATCAAAATTTTTGCATTGATTTGATTGACTTCTAAACTGTTTTCATATAGATCATATTGACGAAGGATATCAGTAACATTAATGTTAACATTACGAAGAGTGTAAGGAATCTTTCAATCTTCTTCGTGCTGTCTGGAATTATAGTAATTCCTTTTATTAGTTCTTTTGCTTCTTAAACTTTGACTTGAAATGAACAATCTTCCTGACGCGATTGGTTTCTTCAAGTGTTTCTCATCCACTTCTCTACATTGCCTTGCAAACAGATTCGTAATATTAGCTTTTACTAGTGGAGCCTGCCTTAACTTCGTGTTACCTTTCTGACGTGTCGGCTCTGATTCAATTTATTGAATTTATAGTTTTACTTTTGTTGTGTGCTAAAGTCTGGCGTTCAGCTTGTAGGAAGATATCAGCTGCAGTTCTTTTTGTAGTATTATGTTTCGTTTTGTGATTATAAACGTATAGAATCATTTTATATCAGTTATCCTTTTTTGCTTATGGCAATATATATTTCGACGCTCTCTGACTTCAACCAATTTTGTAATACCGAATTTTTTTCGATCTTGATTATGGGTATTTTGGATTCCAGTCTATCTTGACTTCTTACTTCGACTAATTTCACGAATTTCTAGTACATGTCAATACAGGACAGGAAAGTTGGAAAGTTTCCTGTGAGGTACAAATCTATCACATTCTTTTCACGGGCACCGAATCTTCGTGTGGGTTTGCATAATATGTTTGATTGTACTTGTGAAAGTCGAATTTTCTCTTTTTGTATTCGAGTCTACCCTCGTTGCAGTTACTCAATTCATTGTTCATTGCAAATTTAAATGAATTAAATCGAAATCGAATAAAAGTTAATCTTTATTCTCTTCTTTGGTTAGACTGGTATGCAATCTAACAGAAAATTATAGTTTTCGGAAAATTTTTATAAATAAAATTTTTTACTGTCGGACATATGATATGCTTACCTCTCTTCGTATATTCCGTGAGATTTACGTCTTTAATTTAATTTGCAAAATTTTGCTTCATGAGTTGACGGAGGGATTTACTAATTAGCAAATCTTCCACTATGCACACATCGCGCGATATTTGAAGTATCTGCAGACATGGCTGGATATTAGTTATCCTCTGACAAAGGATGTGGCACTGCCTTCCCTGGACCGCAATATGATCTCTTCCCGGGTCTTGGTGACCCTGACCCAGTTCGAGTAACTTTAAGCAATCAGTGCTCTTCGGATTGCAGATGCGATGGTTCGGCAGTTCTTCGTAGGTATCATATCCCGCAAGGTGCTAAAGGATGTGTGGTTATGGGAGGAGTTGATCCAGTACATAGGCATTCATACGCTGGCTCCCCTGCAGGAGAGCTGGCCTTCGAGGGAGATGTACCTGCTGAAGATGGCCACACCAGCCCTGGATATTAATGCCAGCGAAGGATAGGTCAGCATCATGAATGGCACCAGTCATGATGGCAACAACATGGAGTTCTTTGTCCAAAAGACGGCGCCATCTTTTCCATACCGCAAACAACCATCGGCAAGGATTGTTTCTGGCGGTGCCACAGACCTATGGACAATTTGCACCAGAAAGACCAACGGTTCGAAGAATATCAAGAACAGGATGATCCTGTGAAGTCCTACTATGGTAATAGCTACAACAAGACTGCTGGGTCCACAACGCAGGAAAACATCACAAGATGGCTCCTCATATGAAGTGAATCTTCCCTGTCACCTATGTAATGAATATCAACAATATCAGCGAAACTCTTTGGATGCAGAATTTAGATGGTAAATCAATCCTAAATCTTTAACAAGGGATTCCTCTTAAGACCTTCCTCCTAATCCTTTTCCATCAAACTTCAATGTGCCGGAGAACGTCAAATGGATTAAAGTGAATGTCATCCAGAACGGCTGGTATAAAACGGGTGGAGTACAATGACGACAACTGGGCAATTCTTATTATTTTCCCCTATATCTACCGACCGTTGGTAAGGCCATATGATATAGTCGTCGATTTTCATAAAATTGTAAACGAAATTCCAGAACAATACAGAAACGATATATATAAAATTATCTGTGCAAAACTGTGGAAAACTGAAAAAGTAATAAGTTTTTTAATACAATTTTTCCAATCGTTCTTACTAACTGCAAAGATTCATTCAGATAGCTTGGGAAGTAAGAGACTAGTTTGCTTAAAAACGGACAGATGTTTGCCGAAGAATCGCCTGCTGTCACACGTGACCATGCTGCCCACAGTGCAGGTGCTTAAGGCCATTGCTAGTACGCCGACAGGTGGATCGATAGCCGCTTTCTCCAGGCTAAGTGGTTCGAGCAAATCCTTTGGTTTGATCATGAATTGAATTGAATTGATTGAATGGCTTCTTAAATTTTTATCCTACCGACTGCGCCAATTAAATGCTCGTATAATTCGTATGTCAAAGAAATATAATTTTTGTTTTACCAAATAGTTACAAAGATATTAATTCTATTTGTGAAGAACACTACCGGTTACTTTTCAGTCACTACCTGAACTTAACTTAATGATCTGAACTAATTGGCGGTCTAAAGTGACGAAAAGTCTCGCAAGGACTGAGAACCGTAATGAATTTAAAAGACAGAAGAAAGATGTTTAAGGGTGGAAGTCATGAAAGACGAAGTCGATACATGAATGGAGGCGATAATATGGGTCCCAGTTTAATAGGAAATGCTTCTGTATATAATCAATAATATAATAATATAATAATATAACCCAAAATAAAATAATTCCTTGAGGTTCCATAAATATGTTGCTATCTAGTTTATCAACAGCACAGGGAAACCCAAAAGTAAAAGTGTTTTGAATAGTAGCTGGTAATTCACCGATTCGAAAGCCTTGCTGAAATCTGTGAAGATAACGTCTGCCGAGATGTGAGCGGGACATTATTGAGCCACATTGGCTCTGAAGCTCTGCAGTAATTAAAAGTTATTCAACTTTGGTATTGGACTAATATTTGCAATCCCTCTGTAGTTTTCGATATAGGATTTAATACCTTTTTCTTCAGAAGGGGGTCATTCGATTTGTGAACTGCTTAAACAATAAGGACCTGGATGCGATTATTGAATTAGTGGAGAATCATAGAAATTAATAAGTGATTTGGGTGTCAATTTGTAGTGCAAATACTGTATTAAACAGTAAACCAAAATTAGTCAAATACATTTTTTACAGCTTTACTGCATGATTTTTTGCATGTGTGGGTGAATTTACATGAGTAACAGTGTCAAGAAAAAAACAAAGCCCTGGGCAACAATTTCATCTTGGCCGATCAGTCGCCTTTCGTGCCTATGATAGATATTTAAAAGTCTGATTAATTGTATAAATTAACATATATGTAAGTTAAAAACCATCGCTCAGCATAGTCTAGGCAGGCTACATGTATATTTTATTATTTTAATTTCATACCTTTATATTATTATTAACATAATTTGTTATATTTTTATACATTACCTTTACATGTGTATTACTCATGTATGGTCTACCCTATTATTGTACCACCCTTATGGTATCCAAGAGCTGTTTCAGCAAAGTGAACCGAAATGGGCCGTCCCTTTGTCTTATTGATGGTCAGCGACCTCATATGCACCTATGCTAAAAATGGTTAAAAAAAAGTGAAAAATTCTAACTTTAAATTTGGAAAATTGTGCATAATTTATCAAGCATAAAACGTATGAGAAGAATTATAAAATTTTGTAACCTTATTTACCCACAGCTAAATATAGGTAAGTGATTTACTTAAATTTTGTTTACATTAATTTGATCAATCAATCAATTTGAAAATGTTTAAAAGAAAACTAATTTACCGCCTCGAGCGGTATTTGAATTTGCGCTCCCGTTCTTGTAAGGCGGCTGCTCTAACCCCTAAGCCACGCGTCACGATCGCCTCGCAACGACAAAGCCAAATATCATGCGATTCAAAAAATAAATGTCCTAAGAGGATAAGCAAGCTTTTATAACTCCCTGACCTCCCTGTGTGTACATACATATGTGCTTGCAGCGCAGTGAAGAAGTCATCTCCGACCAATAAAGTATATATATTTTTGATTAGCATCAACAGCCGAGTCGATCTAGCCATGCCCGTCTACCCGTTGCTACACAAACTAGTCTCTCAGTTTTTAAGCTATCTAAATGAAACTTTTCAGTTAATCTCTCAATCAAATATATGTCGGAACGGGCTGGATCGGACGACTATATCATATAGCTGCCATAGGAACGATCGGAAAATGTTTAGAAAATAAATTATAACTTTTCCAGTTTTCAACCGATTTTCATCATATATACCCATTTTGTATTATTCTAGATTTTCGGATTTAATTTATAAAAATCGGACTACTATTTCATATAGCTGTTATAGAAACTATCATTTAATATAGGGGAAAATGCCAAACTGTGAATGAAAAACTGTAACTGAACAACCGTATATATAATAAGTATAGGTGACAGTAATGAAAGTAGGAATTGCTTCCTTTATTTTTAACACAAATGTATTTAATTTGTATTTTATTAATTACTAGCTGATCCGACAGACTTTGTCCTGTCAAAAAATGACAGTGTTTTGTTCCTACCTTTTTTATATTCTTTGTAAAAAATTATCCTGAACAGAACCGTCACTTTGGTAATAATTCGGGGTGAATTAAAAATAATTAAATAAAACACTTTAAGCATTTAAAAGTAAGTTATTTTAATCATGTAAATAATAACTATTAACAAAAAAAAAAATCAGTTCTATTTGCATTGTAGTGCTTTGTGATAAACGATGTTTTTTGTTTGATTACCTGGCGCGAAGACACACAAATCTGATGGTTTTCCAATACGGGAACAGGCAACATACACTTAATGATTGCCCCTGGGACTTGTTTATGGTCATAGCAAAAGTAGTCGTTTTAGTCGTTTAAACTCAAATGGCACATCACTCGGAATCATTGGGATGCGCGGTATGAGAACATCTTTTCCTTTATACTTTCCTTTCAATATAGTTGCTTCTACCACGTTGTTTAGTAGTTTTTTTTTTATCGCTAACCGTGTGCCTTTAAAGCCAAAAAGCCATGTTTTATTTTTTTGTCCCCTGCAGAAGGAAAAACAAAAGAAATAATATCGCCAAGCCGACCAATTTGTTATTATTATATTTTGTGACTATTCAATATGGTCCGCGATCACTTTATTTTAGTTTCGGAACGCGACATTAAATCCTCCAACGACGTATTCTGTGCTCCAACGCACACACGCACACTGCTTTGATAGATATGATTGAATTTGAACTTTATATAGCGGTAAGAAAGTGCAAATTTACTTTTTGACGTTAGGAAAACACCTATGTACATTTCTTAGATAACAGTGAGTGCTTGTAATTTGATATGAACTTTATACAATAGCATTCTACGTTTTAGTTAAAAAACTTTTAAATGTGAAAAAGAAAAGGGCTTTTTTTTTAGGGTTTTCCCGGCAATTATTCGATTTCCGTAAGAACCATCCTTGCACTTCAACGAACGTTTTAAAAAAAGAATTGGCCTAATTGGTCCATGCGTTGTTGAGTTTTGCGCTTACCAAAACATTTCATTTTTATATATAAGAAAAGATAAATGATCGAATTCCAATTTGCAAGGGTATACGAACTTCGACGTGCCGAAGTTCTCCCTTTCCTTTTTTTTTTTTTTTTTTGAATCGAGTAATTTTCCTGAATTTTTTCCAAGTCCCTCAGGATCAATATCATCATAAGCCAAACAGCAATGGCGGCATCATGAACTTTACATAAACGGTGGGTCCTACCTACTGAGGATTCTGCATGAAAATCATGCGGAATCTGGCTAAAAAGTCAGACTAAGAAGGAAGAAAGCCAGCGGCAACCGCCCGGCACTCCGATCGCTACGAATTTATTCGCTAGCAACCCCTTCCCCAGCTGCTGACGTTACTGACCGCCGCGAGGGACCGACCTATTTAATAATTGGTGACAAACAGAGGGAGAAATATTAAATGTTTGGGGGGCGATCCTGCCCGCAAAGATTCCTTTTCGGAGGCCATTAAAAATTTCCACGTCGCGAAACGAAGATTTAACCCGTCAGGGTTGAAAATGAAAGGCGGGGGCGTCGTGGGGTTATTGGGCACGTCAGCTTTATTTCGCTGCATACATGAGACTAAACGAGACTAAATCTAAACTTAGAACCGATCTCCCGGTCGCTTTGCCTCGTTAAAGCGGGAGCGGGAGATCGTCGGTACTCGGGGTACGAGAGCAAGCCGGGGACCGAAAGCTCGCTCCTGAGCAGAGGCGGCACAGTGGGCCCCTCACGTAAACATCCTGCCCCCCCTTGCCATCATTCGGATTCCTAAATGGTCGTTGCCGCGGTCTGCAGGGTATCCTGGCGAGCGGCGGAAAAAATGCCGTGGAGTGGCTGAGGAATGCCGAGGAGTGGCGAATAATCCTGGAGAGATGTCGACGTCCGAAGCGGATGAAGTTCAGGGGCAGACTCGGCATTGGTTGGATTGGACCTCTCGTACGTCTGCCCCCGAAACTTTTGCGTGGTGCGACGCGAAGGCATCTTTTGGAAAACATATATCAGTTAGAAGAGTGGTCAGTAAACAACGCGAATTAGGAGCCCGGTGTGATCCGATGCTGCGATCGGGGTGCAGGAACTGGACTTCCAGGCATATGCAGGAGCGTGTGGTGATTCTGATTGCACGTCTTGCATCGGTCTCCACTACGGCACTTGCCTTGGGAATGTTCGTGTGCCAAACAGTTGGACCAGTAACGGTTGATGGACACCGTGCTGAGCCTCTTCTCAGCACTAAGCATGAGGAACTTTTGGCATCTCCGAAGCGGATGGATTCCGCTGCAGACTCGGCAGCGGTAGGAGTGAGTTCCTGTGTTACGCCTGCTTTTGATGCCATCGTATGGGACCCAGTAATTGGCGGAATTGGGAGAAGTTACAAGTCGAGCGGAGAACGACGAGATTCTTGGGATCGATGTGGTTACTGGGTTCGAAGGTTCAGGAGTAATCTGAAAGTTGGAGGAACCGTTGCTGGGATGCAGCAAGGTGTGATGCCGTCTGCGGCACGTAAGGCAAGAGTGGGAACTTGGGCAATCCCGCTGCTGGTGACCTCGTGCCAAGCAATTCAAGCAGAGTTGCTTTCTTTGGACGATATTTGATCGCTGGAATTCGGTCATTTCGAGAAAATGGGGACATTTACGCAGGGGGTGGTTTTTCCTGGAACACAGGTCACACCTTCTGGGTGCTAGAATCACCCTGAAATCGGAAGAATGAAGGCGGGGCTGTGGGGTGCTCTTAGTAGCCGACCTCGGCTGGAAATGCCCTGAACCGGCAGGCGTGACGTCGTCGATGGCCTCCAGCGTACGATAGCGTTCGGTCAGAATCGCGTCTAGCTCTTTCCAAGTTGGAATGTTGGTCTTAATATGAATAGATTGCTCCCACAGGGAAAGCGCTAGTTTTGGAAGCTTGGAGGAACGAGAAGAGAGTCCCAAGCCTCAACTTGAATAGAGGACATCTCTAAGGCGGTGAGGCAATTTTGGATGGTGCGTTGTAGTTCTTTCTGCGCGTCTCCGGACTCTAAATAGATAGCCTGGAAGTTAAAAAGGATTTTCAACTGGCTATTGACCAACAACCGCCGATTCTCGAAACGGTCGGTGAGGCTTCGCCAAGCTGAGACGAACCCTTCATTGGTGAGCGGGGTGATTCACACAATGGTGTGCGCATCCCCAGTTGTTTTGGACAGTAAGTGGAACAGTTTTTCCACCGGGGTGAGACGCGAGTTGTGAATATATACCGCAGTGAAAAGGTCTCTGACCGTGAGCCACCGAAGATAGTCAGCAGCAAAAACTTCAGTGTCCACCGGTGGCAGAGAACAACCCGCGGAAGGGGGTGGAAAGAGATCGGTGCAGCTCTCGTAGCTGTTTTCCACCTTTTCCCACAAGGCTCCAATCTGCTTGCGATGGACTTGGATTATGAAGGGAGAAAAATTTGCAGATTCGGAAGTGGCGGAAGTGTGAATGTGTGACTCAAAATGATTCACCCGGTCAGTTGTGCCAATAAACTTTCTTAACGCAATGTCAACTGCGGGTTGAGCCATCTTTCTGCGGTGGAATAAGTGAGTCTCAAAGAAGGGTTCACTGAATTTTGCTAATTGCTCGTGGAGTTACGGTAGTGGGCCTCGGAATCAGCTGGGACGGTGGCGGAGATGCGGATTGGAAATTCGTTTACACTAGTCCCGGAGAAAAATTTGGGCAAGAGGTTGGCCTTAGTTAAAAAAATTACGAAGAACAATAACGGAATGCCGAAATAATTTGAGCGCCGATTTAAATAAAATGAATTGTGCGGCGGTAGCGGAGCTGACAGATTGTCCGAAGAAGAGGTTGAATTTTTTTTTTTAATATTAATATTTAAGAGCCGAAATGGTGGAAATATACCCTTGGCTTCTGTTCAGGATAAAAACTCAGCGGGTTATGCCGTCGCCAAAGCAGTGGAAAGGTGCGGTACTAAGAAAACCCGAACGGCATCAACAACAACGTAGCCACTGCGGCGGCTGGGTTGAATAAATGGGGAAAAATAATCGCGGTCGCTTCCGTGCGGGATTAAATTCAAATTCTGGATTTATTGGTGGGTGTTGAACTATTGGTTAATTTCAACTATTTTAGCGCTGGAAAGGTGGAATCAAAACATCAGCTTTTGGTCGTGGATAAAAAGCTCACTGGGTTTAGGCGACGGCAAGCGATGCCTATGTGAGGGCCCCAAGAAACGAAACGGCAACAACAACAACACGGCCGCTGCGGCGACTAAGTTGAAAACAATTAAAACGCTTGCGTTTGGGTTTTGTTGCTAATTGTTTCGTTCACTTTGAATTTTGAAATTATAGTATCGGGATTAGTTCCTGAAGTCGTTGGCCGAAAATATATTGGAAAATATTTGGGCATGCATGTTACAATGTGTACGAACAGCGTCGAGAAGTGGACTGTATTGAACTCCGCGAACAGGAATATTTGGTATGGACACGGCAAAAAGACGACAAAAAATATATCGCGGCAGCGGCGGACTGTTCGGCGAACAGATTAAAACTCCCGAAAACAGCGCACACAAGCGGGAGGCGAATAGAAATTGGAGTTCCTCAACTGCCTTGGTGTCAGGAAAACTCGGACTGGGAGTTGACACTAATGATAAAGGAAATCTTGCGAGAGTGCGACCGAAATTGAGTGTTCGGCCCACTGTTGCAGATCGGCAGCGAGGATAGACGGAGAAGGAAAACTGGTACTTATCTTGGCGGATTTGCCGGGAGCTGCTGATGATTTGGAGGATATCCTTCAACAAAAATCCGGCTCGAAGGACCAAAATGTTTGGGGGGGCGATCCTGCCCGCAAAGATTCCTTTTCGGAGGCCATTAAAAATTTCCACGTCGCGAAACGAAGATTTAACCCGTCAGGGTTGAAAATGAAAGGCGGGGGCGTCGTGGGGTTATTGGGCACGTCAGCTTTATTTCGCTGCATACATGAGACTAAACGAGACTAAATCTAAACTTAGAACCGATCTCCCGGTCGCTTTGCCTCGTTAAAGCGGGAGCGGGAGATCGTCGGTACTCGGGGTACGAGAGCAAGCCGGGGACCGAAAGCTCGCTCCTGAGCAGAGGCGGCACAGTGGGCCCCTTACGTAAACATTAAATATTATTAATATTTCAAAATACACCCTTGAGGAGATAGAAAATGTAATAAGCCGATGGTCAAACAAAAATATATACAAATATACAAGTGCCTCAAATTACTTACTCACAATGCAAGAGTTCGTAATATTTCCGCTCAATAAAAAGTATATATTCAACATTTTATATACAATAAATGTATAATGACTCGAATCAAGATGTTTTTAAATTCAACAAATTTGAAGTTTGTTCCAAGATTATTTAACTAATCATTGTTTGCGGACATTGATTTTACAATTTGCTTGCATTCGTTACCGTTACCAGTACTCATCTCCCCATAGCTGCCCATAAATTGAGAATATAGGGAAATTAAGCAGGAATTCGATATTGCCATAGGATAGGAGAGATAGCCCTATATTTCAAGGCAATTTGAAATGGACCTGCAAGTGATGCAAGCAAAGTTGAAAGAGAACTCACGCTCGTCACTAAGAAGATAATTATTTCCTACAACGCAGACCCGGCAACCATCCTGAATAAGGATCCTGAAGAAGGTCTTAAGATGCCACTTAAATCGCTGGAGCTGCCGGCAGTAAGGACGTTTAAAGGAGATAAAAAACATAATGCCTGTCAAAACCACCTTCATTGTGAGCTCTATATACGGCTCCAGCGATGTAAAAACTAATGGATTATGCACATTTTTGGGCTAAACGCCCCATTTTGATGATAAAGCCAACAGAAGTATTAGGAACTCAAGTGGTATAATGTCAATTTCACAAAAAAAAGAGTATTCTGAAAGGAATCGAAGTGTTTTCGACCTTTAACGATCCGCTCACTTTCAATACCTTGGTCATCTCCACCATTCGAACTGTCGTTTACTACTTATTGTTTTGCTACCCTTGTAAATAGCAAATCAAGGAATTGCTGGACAACAGAATAATAAGCCTTTCACTATTTAACAGCCCCACTTGGCTGGTGGACCTAAAAAGGGAAAGAAGATAAAGCTGAACAATAGAACTCTCGCCGATCGTTATCCCATATAAAGCTTACCCATGATTTTAGCAAAGTTGGAAAAAGCTAAAAAAATATTAAAACCCTAGATTTTAAGTCAGGGTATTACCAGATATACCTGACGAAGGAAAAATAATTTTGCCGATTACCTGTGGGATCCGGTAATGCTGGTAAAATTACCAGAGTTAACAGAACCAGTCTCGCGTACTAGACTCTAGACCCTTTTCAAAAATATACTGGAGTAATCGATTGCAGTGTTAATCTCTGACAATTTCTTGTTAACTAGCTAGCTAGCTAGAATCTCGTTTCGATTGCACACTTTCTTGAAAGAAGCATTAAACTACATTTTGTTAATTTAAGGACAAGTAATAATGGAATAAACAATATCCTAATTTAATAAAGTTGAAATTAGTTCCTCGAACCAAAAAATAAGTTTAGCCTCAGATCCTTCGTCCAGAATTTGGCCTCAATTGCTCAACATAATATCTCGCATCCTAAAGGACTGCGAGCTAAACTACGCCACTTACGAAAGAGAATTATTGGCGATAGTCTAGACAATAGGAAAATTCCAAATCTTCTTATACTGCAACAAAGAGCTACACCTTTTCACTAACCACTGTAACGAATAACGTAGAGCTGGTGATATTCCCGACTGTGACCCTGCACGCAGATATATCCGGCTTTGTCTCGTCAGCAAGTGTCGTGGTGTTCTTTTGTGCCACAGTCATTGGGGCTTTTTGGTAATCTTTAATAACTAAATAAATGCATGCTAAAACGAGAACGTCAACTAACCGGAAAGAGAAATAAGCACAAGCAACAGACAGACAGTAGCATACACAGAAGAATTATCTCTGCGCATAGCTTTCGCACCTGCAGATGTAATTGAGGTGTTTATTGCCCACCCTACCATGGCCAATGTGAACCCATAAATGTTCGTATTGGACCCCTTCATTCCAAGAGCTTCTACGACGACCTCCTGATCAGCATGGAGTTAAAAGAATCGCTTACAACAAGTATACAAAACTCCCTAATTTAATATTTTTCCCATTTAATTCAGTTGTGTCCTTCCGATATTTTTAGTTTCAAAGTATATAACAACTCGAGATAAAGCTAAGAAATCTAATTGATTGCAAAATATTTATTACTTAAAGTTACAATATTAATAGCAATATATCAGATAATGAAAATAATATAAGGGTAATCAACAAAAGCTTAGTTGTTTTTTCCAATTCCAATGATCAGTATATATTCTTAATATTACTGTCGATTTAAAAAAGAGGGGAGGCAGATAGTATATGATTTTTAACTATTTAAATGTTTTTCGTTTAAGTGATTCTTTAAGTGCATGCATCATAATTTCTTTTAATCCAGTATTTATCTCAATAATTAAATCACCCTTTCTTTTTTATTCTCTCATGTTGCCAATGGTTATACCATACGGGTGGTTAGGAATTATAATGAGTTTATAGCTGTTAAGTCTTTGGGATCGCTCACCATACTTAGCTGAAAGTAGAATATAAGCCCAAAGCCAACAACCACTATATTTCCCTTATTGGAACCCGATGATATGCAACATTTTTAATATACGTGTATGTGCATCTTCTTCTCCTTAAGTATTTGCATTTCGTTTTCTCATCTACACACTGTTCCTCTATCTCACTTGATCGACACTGCTCAAAACTGCATACTGATCTTAACTTTAACAATAGATCTAAGAAATCTTAAATTTTAATAAAAAAAACTAATATAACTATTATAAGTATTTTTTTGTTTAGCTATTTATATCCGCTTTCATGTTGTGGTTCTTGACAGTGAGTCTTCTGCAACTAATTGAAAACGTTCATGGTTAGATACAATTTTGACGGTAAATTATGCGGAGTAGCTAAATTTAATACTGGACAGATAGGTACATTTCGCGTAATGCAATTCTTATGATCTTAAGAACATGGTTCAGAATATGACCTAATTTATGTTTTTTAATGGCCTATATTACACAGTCACTTTTGCAAATAATTATATTGAAGTGACGATATGAAAATCAGGTTTATAGGCACACCAAAAAAATAGAGGGAAACTTTCCTGGTGATTTGAAGCGGCGCTTGATGAGGCTATCCGGACCAGGGTGATAATGGTCACTGGTCACTCCTTCTGGCAAACTCCTATTTTCACTGCTGGACTGCTGTCGACTGCTCTTGGCTGGCTGGACTTGGCTGGCTGCACTTGGCTGAGGCAGGCGGTATAGGTGAATGACGATAGCTTGGATTAAGCCCGAACTCTATTATAGTCCGCGACAGGTTCTAGTCCGTCCTGAAATAATTACCGAGCCTCGTTAGTGTTGCTTTCACATATGAACGTTGATTATGCGAAACTCAACCTTGCGAAGCGCCTTTTCTGAATGTGTTTCTTCTATTTAAGTAGTCATGATACAGCTCAGTATGCGTGTTCGAATTCACTTGGCACCTAATTGCCTTTAAAAACTTCGTGACCCACTCTAACCTCTTTGGCCTGGTTTAACCAAGAGTAATCTAGATTCGCACAACTTCACTATCTTCACAAGCTTGAAATGAAAAGAATGCACGAGGCGAGGTGTATTTCCTATAGGGTTAGGCCGGACACCGTAAGCCCATCCACATTAATGTCAATGCAAATCTACGCATTATCGGTATTCGTCATATGCAGACCTGCATATTATCGGTAAACAGAAATACAATTCTATGTGTATGGTAGTTTCGCAACTGTGTCCTAGGTTGCGCTTATGATATAAAAAGATCGTTCGTTACATATATGACTTAGGTGGCGCCAATGATCTTCAAAACTGACCGTTACACCACCAGCTCCTCACATACGTTGTGTCGGACAAAAACACTAAAGATGAAATTAAGCGGTGTTATGTCCCTACTAATGGACCTGCGTGGCATTTGGGCTGGCACCGGCTAGCTCTCTCTTCGGGCCATAGAACCCCTAACCCTGCCCACCATACACAACAATAAATTTCATCAATACTCGACATTTACACAACACTATACACCGTGCGGTTTATTTCAGACACGCGAAAACAAAGACAATATTATCGATAGTTCCTCATACACACATAATTGACCTGGCTTCTCCTGATGAACTGGAGGCCACATGCTCATCCCTTCCCTACCATGCAGCTGCTCGTATGAATCAAGCTTTTTTGTCGTAAATGCCCCTGTACTGAGTCACACACATTTCTACCCACTCATCATCCCGGTTCACCCACTCCATATTCATATTTTGACTCCTCATCTTATATTTACTTTACAAGCATTATCCTCTACTTAAATGATGTGCAGGTAACTTCACCTTTAAATTGCTTGATTTTTTGGTCTCGATTTTTTTACAAATGCAAAATACAATCTATAATCAAAAAAATTGCACAAAAAAAACAGCTTCACTGCTTCACCAACTGAAGTATTTGTGGACTGGGTCTGGCTGAGCCTGGAAATGAGAGCCATGATATTAGGCCTTCACCTCCGGATCACGACCACTCACCTTTTTAGTCTTCTCGAACTGGCTTCCTGTCCTCGCTGATCCTCCGCTCCCGTCCAAGTGACTTCTCAGCCTTTCAACAAATTTAATTCACCACTCAAAGTTCTTTCTTGTTGAGTGCACGCGCACAGAATTCTTTCCTTTTCTTTTTTTTTAAATTGTGGCTTGGTTCCTTTTCACCTTCTCTTTCTTTTCTGGTTGGAACCCGTTGTTTCAGTCCCATTCCAGGTCAAGAACCTTGCCCCCATAAGGTGGTGCATGCTACCGATCTCCTTTTGGGGCATGGTGGCATACCTGAGCTGATCGTATAGCACTCCTATGTGGATCTATCAATTAAATTCTATTTATTGTCTCTAGAGTGGCCATAACAGCGGTGGAGAGCCTTCATTGACGAAAAGCGGAAAAGTGTTTTACACGCCCGGGAAGCAATACCTAGTACCCGATTCACTGTCTCGGCAACCCCTAAATAAAGTAGATACTGAAGTTCAGTCTGATGGCGCCATAGTGCATTAAGAAATGATCATTACACATAGACAAAAAATTTTGCAGGTCATTGACATAAATAATCATCAACAACGGACTTAATGTAGATTCCTGCGGTACACCGTGAGTGGTGACTCGAAGTCCTGATACATTTTTCGCTACCACAATGGTTTGCCTTCCGTTACAGATGTCTAATGACATAAGTGTAGGGAATTAATTTAAAATTCACATACAATAATTTATTTACAGGATTGGTTTAAACAAAAGTACTTATATTAGTTTCACAAGTTCATATTTCGCTTTTTCACACAGCGTCTTCTTATTCACAGCTTCTATCTAGCTCTCTCAAAGTATCGGTTATTATTAAATATCGAAATGATGTGTTGCCAGATAGCTTAACCCGCTTCGAGTAACCCGCGAAGGAAACCCGCCTATTTCGAATCCCACATTCGGCCCTCCTGACTGTTCATTCGCCCCGAATGGACCTGGCCATGGCTTCATGAATTCTGAATCGGTTGAAGTCTTGAACGGACCCTCTGTGTCCCCTATGCGCTCTACCTCATATCGTCCATGATCTTTAACAGCAACTATTTTGTATGGCCCTAAGAACTTTCCCTTAAGCTTTAACCCTACTCCGTACTGGGTCCTCTAAATCGCTACTAGGACATTGATTTTATAAACGCTTTCTTGTTATCGTTTTAAATCAAACGCTTTCTTATTTTCTTCCTGCAGCTGTTTGATACTTTTTGCTGGCTGTTTGGCGATATTTCTCTCTTTCTTCATCCAACTCTTTTACTGCAAATTCCTGCATCAAATCATTTAGCTCATTACAATCGGTCAATCGCATTTCAACTCCTGTTAAAAGCTTAAATGGCGTGATCCTGGTATTCCTTGGCTCGGTGCTATTGATAATCTGCTGAACTCTTCCAACGTGATTATACCATGTAAAAGGACTTTCATAACTTAATTTTGCAAGCATTGGTACGACGATCTTGTGCATCCTTTCGACCTGGCCATTTCCGCGTGGTACACATGTCGCTATGAGCAAATGCTGTATAGTATTCGACTCGCAATACTCCTTGAATGCTTGAGATGTAAAAGCAGTGCCTTTGTCTGTCACTATGCGACAAGGATTTCCAAAATGTACAGATTGCTTCTCCAGACTGCTTAACACTTCATCCACACCTGTGCTACGAGTTGGGTAGACCCAAACATACTTCAAAAAGCCATATACTACGACCAGAATATGATTGTAGCGCTTGGTCGTTGTCTCCATGGATGTGATATGTTACTTAGGGTCGGTCGCCTTTGTTAATTGAAGTAAGAAACCCTTCCTTTTTACCCGCTTTGGCATTAACAATTATGCATCTGATGCAACTCTCGACGTTTCGCTCTGTATTTTCTTTCAACTTGGGTATAAAATATGACTTTTCGATAAGTTCTTGTCTCTTCCTAGCAGAGAAATGTTCTTGATTGTGTGCATTTTGAATTATTTCATTCTCCATCGTCGAAGGTTCAACAACTAGTTCGCGATTTAGGTCTTCTTCTTGGGACTTTTAACTGCTCGCGTCCATTCATCGTTAGTTTGGGCTTCTTTCAAACGGTGGGTTATAGAGTCTGATAAAACGAAAAACGCGGGACTCGCTTCCGCATGTTTCATTTTCGTACCGGATCGATGCTCAATCTTGTAGTTGAAATCCTGCAAGTTGAACGCGTTACAGTCCGTAACAATTGTGAACTTTATGCCCAACACATAAACACGCCACTTGACTAGAGCTCTAATGATTGTTAACACCTCCAGCTCGTACGAGTCATATTTCTCCTCAAATGGTGAAGTCTTTCGGCTCATATATTGAACTGGATGAAATAAACTGTCTTTGGGATCCTTCAGCAGCGAGACTGCGCCAAACCCGTACTTGGACGCATCTGTGTGGATCTCAGCTTGTAAAGTTGGATTGTATAGCTTGAGAACTGGTTCACTGATGAGAGCAGTCTTCAACTTTTCAAACACCAATCGTTGTTTCCCTTCGATTTCATACTTTGAATCACCTCTCAACAAAGGCCAGGCAATGGAAGCGTTTCCATCAATGAATTTTCTGAAGTATGAAGTCAGACCTAGTAATCGTTTAATTCCTTTCTTGTCGCGTGGTTCGGGAAAATCTTTTACAGCTTGTATCTTCTCGGGACCCGGAGTGATGGTTCCACCTTGGATGATATAGCCTAAAAACTGTACTCTGCTATGTAACAGTTGGCACTTACTCCAGTTGATACGCAAGCCGTTTCTAGCAGCAACTTCTAACACCTCCTTTAACTTAACAAGTCCTTCAATGTCCTGGCTGGGTATAATTACGTCGTCCATATACACAACAACCATGTTGTTGACGATGAGGTCCCTTAAAACTGCCACGATGAATCTAGTGAAAACTGCAGGTGAATTAGATATGCCAAATGGAACATATAGAAATTCAAACTGTCCAGATTGTGTCACAAATGAGGTATACTTTCGAGAACCAGGTTTAATTGGAACATGGAAAAACCCGTTGGTTAAATCCAAAGTCGTGAATATTTTGGACCCTTGTTGCTTGTCTAAAACGGTCTCCATGTGAGCCATCGGAAAATTGTCTCAAATAATCTTTTCATTCAACTTTCGATAGTCGCAACACAGACGTTTCTTTGCGTTCTTCTTCGATATACTGGCGATGCATATTCAGAAGTACTCGGTTGGATAATTTTTTCAGCAAGCCATTCCTTAACTTGGTCATCAACTGTTTTCTGATAACAGCGTGGAAAATGCCGTCGATGCTGAAAAACTGGTATTTTGTCCTTTAGAATTATTTTCATTTGTACCGGTGCATTTACGTTTCGTTCGGGTACGTAATCTTCAATAAATCTCTTGACTTCGACCTTCTGAAATTGATTTAAATGGGACAAAGCAACCTGATCTGAAACTGCCACCTGTTCTACGCACATACCCCTAAACTTCTGCAGAAACTCCATATCCGTGTTGCTCTGCTCCTCGTCAATACTTCTCGATTCGTTCCGACGCAGAAACTCAGTGCCTTCTTTAGTAACCTTCATGTCCACTATCTCCAAAATAGTTCTGCCTAAAATAGTTCGAAGCCCATGTCTTTCTCCGGTACTACGTGGAATTCTACATTCATTTGTATTTTGTCTATTTCGACTGGCAGAATTATGCTTCCAAACGTCAACACCTGACTCTCGCCTATTCCTATCAAGCATTTCTCTTTTGCAGTAAGAAGTTTGCTGCCCAGTTTAAGGAAGACATTCCTGTGCAGTAAACATAATTCTGCGCCTGTATCGACGAGTCCTTTGAATTGGACGACGGAATGCTTGACAACTCTTAGTTCAAGGCCGGAAGCAGTAAACTCGCTCTTTGGAGTCGAGGCTTCACTCTCGAATTGAACGGCATTAGTGTTACTCTCCTGTTTCACCTCGACCGTGCACTGTGCAGCACGATGACCTGGCTGTCCGCAGCGAAAACAATTGAATTGAATTTTTCTTGCAATCTTTCTTTAAGTGGGACGGATCCCCGGACTTAACGCATTTACGTACAAAACTCGGCTTCGAGTCCAAACTTTTTGATCCTTCTGCCTCCGTTGCACGCTCTTCATTTTTGTATGATCCCTTGTATGTGCCTCGAACTTTCTTGTAGACTTCCATCTGCTCCTTTAAAACCTTTATATTTTTAGCCTGGTACAACATTATCTTATTTGACTTTGCATCCGGCACTCCCTTCACCAAGAACTCGATCAAACTTTCTTCATCTAATTTGACTGGCTTTGCAATTTCCATTAAAGCGTAAAAATATTCTTGTAAAGTTTCTCCTTTTTTCTGACCCGTTGACCTAACTTACGACGCACCTCAGCAGACGATATTTTGATAGCAAATTCCCCACGCAATGCTGCCTTAAGAGAATCCCAGTTGCGAATATTAACCTGACTACGAATGAATGATTTTGCGGCTCCACTTAGCAACTGCTTGAAGTAAATGAATAATTGAAGCTGGTTCCACTCAACTGTCAAAGCGCATTCCTCTAACTCCACTATTGATCTACATCTGGGCTACATGTTCCTGTAAAAATTGATACGCTGCCTTCTACGTCTTTAAGTGTAAACAAAGAACGTCTTGTGGGAATTTCCTGCACGCTACGATCGAGAGCGGTAACCACAGATTCGACCTCATCAGAATCGTTATCTTTATTATCCTGAATGCCAAAATGAGCAAGAAGCCTATCCTGTAAATCACGCTTCCTACCAGTTGTTACTAAATGTAATTGATAATTTTTTGTTTACAATGGTTGATATTATCTTAATGGTAAAGTCAGCTTTGACTGCTTGCCAGACAGTTCCAATTGGTTTTTCGTTCCGTTCCGTTCCGGCTTGCACCTATTACGATGCACTGCTTATATCGTACTGCTTATCGTATTGCGGTTACTATATTAATCTGCTCTCCAGATTTCGTCACCGCGTCTCTGCTTCTTATAGGAAGATCCGCGTGCTCCGCCTTCTTGCTTACCCAGGTCTCCTGGCCAACTGCCTCGCCACAAAGATTTGCTTGCCCACTGATGGAGGATTCGTGCCCTCCAGATTGTAACCGTCGCTGCTTGTCCCCCTGTGCTCAACCACGAAGATCCGCCTGCTCCAGATTTCGTCACCTCGCCTCAGCTCTTCCAGTCTCCGCCTCACTCTCCTGACTTGCTCCGCTCGCCTCTGCCCAACGCCTTCCACAGATCAGCCTTTGCAAATTAGTTCACCGTGACCGGCCGGATCTCAGACTGCCGCTCTGACGATCTTTGAAGCACTGCCTCCTCACTACTTCTACAAGCGTCTCCCTTGCACGTTTTCCAGCTCGTCTCACATGCACTCACACATGTCAAAAAATGCTACTCTTCGCCGTCGTCTTAGGAATCTGCAACTGTACCTATGCAGTTCCCTCCAAAATTGTACTTCACCACAATTCGCAATCTTTGTTCATCTGTATTTGTGTGTGAAAACGCCACTCTCTAATTGTCTCGTACTTAATGTTTGGGTCAACCCCGGACGAGCCCCCAAATTGTAGGGAATTAATTTAAAATTCACATACAAAAATTTATTTACAGGATTGGTTTAAACAAAAGTACTTATATTAGTTACACAAGTTCATATTTCGCTTTTTCACACAGCGTCTTCTTATTCACAACTTCTCTCTAGCTCTCTCAAACGACGACTTCTTTACTACTAGCTTTTTTTAATTCCTTCTTAAAAGTATCGGCTATTATTTAAATATCGAAATGATGTGTTGCCAGATACTTAACCCGTTTCGCGTACACCGCGAAGGAAACCCGCCTATTTCGAATCCCACATAAAATTAAGCTTTCAAAGAAAAATAGTAATTTTTCTGTTCAGTTAACAAAATGTCATGATTTACGGTATCAAAAATAAAATACAAATACAGTGTCAGTATTTTCCTAGTTTTATCAATTTATTGGAACATTTTTGTCATTTTCTTTGTTGGAACTCTTGACTAAATGTATTTTTTTAAAGCTTAACTTTAAACTGTTCATTTATTTGTTTGGTGGTTAAATTATAGTTGCAAATTAAAAAAAAAAATAATAATAAAATAAATAACGTATTGAAAAGTAACACTCAATGATATTTGGCAAAAATCAAAATTTCTCAATGATTCTAAATTTGTGTTGTGTTTGCGACCTTTCAATTAATTTTTATTTAGCCTAATATATATATATATATATATGTATATGTCAACCTGCTACTCCAATTTTTGGATGGCACTTAAGTTTCAGTCCCCATTCGCATTAAAAGAATTAGATGTGTAGGTGTTTTCTGATTTGGGTTAGAGTGTAACACTTCGATTCACTGTGCACGATTTCCCTAATCGCAGTGCAGTTATTGCTTCTATTTTTTCAGCATTAATTGGTGCCACAAATTTGTCTTGCTTATGCAGTTCTAGCCGATTACATTTTTATTGTTAGTAGTAGTATAGTGTTGACATTTAGATTGTTCATGAAGCTTGCACACAAAGAGCACAAATCGAATTGCTTAGAGGCTTGGTGTTAATCGATCGCATCGTACGCTGTCTATATCGCTTGTGTTCTATATACATAGGTAAATATTGTAGTTTTACTGCTGGAATAAAGTGGTCAACTCTTAATTAAATTAAAGAAGTATTGAAGAATTATTACATATTAAAACCTGTCTATAATGGTAAGTAAAGTTTTGAAAAATTGATCAAAATGCAGTCTAGGGTTTGAATAAAATAATTTTTAATGATTTTTATATGCTTTTGACCCCAACCTTTACCACTTCGTTTCACGAATATGGTTATGTAACCAAATTGCTTAATACGTAAATAGAAAACAATTATAACGGTTAAAAAAATAATTTTTAATTTTTTAATACAACAATAGTGTTAAATTATCTGTTTTCTTGGATTAAAGCGTTCACTTTTTAATTATTATTTTTTTTTATTGTAACATAACGATATGAATAGTAATGTGGAAAGAAGTAAGTAGACTAATTTTAATCAAATTTAATATTTCAATGTTTAAAAAACGGTTAGTAAGTAATAGTAAATTAGTATTTTAGCGAGATTGAAATTGCTGGCTGTTTTTCTTCTTTGTGATATTTGCTGTCCACAACGAGAACAAATACTAGTAAAACCATCTGCCTTGGGAATAGTGAAAGCCAACTAACTAACATCACGATTCTTACATCTTTCATGTAAATTTTTATATATTAGAAATCTTACAGTGACTACGTCATCTGTAAGACAAAATGAGAACAATATTTGATTTCTTCCTACTAACATATGTAATTTAACCATGTTTTAAAGTTGTATAAAATAACAGTATCTCTGGATATTAACTTATGTATATGTTGGTGAACAACGAAGTAATCATTACATTTATTTGTACATTTAACAGTTTTAAAATTACAGTTTAACATCTTCTAAATTTACTGATAGTTTTTATGGCAGCTATGAATATGATATAGTCCTCCAATTTGCGTAAAATTAATAATAATAAATAATGGCAAAGTTCTAGAGTAGATAAAGTATCTTGAAAACGTCGATGGTTAACCAGATTTGAATTTTCTAATAATTGTATTAAATAAAAGAAAACCAAATAAACTCGATGGTAGAAATGATTTCAGTTAGCTACGGAACTGGACGAAGAATATGTTTTCGTGATTAAGCTTTACTTTGGCGACTATGATTATTATTTTTACAATTATGCTTATTGGGTAGCTAAAAGAAGGTTGGCGCAGACAGACAAAATAGTTAAAGGCGAAAAAAGCCTTATTAACCTGCCGTATGAATATTGGTAATCGCATATGTCCTCTTGCATTTTATATTGACTGTATTCTCTGTGTGATTTTAGAAAGCAAAAGTCAAAGTAATTGCTTTTTTAAGGTTTTTGTATTTGGTATGCCTTTTTTATGACTTTTTTAATAAAAATAAAAAAAATTGCGCTTATGCGAGTTTGCAATCGATTATTTCAAAATTTATTTTAGAAAATCAAAAATTCGTTTAATCTTGATCAATCTGATATTTTTTTATGTAACCATGTTAAAAATACTCGTTTAAAAGAACTTATAATTTTTTTTACCGCGGTTGACCTTTCTGTAGAAATTTCCATATTTAATTTTAATCCAAATTCACATATTGGCAGCATCGGAATATCGAAATATCGAATAGGAACATCGAAATGTTTCACCAAATTTGAGATGTAGCCATTTTGTATTATCTAGAACTTTGGTTGTAATTTTATAAAAATTGGACTACTATATCAGATAGCTGCAATATAATCCTAACTGTGACTGTAAAACTGTATATATTGTAAGTATAGGTTGATGTAATGACAATAGGCATTACTTCTTTTGTTTTTTTAACACAAATGTATATAATTTACTTTGTATTAATTATTAATGATCGATTTACATTATGCAAATGTTTATATACGAACTTCGGCGTGCCGAATTTAGCTACCTTTCTTGTTTTTTATATATTTAGTAATACAACGATCTGTACGCATACTCAATACTCAATTTAACATTTAAATATCTTAGAAATTAATGAAGTTGCAAAAGGTGCTTACTTACTCAAAACTCCGACGCTGCAGGTTTGTTGGGGTCATAAACGACTATTGATAGGGTGCTCAATAAAGATATTTATTATTAATTTATGAGAAAAGGACACCAGATGAGCCAGTAACCAATTTATGAACAAAATATAAAAAGAAACAAAGCGTAGCACACGTCTCAGCGGGCACGGATCGCATTTATAATCCGGAGCTTTGCACACGGTTACTCCTTCTCGTGCCATCATCCTCCATATCTCCTGATCGGCTCACCACATACGAAGGGATCGGCGTCTACGCATACCAAACGTCGCGTCTGTCCTCTCGTTGTCGTCCTTCAGAAATTTAGTCCATTAGGGTTGCCACTCGTCAAGTGCGGGGAGTGCAAAAAGAAAAGTTCACCGTCACTTGCATCGCCTGCACCTACGCGGCTCATTAGACGCCGCGCATGAAATAGGTTAGGAATGTGGAAGCGGCGAATCGGATTGAGGTTAACTCTGAACTCCATGTAGCACGGGGCTGCCGCTGCCGAATTGTCAATCAGATTTGACATTACAGACGTGGCGATTCTTATTCCAACATGTTGCAGGCGGTAGCGGGTCAGAAAATTTGGCCGCTGACTGCTTGCTTCTTTTAACATGGCCTACTCCACTCTTCTTCGCCCCTAGATCTCCACCTATCTTGACCAAAAACCTCTATTAATCTTGGCTAGCCGGTGGCCAACGCCCGGAGGGCTTTGACAGATCTCTTATCTCTTTCGTACCAATAGAAAACACTTGGGTAAGTATCCACAATTTTTAAAAACATTCAGTTACACCGAGGGCCTATGTTAAATTAATGGTTTAATCGCTGAAAACTTGGGTCAATCTTGGAGCCTTTACGAACTTTTCCAATTTCGACAAGCTTATGAAACACTGTATGCTATTCAGTCCGTGACAGAGTTTTTTTTGTAAACTATATTCTTGCCTTTGCATTTTCTTAGGAATCTAAACCTAAAGGCCAACACCCTAAGCAGCTTGAGGTGGGACAAAAATCCCTCAATGACATCCAGCAAATCTGAAGTTTTCACAGCAGCGGGCAGTCCGACCGTATTCTGCTTTGCTTCTGGACGCAAGACTTCCTCATCCAATTCGAAATGCGCACCTTTGTGCAAGTTTCTCTTTTCTTCTTTCATAAATGGCCTTCCAATGTCCCAGATTAACTGTCTATTTTCGTCAACGTCGCAAGCTCTTAAAACAATGTTTGCTGGATTCGGCTTTGTGCCTCCATTCAGCTTCTCCTGATCATTATTGAATGTACACTACCGTGTTCGACTGAACTGTTCAATGAACTAAATTGTCCGCCTAGCTGCGGGTCGAGCGTCTTTTTAAATCGGCCACGACCGCCTTACAGCAGCCTATCCCAAATGGCACCGTAAACTTAAAATCAGTAAAGCAGTGCAAATAAATTTAAATCTTTCACTATGTCTGAACCGCAATTTGACATTGAAGCGAATGTAGCTGCGGCCCAAAAGAAAATGAGTGATGCTTTAAATCGCTCATTAAATGCAATTCAATTTAGCGCCCTTTATGCCTCGTCCTATAAAAAAGCTCGATACATTGCCATTGGCGATGTCAACGATTGGGGACCCCAAGCCGCAATACTAACAAAAAAAATCATATTCCAAAATTACAAGAAATTAAAATAGTCCCAATCAAAATGTATCTGTCAACAACCAGCTATTGCCCTAACTACACGAAGTGGCGTTGTACAGTCGATTTCAAACGGGAACGGCGGCGGTGGATCTCTACAAACACAATGAACAAGTCATATGTAGCAGCAACAATTTCCATTAAGAAAGTAGGAAACGGAAGCAGAAGCCGCGGCCCTTATGGTTAAGCTTGTTAGTCATATGTATGCGGAGGAATAGAGCTGACGCACTGAAGCGAAACCCACGAAGCCTCCTCCTTTTTTTGCCGTTTGCAAAGTGGGATTATCTTCGGATTCTTAATCCCCATGATCTTTAGCAGCAGGATCGCAGGATCGTTCTCGTATACCTTTTTTATCTCGCTATTGTCTTGGTCTCGGTGACTTGGAAAGCTTTAATGATTTCTAAAGATTCAAAATAGAGACATGAAATTAAATGGTTGAATTTTTCGATAATGCTGGCGCCAAAACTTCAATTTATAAACTGTAAAAAAAGTTAATTTAATTAATTGAGGAATTCTTGGCCCAACTGTCTAGCTTGCTTTTCAGCTATACCAGAACAGACTTATTTTTAATTTATGCACATAGTGATATTTATTAAGTAATTACTTAATATATTTATTTGTTATTTTAAAAACCATAAAAAATAAATAATAAATGTTCTTAAATTATAAATCCCTAATCAGAACGAAAGATTAACAAACATTCAAATCAAGAATTACAAATTATATAAAATATATAACATTTTGTTCGAAAAGTTATTTAAAATATTTTTCTGATAAAAACCACAACGAAAAAATGATATAGATTGAAAATTAAGTCACGCAGTATTAATATTAATAGTGGCTGCAAATGTAAAAAGGGAGTTTACACGGCTTAAAATAGGATACTGCTTCACTAATCTAAGAGCGCCAAACAACAAACTAATTTAATTTTTAATGTATAAAACAAGTTCAGACGTTGGCGAAGACAAGTATTCGCCTGGACGCAGCTTACCTCGGATTCCTCACATATCTTGCAGTACACTGCATTCGTCACAACTAAGCAGTGACCTCTGAGAATTCACACCGACAGTCTAAATGCAGCAATGCAATGCAGTAATTTGTGGCTGAATTTATCATTGCGCTCCTAGGGAATAATTTTTTGATGTTTTGAAGGTTGTGGAGTTTCACCTCAATTTCTCAGTTTGCCTTTTTTTGTTGCGTTTGCCAGCCTCTCTAACTCGTTTTGGAGCGTTTTTAGAAAGCCCTGAACGTTTTCCATTTTGTCACTCAGTCAGTCCGACGCCTTCCTTTTATAAGTTCGTCAGCGGTCTCGTCAGCATCGATACCCTGGTGGCTGATTCGGACTGAATTTGTCGTGCTTACCAGTTAAATTTTGGAACTGACCGTTGACAATTGCATGGATCTAATCACTGCTTGCTTGTCTACGAACAGGTTTAATGGTAAATGTGGATGGTTTATGCTCTGCGAAAGCTATGCCGCTTTCCTGGTAGCGAAGACCTTCACCTTGCGGCGTGCCTTTGTGCTCTCCTTTCACCATGAAAGCAGTGCCAAAATCGGATAAATATAAATTAAGATTCAAAATTCCTTTCGGTTGATTTACTTTAATTGTTTATTCTTCTATGTCTTCTATAGCTTTCTAAAGGCGTCTCTACACTGAATTCAAAACAAAAATTGAAGAATCCCTTGAGATATCCTTTCCCAAAGGGAAGTGACCTCAAAAATGTTCTCCTTTTGGTTTTTTTTTTCAACGTAACTGTTCTTTTGCATTTTAAAATAATAAATGATATTTAGATAATATTTATAAAGAATATTTAGAGCTGTGCTTTTGGGCGACTGGTAAAAGTCGGTATCGCCAATCTCATTAAAAAATGTTTAGCCATCCAGTTTTTGTGGTATCTTGCGATAGAATAAATGACCGAATTACACTTCCAAAGATTGGGGAGGAAAAGCAATATTGATTTGCATATGCTTTACATGTTCGGAACATTTACTAGTTAACTAGTTTTGTCAAAATACTTTTGCCACGTGAAAAGTTGTTTTCTGAATGGATTCCTACTAGCAGAAAGTTAATGCTAACGCTAAACAACATAAAATTTGCCATGCATACAACTAAAAATAGCTTCTTCATATTGCGCAGAATTTTAGCACCGTTATTGCCCGATTTTAAGCCAAACTTCGACAATAGTTATACCAAGGTGTTGGCCAAATAATTGTGCCGAATAGTAAATTCCGTTCGAGAAAAATGTGTTAATTTGTGTAATTTTTGTATTTTTTTTATACCCTTTCAGGGTATTATACATTTAGTAGATGTTTGCAACGCATTGAAGTAATACTTTCTGATCCCATAAAATATTTATATTCTTGATTCTTTTCTACATAGAAGGAATCAAGTTTTCATCGCAAAAGTTCGACCAAGTTAGAACACATAAACAAACACATAAAAAAAAAAGGAAGCAAGCTTCGGCACGCCGAAGTTTGTATACCCTTGCATATTGTACTTTGATCATTAATAATTAATGCATTATAAATTATATATTTTTGTATTTTCATAACAGTCAGGTTAAAGTGGTGAGGCTACCCTGGTAGCCTCCAATTAGAGATGAGTTCCGTTTTGTTCCGGGCACCCAGGCTATTTGAAACCTGTTGTCCTTTGCTAGTCTGTTTAGTGCCTCTTTCCATTTGGCCACTAGTGTAGATGTAGTCCTTGCTGTTGCGAGGGATTTGATGTCCGCTTGGCTGTCTGAGTAGATCCTTACCTTGGTATTCCGGAGGTCTCGATTTAGTGAGAGTTAGACAGCATTCAGTATTGCGAGAACCTCTGCCTGGAATAGTGTCGCTGACGTTGGGAGGTGGAAGGACTCTTCTACTCCCCAGCTCTCTGCGAATATTCCGGCCCCTACCCCACAGCTCATCCTTGAGCTTGTTGGGTATATCGCGGTGTATGTGTTGCCGAATCGCAGTTCGGTTATCATATAATCAGTGTCTTCTGTCATCTGATAGATCATTTCGTCAAGGATCTTACAGTGTGTTATTTCTTTCAGCTCTGACTTGCGACTGAATCGTACCGCACTTTGGACTGCTGTATTCGTGATGAAATGTTCTATGGGAATAATGATTAGGATGACTTTCAGCGCTGCTACGGGGCATGATCTTAGTGCACCCGTCTCAATCCTTGTCAGTTTCTGGATGATGAAGGCCTTAGCTAATGCTGGCCACCATACTAGTGCTCTATACGCTCTATACAACCGCTGTGTAGAGCCATATTATTATCTTGAGGTGCATATCCAGTTTTTTCCGAATATCTTCCTACAGGAGTAAAAAGCTATGCTAGCTTTTTTAACTCTTTCGTTGATGTTTTGTTTCCATGACAGCTTCGCATCTAGATACTTTGCTTGTAGCGATAGTCCTAGTTCTATACCTTCTAAATGAGGTTTATTGAAATTGGGGATCTTTGTTGAGTTTGGTGAGTGCCCTGAAGTGCCCTGAGGTCCTGAAGTCAGTAGGACTATGTCGTCTACGTATGCTACCACTTTTACACCTTCACTGTTAGGCAATTTTAATATATCATCCATGTTTATCAGCCATAGCAGCGGATACAAAACTTTCCCCTGATCTCTCTCTCTCCACAAATCTTGTGTGATGAGTGCCAATCGGTTCGGCTGTTATCCGTCTGATCGTTAGCAACTCCTACCTTCTTGAGGGAGCTCAGTATGGAGTCTCCGATAGTAATTTGTCTGTTACCATCTCAGACAGTCTGGTCTCTACCTCATCCTTCTCCATTAGCGTGGGCAATAATTCTTCTGGGTGCTCCTTTTCGTACCGCTCGAACTCCTCGACCACTGCCTGGAATCGAGCATTGTCTCGCTGGTCAGCTTTGCCCTCCTCATTCTTGGCTATCTTCGACAGAAAGAACCGGGCCTTGCTGTCCTGTGCCTTACTTTGTTGAGGGGTAGACGACTTGGGATGGTCGTCTACCCCTCTCACCTTGACGTGGCTCGTCGGGGTGGAGCTTGTTATTTGTTGTCACGTTTGGGGAGTGCTTGCATAAGCACTGCCCGCCGAACTCGACGAAGTTAGCGTCTCGTCATCCGAGCCACGGCAATGTCACTTTCGACACACGGTTGCCTGGCCCTGGGAAGGCCCGTTTAAACACAGCTGCGAGGGCAGAGGGCACTGGTCGCGTTAAGCGCCTGACTTGAGGGGAGAAATTTTCAAGACTTGGTGTAGGATTCACGGGATTTTGCCGCTCGCATTAGCCGTACCGGTCCTCCAAAGGGAAGGTGGCGTCCATCAAATTGATTTTCAGCTGCAAGTCGACTTAATGCACCATGTACACAAAGAATATACAACAAGATGCTGTGCTATGCAATTCTTGCCTTGGCCTGATGCACCCTTACCCACCCACAGTCATTTATACCTTTATATGTACAGTTTTACAGTTACAGTTTTCCATTTACATCTCGGTAATTTCCTCTACATTTAACCATAGTTTCTGTGGCAGCTATATATATAGATATAGTCTACCGATTTTCATAAAATAAAAAATATTTAAAATGGCTATCTCTCAAAAGTTATAATTTGTTCCTAACAATTTTCCAAACGTTCTTATGGGAACTATATGATAAAGGAGTTAGTTCAAAAACTTTAATTCTAGAATAACACAAAAAGGCAATATCTAAAATTCTATGCGAATCTCTGGAAAACTGAAAAAGTTCTAATTTTTCATCTACAATTTTTTCGACATTTCTTATCACGCTGTCTGCTATAGGTATCCATTTCGGCCCGGATATATAGACGAGTAAGAGTATATAGAAGACTAAGTTCAAATATTTATACAGATAGCTTCATAACCGAAAGACTAGTTTGCCTAGAAGCGGATAGACGGATATAGCTAGATCGATTTGGCAGTTGATGCTGATCAAGAATATATGTATATACTTTATATGGTCGAAGATGAGTCCTTCACTGCTTTGCAAACTTCTGGCTGAAATTATAATGCCCTGAAAGAGTATAAATAAAGGGTTCCACTGATACAGGATACAGCGATAAAATCATAAATAATTAAATATGGTTTTTAAATATATGAATAAATAAAAATTAAGTATTATAAATAATATATTATAAAAATTATATTTTTAAATAAATAAATTAAAATCTGTGGATACGTAGATTTCCAAATGGCACCAGCCTAACGAATACGGATAGTTCTGCGTAACGTTTTTAAATTTGATCCGGTCATCTGACCTTTTGCATTCTTAATAAATCGATTTGCGTGACGAGAGAAATAATGGGGTAAGTTTTCAAATTTTAATTTACCACTGTAGGGTCCCTACAGGGGAGTCATCGACATTGAAGGGTGAAAGGTTTTTTTTAAACATTAAAAGAGTATATTTTAATACATTCAATTTTCTGTTGACGACTTCGAAAAGCTTTTGATAATATCATTCTTTTATCTTTTCAAGTTATCGGACGTGCATTTTTTAGCTCTCGATTTGTAATCAATAAATTCCCGTTCATGCGTGTGCATGCAGATATTTTTATTTACGTTTTTAATAGACTTTATTTCTCAATTTTAATTGTGCTGCTATTACGTGTTTTTGCATAAAAAATAAATAATAAATGTTCTTAAATTATAAATCCCTAATCAGAACGAAAGATTAACAAACATTCAAATCAAGAATTACAAATTATATAAAATATATAACATTTTGTTCGAAAAGTTATTTAAAATATTTTTCTGATAAAAACCACAACGAAAAAATGATATAGATTGAAAATTAAGTCACGCAGTATTAATATTAATAGTGGCTGCAAATGTAAAAAGGGAGTTTACACGGCTTAAAATAGGATACTGCTTCACTAATCTAAGAGCGCCAAACAACAAACTAATTTAATTTTTAATGTATAAATAAGTTCAGACGTTGGCGAAGACAAGTATTCGCCTGGACGCAGCTTACCTCGGATTCCTCACATATCTTGCAGTACACTGCATTCGTCACAACTAAGCAGTGACCTCTGAGAATTCACACCGACAGTCTAAATGCAGCAATGCAATGCAGTAATTTGTGGCTGAATTTATCATTGCGCTCCTAGCGAATAATTTTTTGATGTTTTGAAGGTTGTGGAGTTTCACCTCAATTTCTCAGTTTGCCTTTTTTTGTTGCGTTTGCCAGCCTCTCTAACTCGTTTTGGAGCGTTTTTAGAAAGCCCTGAACGTTTTCCATTTTGTCACTCAGTCAGTCCGACGCCTTCCTTTTATAAGTTCGTCAGCGGTCTCGTCAGCATCGATACCCTGGTGGCTGATTCGGACTGAATTTGTCGTGCTTACCAGTTAAATTTTGGAACTGACCGTTGACAATTGCATGGATCTAATCACTGCTTGCTTGTCTACGAACAGGTTTAATGGTAAATGTGGATGGTTTATGCTCTGCGAAAGCTATGCCGCTTTCCTGGTAGCGAAGACCTTCACCTTGCGGCGTGCCTTTGTGCTCTCCTTTCACCATGAAAGCAGTGCCAAAATCGGATAAATATAAATTAAGATTCAAAATTCCTTTCGGTTGATTTACTTTAATTGTTTATTCTTCTATGTCTTCTATAGCTTTCTAAAGGCGTCTCTACACTGAATTCAAAACAAAAATTGAAGAATCCCTTGAGATATCCTTTCCCAAAGGGAAGTGACCTCAAAAATGTTCTCCTTTTAGTTTTTTTTTTCAACGTAACTGTTCTTTTGCATTTTAAAATAATAAATGATATTTAGATAATATTTATAAAGAATATTTAGAGCTGTGCTTTTGGGCGACTGGTAAAAGTCGGTATCGCCAATCTCATTAAAAAATGTTTAGCCATCCAGTTTTTGTGGTATCTTGCGATAGAATAAATGACCGAATTACACTTCCGAAGATTGGGGAGGAAAAGCAATATTGATTTGCATATGCTTTACATGTTCGGAACATTTACTAGTTAACTAGTTTTGTCAAAATACTTTTGCCACGTGAAAAGTTGTTTTCTGAATGGATTCCTACTAGCAGAAAGTTAATGCTAACGCTAAACAACATAAAATTTGCCATGCATACAACTAAAAATAGCTTCTTCATATTGCGCAGAATTTTAGCACCGTTATTGCCCGATTTTAAGCCAAACTTCGACAATAGTTATACCAAGGTGTTGGCCAAATAATTGTGCCGAATAGTAAATTCCGTTCGAGAAAAATGTGTTAATTTGTGTAATTTTTGTATTTTTTTTATACCCTTTCAGGGTATTATACATTTAGTAGATGTTTGCAACGCATTGAAGTAATACTTTCTGATCCCATAAAATATTTATATTCTTGATTCTTTTCTACATAGAAGGAATCAAGTTTTCATCGCAAAAGTTCGACCAAGTTAGAACACATAAACAAACACATAAAAAAAAAAGGAAGCAAGCTTCGGCACGCCGAAGTTTGTATACCCTTGCATATTGTACTTTGATCATTAATAATTAATGCATTATAAATTATATATTTTTGTATTTTCATAACAGTCAGGTTAAAGTGGTGAGGCTACCCTGGTAGCCTCCAATTAGAGATGAGTTCCGTTTTGTTCCGGGCACCCAGGCTATTTGAAACCTGTTGTCCTTTGCTAGTCTGTTTAGTGCCTCTTTCCATTTGGCCACTAGTGTAGATGTAGTCCTTGCTGTTGCGAGGGATTTGATGTCCGCTTGGCTGTCTGAGTAGATCCTTACCTTGGTATTCCGGAGGTCTCGATTTAGTGAGAGTTAGACAGCATTCAGTATTGCGAGAACCTCTGCCTGGAATAGTGTCGCTGACGTTGGGAGGTGGAAGGACTCTTCTACTCCCCAGCTCTCTGCGAATATTCCGGCCCCTACCCCACAGCTCATCCTTGAGCTTGTTGGGTATATCGCGGTGTATGTGTTGCCGAATCGCAGTTCGGTTATCATATAATCAGTGTCTTCTGTCATCTGATAGATCATTTCGTCAAGGATCTTACAGTGTGTTATTTCTTTCAGCTCTGACTTGCGACTGAATCGTACCGCACTTTGGACTGCTGTATTCGTGATGAAATGTTCTATGGGAATAATGATTAGGATGACTTTCAGCGCTGCTACGGGGCATGATCTTAGTGCACCCGTCTCAATCCTTGTCAGTTTCTGGATGATGAAGGCCTTAGCTAATGCTGGCCACCATACTAGTGCTCTATACGCTCTATACAACCGCTGTGTAGAGCCATATTATTATCTTGAGGTGCATATCCAGTTTTTTCCGAATATCTTCCTACAGGAGTAAAAAGCTATGCTAGCTTTTTTAACTCTTTCGTTGATGTTTTGTTTCCATGACAGCTTCGCATCTAGATACTTTGCTTGTAGCGATAGTCCTAGTTCTATACCTTCTAAATGAGGTTTATTGAAATTGGGGATCTTTGTTGAGTTTGGTGAGTGCCCTGAAGTGCCCTGAGGTCCTGAAGTCAGTAGGACTATGTCGTCTACGTATGCTACCACTTTTACACCTTCACTGTTAGGCAATTTTAATATATCATCCATGTTTATCAGCCATAGCAGCGGATACAAAACTTTCCCCTGATCTCTCTCTCTCCACAAATCTTGTGTGATGAGTGCCAATCGGTTCGGCTGTTATCCGTCTGATCGTTAGCAACTCCTACCTTCTTGAGGGAGCTCAGTATGGAGTCTCCGATAGTAATTTGTCTGTTACCATCTCAGACAGTCTGGTCTCTACCTCATCCTTCTCCATTAGCGTGGGCAATAATTCTTCTGGGTGCTCCTTTTCGTACCGCTCGAACTCCTCGACCACTGCCTGGAATCGAGCATTGTCTCGCTGGTCAGCTTTGCCCTCCTCATTCTTGGCTATCTTCGACAGAAAGAACCGGGCCTTGCTGTCCTGTGCCTTACTTTGTTGAGGGGTAGACGACTTGGGATGGTCGTCTACCCCTCTCACCTTGACGTGGCTCGTCGGGGTGGAGCTTGTTATTTGTTGTCACGTTTGGGGAGTGCTTGCATAAGCACTGCCCGCCGAACTCGACGAAGTTAGCGTCTCGTCATCCGAGCCACGGCAATGTCACTTTCGACACACGGTTGCCTGGCCCTGGGAAGGCCCGTTTAAACACAGCTGCGAGGGCAGAGGGCACTGGTCGCGTTAAGCGCCTGACTTGAGGGGAGAAATTTTCAAGACTTGGTGTAGGATTCACGGGATTTTGCCGCTCGCATTAGCCGTACCGGTCCTCCAAAGGGAAGGTGGCGTCCATCAAATTGATTTTCAGCTGCAAGTCGACTTAATGCACCATGTACACAAAGAATATACAACAAGATGCTGTGCTATGCAATTCTTGCCTTGGCCTGATGCACCCTTACCCACCCACAGTCATTTATACCTTTATATGTACAGTTTTACAGTTACAGTTTTCCATTTACATCTCGGTAATTTCCTCTACATTTAACCATAGTTTCTGTGGCAGCTATATATATAGATATAGTCTACCGATTTTCATAAAATAAAAAATATTTAAAATGGCTATCTCTCAAAAGTTATAATTTGTTCCTAACAATTTTCCAAACGTTCTTATGGGAACTATATGATAAAGGAGTTAGTTCAAAAATTTTAATTCTAGAATAACACAAAAAGGCAATATTCTATGCGAATCTCTGGAAAACTGAAAAAGTTCTAATTTTTCATCTACAATTTTTTCGACATTTCTTATCACGCTGTCTGCTATAGGTATCCATTTCGGCCCGGATATATAGACGAGTAAGAGTATATAGAAGACTAAGTTCAAATATTTATACAGATAGCTTCATAACCGAAAGACTAGTTTGCCTAGAAGCGGATAGACGGATATAGCTAGATCGATTTGGCAGTTGATGCTGATCAAGAATATATGTATATACTTTATATGGTCGAAGATGAGTCCTTCACTGCTTTGCAAACTTCTGGCTGAAATTATAATGCCCTGAAAGAGTATAAATAAAGGGTTCCACTGATACAGGATACAGCGATAAAATCATAAATAATTAAATATGGTTTTTAAATATATGAATAAATAAAAATTAAGTATTATAAATAATATATTATAAAAATTATATTTTTAAATAAATAAATTAAAATCTGTGGATACGTAGATTTCCAAATGGCACCAGCCTAACGAATACGGATAGTTCTGCGTAACGTTTTTAAATTTGATCCGGTCATCTGACCTTTTGCATTCTTAATAAATCGATTTGCGTGACGAGAGAAATAATGGGGTAAGTTTTCAAATTTTAATTTACCACTGTAGGGTCCCTACAGGGGAGTCATCGACATTGAAGGGTGAAAGGTTTTTTTTAAACATTAAAAGAGTATATTTTAATACATTCAATTTTCTGTTGACGACTTCGAAAAGCTTTTGATAATATCATTCTTTTATCTTTTCAAGTTATCGGACGTGCATTTTTTAGCTCTCGATTTGTAATCAATAAATTCCCGTTCATGCGTGTGCATGCAGATATTTTTATTTACGTTTTTAATAGACTTTATTTCTCAATTTTAATTGTGCTGCTATTACGTGTTTTTGCATAAAAAATAAATAATAAATGTTCTTAAATTATAAATCCCTAATCAGAACGAAAGATTAACAAACATTCAAATCAAGAATTACAAATTATATAAAATATATAACATTTTGTTCGAAAAGTTATTTAAAATATTTTTCTGATAAAAACCACAACGAAAAAATGATATAGATTGAAAATTAAGTCACGCAGTATTAATATTAATAGTGGCTGCAAATGTAAAAAGGGAGTTTACACGGCTTAAAATAGGATACTGCTTCACTAATCTAAGAGCGCCAAACAACAAACTAATTTAATTTTTAATGTATAAAACAAGTTCAGACGTTGGCGAAGACAAGTATTCGCCTGGACGCAGCTTACCTCGGATTCCTCACATATCTTGCAGTACACTGCATTCGTCACAACTAAGCAGTGACCTCTGAGAATTCACACCGACAGTCTAAATGCAGCAATGCAATGCAGTAATTTGTGGCTGAATTTATCATTGCGCTCCTAGCGAATAATTTTTTGATGTTTTGAAGGTTGTGGAGTTTCACCTCAATTTCTCAGTTTGCCTTTTTTTGTTGCGTTTGCCAGCCTCTCTAACTCGTTTTGGAGCGTTTTTAGAAAGCCCTGAACGTTTTCCATTTTGTCACTCAGTCAGTCCGACGCCTTCCTTTTATAAGTTCGTCAGCGGTCTCGTCAGCATCGATACCCTGGTGGCTGATTCGGACTGAATTTGTCGTGCTTACCAGTTAAATTTTGGAACTGACCGTTGACAATTGCATGGATCTAATCACTGCTTGCTTGTCTACGAACAGGTTTAATGGTAAATGTGGATGGTTTATGCTCTGCGAAAGCTATGCCGCTTTCCTGGTAGCGAAGACCTTCACCTTGCGGCGTGCCTTTGTGCTCTCCTTTCACCATGAAAGCAGTGCCAAAATCGGATAAATATAAATTAAGATTCAAAATTCCTTTCGGTTGATTTACTTTAATTGTTTATTCTTCTATGTCTTCTATAGCTTTCTAAAGGCGTCTCTACACTGAATTCAAAACAAAAATTGAAGAATCCCTTGAGATATCCTTTCCCAAAGGGAAGTGACCTCAAAAATGTTCTCCTTTTAGTTTTTTTTTTCAACGTAACTGTTCTTTTGCATTTTAAAATAATAAATGATATTTAGATAATATTTATAAAGAATATTTAGAGCTGTGCTTTTGGGCGACTGGTAAAAGTCGGTATCGCCAATCTCATTAAAAAATGTTTAGCCATCCAGTTTTTGTGGTATCTTGCGATAGAATAAATGACCGAATTACACTTCCGAAGATTGGGGAGGAAAAGCAATATTGATTTGCATATGCTTTACATGTTCGGAACATTTACTAGTTAACTAGTTTTGTCAAAATACTTTTGCCACGTGAAAAGTTGTTTTCTGAATGGATTCCTACTAGCAGAAAGTTAATGCTAACGCTAAACAACATAAAATTTGCCATGCATACAACTAAAAATAGCTTCTTCATATTGCGCAGAATTTTAGCACCGTTATTGCCCGATTTTAAGCCAAACTTCGACAATAGTTATACCAAGGTGTTGGCCAAATAATTGTGCCGAATAGTAAATTCCGTTCGAGAAAAATGTGTTAATTTGTGTAATTTTTGTATTTTTTTTATACCCTTTCAGGGTATTATACATTTAGTAGATGTTTGCAACGCATTGAAGTAATACTTTCTGATCCCATAAAATATTTATATTCTTGATTCTTTTCTACATAGAAGGAATCAAGTTTTCATCGCAAAAGTTCGACCAAGTTAGAACACATAAACAAACACATAAAAAAAAAAGGAAGCAAGCTTCGGCACGCCGAAGTTTGTATACCCTTGCATATTGTACTTTGATCATTAATAATTAATGCATTATAAATTATATATTTTTGTATTTTCATAACAGTCAGGTTAAAGTGGTGAGGCTACCCTGGTAGCCTCCAATTAGAGATGAGTTCCGTTTTGTTCCGGGCACCCAGGCTATTTGAAACCTGTTGTCCTTTGCTAGTCTGTTTAGTGCCTCTTTCCATTTGGCCACTAGTGTAGATGTAGTCCTTGCTGTTGCGAGGGATTTGATGTCCGCTTGGCTGTCTGAGTAGATCCTTACCTTGGTATTCCGGAGGTCTCGATTTAGTGAGAGTTAGACAGCATTCAGTATTGCGAGAACCTCTGCCTGGAATAGTGTCGCTGACGTTGGGAGGTGGAAGGACTCTTCTACTCCCCAGCTCTCTGCGAATATTCCGGCCCCTACCCCACAGCTCATCCTTGAGCTTGTTGGGTATATCGCGGTGTATGTGTTGCCGAATCGCAGTTCGGTTATCATATAATCAGTGTCTTCTGTCATCTGATAGATCATTTCGTCAAGGATCTTACAGTGTGTTATTTCTTTCAGCTCTGACTTGCGACTGAATCGTACCGCACTTTGGACTGCTGTATTCCTGATGAAATGTTCTATGGGAATAATGATTAGGATGACTTTCAGCGCTGCTACGGGGCATGATCTTAGTGCACCCGTCTCAATCCTTGTCAGTTTCTGGATGATGAAGGCCTTAGCTAATGCTGGCCACCATACTAGTGCTCTATACGCTCTATACAACCGCTGTGTAGAGCCATATTATTATCTTGAGGTGCATATCCAGTTTTTTTCGAATATCTTCCTACAGGAGTAAAAAGCTATGCTAGCTTTTTTAACTCTTTCGTTGATGTTTTGTTTCCATGACAGCTTCGCATCTAGATACTTTGCTTGTAGCGATAGTCCTAGTTCTATACCTTCTAAATGAGGTTTATTGAAATTGGGGATCTTTGTTGAGTTTGGTGAGTGCCCTGAAGTGCCCTGAGGTCCTGAAGTCAGTAGGACTATGTCGTCTACGTATGCTACCACTTTTACACCTTCACTGTTAGGCAATTTTAATATATCATCCATGTTTATCAGCCATAGCAGCGGATACAAAACTTTCCCCTGATCTCTCTCTCTCCACAAATCTTGTGTGATGAGTGCCAATCGGTTCGGCTGTTATCCGTCTGATCGTTAGCAACTCCTACCTTCTTGAGGGAGCTCAGTATGGAGTCTCCGATAGTAATTTGTCTGTTACCATCTCAGACAGTCTGGTCTCTACCTCATCCTTCTCCATTAGCGTGGGCAATAATTCTTCTGGGTGCTCCTTTTCGTACCGCTCGAACTCCTCGACCACTGCCTGGAATCGAGCATTGTCTCGCTGGTCAGCTTTGCCCTCCTCATTCTTGGCTATCTTCGACAGAAAGAACCGGGCCTTGCTGTCCTGTGCCTTACTTTGTTGAGGGGTAGACGACTTGGGATGGTCGTCTACCCCTCTCACCTTGACGTGGCTCGTCGGGGTGGAGCTTGTTATTTGTTGTCACGTTTGGGGAGTGCTTGCATAAGCACTGCCCGCCGAACTCGACGAAGTTAGCGTCTCGTCATCCGAGCCACGGCAATGTCACTTTCGACACACGGTTGCCTGGCCCTGGGAAGGCCCGTTTAAACACAGCTGCGAGGGCAGAGGGCACTGGTCGCGTTAAGCGCCTGACTTGAGGGGAGAAATTTTCAAGACTTGGTGTAGGATTCACGGGATTTTGCCGCTCGCATTAGCCGTACCGGTCCTCCAAAGGGAAGGTGGCGTCCATCAAATTGATTTTCAGCTGCAAGTCGACTTAATGCACCATGTACACAAAGAATATACAACAAGATGCTGTGCTATGCAATTCTTGCCTTGGCCTGATGCACCCTTACCCACCCACAGTCATTTATACCTTTATATGTACAGTTTTACAGTTACAGTTTTCCATTTACATCTCGGTAATTTCCTCTACATTTAACCATAGTTTCTGTGGCAGCTATATATATAGATATAGTCTACCGATTTTCATAAAATAAAAAATATTTAAAATGGCTATCTCTCAAAAGTTATAATTTGTTCCTAACAATTTTCCAAACGTTCTTATGGGAACTATATGATAAAGGAGTTAGTTCAAAAATTTTAATTCTAGAATAACACAAAAAGGCAATATCTAAAATTCTATGCGAATCTCTGGAAAACTGAAAAAGTTCTAATTTTTCATCTAAAATTTTTTCGACATTTCTTATCACGCTGTCTGCTATAGGTATCCATTTCGGCCCGGATATATAGACGAGTAAGAGTATATAGAAGACTAAGTTCAAATATTTATACAGATAGCTTCATAACCGAAAGACTAGTTTGCCTAGAAGCGGATAGACGGATATAGCTAGATCGATTTGGCAGTTGATGCTGATCAAGAATATATGTATATACTTTATATGGTCGAAGATGAGTCCTTCACTGCTTTGCAAACTTCTGGCTGAAATTATAATGCCCTGAAAGAGTATAAATAAAGGGTTCCACTGATACAGGATACAGCGATAAAATCATAAATAATTAAATATGGTTTTTAAATATATGAATAAATAAAAATTAAGTATTATAAATAATATATTATAAAAATTATATTTTTAAATAAATAAATAAAAATCTGTGGATACGTAGATTTCCAAATGGCACCAGCCTAACGAATACGGATAGTTCTGCGTAACGTTTTTAAATTTGATCCGGTCATCTGACCTTTTGCATTCTTAATAAATCGATTTGCGTGACGAGAGAAATAATGGGGTAAGTTTTCAAATTTTAATTTACCACTGTAGGGTCCCTACAGGGGAGTCATCGACATTGAAGGGTGAAAGGTTTTTTTTAAACATTAAAAGAGTATATTTTAATACATTCAATTTTCTGTTGACGACTTCGAAAAGCTTTTGATAATATCATTCTTTTATCTTTTCAAGTTATCGGACGTGCATTTTTTAGCTCTCGATTTGTAATCAATAAATTCCCGTTCATGCGTGTGCATGCAGATATTTTTATTTACGTTTTTAATAGACTTTATTTCTCAATTTTAATTGTGCTGCTATTACGTGTTTTTGCATTTTTTGCATTCCACTTTCCGGCTTTCCCTCCCACGCTTTCTCGCTCTCCCGTTTTCTTTATGCCGCTGCAATTCTTAACTTATCTATCGCTCTCTATCGTATATCTTACAAAATACAAGTACAGTGATAAGTCCTAATAATGACTTCTAAAATTGTCTGGATTTCGAAAACTTGCAAAAAGGTCATTACTTCAGGTGACCATACAATCGGATGCTGGCTGTGCGACATCTTGTATGATGGTGTAGATAGGACTGTGGATGATGTCAGAAAAAACATCGGCTTGCGCTACTGGTGCGAGCCCTCTAGCGAGGTAGAAAAGGAAATTATGTCTTTTATGCGGCAAACCATGGGTAGTTTTAAGGACATATTATTGAGTTTTAGTAAAACTCATGATATGTTCTCGGCGCTGGATAGCGGATCCCAACAACCTGCAATACAGCCCTCAATCTCAGCTTCAATTCTAAGAATTCTGAGATCGAGCCCTAAAATAAATTCGGTTTCCAAATGTACAGCAGGAGTGGCGCCGGTGATAGGGAATCGCAAACAATAACCCCTGAAAGCCCCGTAAAGATATTAGCCCAGGGTGTCAGGCCCGGACTATCGGCTGATAATGGCACGGCAGATAACCAATCTGCATTGCCAAAAGCCCCTTAGCAGTCGCACCTACGAGACATATATTTGTTGCGCAGCTCTCCACTTCTCAAACATCGCAAGATGTTATCGCCTTTATCCAAGGATAATCCAGAGCCGACAAATCAAAAAATAAAGATGGAAAACTTTTTAATTCTGTTATGCTGAGAATATTTCATCTTTCAAAATAAATGGTCCTAATGAACTCCTGACAGAATGTGCTCTACCTAATTCTGGGCAGAGCATGTTTTTGCTAAGGAGTTCGAAGTTAAAAAAAGCTGTCTGTAGGAATAACTCTTCCTAGGCCAGATCAGCCCACTCGACTTCTACGTCTCCCAATCCCGATCCAAAAAACTAACCTACTCCCTAGGTATTTCCGATCAGAATGCAAGAGACTTACGTATTAAGCTTCCTAACTTATACCATATTCTGATAGTTTTTCGCGCCGTTGACGAAACCCGAAGATTCTTATCATTATACTTTCGATGTGATTCTCGAAATTTGCACTGACTTTCAGAATATATCTGACCGTCCTGCCAAAAAATTTCTCTGTTTTAGGAAGACAGACTTTTAACGGGTGAATAATTTTATATGTGAATTTAATTGCTCCAATTTATACTTCTGCACAGACAATGCTGTTGCCGTGGATATTTTTTAAAATGCCATGAATTCATTTTTCATTTAATGTTTTATACTATCCCTCAATCTTGAATAGGCCTCCGTGGTTTACTAAAGAGTTGCGTCGCGTTAAAAATAAAAAATCTAGGCTGTACGCTAAATTTAAACTAACCGCTTCTCAATCTTTCCTTTCCTCCTATTTATCAGCTCGGTCAAGTTTCACTACGCTGAACTTGCTGTGTTACAGAAACTATTTAACTTGTTGTATGGTCCAGTTCTCACAGGATCTAAAGAACTAAAAGAAAAGTTCTTTAATACTTTAAGAATCTGTAACGCAGTTTGAGAAACGACTTAAGATATATTCTCTAATTCAATTCCAATATCGAGAGCATGATAGGGATCTTCGTCAGCGCCGCCAACTTTGCTAAATTTACTCTGGCCGCACCAGGGACAAAACAAAGATGAAGCAAGCGCTTTATGTTGAATAAAACCTTGTGTTGCAGTTTGAAGAGTATTTGTGTAATTATTTTAGAACCAATTGCCCCAAGGATGTTAAAATCACCGAAGACTAATACTAAATGGTCTATTGGAAACCAACTTGATAGTGGAAACATGGTTCCAAATAATAGGATGTTACTATAATGAAGGAACGTGAAATTAAAATGTAGCTACCATTAACTATAGTCAAAGGCTTCACCCAAAGAAAATCGACATGATTGCAATCTTCTAAAGTTCATATTTTGTCATAAGTGTGTACACCACCCCCTATATCTAATAGGCAAAACTTCGGAGCTAAGAACCTCCAGCTAACGCCAGTTTTCTGTGAACACAATAACCTGGGAAGCACCCGAAAGACTTTCCAAATACAATTTAGGCAGCTTACTCTGTGAGTCTTTAGCATTCCGATCAGGAATGCACCTATTATTTTCTTGTTCTTAGACTCGTTCTCCCTGACAACAACATACTCTAGCCAGAATTTGGTAGAGCACATTGTGTCAAAAAGCTCACCAGAAACATTTATTTTGAAAGATGAAATGGACCTAGCATACATAAAATTTGATTGGATAGAGTAACGTGCCGCTGAAGCGTCGTTAGTTGAAACCCCCCAGAACAAAACAAAAATAGATTTTCAATGATGCAATTCCTAACTGCAATGGTATACAAACCTTTTTAATTTAAGTTCGTTGTTGGTTAAAATTCCCGATTTTCCTAACACCTCTTAGGGAATTTTCAAAACTTTAATTTATTTATAGCTCATTTATATATTACAGGCTGACGGCGAATACGACAAAGAACAACTGAGAAGTGAGTATCTATATCACATCTTTCAATAATCAAACCGTTATTTTTCAGTTCTTCGAAATGCCTTTAAGGCCTTTGATCATGATGGAGCTGGTTTTATTGAACATGCAGATGTGTCAAGCATTCTTGAAATCTTAGGCCAGAAACTAGAACCGCCAGCAGTAAAGGCACTTATTAAGGAGGTAGACAAAGGATCAACTGGTAAATTGGATTTTAGCCAATTCTGTAAGTTGGCTGCTCGTTTTATCGAAGTCGAGGAAGACGTAGGAGCACTTCAAAATGAGTTAAAAGAGGCCTTTCGTGTTTACGATAAAGAAGGAAAAGGTTATTTAACAGTTGCCACATTGCGGAGCATCCTTCACGAATTGGACGATAAAATCTCTAACCAAGACTTGGATAGTATTATAGAGGAAATTGATGCTGATGGTTCTGGAACAGTTGATTTTGATGGTATGACAATTAATTTATTTTCATTAAAAAAAAACTAAAACCAATTTTTTTTTTTTAGAATTTATGCAGGTGATGACAGGTAATTTATATATACACATGATTAAATATTTAATACGAGTTTTTATGTTCAAAAATTTCTCTAATAGTTTAGCTGTATTCCCTTGGTTTAATTTTTATACCCTTAAAGGGTATCATAATTTCAATCAAAAGTGGAGGCGCCATCTCCGACACTATATAGTATATACATTTATTCTTGATCAGAAGCAGCACAGTGGTATTATCGTCATCTATATTTATATAATATATATACATATATATATATATATATATTTATTTCGCAACGTAAGCAATGTGAATACGTAATGTTAGCTTCCTTATTTTAAACACATTATTATCTTTATTCACATTGTGTACGTTGCGAAATAAATTCCTGAAAGCAGTATTGGTCGACTAGAAACCATTGATGGCATTATTCAAAGGTGTGATTGAAGATAAGAAAATCGAAAGTAAAGTTGTTGTAGACTTTTTTATTTGTGTTACATTTAAATATGTGTTTCATTGGTTATAAATTGTAAATCAGGTATGTCCATCATATCTTTATCCGTCGTCCAATCCGGCCAGTTCCGAGTTATATACTAGTGAAAGTATAAAAGACTAAAGACTATAAAATCCTGCGTGCAAAATCATTTCAAAACTCGAACACATTAGATTGCGTATAAACGGCTAGAGGGACGAACAGACGAACATAGATAGAAGAACTTGGCTGTTGATGCTGATCAAGAATACACGTGGTTTATAGGGTCGGTAATGATTCTTTTACTGTGTTTCAAACTTCTGATTAAAATTGTAATACCCCAAGTTTCACAAAAAAAAAAATATATTGATTGTTCAAATAAATTTTACGAAAACAAATTATAGAACATATGGCTTCTCAACTTTAAAACGAATTTGAAATAATTAAATTTGGACAACTATCGTAAACGCCTGACCACTTTAAAATGCATTTTTGGTTTGGGCGAAAAGCTAACTAATTTGTTTTTTATTGTTTAATAAGACAGAGTCAAATGGATATTGAAATATAACAAGAGAGAGTCCTAGGCCGTCATCAACAACATTTCATCAACAATTCATCAAAATTTAATTAACTATTCATCAACACTTTACGTCGAAATTTGTTTTGTTTTTTTTTTTTCTTTTTTTTCCGCAACTAAAAAATTTAATTCGCCGAAAATTGTATAACATAGTTCGTAATTTTTAATTTTAATTTTTAGTTTATCCTCACACTAAACATTAAATTTAAATTCATCAGCGTTTCAATAACCATTCATTAAACGAGAGAAAATAAGAACGAGACAAAGTCGGTTGTGCCACGATTGCCGACTAAGAGCGTCGGCTTGGTAGAAGTCGGAGTCATTGTTGTCGTAGTCACGTTGATTAATTGTTTGATGACAGTATGGGTATGGATTGTTGTGACAATTACGCGTAACACGCATGCTTCCGCCAAATATGCACCTTTATCATTGGTAAAACTCTTGCCTTACCAAAACTATTTTACGGGATACAAATGACGCTTTAAGTCAGCAAAAGGTAAAGGTAACTTCCAATAATGGTAAACAATATGTTTATAGCTTTAAAAGGACATCACCTTAAATTTTCGTACCTTAATAGATTTTGGAATTTGATTATTTGGCTAACTTAAATTTACTTACTCACAATTTTATTAGTATACCCACAATACTTGTAAACCCTGACTTGTAATTCTTCGTTTATGTTTTCAACTAACCTCACTACACACACATAAATCATATATATAGCAAAAACGAAAATATATTATTGAAATAATTACAGTACATAGGACAGATATACTATTAACTTTTTAACTCTAAATCATAAAACATTAATAAAATTTAAATATTGTTATATTCAATTATTTTTATGAATTTATATTGTTAATAATTTGGTGACTAGAGCAGTAACTTAAAGTATTACACTTGTAGCGTCAAGATAAATAAATAAATAAATAATAATATTAAGGAGCTTTAAGAAGTAGACGTTTCTGTCGTAGATTTGGAAAAAAAAAAAAATAGAAATTCCAAGTTTGAATACATTTGACGAAAAAGCATCGGGCTTATCTTTGATATCTTTGATATTGAAAAAAAAAAAATTTACCACGTCAACGCAAAACTTCGAAGCGAATAGAAAGCAAACATGAACCATGAACGGAAGTTTTAAAAAGTATTACCAGAAAATATATTGCGAAAATTTCTTTGAAATGTAGCTCTTTGAGAATTAGATTCGATAATGATTTAACAGTATTTTTACAAATATTTTTATCTCCTAACCATGTCGCAATTCTCCATTCATCAACTCGATCTTAAATTTATTTCCAAAAATTGAAAGCAAACCTCCGTGTTTGTGCTTCAATAGTAAGATTGGTAAAAATAAGAAACATTATTTGTAACACGGATAAATAAATACAAAAAAATTAAGTGGTAAAATTTAATTTTTATAATTAATTTTAATTAATTAGGGAATTCACCTCGATATGAAAAATTACCCATTTGCGCTTTGCTCATTTCGGCAGCCCTGTTAGTAGTTAAGCATTAGTATTACCAACGATAATAATATATAATAGATAATTTTCTTTTTCTTGTGACCAATGGCTACATTTTAAACAATTTGTCTTTAAATAAATAATTTTTCGTTTTTTTATCTATCATATAGGTTAAAAGTTACCATGAGCTGGCCGAAGGACGTACCCGGTCTACGCAAGCCATATATTTAACATCTCATTACAAATTCTTATTTTTTCATATGTTTTTAAGAAATTCTTAGTATCAAACCATTGTCAAATTAAATGAACAATTTTAGGTTAGTCTATCATTCGCGCAAAGGCAGTTGAAACTGCACCTGCAGCACTCTTCGTTTCTTATTTTGCCCCTCTTTCTTTTTTCGTTAAAGCTGTCGCGTTATCTATTTAGTTAAATTCCTTTTGTATGCTGATTCTCATATGAATATACATATATACATATTTTGAAGCCTAACTTTCGAATCGTTAGTCTCCAACTCAAAATAAAACAGAACAAACATAATAAGCACATTCGTGCGTTTAATTAATTTTTACCTAAAGACGGGAATGTTTGTTGCATCTTCCACAAACATTATGTTTATTTATGACTACTTGTTGCCTGTACAATAGGGCGATCATTCCTGTAGGCGCAGTATCGCTAAACTAAAGCCCGTTAGCCAACCAAATTGTAAAACGAAAGAAAAAAAAGCCTTGTGAAAATATGGAAATAATAGCAATTTAGTAATTTGAACTATAAACTGTTACTCTGACAAGCAATTCGAAAGTTGGAAACAAGTTGAAAATTCAATTAAAAATGGTGGCTGAGTTCAGAAAATGTCAAGCCCAGAAAGTAGCAGTAGAGCGATGTTAGCGAAGTTTCAGGGCATCTTAATCGTTGTTACCCCTATATACACGTTTACAGAATACATAAATATATAATCCGTACCTTTTACGTGCAGTCAATCGCCTTCGTTCGCGTTGGAACGCACACCGATGACGTCGCCCGGATCGAAGGTAGCTTTAATCAAGGAGAGTGCTGTGAATCTCATAATGCGTTATTAACCGAGCCCGAGCGAGGAAACCGAGTGGGAAGAGTGACCGTAAACTAGAAGCCATTCCTACGAGTAGTACTCGTCAAGTACCTCTCGCCGTTCTTATTGTTATAACTAAGTCGAATTTCGAATGAAAGGCGACCAATAAGCAAAACAAACAGTGCGGCGAAAGGCAATAAGCAGTGTGGAGGAATAAAATAAGCAGTGCGCATAAACGCGACAAAGTATGCGCCACAAGATTAAAAGATGAAGAAAATTTTTTTTTTTATATTTGAAAGGAACAATTTTATTTCATTTCACAATTGTAATGAATTCATTTCGATTAAAAAAATAAAGGGTTTTTAGTTGAACTTTTCTAAGTAACTGTATTAAAAATATTAAATCCCTGAAATCAGAATTTGTCGACTAGAACCCATTGATGGCATTCTTCAAAGATCTGATTGAAGATAAGGAACTCTATAGTACAATTGTTGCAGGTTTTCTACACATTTTCATTAGTGTTACATTTAAATATGTGTATTAACCGTGCAAATAAATTTGGGGTTTTTCATTGTTAATAAATTGTAAATCAGGTATGTCCAATTAGTCTAGCAATGCGATGGTTAACATATTATTACCAGTTATTACTAGTGAAAGTATAAAAGACTAAAGACTGCGTGCAAAATGATTTCAAAACTCGAACACATTAGATTGCGTATAAACGGCTAGAGGGACGATCAGACGAACATAGATAGAAAAAATTGGCTGTTGATGCTGATAGAGAGCGTAACGACGGGGCAAATAACTGGCCAATAACGTCGCTGCAAAAGCAAAAAGATCACGTCGCATTTCCCAAGGATTCCGAATCGCAAGCAAAATAATTGCATATTTTTGTAGAAGATATGAGCATAGTTGAACTTTTTTTTCTACATACCTATCATCATGGGTTTTACATTAAATGATAGGTACATTCATAAACTGTAAGTAATTGCCGTAATTGGCAGTTTGGTTGGTTGGTTGGTTGGCTGGTACAGTTAAATTGCTACCTGCCATTACTTGTCCATTATTTTCACCTTTTTCAGTCTAAAGCAGTCAATAACTTCAGAAGCTGCCAAAAGCCATCAACACTATGCCTATACTTTGCGTCTTTCTCTCCTGAACCAGAATCAGTTTTGATAGTCTGCGTTGAGCTGAGACTTTGGAAATGAAACTGAAAACTCGGTAAAAACCGAAAAAATGCATGCAAACATTTTAGTGGTAACCGTAACGAGAAACTGATTTGGAGCGCTAATATCTTGAACATGTTAATGTTTTTTGTATTAAATAACAAATAGATATGGAATCAAGTGTTCTTAGTACAGAAATAATTGATATATTAAAAATTCTCTTAATATAGGTTAATTTTTAGTAATTAAAATGAGTTGTAAATTGAGTAAATAAATATTTTTTATTTGAGCAAAACAATTAAAAATGACTAAAAAAAATTAAACTACAAATGTTTTTAAAAAAGTTTTTTTTTTCACTTTAACGACCTACAATATATAAAATATAAGTTAGCAACCTAATTCTCACAATCGTTAACTAAGAAGATGCAAGCTCAGTACATGTGGCGTAACCGGGTGAAGAAACCAGAAGTTTAACTTACTAACAACCTAAAAAACTTCCGGATAAGTGTTCCCACGATCGCTACCCAAAAAGATGCAAGCTCAGCGCATGTGGCTTAGCTTATTTAGGGCATCTGCATCTGCCAATTGGGAAATCAATGCACTGACCAATTGTAATTAGAAGCGTACAATATTTACAAATCGTCATAAGCAGCCAATAAAAATAAAGAACGTCAGCGGAAGCAACGACGGCAGCAGAGACGTTGATAGCGAGGGAGCAACACGTAGCCTATATAAACGATTATTAAGCTTAATCCAACTCAATTCAATAAATTATTTTTTTTTATTAAAAAATAATTAATAATCGTTAACTTATATATTGATGACTTTTGTCCGTATAAAAAGTTGGAATTCAGTCGAATCATTTAAAATTGCCTCACCTTTACTGATCCAAGAGTCATAGCTACAAACTTCGCCCTTAAAGATTTGTAACTACTTCACGCAATCTGATATCCTAGCAATTTCCTTAAATTCTTACTTTGTGCGTCTCTGAGTTGTTTTCTGCCTTTTATGATTAGCATTGCTTCCCCCAGCTTGTTGCCGACCTAAATCAAGCTGTCGACGGGTCGATTGATTTATTTGTTGATTTCTCCTCTTTTTCCCCTGCTCTCAGTGGAATTTATTACGTTTTTAATTAAGGCTTATCTTATATATCCGTAGCATAGGATGCCAATGCACTACTTTCAATGCCAGTTTTGGCCTTCCGCGCCAGCGCTCGCGTGGGCTGTGCCGGCAGCACTAGCGATTTAAGTGCCATCTTAAGACCTTCAATGAATGCACGAGAAGCATCGTCCCTAACTTCCTTATTCAGGATGGTTGCCGGGTCTGCGTTGTGGGAGAAGCGTGAGCTTTCTCTCAACTTTGCATGCATAAATTCCAGGTCCACTTTTTGGCTTGAATTCCTTACTATAGGGCTAAATAAATATAGGGCTATCTCTCCTATCCTATGACATTATCGAATTCCTGCTGAATATCTCTATATTCTTAATTTATCGGCAGCTATGGGGAGATGAGTACTGGTAACGGTAACGAATGCAAGCAAATTGTAAAATCAATGTCCACAAACAATGATTAGTTAAATAATCTTGAAACTAAATTCAAATTTGTTGAATTTATAAAGATCTTAATTCGAGTCACTTTAAATTTATTGTATATATACTTTTTATTGAGCGGAAGTATTACGAACTCTTGCGTTGTGAGTATGTAATTTGAAGCACTTGTATATTTGTATATTTTTTTGTTTGATTATTACATTTTCTCCTCAAGAGTGTATTTTTAAATATTAATAATATTTAATATTTCTCCCTCTGTTGGGCACCAATTATTAGATAAGTCGGTCCCTTGCGGCGGTCAGTAACGTCAGCAGCTGGGGAAGGGGTTGCTAGCGAATAAATTCGTAGCGATCGGAGTGCCGCTGGCTTTCTTCCTTCTTAGTCTGACTTTTTAGCCAGATTCTGCATGATTTTCATGCAGAATCCTCAGTAGGTAGGACCCACCGTTTATGTAAAGTTCTCATTCGCTTTTATTTATACGTGGCTTGGGTAATTCATGATGCCGCCATTGCTGTTTGGCTTATGATGATATTGATCCTGAGGGGTGTGGAAAAGATTCAGGAAAATAACTCGATTAAAAAAAAAAATAAATAAATACATAAAATGGAGCTAACTTCGGCACGTCGAAGTTCTTATACCTTTACAAATTAGAATTCGATCATTAATAATTAATAAAATATAAATTAAATACATTTGTGTTGAAAATAAAGGAAGTAATTCCTACTTTCATTAGAGTCACCTATACTTATTGTATTTACAGTTGTTCAGTTACAGTTTTTATTCACTGTTTGGCATTTTCCCCTATATTAAATGATAGTTTCTATAACAGCTATATAAAATAGTAGTCGGATATTTATAAATTAAATCCGAAATCGTATAATTATACAAAATGGCTATATATGATGAAAATCGGTTGAAAACTGGAAAAGTTATAATTTATTTTCTAAGCATTTTTCGATCGTTCCTTTGGCAGCTTTATGATATAGTCGTCCGATCCAGCCCGTTCCGATATATATATGATTGAAAGACTAACTGCAAAGATTCATTTAAAAGCTGAGAGACTTGTTTGTGTAGAAACGGACAGACGGACATGGCTCGGACATGGTCGGAGATGACTTCTACACTGCGCTGCAAGCACATATATAAACACATATATAAATATCGCGTCAGGGATTTATAAAAGCTTGCTTATCCTCCTAGGACATTTATTATTTTTTTTGAATCGCATGATATTTGGCTTTGTCGTCGCGAGGCGATCGTGACGCGTGGCTTAGGGGTTAGAGCAGCCGCCTTACAAGAACGGGAGCGCAAATTCAAATACCGCTCGAGGCGGTAAATTAGTTTTCTTTTAAACATTTTCAAATTGATTGATTGATCAAATTAATGTAAACAAAATTTAAGTAAATCACTTACCTATATTTAGCTGCGGGTAAATAAGGTTACAACATTTTATAATTCTTCTCATACGTTTTATGCTTGATAAATTATGCAAAATGTTCCAAATTTAAAGTTAGAATTTTTCACTTTTTTTTAACCATTTAAAACCACCTTAAAAGGGCGATTGGCACCTTGCTGAACTGGGGACCATGCATAAGGCCATCCACGCTCGACAAAGTAAAGCAAAGTCCGACTGGGTTATTTGCAAGATGTTTTGGGTACAAATACCTCCGTTGTTATTCGCCCCTAAGGCACAATAACCAATTTCGTTTTATAAAGTCAACAGTCAATGGTCAACCCGTATTTTCGTATTAGAACTATGTGATCTTTATTGAATATGAAACTAAGAACTGCATTTTAGAACAAACATAGAGTCGATGCCTGACCAAATGCATAGAAATGCATATGAGGTCGCTGACCATCAATAAGACAAAGGGACGGCCCATTTCGGTTCACTTTGCTGAAACAGCTCTTGGATACCATAAGGGTGGTACAATAATAGGGTAGACCATACATGAGTAATATACAACATGTAAAGGTAATGTATAAAAATATTACAAATTATGTTAATAATAATATAAAGGTATGAAATTAAAATAATAAAATATACATGTAGCCTGCCTAGACTATGCTGAGCGATGGTTTTTAACTTTCATATATGTTAATTTATACAATTAATCAGACTTTTAAATATCTATCATAGGCACGAAAGGCGACTGATCGGCCAAGATGAAATTGTTGCCCAGGGCTTTGTTTTTTTCTTGACACTGTTACTCATGTAAATTCACCCACACATGCAAAAAATCATGCAGTAAAGCTGTAAATTTAATTTTGGTTTACTGTTTAATACAGTATTTGCACTACAAATTGACACCCAAATCAAAGCAGAACATATTATATTTGTTTACTTATTAATTTCTATGATTCTCCACTAATTCAATAATCGCATCCAGGACCTTATTGTTTAAGCAGTTCACAGATCGAATGATCCCCTTCTGAAGAAAAAGGTAGTAAATCCTATATCGAAAACTACAGAGGGATTGCAAATATTAGTCCAATACCAAAGTGTAATAACTTTTAATTACTGCAGAGCTTCAGAGCCAATGTGGCTCAATAATGTCCCGCTCACATCTCGGCAGACGTTATCTTCACAGATTTCAGCAAGGCTTTCGATTCGTTGAATTACCAGCTACTATTCAAAACACTTTTACTTTTGGGTTTCCCTGTGCTGTTGATAAACTAGATAGCAACATATTTATGGAACCTCAAGGAAATATTTTATTTTGGGTTCATTCTTCTTGGGCCACTTCTGGTTGCTATTTTTATTAACGACTTGCCTAAAGTGGTTCTAAATTCTCATGTGATCATGTACGATGTTTAATGAAACATTACCCCGTGTATCTCTATTGTTGATCGTATTCTTGAATATTGTTTACTTCAAATATCTTATTGAATATATACAGAAGCATTTCCTATTAAACTGGGACCCATATTATCGCCTCCATTCATGTATCGACTTCGTCTTTCATGACTTCCACCCTTAAACATCTTTCTTCTGTCTTTTAAATTCATTAAGGTTCTCAGTCCTTGCGAGACTTTTCGTCACTTTAGACCGCCAATTAATTCAGATCATTAAGTTAAGTTCAGGTAGTGACTGAAAAGTAATCGGTAGTGTTCTTCACAAATAGAATTAATATCTTTGTAACTATTTGGTAAAACAAAAATTATATTTCTTTGACATACGAATTATACGAGCATTTAATTGGCGCAGTCGGTAGGATAAAAATTTAAGAAGCCATTCAATCAATTCAATTCAATTCATGATCAAACCAAAGGATTTGCTCGAACCACTTAGCCTGGAGAAAGCGGCTATCGATCCACCTGTCGGCGTACTACTGTGGGCAGCATGGTCACGTGTGACAGCAGGCGATTCTTCAGCAAACATCTGTCCGTTTTTAAGCAAACTAATCTCTTACTTCCCAAGCTATCTGAATGAATCTTTGCATTTAGTAAGAACGATTGGAAAAATTGTATTAAAAAACTTATTACTTTTTCAGTTTTCCACAGTTTTGCACAGATAATTTTATATATATCGTTTCTGTATTGTTCTGGAATTTCGTTTAAAATGTTATGAAAATCGACGACTATATCATATGGCCTTACCAACGATCGGTAGATATAGGGGAAAATAATAAGAATTGCCCAGTTGTCGTCATTGTACTCCACCCGTTTTGGATGACATTCACTTTAATCCATTTGACGTTCTCCGGCACATTGAAGTTTGATGGAAAAGGATTAGGAGGAAGGTCTTAAGAGGAATCCCTTGTTAAAGATTTAGGATTGATTTACCATCTAAATTCTGCATCCAAAGAGTTTCGCTGATATTGTTGATATTCATTACATAGGTGACAGGGAAGATTCACTTCATATGAGGAGCCGGCTTGTGATGTTTTCCTGCGTTGTGGACCCAGCAGTCTTGTTGTAGCTATTACCATAGTAGGACTTCACAGGATCATCCTGTTCTTGATATTCTTCGAACCGTTGGTCTTTCTGGTGCAAATTGTTCATAGGTCTGTGGCACCGCCAGAAACGATCCTTGTCGATGGTTGTTTGCGGTATGGAAAAGATGGCGCCGTCTTTTGGACAAAGAACTCCATGTTGTTGCCACCATGACTGGTGCCATTCATGATGCTGACCTATCCTTCGCTGGCATTAATATCCAGGGCTGGTGTGGCCATCTTCAGCAGGTACATCTCCCTCGAAGGCCAGCTCTCCTGCAGGGGAGCCAGCGTATGAATGCCTATGTACTGGATCAACTCCTCCCATAACCACACATCCTTTAGCACCTTGCGGGATATGATACCTACGAAGAACTGCCGAACCATCGCATCTGCAATCCGAAGAGCACTGATTGCTTAGAGTTACTCGAACTGGGTCAGGGTCACCAAGACCCGGGAAGAGATCATATTGCGGTTCAGGGAAGGCAGTGCCACATCCTTTGTCAGAGGATAACTAATATCCAGCCATGTCTGCAGATACTTCAAATATCGCGCGATGTGTGCATAGTGGAAGATTTGCTAATTAGTAAATCCCTCCGTCAACTCATGAAGCAAAATTTTGCAAATTAAATTAAAGACGAAAATCTCACGGTATATACGAAGAGAGGTAAGCATATCATATGTCCGACAGTAAAAAATTTTATTTATAAAAATTTTCCGAAAACTATAATTTTCTGTTAGATTGCATACCAGTCTAACCAAAGAAGAGAATAAAGATTAACTTTTATTCGATTTCGATTTAAGTCATTTAAATTTGCAATGAACAATGAATTGAGTAACTGCAACGAGGGCAGACTCGAATAAAAAAAGAGAAAATTCGACTTTCACAAGTACAATCAAACATATTATGCAAACCCACACGAAGATTCGGTGCCCGTGAAAAGAATGTGATAGATTTGTACCTCACAGGAAACTTTCCAACTTTCCTGTCCTGTATTGACATGTACTAGAAATTCGTGAAATTAGTCGAAGTAAGAAGTCAAGATAGACTGGAATCCAAAATACCCATAATCAAGATCAAAAAAGATTCGGTATTACAAAATTAGTTGAAGTCAGAGAGCGTCGAAATATCCATTGCCATAAGCAAAAAAGGATAACTGATATAAAATGATTCTATACGTTTATAATCACAAAACGAAACATAATACTACAAAAAGAACTGCAGCTGATATCTTCCTACAAGCTGAACGCCAGACTTTAGCACACAACAAAAGTAAAACTATAAATTCAATAAACTGAATCAGAGCCGACACGTACAGAAAGGTAACACGAAGTTAAGGCAGGCTCCACTAGTAAAAGCTAATATAACGAATCTGTTTGCAAGGCAATGTAGAGAAGTGGATGAGAAACATTTGAAGAAACTAATCGCGTCAGGAAGATTGTTCATTTCAAGTCAAAGTTTAAGAAGCAAAGGAAACTAATAAAAGGAATTACTATAATTCCAGACAGCACGAAGAAGATTGAAAGATTCCTTACACTCTTCGTAATGTTAACATTAATGTTACTAATATCCTTCGTCAATATGATCTAAGAAAACAGTTTAGAAGTCAATCAAATCAACGCAAAAATTTTGATATAGAATTGTTAATTATTTATTTACTTTATTCAAGATGGGAGCGATAGAAATTCCTTTAAGCTATGACTGTCATTAGAGACAGCATTAGATTGCAAATATTCGAGAACCTCCTGGGTTAAGTTATGTAAAATATTTATCATAGGCCAATATGGCCCTTAGTTGTCCGGATGTTGTTCTTTGCAAGGTCTTGGAGATTTTACGAGGCTTCGAAGGCAAGTAGTTTACCTGGTGTCTTCTTGGAGGCAACTTCTAGTGATGCCAGTACTGGGGCACCTAGGTACCTTATTTATGCTTGCAGTAGTCCCGGACACCTGCAGTTTCCTCGGATTCATCGCACCTCCTACAGTTGCAGCTAGGATGTTTCCCGTGATAATTTCCACTAGCGTTCAGCAGTCACTCCGTGCTAGACGGATCTTTGATACATGATCTTAGATTGTTTGCAGGTTTTTGAGTTTTTCTTCATTTGCTTCTTTCTAGTATATCAGCCAGTCTCACCAGCTCCCTTTGAAGCGTTCTTAGGGAAACGGAGACGTTTTCTGTTCTGTCGGTGTCGTTGCCATCTATGCACTGGTAGCTGGGAACCCAATGGATCCGCACTGACGTTGTCGTGCTTAGCGCCTTTCTGCTTGCCAGAACATTTTTAGGACCTGACTGCTGACGATTGAATGGATCTAGCCGCCGCCTTGCTGTCTTCGAACTGGTTAACGCCTCATTCTCTGCCTAAGGTCTGCGACCTTCCTGATGGCGAAGACTTCCGCCTGGAATATGATGCATAAGCTTATACGACAGCCTCATCTCAGGGTCTGTACAGTCCTCGAATCCCATTAATGTTGTTCCTTTGACATACGGGCAGGTTCTAGATATCGTGTAGTCAGTTATACTGCTCATGTCTCGACCCATTGAACTGCACCGGAATCGTTGGAGCTACATATTCCCTAATTCTACTAGGCGATGTGTAGCCTTCCCAGCAGTCAGTTATATAGCGCTATGGTGTCCTTTTTCACCCTCTCTAGTACATAGGGTTTCCGTGTTAGCTTGTTGTCTAGAACAGTTCCGATGTATTTGACTTGTGTCTTTGGGATCAGCCTGATTGTGTTGATCGGTGTTGAATTGAGGTCGGTCTTGTCGGCATTGACAGAGAGTCCTTACAGTCTATAAGATGCCTTACGACCATACATTCGTTTTGCAATATGAGGCTGTTTTTTTTTATGGTAACACAAGAACAAGCAAGTGCGTATGTGTTCGTGAATTTCTGTTCGGAAGCGTCAGCACCAAAATTTGAAATTTTTTTCGCGCGTCGCACACTTAATACCCTAATGTTCCAATGGGATGCCATGTTTAAAATTGTGTATTGTGTATTATTATATAAGTATATCCGATCATAACTATCAAATGTGCTACATTCTAATTAGTATATAAAATATTATTGTGTTAATATGGGAGGCAACATGTGCCTTCCGAAATGATCTTAGGATTTATAAGCTGAAGGGTATCGTTGATTCGTGAGAATACGTGTGCATACAATAAATCGGCGGCTGGCGCTGCATGCCTACAAGAGAGCGGCTGGCTCTAAAGCGCTCTCTTACTGGCTTTTGAACGAAATGTAAGAGAGCCTGAAGCCAGTTCAAAAGACAGCCAAAAAAAAAACGTGTGCAAAAAATCGTATGACGTAACGCATCTTATAGACTGTAATGTCTTTGGTCATACCACTCACATAATCACAATAATTGTGCTTATATCCCCAGCATAATCTGATATCTTTGGGGCTTTCCTCTCGAATTTCTTGATCAAGTCGTCAACCAATAGATTCCATAGAAGGGGCGATAAGACTCCACCTTGCGGCGTGTCTCTGTGCGCTCCTTTCACCACTGAAGCAGTGCCCCAATCGAATTGTACCCGCCTAAAACATAGTAGGTTTTTTATCCAAAAGTTGATGGCGGAGTCCGTATTGGTCGGTCCTAGGTGGTCCATTATTGCTTACGTTATGAATGCCAAGGATATATCTACAAAGGTGCAGGGCTTTCTAAATGGTGGCTACTAACAATACAGTGCCGTCTCCACCGATTTCCCTTTTGTGTAGGCGTGCTGGTTGATTGACAGTAGTCTTCCCTCATCGTTTCTGATGTAAAGGTCCAGCAGTTTTTCTAGCGTCTTAAGTAAGAATGACAGAGGCTTATCGACCTGTAGTTCTTCGGACTCACGTGGTTTCTCTTTCCTGCTGTAGACAGAAAGACTTTTTAAAAGTCCTCGTATTTTACTTTTCCGGACAAGTCGCGAGTTTTATAGCGATTGGTTTTTTAAACTTTCCCCAGTGAGTATTCCGGTTGTTTCTAAAGACTGTTAATTTTGGAGAGTAATCGAATTCGAATTGGAACAGATTATACTTATGGTCTGAAAAGGTTGGTCTCTCGATCTGATACCATAGTACTTTGTCCCGCTACAAGCGGTATATCTAGCACGTTTGACGAGGTGGGACCTACAAAGGTGTGTCCCACCCCCACGTTTGCTTTATATAAGTTGGTTAAAATATAAAGTCTAAGAGTGACACCTCTGTTATTTATATCGGGTCTCCCGCACACACTGTGGTGCGCGTTGGTGTCAGCAGCCACGAGCAGTTGCTCGTCCTTCGACCTGGGTTTTACCAAACTCCTGAGTTCTTCTGGTGGAGCTAGACTGTCATGTGCCATGTAGCAGGAAGCTACCAGTAGGCGCTTATTCTTGCTTTCTAGCATAATCACAGCCAGGTCATCCTGCTTGCCGATGGTGGGTAGAATGCGTTGTAGTTTGAGGACTTTAGTCCAGCGACAACATTGCCCGAGGCAATCCATGGCTCTTGGACTAAAGCAACATCGGCGGACCGCGTTGCTCCATGGCAATGAGAAGTTCCGTCGACGCAATCTTGCTTTTATGGAGATTGAGCTGCAGCACTCTGAAGGGTGCCGGGCTCAACTCCACTCGACGGGTTGACTCCACGGGTTGACCACTAACGTCAGGTCTCCGTTTTCCTCCTTTTCGGACTCGTCAGTCAGTTCCTGGGCGGCGAGGCACCTGAGGAGCAGGTGTACGGGACCCATGCTCCACGCCATATTCCCGTATCTGGTATAGTGAATATCCTCCGCCTCTTTGTTGATCTAGAGGACCGCGCATTGGCCCCCCTCTTTGGGAAGTGGGCTAGCAATGTGCAATATCTTCCAGTCTGCGGTAAGAATGTCAGGGTTCTGTCGTTGTAGCAGCTTCAGCGCCCGGTCTTCTTGGATAGCAATTGGGAAAAGTACCTTTGTCTTCGGTATGGATGGGATTAATTCCCAGTCCCCCACTTGCAGATTGACCCTCTCCCACAACGCTTCCATTTGCACGACCATTTGTGTCACCCACTTCCGAGTCGGGTCGTCCATGCACTTCAGGATTTTGACCCCATTCAGCCACCCCGCTCCATCAAACGTGGGCATGGTGGTCTTGAAATCATCCTCCATCCGTGCAAACGGCGATTCGACGTGCCGCGTGTGCACCGTCTTCCACCGCGCTTCGGCCATCTTACCGTTTGGGTCACTTCGGTTTCCACCTTGTTGGGAAATCTGCTGTGAAGGTCATGTGAGGAAGCTTGGCATAGTGTATCCTGAAATCTTCAACCCTTTGCTCGGCCCAGGATAGCTTTGTCTTCTCCTCTTGAGAGACGGACGCCTTGTCCTGGAGCCGGCTCTGGATCTTGAGAGCCGCCTTATACTGTGCATTGTCCTTCAACCCCTCGCTTGAGCTTTTCGGCCCGTCCCTGAAAGGGAAGTTGGTGTCAGGTTTCGGCGTGCGGAGAAGACTCTCTTCCTCCTCTTTGATGAGCTGCACGCTCTCCATGTCCGAATCTGTGTCGACGACGGCACCCGTGCCTCATAACTTGCTCTGAGTCGTTGCGATGATGGCAGAAGTGGTGTAACTATTATGACCTTCTCTCATCATGCTAGAGGTGTGACCGCTGGCGACACGCAGAGACGACTGCTTCCCTCCGTGCCCGTCGTTGGTAGCAGTCGCGACATCCACCAACGATTGGGCTGACATCCCAGCCTCGGTTGACTTCTTCGTTTCCATTCTTTACAAAGCTGGTTTATTTTCCGGGGAACCACCCACAGTTTAATTTTCAATCTCCGACAGTTTTCCCAAATTTATTGAAGATATATAATTGCAAATGCAATTTTTAACTGAAAACGATAATTAAGGACAGGTAAATTCTGAAAAAATATCATTATTATTTTATTTTATATCCACAGTCGCACAGATTTTGCACATATCTACTATATAATAATATGCAAAACCAACATGCTACATGATATCCCATACATGGACATCACATAAATGCACCCTATGTTACACCACAATTGAAAATCCACAATCCTAAAGCCAAGGCTAGCGGAAACCCAAAGAGGAATATCTGTATTCCTTGCTCCCTGGAATAAACATTCCCACATTCAAAACTCGGATTCTGCAAAAATGTTAGATTTTAAATGATTTTTACGAATTTTAAAAGTATGTAATTTATATATATTATTGTATATTGTATATCTTGCTTACCATACTTCTACGAATCGGCTTTACTGATTTTTATGACATTTTTTATAATCAGTAAATCTGAGAATCGGCTACTATTTATTTTTAATACCCCTAAGTTATAAGGATTATCCACCCTTTACTTTAACCGCCCCGGGCATCTTTCGGAGTTGGAAATGGTAATAAATAAGGTCAGTTAAATATTGGGCGGGCAGTTATATTTGCGTTCACTTATAAGAGCTCTAACTTCCACATAATTTATATAGATTCGCTTTCGTAAGTTTGAGTGGACAACCAAAGATTAAATATATTATTACTATAAGGTTTAAATGTTTTTTTTTTTTTTCAATAAACAATGCCGATAAAACGCGAAGGGGCTAATTTAAGCCGTATTACAGTGAGATCTAGATGCATGCAAGATTTAAGACCCGAAAAAAGCAAAGATGAAATCCAGCAAGAAAATACTGATGGGTGTATTACCGTGGCACAATTGCGTCAGGTATCGACGTGTAGGGATCGTCGGCTATAAGGTTGTAATTTTGCCCTCCTAGTCTTTGCCCTTTAATTGAATTGTTCTTGAATTGTAATGAATACATACGTGCTACGACGAAAAAGTTTGGGGACCAAACAAACACATTGAACGGTTATTTCGCTCGCTCCTGATGGAGATGATGCGGCTTCACCCTCCCTTCCTTGGTCATCACTCCCTAACTCTTGTTCCATGACCCATAAAGATAATTTGGGATAGTATTATTGCTTTAAGTTTGGAAAAACTATCTACGTTAGAGATTAGAGTGTACAAATCATTAAAATTTGCACACAATACTACAGTGGCACAACACTAAGGGTGTATAGGATATAGTATTTCTACTTGGTACTTGGAAATTAAGCTGACTTAACAACTCAAAACTCTCCATAACACCATGGATGAGTTTATGAATAAAGATTATGCCTATCATAGTTCTACGGTTTGCTAAGGAAGGTAAGTTAATTAGGAAGAGTCTATAAGAGTAAGAAGGTAATCTTTGGTATGCGTGCCAATTTCAAAAAAAAAAGTTTAAAAAGTTCTTTTGAACCAATTCGGTGCGTTTAATATAGACGCAGTACTGAGGGCACTAAACGCAAGATCCATATTCTAGGATAGGAAGAACTAAATAAATATATTTGGATTTAGTAACATAGGGGTCATTAATTTCTTTCGACCACCGTTTAATAAATCCAAGGTCTGTTTGTAAATCCAACTAGTAGGCGACGTCTTTGTATTGCACACAAAGTTTGACGTCATCAGCGAAAATAAGTACTCTAAAATTAGTCAAGACTTTAGGCAGGTCATTTATATAAAATGTAAACAATAAGGGGCCCAAATAGCTCCTTGCGGGACGCCAGAAGTAACCCTTCGAAGTCCTTTTGCGTCCTGCCATTCAGTTTACATGAGATCGTATGCAAAAATTAACTGGCAACCTCATTAAATCGAGTTTCCTAACAAGGAGAGAATGGTTAACGGAGTCAAATGCTTTACTGAAATAAGTAAAGATTACATTTGTCTGAAAGTTATTATGGAAGCCCTTTAGAATATAGGAACACATCTCCAAAATTTCTTCTTGTTGATCTCCGCTTAATAAAATCATGCAAATGGGAAGTTATAACGTTTTCGAAAAGTTTTGGAATGGCGGACAACTTAAAGATTCATTTTCTGTGGAAAGGAATAATAGAAGATTCCTTCCAAATAAGGGAAAAGAGGAAGTTTCTAAGGATAAGGTGAACAATTTCAGAAGGGGTAGCACAGGGCGTCGGCTTAATACCTTAGCACACAGCCAGGAATTCCGTCGGGACCTGACAAATAAACTGGATTGACACGATGAAGATCAAAAAGAAGAGCGCTTTTGTTTAAGCTAAGGCTGAAAATTAAGTTCGATTTGGCCATTTAAATCCAAATAGTTTGAATAAGTTGTTTGAAAAACCTTGCACGGTAAAAACCAAATAATTTTCGTACGTGATTGACTTGAGACAACGAAATGTCGAAAAAGCCACCAATAAAAACATGATGTGTAGGAGTAAGGAGAGTATTTGATAAGTTATTTGAGGACCAAATAGCCCCAGGGATAGTAACATCTCCTAGGACTACCAAATGCTCCCTATCCAAAAGTCTATTTGAAATCATCTGAATAGCGCAAAGGTGGTTCCAATAAATAGGAAGTTCCGACAATGAAGATATATTTGAACTGGTTATAAAAAATGAGCTATTATTAATAGATAGCTTCACACATAGGAAAAGTTGCATTCCTCGAAAGTTAATAATTCTGACGTGAGTAAGGAGTCAACCGCCATGAGAACTCAACCTCCACGCCTGATAGGCCGATCTAGCCGATATATAGGGGTGGTGAAAAGTATTTACACAATTACAATTTTTCAATTTTACAATTATTTGCAATTATTTACAATTATTTGCACATCCCAACTTCTTTTAGTTATTATTCATGTTGTTGTTAACCAATTTCCCTGAAATTTTCTTTATCGCGTAGATTGATCTATGCAGAGCGAAGAAAAAAGGAATGCGAAATATAACGGAAGAAATATAAAAGAAGAGGAAAATATGTCTCTTTATTTTGGATATCATTTAATAAAGAAGAGTTATTCCTACGGCAGCTTTTTTTTAGCTTCGAACTCCTTGAAAACAAAATGCTCTGCCGCGAATTAGGTAGAACACATTCTGTTCGTTAGGGGCATTTATTTTGAAAGATGATAACAGAATTTAAATTTTTTCCATCTTTATTTTTTGTTTTGTCGGCTCTGGATTTTCTTGAATAAAGGCGATAAAGCAGTGGAGAGCTGCGCAACAAATATATGTCTTGTAGGTGCGACTGCTATAAGGGCTTTTGTCAATGCAGATTGGTTATCTGCCGTGCCATTATCAGCCGATAGTCCGGGCCTGACACCCTGGGCTAATATCTTTACGGGGCTTTCAGGCGTCATTGTTTGCGACCCCATATCACCGGCTGCTGCTGAGTGATCGTTGTTGGGATCCGCTATCCAGCGCCAAGAACATATCATGAGTTTTACTAAAACTCAATAATATGTCCTTAACCCATTCGACCCCGAAGTTGCCTGTGAGCAATTTCAAAAGTTTAACGGCTATCGGTAGTCGGTGCTTTTGTTTTTGTCTGCTTATTCTTCGAGATAACGGTGCTTTGATGTGTATACTTATAATGTAAGCAAAAAAATTCTAGTTTGCGCATCATTTGACGAAATTATTTGGAATGTGCTGGACGTGCCTCGCGTAAAAAGTGTTTGTTGTATTGTGAGGTATATTGAAATAAAAGTGATTTACTTTTAAATTACGCATTAAAGGTTGAAGAATGTGAGTGAAATTTGTTAATAAATGAATTCTTTAATGCATGTTGTAGTTCAATCTAATTGATTTCTATTAAAAAACAGCTGAGGAATTTTCAAAGTAATAAAGTTGCTTGTGAGCAACCTTGGGCCATTGCACCACCAAAATATGAGACCAAAAGAAAAAGGTTTATCAAATGATGATATTGAGAGAATTGTCAACTTCGATTGGGATGTCTCCAGTGACGAAGAAAGTGGTGATGAAATGGAAGACATCTCTGGAATGTTGGAGAATAATTTAAAAAGTATATTGGAAAGGGGAGAATCAATAGAATTTGAGCATATTGAAAATTTGATTGATGAAAAAAGCATTCAAGAAAATAGTGTTGTGGCTGATAATTGCTTTGAAAAAGTTGATCCCAAAACACTTAAGTGGAGAAATAGGCCATTTCAAGCTCCAGGGTGTATTTGGGAAGAAGATAGTAATCGCCAAATCGATGAAGTGAAGACCCCTGTAGAGTATTTCTGCAGCTTTTTTGACAATAATGTTATTGATTTAATTACAAATCAAACTAATTTGTATGGGTTGCAAGAGCACGGCATAGAGCTGCAATGTACTGGAGATCAAATAAAAAGGTATATCGGAATTTTATTGTACTTGGGTGTCATAAAAGTACCTCAATTTAAAATGGCTTGGTCAAAAGAATACAAGCTTTCTGCTATATCGGATGCAATGCCACGAGGAAAGTTTGAAAAAATCAAACAATGTTTACATTTCAACGATAATACAAAACAACTAAAAAAAGGTGATTTGAACTATGATAAACTGTACAAAATACGCCCTTTACTTGACATTCTCAAAAAAAGTTTTGGTAAACTACCCCAAGAAGAACATCAAAGCGTTGATGAGCAAATCATTGCGTACAAAGGTATTCAGATTTAAATTTTATTAAAATTTAATTTTAATTTTAATTCAATTTTAATTTTTTGTCAGGCCAATCGTCTAATAAGCAATACAACCCAGCTAAGCCTCACAAATGGGGTTTAAAAATGTTTACGCGCGCTGGAACATCTGGATTAGTTTATGACTTCACACTGTATGTTGGTGAAGGCACTTGCCCCAACTTTGGATTGGGAATATCTTCAGATGTGGTATTATACTTATCAAAAGGTCTTCCCAAAGGCAAACCTTTCAAGCTGTATTTTGACAATTGGTTTACGTCAGTTAGTCTCTTGGTTGCATTGAAGGAAAATGGCATATTTGCAACCGGAACTATCCGCAAAAACCGCATAAGCAGCTGTAGACTTCTTTCAGATGCAGAATTGAAAAAACGTGGAAGAGGATCATTTGATACAAAATATGAAGTAAACAATAATCTGATATGCGTCAAATGGTTTGATAATAAGTCGGTTCAACTACTATCTTCGTATGAAGACCATCAGCCAGTTGGAATGTGCAAACGATGGAGTCCTAAAGAAAAAGTTTACATTGATGTTGTAAGGCCTGCTATCGTAGGCTCTTATAACAAGGGTATGGGAGGAGTAGACTTAGCGGACATGCTTATGGAGCTATACAAAATAAACCACCGTTCAAGAAAGTGGTACATTAGAATTTTTTATTGGTGCTTGGGAACATCAATGACAAATGCATGGCTGCTGTATAGAAAAAATTTTCATTTTCTAAACCCAAATCAAAAGTATATACCGCTCATCAAATTTCAAATGGAAGTTGCTCATGAGCTGCTACAATGTACTTACTCTACTTCATTTGAAAAAAAGAGGGGTCGGCCATCAAATATGCAAAGAGAAAACTCAATAATATCTTTGGGTTCTCCAACTAGCAGTGTGTCTTCCAATCAATCCAAAAAATACAAGTTTCAGCCAAATCCTACAAATTCTATGCGTTACGATTGCATGGAAAATTGGGTGGTATTTACTGAAAAAGGGCGTTGCAGACTGTGTAAGACAGGAACCCCAATGTCAAAATGTATTAAATGTAAAGTACACCTATGCTGTAACAACAATAAAAACTGTTTTATATCTTACCATACTTAAAAATTGAAAATAAACAAAAATAACCATCAACTAAAAATGTATTCTTTAATACACACTATGGCCCAACGTTGCCCACAAGCAACATCCGGTAGCGCCCAAACTAGTGGGGGTGGGGAGTTCAAACTTTACTCAAATACTGCTTGGCCCAATACGAACAGAATACAAAAAAAAATAATTTTTTTTTCGACAGGGAAAAAGTTGGGGTCGAAAGGGTTAAAACCACCCTTGGTTTGCCGCATAAAAGACATAATTTCCTTTTCTACCTCGCTAGAGGGCTCGCACCAGTAGCGCAAGCCGATGTTTTTTCTGACATCGTCCACAGTCCTATCTACACCATCATACAAGATGTCGCACAGCCAGCATCCGATTGTATGGTCACCTGAAGTAATGACCTTTTTGCAAGTTTTCGAAATCCAGACAATTTTAGAAGTCATTATTAGGACTTATCACTGTACTTGTATTTTGTAAGATATACGATAGAGAGCGATAGATAAGTTAAGAATTGCAGCGGCATAAAGAAAACGGGAGAGCGAGAAAGCGTGGGAGGGAAAGCACGCAATAGCAGCACAATTAAAATTGAGAAATAAAGTCTATTAAAAACGTAAATAAAAGTATCTGCAAGCACACGCGAAGTGAGCGGGAATTTATTGAATACAAGATTAAAGATTAAATTGAAACCTTGGTGGTTTATGTAAAGTTATACACAAATCGAGAGCTGAAAAATACACTTCCGTTTACTTGAAAAGATAAAAGAATGATATTATTAAAAGCTTTTCAAAGTCGTCAACAGAAAATTGAAAGTTTTAAAATATACTCTTTTAATGTTTTAAAAAACCCTTTCACCCAATCCAATTATTATTCACATAGATATTTATATTACAGGAAAACAAAGTGTACTAACAGGTATCGATAAATTCTCTAAATATGCACAAGCAAAAATTTTAGAGTCAAAAGCATCTCAAGACATTAAGAATAAACTAAGAGTAATTCTTATTGCTTTCGGTATGCCGAAAATAATAGTAATGGATAACGAACGAGCACTAAGTTCAATAATAAGATTAATGTTAGAAGATATCAGTACATACCACGGCACCGTATGCGTCGACGAGTAATGGACAAATAGGAAGATTCCATTCAACAACGAGAGCATGACATTTGCAGACCTACTTTTCAAGTCAGTCCAGGAATATACTAAATCCATAAATTCAGTAACCAAAAACAGACCTATACACATATTTTTCAGAAGCACAATTCCAAGTTAAAAAATATATATATTATTCAATATTCACCAGTCGACACAGTACTTGTAAAAATAGATAAAAGACTAGGAATAAAACTTACACACGGGTAAAAAACAGAGAAAGTAGCAGAGAATAAAAACACCACTATTAAAACGCAAACCGGAAAAATCATTCAATAAAATAATATAAGTACATAATTTTTCAGACTCTTACTCGAAACAGGACTGGCAGCTAAACAAGACGGAACATTTAAAATCATCCACATATTTAACTTACAGAACTACGAAGAAACACTTTCGGAATTAGACGTATTAATACATAAAATCATATCAGCCCACCCATTACACCCATCTTTCTTATGAATTAAGACAGCTACACACCGATTTACGCAGACTCTAAACTCGAAAAAGTCAAAGAAGGGCAATAGAAGCAATAGGTACTGCGTGAAAATGGCTGGCAGGAACGCCAGATCTCCACGATTACGAAATTTTAAAGAACAAGATAAATGAACAAGTAATCAATAGATTAATTAATAAAAAAAAAAACCAACCAACTTTCTAAATGCTAAAAGTTTCTCAGAGCTCGAAATTAATAAAGGAAGGAAGGAGATATCTTCAGAAAAGAAAATAACTTATTTTTGAACATAGAAGAATTACTAGAGTTTGCTAAGGTCAAATAAGATGCCTTACGACCATACATTCGTTTTGCACCATGAGGATGTTTTTTTTATGGTAACACAAGAACAAGCAAGTGCGTATGTGTTCGTGAATTTCTGTTTGGAAGCGCCAGCACCAAAATTTGAAATTTTTTTCGCGCGTCGCACACTTAATACCCTAATGTTCCAATGGGATGCCATGTTTAAAATTGTGTATTGTGTATTATTATATAAGTATATTCGATCATAACTATCAAATGTGCTACATTCTAATTAGTATATAAAATATTATTGTGTTAATATGGGAGGCAACATGTGCCTTCCGAAATGATCTTAGGATTTATAAGCTGAAGGGTATCGTTGATTCTCGAGAATACGTGTGCATACAATAAATCGGCGGCTGGCGCTGCATGCCTACAAGAGAGCGGCTGGCTCTAAAGCGCTCTCTTACTGGCTTTTGAACGAAATGTAAGAGAGCCTGAAGCCAGTTCAAAAGCCAGCCAAAAAAAACGTGTGCAAAAAATCGTATGACGTAACGCATCTTATAGACTGTAATGTCTTTGGTCCTACCACTCACATAATCACAATAATTGTGCTTATATCCCCAGCATAATCTGATATCTTTGGGGCTTTCCTCTCGAATTTCTTGATCAAGTCGTCAACCAATAGATTCCATAGAAGGGGCGATAAGACTCCACCTTGCGGCGTGTCTCTGTGCGCTCCTTTCACCACTGAAGCAGTGCCCCAATCGAATTGTACCCGCCTAAAACATAGTAGGTTTTTTATCCAAAAGTTGATGGCGGAGTCCGTATTGGTCGGTCCTAGGTGGTCCATTATTGCTTACGTTATGAATGCCAAGGATATATCTACAAAGGTGCAGGGCTTTCAAAATTTCCACCGATTTCCCTTTTGTGTAGGCGTGCTGGTTGATTGACAGTAGTCTTCCCTCATCGTTTCTGATGTAAAGGTCCAGCAGTTTTTCTAGCGTCTTAAGTAAGAATGACAGAGGCTTATCGACCTGTAGTTCTTCGGACTCACGTGGTTTCTCTTTCCTGCTGTAGACAGAAAGACTTTTTAAAAGTCCTCGTATTTTACTTTTCCGGACAAGGCGCGAGTTTTATAGCGATTGGTTTTTTAAACTTTCCCCAGTGAGTATTCCGGTTGTTTCTAAAGACTGTTAATTTTGGAGAGTAATCGAATTCGAATTGGAACAGTTTATACTTATGGTCTGAAAAGGTTGGTCTCTCGATCTGATACCATAGTACTTTGTCCCGCTACAAGCGGTATATCTAGCACGTTTGACGAGGTGGGACCTACAAAGGTGTGTCCCACCCCCACGTTTGCTTCATATAAGTTGGTTAAAATATAAAGTCTAAGAGTGACACCTCTGTTATTTATATCGGGTCTCCCGCACACACTGTGGTGCGCGTTGGTGTCAGCAGCCACGAGCAGTTGCTCGTCCTTCGACCTGGGTTTTACCAAACTCCTGAGTTCTTCTGGTGGAGCTAGACTGTCATGTGCCATGTAGCAGGAAGCTACCAGTAGGCGTTTATTCTTGCTTTCTAGCATAATCACAGCCAGGTCATCCTGCTTGCCGATGGTGGGTAGAATGCGTTGTAGTTTGAGGACTTTAGTCCAGCGACAACATTGCCCGAGGCAATCCATGGCTCTTGGACTAAAGCAACATCGGCGGACCGCGTTGCTCCATGGCAATGAGAAGTTCCGTCGACGCAATCTTGCTTTTATGGAGATTGAGCTGCAGCACTCTGAAGGGTGCCGGGCTCAACTCCACTCGACGGGTTGACTCCACGGGTTGACCACTAACGTCAGGTCTCCGTTTTCCTCCTTTTCGGACTCGTCAGTCAGTTCCTGGGCGGCGAGGCACCTGAGGAGCAGGTGTACGGGACCCATGCTCCACGCCATATTCCCGTATCTGGTATAGTGAATATCCTCCGCCTCTTTGTTGATCTAGAGGACCGCGCATTGGCCCCCCTCTTTGGGAAGTGGGCTAGCAATGTGCAATATCTTCCAGTCTGCGGTAAGAATGTCAGGGTTCTGTCGTTGTAGCAGCTTCAGCGCCCGGTCTTCTTGGATAGCAATTGGGAAAAGTACCTTTGTCTTCGGTATGGATGGGATTAATTCCCAGTCCCCCACTTGCAGATTGACCCTCTCCCACAACGCTTCCATTTGCACGACCATTTGTGTCACCCACTTCCGAGTCGGGTCGTCCATGCACTTCAGGATTTTGACCCCATTCAGCCACCCCGCTCCATCAAACGTGGGCATGGTGGTCTTGAAATCATCCTCCATCCGTGCAAACGGCGATTCGACGTGCCGCGTGTGCACCGTCTTCCACCGCGCTTCGGCCATCTTACCGTTTGGGTCACTTCGGTTTCCACCTTGTTGGGAAATCTGCTGTGAAGGTCATGTGAGGAAGCTTGGCATAGTGTATCCTGAAATCTTCAACCCTTTGCTCGGCCCAGGATAGCTTTGTCTTCTCCTCTTGAGAGACGGACGCCTTGTCCTGGAGCCGGCTCTGGATCTTGAGAGCCGCCTTATACTGTGCATTGTCCTTCAACCCCTCGCTTGAGCTTTTCGGCCCGTCCCTGAAAGGGAAGTTGGTGTCAGGTTTCGGCGTGCGGAGAAGACTCTCTTCCTCCTCTTTGATGAGCTGCACGCTCTCCATGTCCGAATCTGTGTCGACGACGGCACCCGTGCCTCATAACTTGCTCTGAGTCGTTGCGATGATGGCAGAAGTGGTGTAACTATTATGACCTTCTCTCATCATGCTAGAGGTGTGACCGCTGGCGACACGCAGAGACGACTGCTTCCCTCCGTGCCCGTCGTTGGTAGCAGTCGCGACATCCACCAACGATTGGGCTGACATCCCAGCCTCGGTTGACTTCTTCGTTTCCATTCTTTACAAAGCTGGTTTATTTTCCGGGGAACCACCCACAGTTTAATTTTCAATCTCCGACAGTTTTCCCAAATTTATTGAAGATATATAATTGCAAATGCAATTTTTAACTGAAAACGATAATTAAGGACAGGTAAATTCTGAAAAAATATCATTATTATTTTATTTTATATCCACAGTCGCACAGATTTTGCACATATCTACTATATAATAATATGCAAAACCAACATGCTACATGATATCCCATACATGGACATCACATAAATGCACCCTATGTTACACCACAATTGAAAATCCACAATCCTAAAGCCAAGGCTAGCGGAAACCCAAAGAGGAATATCTGTATTCCTTGCTCCCTGGAATAAACATTCCCACATTCAAAACTCGGATTCTGCAAAAATGTTAGATTTTAAATGATTTTTACGAATTTTAAAAGTATGTAATTTATATATATTATTGTATATTGTATATCTTGCTTACCATACTTCTACGAATCGGCTTTACTGATTTTTATGACATTTTTTATAATCAGTAAATCTGAGAATCGGCTACTATTTATTTTTAATACCCCTAAGTTATAAGGATTATCCACCCTTTACTTTAACCGCCCCGGGCATCTTTCGGAGTTGGAAATGGTAATAAATAAGGTCAGTTAAATATTGGGCGGGCAGTTATATTTGCGTTCACTTATAAGAGCTCTAACTTCCACATAATTTATATAGATTCGCTTTCGTAAGTTTGAGTGGACAACCAAAGATTAAATATATTATTACTATAAGGTTTAAATGTTTTTTTTTTTTTTTTTTCAATAAACAATGCCGATAAAACGCGAAGGGGCTAATTTAAGCCGTATTACAGTGAGATCTAGATGCATGCAAGATTTAAGACCCGAAAAAAGCAAAGATGAAATCCAGCAAGAAAATACTGATGGGTGTATTACCGTGGCACAATTGCGTCAGGTATCGACGTGTAGGGATCGTCGGCTATAAGGTTGTAATTTTGCCCTCCTAGTCTTTGCCCTTTAATTGAATTGTTCTTGAATTGTAATGAATACATACGTGCTACGACGAAAAAGTTTGGGGACCAAACAAACACATTGAACGGTTATTTCGCTCGCTCCTGATGGAGATGATGCGGCTTCACCCTCCCTTCCTTGGTCATCACTCCCTAACTCTTGTTCCATGACCCATAAAGATAATTTGGGATAGTATTATTGCTTTAAGTTTGGAAAAACTATCTACGTTAGAGATTAGAGTGTACAAATCATTAAAATTTGCACACAATACTACAGTGGCACAACACTAAGGGTGTATAGGATATAGTATTTCTACTTGGTACTTGGAAATTAAGCTGACTTAACAACTCAAAACTCTCCATAACACCATGGATGAGTTTATGAATAAAGATTATGCCTATCATAGTTCTACGGTTTGCTAAGGAAGGTAAGTTAATTAGGAAGAGTCTATAAGAGTAAGAAGGTAATCTTTGGTATGCGTGCCAATTTCAAAAAAAAAAGTTTAAAAAGTTCTTTTGAACCAATTCGGTGCGTTTAATATAGACGCAGTACTGAGGGCACTAAACGCAAGATCCATATTCTAGGATAGGAAGAACTAAATAAATATATTTGGATTTAGTAACATAGGGGTCATTAATTTCTTTCGACCACCGTTTAATAAATCCAAGGTCTGTTTGTAAATCCAACTAGTAGGCGACGTCTTTGTATTGCACACAAAGTTTGACGTCATCAGCGAAAATAAGTACTCTAAAATTAGTCAAGACTTTAGGCAGGTCATTTATATAAAATGTAAACAATAAGGGGCCCAAATAGCTCCTTGCGGGACGCCAGAAGTAACCCTTCGAAGTCCTTTTGCGTCCTGCCATTCAGTTTACATGAGATCGTATGCAAAAATTAACTGGCAACCTCATTAAATCGAGTTTCCTAACAAGGAGAGAATGGTTAACGGAGTCAAATGCTTTACTGAAATAAGTAAAGATTACATTTGTCTGAAAGTTATTATGGAAGCCCTTTAGAATATAGGAACACATCTCCAAAATTTCTTCTTGTTGATCTCCGCTTAATAAAATCATGCAAATGGGAAGTTATAACGTTTTCGAAAAGTTTTGGAATGGCGGACAACTTAAAGATTCATTTTCTGTGGAAAGGAATAATAGAAGATTCCTTCCAAATAAGGGAAAAGAGGAAGTTTCTAAGGATAAGGTGAACAATTTCAGAAGGGGTAGCACAGGGCGTCGGCTTAATACCTTAGCACACAGCCAGGAATTCCGTCGGGACCTGACAAATAAACTGGATTGACACGATGAAGATCAAAAAGAAGAGCGCTTTTGTTTAAGCTAAGGCTGAAAATTAAGTTCGATTTGGCCATTTAAATCCAAATAGTTTGAATAAGTTGTTTGAAAAACCTTGCACGGTAAAAACCAAATAATTTTCGTACGTGATTGACTTGAGACAACGAAATGTCGAAAAAGCCACCAATAAAAACATGATGTGTAGGAGTAAGGAGAGTATTTGATAAGTTATTTGAGGACCAAATAGCCCCAGGGATAGTAACATCTCCTAGGACTACCAAATGCTCCCTATCCAAAAGTCTATTTGAAATCATCTGAATAGCGCAAAGGTGGTTCCAATAAATAGGAAGTTCCGACAATGAAGATATATTTGAACTGGTTATAAAAAATGAGCTATTATTAATAGATAGCTTCACACATAGGAAAAGTTGCATTCCTCGAAAGTTAATAATTCTGACGTGAGTAAGGAGTCAACCGCCATGAGAACTCAACCTCCACGCCTGATAGGCCGATCTAGCCGATATATAGGGGTGGTGAAAAGTATTTACACAATTACAATTTTTCAATTTTACAATTATTTGCAATTATTTACAATTATTTGCACATCCCAACTTCTTTTAGTTATTATTCATGTATGCAGAAGCGAAGAAAAAAGGAATGCGAAATATAACGGTTTATAGGACAATGCTAAAAGAAGAGGAAAATATGTCTCTTTATTTTGGATATAATTTAATAAACTCAATTCCAGTAGATGAACAGGCCTAGGAAGAGTTATTCCTACGGAAGCTTTTTTTTAGCTTCGAACTCCTTGAAAACAAAATGCTCTGCCGCGAATTAGGTAGAACACATTCTGTTCGTTAGGGGCATTTATTTTGAAAGATGATAACAGAATTTAAATTTTTTCCATCTTTATTTTTTGTTTTGTCGGCTCTGGATTTTCTTGAATAAAGGCGATAAAGCAGTGGAGAGCTGCGCAACAAATATATGTCTTGTAGGTGCGACTGCTATAAGGGCTTTTGTCAATGCAGATTGGTTATCTGCCGTGCCATTATCAGCCGATAGTCCGGGCCTGACACCCTGGGCTAATATCTTTACGGGGCTTTCAGGCGTCATTGTTTGCGACCCCATATCACCGGCTGCTGCTGAGTGATCGTTGTTGGGATCCGCTATCCAGCGCCGAGAACATATCATGAGTTTTACTAAAACTCAATAATATGTCCTTAAAACCACCCTTGGTTTGCCGCATAAAAGACATAATTTCCTTTTCTACCTCGCTAGAGGGCTCGCACCAGTAGCGCAAGCCGATGTTTTTTCTGACATCGTCCACAGTCCTATCTACACCATCATACAAGATGTCGCACAGCCAGCATCCGATTGTATGGTCACCTGAAGTAATGACCTTTTTGCAAGTTTTCGAAATCCAGACAATTTTAGAAGTCATTATTAGGACTTATCACTGTACTTGTATTTTGTAAGATATACGATAGAGAGCGATAGATAAGTTAAGAATTGCAGCGGCATAAAGAAAACGGGAGAGCGAGAAAGCGTGGGAGGGAAAGCACGCAATAGCAGCACAATTAAAATTGAGAAATAAAGTCTATTAAAAACGTAAATAAAAGTATCTGCAAGCACACGCGAAGTGAGCGGGAATTTATTGAATACAAGATTGAAGATTAAATTGAAACCTTGGTGGTTTATGTAAAGTTATACACAAATCGAGAGCTGAAAAATACACTTCCGTTTACTTGAAAAGATAAAAGAATGATATTATTAAAAGCTTTTCAAAGTCGTCAACAGAAAATTGAAAGTTTTAAAATATACTCTTTTAATGTTTTAAAAAACCCTTTCACCCAATCCAATTATTATTCACATAGATATTTATATTACAGGAAAACAAAGTGTACTAACAGGTATCGATAAATTCTCTAAATATGCACAAGCAAAAATTTTAGAGTCAAAAGCATCTCAAGACATAAAGAATAAACTAAGAGTAATTCTTATTGCTTTCGGTATGCCGAAAATAATAGTAATGGATAACGAACGAGCACTAAGTTCAATAATAAGATTAATGTTAGAAGATATCAGTACATACCACGGCACCGTATGCGTCGACGAGTAATGGACAAATAGGAAGATTCCATTCAACAACGAGAGCATGACATTTGCAGACCTACTTTTCAAGTCAGTCCAGGAATATACTAAATCCATAAATTCAGTAACCAAAAACAGACCTATACACATATTTTTCAGAAGCACAATTCCAAGTTAAAAAATATATATATTATTCAATATTCACCAGGCGACACAGTACTTGTAAAAATAGATAAAAGACTAGGAATAAAACTTACACACGGGTAAAAAACAGAGAAAGTAGCAGATAATAAAAACACCACTATTAAAACACAAACCGGAAAAATCATTCAATAAAATAATATAAGTACATAATTTTTCAGACTCTCACTCGAAACAGGACTGGCAGCTAAACAAGACGGAACATTTAAAATCATCCACATATTTAACTTACAGAACTACGAAGAAACACTTTCGGAATTAGACGTATTAATACATAAAATCATATCAGCCCACCCATTACACCCATCTTTCTTATGAATTAAGACAGCTACACACCGATTTACGCAGACTCTAAAATCGAAAAAGTCAAAGAAGGGCAATAGAAGCAATAGGTACTGCGTGAAAATGGCTGGCAGGAACGCCAGATCTCCACGATTACGAAATTTTAAAGAACAAGATAAATGAACAAGTAATCAATAGATTAATTAATAAAAAAAAAACCAACCAACTTTCTAAATGCTAAAAGTTTCTCAGAGCTCGGAATTAATAAAGGAAGGAAGGAGATATCTTCAGAAAAGAAAATAACTTATTTTTGAACATAGAAGAATTACTAGAGTTTGCTAAGGTCAAATTAGCTACAAACGGTAACGACCTCCTTTACATCATTAGCCTACTAACCATAAAAACAGATAACTGCAGAACACTAAAAATTAAAGCAATAAAGAAAGCCCATATTATCAACAAAACAATAACACATGAACATTTGTTAGAATGTAAGAAACAACTATTTGCAATAACAGAATGATAAGACTATTTGTAACTCAGAAAAATTGTTAGACCTAAGTAATGATACTTGTGTAAATGCACTACTAAATCTTAGAGAACTAGAATGTAAGATAATCAACAATCAGCAGATACCCGATTTTGAAGAGATACTGCCAGGCACCATACTGCTGAACGATTTTAATGGGCCTGTATCGCTAGATTAAAAGTACATAAAACTACATGGCTCTTTTACCATACAATACCGAAACTGAAACTCAGCCATTGGCGAGGTGACGTACAAATCAAGGAAAATCAACATAGCCGAACCAGAACATCCAGTTTTCCAATTCATGGGATAAAATTCGAAACTTAAAGAAGTTCTCTCTCTTCGAATGGTCAAAGAACTAAACATCAACAACGCAAAAGTGATCGAGAAACTAAGAAGCAAAGTAACAATATTAGCTTCTGCAACAATAGGCATGGCCACAGGATTCCTACGAAAACGTAAGCAGACGAAAAGAACAATCGATTCCCTTCCAGAAATAAAGGAAAAGTCTACACAGCCCGGACCGGTTCTCTTTTACGTTGCGACCGAGGACAGTCGCGTTTAAGGAGGTAAGATTTAACAACTTAGTTCCCACAATTGTTGACTAAGAAGATGCAAGCTCAGTACATGTGGCGTAATCGGGTGAAGAAACCAGAAGTTAAACTTACCATCAACCTAAGAATCTTCCGGATAAGCGTTCCCATGGTTGCTACCCAAAAAGATGCAAGCTCAGCGCACGTGGCTTAGCTTATCTAGAGCATCTGCCAATTGGGAAATCAATGCACTGACTAATTGTAATTAGAAGCGGCCAATAGTTACAAATCGTCATAAGCAACCCATAGGAACAAAGAACGTCAGCAGAAGCAACGACGGCAGCAGAGACGTTGACAACGAGGGAGCAACACGTACCCTATATAATCGATTGCTAAGCTTAAGCAAATTCAGTTCTTAATCGTACTTAATTCAATAAAGATTATTTGTTTATTACAAAATAATTAATAATTTGTCAAATGTAGTTTAAATTATTCGACTATCGATTATTATTTGGTTCAAAAGTTATGATTTGTACTACGTACAAAAAGAAAAGGCGCTACTGTGCGCCGTCACTCGCTTGCTGCAAACCGCTGTCTATCTTTTTATCATGGACAACCCTTTGTCGCTCTGGTCAAGAATGAGTGATAACACGGGTTTAAGCGCAAATCTTAAAAGTTGTAAATATTTTTAAAGGCTAAGTAAGTTAGATTCCAATAAATATGAGTAATGGTAACAGAGGAGAGTCTAGTTACAAATTGTTATACTGAGCTATATTACACCCATGATACAATTACGAAGATAGGTGTCGTCGGCTGTCAAAGTGCTCGGTTTTTAATTTAGTGAGCATTCTTTTTCGCGCGCGAAAACCCTTATGCAACATGACATTTTGCATAAAAATTAAATTTTTGAATTAGAATATAATTTAGGATTAAACATTTTTAAACAAAAGACTTGCAACACAAAAATAAATATAATGCCCATTTGCACCTCAAAATTGTTAAAACTTAAAATATACAAAAAATATAAATTTAAAGCCCCTGACATCATCTAAGGGATAATCAACACATTTTATTGCCGTTCCGCTCGCACCTATTAGGGCTCCTCTCACTCGCACACAACTCGAGCCTTGAAATTAATTTTTTAAGGGGGTTACGCTGACAATTTATTGTACCTTAACTATTTGAGACAAGATTTTTCTACTTTCATTTCTATTCAATATAACTAACGAGCTTAATAACTATAACACAAAAAAATAATTTTAAGTTAAAAATGGCGGAGATATGAGTATCTGCAAGCATCGGTTCTTCCGATTCACTCCTTGATGTGGGAAACAAGTAAACAAATAAAAAAAACGTGCTTACATTTTCAAGTCAATTGGTCTGTCTTGAAAAAAGTGGTTTTGAGAAAATTTAAAAAGACAACTCAAAACTTAAATATATATTTTTTTAATTATTCAAATAAGGACTTATAATTATATTGAAAAAAAAAAACAAAATATTTATTCACTTCACCTCATAAAATAATCTTAACTGAGATCTTTCTAATAAAGGTCTTTATCAATAATCAATAATAAAAATTTACATTTTATTGATAAACATTAGTTTATCAGCTATGTCCGGGTAAGGCGCGCCCTGCGACTCGCAGAAAGTAGCAGACACTCACAGAAATGTTTGATCGACTTCTTTGACGGGAACCATACTCCTGAAAATATAATGAATTGAATAATAAATAAAATAAAAATACAAAAAAAAATCAAGGGTAGAAAACATTTCGAGAAACATCCATTCATCGATGATTTCATCAATGTTTTTGCACTTCTAATGTATCTGCAAATCTCAACAGCGAGAACTTTTTATTTACGAGAGACTAACTTGAAAAGTTAAACGTTAGAAACTTGTAAACGAATATACCGGAGCTTGCCGACATAGTGGTTGGGATTCGCAATTCAAAAGTATAAACATCTAAACTTCTCGTCCAAAAGCTTCTTTATATGAAGCCCTTGATTTTTTCTCCTAATTTAAAACGATTTTATTTATTTCCGTACAGATCCTACAAAGAGTCGTAAGATATTTTGATATCTCAGCGGTATTTTGTTATCATATCATTATGAGTTTTGCTTATGCTTATGTTGTGCCAAGCAAGTAACAGTGTTATACTTGTATCACCACTGCACTATGGGCCAGGCGATCCGGATTTTGTCCAAAATGGTCAAATATGTTTTTAAGAAAAATGAAAAAACAACAATGGCATAGTACAAGGGGTAGATTAAGCTATATTTCCTCACATTTTGACTACTCTCTATTCAATGGTTACAAAATTGCACCTAATCAAAGTTGATATTTGCGATGTATTTTTTGCAGTTCGTAGGCAAAAATAAAAATTTCACATCGAAATAATTTTAATGTAACTAGTAGAACCCAAAATGAAAATAAAAAAATCTTATGTTTACAAACAATTTTAAAAACAATACAAATCGACTAAGAAGAATCCTCTCGAACACTTCGATAACGTTGATAGGAGGCTGATTGGGCGGTAAGAATCGATCTGTGTTGGTGGCTTGCTTGGTTTTGGGATCATTATGATCCGAGCTTGCTTCCACTGCTTTGGGAAATATCCTAGACTTAGCATGGCGTTAAAGATTTTCACCAGCGCCAGCACTCCCTGGCGTGGAAGAGCCTTTGCCTCGATTGTCGATGCCATCTGATCCAGGAGTCTTTTTTAGATTAAGCGCCTTTAATTGCAGCGCGAACCACTACAAACGCTCGTAGGCTTCTGGCCACTGACGCTGATGACACGGCCTTGCTTGCGTCCCACACGTTCCAGCTGACAGCCTCGGCTGCAGTTCAGGACTGGCTGCGTGCGAGGGAGTGCTGGACCAAGCAATGGAATATATCAATTAACTGCAGCAAATCGGCATGCGTCACTTTCTCTCTGAGACTTCTGAACAACATGGATCTTTCTTTCAACGGTGACATCATTCAAAACGCCACCTCCCACTGCTACCTGGGTCTACAGTTAGATCGCCGCCTCACATGGAACACTCACATCACGGCAATCAAAGCTAAGTGCATTCAAAAACTTCAGAAGCTCGACTGGCTCCTGAGCTCCAAAAGCCTCTAGCTTTCTACTAAAGTTTAGCTGCTCAAAGCAATCATCACGCCAACCTGGACGTATGCGATTGAAATATGGGGCACCGCGTCCAAGCAATAACTGAACAGACTGAGAGTAGTACAGGAGCGAGCTGCTCGACGAGGATTCGGGCTTCCGTGGTACGTGAACAACCTGGCGATCCTAAACGACCTACGCCTAGTTCCCGTGGGTGACCTCATAAATCAACACAGCAGAAGCTACACGAACAGGCTAATACATCACCGGAATCCTCTGACTAGCAGGCTTGCCGCCCTCAAACTCTAAGACGTCTAAAGAGATTACACCCTAGCGACCTATCCTCCCGTACAATTTTATAATTACATCTATATATTTTACAAATCTTTGTAAATATTTTTTAGATTAAGTACACATGTACATATTTAACATAAATATCAAAGACCGGTGAAGGATAAAAGAATTTGAACGATTCCGGCAAAACAATAAAAACAAAATCAAACAATACGCATTTTTTTTACGCATTTTTTACAAGTTGTGATTTCAAACTTAGGGTACCTCGACGTACCACCTCCGATCAAATTAAATAAAATTTTTAAAAGTAACTTTGAATATTTCGCTTTTACGTGTAAGTTGTCCCAAATGCGCAATCTGAGGTTTTTTATACCAAAATTAAAATTTTAAAACTTATCTCCATTTTGAATATACAAATATGACAATGACTTCCTTGTTCTGCCTAAAAGCATGCCACTTTTTTAAACATTTGCAGTTGTTATGAGAGTTTTGTATAGAAAACGGAACAGAATTATTTTGTAGCATATTTATTTATATTTATTTTGTTTAGTATGAAAAATTTGATATTTAATATAAAATGCTTGATTGAGGGCCCTCATGAAATAAAAAGAAATTAAAAAGAATTAAAAGTTCATAAAATTTTAAATATTCCTGCATTATTTTAATTTAATATGTAAATCCCACAAAAATATTTTATTTCCAAGTGAAGCATTAGAATTGTTCAATTTACATTCCTTAAATAAAAAAATAAATGAAAAAGGCTGAATATGATTTAGAATTATAATTATTATACCTATTAAACTTAATTATTTGTATTTAATCGTATAAATTAAATATTAATCCGAAAAATTTTATTAGCAGTGCTTATTAAATAAAGTCTTTAAAATACTGCCTAATGGCAGGCAATAAATAATATATTACAAGCATTGACAAGCAAAAGTACAATTTAAACCTTTGGTGGAATACTGTTACGGGCACGTCATAAAAGTAGCTTTAACAATGATTTTTTTGCTGAAAACTTAAAAATATTTGTTTAAAAACTATTTTCCTTTATTTTTGTTGTAATAGAGACCATATATTGCTTCAATGCCCTTCATGTAATTGAGACCAGAAATCTGAGCTTTAAGTGCTTAAAACTGAAAAACTACTGCATTTCATGCAACAAATATATTTTTTTTAGTAGATCTAATCTAAATAATCATTTCTATAGAGACTCAAATCGAATTGTTAGGTTTTTTTTATGAACAACAAAAAACGGGAAATATTTTTGAACTTTGGTAGGGAATATCTTCATTAAAAAAAATATTTTCTGTAACTAATTTATGAACACATAAAATTCAATGTTTTGAGAATGTGCATGCCAAATTTCATGTCTCTAAAAAATTTATTTCAGAAGTTACAAAATTTTTGCCAAAAATGAACTTTCTGGCCCATAGTGCACTGTTTAATTTATTTAATCAATTTTTATTAATAAATCAAAGTAAATGCTTATTTGATTTGAGCACGTGCTAAACCAATAATTTTCATACTTGCATTTTTTCTTTGCTCTGTCTGAAAGTGTAAAAGTAAAAAATTTGCACCACCAAGTACATGAATATCTTATTTTATTCATTATGTTTTTAGATTAGTGTACTTAATACTTAAATATGATCTTTTACAATTTATGTTGGGTAATGCTGTAAAAATCGTAATTCTAAATAAATAGGTATGAGCTTTTCGGAATAATTTAAAAATGTAAATACTTTTTATGTAGATACTAATAAAATAATTAACAAGCAAGAACACATTTTATAACTGCTTTCTAACCATTTCCGAAAGCAAGGCTGACTCATTATTAGACATGACGGAAACACTTGAATCCTTACTTCTATATGAGTTGCTCGTTGCACGCTGAATGGTTCTATCTTCATAGCGGGTACGTCCCTGCGAAGCCATTGGTCTATTTAAAGTATTGTTGGCGTTATTTGGTGAACTCGGCGGAGTGCTATGTGAGGCAAAGTTTTTGCTAACAAAATCCTGTTCTTTCCATCCGTTTTTTTTGTAAACCTCACGTAGTTCATTATGCTGCCACATCGTGTACAAAACTTGACTAGCAAATTTTAAAACACAAGGGGTATATTTTTCTTTTCGTCTCGTTATATTCATCAGTCGTTCAATCCCGCCCGCATCTAAAAGAGAACGCGAGAACTCCGGATTTTTTTTAATAACTTCATTAATTGTTGCTAATACCGCTGTTATTGTATCGTCTGATGTATTTTGGTCATGTTGGATGTTCCCAGACGGAAGTTTTTGAACTAAGTCCCGCATAGCATACTTTCCAATAAGTTCTTTATTTCGTTGATCAATAGCTAGATTTCGTAAAGCTGTGGCAACTGCACAGACTACGCGATCCACTTCCATACGTAGAAGCTCTACAAGTATCGGTAGACCTTTCTCTTTGCGCACTGTGGCACGAATATCAATACTGGGTTGCCAATAGCATGCGGATAAATTTTGAATCGCACCAGCAGCAGCCTCGAGTGTTTCTGGGTTGGAACAACTTTGCAATATTGATAAATAGTATTGAATCACTTCTGGTTGCCATAATTGTTCATATCCTTTCTGCAATTGGTTGGTAGTTACCGAACTCTTAGTATATTCCGTTGAACTGTTGTATTCTTGTGAAGATCCAGGATTCGAAGATTCTTTCTTCTTTTTACTAGTTCCAAAACAACCTAAATGTTCTCCTGTAAATAGAAGATATACATTTCAAGTTTATTAAACCCATAATAACAAATTTCATTATAACTATAATAATATGTTAATACGATTACGATTATCTATTTTTACTGTAAAAACGCCTTATAGCCGAAAAAAAAGATTTCTTAATACCAACAGTTTTCTATATTAAATAATTTAAATAATGCGTCTCAAAAACATTATTAATACCCCTGAAAAGTATTTTAATATGTTCCCAGGTTATTTGTCTCTCACTTTTGAAGCTATTTGAATGAAACTCTGCAGTTTAGTCTTCTATATACTCTCACTCGTATTAATGTCGGAGCGGGCCGTATCGGACGACTATATCATACATCTGTCAAACAATGGGAAAATTTTTAGAACTAAATTATATCTCTTCCAGTTTTCAACCGATTTTCGTCAAATTATATATAGAGCCATTTTGTATTATTCTAGAATTTAGGATTTAATTTATGAAAATCGGACTATTATTTCATAGAAACTATCATTAAATATAGGGGAAAATGTCAAACTGTTAATGAAAAACTGTAACTGTACAACTGTAAATATAATAATTATAGGTGACTGTCGTGAAAGTAGGAATTACTTCCTTGATTTTTAACAGAAATGTATATAATTAATATTGTTTTAATTATAAGTTATCGAATTCCAATCTGCAAGGGTATACAAGGTTCGGCGTGCCGAAGTTAGCTTCCTTTCTTGTTTTACATTTATTTTATTTTATTTTTATAATTATGTGTTATAATATATTATTTCTTAGTCAATTTAAATTAATTATTGTAAATACATATATAATTATGAATTTACATGATAATTTTTTTAAATTATAATAATAATAATAATTAAAATATTTAATAATCAAAATATTTCATAATTCATATATATAATATACATACAAATTTATATATTCTGTATATACATATTATGTAAATTACCCAGTGTTAGTATTTGATAAATAATTTAGTTAAATGACTTTCTGAAATTCCAATTTGTTCGGATTTGAGCGCGCAAGAGCACAAATCTCTGGATACAAGTGCAGCGTGACCCGCAGCCAAAAATCTAGGCCCGATTGTCCCACCCTTAATTTGATTACATTACCGGAGAATGGGTCAGCAATTTTAATGAAATAGGCATGAAAATTTAATTTTAGTAAAAAAAAAAAAAAGGCTTAAAAAGCCTTATTTATAAAAACATTAATATTGCTGCAGATATTGGGTTCAAAGTAAGAAGCGTTGTGAATGTACCTCGTTACTTCAAGTCCCGAATAAGAAACCTTACTTTAGCTTCAATAATACAAAAATATTATATGTTTTATGACATTCCGCATTTTTTCAAATCTATAAGAAAGAACTTACTAAAAGCTAAGTTTGAAACCCCGGACGTAATAGTTGATTTTGATGTTATACCCGAGGTATACGAATTAGAGATTTTAGATTTGAGCTTATGCGGGTATGTTTGGCAACACAGACCAAAACAAGCAGCTCCATCAAAATAGTTCCGAAGTGGCAGCTTCTACTGCTGCAAGGAAATTATAAATATACTGTAACTATGTCGTCAAAGATCATTTTAAAGAGCACACGAATCACTTTTTCTTCTTAACTAGTCGAGTTAACCAGGATCAGCTTGAAAATATATTTGCGTGCGTTCGTGCAAAGGTGGTAACTGCAGATACCCTTCAGTAATTGAATTTAATATTGCCAAACTAATATGTAGTTCTAATTTTTCCCAAAAGACAATTTGCGAATCTGATGATGACGTCATGTTGCCAGTAGAATGATTCAATTATATATTAGTCTGGCATTGAAAAGAAAGAAATACAGCAGTAAGAATATTCTGTATCATATTCAGAAATTGTCCAAGGGGAAAAACACGGATAATTTATTGAGCAATAATTAATTAACCTCGAGTACATATTGGTATGGGTATATTGCAAAGGCATCTATTTGTGAGCGACTCAGACTTTGAAAATTAAAAGCACCATCTGATATATTTTTTAATGTCTGCAAAATCCACAAAAAGGTTTTTGAAAATATTTTTAAATATAATAAACTAAATATTAAAAAATTGATTGTGGAACAATGTATTCATTTCAAAAATTAAAGTATTGCATTTGTGTTTGCGGTCAATCTGTGTTTTCGGCCAAACATTTATGAGTTGTTTGTTTTCGTTTTATATTAACAACCATAAGTACCACATCTAAGACCATAAAAAGCAGGAGCAAACGCGAAGCAAAGCGAATACTTGATGCTATTTATTCTGAGCGACATCAAAAGGTGCAATTGGACACGAAATGAGTGAAGGGAGTAAAACAAATAAAATAAACGCTGTAATTAGCGATAATATTTAAAATCTAAATGACCAGCTAAAAAGTGATCATTAAATGATCGTAATAATACTACGGGAAAATAATTTAAGTGTTCCCAAAAACTGCTGAACTTTAAAAGGAACCCCATGAAACCCAATTGCATTACAAATGGGAGATGGATATTACACCAATTAGATGTGGAATATGCCATATCCGATTTTTAATAAAAAAGTAAAAAAAAACTCTTATACTCTTCTAACGCTTGTTTAAGCGACTCTTCCGAAAGACTCTTCCGCGACCCTTCGAGAAGACTCTTCTGCGACTCCAGAAGAGCAGCCTGCGAGTCCTTTAAAAGAGTCGCTTTCGTGTCCCATTTCCTCCCGACGGAAGATCAGAAAGCGACTCTTCCTCGATAGAAATGGTTTGCTGGGTATTTACTCAACAACCTACTTCCACGTCAAACTTCTTTTAATTGTTATTCTTCTTGTTGGGCTATTTTTCTGAAATTTTCTTTATCGCGTAAATCTACATATGTTGAAACAGTCTTAAAAGGGAAGCATAAGATAATGGTTCATAGGACAATGTTATAAGTAAAAGAATATATTAATTAAAGTGTATTTACACATAAATTGCTTTCATCTTAAAATTATTCTTGTTTGTGTTGACCAATTTCCCTATAATTTTCTATATTCCGTAGATTTATCTATGCAGAAGCATAGATACGATATTATGAGAGAAAAAATGACGCTTAAAAAATAATTCTAGAAGTGATCATTTTTGTAATATTTATTTACTTGACTATTTTTATAATTATGATTATTAATTAATAATTAATTCAATATAAATTATATATATTTATTTAAAAAATTAAAGAAGTAATGCCTATATATGTACAAGTGAGAGTATATAGAAGACTAACTGAAAAGTTTCATTCAGATAGCTTTAAAACTGAGGCACTAGTTTGTGTAGAAACGGACAGACGGAAATGGCTAGATCGACTCGGCTGTTGATGCTGATGAAGAATATGTATACTTTATAGTCAGAGCTGGCTCCTTCACTGCGCTACAAACTTCTGACAAAAATTATAATACCCTGCAAGGGTATGAAAATCCAGATTTATGTAATCATTTTGTATCTTCAAAGATCGTTCAAATTTTTGCCGATTGGATAATTTGTTTCTTTATATGACTTTTTAAGTGGATGATTTTGTTGTTTGCTGAAAACATTGATAACATTATCTACGGTCCCTGTTTTTTATCATTGGCTGAGACCATATTAAATATTTTTCAGGCACTTCCTAACCCTATACTGCATGAGCACAGAAATAATTGAGAAATTTTGTATGTAAATATATAAAAATAATATATATAATATATAATATATAAAATAATATATAAATAAGTGACATATTCATCTTGCGACACCCCAGCCTCCTTACTTAATTAAACAGCACTTGATATTTAAGAAATGCTACCCAAGCCTTTAACGTAAACATAAACAGTCACAGCACTTTGCAGCGCTTCGATACAAACAAAAGACCCAGCTCAATATTGTAAACAAAGATTGGTGGCTGATGCAATGAGAGCATAATTCTCGAAATTATTCAGTGCCGCCAAGGCTCCATACAGAATTGTAAAAAACTTAGATTTCAGTCTTAAGCGAATAATATCCATTGTGAACAGAACAAATCTTGTGAAGTAAAAACCGAAATAAGTTTTAACCGTTGTAGTTTTTTTCAAACTAGAAACTTGTTAATATATTTTTTTTTTTGTCGTAGAAAATATCGGCAACTGAAGCAAAGTGTTCCTATACAAACTGTTTATACTATATTTTCATGAAACATTTAACATCTCCATAGGGTTTTCCAGAAGTGCGAGCAAAATCACTATTCGGCACTTCATATATCTACATAAAATATACTAGGAAAAAATTTAACAATATACTACTAATGAACGAAAATTTTAATTAAAAAATGTTTTAGAGCTCATTATTAATGTATGTGGAAGATTTTAAATAAAATTGTTTACCAACCAACTTATGATTAGCACCCAAAAATAAATATTTTTGTTTATTTTGCTGCGCTAATAGCTAAAACATATTATTTGTCCTAATGTATTAAGATTTTTTACATTTTAGTTTTAACAAATAATTGCAAAAGATCAGCAAAAAAAAAAAATCGAACTCTGAGACCATTTTGACTTAATGTGACTAATGTGCTGACTAACATAGTTTTTTAATTTCAAGTTTACTTTATTAGAGCAGTATATTGTTATCGGTATCTAGTATATTTTATGTAGATATATTGATTTTTGCGGCTAATGCTTTTGCTAATGCATTCAAAGTGCCGTATAGTCGTCTTGCTCGCACTTGTGTAGAGACCTATCAAATCGCTAATGGAATCTCTAATTAATGCGACAGTGTCATACTAGTATTACCAAAGACAATAGAATTACTAAGATAAGTAACGGCCACACATCTTTTTTGCAATATGAAGCTTTTTTTTTTAAGCAACGGCAATCGCGCTTGTGTATGAGTAAACACAAGAACAAGCAAGTACGTATGTGTGCCTGTGTGCTTCGCAAGCGCCAGCACCGAAAATTGAATCTGTTGTCTTGCATATTTTTCACACGTCGCACGCTTAATACCCTAAATGTTCCAATGTGATGTCATGTTTACAATGTATTGTGTATTATTATATAAGTATATCCGATCATAAGATATTATTGGGGCAACATGTGCCTTCCGAAATGATCTTAGGACTTATAAGCTGAAGGGTATATTTTGATCCGTGAGAATACGTGTGCACACAAACAATCGACGGCTGTCGCTGCATGCGACAAGAGGTCGGCTGGCTCTAGAGCGCTCTCTTACTGGCTTTTAAACGAAATTTAAGCCTGATGCCAGTTCAAAAGCCAGCACGAACGAATCGTGTGCAAAAAATCGAATGGCGTTACACATCTTAATAATTCTATTGTCTTTGGTATTACTGTATCATAGCGGCACTAGCGACTCTTAGCCCGCTGAAAATACCGACTGACCGACTATTAAAAGACATTGTGGCTTTTTTGTTTTACAGCAATAATTTTTCCCATATAAATTTAACATATTAATTGAAATTTTACAGGCACTTGCTGGCCCGAGCGTTTGCAATTAAAATCATAATTATCATTTATAGGGTCAAGGATAAATTAGAAAATGGAAATGTTCACTCGCATAAATTTCTTGATCTTCATCAATTGTTGGCAGAACTTCAGGGGGTACTATTTTAAATTTCTTATAGATCCGGAACACCACGGAATGCGCTGGGTTCGATACATGAACAACACTTCTGGGACGAATTGGTGGCATGGCTGTTTCCGCCACGATGCACCCACTGCGGGCCGGAGCCTATTCCAAGCGGACTGGCGGCCGGCTCATCTACCCCCAGACTCAATTTCAATTCAATTAAAATATTTCTAGGTCTTAAGTCCAAACATGGCAGGAATTAATTATTCGAAGCTATGTTGTGCCAGGCGCGAATGCCGCCCTTTTTATAGACGAAAAATCACGGAGGGGAAGCGACGCCACAAACTTGGCCATAAAAAAGGTTTCCTCTTTCCTACCTAATATCCCTGATGGAGCTCCAATAGAAATAGAAGGGATTGGGTTTCAAAAAAAAAAAAGCAAAATAAAGTAAAAAAAAAAAATAAAGAGATTAGGCTTCTACTCCGTTCCCTCTCGATCGCAGCACTTGTGTTGCACAAATCCCGGACCCAGGATACGCCCAAGAGGAAGACAAGGTAAGAAACACGAAAAACGCGACGGTAAGGCTGGTGCAATTATTACAACTGTAATAATTGCAAATATACAACTGCAAACTGTTCGGATTGGTGTAGTACCTGGTCCCGAAGCGGAATACGCGCTCAGATGATATTTCACCAAAAGCCAAACTGGCTATCGTTCTAGAGTAATTTGATTTCCTATTTAGTTATTATTAAAAACGGTTTCTCTATAAGGTTCCTTGCTTCTGGGACTTGCAATGCCACGTTGCCTCTAGCTATCGGATTAAACACACTGAGTCAAAATGCTTCTTGTGGCTTAAGTCCCAAATGATTGGCTGGGCCTCCACAAACTGAATTAATAAAATATTTTCTGCTTTTGAAAATTCGTGAATATTTTTTTTAGCATTTTGTTCATTCATATTTGTATAATTTTAAAATTAATTGAACATCAAAAGGTAGAAAGCTAGAGACAAATAATAGCGAACAGCCAGTTTTATTCAAATTTTCATTCTCTTTGCAAGCCGCTTGAATAATACTAATAGTGTGCTGACGGGAATCTCCTAACGCTATCCAACTGTCTAGTATTTTTAATTTCGTTTCCCCCCACAGGCCTTGAAAACGGCGCTGACGAAAAGCCGTTTTCTACTATTTGCCTCTCGCACTCTCCCACTGCTTGAAAACAGTGTTTAATCCTCTCCATACCGTGCTATAAGAAGAATAACTATCGTGCACAACGGATGGAGAGCGAAATAAGAATTTCAGAACGTTTAACGGATGGAGGAAGGCAGATGGATCTCAGAGGGAAGACCCTATAAGGGACATTTCGAGGTTGGTAGTGGGAGCACTCTTGGTGAACATATCTCAATTAAGTTGGAATGCTTTTAAATCTTGTGTTCTTTGCTATTACAAATTAGAAATTTAAATACCTAATAATTTAAAACATTAATTTCTTAAAGGAATACAAAAATGTTCTTATTTTTATTGATGTTTCTCCACCTCTACTATATGCTAGACGTCAATTTTATAAGCTTTTTAAATTTTAGCCTGAAATAAGCTACACTGGCAACACTGACTGTCATTCATATATATATATAGCTGCCATAGGAATAATCGGGAAATGAACTGAAAAAAATTGTACCTTCACTGCTTTTGAACATTTTTGTGACAAATTTTAAGTTGTTTGTAATTTTTCATTTTTATTTATTTACTTATTAATAAAACGCGAGAATGTAGATGATTAATATATAAAACAAGTTAAAAAAGAAACCAAAATATTCTTAATAATATTAATTAATACAATATAAAGTATTCGTATTCATGTTAAAAAAAAACATCTATGTAATGTCTACTTTCGCTTCATTCACATATACTTGTCATATTTACAGTTTTACAGTTATAGCTTTACATTTACAGTTTGGGATTTGCCTCTACATTTAACAGTACTTTCTATGCTAACTATATGATTTAATCTCCCGATTTTCACAAATTAAAAACAAAAATTCTAAATTAGTATAAAATGGCTTTATCTCAAATTAAATGAAAATATATTAAAAACTGAAAAAATATAAATATAATTTTTAATTGTATTAATTTCTTGATCATCCCCTTGATATAATATTTAATTGTATTAATTTCTTGAACATCCCATTTTTCAATAAATTAACACCGAAATTCTTGGATAATATAAAATTGCTATATCTTAAACTATAAGAAATTATGTTGAAAACTGGAAAATATTTTTAAAAATGTTGCGATCGTTCCTATGACAACTATATAATATAGTCGTACGATCCGGCCCGTTCCGACTTACAGGATCCGGCACTCAAAGTGTGACCAACTTCAGTCCAATCGCGCAACAGACGCACGGGTATCAGCTGTCCAAAAATTTGACTAATGACAATTTAGAGTATTGTTTATATACGCAAAGATGTATTTTGCAAAAGTGAACGCAAAAAAAATCAGTGATGGATTTCAAACGTAATAGTATGTTTGCTTCATATTTAGCTAGAAAATCACAAACAGCGATTGTTCGTGAGCTCAAACACCTCAACGTGAATAAAGTTTTTGTTTACTGCACCGTAACTCGTTTCAACGATACTGGTTGCATCATAAAACGTCAGATGGTTTAAAAAGTGAAAAAGCGAATTGAGCGAAATCCCCGGCAAAGTGCTAATCAAATGGCAAAAAAAAAAAACAGCAAATATTCGACCATAGCATCCGCTAAAAAATAAATAGCTAGCTAAAAAATGATCTCAAGGTCAAACCTTATAGGATTCAAACGGCGCATAATCTCAGATGTTAGACTTCAGAGAGCTAAGGAGTTGCTTCTCTTGGCCGAAAGCGGTCAATTCCCAAACATTGCGTTTTCTGAAGAGAAAATTTCTGATTAAGCAGTTCGTAAACTCTCAAATCGATATTGTTTACATGACCGAACGTTCTTACGAGAATTTGCATCATCGATTGGCCACCAGGAGGCAGCAACCCTCAACACAAAATGGTTTGGCCGCTGTAACCGCAAAAAGGAAGCTAACTTCGGCACGCCGAAGTTTGTGTAAACATTATATACATTTCTGTTAAAGATCGAGAAATTCCTACTTTCATTACAGTCAGTTGTTCAGTTACAGTGTTATATTCATAGTTTGGCATTTTCCTATATATTTAACGATAGTTTCTATGGAAGCTATATCATACAGTAGTCCGATTTTCCTAAAATTTTCTAGAATAATACAAAATGGCTAGATCTCAAATTCCATGAAAATCTGTTGAAAATTGGAAAAGTTATAATTTTTAATTGTATAATTTTTTTAATCGTTCCTATGGCAGCTATGTGATATAGTCCGGGTTTCAAAAAATTAAATCCGAAATTCTACAAAATGGATATATCTTAAATTTGATGAAAATCTGTTGAAAACAAGAAAAGGTAAATTTTTTTCTATCTGGCCCGATCCGGCCATTTCAGCGGAAGTAGACCTTTATCCATCAACGTAGATAATCTTGACGGAGAAGTGTTGGAGAAGTGTCAAGTACTTTTCACCATTTTTTCCAGAAAGTCAGCTGGATACACGTAGCTCGCTGACAACAATCTAACCGGCTATAGTTTATTTCGGAGATCTGACCTAATAAACGCCATGACAGAGGACGCCCAATGAGAGACATCAAGGACAGCAAGATCATCGGGATTATCTATTAGTGTGCTGCCTATATTTGGCATACCACATTGTACGCAACTTGTCAAAGCCAGGGATAAACTATCCCGACGAGCGGCATAGGTAATGCTTGGCCATTTTCACAAAAGCTACCATATCCATCAAAAGTGTGAAGAGGTATAAACCGACCGTCAAATATGCTGCCAAGTCCATAATCCTGCACTTCCTTTTGGTGATCCTGGCTTCCAAAAAAGCTGCCGTAGTTTCCAGCTTGTTCCTGGTACCTACAAAGTTGGTCGTATTGTCAGACCAATTACAGCGTGGAGATCCGCGCGTGTGAACAATACGCTTAAGTGTCATTAGGAATGCTGCAGTAGATAGATCCTTAACCATACAAACCACATTTGTGGTGAAGCAAATAAAAACACTTATATAGCACATTTTCTGGAGCGTCTGGTTTATGGTAGAAGGTTCCGAAATAATCGACTCCAGAGCAGATCGGCCATGATATGTTTGACGAGATGAGCTCTATATCTACAATATATGATGTATTTGCGAAGTGCACGCACAGTCGTCTTTCGACAACCGATAGGCCAACACTGTAGCCGAATAAGGACAAGCAATGACTGAGGGCCTGCATGGCGCTGCTTTCAACTAACGTAACCACTAAAGTCTTAAATTCGTTGCATAGATCCAAATTAATTTATATAATTGGACTCCAGAGACATATCCGACGTGCCGGAGACGAGCAGGACCTTGTAACGCTGCTGGTCCGGAATAAAAGGTTTAGCCCACTTATTCTCCTCCTTATATAGAAAAAGGGACCCATACATTCATAGGCTGGAGTTAAGCTGCTATTTAAAGTAGCCAGCACAATAAGCCAGCAGGCTAGCGTCACAAAACACATGGGTCGCACCTCCTGTTTCTGGCTGTAAATTTCTACCTGAGAAAACTCTGCAAAACTTTCATCTCATTCCAACTTGTCTCTCCACATCCTTAGCAAGATTATTTTTGCCTTTAAGATGGGCCCAACTAGCCCAAGTGGGTCGTAACATCTTGCTATAGTTGAAAAGACTGGCTTCCATATCCAATATGATAGGAAAATGTAAATAGAAACACATATCGCTAAGGTCCCCAAACCAACCCAAGAGGGTTTGGTATGTCCGTTCCATCATCGAAATTAAGAAATCCTCTATCCGACTTGGGAATGTGTCGCAAAAACTCAGGTGAAATCGATACATTTAAGAAGATTATTAGTCTGCGGCAGCAGTGTTCCAAAAATGTTAAGAATTTTTCACACGACGGTAGCTCTTGGAGTGAAGACCGATGGAAATCAGTTCTGCTTCTTTATCGATGACGACTACAAACATGGATTAGAAGCTGAACCAATTGGTGTAAGTTCCTTTGAAACGAGGAATGTGCACTTCAGGCAATCGGATTCTATTAGCCAAAATCATTACTGACTATGCGTCAAGAGTCCAACACTTTTAAGCAACGAAATCATTCGCCTGGCAATTTTAAACATTTGAAAAAAAATTTAATCCAAATCTAGGCTAGAGCTAGGGAGACGGCCAGACGCACTAGCAAAAACTAGATGATGGAAAAATTCTACAACCTGCTAGACATCTAAAATCATGGGCAACGGGCGCAATGATAAACTGAGCTACTACGTGCTGTGTCCCACTGTGGACTTTAGAGTGTTATTGGTAATTCAAGCTAGGAATCACCGATAATGGCAACTGCAGGAATACGATGGTGCGAGGCACCTGAAACCTTGGAGTATCTCAACTGCAGGTGTCCAGCATTAACGCAAGCAAGTATAAGACACCTAGGTTCCCCACTACTGGTATCATTAGTAGGTGCCTCCAAGGGGACGCCTTTTAACACGAGCGCTGTAGAATTAATTTACCTCATTGAGATACGTGGTATTAGCTTTCTGGCATTCAAGGTCAGGGGCTGGTAGAAGGGAATTTACACAAAAGGAACCCCCTTAAACCCGATATTTTTGGCAGGCTAATGGTTAACGGAGTAAAATGCTGTCGCAGCAAGCAAAAATAATATACATATAAATATTTATATATATATATGCAATATATTCAAATTGGTGTGAGTTATAGGATTCAAAACCACGTATTAAACTCAGAAAGCAAATAATAACAATGATGCACAAAAAAAAATTAAAAATACAAATACAAATGAAATAAAATTTAAGCAAATTATTGAAGATCGGTTTACCTTTGGATGAAGATGGGAGTATTCGCTCTGTCGTTATGAAAGGATGCTTGTCGTAATTGGGATCTTCAACTTCTTGACATCGGTATGATAGATTACGAAGTATGCATACTGCATTTTCAACTGTTTTATTTCCAATATTGTTTTTCTCAATCGCTGTTCGCACAACATAAAGCAGACATTCAACTAAATTGTCGCAATTCCGCAGACAACCTCTTGCATGCTCTCCTGCTGAGCTTACATTGCGCAGTACTCCTGAAGCATTTCGAAATACTGTTGAAAAACAAGTGTCTCCACAGCAAACGGCATCCCAGCCAGAATGTGGTTTTATAACGCTACACACTATGGCAGCAAGAGCTTCATCAATAATTGACCGTTTTAGGTCTTCACACGAAGACATGTTCCATAAAACTCCAGTTACCAATTCTTTGACTTCTGTTTCTTGGGACCGGCAAAGAAGATGAACCAAAGCTTCTATTCCACCAGCATTTTTTATTCCGCGTTTATTTTCATCGTTTTGTCTGCCGTAGGATAAGTTTCGAAGAGCTCCACATGCATTTCTAAAAAAAAAACAAGAGTATATATGTACAAAACAGTCTATAAAGAGAAGAGATTACATTAAATATAAATTTACTGGTCTAATCGTTTTAAAAATACAACACTTTTTCAACACATTTTCAAAATCCACCGCAAAGCAAATAAACGTTTTAAACAGCAAAACACTTCCCACTGGCAAATAAATTCAATATTTTTCCTATTCTGAGAATCAAATTAAACGTACTTTGATTTGATATTTACTGAGATTCATCGTGAATAATAACCGATCATCCGTAATGCTTCATACCGAGCGAATAAATCGTATAGAATCATATGGAAATGGCTAAACAGACTGACTCATAGTGAACATATACAGTTTGTAAATGTATATTTGAATGAGGCGCTCACATTTTATACTCCGTAGCAGCTGAAGAAAAGTATTCCTTTGTGATTTTAAATCCAATGTTTCCTTCCTTTCTATAAGACAAAAATTTTATTTTCCTTATCAACTGATGATTGACGGATACGGGATTTTCAGAGCCTTCAGCGCTTAACTATAATCATAATCAAAATGTTATTAATAGATGTGGTCTCAATGACTGTGCTTGAGCACGGGCAGCTTAATTTCCACAAAATGTTGAGGAATCCTTTAAAATTCCATAGCACAAGAAATTCTTCTATTAGCAAGTATCGTAGAATGGTCAAGCCTAATGTTATACCTAAAATTTTTGAAAACGCAATTTACGATAAACTGCAACCCTAGTGTCGCTCTGAAGTATTTCGTAACATGGTTTTACCAGATGCCTGTCCACCACGACTAACCTTTCTTCAAATTTTGCGTTTGAGCTTTTTGTCATCTGTATGCAAAAATAATTCATAATGTTGAAATATAAGAAACAATAAGCAATAAGGAAGGGTTAGTAAGGGCAATTACGAAATTTCTATAATAGTCTACATTTTATATTATTATTTATTTGATTCAGACCAGAAATCTGTATAAGTACAACGCAACTACATGTGAAACGCACAGAATGTACTTTGTTATCTTGTTCCTCTCTCTTTTTGTTTTTTTTTGAATGCGGTGTTTTTTACTCGATTCTTTTGTTTGCTCTTTCCATGTATAATGTATCAAATATGAGATGCGTTGTCTGTGTCCTACTCACAACCAGTGCAATGCTAAATCACCGCAACCTCATATTTTGCGGGGTTAGTACCACAGACACCACTAGTATATTTGCAATGGCCAAGTCAGGTACCTGTGCCAATCTGTGATTCAGACATCATTTTGTATAGAAATTCAATAGGTCCAGAAGTATCAATAGAAAAAAGCACTTTAAAAGCTTTTATTAAACGCAGACCAAGGATTTCTGGTAATAGTATACCCTTGCAGGGTATTATAATTTCAGTCCGAAGCAACGCAGTGGCGGAGTCATCTCCGACCATATAAAATGTATATATTCCGAGTCGATCTAGCCATGTCCGTTTATCCGTCTGTCCGTTTCTAAAAAAACTAGTCTCTCAGTTTTGAAGTTATCTGAATGCAGTTAGTCTTCTATATACTCTCACTCGTATATATGTCGGAACGGGACGGATCGGACGACTATATTATAAAGCTGCCATAGAAACGACTGGAAAATTTCTACAATAAAAAAGATAACTTTTGCAGTTTTCAACCGATTTTCAAATTTGAGATATAGCCATTTTGTATTATTCTAAAACTTCGGATTTAATTTTCTTAAAATCGGACAACTATTGCCATAGGAACCATCGGAAAATTTTTAGAAAAAAAAAGTGAAAACTATCATTAAATATAGAAGAAAGTGATAAACTATAAATGTAAACCTGTAACTGTACAACTGTAAATATAATAATTATAGGTGACTGCCATGAAAGTATGAATTATTTCCTTGATTTTTAAAAGAAATGTATATAATTTATATTTTATTAATTATTAATTATCGAATTCCAATCTGTAATGGTATATAAAGTTCGGCTTGCTGAAATTAGCTTCCTTTGTATTTTTCCTTTTGGATGTAGATGTTTATATTAAATAAGCCCTAACACCTTTCGCTTTGGTGTTATCTCCGAACGCTATTTTCCTTTCTCGCTCACTACACATAAGGTAATATGTACAGTGCACTTTTACCTTTTATTACTATTATTATTTTATTGGCATACATTCAATTTGTTAAATTTATAAGGTTTTGTTAGCGCCCTGGCTGGAAAAACGGTTCGATATCGATGGCTTGTTTTGGCAAACGTTCACATGGCACTAACACTGAATGAATTTAATGCTCTGGAAAACGATTATTAACAAGTATTATTTAAATATGACTAATTTTGCTTTGTTGTTATGTACTTTTGTCAAATGGTACGGTATTTTGTTAAAACTTCATTTGTATTGTATGAACCTTTTAGGGTGATATATGCAAATTATAACAATACACAAAAATCCCAAAGGCAGGTAGTCTTTCTAAACTTAGTACGCTTAAAAATCAATCGGATAGTAGTTAATTTCCTCAGGTTACTAACCCGAACAAGAACGTGCTTGGTGTCATAAGGGCCATTTAAGTGTAATGACAGCAGTACATCAACGTCCATAAAAAAAATGTAAAGGGATGGCGTGACAGGTGGGTTATTCCATGGGCCCGTAGTTTTCAAAAGGGTCAGTGTTTCAAGGACTTAATTTTCATGACGATTTCGACTCACTCCTTTCAAAATATCGCGCCCAATAAACAACGACCAATGAAAAGACGCTATTGGTTTGTGGAGCTACATAAGTTGAAGAAATTAGCATCGCAGTCGGATAGACACATCTTTTAGACACAAATCAAATATTTTTTAGTACAATATACTTTTGGTCGTGCTAAACTATTAGACATTTAAAACAAATAATAATCATTTCAGAAAATCAAAAATACGAACTAATTTTCATAATACAAATCAAAAACATTTAAATAACAAAAATATTAGTTTCAATAAAAAAACAAGAGAAGAAGCTATCTTCGGCACGCCATTGTTTGTAATAATAATTAATAATTAATACAATATAAATTATATATATTTATGTTAAAAGCCAACGTATGTATACCTACATTTATTACATTGACTTACACTTATTTTTTACAGTTTTACAATCAGTTTTACAGTTACAGTTTTAGATTCAGAGTCTTGCATTTTTCTCTATATCTCTATATAATAAAATTAAATCAGAAATTTTATAATATAAAAAAGCAACATCTCTTAGTAAATGAAATTATTAGGAAAAACATCAAAGTTTAAATTTGTTTGTTGTAAAAATTTCTCGAACGTTTTTATGGCAGCTAACATATATGATATAGTCATCCGGCCCGGATCTGGCCCGTTCCGAGTTATTTACGAGTGACAATATAGAAGGCAAACTGCACAATTTTGTTCAGATGGCTTTAAAACTGAGGGACTAACTAGTTTGTGGCTAAATCGGCTTGGCTGTTAATGCTCATCAAGAATAAACATACTTTAAAGTGTCGGAAATTCTCCTTCACTGCGTTTCAAACTTCTGACTAAAATTATAATACCCTGCAGGGGTATACAAATTTAGTTTTGAACGTATTTGGTGATTCGCAAAAACGTATTTTACCCTTCTTTTTGCATATTAATCTTAATCTATTAGTATACATTCTGTCAAATAAGTACCCGGAAATTTAAAATACAACACAAACTTATCAATCATCTAAATTTATTATATTCCCTTCAAAATAGACCCCTTCTGAGGAAATACACTTCTGCCAGTGAACAATCCAATCATCCAAACACTTTTTAAAGCTATATTCCGAGATGGCCTTTAGTTCTCGTTGCGAAATAGTTTTCATGTCTTCAATGATCTCAAAACGGGTTCCCCGAAGTGGTAGTTTGAGTTTTGGAAATAGGAAAAAAGTCGCACGGGGCCATATTTGAAGACTAAGGTGGTTGTTCAATGATTCGATTTTTGTTCAAAAAATCGCTCACAATGATGGCACCAATCGCGCTGCGACTTTCCGCATACCAAAAACATCAACCAAAATATGACAAGCGGGCTCATGACACATGTTAATTTCTCTGGCTATCTCTCGCAAACTATAATGACAATTTTCGAGCACCACTTCCTTTATTTTGTCGACGTTTTCTTCAGTTAAAATGTGGAAAGCCGTCCTGTACGTGAATCGATGAGTTCTTGTCACTATTCATTGAACGATTTATAACAATCGATTTTTCGACATGGTTGAATCACCAAATATTTTTTTTTCAATATTTTCAACTTTTTTCCACAAGATATTTCGTTTGAAACACACCATTTCACACAAACTCTTTGTTCAATATTTTTATCCATAAATATGTGTCATAAATGACACATAGCAAAAAAAAAAATAAAAAAAAAATAACAGAATAGTGACTGACAGTGGTGCCAACCTGAAAAATACATTTTGTTTTAATATTCTCATGCGAGAAAATTTAAAATGAGAATTTCCGGGTACCTATTTAACAATATTTAATAATATGTTAATATATTGCCAAATCGCATCAGTAAGTAAGATAAAAAAAATAGTAGTCTTTACACAATAATGATCTTCTAACCCCCTAATTTGTTGCTATCCCGTTGTACTCGCAATTAGGCAATGTTTAGTCGATTCTTAAATCATGGAAGCCATTAGAAGTCTAGATACTTGGGTACTTAGCGACGTTTGATCTAAGTTGCCCGAGGAAGATCTTTTAGGTGACTTTTAGCTAGCCTGCGATGTTATGTTTAGCCTTAATTTTCTGTCTGGTTACGTCCTTTGAACTGTCCTGATTCTGTCCAAGTTAGATTTAACCGTAATTCCGTTTACTTTTTTTCCATACCACTAGGTCGGGGCAGGAATAGTCTTATAAATGCGAACCTTGTTTGCTAAACTAAGGCAATTATTAGCCATTATAATTCAATATACAAAGCACACTTGAACATTCTAGTGTGCCTCTGGCGGGTGTCGAGCGTGATCCCAAGGTATTTCTGTTTCTTGATCAAGAAACTCGCTGTACAAGCAAAAGATTATTGGACTGCCCTGTGGACATTGGTATATCGTTTGATCGTCGGACGCAGCACACTCCCTTATGGCACACTTGCCTTGATTGCCTTGATCCGGGTACATAGTACACCTGGAACAACCTATTCTGTAGGAAGCTTAGAATTTTTTTAAACAGTCTTGGGGAAGAAGCATCGCGCCACACTCTGCCTGTTTAATGTCCAAGTATGCTGATGGATGCCATCAAGGTGCAGTTTAGCCAGGGGCCATCTATGCGCCTGATAGGGAATCTGCCTTTTAACGGAATTGATGAGCTTTCAGAGTGTAAATCCACAGTTTGCATCAGCAGTTGCGTTCTCAGCATTCTTTTCATTGCTACCGCCTTGTACGATTAGATAAGCAAACCGCCGATATAGTCTCTATTTTAGTCGTTTTTAGAGGGATCAGAGCATTTATAAGGACTCTTAGAGCGGCAGAATCTGCCGGATCCCTGATCCTATTAAGTAAGAATATCCTGAAGATATTGTTGAGATCCAGCGAGTTGCCAAGAGCTTCCTGAAATATCCTTAAACCACATACCGGCTTAAGGAGGCTAATGGTGCTACAAATCAATTGAGGGCAAGGAGACAGAGTATCCATCCATGCCAAGGCCATCAGGAATAGACCTATATAGGAATAAACCCAGAGGCAAGAGGTGCCTCTGTTACCAAAACTTAGTGCTTATTATTGCACTTATTTTTAGTTTTCGTATTGTTATCGAAATGTTCAATATTTTGTACAAATCAAAGAGCTGGCTTGGTTGTTTTCAAAAGAAAACAAAATGTACAGGCCTTTTGTTCTACGGTTCTGTTTTTTTTCCTTTTTTGAAAATGAAAATCTGTGCTCTCGCTTTCACTTTACATGATTTTTGCGAATTGTTTTAAATGCAAAGTTAATGACTTATTCTATACCAAATCAGATCTTACTTGCAAAATAATATAAGATCTGGTTTCATGTAGAAAGTGGTTTACTATTCATTTCGGCAAGATTAAGTTGACTGTTTTGTAAATCACAAGAATCATGTAAAAGTGAAAACGGGAGGACAGATTTCCGCTTTCAAGAACGAAAACTTCGGTTAAGATATTCAATTAAGTGTACATTCTCGGGAACTTGAGAAAGAACGGTTTAGGTAAGCAATAACGGCATTTGTTGTTTGATAGTCAGTCAAGAAGCTTGTTAAAAATGTCAATAAGAATTTATTGTATCTTGGAACTATATTCTTCTATTTAAACATCATTAAAAGCAGCGAGTTTCGGTTGTGCTCTTCTAAAAGCTCTTCGTGTAACTGCCTTACATCTTAGTTTCTTTCCTTCTGCTTTACACCGAAACACACTTGGCAACATCGATGCTACGCTGTATAGTAACTTGGTACATGACTCAGCAGGTTCCTCGAGACACTATTAAAATAAATGTTCCAAAGCTACATGATTCAGCTATCCAAACATCCACCTAACACATTCACATAGGCTCAAACAAATGGCATAGGACATTTAAGACATACAAAATTGCAACATATTTGAACAAATAGGGACTTGTTTACTCACTTATGTATTTCTGGAGAGTCGTAGGACAGCAGACGTACTAAAGGTGGTATTCCGCCTAGCGATCTCGTACGTTGCTTATTGGGGTCATCCATATAACATAAATGTTGTAAATATGCTGCTGCATTTGCCTTAATAGCATTGTTCGGATTACTCAAAAAGCTTATTACTTCCGAAAGATTGGGATCACGCCATCTCATTGGTGAACAAAGATCATTTTCTGATCCCCCTATATAGTCCTCTTTTTCTCCCAATATTTGAGGAGCAGTACTCAATCCACTCATGGCAAACTGTGGTAATTTAAATTCTGAAACTGGACCTTCGAACGTTCGACCTTGGACATCCGCAACCGCTTCGGACCCATTAAGGCTATCATCATACGGTCTTCCAGAAAATGGTTTCTTGTTTGTGCTTGTGCTTTGAATTCCCGTGTAATTAGTTTCCGAAGTATACAAGTATGGTACAACGGATTCATCTGTATACTGAGACTCTATACCACAAGATATACCACCAAGGCTATATTCTGGCGTTTCTTCGAACTGAGCAGCTTTTACATATCGTACTGTTGAAGTCAATGTATGCTCTTCATTTCCGGGAACGTCTGAAGAAGTTTCAATTTTGTTTTGAGGCCCGAGAACTGAACAATGCGGGGAAATATGCGAAACCTGGCCGATTCCTGACGGTTTCGTAATATATATAGGTGTGTTTGTATATCCCGATGCCGTAAATTGTTCAAAGTTTTGAAAAGAAGCATACTGTGTTTGTATATTTCCAGATTCGGGGGCCAAAGTTGGATCCATATTTAATTTATGTTCGGGATTCATAATAAATCTATGGAAGAAAAAAGATAAAAATTGTAATTCGAAGTTAATTTGTAAAGCAAAAAGTCTCTGGAATTGAATAATTAAAATATATATAATTAAATATATTCCATTTTAAATATTCGTGTCGTTCAAAGTCTGTGTTATTAAAAATCCATTCATTTTGTCAAATAAAAAAAAAACATTTATACATATTAAATCGTCTAAAATAACTATATCTTAGCAACCCTAAAATACATAATATAATTAAAATTAAACCACATATGTTATAAAACAACGAAGTGATCTCAACTTTTATTGCATTTACCTATAAATTTGCCATTAGCGACCGTCAGCATACAAAGGGGGAACAACGGATGACCGAGTCATCTGCCGTAATTGTGTGCACAATCCGTAATGCGACTATACTCTTTCAGGCGAGATGCCCAATAGAGCTCGACAGCCTCCGACAATCGGGCGAAGAAGTTTACCGAAGTGTCCTCAGCTAGGTTAGCTATGGCTCTGGTAGAGGAACTCCACGGCGCCGTTCGTCTGGTGTCAGAAAAGTGGGAGGAAAAGATCGTCGACATGGTAACCTACAGGTTAGTTCCTATGCCGACCGGCCCCCCATCTCCTCTTTCCACACCTCAGACATGGTCAGGGGGGACGGGGTGATCAGGTGCGGCTATGAATTTTCCATGAGCTTCCTGGCTGACTGTCTGGCTAAAAATGGCAACACATGGGCCGGCATTAAGATAAGGTTAGTCCACATCACGGAAATTTTACGGAGAGCCATAGCACACATCTGGTTGCCAAAGAGGCAAACTGATTACGATAAAGGGATTAAATGTCTACGAGTTCAGACACGGATGTCCATAAAGAGGACTGGGCCATACTAAAATCAGAATAAGAGATGAAGTCGAGCCAGACGTTCCTCCTCCTTATAAATCAACGCTGCCTGCATTAGGGATACTCAAGTGAGGATTCACTCAGATAGCCAAGCGGCTGTCTAAGCTCTAGCAGCATTCAAAACGAATTCAGAATTAGTCGCAGAGTGTAAGGGAGCCCTAAATCTACTTGCCGAAAACAACGACGTCAAAACATCTACCAGGGTGCGGTCCAGTCAATGAGCTGACTATTTCAAAACTAAGGCCAAGAGAGAACGGACAAGGATAAGCCAACATAGAAGATCGAAGATATGTTGGGGGACTTTCGACAATAAACGCACAAAAGAATTGTTATCTCATAGCAAAAAGGATACCAGCAGCGTCCAATGGTCATTGGGCGGTAAAATTTAACTCAATGAAGATGGGGCTGCCCTATATCACCAGCTGTAGAAGTTGTAAAGAACCAGCGGAACAGGAGACGCCAGAGCATTTACTTATTACTTCACAGTCCAGTATTAAACAAAAGCAATGTGTCATTTTGATGTCTACCACCTAAAATTGCTGGTAGAAGTAGGAAGGAACTATCTTTACTTTTCTTAAAAATTTAAGATTTGAGAACAGAGGGCGTCGACTAAGACTCTAATTGGAGCCTCAGGAGAGGACATCACTTTAACCACCTACCTTCAATTTCTTTATTTTTAATTTGAATTAATTAGAAATAAACTAAATTCTAAAAAGTTAAAAATTGATAGTACATTTTTTAACTTTCTCTCATATCCCTTTATACCGATAACTCAAAGTAATGTCTACCGTTAAACAAAGATACATGTGCCTACCTATGAACACTTACAGATAATACTGGGCCGCAGTTCACAAGCCCAAATAATAAATGACACATCCCTAAAGAATACATATGTACATATGTTATAGATTAACATTTAGGTTTAAATTGTCGAAAAGTTCTTTTATGCATTCTGTAAAGACTATGTATATACATATGTAAGTATGTAATTTAAAATCATTAAGATTTATTCCTTCCTAATTGATAAATTTAACAATCTGAATCGTAATAACTTTAAGCAACTAATTCAATGTTTGTATACATACATATGTATACTAATGATAAAGGGGCAAATGAATATGTAAAAGTATATACAAAGCCACGCCCCTTAATAAGTATGTTTCTTTTTTCAGGTAAAAACTAAATATTTGCAATATGTATATTAATATATATATATTACAACAAATTGGCCGCAAAAAATACAGCAACATGTCTAAATATATATATTTACTAAGTAAATACGTACATCGAATTATACATACATATTTATGTAAATACACATACGTACATATGTATGTATACATATGAGGCTCAAATAATCTGAGCATAAGTTTAAGCCAAATTTGTTCGCGTAGATTGCATTTGTTTTAAAATTAAAAGTGTATAACATGGTGAGTAGGCATGGGCAACCGCAAAAAATGTTTTATGTAGCACTTATTTTACGGCACTTTAATGCTAACATCATAGATACATACATAGACTCTTACCGATTAAACATTAATATATGGATTATAAGAATTATTGAACTTAGATCATCATGTAAGCACTTACAATGCCGTTAATAAAAATGTATTCTTACACTTAGCATACGTAAAACAATGTAATGTTATTCTTTATCAAAAAACAATTAAAGTTGTAGTTTCTACTTCGTAAAAGAACTAGTTCAGTGCAAAGTCATTCGATAATCAAGACAAATATTTTATCGAACATATATTAACATGAAATTATTAGATACCACTTTCTACATCGATGTCATTTGTTCTTTTGCACTGTTGCAGCATATTGTAAAGTGAAAAAAGCTTGTAGGTGCGAAAAAAATTTAGAAAGCTTTTTTTCATTTGGGTCCTATGATTTGTGAAATAATGTAATGTAATTAATTAAAAACTATTGTTTATTCTGTCTTCACACAAAATCCGTCCGTGTGAAACAGTTGGGTTTTTTGGTAGATGTGAAACTTCGATTAGCACAGAGCTCCATCCACCATTCACCGTCCGATGACAAATGATCGAACAGCTGTGACTTATCCAACAAATAAATATAAATAATAAATATAAATATATCTATATAAATATGGAGAGTCAAATTAACAGTTTAAGAACTCTTTTGGCATTTCGGATTACTTTAGGTAATTGATCTCTAACAATTTGTTCCAAGCAAATTTCTTTACCGTGGTGTGATTTTGTAAGCGAAATAAATTAATTATATATTTTTTTATCACAGAACAAAGCAGAGAAAATTAAAAAAGGTTATGTTAGGTTGAACCGGACGGCTATCACGGGGCCAAGCATAGGCCAATATGACCCTCTTTTATCCGGATGTAATTATTGTATGAACTTGGAGAATGTTACGCGGTATTGAAGTCCTTGAGGATCACGGTGTTTTTTGGGAAGGCGTTACACTATAAGCCCGCCCCTACTTCTTGGTACAGTCTTGAACCGTTTTTTCAGTCCTACAGTCCTACATGTCTCTCCATAGCTCGCGGTGGAGCGCTTTCCATTCTGTCACTCAGTCAGTCCGACGACTTCACTATGTAAGTTCGTCAGCTGTCTCATCACCATCTATACCCTTGTGGCTAGGGACCCAATAGATTTTCACTGACGTCGTGCTTAACAGTATATTTTTGGAACTGACCGCTGAGAATTGCATGGATCTAATCGCCGCTTGACTGTCTACGAACAGGTTTATCGGAACATGTGGATGGGTTATACTATACGAAAGCTATGCTGCAATGGCTTTGTAGCTTATACGACAGCCTCATCTAAGGGTCTCTACAGTATAAGCCCGCTCATACTTCTTGGTACGGTTCTGAACCATTTTCCAGTCCTACAGTCCCATGAGTCGACTACGATATACTTCTCATGTCTCGACCAATTAAACTGCTCACGAATCCTTGTAGCAATATATATACTGATAAAACCAGGCAGCATTTCCTGCAGTCAGTTGCACGTGGATATGCAAAGCAGTGTCTGCCGCTACGTTTTATTAGGCCTTGAAGAGCGCCTAAAAATGCCGCGATCTTATCAGAATTGGTAAGTGATCGAAACTTTTCGTTATCGAATTAGCAATGTACTAACCAAGATTTCAAAATCAGTCGCGTTTAGTCTCCGTGTACAACAAAATTAAAATTTTGTCGACCTGTGTTATTAAAGAATAACTGTTTTCTTGGCTTATCAACATCTACATATGTATATAAAATTGTGTGAATTTTTGTGATTCTTACATCAGTTGAGAACGGCTGAAAAGATTTGGATTCAATTTTATTCAACTGTTTAAAATTGCCAGGCGAATGATTTCGTTGCTTAAAAGTGTTGGACTCCTGACGCATAGTCAGTAATGATTTTGGCTTATAGAACCCGCTTGCCTCAAGTGCAATTTCCTCGTTTCAAAGGAACTTACACCAGCTTCTCCTCCATGTTTGTAGTCGTCATCGATAAAGAAGCAGAGCTGACTTCCATCGGAAAGATCTGCGATCTTGTTTGTCTGGTATAGTATAGGATACTGTAAGTTCCTTTGAAATTAATTATGCGAATTATTTAAATGGATTTGCTTCAGAAGCTTAATAAATCCTCGCAAGATACGTGGGGAAAAATCTTCAAACCAGGAGCTACCGTCGTGTGAAAAATTCTCAACATTTTTGGAGCATTGCTGCCGCAGACTACTAATCTTCTTTAATGTATCGATTTCACCTGAGTTTTTGCGACACATTCCCAAGTCGGATAGAGGATTTCTTAATTTCGATGATGGAACGGACATACCAAACCCTCTTGGGTTTCTATTCATATTTTCCCGTCATATTGGATATGGAAGCCAGTCTTTTCAACTATAGCAAGATAGCAAGGTTAGTTGGGCCCATTTTGACAAAGGCAAAAATAGTCTTGACCCCTCCCTTAATAAAGGGGCGAAGGACGCAATTGAAAAAGGACGATCCTACATCGCAACAATCCCGCACCGTGGCGATCCCGTTCACGCTCGATCCTAGAGCGCACGTGGACGTTCACCGACGATCCTCACTTATAAATTAACGGGGTCTCAAAGATGGCACAAGCCTTGCAACGAAAAATCCACGCTTTGCTAACATGTTGGATTAAGAAACGTTCACCTTCAATTCTTACTTAAAAAAAGAATGGAGGGTACAATTGAAGTCAAACTTTCACCCGCAATCCTCACTAACCAAAGAGACGTTACATACAATTGAGTAAGGGTACAAGTCTTGTAACGGAATAATAAAAGTACTGTGAGTACCACCCCCATCCTTTCATCACATTCGAGGAAGGATCACCCTCACGATCCTAAAGCCATTGAAAGCGATGAAAACACAAATAACACTTACTTCCAACCACCAGAAAATTTACCACTCCATCCACTCAAAGTCACAATTCCATATCAAAGAAAGGTAAATCTGAAAAGTAAATTCTGGAAAGAAGTTCCCAGGACCCATTTCTATTAAGTTACATATATATAAAGTCACATATCCATAAGTCCCCTAGACTTAGCACATACCTACTTATAAACACAATTACGCTATGTAAACATCATACCCTAGGAAACCCAGCAATTGTACGCCACACAAACAATACACGCCATGCTACCCTGTATTTGTGCAATGTCAATCCCTAAGCTAAGGCTAGCGAAATAAACCCAAAAGTCCCGCAACGGGATGTAACCCAAAACTCCAAACAGTCCCTAGTAGTAGACTAAACATTAATTGCCCAAGCCCTCACCCAATGGTCACGTTCCCACGTTCAAAGTTCGGACTCGTCAAGTCGAAAACAAAAGTCTGAAATTACAAGTTAAATCGAAGATTACTTGTATCCAAGAGCAAACGCAATTGAATCCAATAGAAGAATTTAAGGCAATCAAAGTCAATCCAAATCAATAGCTCTAAAGCTCTCTCATATTCTCGCAGAACTTTTGAAACTCACTTAATATCAAAGAAAGCTTGAGGCCGAAGCTTGAACGTCAACCAATGTAGATCAATAAGTTAAGTTCAGTTTGGGACGTGAAACAATTCATTCGTTGTTCTTCAAAACTTGTAATTACTTCGGTTAAAAATAAAATAAAGATTTTTTTAAACACACGAATAATTCAAGTATTTAATTGGCGTAGTCGGTAAGATCAGCAAAAAGTCCTTTTAATTCGGAACTGATCAATTTAAAGGATATGCTATACAACTAGCAATCCTGATCAGCGAATTGAAACATTGATCCGCTAAAGAATCTAAGCGCAAGTAGAAATCAAAATAGAAAATCCCTCGTGGTCAGATTAAAAATTTGCAATTGAATAAAATGCCGTGCGATCGGATACAAAGTTCTATAAGAATTTGTAATTTTGCAAATTCAAACTTACAAACAAGATGGCAGTTCCACAACTTTCTGAACTCTACCATAACCAAGTTTAGGCACAAATTAAAGAGCTACATTATTATGTCGGTATACCTAGAAAACTATCCTAATTCATCACCCAAGGGAAACAGTTGTTAGGTCTTAATCCTACACAAGGGGCTAAATAAGCTCACATCATGTATAAAGCAATCAGGCGTTTGGTGGTGGTTGGAGCACCCGTAGCAGTTATCCAAGCCGGTGCAACAACCTGGCTAGAAATGCGAGCAGCCCTTCCTACATCATTCAAGGACCATAGGCCATACGTAAATATAATCACGCAACTGGAGGAAACGACTTATCCTGGCAGTATTAGTAAATGAATAGAAACACAACATAGAAATTTGTTTGATAAGTTAGAACTAAAAAGTTATTCTGTAATTAAGATAATCTATACCTAAATCTTTAAAAGAACTATCAAAAATACTATAGGCCGAAGACTCCCTGATAGAATGTACATGTCGTTAGCTCGAAGGGATATTGACATTATAACAAGATATTGATATTAAAACAAGACTTCGGAGCTTGGTCTTTACGATTCAAATACTGAAGATCATCATTCACAGTAGTTTAATGGGGACAAGAATAAGAACGGAGGATTATAATAACCAAAGATATTATAATAACAGACATTATAATCCTAGTTCTTTTTATGCCGCAATTAATCAGAATAACACCTAACCTCAAAATTTAACCCGAAATTTACAAACCCACAACCCAAATCGTCCTTATTTTGGTAATAACCAACGCAGAAATTTTAACAATGTTAGAGATGGGTTAACACAAACTAGGCAAAACAATCACGTGCCGCGCACAGTAAGGAATAGAATATAAGGTGAAATCAGTAAGAGCTAAATAAAAATGTAAGGGAATAAGAAAGAAAGAGAATAAAGTCGAATCATTAGATAATACATATAAGGAAAAATGGACAAAGGACAACAAGGAAGAATTTGAATGAAACCAGGGCGCGCGCTCCCGCTATCACGAGCGGTCACGCTGGGCCCAGAACTGACACGGGCACACTAATAAAGTCTAATTCCGCACAGACGGAGGGCACACTAGACCTCGTTTAGTTCTATATAAAGCGGACCACAGACCTTGACGACAACAACTCTCTTTGGCTGACTTTCGGGTCCGACTACAACAATTCTCTTTCGGCTGACTTTCGAGTCCAACAATAGAAATTCTCTCTCTGGCTGACTTTCGCGTCGGACCCGAAAGTCAGACAACTCTTTCTTGTTGACCTTCGGGTCCGACGACAATGATTTAGATACTTTTTAAGGCATAACTCACTGTGTTCTTCCTGCAACGGATCCTGGCCGTCCCAGAGCTACCCGAACTACGACAGACCGTCACAAATCATTTGAATTATCAACCCTCAACTTCTAATAATGCAAGTACCAGTAGACCAGTACAGGACAACGTGAAAGTCAATGCGGGCAAAGTAAGATAGATGTAAATTTTATTAAACTGCCTCGGAAAATCCGGAAACGGCAGAAAAACAAGAGTCAATCCACATGTGAAGATTACTTATAATATTAATCTCTACAAAGAATTGATCGACACAGGATCCTCCATCAAAATCCATAGGGAAAAGTTTGGGAGTTTAGAAAAAATGAGAAGAAAATTTAATGTACACACGATTAAGGGTCCAATAAAACTGAACAAAAGTATAATGATGAAGCCCAGTGGTACATGTTTGTCCGTGCAAAAATTCGATGTACATATTTTTTCCGTGAAATATAATACCCTGTCCTAGTAGATACTAAAGCAAAGATTGATTATAGAGAAGAAACTATAACTTTATGTTTAAAAACTTATAGGTCCAGATATGCTGGAGAAAAGGGCGAGACCGCATTGAAAAAATGCATCAACCCAAAACAAAATGACAAGACAAAATGTCTCGATCCAGAGAAAAAGGAGAAGACCGCACCCATGAAGTGGCTTACTCCTAAATTAAATCATGACTAAGAGGACAAAAATGTTAAGCATATTGATCCCAAGTCGGTTGTCAACGAAATAGTCAGCTTCGCGGTTAAGAATGAACTACTCGAATGCAACGAGTTCAGACTGGAAAATCTAAATGCTAAAGAAGTTGAATGTTTAAAAAAGGTTTTTTATGAATATAAAGACATTCAGTACAAGGAAGGCGAAAATTTGACCATTACTAGTACAAATAAACATGTCATCCAGACTCAACATAAAAGTCCAGTTATTGTTAACCATACATATATCCCCAAAGCGTTGAACAGGAGGTTAACAAACAAATCAAAGAATTTATATAACAGGGTATAGTTCGTAAATCGAAATCCCCGATTGTTCACCAATTTGGGTGGATCCTAAGAAGGCAGATGCCTTAGGGAAACCAAAATTCAGACTAATAGTTGACTACAGGAATCTCAGAAATAATAGATAAACTAGGTAAATTTCAATATCTCACCGCAATTGATCTGGCTAAAGGTTTTTATCAAATTCAAAAGTATGATGATTCCACAAATAATCTGTTAAGAGTTTAATCCTTCAAGATTGTTTAGTTTATTTAGACGATATTATAATTTACTCCACTTCGTTGGAGGAACACATTCTATCTCTAAAGAAAGTTTTTTAGAAGCTGAGAAATGCTAGTTTAAAGCTACAGCTAGACAACTTTGAGTTCATGAAAAAGTAAACAGACTTCCTGGGACAGATTGTCACTACCAACGGTATGAAACCAAACCCAAATAAAACCAAAGCTATAACCATTACCTAAGACCTAAACAAATAAAATAATTTTTGGAATAATGTCGATTTTATCGCAAGTTTATTCAAAAATTTTCTAAAGTAGTTAAACGCATGTCCCTTAAATTAAAGGAAATGAGCATTAATAGATGTAAAATGCAAAGATTAGATCGAATCATTTGAAAGGCTTAAGGTATTGATAACCTCAGCTCCGATTTTGATCTACCCAGACTTTTCAAAAACTGTTTATCTGGTAACTGATGCGAGTAATTTAGCCATCGGTGAAGTTTTGCCACAAAATCACAAGCCAGTTTGTTACGCCAACAGAACACTGAACGAACACGAAATAAACTATGCTACTATTGAAATATAACTGTTTGGGCAACGAAATATTTTAGATCATACCTATTTGGCAGACCATTACAAAGTGATCATAAACCACTGGTGTGGCTCAATAACATTATAGAGCCGAACATGAAATTACAAAGATGGAAAATAAAACTAAACGAATTCGATCAAAAAATCAAATATCTTCCTGGCAAAGATAATTATGCAGCAGATGCTCTTTCTCGCACTCTCGAATAAAGAAGCCATGCTTAGCGAAATTGCAAACAGCGTAGATGCAAAAATGCATAGTGCGGGAGAAGATAATTCGAATTATATAGATATCACCAAAAAGACCCTAAATTATTTATCAAAGCAAATAGAGATAGAAAAGGGAAAGACCAAGACTCAACAGTAACAGTAAGTCATTATTTAAAAAAATTTAAAATCAAGATAATGTATAAAGAAATGAAGAACTTGCGAAGGCACTTATCAAGGAATATTTGTGCATAAATATGATGAAGATTTTCTGGTCTTCCGAAGGGCATATACCGAAATCATAACCGCGAATAGTTTCACAAAATTGTTGAGATGTACCTAGAACTGATTAAAATTTTGACTTACGCTGAATTCAAAGATTTAATTTGATGAAACATAAGGAATTTCTACATCCAGGTGTAAAAAAAAACATTAATTGGTTTAGAAAGGAACATTATTACCCTGACAGTCAGAAATTGATTCAAAATATAATCAATTAATGTGAGATCTGTAATATCGTGAAAACAGAACACAAAATTACAAAAGTCACAATTGAAACAACCAAGAAAATATTCAATTTTTATATCGCCGGAATCCAAATGTTCTTGTCGTGTATTGATATCTATTCGAAATTTGCAACATTAATTACAATAAAAAGTAGAGATTGGCTAAAAGCGAAAAAAGCCATAATCAAGATATTTAATGCCATGGGCAAACCGCAAAATATTACGGCAGATAAAGACTCAGCTTTCATGTGTGTGGCATTGCAGAATTGGTTAAAATCAGAAGATATGTCAATTACAACAAGTCAGAATGGTATATCTGACATAGAAAGATTTCACAAGACAGTGAATGAAAAGCTGAGAATAAGTGGAAGTGAGCAAAATATAGAAGATCGGTGTAGTACCGGCGTGCTGCCAGATTGCTTGCAAGTTAGTTAATTAAAGTTTTTAGTTTTGGAAGACTATCTACGTTAGAGATTAATGTGTACAAACCATTATAATTTGCACATAAGACTGTAAAAGGATCATGCAATTCAAAGGAGGGTCTACTGTGGTGAAATACTAAAGGTATATAGGATATAGTATTTCTGAATCGCACTTAGCACTTTCCACTTCACCATAAATTAGTTTAAAGATAAAGGTTATGCCAAGCATAGTTCTACAGTAGGCTAAGGATGATAAGTTAATTAAGAGGAATCTATTAGAGTAAGAAGGTTATTTTTTGTTTGCATCCCTATTTCAACCGCATAGAGCGAAAAGTAAAATGTTTTTTTGAAACGATTCGAAACGTTTGCTTTAGAAGCCGTACTGGGGGCTCTTAACGCAGCATCCATATTCTAAGATAGGACGAACTAAAGAAGTATTTAAAGATTTAGTAACATATGGGTCATTGAATTCCTTCGACCGTCGTTTAATAAATCCAAGCACACCCCTGGCTTATTCACCAGAGACGAAATATGGTTATCGACCAACTGATTTAGTTTCTTTCAAAGAGCAGCAGTTCAGCGTGTACGTGGCAAGCTTGGAAACGATACGAGAGAATGTCATTAGCTTACATTTAGCGCCGTTTAAGTTTGATAAGCTTACGCGGCACCGTGGAAATTATTAAGATCTGTTTGTAAATCCGACAGGCAGGCAACGATCTTGTATTGCATTCTTGACGTCATCAGCGTGCACAAGAACTCTGGAGTTAGTCAAGATGTTAGGCAGGTCATTTATAAATAATGTAAACAATAGGGGACCCAAATGGCTCCCTATCGCGACTCCAGAAGTAACCCAGAGAACATTAGATAAGTTATTCTTAAAGAGGACCTCTTGCGTCCTGCTATTGAAATAAATTAATAAAATTATAAAACTGTTTTGAGTCCTGTGAGAAGTGGACCTGAAACGAGTTAAATACTTTTTATAACACTACGCGTTCAGCATGGTAAAATTTGACCGAGCCGATAAATAAGAGGAAAGGGCTTTGATTTGAAAGGATTTGAGAACCACAGATTTTTAATTTAGCATACAGCCTAGATTTTATACTTTTTATTTGAGATTGGCGGATAGTATAACGGAACACATTTAGTAAAAAATGGGTTCATGATATTTTAAAAAATATCCACGACAAATGTCATGTCAGTGTATAAGTATAGTATAGTATAGTATAGTCAGACTGGGTGTAGAAGGTTACGATAGATATCTTCGGGTGGCGCCAGAGTCGCCACGCTGCCTAATCTGACTCTCGCCGGATCAAAGACAAAACACAGATGGAGCAAGCGCTCTAAGGAATTTCGGACAGGGTTGACTTGAAACAGCGCAATGTCGAACAAGCCAGCAATAAAATCATGTTGTTCAGAAGTTAAGAGGATGTTTGTGGAATTGTTTGAGGACTAAGACTACCAAATGGTCCCTATCCGAAAGTTTATTGGAAATCATACGAATAGCGGAAAGGTGGTTCCCATAAATAGGAATTTTCGACACTGGAGGTATGTAGGAACAGGTAATAAAAATGGTGCTACCATTGATAGATAACTTCAGATAGAGGAATTCAACATCGTTGCATTCCTCGAAATGTTAATAATAATGGTATCCATTGATAGATAGCTTCAGATAGAGGAATTCAACATCGTTCCATTCCTCGAAATGTTAATAATAATGGCATGAGTGAAGAGTCAACCGCTATAAGGACTTTTTTTGGGGCGGGATTGATAGACGTAGAAGGTTCAATGGACTAATCTGGACTGGGAAGAGTTATTCCTACAGGCCGCTTTTTCTTTTGGCCGCTCTTGGTCGTCGCACAGTCAGCACAGTCAGCAGCCAATAGTGAGTTCACCTGCCATAATGAGCTTTTTTCAGGTTTTGGCAAATCAGACAAGTTGGGAATTCATTATCGGGACTTACCACTGTACTTAAACGTTTGGAGATAAGCGAGAGAGAGCGATAGATGAAATAGTTTAAACAACACAAAGAGACCTGGAGAGCGGGGGCGAGAGAGCGTGAGTGATAGCAAGCAACGCTAAGCTGTCGCGACGGCCCAGACAACGGCTAAGCGAGGAAGGTACAAAGAGGAATGCAAACACGAGCATTGGCAGCACAATATAAAATTCAGAAATAAAATCAATTAAATACTCGAATAAGAATACTTGCATGCACACGCGAATTGAGCGGGAATTTATTAAACACAAAATAAAAAGTTATTAAACACAAAATAGAAGATTTAAATGGAAACCCCGGTAGTTTATGAAAAAATTAAACACAAATCGAGAGCGCAATAAAAATCACGTCCGTTCACTTTGAAATATGATAGATCACATTGTTCCAGAAAATAACATTATGATTTATTCTTCATAATCTGCCTGAGGGGGAGTGACATATCCATAAGTGCCCTAGACTTTGCAGATGCTTACTTATAAGCATACATACTCTATGTAAACATTATACCCTATTTTGGGCAATTGCACAACACAATAAACAAACAATACACTACATGCTGCCTTATAATTGTGCAATGTGAATAAACTCAAAAGTCCCGAAACAGGATGTAACCCAAAACTCCAGACAGTCCCCAGTAGTAGACTAAACATTAATTGCCCAATCCCTCACCCAATAGTCACGTTCCCACGTTCAAAGTTCGGACTCGTCAAGTCGAAAACAAAAGTCTGAAATTACAAGTTAAATCGAAGAGTATTTGTATCCAAGAGCAACAATTTTTAAACGATACCTTGAACCAATCTAGTCAATTGTGTGTATTCAACAGTCTATCATTGATGAAAAGGCAATATACCTTAGTATTCATCTCACTCGACGCAGTTAGTTCCGTGGAAATTTTCACATAAATCAGTTCTGATTTTACAGACTCATTCTGGTATAACAGATCACCTAGAACGATAGGAGCCTTTCTCATAAAATCCACAGGGGATAGAAGATCCCGTGGCTCTCGATTGAAGAAGCTTCCTTGGAATTTTGTATACATGTCATACAAGGCGACAAACCGATTCACATTATATTTAATATTCAAATCCTCATAGGGATAGACTTCGGATTTCAGATATACTTTTGCTTTTCTCAAATTGTTTGTAATTACTTGTCCATTTAATGTAAATGCAATGACAGATAGCTTTACATTCCAGATATGATGTGTTCCATGTACCAATGTTGAGACAATACCAACTTCGAAATGCGAGTGGGAGTAGCTCCATTTTTTACTACATTAAACATTTTAATTTAAGCACAGTCACTTGGAACTTATGTTATGTATAGCAATTTGATGTGTTTTTCCCTTATCTGGTTTAACATGCATATCATCAGTGTTTTTTCTAAGCAGGAAAATTAGTTAACACACCTTTCTTGTAGTCTTCAGCGAATCCCATCAACATTTTTAAAAGAACAGAAAAGCTGAAATGTCCTCCGGAAGGAATATTTTCACCACCACTCCATCCGGCATTACGACAATGAACTCCTTCCTTCCCTGTTTTAATTCCAGTTAATCGTGCCCTTTCCAATTCGCATCCGTTAAACTCAAATCTTATTTCATCAAGAAAATAGGCGATGCAATTGTAAGCATCCCGGTAACTCCACTTTTCGAACCCCTTTAACACCTGCAGGGTTAAGGGCAAGCTCAGCTTTAGGAAACTCCCTAAAGGCTAACAGGTAAGTTCAGGACAACTATTATTCTCGTACTTGCAAATGTATTAGTTTATTTACCCGATATACGGGTACGAAAACTTTGAACAATAAACAAAAAATATATAAAATCAAATTAAAAAGGTTTTTGTTTGCGAAATAGGATCTTGTGGATCTTTTTTTAGTATTTATTTTCAGTTTAAATTGAAAAACATTAAAAAAAAATTTTAATTAATAAATAATTAAAATTAAAAGTACAAATTTGCATTTTGGGAAAAAGGACTTGGGGATATTTTTTCAGCATTTATTTTCATTTTAAATTGTAAAACTTAAAAAAAAAAAATAAAAGCCAATAAAAATAATAAACAAATTAAATTAAAATAAAAAAAAATTGTTTTGATTCAAATCCTAAATATGACGAATGGTTATCATTGGATCCCCAACCAGCTGTAGATGATGATTCTTTATTCTTACCACCTGATCATCACTCAAATCAATCATCACCAGTGTTATCAAACCAAGCGGTTGTTCACACAACTCAATCCTCCCGCTATACATCACCATTGATGACATACCAACCACCGCTGCTTGAAAGGAATTAAAAAAAAATTAAATGTTAGTGAACTGGCATAAATAGCAGGGAATAATCAAATAAATGTATCAAATAACACAATTGAGTTTGAACAAAATTGGCAACTAGCGGATTATATTCTTGAATATTTCACCATCTTACTAAAGATTATAATATAAATGATCTGGAACTATACAGAGAAATTTGTTTAAAATCTAATGTCTACCGAAGAAATTTTCTACCAAATGGACTAGTGAAAGAACGAGAGCATTAAAATATTCTTAAACTATCAAACCACTTTTAGTTAATTTACCCGTCACCAAGTCTACACCCAAGTGCCACTTGAGAGGAATAAACATAATTAAGTATACTGGGACGATTCGAATGAGTTAGTGGAACGACTTCAACTTTTAATAGCTTCGGAAACAGCTGGAAATACAAATCAAAGAGAGGCCAAAATAATGCCTATCACGGGCCAGGGGATATACATATGTATTTAGCCGGACCAGAGTCCCCACCGAAACATTTTTTTTCATTGGACATGCAGCATTTTGGTAAGGACGGGACCGGGATGAGAGGCTAGCATAGGAGGAACAGCGGGTAAAGGGGGTGGTTCGCACAGCCCTCCGCCCGACCAGGATCGGCCCGTCACCCGGGTACCGATGCCTACCAGACTGGCGGCCATGCGCAGAGTGTCCTCGGGTAAAGTCCCGTCAACCGTGGGCATGCTCCTATGGCCAGGGAAGGAGTTGGGGTTAAGCCGGCCACGTCAACCGTGGGTCGACCGCACCCCTACCCAGGGAAGGGGTTGGGGTTGAGCCGGCCCCGGCAATCGTGGGTCGGATCCGTTAGCCTCACCAAGGAGGATGCTCCAGGCATAAGCGTGGTGACCACGTCACCCGTGTGCCACTCGCCATGCCCGGAGGGGAAACCCTGATAGGTCGCAGCCCCGTCAACCGTGGGTCGCTTCCACACAGGAGGGTAAGGATGACTCCTTGGCCGCGGCGATTACGGCCATAGGGCCAAGTTGTGGGACCTGAGGAGGGGAGGAGGGGAGAGGAAAAGGAAATCGCACACTTTAACTAAAAATACAAAAATACGGTTTATTTTTCCTATCATCCCTACTGTAATACCCGCCTGGTACCTAACTTCCCTAATTCCTAATTCCAATTCCTAATTGGTCAGCATGGGCTCCGCCTATCCATGGTGTCGGGCCCATGGGTAGTGTCAATCGGCAGTCTCCTCCACCTGTTCATCATGGGACCCACCTACCAGAAGTGGTGGGCCCATGGGTAACGCCGGTCAGCAGCTCCTGTTGAGGCACCGTCCTTATCTCGTGATCGTAACCAACTCCGACTCTCAGCCGGCAGAGGCCCTCGGCTGCCCTCCTCTGCCGCCGATTCCTCGGATGCTCGCGAAGTCTCTCGGCGGGCACGAAGTGTGGGCCAGCATCGGGCTTCAGCGTTCTCGCCCTTGGCCGGCACGCAGCTTCCCGTGCCAGCGTCGGGCTTCGGCGTTCTTGCCCCTTTTTGGGTTTTTTCCATAGTCGAGGTCCGCTCGGCTGAGTGCATGTTCGGCCCTCGGCTTTTGCCTTCGCTGTCCCACGTTGGCGACGATCGGACGTCTGGCTGATCGCTTACGTGGGGTGTGTGTGGTTGTTAGCTGTCCAGCTAATGGCTCTGCTGCCAGGCCATGTGCGTGGCTTCGGGGCCCTGCCGCGAGTGTGGCTCTGCCGGGTGTGTGTGTGGCCCTGCCGTGCGTGTGGTTCCGCCGTGTGTGTGTCCCTGCCGGGTGTGTGGCTCCGCCGTGTGTGTGGCTCTGCCGGGTGTGTGGCTCTGCCGTAGGTATGTGTGGCCCTGCCGTGCGTGTGGCTCCGCCGCGTGTGTGTCCCTGCTGGGTGTGTGGCTCTGCCGGGTGTGTGGCTCTGCCGGGTGTGTGGCTCTGCCGTATGTGTGTGTGGCTTCGTCGTGTGTGTGGCCCTGTCGGGTGTGTGGCTCAGCCGTATGTGTTAGTGGCTCCGCCGTAGTGTGTGTGGCTCCGCCGAGTGTATGTGGGCCTGCTTCTCGAACTACCTATTCTTTTCCGTCCGTGGGTAACTTAACCTATTCCTTACTACTATAAATCTTAGTCTATCCCTACTACTATTCTCACTACTATCTATACAAATGCCCTTCGTGGGTCTTTCGCTGTCTCTTAAAGCTTGCCTTATATTATATGTACATTATTTACATGTGAGGGACCATGGGTTCCTCACACCCCATCCATACCTCGGGGGTGGGTAAATATGCGGACGTAGGCGCCACTTGCCGAGACCTGGACCCGGTACCGGTGTACGCCGTGTTCCGCCAGGAATCGTCGGGTCCTCCCACATCTTCATTGCGTGCGATCCTATCGTCCAATGACGAGTCAATGCTCTTCTTGCTTTTAGATACCAATTCTTTTGTGCGTCTTCTATTTTGATTATTATCATCATCATCCTTGATTGTTCTCTGTTGGCCTTAGTTTCGAAATACTCATGGTTCATTGACTAGACCGCGTTTTATCAGTATTGGTATGTTTTTAATATTGTGTTCGGGTGTTCCGGCAAGTTAATTTAGGGCTCCCTTGCACTTTGCCACTAATTGTGAAATCGTTTGACTGATGTTAGAAATTTGATAGTTGGTTTGCTATCCAATTAAATCCTCACCTTTGTAAACTTAAGGCCTTGCTGTGTCGCTCATATCAGCTCACCACATCTAGTTCGGTTACTCTGTCTGTTTGGGGGGTGATCCTGCCCGCAACGATTCCTTGTCGAAGGCCACAAAAAATTCCCACGTCGCGAAACGAAGATTTAACCCGTCAGGGTTGAAAATGAAAGGCGGGGGCGTCGTGGGGTAGTTTGGCACGTCAGCTTTATTTCGCTGCATACATGAGACTAAAAAGGAGACTAAATCTAAACTTAGAACCGATTTCCCGGGCGCTTTGCCTCGTTAAAGCGGGAGCGGGAGATCGTCGGTACTCGAGGGTGATCAGAGGCCCCTCACGTAAACATCCTGCCCCCCCTTGCAATCATTCGGATTCCTAAATGGTCGTTGCCGCGGTCTGCAGGGTATCCTGGCGAGCGGCGGAAAAAATGCCGTGGAGTGGCTGAGGAATGCTGAGGAGTGGCGAATAATCCTGGAGAGATGTCGACGTCCGAAGCGGATGAAGTTCAGGGGCAGACTCGGCATTGGTTGGATTGGACCTCTCGTACGTCTGCCCCCGAAACTTTTGCGTGGTGCGACGCGAAGGCATCTTCTGGTAAACATATATAAGTTAGAAGAGTGGTCAGTAAACAACGCGAATTAGGAGCCCGGTGTGGACTTCCAGGCATATGCAGGAGCGTGTGGTGATTTTGATTGCACGTCTTGCATCGGTCACCACTACGGCACTTTCCTTGGGAATGTTCGTGTGCCAAACAGTTGGAACAGTAACGGTTGATGGGCACCGTGCTGAGCCTCTTCTCAGCACTAAGCATGAGGAACTTTTGGCATCTTCGAAGCGGATGGATTCCGCTGCAGACTCGGCAGTGGTAGGAGTGAGTGCCTGTGGTACGCCTGCTTTTGATGCCATCGTATGGAACCCAGTAATTGGCGGAATTGGAAGAAGTTACAAGTCGAGCGGAGAACGACGAGATTCTTGGGATCGATGTGGTTACTGGGTTCGAAGGTTCAGTAGTAATCTGAACGTTGGAGGAACCGTTGCTGGGATGCAGCAAGGTGTGATGCCGTTTGCGGCACGTAAGGCAAGAGTGGGCCCTTGGCAATCCCGCTGCTGGTGACCTCGTGCCAAGCAATTCAAGCAGAGTTGCTTTCTTCGGACGATATTTGATCGCTCGAATACGGTCATTTCGAGGAAAAGGGGACATATACGCAGGGAACACAGGTCACACCTTCTGGGTGCTGGAATCACCCTGAAATCGGAAGAATGAAGGCGGGGCTGTGGGGTGCTCTTAGTCGCCGACCTTGGCTGGAAATGCACTGAACCGGTAGGCGTAACGTCGTCGATGGCCTCCTGCGTACGATAGCGTTGGGTCAGAAACGCGTCTAGCTCTTTCCAAGTTGGAATGTTGGTTCTTTTATGGATATATTGCTCCCACAGAGAAAGCGTTGCTTTTGGAAGCTTGGAGGAAATCATATAAACGAGAAGAGAGTCCCAACCCTCAACTTGAATAGAGGACATCTCTATGGCGGTGAGGCAATTTTGGATGGTGCCTTGTAGTTCTTTCAGCGTGTCTCCGGACTCTAAGGAGATAGCCTGAATGTTGAAAAGGATTTTCAACTGGCTATTGACCAACAACCGCCGATTCTCGAAGCGGTCGGTGAGGCTTCGCCAAGCTGAGACGAACCCGTCATTTGTGAGCGGGGCTTTGGAAACTATGGTGTGCGCATCGCCAGTTGTTTTGGATAGTAAGTGGAACAGTTTCTCCACCGGGGTGAGACGCGAGTTGTGAATATATATCGCAGTGAAAAGGTCTCTGAACGTGGGCCACCGAAGAAAGTCACCATCGAAAACTTCGGTGTCCACCGGTGGCAGAGAACAACTCGCGGAAGAGGGTGGTTGCAAGCTGTCGGAAGTCTGAGTGGACTGGGAGGCGCCCTTCTCTGCTGTTTCTTGAAGTTGGGCAACACATCTTGAATAAACGGAGTAACAATTGTTGTATTTGGTTTCAAGCACTGTCGCGGCGGACGTACTATCAGCGGACACGGAATAAAGATCGGTGCAGCTCTCGTAGCTCTCTTCCACCTCCAATCTGCTTGCGATGGACTTGGATTATGAAGGGAGAAAAATTTGCAGCTTCGGAAGTGGCGGAAGTGTGAATGTGTGACTCAAAATGATTCACCCGGTCAGTTGTGCCAATAAACTTTCTTAACGCAATGTCAACTGCGGTTTGAGCCATCTTTCTGCGGTGGAATAAGCGAGTCTCAAAGAAGGGTTCACGGAATTTTTGCTAATTGCTCATGGAATTACTATAGTGGGCCTTGGAATCTGCTTGGACGGCGGCGGAGATGCGGATTGGAAATTCATTTACACTAGTCCCGGGGGAAAAATTTGGGCAAGAGGTTGGCCGTAGTTAAAAAAATTACAAAGAACAATAACGGAATGCCGAAATAATTTGAGCGCCGATTTAAATAAAACGAATTGTGGCGGCGGTACCAATTTAATTGTTGGCGCTGGAGTGCAGGCGTTGGAGCGGACAGATTGTCCGAAGAAGAGGTTGAATTTTTTTTTTGAATATTAATATTTAAGAGCCGAAATGGTGTGTGGGTTATGCCGTCGTCAAAGCAGTGCGTAGGTGCGGGACTAAGAAAACCCGAACGGCATCAACAACAACGTAGCCACTGCGGGGGTTGAATAAATGGGGAAAAATAATCGCGGTCGCTTCCGTGCGGGATTAAATTCAAATTCTGGATTTATTGGTGGGTGTTGAACTATTGGTTAATTTCGAAAATTATCAACCGCAGATGTTCAACTATTTCAGCGCTGGAAAGGTGGAATCAAAACATCAGCTTTCGGTCGTGGACAAAAAGCTCACTGGGTTTAGGCGATGGCAAGCGGCGCCTATGTGTGGGACCCAAAGAACTAAACGGCAACAACAACACGGCCGCTGCGGGGACTAAGTTGAAAACAATTAAAACGATTGCGTTTGGGTTTTGTTGCTAATTGTTTCGGTCACTTTGAATTTTGAAATTATCGTATCGGGATTAGTTCCTGGAGTCGTTGGCCGAAAATATATTGGAAAATATATGGGCATGCATGTAACAATGTGTACGGACACAGTGGAGCGTCGAGAAGTGGACTGTATTGAACTCCGCGAACAGGAATATTTGGTATGGACACGGCAAAAAGACGACAAAAAATATATCGCGGCAGCGGCGGACTGTTCGGCGAACAGAGTGAACTACCGAAACAAAAGCACACCGGCTGTCCGATATTTATTATGCCCCTTTTTCCCGCAACACGATTTTAGTGTTCACGGTGGTGTTTTTATATGCACGGAATTATGATGTGCAAGAGGTTAGCATTTGTGTGTGTATGTGTGTTTGTGTGTGTGTGTATGGGGCTGCACATAGGTCTCGACCGTTGAGAAGTGGGTACAAAATAATAAATAAACAGAAAAAGCGCAGTCGCACCTGTGTTGATTGAATTTGGATGTCGGTTAGGCTTGTACTTGTATAACAAATGTTAATGTCATCAACTGCAAGCCGCAAATGTTGAATTGTTCCGAGTCGAAGAGCTGGACTTAAAAGCTCGGTTCTTGATCGCGAAGGAAAGCTCGCTGCCGACGGCAAGCGGTGCCTATGTGAGGACCCCAAGAAACTAAACAGAAACAACAACAACGCGGCTTCTGCGGCGGCGAAATTGAAATGGGTTTTTGTATGTTTCTGAAATCGGAGGTAGAAAATATCATACATGCATGTAATTAAGAATTTGGAGTATGGGTAGGAGCTTGTGTTGGCACAGTGGAGCGTCGAGAAGTGGAATGTATTAAGCTGCGCGAACAGAAAATAGTGTATGGAGACGGCACAAAAGTCAGGAAAACAAATCTGGCGGCAGCGGTGGACTGTTCTGCGAACAGAGTAAAACTCCCGAAAACAGCGCACACCAGCGGGCCAATATAATATAAATATATATATATATATAATAATTCCTTTTGTCCGCTTTTGTGCAAGAGGTTCGCGTTCGTATGGCTGCACATAGGCCTCGGCCGTTGGCAAGTTGATGAGCAACGGGCAATGGAAGAAACGGCGAGGAAAATGGTGGCGCACACAAGCGGACACCGATGGACATTTTCGAGGAACGGAGGCGAATAGAAATTGGAGTTCCTCAACTGCCTTGGTGTCAGGAAAACTCGGACTGGGAAAACTCGGACTGGGGTCGATCCTGCCCGCAAAGATTCCTTGTCGGAGGCCACAAAAAATTTCCACGTCGCGAAATGAAGATTTAACCCGTCAGGGTTGAAAATGAAAGGCGGTAATTTGGCACGTCAGCTTTATTTCGCTGCAAACATGAGATTAAAAACGAAACCGATCTTCCGGTCGCTTTGCCTCGTTAAAGCGGGAGCGGGAGGTTGTCGGTACTCGGGGTGCGAGAGCAAGCCGGGAACCGAAAGCTCGCTCCTGAGCAGAGGCGGCACAGTGGGCCCCTCACGTAAACACTGTCTTTAATGCATTCTTCTTTTATCTATGGGTAAGGGGTCGTGTATCAATTTCCGAATCCCTTTTCGGTGATTCTGTGTCTGTGGTCTGTGTTCTCATCAACTACCGATTTTAAAAATGGTAGCGATCTCCTTTGCGTTGATTACCGCGTCTCGAACGATAACACTAGCGCAGTAGACAAGTACCCGTTTCCATTTATTTTAGACCAAATTACCAGGTTATCGTGTCACGATATGGCCAGCGGTTTTTACCAAATTCAGATACATCGGATTCAATTGAGCGCACCGCTTTTGTCACGCCCTAAAGGCTGTACGAATTTTTGGACATGCCTTTCGGTTTAAAGAGCATTAGGTAATCTTGCATTCACTTATGTCACCGCATACATCAACCACGTATTTATTAAGGCCAAAACTAAAGATGAAGCATAATATACCAGCTATTTAACCCTAAATATACAATAAAATCGGACCTATTCCCCAAGTACCCGTTGCCTTTTATTTAAGATTGGTTCTTATTTTCCAATTGGTTAATTTCTGAACAACAACGCGATTCTATGATAGCAGACATAAAATTTAAATTACAAAAAATTCATTGGATAATTAGGACTCTATTAAACTTATGAATTGAGACGAGGAAAACGAAATAAAACGAAATGGTTGCCAGTAGTGCTAAGAAAATTGAAATGGTCGGTGATCAATGGGAAAAAACGATAAGTTTTATGAATTTTACTGGTTTGAAAATATGTCAAAATACGTTCGTAGGTTTGTCCAAAAATGTATTACGTGCAAATTACCTAAGACAATCATTGTTTTTTACAAAAATTACATATTGCTTATTTTCTAGAATTTATATGGATAGAGGAATTCATATTTTATATGTGATTTGGCAGCTGTTTAGAAATTTGAGGATGTTTTCTAAGTTTAATTTCGAAGGGTTGTTTGTGATCGGGTTAGGGTTCTGAAGCAATTTGGATCGTTGCCTGGTAAGGGTGGGGGACGGTTGTTTTTTAGTTCTGTCGATGTAGTGAGCGTTTTTTAGGTATGTATGTCCAAGTCTGAGTCGGGTGATGCCTATTTGTTCTCTTCTGTTAAGGAAAGAGGTTTTGAAAGGGAGGTTGGTTGTTGATAACTTATTTATTTCTTGGTACCAGTCTGATATGTGTAGTTGAGTTTGTTTCTCTCGGAGCAAAAATTTGAAGTGTTGGGCTATGTCTTTAGAGTTTTGGTTAGGTGTGTAGGTTATTGAGATTGGAGATTGAGGAGAGGGTGTCAGTGCATATGGTCTCCAATTAGAGCTAAGCTCCTTTTTACTCCATTCCCTCGGTTTACTATTTGTAGTCTCTTTGTGATTTAGCGCTGGGCAGAAGCTCTGTAGTTTGCTTGCAGCTTCTTCAGATTGTATTATGCGGCAGTCCCATCTTCATTGCATGCGATCCAATTGCCCAATGTCCTGTGATGACTGCCGTGGTCCTGCTGATATCCCGTTTGCTATTGGATAGCAGTTCACTAGTTCGTTTTTTTGTTGTATCCCGGCCAAAATTCTCTTGACCCTGTGCTTATTGGCTGTCTGTTTGATCGCGTCTGGATCGCGTTTAGGGAGATCTGTATTTCAATGTCCGTACTTAGCCCTGCCGAGTCCGCACGGGCTAGTTCGTCTGCCTTTCCTTCCCTGGGATCTATTTGTGTCCCGGTACCCAAGTTACTCATTTTTCTCAGCAATTCTATTAAGGGCCTTTTTGCATTCTGTCACTAGTCGTGAGTTTGTTTTCACGGCTTGGGATTTGATAGCCACTAGAGTAGATCCTTACTTTGGTGTCTCTGAGCTCTCGCCGTAAGGAGAATTCGTCTGTTTCCCTTATGGCTAGCAGCTCAACCTGAAAGACCGGTGCTGAATGCCTTTTCAGCTCCTACGTCACAGCTCATTTTGGAGCCATCGGGCACTTCGTTCTCTACGGCCGCTTTGTCCCTGCTTCTGAGGTCGCGAATTCGTCCCCGAAGTTCAACTTCGCGGTCATATAGTCCGTTTTTTTGTTTGTCTTTATTCTGATGCTTTCGAGTATCTTGCCGTGCCCGGTGCCGTATTCCTTCCTGCAATTGCTTACCTTCAGTCTTACTGCGATCTGCTCTGCAATATCATTTACGAACAGTTCTATCGGCATTATATTCTGGATAGCGTTAAGAGCAGCCGCGGGGCATGAGCGTATTCGACCTGTTGTATGCCCTAGTTAGTGCCGGCCACCACACTAGGGCCCCGTATTTTAGTATTGGTCGCACCACTGCTGTGTAGAGCGATATAATAATCTTTGGCTGTAGTCCCCATTTGTGTTCAAACATTTTCCTGCAGCAGTAGAAAGCAATGCTTGCCTTTCTAACTCTTTCCGCAATGTTTTTCTTCTATGAGAGCTTTTTGTCTAGTATCCCCTCTAGATACGTTGCCTGCTCCGCTTGTTTTAACTCTACGCCATTTACTCTGAGCATGTTGAAAGCTGGTATTTTGGTTCTTCTGACCCAGCGCACCTGTCATTATTTCACTGAAAACGTCAGGATAGGGTCCTGTTACTAGCAGTTCTACGTTGTCTGCGTATGCAACTGCTTTGCTTATAAGCCAGAGTAGGGGCGATAGAACGCCGCCCTGAGGTGTGCCTCTCTTCCCAGTCCGCGGGAGGTAAGTGCCACTCAGTTCGGCTGGGATCGTCCTGCTCTTTAGCGTAACCCCTATCTACTCTCTGATGCCTCTCTGAATACTTAGCAAGTTGAGGGAGCACAGGATGGAGTCGGGGCTCACGTTATTCGCCTTCTAGGATTGCGGCCATCGAGTATTGTTTGTGTTGCATTGTTCTCTCGTCATGATGTACAACTTCGTATAGTGCTGTTTCCGTTTACTTGCCATTTCGGTTCGCGTGCTGCGCGTCCGAAAATCAATGTTTAGTCTCTCTCGGATGTGGACGTCCAGGAGTCTCTCTAGTGTCTTCAGGGCGAAGGAGGTGAGACTTATCGGTCTGTAATCCATTGCTAGGATGTACCCCATTCTGCCTGGTTTCGGTATGAAGATGACTTTCGCTTCCCTCCACAACAGCGCGATGTGCGTCAGTCTTATAGTCATCTACAGATGCTTTTCTTGGCTGATTGTAGCATTGCCAGTATTATGCCGACTGGGCCCGGGATTTTAAATTTGTCAAAAGACTCTATTGCCCACTGGATTCGCTCCGTGGTAATGATGTCTTTCGTTGGCGTGTCTGTTTGAGTGTTTTTTCCTCCTCGGGGTCCGAGTTCGTTGTTGTAGCAGTACCGTCTGCTCTGTTGATGAGGGTGGGGCTTGTGTGCCCTTTAGTGAGATTAATCTCGCCATGTCCTTTAGGTCTTCAAGAGACTCGCAGTAGCATTGCCAGGACTTTTTCTTGGCCTTATATACTGCATTTTTGTATGCTTATGCTCGTGAGGTCCTCCACCTCCTTGTCGAGTGCCTTTGAGGAAGATTGTATCTTAATCCTCATGTCCTTTACTTTAGATTGAACAATTTCACTGAATTTGTTTCCAATCCATCTTACGGTGTTTCTTCTTGGTACCTATTTACTTACCGGTGCCATTAGGTTAATAAAAATGAATCTATGGTCTGGGAAAGAGTGTTGTGTCGATATCCTCAATTTTCAACTTTGTATCTACTGTGTTTAATTTGCAAGGTGAGATCTAACACCTCTTCCGACCCTTGAAAATTTTCAGTGTTTGGAAAAATGAAGGTTGGCGTTTTACCTTTGTTACATATCGTAACGTTGCTACACAAAGTATTTTCAAAAAGTGACTCACCTCCTTTATTAGTTTTCGAGCTCCCCCAGAGCGTGTTCCTCGCTTTCGCATTCCACCCGAGCACCAGGGTCGTCTTCATTTCTTCGGCCCTTTGCATCAGCTTGACTACCGGCTCAGGCGGTGCCATGCATGACGATGTGATCATCACTCCGCTCCCTTCTGCTGCCACGAATGTGGCCACATCCAGGTCAGGTGTGCTAAGATTGGGACAGAGAAAGGCATTAAAGTGGTTCTTAATTACTATGCGTGCGCTCGACCTACCATTCGAGTTAGTGCACAGCAGCCTGTATCCTGGGATCCTTAGTCCAGCAACTTGCCCGTCCCTGGTCCAAGTCTCCTGTACTATACCGATGTCGATATCTCTCTCCCTTAGAAGGACCGTGAGATTTGGTGAAGCGTGCGAGCGCTTCAGGTGAATCTGCACGATTGTCAAAATCGATGTTTGTTGGGGTAGTGTAAGGGGATTTGTCGTCGATGACCATGTCGTCCAACAGTGTCATCGACATCCTCCAGTATCTCGTCCGTCTCGGACAGGAAGACCTTGATCTTGGCCTTCCTAAAGCCGTACCGGACCTTATGGTCGTTGGCTTCCATCTGCGGCTGGCAGCGCTGGAGGAGGAAAGGTTAGCTCACCTTCATCTCCTGTTCCGCTTTGAGGATGGTCCAGTCCCCCGTATGGACGTCCGGGTTTTGGGCCTTCAGACAGGCGATCACCCTGGCGAGGTCGGTTTACCCCTTCGGTAACCAGATGCGAGCTGTGGGTCTTCTTGGGATCTCCCTGGAGTGGACTAGCCTAATATTGAGGCCAGCCCATGTGTCGCTAATGTTAGCCACACATTCCGCCAGGAAGCTCCTAGAGATCCCGCCGTCACAGCTGGCTACGTCTGAGGAGTAGGCATGCTAACTAACCTGTCGGTTACCATGTCGGCCAACTTGGCCTCTATCTCCTCCCACTTCTCTGCCAGCAGGCGTCCATCGTCCAGAGCCATAGCCAGACTGTTTCTGGCCACCTCCCGCCTTGGCTTTTCCATTTACGACTTTCGCCCTCTTAGGTGTACTCTCGACCACGTCGTGTGATCGATCGCGCTTCGCCTTCGGAGGCTGGAATGCCTCTGGGTGTGCCTGTTTGTGCTTTCCAAATTCTTTGACCACCGCGAGGAATTTGATTTTATCGGCCGCATATCTCGGGTGAACCTTGCCCTCTGCTTCGTTCTTAGCTATCTTACTCAAAATAAAGTTGGCTCTGTTCGCTCTAGCGCGCCTTTGTTGATGATCTGCAACGACTTGGGGGATGCTGGAATAAGCGCCCTTCTCGCATCTCAACAGAGCGTTGATCACCGGACTTGGCATCAACAGCTCCTTTTCATCGATCTCCGATGTCGGTTGAGATACCAAGCCCTGCCTGGGCTTTAGTAGCTCCTCCTCATCCATCTTATCGATGGATAGAACTGACGCATCCTTCAATATACAATATACGGCTCTTAAGATTCCTAGAAAATTTTAAAATGAAACAGTCCGGGCGCTGCTCCCTCACATTGAAAGAATTCCCAGTTTCCATACGGCTTCAAAAATATATTTTGAGCTATTTGCGGAACAAATATTAGTGAAAGAACGTAAAACGCAAGCATCAACGTGCAGAAACAAAATGTTTTCTGCTTTATGTAGGCAATTATATACGTATTAAACACAAAGGAAACAGAAGGGTGGTGCATTACTTATGGTGTTGATATTCAATCACCTATAATTCAAACTAACGACATTACGACCGATTTTACTGGGATGCCATTCCCAATGGAAACGGATGAAATTAATGAATTCGTTACAAAAGATTTTATGTGTTTGGGTATGATGAAAAGGACAATATTTTTTGGACCTCTTTTCACCAATGGAACGGAGTAGCAGCACCACATAATTTTATTATTCCTAGATGGTTCAACCACCAATATCCATTAAGAAAAATTGAAAAAACAACAATGGCATAATACAAGGGATAGATTAAGCCATATTTTCTTAAGTGATGACTACTTTCTATTCAATGGTTACGAAATTGCACCTAATCAAAGTTTATATTTGCGATGTATTTTTTGCAGTTCGTAGGCAAAAATAAAAATTTCCTGCCGCTATGCGGCAGCTATAGTCACATCGAAATAATTTTAATGTAACTAGTAGAACCCAAAATGAAAATAAAAAAATGTTATGTTTACAAACAATTTTAAAAACAATACAAATCGACTAAGAAGAATCCTCTCGAACACTTTCGATAACGTTGATAGGAGGCTGATTGGGTGGTAAGAATCGATCTGTGTTGGTGGCTTGCTTGGTTTTGGGATCATTATGATCAAAGCTTGCTTCCACTGCTTTGGGAAATATCCTAGACTTAGCATGGCGTTAAAGATTTTCACCAGCGCTAGCACTCCCTCGCGTGGAAGAGCCTTTGCGGCTCGATTGTCGATGCCATCTGATCCAGGATTAAGCGCCTTTAATTGCAGCTCGAACCACTACAAACGCTCGTACGCTTCTGGCCACTTACGCTGATGACACGGCCTTGCTTGCGTCCCACACGTTCCAGCTGACAGCCTCGGCTGCAGTTCAGGACTGGCTGCGTGCGATGGAGTGCTGGACCAAGCAATGGAATATATCAATTAACTGCAGCAAATCGGCATGCGTCACTTTCTCTCTGAGACTTCTGAACAACATGGATCTTTCTTTCAACGGTGACATCAAAACGCCACCTCCCACTGCTACCTGGGTATAAAGTTAGATCGCCGCCTCACATGGAACACTCACATCACGGCAATCAAAGCTAAGTGCATTCAAAAACTTCAGAAGCTCGACTGGCTCCTGAGCTCCAAAAGCCTCTAGCTTTCTACTAAAGTTTTACTGCTCAAAGCAATCATCACGCCAACCTGGACGTATGCGATTGAAATATGGGGCACCGCGTCCAAGCAATAACTGAACAGACTGAGAGTAGTACAGGAGCGAGCTGCTCGACGGGGATTCGGGCTTCCCTGGTACGTGAACAACCTGGCGATCCTAAACGACCTACGCCTAGTTCCCATGGGTGACCTCATAAATCAACACAGCAGAACCTACACGAACAGGCTAATACATCACTGTAATCCTCTGACTAGCAGGCTTGCCGCCCTCAAACTCTAAGACGTCTAAAGAGATTACACCCTAGCGACCTATCCTCCCGTACAATTTTATAATTACATCTATATATTTTACAAATCTTTGTAAATATTTTTTAGATTAAGTACACATGTACATATTTAACATAAATATCAAAGACCGGTGAAGGATTAAAGAATTTGAACGATTCCGGCAAAACAATAAAAACAAAATCAAACAATACGCATTTTTTTACGCATTTTTTACAAGTTGTGATTTCAAACTTAGGGTACCTCGACGTACCACCTCCGATCAAATTAAATAAAATTTTTAAAAGTAACTTTGAATATTTCGCTTTTACGTGTAAGTTGTCCCAAATGCGCAATCTGAGGTTTTTTATACCAAAATTAAAATTTTAAAACTTATCTCCATTTTGAATATACAAATATGACAATGACTTTCTTGTTCTGCCTAAAAGCATGCCACTTTTTTAAACATTTGCAGTTGTTATGAGAGTTTTGTATAGAAAACGGAACAGAATTATTTTGTAGCATATTTATTTTGTTTAGTATGAAAAATTTGATATTTAATATAAAATGCTTGATTGAGGGCCCTCATGAAATAAAAAGAAATTAAAAAGAATTAAAAGTTCATAAAATTTTAAATATTCCTGCATTATTTTAATTTAATATCTAAATCCCACAAAAATATTTTATTTCCATTTATTGTTCCATTTACATTCCTTAAATAAAAACATAAATGAAAAAGGCTGAATATGATTTAGAATTATCGCTCCGCTTTAACCCAATAATTATTATACCTATTAAACTTAATTATTTGTATTTAATCGTATAAATTAATTATTAATCCGAAAAATTTTATTAGCAGTGCTTATTAAATAAAGTCTTTAAAATACTGCCTAATGGCAGACAATAAATAATATATTACAAGCATTGACAAGCAAAATTACAATTTAAACCGTTGGTGGAATACTGTTACGGGCACGTCATAAAAGCATCTTTAACAATGAATTTTTTTCTGAAAACTTAAAAATATTTGTTTAAAAACTATTTTCCTTTATTTTTGTTGTAATAGAGACCATATATTGCTTCAATGCCCTTCATGTAATTGAGACCAGAAATCTGAGCTTTAAGTGCTTAAAACTGAAAAATTACTGCATTTCATGCAACAAATATATTTTTTTTTAGTAGATCTAATCTAATTAATCATTTCTATAAAGCGAGACTCAAATCGAATTATTAGTGTTTTTTGTATGAAAAACAAAAAACAGGAAATATTTTTCAACTTTGGTAGGGATTATCTTCATTTAAAATATATTTTCTGTTACTAATTTTTGAACACATTAAATTCAATGTTTTGAGAATGTGCATGTCAAATTTCATGTCTCTAAAAGAGGTATTTTAGAAGTTACAGAATTTTGGCCAAAAAATGAACTTCCTGGGCATAGTGCAGTGATGTACTACTAAGTAGGTGAAAATAAGTTCTAGATGTTAGTCGGGGAACATGGAAATTGAGCTGACTAAGCAGACAGAGGCTCTCCACGTCGCTGTGAATGAGTTTATATAAAAAAACGTCGCCAAGAATTGTTCTACGATTAGCTACGGAGCGCAAGTTAAATAAGAGAAGTCTTCTTGAGTAAGACGGCAATCTTAAATCAGCATCTCATTTTAAGCCTCGGAGGGCAAACAGCAAAAAATTCTTTTGGACAGATTCAATGCGGTTACTATGCACCACGAACTGAGGACTCCAAAAGCATGAACCATACTCACATAAAGGGCGAACTAATGACGTGAAGCGCGTCTTTGTTACATAAGGTGAATCGAATTTCTTCGACCTCCTTTTAATAAATTCCAGCATGCCAGTGGCTTTGTTAACCATGCGAGAAATATGCTCGGAGAACGTAAGTTTGCGATCTAGTCGGACACCTAGATCGTCAACAAGAGAGATTCTTTCCAAAGCGCAATCGTTAAGCATATAAGTGGCAAACAGGGGAGTGGCTCGTGAAAATGTCATAAGTTTGAATTTAGAGCTGTTGAGATGTAAAGAGTGTGACACTACGCATGAAAGTTGTTAAGATTTAATTGTAAGTCTGACTGGCTTGAAATATCCCTATACTCCACGCAAAGTGTAACGTCATCAGCATACATAAGTACTCTAGATTTTGTTAGAACCTGCGGCAGGTCATTGATAAACAGTGTAAAAACAATGGAGCAAGGTGGCTACCATGTGGGACGCCACGCTTGACACTGTGGCTATTGGATAGAGCATTTTTGAACCGAATCTTTAGAGTATTTTCACTAAGATAACTCGAAATCCACTTAAGAAGATCACCAGGAAATCACATCGGTTTGAGGGTTAGAAGCGTCTAATAACAAATGAGGTAAGTTCCAAAGGATTAGTTGTGGTTGATATTCGCCTCATAAAACCATGCTGACATGGAGAAATAACGGATCTCCATAAGTGTTGCAAGTGGGTAGTGAATTCATTCTCGAAGAGTTTTGGGATTGCCGATAACTTAGAGATACCCCTATGGTTTATAGCATCCAATTTGCTACCTTTTTTGTGGAGAGGACTAACAAAAGATTCCTTCCCAATAATGGGAAATTCTGAGGATTCTAAAGATAAGGTAAACAACTTAAGAAGGGGGAGACACAGAGCCTCGGCACAATACCTTAGCACGCAGCCTGGTATGTCATCGGGACCTGGTGATTATATTGGCTTAAGACGTTGAAGATCTAAAATAAAAGAGCTTTCGTTCAAGATGGGACTGAAGATTAAGTTCTAACTGCAGTCCTCGACATCTCACGTTGTGAGCGGACGTCTCTTATCTCCCAACAACGGTTCTTATCGACCCTCGTGGTCTATATTTTTCCCTCTTTTTATCCTTTTTTCTCGCGTTAATTTTTGAAACAATTACTTACTTCAAATACGAATTAATAATCGTGAAGCTTTAATATGGTCCCAGGGCCGCCCAACCTGGGCGACAAGCAGTTCGCCCCGTTTGCCATCACTCCCCCATCGAAAAAAAGAAAACAACCCCAAAAACTGAATATGGCTTTCCCCACCCTTCCTCCAACCTATTCTGACAATCCAAAGTATATAATAATGGCCTCCAGCAACAACGAAAAGATGATCTCCCAATTCTCATGCTTTGCCGTCCACCGTGCCTTATAAATGATCTCCAAAAACATTGTGTCTATTTCGAACCTCCGGGACGGAAAGTTACTAATGCTAGTAAAAACCCAAGCCGATGCTGAAAAGTTTATTAACACTACTAAACTCACTGGCTTATGCAAAATATAGTGCAAGCTCCATGAGGCCTTCAATTTTGTAAAAGAAACGGTTTAAAGCACAAAAAGTGACGGACGTGCACAAATTTATAGTCATACGATGGTGTTTCCAAGCCGAGCGGAGTCATCCTCCTCCCGACTATGCGCAAAGTACCAAGAACAAAAGGAAATACTAAGAATTAAATCAACAAAAAAATGAACCATGCGGGGAGCCAAAACAATATTCAAGACAACGTAAATTTTTTCGGGTAATTCCGCTTCGGTAGCTAAATTATCACATCAACGCAACGAAAACGCAAACCAAAACAAAACAAATGACATGAATGGTTACTTTAACAAATATCACGAACTACAACTTTTAATTAACGTTACCAACCCGGATATTGTTTGCCTACAGGAAACGCATATAAAAACCAACCTTACGAATGTTGCTTTCCCCAAGCAATTTACTGGATATTTCTACAACTCAATCTTTAATGCCAACTCTAAGCAAGGTGTTAGCATACTCATCCGGAAAGTCATTCCTCACAAGCCTATACCAATAAGAGGCAGTACATGCTCTTTAGGTATCGAAATCCTACAACCCAATATCTCTATTTTCAATACGTATATACCTCCATCCCAACTCGGGACAGCCAACGAAATACTCTTACCAGGAAACTTTATGTTGGGGACTTCAATGCTTGGAGTCCAATGTGGGGGTCAACTTCATATAACTCAAGAGGGCTTCAAATAGAAGAGGTAATTATCAAATCAATCTTGACTATTCTCAATGATGGCTCAGCTACCCATCATTCTACCCACAACTCCTTCACGGCTATTGACCTTACTTTAGCATCCGCATCATTGCTCTCTTTCTGTAAGTGGTCCGTAATAGACTCTCTATATGGAAGTGATCACTATCCTATAGTTACGCACATACATTTACAAACCAATCCCAAAAACTTTCCACCACCTCCGAAATTTAAATTAGATAAGGCAAACTGGAATCTGTACCGCGCCGGATGCAAAGTTAGCTTTGATTTTCCTTCAACCAACGACTTAAATCTGTTTGCAGCCAAAATCACAAAAGGAATTAAAGCAGCAGCTAATGTAGCAATTCCGCAAACCAAACCCTGCCCGCATCAGCGAACTGTTCCTTGGTGGAGCCAAACGCTTCAAGATCTAAGGAATCTAAAGCAATCTCTTTGGCATACTTATAAACAAACTAGGAACACTGCTGCTTTGATCTCTTACAGGAAATCCAATGCCCTATTTAAATACAAATCTAAAAGAGCAAAACGATAATCCTTTGAACGATTTACATCAAATATTAACCCTTTATCTTCTACTAAGAAGACAAGGTCCGATCTAAATCACCTAATTGGTAACCCACCATATAGCCTCAGAACAATTAAATACAAAGATAAAGAGCTGCATCACTCTACAGACATTTGAGACGCTTTTGGGAATTTCTGGTCGGACTATTCCAAGGACGACAACTTCTCCCAACAATACAAGACCCGCAATGTAGAAATTCTCTCTGTCCGCACCTGCTACTGATCTCGACTCTAATTTAACTCGTAGCGAGCTTGAATATGCCCTTCAGTACGCGAAAGGTAAAACTCCCGGTATAGACCGGATCTCATACCCAATGCTCAAAAATTTGCCCTCCGAAGCTAAGCATCTCCTATTAGAAATGTTCAATGAAATGCTTGGAAAAGGCTCCTACCCCCACGTCGGGAAATCCGCCACCATAATCCCAATTTTAAAACCAAATGAACCAGCTCACGAAATATCTTCCTTTAGACCCATTTCTCTCCTTCCTTCTTTAAGCAAGACTCTTGAAAAATTTGTAGCCAAAAGGCCCCCAGCCCCCATCAAACAACTTTTAAACAACAGCATAGCATCCTTGATTCTCTTCTGCATCTCAATCACTATGCATCTGATGCTTTTTCCACCAAAAATCATGTTACCATTCTGGCAACTGATTTTGAAAGGGCTTTTGATCGCATAGGGGTGCACACAGTACTGGATCAACTTTCCCGGTGGGGGGTAGGTCGAAAGATCTTCAAATTAGCGAAGGTTTTCATGATCAACCGTTCATTTCGAGTAAAAGTAAACAACACTCTATCTAAATTCTATACTCTTCACAATGGCATCCTTTCTGTGGTGTTGTTCATGATTGCCTTCCAATCCTTAAATAACATCATTTTAAGATATAAGCAAATTAACCTTTCAATCTATGCAGATGATGCCATTATTTTTAGCAGATGTAAGAATACCAATTCACTCAACAATAAGTTCACAGATATTCTTAATGAAATCCAAATATGGGGAAACACTTCCGGTGCTACTCTTGCTGTAAATATATGTAAACTCTTTTATATTTGCAAAAAACAACACTGTACATATCCATCTTATCTTATCTTTCAATAACATAGACATAGAACTCGTACCATATCTCAAAATTCTCGGCCTGTCTTTCGATAAACGACTTACATTAAAACAACATTATATAGATCTTAGAATAAAACTTATCAATAGGCTTAAAATTATTAAATTCTTAACAACTAAGCGCTCATTAGTTCACCCCACAACACTTATACAAGCGACGAGAGCCTTGATGCTACCCAAAATCGAGTATGGCCTCCCTATCTACGGATGGTGTGCGCCATCTAACCTAAATAAAATCTTACCTCCTTATCACGCTGTGAGACGGAGTATTGGCGCCTTTCCAACGACCCCAACGAAATGCTTCCTGGCCAAAGCCGGATTACCGGATATCAAAACCAGAGTAGCCCAAACCACTTTTAAGCTGATACCAAAACTCATGAGCTCAACGAACTCCATTCTTTGCAAGGACTACGATGTGGCCCTGAAGCATCGAAGGCAATTTAAAGATCAATCCACGATACGAAGATGTATACAGTTTGTAAAGATATACAATATTGAAAAGCCTTACCATTGGAATTAAGTCATAACATGAAAACTACGCTTCACGGCCAATACACTTCATGTGCTTAAAAAAGCAAAGACTCCAGGAACAATGTTTAGCTATTCGAAGAAGTCACAGACGAACAGGAAATAATTGTTTCGTGTCGCCAGCTACCCCGCCAGCTACCCCGCCACTTCTCTGTTTTTTTACGGAAGCATTTTCAATTAAAGTTGCCCCTAACTCAATTTAAATATTATCTTTCCTAAGCACATGTAAAATTATACATCAAATTTAAACAGCTCTGTCAAATTTATCTATAAGTTCACATTAAACTAATTGTTGTCGGTGGCCATAGTAGCTTATTAAATTGGTTATTATATTATAAATGTTTTTATGTACAATAGTAAATAGTGAAATCAAAGAAAAATTATTTTTTTTTTAGGTTCCTCTTCTTAATAAATAATATAATTGTCAAAATCACAAAGTATTATATTTTCTCTGCGAGCAGTGCGGCCTGCACGTTGCAGCCATCTTGGAGTGGACCGCCATTACTAAAACGTTGTGTGTACGGGTTTGGACGTTAAGGGAAAGGAGCCTAGGCGTCGAGTTCTACATGCGATCATCGACGAGGCCAAATGCGATCAACAGCATGATCGGCAGAGGTTATCTAATCTGTGGAGGAGGAATTTAAGCTGCGTTGAAGCCGAGGGATGCCGCCTTCTGTTCCGTATACTGCCAGTAACAAAGTACGGAGCTGGTCGAAAGGTGGATACGGTGGAACAGATGGTGGCGTGAACCTCGCGGCACAGATCGCAGGCAGCGATTAAGTCATCCCGTCTCCCCCATGGAAATTTTGCTCTACTACCATTGACACTTCACTCCATGTCCTGCAAAAATCTAGGACACCAGTCACAACGTTTAAGAAGCTATTCTAAGAAGTTACCTACAACTACTCTGATCGGAAATGGTTCTATACGGACGGGTCCAAGTCAGAAGCCACAACCTCCTTCGCAGTGGTAGACGAACGCGGAATAATTATTTTGTGGGGCCTACTACCTCACCACTACTCGGTTTTTGCTGCAGAAGCAGTAGCCATTATTAAAGCAATCAAACTTGCCCTCGAACTAAATGGAAGATATATCATCTGCAGTGACAGTCTTTCCACCCTGCAAGGAGTCCAAAACTTCTACAATAACAGCAACTTTCTATGTGAAGTTCATCACCTCTGCATACATAATAGTGCCAAAATTAAGCTTCTATGGGTACCAGCGCATATAGGAATATCAGGGAACGAGTTAGCCGACAAGGCTGCAAAGTTAGCCGGAAAGGCTCCGTGCTATACAATTATACCTGGAGTACAGCAGGACATCTGGAAAAATATCAAACAGATACTGCTCGATATCGAATTGGAAGACTGGTCGTCATTTGTCCACTGGTATAAACAATTTAACCTGAGTCGTGCGACAGAAGAGAATGCGCCATTATCACTCGACTAAAAATTGGACACACAAAACACACATACAAGCACATACTAAACGGCGAAAGACGGCAAAATTGTCCTAACTGTGGGAAGGATCTATCAGTCAAACATATACTAGATTCATGCAGAGAGTAGCATAAACTTAGGACCAACCTCTTCGGGCTTACACCGCCTTCCAACTTATTAGCTACCCTAACAACTACTAAATTAAACCTAATAATATCTTTCTTAACGAAAACGACATGTTATAACTCTCATTAATTATTAAGCCATAATCCCCCACTGGCAAATCCAGCGAGTTTTAAAATTCCGGTGGATAGTTAACTACATCGTCTTGGTTAGTTGCCGAATCAAATAATTTATATATCCTCGATTCGCCTGTAATTTGTTTTTGAATTTTGAAATTTAATTCATTTACATCAATGTTTTTGGCTGGCAATATAGCAATCATGGTTTCTGTAATTTTGAGCAACATCTGGAAGTACCTTCTGAATGAGTTCTTCTTTTAATTGACTTAAATGACAACAACTTTGAGGAAAGGTAATGCATCTAGTCAACATGTCAATAGGAAAATTGTCATTACCAATGTCAATGAGTTACTTTGACATATTTCCACAAATTGAATGACTTTACACATGCGTTGAGTTCATTAGCTGGCGTTGATCGTGAAATCACTGGCAATGTTTGACGAAAATCTCCTGCTAATAAAATTATTGCACCACCAAATCGGTTCTGATTGTTCTGTAGATCTTTTAAGGTTCTGTCTAAAGCCTCCAAACATTTTTTATGTGCCATCGTGCATTTATCCCAAACGATCAATTGACATTGCTGCAAAACCTTTGCCATTGCAGAGTTCTTCGAAATGTTGCATGTTGGAGTTGCATTGCTTTGCATATTTATGGGACTGAAGATTAAGTTCTAACTGCAGTCCTCGACATCTCACGTTGTGAGCGGACGTCTCTTATCTCCCAACAACGGTTCTTATCGACCCTCGTGGTCTATATTTTTCCCTCTTTTTATCCTTTTTTCTCGCGTTAATTTTTGAAACAATTACTTACTTCAAATACGAATTAATAATCGTGAAGCTTTAATATGGTCCCAGGGCCGCCCAACCTGGGCGACAAGCAGTTCGCCCCGCTTGCCATCACTCCCCCATCGAAAAAAAGAAAACAACCCCAAAAACTGAATATGGCTTTCCCCACCCTTCCTCCAACCTATTCTGACAATCCAAAGTATATAATAATGGCCTCCAGCAACAACGAAAAGATGATCTCCCAATTCTCATGCTTTGCCGTCCACCGTGCCTTATAAATGATCTCCAAAAACATTGTGTCTATTTCGAACCTCCGGGACGGAAAGTTACTAATGCTAGTAAAAACCCAAGCCGATGCTGAAAAGTTTATTAACACTACTAAACTCACTGGCTTATGCAAAATATAGTGCAAGCTCCATGAGGCCTTCAATTTTGTAAAAGAAACGGTTTAAAGCACAAAAAGTGACGGACGTGCACAAATTTATAGTCATACGATGGTGTTTCCAAGCCGAGCGGAGTCATCCTCCTCCCGACTATGCGCAAAGTACCAAGAACAAAAGGAAAAACTAAGAATTAAATCAACAAAAAAATGAACCATGCGGGAAGCCAAAACAATATTCAAGACAACGTAAATTTTTTCGGGTAATTCCGCTTCGGTAGCTAAATTATCACATCAACGCAACGAAAACGCAAACCAAAACAAAACAAATGACAAAAAACATCTCCTCCGATGAAACCCCAAATAACTCCCATTCTGTTTCCCCTTCCCCTTCCCCTCCCGCCTTCGCCCATTCCCCTATCCAGACAAGCTCTTATCAGTCCAACCGAACCGCTCGACCTAATCAAAACAAATATAACCTATCCCCTGCATCTTTTGCACTATTACAACAAATTCATGCTGAACACGAAGCAAACAGTCCAACAACATCTTCTAACCATGATATATAAACTTCACACACAAATCAATCGAATACCCAAAAACATAAAAAGGACCTGTCTGACGATGCTATGAGTGATTCATAATTTCGCCTAATCCAGATCTCAAAGCAATAATATCCAATTTTTTTCCCGCTTATATCCATTACACTAGTACAATGAAACATGAATGGTTACTTTAACAATTATCACGAACTACAACTTTTAATTAACGTTACCAACCCGGATATTGTTTGCTTACAGGAAACGCATATAAAAACCAACCTTACGATTGTTGCTTTCCCCAAGCAATTTACTGGATATTTCTACAAGTCAATCTCTAATGCCAACTCTAAGCAAGGTGTTAGCATACTCATCCGGAAAGACATTCCTCACAAGCCTATACCAATAAGAGGCAGTACATGCTCTTTAGGTATCGAAATCCTACAACCCAATATCTCTATTTTCAATACGTATATACCTCCATCCCAACTCGGGACAGCCAACGAAATACTCTTACCAGGAAACTTTATGTTGGGGACTTCAATGCTTGGAGTCCAATGTGGGGGTCAACTTCATATAACTCAAGAGGGCTTCAAATAGAAGAGGTAATTATCAAATCAATCTTGACTATTCTCAATGATGGCTCAGCTACCCATCATTCTACCCACAACTCCTTCACGGCTATTGACCTTACTTTAGCATCCGCATCATTGCTCTCTTTCTGTAAGTGGTCCGTAATAGACTCTCTATATGGAAGTGATCACTATCCTATAGTTACGCACATACATTTACAAACCAATCCCAAAAACTTTCCACCACCTCCGAAATTTAAATTAGATAAGGCAAACTGGAATCTGTACCGCGCCGGATGCAAAGTTAGCTTTGATTTTCCTTCAACCAACGACTTAAATCTGTTTGCAGCCAAAATCACAAAAGGAATTAAAGCAGCAGCTAATGTAGCAATTCCGCAAACCAAACCCTGCCCGCATCAGCGAACTGTTCCTTGGTGGAGCCAAACGCTTCAAGATCTAAGGAATCTAAAGCAATCTCTTTGGCATACTTATAAACAAACTAGGAACACTGCTGCTTTGATCTCTTACAGGAAATCCAATGCCCTATTTAAATACAAATCTAAAAGAGCAAAACGAGAATCCTTTGAACGATTTACATCAAATATTAACCCTTTATCTTCTACTAAGAAGACAAGGTCCGATCTAAATCACCTAATTGGTAACCCACCATATAGCCTCAGAACAATTAAATACAAAGATAAAGAGCTGCATCACTCTACAGACATTTGAGACGCTTTTGGGAATTTCTGGTCGGACTATTCCAAGGACGACAACTTCTCCCAACAATACAAGACCCGCAATGTAGAAATTCTCTCGCAGGATTACACAGTAACCAATTTGTCCGCACCTGCTACTGATCTCGACTCTAATTTAACTCGTAGCGAGCTTGAATATGCCCTTCAGTACGCGAAAGGTAAAACTCCCGGTATAGACCGGATCTCATACCCAATGCTCAAAAATTTGCCCTCCGAAGCTAAGCATCTCCTATTAGAAATGTTCAATGAAATGCTTGGAAAAGGCTCCTACCCCCACGTCGGGAAATCCGCCACCATAATCCCAATTTTAAAACGAAATGAACCAGCTCACGAAATATCTTCCTTTAGACCCATTTCTCTCCTTCCTTCTTTAAGCAAGACTCTTGAAAAATTTGTAGCCAAAAGGCCCCCAGCCCCCATCAAACAACTTTTAAACAACAGCATAGCATCCTTGATTCTCTTCTGCATCTCAATCACTATGCATCTGATGCTTTTTCCACCAAAAATCATGTTACCATTCTGGCAACTGATTTTGAAAGGGCTTTTGATCGCATAGGGGTGCACACAGTACTGGATCAACTTTCCCGGTGGGGGGTAGGTCGAAAGATCTTCAAATTAGCGAAGGTTTTCATGATCAACCGTTCATTTCGAGTAAAAGTAAACAACACTCTATCTAAATTCTATACTCTTCACAATGGCATCCTTTCTGTGGTGTTGTTCATGATTGCCTTCCAATCCTTAAATAACATCATTTTAAGATATAAGCAAATTAACCTTTCAATCTATGCAGATGATGCCATTATTTTTAGCAGATGTAAGAATACCAATTCACTCAACAATAAGTTCACAGATATTCTTAATGAAATCCAAATATGGGGAAACACTTCCGGTGCTACTCTTGCTGTAAATATATGTAAACTCTTTTATATTTGCAAAAAACAACACTGTACATATCCATCTTATCTTATCTTTCAATAACATAGACATAGAACTCGTACCATATCTCAAAATTCTCGGCCTGTCTTTCGATAAACGACTTACATTAAAACAACATTATATAGATCTTAGAATAAAACTTATCAATAGGCTTAAAATTATTAAATTCTTAACAACTAAGCGCTCATTAGTTCACCCCACAACACTTATACAAGCGACGAGAGCCTTGATGCTACCCAAAATCGAGTATGGCCTCCCTATCTACGGATGGTGTGCGCCATCTAACCTAAATAAAATCTTACCTCCTTATCACGCTGTGAGACGGAGTATTGGCGCCTTTCCAACGACCCCAACGAAATGCTTCCTGGCCAAAGCCGGATTACCGGATATCAAAACCAGAGTAGCCCAAACCACTTTTAAGCTGATACCAAAACTCATGAGCTCAACGAACTCCATTCTTTGCAAGGACTACGATGTGGCCCTGAAGCATCGAAGGCAATTTAAAGATCAATCCACGATACGAAGATGTATACAGTTTGTAAAGATATACAATATTGAAAAGCCTTACCAATGGAATTAAGTCATAACATGAAAACTACGCTTCACGGCCAATACACTTCATGTGCTTAAAAAAGCAAAGACTCCAGGAACAATGTTTAGCTATTCGAAGAAGTCACAGACGAACAGGAAATAATTGTTTCGTGTCGCCAGCTACCCCGCCAGCTACCCCGCCACTTCTCTGTTTTTTTACGGAAGCATTTTCAATTAAAGTTGCCCCTAACTCAATTTAAATATTATCTTTCCTAAGCACATGTAAAATTATACATCAAATTTAAACAGCTCTGTCAAATTTATCTATAAGTTCACATTAAACTAATTGTTGTCGGTGGCCATAGTAGCTTATTAAATTGGTTATTATATTATAAATGTTTTTATGTACAATAGTAAATAGTGAAATCAAAGAAAAATTATTTTTTTTTTAGGTTCCTCTTCTTAATAAATAATATAATTGTCAAAATCACAAAGTATTATATTTTCTCTGCGAGCAGTGCGGCCTGCACGTTGCAGCCATCTTGGAGTGGACCGCCATTACTAAAACGTTGTGTGTACGGGTTTGGACGTTAAGGGAAAGGAGCCTAGGCGTCGAGTTCTACATGCGATCATCGACGAGGCCAAATGCGATCAACAGCATGATCGGCAGAGGTTATCTAATCTGTGGAGGAGGAATTTAAGCTGCGTTGAAGCCGAGGGATGCCGCCTTCTGTTCCGTATACTGCCAGTAACAAAGTACGGAGCTGGTCGAAAGGTGGATACGGTGGAACAGATGGTGGCGTGAACCTCGCGGCACAGATCGCAGGCAGCGATTAAGTCATCCCGTCTCCCCCATGGAAATTTTGCTCTACTACCATTGACACTTCACTCCATGTCCTGCAAAAATCTAGGACACCAGTCACAACGTTTAAGAAGCTATTCTAAGAAGTTACCTACAACTACTCTGATCGGAAATGGTTCTATACGGACGGGTCCAAGTCAGAAGCCACAACCTCCTTCGCAGTGGTAGACGAACGCGGAATAATTATTTCGTGGGGCCTACTACCTCACCACTACTCGGTTTTTGCTGCAGAAGCAGTAGCCATTATTAAAGCAATCAAACTTGCCCTCGAACTAAATGGAAGATATATCATCTGCAGTGACAGTCTTTCCACCCTGCAAGGAGTCCAAAACTTCTACAATAACAGCAACTTTCTATGTGAAGTTCATCACCTCTGCATACATAATAGTGCCAAAATTAAGCTTCTATGGGTACCAGCGCATATAGGAATATCAGGGAACGAGTTAGCCGACAAGGCTGCAAAGTTAGCCGGAAAGGCTCCGTGCTATACAATTATACCTGGAGTACAGCAGGACATCTGGAAAAATATCAAACAGATACTGCTCGATATCGAATTGGAAGACTGGTCGTCATTTGTCCACTGGTATAAACAATTTAACCTGAGTCGTGCGACAGAAGAGAATGCGCCATTATCACTCGACTAAAAATTGGACACACAAAACACACATACAAGCACATACTAAACGGCGAAAGACGGCAAAATTGTCCTAACTGTGGGAAGGATCTATCAGTCAAACATATACTAGATTCATGCAGAGAGTAGCATAAACTTAGGACCAACCTCTTCGGGCTTACACCGCCTTCCAACTTATTAGCTACCCTAACAACTACTAAATTAAACCTAATAATATCTTTCTTAACGAAAACGACATGTTATAACTCTCATTAATTATTAAGCCATAATCCCCCACTGGCAAATCCAGCGAGTTTTAAAATTCCGGTGGATAGTTAACTACATCGTCTTGGTTAGTTGCCGAATCAAATAATTTATATATCCTCGATTCGCCTGTAATTTGTTTTTGAATTTTGAAATTTAATTCATTTACATCAATGTTTTTGGCTGGCAATATAGCAATCATGGTTTCTGTAATTTTGAGCAACATCTGGAAGTACCTTCTGAATGAGTTCTTCTTTTAATTGACTTAAATGACAACAACTTTGAGGAAAGGTAATGCATCTAGTCAACATGTCAATAGGAAAATTGTCATTACCAATGTCAATGAGTTACTTTGACATATTTCCACAAATTGGATGACTTTACACATGCGTTGAGTTCATTAGCTGGCGTTGATCGTGAAATCACTGGCAATGTTTGACGAAAATCTCCTGCTAATAAAATTATTGCACCACCAAATCGGTTCTGATTGTTCTGTAGATCTTTTAAGGTTCTGTCTAAAGCCTCCAAACATTTTTTATGTGCCATCGTGCATTTATCCCAAACGATCAATTGACATTGCTGCAAAACCTTTGCCATTGCAGAGTTCTTCGAAATGTTGCATGTTGGAGTTGCATTGCTTTGCATATTTAATGGCAATTTTAGTGCTGAATGGACTGTTCGACCATCTTCAAGAAAAGTTGCTGCAATTCCCGACGAAGCGAGTGCAAGTGCAATTTTTTTTTAGGGTTTTCCCGGCAATTATTCGATTTTTTCTCGCTGTAAGAACCATCCTTGGACTTCAACGAACATTTAAAAAAAAAAGAATTGACCAAATTGGTCCATGCGTTGTTGAGTTATGCACTTACCAACACATTTTGCGATTCATTTTTATATTATAGATAGATAGATATAGTGTAGACTTTACATTTTTCAGGCGTGTTAGCTCTTTATTGAACCAAGGCGGTTTATTAGAGACCAACGGATAGGTTACCGGAACACTTAACGAAAAGAAAGAGTTCATGGCACTGTCAGAGCACATGTACAGATCGGACCAATCAAATTCAGATATTAAAGTACTTAGCTTTTGGTAGTCAGCTTTTCGAAAACAGTGGACTTCGTCAGCTTTTTGATTAAGTTTAATTCCTATGATATTACCCGTATCGATAGTCACTTCAAAAGCTGGATGGTAAGGAACTCTACTAAGCTTTACGCCTACAGGATCAGAGACGAAGCACATATCAAGTAAGCGGTTTAATGAGTTTTTGACATGGTTAACTTGAGATAATGACAAATCAACCATCTATGAGGTCATGCCGCAGTCTGAAGGACATTTGACACACCATCAGAAGACCAATGAGCTCCAGGTATATTAAAGTTCCCCAGAGACAATAATTGGTCCCTATCTGAAAGCAAATTGGAAACGGCCCGCATTGTCGAAATGTATTTCCAATAAATTGGCTCTTCAGACGATGGAGGGATATAAGAACAAGAGATATAAATGAAACTACCTGAAAATGATAGTTTCACCCAGATAAATTCTATGTCAGTGAAATCCTTAGACAATACCAATTTCGAGATAAGGCAGGAGTCAACGGCAATTAAAACTCCACCTTCACGCTAGAAAAGGCAGTCTAATCTATAAGTTGTATACTTACCCGTTAGAATTTCGGAGCAGAGTATCTCCAACTTCAACCAAGTCTTAGTAAACACAATTACCTGGGATGCGAAAGAGAAGCTATCAGAATACAGATTCGTGAGCTTGCTGCGTAAGCCACTAGTATTCTGATAGGAAAGAAGCAAGGAAGAGGTTAGTTTTTGGGACTGAAGGTACAACAGTGGATACTGTAGCTTGTGTTGGCGGGGGTAGTTGTGCTCCCAAAGGCCGTGTTTTCATGTTTTTCTTAGCCACGTACTCCTTAACAACTACGTGCTCGGGCCAAAGTCACCCTAGCAAATAGTGTCAAGAAGTTTCAATGATGAAATGTCTCTGGCATATGAAAATTTAAATATTTCCACCTTGACATTATCGGCTTGGGTTTTGCCTTGCATATAGGCTGGAACATATTCCTATTCCATCAGGGGCAAGATTCGAAACAAATATAGTTTTCGATAATGGAACTACTGTTAGGGTCTTACCTAACGTATTGTTACTAACATCGACCGGTAGTCCGGGCGTTAATGGACCCTGGATCATTATTTTGCTGCAATCAAGCGGAGTCAAAGAATATGACATCGCCGCGGACAAATCGGAAATTACTGGCGAAGCTGTTGCCGTTATCCCCACGCTCGATTCGGTTTCCGAATACTTTTTTGCTCCAGATCTCAGAACCATTGGACATGGTACTGGATTCTCGAGCTGTGGCGCGGGGGTGTGGCAGGTATTTGGTTGCTGTGGATCACAGTTGCTGGCGACCAGTAGCGGATTTTTCGCGTTTTGGCGACTCGTTTAACAGCTACTGTTAGACTGAGTGTCTAGTGCGGAGAGCAGGTCATTCGCTTTGCGAAAGTTGACCATAACATATTTTAATCCGCTCCTGGTCTAGTGCATGAAAGGCAACATTTCCCTCTCAACCGATCGACAGGCCTTACAGCAATAATGCAATCCCTCTAAAATTCGGAGCGCAAAACAAATACACGACTGTCTGCTATGAAGAGATAGACGAAAAATTAAATTTTGTTTTAAATTATATGTCCTGTCACTATATATATAAATTAACAATAAGGTCCTTTTTAGGATTTCCTTAAGACGCGACTTGTTGCGCGAATGAGAAGACTTTGGTGGTGAGGTGATGACCGTCACGATTTATTTCCAAAATTCGACTAAACTCTAAGTACATTAATTCTTATAACGGAAGCTAGCCCTATGCTGTAAAGGTGCTGACCCGGATGCCCGTGCATGGTGTTGGGTAGCCGCCGTTGCATCGGAGTGCTGATTGCGCTGACCGTAGCGTGGGATTTTGGCAACGTCGTTGTGCAAGTCCGCAGGTATCGCTCGCGTTGCATTATTTCATTCTGTTTAAGCATTATCAGCCTGGGAACTTCCGCTTTTGCTGTGAGACAGTGTTAACTCCTCCCTTACTCAGATGAAGGACGTCCTCGGACTTCTTGAAGCTGTCAATGATAACTTGAAGGTCACGCTGACGTTGGTCTCGCTGGTATTTTTGACAGAGCTTGTAAATAGTAAAGCAGATGACCAAGAAGGCGATCGCGGCCACTCCAGATATTATAGGCCGTGTTTCCAGTGCCTTTTCTATTTTGCCAATGTAACGTAGGTTTTCCATATTTAATTTTTGTAAGTATGGTAAGCTCAGTATTTCTTGATGGTCCGTAATGTTAAGGACTGTTGATGCAGCGGGGGCTCGTCGTCGAATGTAACGAGGAACGTTCCGGTTACCAGTTGTCCATTGATCGTAGCTGTTCCGTCATTGAGAATGATGACGCCATCATCGATGATTGTTAGGTGTTCAAGGTGGCTGGTGCGAGTCGAGCAGAGTGCGTTGCCTCCTGAGTGAAGTTGCTGTGAGCAGGTTGTGTAGGGCATTTCTCACAGTCAGTCAGTATTATCTTCAGCGAAATTAAGAATAGTGCCGTTGTTTTCAACGGGGTGCAAGATTATCTTCTTACAAGCTACGTACGGCTTAGGATATTTTAATATAAAGTGCAAAAAATTATTATTTAATAAAACTTTAATTTGAGCAACTTCCATTAGATCAGTAACAGTAAGATTTGTAGAATGTTCATTGATTAAATTTTGTAAGTCATTTGAATCTAAAATTGCGGGGTTGATTATTCCAATTTTCGCAAGTGTAACTGACAACATTAAGGCTTCGAGTTCGGAAATAATAATTCTATTTCTTGATAGCAATTTTTCATACAAATTTTCTGTATTTATCTGTCCAACTTTAGCATTTTTTACTAATATGTTTACTGTGTTTGTTAGGATATTTATTTGTTTCTGGGTCTTTGTGTTAATGTTTATCTGCCTATTTTCTGATTCTATGAGTTCTTTCTGCGTGAATTTAATTTTCTCTAAGTCATCGAAATCTGGAGTACCGGCTAAATCCTGAGGTGTTGAAAACAAAAGAACAGAAAAAATAAACTTTATTATAATTACCTCAAATTGTCCTTATGGACCACCCTCCCTTTTATTAAGACTGTGGTCCCCAAGTCTGCTTCAATGGTTTCTTCGGTGTACAAATTTGAAAGTTTGTTTCCCAACCTCTTATTTGTTTTTCCGAGAATTTGTTTCTGAGGGTGTCTATCGTATTTTGCCTTCTGGCATATTTTACAATTTGCGACCACCTCATTTGCCATATGAGTCATTTTGGGAAAAAAATAGTCTTGCAGAATCTGTTTCACGTTTTCCTGAGCGGCTCTATGAGCCCTGTTATGTTCTGACACCGTAATTTCTTTTTGTTCGTTTTTGTCTAGGATGTCAGTCACCAAACGGTTCGTGTAACGGAATGTGGTTGTTGGGAAAGTTTCTATTAATTTATGTTGGATAAATGCCAGTACTGGTAGTTCGCATAAAATTGTATTGACTACGTCTTTTTTGACCACATCGCATACTCTCTGTATAAGTGTTTCTCTATCCGAGAAATATAAGAGATGTCGAGTTTTTTCACCAAACATAATGACCGTTCTATCTGAAGCAGTTCCGCTTTCTTCTATGATTATCTGGTTCCGAAAGCAGTTTACCGGTTTGTCTGTTTTTTCAATAGTGTAGTGAGTGAGTGATAGCTCGCTATGTATTGTGGCAATATCTGACTGGGCATCCTCTTCTAGCGCGTGGATGTGCTGTCGGGACAGTGCGTCAGCGACGTAATTCTCTTTTCCTGGCTTATAGAAAATTTGGGCGTTGTGCTCGTCAATGAAAGCTTTCCAGCGCTTAATTTTTGCGTTTGGATTGCGATCTGAGACGGCAAAAGTAAGTGGCTGATGGTCAGTAAAAATGTTTAAATTTTTCACGCCGTATAGGTAATTTCTGAGGCTTTTTAAGGCCCATACTATTGCTAATAACTCCCTCTCGTTAGTTGCAAAATTTAGTTCCCTGTCCTTTAAAGTTCGTGATATCATGGTTATGGGTTTTCCGTCCTGTGACAAGACTGCTCCCAAACCGAAAGACGAAGCATCTGTCGTCAAGTCGAACGCTTTTTTGTAGTTTGGATATAATAGCATTACGTTTTCAGACGCGAGAACACTCTTAAGTTTTTCAAATGCCTGGCGTTGATTTTCGTTGAAGTGAACAGGTATTTTCTTTGATTGTCCTGCACTTACTTTGCCATTTTCTCCTTTTAGGATGTCACTTATAGGTTTTGCAATAGATGCAAAGTCTTTAATAAAACACCTATAGTAACTAGCTAGTCCGAGAAATGATCTGACATTAAATAGTGTGGTCGGTTGTTCGTAGTTACGGATTGCATCTACTTTGTTAGGGCATGTTCTTATGCCTCCACTTGAAACCACGAAACCTAAATACTCTACATTTTCTTTAAAAAAATTAGATTTCTCGCGCGAAACTCTCATGTTGGCCTCATATAATTTGTCTAAGACCCATGCTATGTGTTTCACATGCTCGTGCATATTTTCCGAAAAAATAATTACGTCGTCGACGTAGACATAGCATGATTTCCCTATTTGTTCCCTGAGCACATCGTCGATGGCTCTCTGAAAAATGCTGGGTGCATTTTTCAATCCAAAAGGTAGTCTACAGAACTCATATTTCCCATTTCCTACTGAGAAGGCCGTTTTTTCTCTGTCGCTCTCGGCGAGTAGTATCTGGTGAAAACCAGACTTTAAATCTAATGTGGTAAAGTATTTTGCCTTTCCTAAATTTGCCAAGATAAAAACTACGTTCGGGATAGGGTATTTGTCATCTATTGTCTTCAAATTAAGCTTTCTGAAGTCTATTACTAGGCGTTTTTTTGTGTTTCCCTGTTCATCGGTCCCTTTTTTATCTACAACCCAAACGGGGTTGTTATATGGAGACCGAGATGGTCGGATTATGCCGTCTCGTAACATCGCTTGTGTTTCTGTGTTTACAAAGTCGGACACGCCCATCGGGTATGGATACAGTTTTGAATATATCGGATCTTCATTCTCTGTCCGGATAGTACCAACAATGTTAGTATTGTACGGCAGCGCTTCGTTTGGCTCTGCAAATACACCCGTACGGTTTCCTAACATTTCCTGGAATTCTTCCAATATTTCCTGAGGTACCACTATATCCTCAACTTTTGTAAAATTTACATTTTCACACTTCAAAAATTTAATTTCCTCCGAACTGCTGTTAGTTATTAACTTTTTTCCTTTTAGGTCAAGTACGACGTCAATCTTTTTTAGTAGGTCTAGTCCAATAATTCCATCAAACGTTGTTAAGTTTGGTAGCAAGAAAAATGTTGTATTTGTATTAAAAATGTGCATTATACATTTTTTATTTATAGTGTTATGACCATGGATTGATTTTATAGAAAATGGTTTATTTACGAAAACAACGTTTTTTAATTCTTTAATAGGTTTGATGTAATTTTTGGAAGCTCCTGTGTCAATTAAAAGTTTTATTTTTCTCCCTGAGATATCCCTTTCTATGAATGGGAGCAGGGAGTTATTGCCTAAAAAATTTATTTCATCATATTCTACTAGGTCATCGTTGATGTTCTCACATTCCTCCTCGGCTACTGCCGGGTATTCATTATTGGTTTCATTTGGTGGGTCGTTTTCTACAGCCAGATGATTTATCCTCTGGTGTTTTGGTCCTGTATATCTATCGCTACTACTATTGGGTCTTTTAATCGTCTGACCCTGATTATTGCTATATTTGGGTTGAATATTTTCGTAAGGGCTTCGAATTTGTCTTGAAAACGATCCATTCTGTTGGTTTTGGGTTGATTGTCTAAAGCGGGATAATGAAGGATCGATGTCCATTGGTTGGGTCGGTTCCTGTCTGGGTGGCTTTCTTAGTGGTATTTTATTAAAATGCGGATTTTTACCATTTGGGTTAAACTTAGCCTCTGTCGATGCACTTCTTTGTTCAGCCCTTTGGTGTTTTTCCTCCGTGCTACGAGCGAAACTACTTGCGAAGGTGTATCGCTCATGATTAGCGTCTACATCTTGCGTTAATGCTAAAGCGGAAGGAAGATCGGTTGGTCTTGCCGAAAAAAGAACGTCGCTAAGCGATTTTCTTGTGCCCGAAATAAATACTCGTAGCGCATCTGCTCTGTATTTTTCGTTCAGTGAGGCAGCTACGGTGTTGTCGTAGGTCATAATTGTCTTGTTTATAAGCAGAGTCAGTTTTTTCTCCACTTCGTCATAGTACTGCAGAAGTGTCATGTTTCCTTGACGGAGTGTTGACATCTCCTGTTCTATTAAAGATATCGGTCGTTTGTCCGCGTATGTAAAGTCAAGCCTGTTAATAATAGCTTTAAAATTTAAAGGCGTGTCGAACGACGAAAGAACCATATCGGCCGAGCCTTTTATTTTGTTTCGGAGAATGCCTAAAGCTTGGTAGTGTTTGGAACTACCATCATATTTCTCAAATACTTTATAGGCGGTATGCGCCGCTTTTCTCCAAGAAACGTATGTCTCATTCTTTCCCTCAAAGTCCTGCAGGGACTTCATAATATCTAACGTTTCACTGCATGCGATACCTATAATAATTTCGGCATCCCTATACGTTTCTACTTCCGGTGTGCTTATATTTACACCACCTAAACGGTTCTGAACTTCTTGTAATTTTTTTTTAAAGCTTTTTTCCTGTGTGGCGAGTGCGCTCGCAACTGCGCCTTCTATAATGGATTTTAATTGTTCACTGGTCAATGCCATGTTTGAACTATTTTGTTTTGAACTTTCCGCGGTGTTTAGTTTTTGAAATCTGTCTAACAAATCTTCTATCTCACTAACACTCATAAGATTTTAACACAGAGAACAAACAATTTTCTTCCTTTTATATTTAATTGTTTCTAATACAAATTTCCGAACTTGTGCCTTTATTTTGACTGAGACTTGGAAAATCCCTTTTAAAATATTTTGCAATTCGAAAATAGTGGGCGTATCAATGAACACTCTACTTACATGATTTTATTTAATTACAGAGCTAAATGCCGCTGTCGGGTGTCTTCCTTCCTTCTTTTAATTCAGTTGCGCTCTTGTAGTCGTTCCTGGTTTGGTTTTTTTTTTTTTTTTTTTAAACGGATCGAACGCGTTTTATATATTTTTTGTATTTAATGTTTTTATTTAAACGTCGAATCGAGGGTCTTACGATCGCGTTTTTTTTTTTTTTGTACAAAGGTCGAGGGTCTTACGACTCCTTGTTTTTTTTTTTTCACACGGGTCGATGGTCTTACGACGCGTTGGGCGCCAATTAACAATAAGGTCCTTTGAAGGATTCCCTTAAGACGCGACTTGTTGCGCGAATGAGAAGACTTTGGTGGTGAGGTGATGACCGTCACGATTTATTTCCAAAATTCGACTAAACTCTAAGTACATTAATTCTTATAACGGAAGCTAGCCCTATGCTGTAAAGGTGCTGACCCGGATGCCCGTGCATGGTGTTGGGTAGCCGCCGTTGCATCGGAGTGCTGATTTCGCTGACCGTAGCGTGGGATTTTGGCAACGTCGTTGTGCAAGTCCGCAGGTATCGCTCGCTTTGCATTATTTCATTCTGTTTAAGCATTATCAGCCTGGGAACTTCCGCTTTGCTGTGAGACAGTGTTAACTTATATATATCCACACCAGCTCGCCAACTAGTGCCAGGTATTGTGTCTCGTCCGCTTTTGCGCACAGTTCGTTGCACGTAACCTGATACCCTGGACCTAAAGGTGTAGACACAAATATGCAGCTCTCGAGGTGGTGTCGACGCAGCAGGTCCTGAATATACTGAGTCTGCGTCAGGGTTATCTCTGCAAGTTTACCCTTGCGCTTTATCCCCATGGCGAAAAACAAACGTAACTCGGCACATTCGAATGTCGTTGAAATCGATGTCTTTATGTTAACCAAGTCTTTTTTCTCCTGGCATGCTATAATGAGATCATCAACGTTAACTAGGATTAAGGATATATTATCGTCACCAGCACGCTTATACAAGCACGGCAAATTTTGCAACGGATGGAAATCAATGCCTTTCAAGGCGCTATCTAGTTTGATGTTTCAGACTGCTTCAATCCATAAATGGCCTTCTCCAATAGAAGCACCCTTCGTGATTCTTCGCCTTCTGTATAACCTTCGGTCTGCTGCATGTACAGTATCTGTTGGCTGAGATGATAATTTGAAGTCAATAAAGCTCTCTCGCGCTCTTCGCATTATTTTTCGTCCGTGCCAAATTCTTGCCACCACATCTCGGTCTAGTTAATTTAATTTTAATAAACTAATTTAAAAAATCATGGCGCCCCCGGGCGCCCGACAAAAACAGATTAGCGGACCGCCAATTGACGCGCTACCCTGTTTTTGTCGGGTATACTCTTTCGGTCATTTGATTGGCGGACCGCCAATCGTTTCAATTAAAAAAAATATTTGTCATCAGAAAAAATATTTAATAGACTTTTCGAACAAAATAAAAATATTAATTTGTAATATTAATTAATTAATTATTAATATAAAATATTTATTAAATGAAAAAGAATATTTATATATATATATATATTTTTATTCTTTTTAATTGAGTGTTTATTTGTTTTTATATTTGATTCGAAAGCTATAATTAATACTTTCGTTGTCTTTCTGATTTAAACAATAATTTTCGGCCATTATTATCATTCTTGGGAAAATTAATTTAATTAATTCGTAAAAATGAGCCAGGACACAAAAAATAAATCTCTTCTAGATGAGTTGAAAAGCAAGCTTCAAAGTAGGGTCAGAACCATTCGCCGATTAAACGAGCGGCTGGAACAGGGTTCGATTCCGATTTTAGAAGAAGAATTGAAATTTCGACTCGAAAACTTAAATGCTTCAATTAACAAGGCAAATCAAATACAAGAACAGATCGAAGAAATAGACAGTGGCGATGAATATGGCGACGAGTTGGAAGAACTTAGCATCGTGACTAAGGCCAAATTAATGTCATTATTATCCGCCATTAGGTCAGCAGCCAGCAGCGAAACTCCGTGATCAGCTGCTGTAGCACCAACTCGTGCGCGACTTCCGAAGTAGTATTTCAACATTGTTTAGTCTTCCAAAAATATCGCATCAATACGCATCCTCCTTGAGAAATCTTATCGACACTGTTTCGTCGATTTACGGTTCTCTGCTATCGATAGGAGATGATACAAAAATTTCGAACGCAATGTTGATATATTTGGTATTAAATCGAGTCGACCCAGTGACCAAACAAAAATGGGAGGAACAGCTCGATCGGCTGAAGAATCGACAAAACCAAAGCTGGAAAAATTAATGTCAAGCAAACCCCATAATCGAAGCTCATTTTCGTGTTCCTCCTCTAACAGCAAGCCTCAGCAAAATTGTAGCTATTGCAATGCAGAAGATCATTCACTACAGAATTGCAGCCCGTTTGGGCGTCTCTCTGTAATGCAAAGGTTAGAGTTTGTTAAGTCAGCCTCCTTATGCATCAATTGTCTGCGAAAAGGCCATACTGTGTCAAAATGCAAAGGAAAAAAGTGTAGAGCTTGTGACCGCTAACATCACATTCTGCTCCACAGATACACTGTGCCTGATAAAAGTTTAGCGCTGCCACCCCTTCAAGAGAATATTTCTCCTCCCTTTAACCAAGAGCAGCCTTCCACGTCACATGTTATGCATGCTACGTCATCGGACAGGGTGATCTTGGCTACGTCAATCGTAAGCGTGCGCACAAAAAGCGGCGAATACTTTTTGGCCCGAGCCCTTCTGGACTCTGGGTCTCAAACGAATTTTATAACAGAAAAATTAGCTAACCGCTTACAGATTCGTAGAGAGGAGTCGTGTATCAACTTACTTGGTATTGCCGAATCCAATTCTCAAGTCAAGAAAAAGATACACACCGTGGTGAAGTCAAGAATCAATGGGAGTGAGTTCTCGTTCGATTTCTGGATCTTGAAATCGATCACCGGTTATCATCCCGATCAATCGGTGAACGTCAACGATTGAAAGATCCCAAAGAACCTCCCATTAGCAGACCCCTACTTTTACAAGTCCCAAAAAATGTATATGCTTATCGGAGCCGAATCATTTTTCGAATTGCTAGCTGTTAGTCATATTAAACAAGGTCCTGACTATCCAACTCTTCAAAATACCCTCCTTGGTTGGGTTGTCTCGGGGAGATATAACTCTGCAGTTCCGAAGCAAGTTGTGAATAGATTCAGTTGTAGTGAAGAATCGTTAGTGTCGATCGACACCACGCTACAGAAATTTTGGTCACTGGAGGAAATGCCAAATCCAAAGAAAATTCTGTCGCCTGAGCACAAATTATGTGAAGAGTACTACAGGAAGACTACTCAGGTATTGCCATCAGGTCGGTTTGAAGTAAGGCTGCCGTTTAAATCTGACCCTAAGGGGTTAGGCAATTCTTTTGAAGTTGCAAAACGGCAGTTTTTGTCGCTTCAGAGAAGGTTGTCTCGAGATCCTGACTTAAAGACCATGTACTTGGAATTTATGGAAGAATATCTCGCCTTAGGTCATATGTCGCCTACAGACAACAAAATTCCTTCCACTCCACATTATGTCATTCCCCATCAATGTGTGTTGAGGCCCCAGAGTACGTCAACAAAGTTGCGCGTTGTTTTCGATGCATCGTGCAAAACATCGACTCAGGTGGTGGGACCGACAATCCAAGAAGAGTTGTACTCCACTCTACTCCGCTTCCGGCTGCACAGGTATGCCCTGACTGCCGATGTAAAAAAGATGTATCGCCAAGTGATGGTTAACGAAGCGGATAGGCCGTTTCAACTCATAGTGTGGAGAAGAGACCCCTCTGAATCCTTGAGATTATACAAGCTCAACACCGTTACATATGGTACTGGACCAGCCCCTTTTCTCGCAATTCGGTGTTTAAAAAGGTTGAGTGAATCTGCAAAACTTTCATTCCCTAGAGCTGCCAACGTAAGTGGATCCGATTTTTACGTCGATGACATGCTAACTGGTGCTGCATGCATAGAGGAGCTACGGACAATCAAGTCTGAAGTGTCTCAGGTTCTTCAAACAGCAGGTTTTGACAAAGCAGTTTTCAAACTCACCTGGGGTCACTGCATCAGAGAGCACAGTTAAGTCGATACCTATCTCGGACTCAGAGTCAACTAAGGCGTTAGGAATATCTTGGTTGCCTAGCGAAGATGCCTTCAAATTTAAAATTGACGATTCGGCCCTCGGCTTATTAAGTCCTATTGTAATAAAAGGAAAGATCCTATTGCAGGAACTGTGGCTTAAGAAGTTAGACTGGGATGAGTCAATTCCGCTTAAAAAACACCTTGTCTCAATTGGATAAGATAGCTATTCCTCGGTTTGTGCATACTGATCCAATGTCAACGGTGCAATTACATGCCTTTGCCGACGCATCCATCAGAGCCTATGGAGCTTGCGTCTACATTCGTAGCAAATCTGCTGAAGGTTACACATTATCGTTGTTGACTTCAAAGTCGAAAGTAGTGCCGCTCAAGACAAAAACGCTCCCAAGGCTTGAGTTATGTGCCGCTCACCTTCTCGCAGATCTCTGCCAGAGAATCAAACCGCTAATAAATGTCCCTATCGAACCAATCGTTTACTGGTCGGATTCGGAAGTCACTCTCCATTGGATCCGATCTCATCCATCGTCGTTGTCGACATTCGTTTCGAACAGGGTTGCGGAGATTCAAGAATGGTCAGGACAGGCTACATGGCGGCATGTTCCAACGAAGCAGAACACAGCAGATATAGTGTCTAGAGGTTGTGACGTCGACGAAATTGGACAGTCGATCTGGTTCACGGGACCTCAATTTCTGAAGGACGAGGAGGAGAACTGGCCCAAAAATGTTCATTTCGAACTGGATGAGGAAGTCTTGCATCAGGAATCAAGAAAGACTGTGGTCGGACTGACTGCTGCGGTGCAAACTTCCGATTTGCTAGATGTCATCGAGGGATTCTCGTCACACCTGAAACTGCTGAGAGTGTTCGCTTATATGTTCCGCTTTATAAGAAAATGTAAAGACAAGAGTATAGTTTTCGAAAAAACTCTGTCACCGACTGAATATACTGAAGCATTTAATAAGATCGTCGAAATAATTCAGAATCACGAGTATCAAGTAGAAATAGTAAAAATTCGTAAAGGTTCCAAGGTCGGCCCAAGTCTTCAGCGATTGAACCCATTCATCCATGAAGACGCCGGCACTTGGTGCACTTTTTCGTTGTTGCGAGTTGGGGGCGACTAGCAAACGCTCCTATATCTTACGATGCCAAGTTTCCCTTGCTGTTGACGAAACGCTCCCAATTTGTGCAGAGCTACGTCCGGCATCTGCACCACACAAATTTTCATGTCGGTCCTCGAGCACTTGTGAGCATCCTACGACAGCGTATTTGGACTATAAACGCTCAGGAACTCTGCAGTCAGACAGTTCGATCGTGTGTGCGCTGTTTTAAATACAAGCCCCGACTGACTCAAATAATCGGAAATCTTCCCGCAGAAAGACTCCGTGCTCTCCGCCCATTTGCAATATGTGGAGTTGATTTTTGTGGCCCTGTTTATACGACATTGAAAATACGAGGAAGGCCCCCATATAAGTCCTACATTGCCTTTTTTGTTTGTTTTGCGTCCAAGGCGGTTCATTTAGAAATTGTTTCAGACCTAAGTACTGACTCTTTTTTATTGGCCTTTCAAAGGTTTATTGGTCGCCGAGGATGTCCCCAGACCGTACATTGCGACAACGCGACGAACTTCGTCGGAGCGAGTCGCCACTTCCAGGCTCTTCGCGAGAGGCTCGAGGAGCAGGCGGTCGCGATTCGCGAATTCGCATCAAAAAGCGGATGCGAATTTGCGTTCACACCCCCTCGGGCTCCGCACATGGGCGGACTATGGGAGGCAGGTGTGAAAACTGCCAAGCACCTACTCCTACGAGCGGTGGGCACCGCACTCCTCAACGCAGAAGAGCTGGAGATAGTCCTCGTCGGAATCGAGGCCATCATGAACTCGCGGCCCCTCGGAGCTCTCGGCCAGGACCCAAGCGACGGAGAGGCACTCACTTCAGGACATCTGCTGACAGGCGGGCCCCTCGTCGCAGCACCAGCACTGCGGACCCCGGACCAGGCGGGTCTCAGCTGCTTGCGGCGATGGCGGCTTGTCTCGTCAGCCAAGCAAAAGTTTGGCGGCGATGGTCCCGGGAGTATGTGCTAGGCCTCCAAATCCGAGGAAAGTGGCACCACGAGCAGGACAACATCGAGGAGGGACAGCTCGTCATCGTGGCAGAGAACAACCTGCCGCCTCAACAGTGGCTACTAGGGCGGATCGTCGCGACGTACGCAGGGGAGGACGGCATGGTCAGGGTCGTCGATCTTAGACGGAGCGATGGAGCCATCTTCCGAAGGGCGATCCACAAGCTGGCGCCGCTTCCAGGATGTTGAAGCCGTGGAGGCGTTCAACGAGGCCGGTGTTGGCTGAGATGATAATTTAATTAATTAGCTCAGGGCGAAGGCGAGAGCGCAATAAAGCTGTCTCGCGCACTTCGCGAATTCGCCTCGAATTCGCCAACCTTAGCATAAGCTAGGCTAAGCTAAGAAATATAGATTATTCGCATTTTTTGAAGTCGAAGCATCGCATTATTTTTCGTCCGTGCCAAATTCTTGCCACCACATCTCGGTCTAGTTAATTTAATTTTAATAAACTAATTAAAAAAATCAGTATCCTTCAAGTTGCTTTTGAGGTATGCCGTACATACGTCAATCTGATGAAAATGAAGTTCCATTTCTGCTGCCGTGGCTAATATTAAACGCATCGTCTCCAATTGGCAAACTGGTGCAAACGATTCGCTGTAGTTTATGCCGTAACGTCGAGAGCATCCTTTCGCCACAAGCCGGCTGGAAAGTAAAATGATTGCTCTTAGCTTATCGTTTAATTCGATTCCGACACTCGCAAGTTGATCCAAGATTTCGATGAATGCATTTATGTAACTGGTCATGCTCTGCCTGCCAGTAGTCTTTTATAAAGCGACACTTTGCATACCGGACCACTGGCCGATGAACTTCTTTAAGTCTCATTCATGGATTAAACGCGTGTCCACTGTGCTTGGCATACCCCAACTGTGAGAGTTTTACGCTTGGGATGATTATTGTCAATGCTTTCTGGTCCAATCCTGTCCAGTCCACTCCGTCTTCGGCAGCCTTTTCTTTCAGCTCCCCTGTTGCGATTGTCCACAGCTCTGCGTGCTCCAAAACACTACGCACTTGGACACACGACGAATCGTAATTCTTTTCATCGAGCTTCTCGATTTGGTACATCCCGCTAATATTGCTGCTGTCGATCTCCGGAGTTAGAAAATAACACACGAGCCAAAAACTCAGGCTACATTTAAGTCTTTATGTATTCGCACAATCACTTCTTGAAACCACGCTGTGGTTCTAGGCAGGGTCTGGGCCCATAACCTAGTAAAGAAAATAACCGTTACCCGCTCAAGAAGGTGATTGACGAAGCGATCTAATTAGGTTGAGAGTTTATTTGCATAAACGCAAGTTAATGTTAGCAAACGAACATGCATTTCTTCGGGATAATATTTATTTTTAACATCTAAGATTCTAGCTGTCGTTGGTTTTCGGGAAACCTAACCAACGTACAAGAGATGTTTTTCCTTCTCTTTTAAGTACCTTCTCAACTAGATTGGTATTGGGAAATCTATTTTTTTCAGCTTTTACTTATAAAAAGACCCCAAACAAGAATTCCATATAAATCTTCCAATTTTCAATTAGGACTGTACGATTTCTCAAATACTTCCTTGTATTTCGAATTTCGAACATTGTCACAAATTTTCAGTTTGGTACCTGTAAAAATTTTAATATTATTGTATGCTGGTTCCAAGATGTGTTTCTCATTCTCAGCGTTCACTTCGATGGGAGCCATTGTTATAGTCATGAGTATTTTGTTGTTGTAAAAGTTAATTAACTCTTTGTACATATGGCCGTCAGCCGATTGGGTATACAGGGAGATTAACGGATGACCAAGTCATCTGCCGTAACTGTGTGTACCATCGGTAGTGCGACTATATGTATGTGACTCCATGTGAGGGCGGCTGGAAGCAGGTCCCTAGTCGAGGTTCGACCGGGGATGCTCACCAAGTCAGGTGTGTAACGCGACCCGTGCTGAATGTACGAAGCCTTTCCAGAGCCAGCCAACCTTGGGTCGTAAGTTTCCTTGCCGCAGTTTTGCGGCGAAGCTGCGGTCGACATTGTTTCAATGCTTGAAACCCCCTCTGGCTCGCTGCGCTTGCGAATATGAATAAAAATGGAAGCACAACGCCGAGCTTCGGAACTCCCGTGAGAGGGTAAACCCCGAACACTGTCAAAGATGGACAAAGAGGAGATGCTAAGGCCGAGATTGGTCGCGGCATCTCATTTAATATCGGAGACCGACGAAGAAGAGTCGCAACCCGAGGGGAGTGCAAAGAGCACTGCCCAATTAAACCAGACAGGTGGGGCTCAGTTGGGCACCACGGCAGAAATGGCAAATATGTCGCTTTATCAGCGGCGAGCGACGGTTAACAGAGCCCGCAAGAACGAGGCTGAGAGCAAGACCGACCCTCGGGACGCCGAAGACAAAGCAAAATTCCTTGCAGAGATAGCGGAATATGAGGCATACAAAACCCATCGAACCCATCGGTTCCAGCCCTCAAAGGCAAAGCGCTATCGGTCACAGGTCAAGCTACAAGTGACCAACTTTGTATCAAGGCAAAGAAGTGGAGGACCTTACGAACATCCTGAACAACGCTTTCCAAGAGACATGCAAGATGTCATTCTCGAAGAAGCAGTGCCCACCGTGGTGGACAAAAGAGCTGAGCGATCTCAGAAGGAGAGCGCAAGTTGAGGACTGGCTAAGTATTAAAAGAGGCATCAGAAAGCAGATAGGGATTACGCTAAAGAGCAGGACGATCCCAGCCGAACTGAGTGGCACTCACCTCATGCGGACTGGGAAGAGAGGCACACCTCAGGGCGGCGTTCTATCGCCCCTACTCTGGCTTATAAGCAAAGCAGTTGCATACGCAGACAACGTAGAACTGCTAGTAACAGGACCCTATCCTGACGTTTTCAGTGAAATAATGACAGGTGCGCTGAGTCAGAAGAACCAAAATACCAGCTTTCAACATGCTCAGAGTAAATGGCGTAGAGTTAAAACAAGCGGAGCAGGCAACGTATCTAGAGGTGATACTAGACAAAAAGCTCTCATAGAAGAAAAACATTGCGGAAAGAGTTAGAAAGGCAAGCATTGCTTTCTACTGCTGCAGGAAAATGTTTGAACACAAATGGGGACTACAGCCAAAGATTATTATACGGGGCCCTAGTGTGGTGGCCGGCACTAACTAGGGCATACAACAGGTCGAAGCTGACACGAATACAACCAACAGCGAGTGGGGGGCCGTGGGAGCAATACGCTCATGCCCCGCGGCTGCTCTTAACGCTATCCAGAATATAATGCCGATAGAACTGTTCGTAAATGAAATTGCAGAGCAGATCGCAGTAAGACTGAAGTAAGCAATTGCAGGAAGGAATACGGCAACGGGCACGGCAAGATACTCGAAAGCATCAGAATAAAGACAAACAAAAAAACGGACTATATGACCGCGAAGTTGAACTTCGGGGACGAATTCTCGACCTCAGAAGCAGGGACAAAGCGGCCGTCGAGAACGAAGTGCCCGATGGCTCCAAAATGAGCTGTGGCGTAGGAGCTGAAAAGGCATTCAGCACCGGTCTTTCAGGTTGAGCTGCTAGCCATAAGGGAAACAGACGAATTCTCCTTACGGCGAGAGCTCAGAGACACCAAAGTAAGGATCTACTCTAGTGGCTATCAAATCCCAAGCCGTGAAAACAAACTCACGACTAGTGACAGAATGCAAAAAGGCCCTTAATAGAATTGCTGAGAAAAATGAGTAACTTGGGTACCGGGACACAAATAGATCCCAGGGAAGGAAAGGCAGACGAACTAGCCCGTGCGGACTCGGCAGGGCTAAGTACGGACATTGAAATACAGATCTCCCTAAACGCGATCCAGACGCGATCAAACAGACAGCCAATAAGCACAGGGTCAAGAGAATTTTGGCCGGGATACAACAAAAAAACGAACTAGTGAACTGCTATCCAATAGCAAACGGGATATCAGCAGGACCACGGCAGTCATCACAGGACATTGGGCAATTGGATCGCATGCAATGAAGATGGGACTGCCGCATAATACAATCTGAAGAAGCTGCAAGCAAACTACAGAGCTTCTGCCCAGCGCTAAATCACAAAGAGACTACAAATAGTAAACCGAGGGAATGGAGTAAAAAGGAGCTAAGCTCTAATTGGAGACCATATGCACTGACTCCCTCTCCTCAATCTCCAATCTCAATAACCTACACACCTAACCAAAACTCTAAAGACATAGCCCAACACTTCAAATTTTTCTCCGAGAGAAACAAACTCAACTACACATATCAGACTGGTACCAAGAAATAAATAAGTTATCAACAACCAACCTCCCTTTCAAAACCTCTTTCCTTAACAGAAGAGAACAAATAGGCATCACCCGACTCAGACTTGGACATACATACCTAAAAAACGCTCACTACATCGACAGAACTAAAAAACAACCGCCCCCCACCCTTACCAGGCAACGATCCGAATTCCTTCAGAACCCTAACCCGATCACAAACAACCCTTCGAAATCAAACTTAGAAAACATCCTCAAATTTCTAAACAGCTGCCAAATCACATATAAAATATGAATTCCTCTATCCATATAAATTCTAGAAAATAAGCAATATGTAATTTTTGTAAAAAACAATGATTGTCTTAGGTAATTTGCACGTAATACATTTTTGGACAAACCTACGAACGTATTTTGACATATTTTCAAACCAGTAAAATTCATAAAACTTATCGTTTTTTCCCATTGATCACCGACCATTTCAATTTTCTTAGCACTACTGGCAACCATTTCGTTTTACCATTTATTTGTATTTTCTATATAATATTCCTCGTCTCAATTCATAAGTTTAATAGAGTCCTAATTATCCAATGAATTTTTTGTAATTTAAATTTTATGTCTGCTATCATAGAATCGCGTTGTTGTTCAGAAATTAACCAATTGGAAAATAAGAACCAATCTTAAATAAGAGGCAACGGGTACTTGGGGAATAGGTCCGATTTTATTGTATATTTAGGGTTAAATAGCTGGTATATTATGCTTCATCTTTAGTTTTGGCCTTAATAAATACGTGGTTGATGTATGCGGTGACATAAGTGAATGCAAGATTACCTAATGCTCTTTAAACCGAAAGGCATGTCCAAAAATTCGTACAGCCTTTCGGGCGTGACAAAAGCGGTGCGCTCAATTGAATCCGATGTATCTGAATTTGGTAAAAACCGCTGGCCATATCGTGACACGATAACCTGGTAATTTGGTCTAAAATAAAAGGCAACGGGTACTTGTCTACTGCTTTAGTGTTATCGTTTGAGACGCGGTAATCAACGCAAAGGAGATCGCTACCATTTTTAAAATCGGTAGTTGATGAGAACACAGACCACAGACACAGAATCACCGAAAAAGGATTCGGAAATTGATACACGACCCCTTACCCATAGATAGAAGAAGAATGCATTAAAGACAGAGTAACCGAACTAGATGTGGTGAGCTGATATGAGCGACACAGCAAGGCCTTAAGTTTACAAAGGTGAGGATTTAATTGGATAGCAAACCAACTATCAAATTTCCAGCATCAGTCAAACGAATTCACAGTTAGTGGCAAAGTGCAAGGGAGCCCTAAATTAACTTGCCGGAACACCCGAACACAATATTAAAAGCATACCAATACTGCCAAACGCGGTCTAGTCAATGAACCATGAGTATTTCGAAACTAAGGCCAACAGAGAACAATCAAGGATGATGATGATGATAATCAAAATAGAGGACGCACAAAAGAATTGGAATCTAAAAGCAAGAAGAGCATTGACTCGTCATTGGACGATAGGATCGGACGCAATGAAGATGTGGCTGCCCTAAAAAATTCAACTGTAAAAAATGCTAAGAACCAGCGGAGCAGGAAACGCTCACTGTCCAACTTTAAACAATACCAGAATGTGCCACTTCGGTGCCTACTAGCTGGACGCGTAAGCTCAAGTTTGCAGTTATCCTTGCTTTCTTAACGATTCGGGTGCTAGAGACGGGACTTTCACAACCAGAATACAGAGAGTGAGGACCAAAACGGAGATCAGCTCTCAATTGGAGGCTCAAGTGAGATGATGGACAAGACTGGCGAATCAGTAACAAATTAAATTCTTTAATATTCCACCATCTTTCAATAAAGAGAACAATACATGTTGTGAAAAGAGAAGAGGAATTGCAGTAAAACTAATATGTACCGAAGAAATTGTTAACCAAATGGACAGCCATTTGAGCTAAATTACCCGTCGCCGAGATTACACCCAGTTACAAGAAATCGTAACTGGGTCTAGTTTCATGACACTTGAGAAGAATAAGCCCGATATATTTATGATTCAATTTAAAATGGGTTTATAATCGTCATAATAGTAGACGCGGTATTATTATTAAATGACATGCTCTCGCGCGAAAAAAATATTCCCCGCCGGAGAGTTACTACAAAGAATATATATTGTTTATGGCAGGTTGGCTGGTGGAAAAGCGATGGTTATCAAAGAGAAAGACACAAATACAATATTGATAATATAAAAGCTTAAAAAAAGCGTTGTAATTATTTTGTAGTCTTAACTGAGAAACAATTATTTTGATCATGGTAAAAGCTTTTGGATTTAAAGAAAATAAAAAACTAAATAATTATAAATAGTTCTGTAAAGTAAAATTAAATGAAAGTATATTTAGAATATATGACAACTACATAATGTTGGAAATCAAATTTTATTAAGAAATAACGGAACGAGATCGTGTAAATGACAGGATGGTAGTGTTGGCTAACTGCATTTGTATGAGTATAAGTGAAAACGTTAGTAGGCAATTTTAATTGAAAAGCTGATTAATGTAGCCTTGGGCAAAATATTAATCATTAGTCATTATTACTGACGCGAAAAGTGGTGGCTTCTATAAGTGAACAAACGAAACTTGCTGCGAGTTACGATGCCACATAAGAACATAAAAATTCATAAATACAAATATACAAAACTACAACAGAACAAAAGTAAAAAAATACAAAAATACAAAGGTACAAAAGTACAAAAGTACAAAAGTACAAAAATACAAAGGTACAAAAGTACAAAAGTACAAAAGTACAAAAGTACAAAAGTACAAAAGTACAAAAGTACAAAATTACAAAAGTACAAAAGTACAAAAGTACAAAAGTACAAAAGTACAAAAGTACAAAAATACAAAGGTACAAAAGTACAAAAGTACAAAAGTACAAAAGTACAAAAGTACAAAAGTACAAAAGTACAAAAGTACAAAAGTTCAAAAGTACAAAATTACAAAAGTACAAAAGTACAAAAGTACAAAAGTACAAAAATACATATATTGATTATGATTATAATTACATTTAAAGTCTTTTTTCTTTTTTTTCTGTGTTCTTGCTCCTATTTGATTTGTTACTATACTTTTTGACAAACCTGTGCTAATTATAAAAAAATCTATGTCTTACCATCTAACCAACTTGTCTTGACCTAAAGTAAGTGCTCGGCACCAACACATAAGCTTAAGAAGAGCATTAGTATGATTAGAACATAAACTGTAAAGTGTGTATCTACGCGCCTGAGGGTCGGTAGAGATATTTACCGACCCGCGATTTTTTCCGTGCCGAACACTTAGTTAAATATATGCTTTTGATATGAAAAGGTCAGAGTGGATTTTAATATGGGCAGCATTCTCCATGAGCCTAGGGCAGCAAACAGCAACCAAAGATGATCAATATAGAGCAAAACGGTATTTAATATTTCCGCGGCAAGCTCCTACGAGACATCAGGTAAAATAACTGCTACTATTACACCTAACCTACTCAGATCTACTTTAAGATATGTAAATATATTACAAGTGCAGATAATTAAAAATTCGATGTAATAAGTCGCTGAAAGAATGATCAAATAACAGAGATTGGCCGCTTCCTTCAGTAACAGCATCCCGCAAGTGTATGTATTCGTCTGATCGTTACTTCAATTGATTGAAACGAATAAAATCGCGACGCTCAGTGTCTACTTCGACGTACAAGTCGTCACATTACTGTTGAAACAAACAACAGTATTTCAACAAATGATTGTAAACATTCAATCAATATATACGCATACAAATTCATTGAGCTAACAATTGTCCATTACCCCGATGTTTAAGAATAATTTCCCGTGATCTACGTTCTCGCCAACAATTACCACTTCCACTTCATTGAGAGTGGGAGCATTATATTGTGTTACGAACCAATTTCTAGACAAATTAGAATTTTTTATTTTCATAATATTAATATTACCCTAAAGCACGGACTGTACTGTTGGTTAACAGTTTCGACACAAAATAATCTCATTTGAAATGATCCATTATATTATTGTGCATGCGTTAGAAAATGGATTGACTGGGATGTAATTCCACAGAGAAGAAAATACGATTTCTCTGGCGGATGCATTTCGGATAACATGATCCATCAGATTCCAATTGAAACTTCACGCTGACATGCTGACATACGACATATAATGAACCATTAACCATCATTCGTCTATCTCTTCATAGCGGACGGTCGTGTTTTTGTTTTCGCTCCGAATTTTAATGTTTATTTGTGTTAAACCACCACGGGGTTTCTTTCAATTGCTCATCAAATATTATTAATTACATAGACCGTTTAGCTACCGCGCGTGCATGAGCTTCTCTGAGTAGTTTAATCTATTTATTACTTTTAATTTTTGTGCAAAGACGGCTTTCTTACTTTCCTTTTGTGCTCATCCTGTTCTTTTTTTTTTTTTTTTTTTTTTTTTGCCCCTTGGCTGCAGCCAAGTGGTTTGAAGCTCCCGCTTACGCTCTATTGTTCTCTTGCTCTCTCTCTCTTTCTTACTCTCCCGCTCTCCTGTATTTCTTTTTTTTTTTTTTTTGGATTTGTTAACGTGCAAAGTGGTTAAAAGGCTTGTGATGTCTTTAGGTATTGTTTGCGCAATTAAAAATTGCCGTAAAGGTGTTTTGGCTGATCAGCCGAGTCTTCATTGCTGGCTTTGCGGTAGTGCATGCAAAATTCAATGAGGTCACAGGTCGCATAGCTGGTGCAATATCCAGCAAAAAGGGATTGCATTATTGCTGAAGTGTATTAAAGGATGTTATGGTCCTCCGCGCTAGACACTCAGTTTAACAGTATGAAGCTGTTAAACGAGTCGCCAAAACGTGAAAAATCTGCTACTGGATTCGGAAACCGAATCAAGCGTGGGGATAACGGTAAGAACTTCGCCAGCGGTCGCAAAAAAAAAATTAACAAATCAGCTGAGATCTTCGGAGGGGATTGTAGAATCGTAATTGCAGCGCGATTGCAGTCTAAATTTACAGCTTGTGTTCTAGTAAAGTATTCTGTGTTTGATTATAAATAACATTCAAAGTCGCAGTATTCAAAAAACAACACTCACAACGCTTACATTGGTAATTTTGCGCTAACTCGATATTTTCCATTTTAGTAGTGAAATCGATTAAATCGATATGCATACCTTTTTAATTGTGTCAATATTTACGGTGATTATCCAAGCTGAGTATATTGCGTAGAGCCATGGGGCGATTCCATCTAGTCCTGGTGCTTTTAACCCTGCAAAGGAGTCTATAGCCCAAAGTATTCCTCCACAGGATATGAGATCTGTTGGTAGTTGCTCTTCTCCAGTTGCTAGGTCCTGGTGCTCGTTAGCATTGATGACTTCTGTGCATCCTGGACAGTGAGCTTGTATTTGTGCTGTAAGAGTCTCTTCACTTTGAGATAAATCAGATATTAAATAATTTATATTATCTATAAATTGACAAAGAATAAATTACAAATAGTTCCTTTAGCTTCTAATTCGGAACCCTGGTAAAAGTAACTAATTTTGTCTTGTTTTTAATTATCTTTTAAAGGGAGTCTGAGATTTAGATGATTAAGTATCGTTACACGCGTTAAATAAATATGTGTTCTACGCCCTTGACAGAATAAAAACAGGTTAAATTAGAAAACATAAGATAAAAATTAAGTTTTCGATCAATTGAATCGGAAAGAGAAAGAAGGTAGTTAAGCGGACGTAAACTATAGATGAATTTTTAAGTTCTCGGTCATCTCAAAATTGTTAATTTCTCGACATTTGCAGCGTCTTTGTAAATTAGTAACATCCCTATGTCAACATGGATTTTTCAGCGAATATCAACAAAAACCAATCTTTTGAAACTCACTTCTTGTATTATAAAAAGCTTTCTTAATAACTTTCAGGCAGATGTAATCAATACTGCATTAAATAAAAAATTTGAATCTGTTAACCAATCTCCTCTGGTTACTAAACTTGGTTTAAAGGGGTTTTTCAGTTGAACTTATTAATTGGATCTCGAGTTATCTGAATGATAGAATTCTCTTAAAGAATACTTTATTTAATGTCCTCAGGGGTTTTTATGGCGTCCCACAAGGCAGCTATTTGAGTCCTTTAATGTTTACATTATTTATAAACAACCTGACCAGAGTTCTGAGAGTCTCTACAGTACTTATGTAAGCGGACGACGTTACACTTTGCAGACAGATCTCTATAGTTTCCAAACATGGTTCCGTGAAAACTTATTAAACATATACTGGTCTAACAATAAGCTAATGACATTTTTGTGGCTTATACGCTGAACTTCGGAAACAATTAATTTTATTAATTAATTTGATGATTTGGGCGTTCGCTTGAATCCTATACTTGACTATATCTATCATATTTCGTGTATGATGAATAAATTAAATTAATCTTGGGTTATGGGTCCTCAATATGGGGCCCATAGTAAACGCATCGGAATTTACTGTAAAACTATGCCAGGCATTACCTTTATTTATAACCCATTCCGTACAAACAGGGAAACTGCTGACTTGTTGGGTCAGCTGAATTTTTAGGTACTGTGTAGAAATACTATTTCATCTTTCCTTGTGAACGAACCTTTTTACCTTGCGCTCTCATTTTGTATATAGTTTTACAAAGAAGCACTGGGGTGTCATTTAATCTTCTATTATGTGTACAATAAGTTGCCTTTCACTTCGCGTGAGCAGGCAGCCATTTTCATTTGTGTATTTAATTGATTTAATTTTCACAGCTTATTATTTTGGTATATTTTGCATTCCTTTGCTGCGTCGCGACAGCTAAACATTCAAAAGCCTGCCTAATCCCACGCCCTCCTTTTCACCTATTTATCACTCTGTCATAATGACATCTAAAATTATCTGTTAAAACACACATAAACATAAAGCATAAGCATGATTCGCGGCTCTCCCCTGCTCAAACATAGGGAGATGTTAGCGCCTTTATTAAAAGCAGAGCTAGAGACGAAAAAAATAAAAATAAAGGTGGAAAATTTAAAATTCTCTAGTGCTAGGGATATTTCATCCTTTTAAAAGTTGGCTTAACACTCGCATCAGAATTACTATCTTTCGAACAATGTAACGATGTTAAATTCGTTTGTGTGAATCTGTCAATAGTAGCTAAATTCATATATCTAGTTTGCACTATGGGCAAAAAGTCTAAAATTTGTAAATAAAGTCCAAAATGTTATATTTTCAATACACAAAATTGAATGCATTTTCCAATAACGGATGATACTCTAGTTAAAATAAAACTGTTTAAAAAACATTTTTAAAAGCTGCGCGATTTGAATTTCACCTGCAAACAAAGTCAGCAGACTGATTGCGAGCTTAATTTATCAAAATGCAACCGTGCAAATTTATAAACTTTGCATCTACATATGTTGTGGCTTTTTCGTAAAAGTGAAAACAATTGGTAAATATGGAAAAGATTCGTACAGGTATTTAGATTAAACTTTGCCTGCTAGTTTCTAGATGTTCTATGTGTTTTGTTGTGTCTGTTCAATTGTTGTTGGTGTATTTTTATAAGTAAAATTTAACAATTGTAGCTGTGCTTCGTGAAGTATAACTTTTTTGTCGCGCCCTCCCCCGAGTAACTAAAACTGGTAAAAATATATAGATTATTGCGTTAATAATTGCCTTTTCCCCTTGTCCTTTGCCCTGGTTATAGCCCTTTTTCAAAAAACTAACATGTTGCAGCCGAATTGGGTTTCGCCGCCTAACATTACTGGAGATTTGGGACAACAATGGACTCGACGCCTCTGTCTAAAAGCAGTGGATTTTAGAAAAATATAATGTGAATGAAGTCAGTAAGTCACAAGTTAACGAAATCGAGGAAAAGTTAACAAATTCAAAAAACACATCAAAATAATTTTGCCTCAACGCAACCGAATGTTTCCAAAGTTTAAGGTTCAGCACTCAGCATGGCTTTCGCAGGCAATAATTATTGAATACCATTCAAGCGCAGAATATTTTCAGTAAGCACCGCAGATGGAAATAAGCCGAAAGTGCTAGGACGATTAAATTCCCCGGCCGAAATAAAAATCAGAAAAGAAACCTTGAGCTTTATTTAATACTATCTCTTAGTCAAGACATATAATTAGGCATTTTCTTTTGGTCTTAGTTCGATTTACTGCCAACAGAAATGCAAGTTTTCGAGCTAGTATCTTCAACACACGATCCTACTGCTCATCAGGGCAAAAGTTTAAACTAAGTTTCCATCGTTTTTTGAGTCCGGTTTAGGAAGAACTTCAAATCTTTCTCATATTTTGATGTGCATGCAAAGCCCGTATAACACCGTACCTGCCTCGAAATGTCCCTTATGCTCTCTTTCCCTCTTTATCAGTCCAAAGAGCTTTTAATCCGCTCGCCCAAGCTAGGTTTTAATTGTATGTTTTTTAGTTCCAAATTACCTTCAAATAAAGATCCGACGCAAGTCGCGTAATACTCCGAAAAAGTTTCCGTGTTATCATTTAGCGATTGTTTCAGCAACTAAAGCCGCCCCCTCCATTTCATGGTCCTAGAGAGCAGCTTAACTCCATTTTCAGCAGCTCCGGTGGCTTTAACACCGCACAAGATAAGTGATATTTACATTATTGCTGCCGGTTATACAGTAAGGTTTTGCGAAGCTCAGTTCGTCTAACTTCTCTATATAATTGTATAAATCCAAGTCCGATTGATCCAACAACTTCCAAATATAAATCCAGTTAATTTCAAAAACTATCCGAGTTCCAAATTGTATAGCTAACTAAATGTCATGAGCCACAGTTAAATTTACGATTTCAAATAGTTTCTTATTTCTTTTCGTTTACTGTGTTACGCTAGCATTTATTAACGTTTACATATATTTTCAATACAATCCCCGAAAAAATACATTTACAACCTTTAGGTATATACACACATACATATACTCAATTTTAATATAAATAACCTAATATTAAATAAAAAATATATATACCGTAACAGGATTTAAATTCTTAAACATTTTACGTCGAAGTAATGTAAATAAAATGTATAAACATAAATATTAAAGAAACTACAGTAACAGTCGACAGCAGCCCACAACCCTTTCCGTCTGGCTGTCGGCTTCCTCCGTATGATACGGAAGATTTCTCTGGCGATTATCTTCGCTCTCCGACTCTCCGAGACCTTTTCACAGCGGTATATATAGAGAATCCTCCGCTTACACCTGCAGAAAAACTGATTTATTTAAATGACAAGACTAGTGGTGAAGTTCAATCCATAATTTCCTATTTGCCACTATTTGCCACTCACCAACGATGGTTACTGCTCAGCCTGGGAAAACCTAACTGAGCGTTTCGAAAACAAACGATCGCTGGTGAACAGCCAACTGAAAATGTTAAAAAAAGCTTTAAAGGAGCTGCAAGATACCATCCACATTGACTTATGGCCCTTGAAATGTCTGGCATTTCTGGTTTATTTGTGCTCCAAGAATCTTCCAAAGATGACGCACATATTATGAGAGCAGTCCATCCCAAATAAAACCGAAATTACTACGTAGCTAAAACCTAGTTTTTTCTTACATTCCTACATTAAGGCTCCGTCCATACAAACCAACAACCACCAACAGTTCACCACAAGTACTAAAATCCATTAATACGAAGATTGGTCCTATACCCAAAATATGCGATTTGTGTTCCTAAGAGAACCATGCATATAGTACTGTTCCCGAGAGAAGCTCCGGTGATCATTGAGCCGAGCGAAACCTCAATGACGCCCGCGAAGTCTCGGAAGAGGAGGTGATACGGTTGGGAAGAATCGTGCGCCCTAAGAAGGCTCCGGGCCAGATGCTGTATTCAACAGGGCACTAAAACTAACCATCACGCTTCACCCGAGGGAGATCGCTTCCATATACCCCAAGTGCCTAGAGGAGGGAACCTTTCCGGAGAGGTGGAAAAGGCAGAAGCTTCTGCTGCTTTTCAAGCCGGACAAGCCGCCAGGGGAGCCATCCTCCTATAGGCCCATTTGCCTGACCGACACCACTGGCAAGGTGTTCGAGAAGATCGTGTCAGCCAGACTGACTGCTGCCATTGAGAAAGGCCGGAGGTCTTTCCACAAGTCAGTTTGGATTCCGGAGAGGGAGGTCCACGCTCGATGCCATTGAGATGGTCAAGGAAATAGCCGGCCATTGCGGGCAAGAGGTGGAAACACAGCTCAAAGAGCTACTGTCTAGTGGTAACTCTGGACGCCTTCAACACCGCGGACTTGAACCGAAAATTTGAGTCCCTCGCCGCCAATTCCGCGCATAGATATGGTATACTCAAACAATCTAAGAGGAATTGAAGAGCGCGTAAACGCGTAAAAAGATCGATCTGCCCAACAAGTTACTCACGGCTCTAACAAAGGGTTTCATAAACTTCACATGCAACACACACAACCTTCCCCACAACGTAAAGATGAAAAGTGTGGTGACGAGTCGTGAGTACTGGTGCACTGTGATGGTGATCCCGCAAATTGTGCGCGGTGTGCGGGCTGCGGCAAGGCCCCTTGCTTAACAGGGCGCCGAGCGGCCGTGTAAGGCAGGCGGTAGTACTCACCTGCACCGTCAAGCCCCTGGAGTCCATGAATGATCCGGTGAACCCAATCTTAGAAACCAGAGATCTGGGTTGGCGGAGAAAGTGGTGAGAGTATTTCCCCAAAGATCGTCATGTCTTGTTGCCTCTTTTTCGCGTTACTTCTCTCGCGGTAAATGTGGCTGCCCCCACATCATTTGCCAATCACATCAGCTGTTTAGCAAGATCAGCTGCGAACAATGTTGAGAAGCGTCCAGAACCACACCGATCTGGCAACTCCCCGCCGCCACCAGGTGGCGCTGGGCTACTCGACCGGCTGGTCGCGCTGTCAAGCCTGCTCTTGCTCTGACCAAAGCTCCATTCTACGAAATTGGAAATTGGTTGAAATCCAAACCCACGGGGGAACTCCTAGCCATCGAGGGACCCGTTCCTCCCTATCCGCACTGAGCGTCGGTCCCCACGCTTTCTAAAAGGAGCAAAGCTACACAGGAGGAGCCCCCCTCCGATACAGAGGAGGACAAAGAGCGGACGTACTGAAAGCGTCTCAAGACTCGGAAAGATGCTGGACGAGTTCCATAGCCTTGCGTACTAGAAGCAACATCAACACCGCTATGAAGGCGATGATTAATGAGATGCGGAAGCTCAAATCCTGCATCGGGTTGTCGGCCGATGGGCCTGAGGTGTCCGAGAATCTGGGCGCTCGGGCAATAATCTGAGTTAAATGCACGAGTAGCGACGCCTACAGGCAGACGCGAGCGCTGGTCACAAGAAGGGAGGACAGTCAACAAGGAGCGTCCGACGACTAGGGGAAACTTACTTCTGGAGGTAGTCAGAGGGAGCTCAGAGCTCAGGTCCTAGGAGACGGGGTTGAAGTGCGAGCACAGACGTAGGAGTCGAAAGTCAGCGTTTTCTAGATTTCCAACCTTAATACGATCACAACGGAAAGCGAGATCCGCAAAGCCCTCTCGGACCACTAGCAGCAGAGTGAAGGTGCAGTGAGGATCCGAAGCCTTCCCCCCGGGTATGGTGAAACAAAAAAGGCGGTCTTCAGCCTGCCAAGCTCAATCGCGATAGGATGGACCAGATGGAGAGTGCGGGAGCGCTAGGGCCCTCCTCGCTGATTCAGATGCCTGGAACTTGGGCACACCGCCATCAGGTGTAAGGGCCTGGTGGAAAAAAGAGGTTGCTCCATCAGATGCGGCGAGTCACAAGGCAGCTGACTGCAGAACGGGACGAGGGCATAGGATAGTAGACCAAGGACCGCTCTGGAAAGGCGGCCCTTTGGCTTTGTGGCGACGGGCAGTGGCGAATGTCCATCATCCTGGCAGCAGATGGATTCAGCTGCTACCTAGCGCCTATCCTCTCGCTGGAGGCGTTCTGTAGGATTCTTGAAGAACTAAGCTGCGACCTACGTGAAATGGCCAACGTCATAGTTGGAGGTGACATCAGCGTCTGGGCCCAGGAGTGGGGATCTGTCTCGACCAACGCCAGACGACTCCTCCTCAATGATGGGGGGCGGCACACCTTCGTCAGAGCAGGAGCCGCCTCTATCATCAACCTTACGTTCATGAGCAGAGCAATTTCCCACAATGCCAAATGGGAGGAAGCGACGCCTACACCGGGAGAGACCACGAGACGATCTTGTGCTCTATTGGAGTACCCGAGGGATATACCCGATCGGTACTACGGCCCACCAAAGCATACCGGCCGGACACGCAGTGCACCCGGGCTTTCACAAATGACCTAGAAGGCATGGCAGTGGGAGCGCCGGGTGGAGCCAACGAGACGGCGAATCGAATTGCACCAGCTCTGGAGCATATCTGCAATCAGAGCTGAGAGGGTCGTTTCGAGGGTGACACAGGCCAGTATTCTAGTGGAGCGACGAGATCGCTGATCTAAGGACCACCTGCATTCGAACCCGCAGCTGACTCGTGCGCGCGGCTCTCCGCAAGTACTTGAGTGCAGAGAGACTATAAGAAATGCGAGGAAGGCTTTCAAGACGGCCATAAGAGGCGCAAAGAGGGACCGCTTCCTGCAGCTCTGCGACAAAGCGAAGGACGACCCCTGGGGCGGAGCGTTCAGGATGGTAGTCAAGGGCCTGAAAGCTGGCAGTTGCTGCTCTATCGGACTCAGAAGCTTTGGATGGCATCGTACGAGCGCTGTTCCCGAGAGAAGCTCCGGTGACAATTGAGCCGAGCGCCACCCCAATGACGCACGCGAAGTCTCGGAAGAGATTTGGGATTGGGAAAGAGCATGCGCCCTAAGAAGGCGCCGGGGCCAGATGCTGTACTCAACAGGGCACTAAAGCTAACCATCTCGCTTCACCCGAGGGAGTTTGCAGTACTGTAAGCCTCCTATAGGCCCATCTACTTGACCGACACCAATGGCAAGGTGTTTGAAAAGATCGTGTCAGCCAGACTGACTGCTTCCATCGAGAAGGCCGGGGCTCTCTTCCCGAGCCAGTTTGGATTCAGGAGAGAGAGGTCTACGCCTGACGCCATTGAGATGGTTAAGCCAAATTGGACATCGTGGGCAAGAGGTGGAAAGGCAGCTCCAAGAACTATTGTATAGTGGTAACGCTAGACATAAGGAACGCCTTCAACACCGCGGAGTGGAACCGAACACTGGAGTCTGGTACTGACTGAGAATAGTAAGGAGCTACTTTAGTGAGAAAGTGATTATAGTGGCTACAGATATGGGTTCCAGAGCATACGAGACTCAACTGGAGTCCCTCAGGGCTCCGTTTTGGCATCCCTGCTCTGGAACACCATGTACGACCGGGTTCTGCGACTCCCGATACCCAGTGGCACGACTGTTTTCGGGTTCGCTGACGACGTGGCAGTGGTCGTAACCGCCAAGGAGCGCACCGCAGCAGAGGACTTGGAGAACTATGTGATCAGATCGATCGAGGCATGGCTCGCGAGCGCTGGCCAGGAGTTAGCGCCGCACATGACGAAGGTAGTCCTGATCTTGAGCAGGAAAGATGTGGAAACAGCCGAGATCCGAGTAGGCGGAGTCGCGATTAGATGGCAGAGGGCGATTAAATACCTCTGCGTCCTAATCGACACACGGCTATCATTCAGGAAGAACTTGGAGTACGCCTAGAAGAATGCCAATGGGACGGCAGGAAGGCTTGCCCACATACTGCTAAATACTAGTGGGCCCAAGCAGGTTGTAACCTCCCAGAAACTGTATGCGGCGCCGGTTTGGGCGGTAGCAGCCGAGACATGCGGGGCGTCGAGTCCACATACAGACTGTACGCTGTCAGGGTAGCAAGTGCATTCAGGACGGTCTCGGACGACGTAGTTCTGGTGATAGCTGGCCCTCTGAGGGAGCTGGTCCGCGAGAAGGCGGAGATGCGGAGCGCGCTTCGAGGCCTTGAAAGACCGGGGGCGGAGATAAGGCCGATGAGCGCGGCCAGAAGAAGGAGCTAAGGGAGCTGGCAAGCGAAGTGGGGTGCCTTGTCCAAAGAACGATGGACGCACAGGCTGGTCCCAAACCTAGAGGCCTGGATGGAGTGGAAGCACGGGTAGATGGACTTCTACCAGACCCGGGTGCTGAGCGGACATGGCTGCTTCCGTAGCTACCTAAAGAGGTTCGGCCATGACGACGAAGATGGTTGCCCGGAATGCGGATCTGCGCATCGTTAAGAACGCGCACCACATAGTGTTCGAGTGCCGCCGATTTTGACGACGAGAGGGCTGCTTTGGGGAATACGCTGGTGCCTCTAATGTGGGAAGCGACAGCGACTTTCTCGGCAAAGGTGTTGAGACACTTAGAGCGCTGGAGAGAGGAAGGAAAGGGCGGATGGGCTAAGCGACTTACCATTGTGCGAAGCATTGGTTTGCGGCCGTACCGCACAATGAAACATATATTGTAACATAGGTCTTGATTTAAATTAATAAAAAACATGTTATTATTTATTGAATATTTTTATAATACTTTTTAACTTAACGCCACCCCAACCAAACGCCGGAAATTCTCCGAAAAATGCCAAAAGTTGACAAAATATAGATTATGTCAGTAAGAGACTGCAGGTGACGTAGGTCGCAAACAAGCAAATTGACCTTGACAAGCTGGTTAAGGTCACTATGTATAATTACCATTGAACTACCTACCGTGTGACATGTGTGACACTCAGATGTACAAATATATAATAAGTATTCATTAGAGAAATATTACAAAGAGTTTGAGACATTACAAGAGAATATGCCAAATATATGCATTAAATGCCTTATATTAATTATATGATTTTATTCCCTGTAGATGTTTCTCGCTTACCTCACCCTACATAAGACTTACGAGTCGCGAACTGACTGCTTGGTTCACCGTCCCGAAGCTCTCTCAAATGCGACTGCCGACTTTATAGTCACGCCTCCCACGGTTCGATTGACCGATCCATTTTTCTCACCGACGGCTTACGAGTCTGTATTCTGTTGACTGAATATTAAAGGGTTTTTTCGTCTTTTGAACGCAAATGTAAGATCGATGATGTGCTACGTATCACAAAATTGAGGACTTGCACGATGAAGTTGACAACCTCATAAGATGTTTTATGAAGCGTGGCCAATCCTGACACAAATCCGGATAATATAGATCGATTTAAACGTTAAAGACCAAATGTGCTTCCTGAATTTCGGAGAAGTGTCATAAGATCATTTGCCCCTCGCTCTCTCACACGGCTTTCAAACACACTGATTTCAAATGTTTTGCGTACATTTACATATATATATTACTAATAGTATATATTATAAAACTATTTTTTTTTTTTTTTTTTGACAATTTCAGTTTATTGCTGGAATTGGCATTCCAGCTGACCTCGACTATGAATCACTCACAGTGGGTTATGTTTTAAAAGCAGAATTTTACCTACCTTATAATGAAAGCGTATTCCGACAAAACCCACTATTTCCTGAATACAAAAAAAAAAGTTTAAGAAACGTTACAAACAAACAAACTTTTATTAAGGATGGTTTTAGATGGCAAATGTACGATTTAATGGAAAGAAGGATAAATAGGTAAGTTAAGATAAATTAAAATTCGTACTGACTTAACGTCCTATTTTACCACATAGTTTCGGATTTAACGGTCATGCGTGCTTATTACAAATTATTTGTGAAGTACAAAAAAAAACAATAGCTCAGGACTTTAGCACTGCAGCCGAACTTCTATTTTTGCTTCTAAGGTGAGTAATATTTGAAAATATTTATACCCTTGCAATGTATTATAATTTCTGTTAGAAGTTTGCAATGCAGTGAAGGAGTCATCTCCGACCTTATAAAGTACATATATTCTTAATCAGAATCAACAGCCGAGTCGATCTAGCCATGTCCGTCTGTCCGTTTCTTCGCAAACTAGTCTCTCAGTTTTGAAGCTGTCGGAATGAAACTTTGCAGTTAGGCTTCTATATACTCTAACTCGTATATATATCAGAACAGGCCAGATCCGACCACTATATACTATAGCTGCCATGGAAACGATTGGAAAATTTTTAGAAAAAAAAAACTACAGTTTTTAACAGACTTTCATGAAATTTGGGATATAGCCATTGTGTATTATTCTAGAATTTCGGATCACTATATCATATAGCTGCCATATATATAGAGCAAAATGTCAAACTGTGAATGTAAACCTGTAACTGAACAACTGTAAATATATACATACATAGGTGGTGACTGTAAACAAAATAGGAATTACTTCCTTGATTTTTAACAGAAATGTATAAAATTTATATTGTATTAATTATTAATGATCGAATTCAAATTTGAAAGGGTATACAAACTTCGGCGTGCTGAAGTTAGCTTCCTTTCCCTTTTTTATATATATACAATATATATTGACCAAATGTATTTTCAGTCCTTCTTCGACTTTAAACTCTGATGCTAGGTATGCGCATGATTATATCATTGCAGAAAATGAAGGATTCCTTAAGAACTGTTCCAAATATGATTGCAATATACAGATAATTGATTTATTTTCATTCGCCCTAAAAAATTAAAATGTAATTTCATAAAATGTGTAACGTTATTATTAAGCACCAGCAAATATCTGACCAAAATACATTATTAAACAAAACATACAATAAAGTTTGTCCTGGGAATGACAAAAAATGGGACCAAAGCGTCCTGTCGGTCTGGAATATAAAATTGTTTACGTCCTAAGGGGGGCAACGAAGTCGATTCACGTATTTGCAGGACAAGTTGAGTAAAAATAATAAAATAATAAATAATTAACGCTAACAACACTTAATAAAAATAAAAACTAGTATATACCAGCAAAGTTAAGGGCATGACAAAATAATACTCCAAGATCGGAAACTTAAAACTATATACACTTTTCAAAACGCTATTTCCAACAAGTCATTCACAGGAAATGTGACACAATGATAAAATGACATGAAATAATAATTCATTTATTCCTATTGGTGGGCAAACATAGAAAAACGATCTTTTAAAATGCTGAAACTACATTTTACTTAAGTTACCCATAGCGAAAGAAAATCGAGTGAATCATTAAGCTTGTTAGTGTATGACGTAATTTTTAAATAGGTAGGTTAATGTGTTAAGACTCTCTCTTGATCCACCAATTAGAGCTGGGCTCCGTTTTGCTTCACACCCTCTGTTTTCTGGTTTTGACTTTTTCTTCCTAAGCCCCATCTCGAATCATTAAGAAAAGCAAGGATAGCTGCAAGCTTGAGCTTCCCTACTTCTCCTAGCGATTCTAGCTTGTAGGCACCGAAGTGACGCATTCTGCTATTGTAATGCAATATTGTTCTTACTACTGCTGTGCAGACCCACATTATGATATTTGGGTGTAATCCCCAGTTTTTCCAAAAATTTACCTACAAAAGTAAAATGCAATTACTGCTTTCCTGACTCTCTTCAGTTTTACGGTTCCATGAGATCTTTGGCTCCAGTATCACTTCAAACCTCCCGAAATTATGTTGCTAATGACATCGGGGTACTGTCCGTATACAAGTAGTACCACGCCGTCGGCGTATGCTACTGCTTTCACTCTCCAGAATTGAGTTCCTTAAAAATATGGTCAACGTTTCTTAGCCAGAGTAAGGACGATAAAACTTTCTCTCGTGGTGTGTCTCTCTTTACTACACTCATATGAGTGCCGACTCGTGAGCAGAGCACCTACTCACTCACTCATGAGCTCTATATCGAGTTGAGGAAGCTCAGGATGGATTCGGCGTTTACGCTGTTGAACACACCTTCTATATCCAAAAAGGTTAAATTAATAAATAATTATTTAATAATTAATAATTAATTAATTATTAATTAATAATTAATAAATTTTCGACGTGACTCACCAATTCATGCCGTGCAGTCTCGGTTGATCGACGTTATCGGTAGGCATGTTGGGCATCCGATAGGTGGTAAGTTGCCATATCGCCTCCTCTCCATCGTCTTTAAAATAAAGAAGGTTTGACGCGCAGACGCGCACAATTAAATTTTATAGATTACTGGAAGGAATAATAGGAAGAATTAGCGACAAAGGAAAATGAAGCGAGAGAAAAATTTGAATTTAAAAATGCGCGCGCGCCCAAGATCTCGCATGGACACACTGGACCAGCACCGGTAAGGGCACACTAAGCCCCGGAAGCACCTATAAAAAGAGGATTGCAGCCGTATCTCGGCACTCAGACGCCGATAGCGATCGGACGAGGTTAGCCTCCCGTAGTCAGCAGCGAAGACACTTTGGGTTGGACAAGATCCTTGGATAGAGTCCGATTTATACATTGTAGTTAGTTCCCGTAGTTTCCCATAACAAGAACACTCTCTGTCTGACTTTAGGGTCCAACAACAACTTCTCTCTGGCAGACTTTAGGGTCCAACAGCAACTTCTCTCTGGCAGACTTTCGAGTCCCACAACAACATCTCTCTAGTTGACTTCAGAGTCCAACAACAACAACTTCTCTCTGGTTGCCTTTGGAGTCCAACAGCAACTTCTCTCTAGCTGACTTTCGAGTCCCAAAACAACAACTTCTCCCTAGTTGACTTCAGGGTCCAACAACAACAACTTCTCTGTGGTTGACTTTCGTGTCCAGTAATATCGTCTCTCTGTATAACCCCAACGTCTCCGTGAGTTGATTTCCGAATCCGACAGACACAATTTATGTGGAAGATAACTTACACGGCACCCGCGCGGATCCCGACGAGCGACGACGAGCGCCATCCGCCAGCCGAACTCCGCTAGCCATAACACTATAGCTACTCCATGTACACATTTCGGATTAAATAAACAGAATAAGATACTTTTAACGGCATAAACTCACGGTGTTCTTCTTGGGAATCGGGTCTGAATCTTTTACAGCAACCACGCCTGAACAAATAAAAATTCCTGAAACGGATCCTGGCGTCCCTGAGCACCCGTACGACGAGAGACCGTCACAAGGTTAGGCTGATTGGCCTAAAGTCCTTTAATAGGATATGTCCTTACGGTTTAGGTTTAAATATAACTTTCACTTTCCTTCACGTAAGTGGTATGTGCGTTAGATTGATGCACGCCTTATAAATGGCTTTCAGCCACCTGCTGATACTTTTCTTAGCAAATTCGAGCATTGCCGGAATAATGACGCCAAGGCCCGGGCTTGTATAATTGGTAACGGAATATATTGTCCATTGAATTTTTTCATGTCTCCTATTGAAGTGTGTATCCCCTGTTCTTGACCTCTCGGACTCCGAGTCTTCTCGAACATTCCGCTCTTACGAATCTGCCAACTGTACTAAGTTTATAAAAAAAAAAGAGTTAAAACCATTAATTATTACTATACATGCTTTTGTCCTACCGGTCGAGTTCGTGTAAAGTAGATTATATCCTGGCAGTGACAGACCAGAGACTTGCTCGTCCCTAGTCTATGGCTCGTGAAGTAGTGTTATGTCGATGTCCTTCTCCTTTGTAAGGATCAACAAATTAGATGAAGAGTGCGATCTGTGCTTTCTTACAGTGTTGCTTTGTGTTGCCATCAATCGTACTGCGCTTTGGGCTGCTATGCTCCTAATAAAAAGTTACATTGGGATTATGTTTATAAAAACATTCTGCGCTGCCACGGGACGTGATCTTAATGCTCCTGTGATACCTGTATCCTTGTAAGTTTTAGATGTTGTAGCTCGTACTCCATATGAGAGTATAGGTATTACAGAGCCATTGAGCTATATTATTATATTGGGGTGAATGCCACATTTTTTCCCGAATATCTTTCCAAAGGAATATAATGCTATGCTAGGTTTCTGGACTCTTTCGTAGACGTTTTGTATCCATGACAGCTTCGAATCCATCCATCCCAGATACTTGCTTATTTCGATAGTTATAGTTTTATTTCGTTTATTTTTTTTATTGTTATTTTTTTTATTATGGTGATCTTTTTTTCGTTTTGTGAAGAGCGTGAGCTATGTTTTACGTAGGTTAGTCCCCAATTTAAAAGCTTTTGTCCATGCACTAAGTTCATTAGGAGCTTTTGCCATTAGTTCGCTGCTGACCTCGGGGAATTGTCCTAAATGGATTAGGATTACGTCGTGAGTGCCACTTATTTTGGCTGTTATCGTTCTGCTCGTTGGCATTGCGCCGATCCATGTTCTGTGTAGTGCTGTTTCCGTGGACCTGACTTTCCTGTACTTCCTGATGTATTTCGGAAAGTCTCTGATGTTGATCTCTAGTATTAGTGCTTTCATAAGGAATAAGGTCAGGCAAATCAGCTGTAACCCTTGGTTCCTGGTTTTAGTGTGAAGACTACTTCCATGGAAGTGGTATGTGTGCTGTTTTTATTCATGCTTGGAAGATTGCATGCAACCATTTACCTTTAGTTAGTATTTTGCTCCGTATTTTTGACTCCAAGAATCCTTGTTGGGTGCCTATGTGAGTTTTTTGTATTCTTTCTGCAGTTCCTTGTACGGTCACCATAGTGTGGATCCCCACCAGTGTAGGTACGTCTGGTGTCTGTTAGTATGACTATGTCGTCCACCACCTCAAACCTGGCAGACTTTATCTCCCTTGATAATGGGTTCTAGGCTCGCAGTGTTTTTAGCACCCGGCCATAGACAGTGCCTTGATAGCCAGATGTGTCTTCTAAGGATGTCCTTGGCTGGTACGAGATTAAAGCATATCCCTTTCTATGCGTGGCTGGGTTCAGCAACGCTGTCCACCAGGAAATTCTGCGCACCCTAAATATTTCTGAGTAATTTGTAAGTCACTAATTCCGTCTCGACCACCTCCCATTTCTCCAGCAAAAGGCACCCATCGCCGTTGAGCGCGAATTCCAGTGCCATGGCAAGGCTGTCTCTACCCACCTCCCCCTGGCGTATTTTGCCCTCTTCGGAGCGCTCTCACTCACCTCTTATTAACCGTTGCGCTTCGATTGAGTCTGCTGGAAAGCTTCAGCCTGGAAACGAGCGTTGTCTTGGTTAAATCGAGGCTCAGTTACCAACGCGGACCAACGCGAGCATTGTCGCAGACTTTCGAGTCCACGAAGCTCCATATGATCAAAACGAAAATTTTAAAAATTCTGATCCACTACCAATACCAATAAAGACCCATTTTCTGGCCGTGGATTCGACAATAATTATTAAATTTAAGTGCGTATGGGATAAGACTGCGATGCTCGGTGAGTCAGGTGCGTACCGGAGAGAATCAACTCATCCGCAGCTCTATACCTAAATGCGTAGCTTTCTACAGGAAATCTGAAGCGATAATCTAAGTTTCTAAACGATGGACGGTCACGACACCCAGTACTAGGGAGCCAAAGGTATTAGTATTGAGAGTATGCAGAAGATTCACGACCTGAAAGTGAATGCATCGGTAACCATTGATCTATGCTCTATTGTGAACGTAGAAAAATTAAAGGAAGGAGCACCTAGTTAAAATCTCTTTCGTTAGTACATGTCTCCTAAAATTTATTTAAAAAACTATATTTCTATAAAAATCCATATAATACGAGCCGACCAGCCTGTGAAGAGCTGGCTGCAATCGTGCAGCTTGACAAGCGACCGCGATCTGCTTTGCCGAACATTCATCTAATGCTACCTGCGCAGTCACGAAGTGGACCGGGAGCAGGCTCGGGCGGATGCAAGCAGGTGGCAACTCTGGGGGATCACAGTAACAAATTAGAGTATGTGTGCGCGTGCTCGGAGTCCTCTACTATTTCTGAAGAGTCTAATCTCAGTGACGGTCGCCAAACTACACAAATTACTCTCTTGTGGGAGAGAATTCTTAACAGAATCAAATGATTTACTGAAATCAGTAAAGATTACATCTGTCTGAAAGTTATAATAGAAGCCCTTATAATATAAGAGAGCTCCAAAAGATATTCGCTTCATAAAACCATGTTGACATAAAGAAATAACTGATCATCAAAGGTGCTGCAAATGGGAATTTATAACGTTTTCGGCCAATTAATATAAGTAGGCTATGGTCATACTACTCGTTGAGGTGCGCTCTCTCGAGAGAGCATGGTACGCTCTCGAGGAAGGGCCTCTCTGGGAAAAGCGGGTTGAAGACAAGCTGCCGGTTAGCAGCAGATCACTTTTTGAACGAGAGCTTGGGAAGAAACAAAAAACGAGAAGTGTAAAACAGAACTTAAGAAAAAAGGAATAATAATGGAAAAAAATAAATAGAGAAACACCTTAAGAATTTAGGAACAAATAAAAGAAAATAATCAAAATAACATACTGTCACAATCTCAGAAGTGGGACCAAGAAAAAATTTTCGTGCATTAAAAACAATTGCGACGAGTGACCAAGGGGCGCCAGAAACGTTGAGTCTGAGAATTTCGACGACATGATTGAACAAGATGGCGGTCGTAGCAACAGTGCGGCAAATTAAGTACAGCGGAACCAAAAAGATGGCGAGCCGTTTGGCGAATATAGTACTGAGAAACGAAAGAGACGAGAGTTCAAAAAATTTTGAGGAACAACTTGGCGATGGATAAAACGACATTAGCGCCACAAATGGCAACAGAGGCATGCGAGATGATTTCTCATAAGCTGGTTTTGGGTTAACAAAGGAAATCTTGATGGATTTTTTATGAGAAAATTTCTATTCGTGCGTGGATCTCCGAATGGGACAAAATAGGCAAATTATACCAGAGCAAAGTTTTGTTGATGTACAAAATACAGTGGCTGAATGCACAACGTTTCGGAAAATCGACATGTAGGCTTCTTCTCACTTTTGGAGGCAACGAGTCGAAAGTCAAATTGAGGCGCAAGTTCAAGGAGCTGTTGTAGAAGCCTCGTTGGCTTAGTTTGCAGTATATTTCAAAGAGATGAGCAAGCTAACAAGGAGACTCGTTGCTACAATTGCAATGGAAAAGGGCATAGGGCAAGAGAGTGCGCTAAACCGAAGAGGACCTTTAGGTCTCGATATAGATGTGGGGGATGGATCATTTCATTATCGGATGTCCCCAAATTGTCGATAATTATGTTAGGTTAGGTTAGGTTAAACTGGAAGGCCCACTTTCGGGGCCACACATAGGCCAGTATGGCCCTAAGTTGTCGGGATGTTACGTTTGTATTGACTTGATGGACCTTGAAGATCAAGGTGTTTTTGGCGAAGGCAAATAGTTTACCTGGTGTCCTTTTGGAGTCATTTTCTAGCGATGGCAGTACTGGGGACATAGGTACCTTCTTTCTCGTATTAGTAACGGACAGCTGAGGATGAGATGTTTCAAGGTCATCGCACTTTCGACAGTTGCCATTGTCGGTTATGCCTAGCTTGAATGCATGTGCCGCAGCTAGGCATTGTCACTTGCGAAATCCCACTAGCGTTCTGCAGTCACTTCTGCACTGGTAGACGCAGCACGCAGTAGCTCAGTTTGTCATTGCGCTCTTTGCACATGATCTTTGCAGGTTGTTGAATTTCTTCTCTATCTACTTTCCAGTGTATTGGCTCGTCTCTGCAGCTCACTTTGGAGCGTTCTTAAGGAGACGGGGACGTTTTCTCTTCTGTCTCTAGTTAGCCCGACGCCTTCCTTTACAAGTACGCCTTGCAAAAGGAATATGCTGCATTGGCTTGGTAGCTTATCTCAGGGTCTGTGCAGTATATGCTCGATCCTACTCCTCCTTCCATCTTGGAGTTTATATATTGAGGTATTGAGCATGGTCCTGAGCCGTTTGAAAGCAGTCAGTTGCGCGTGAATATCTAGGGGATCAAAACCGATTATAGATTCGAGAACTTTTGTGGGGGTTGACCTCAGCGCCCCATATATGCAGAGCAGTGCCTGCAGCTGGGTTCGCTCTATAACCTTATTGTATGTTTTCTATTCCATGGCTAGCCACCACACCAAGACTCGGTGTCGGACGCACTACCGATAATAGACCCAGTGCATCAGAGTGGGCGAGAAACCCCATGTGCTGCTTTTTCACCCTCTCTAGTACATTGTGTTTCCATGCCAGCTTGCTGTCTAGTACAGTGCCGAGGTATTCGACTTGTGTTTTCGGGGTCAGCCTGGTTGTATTTATTTTTGGGTGGATCCATAGCGGTTTTTTGTATCTCTTGGTAAAGAGAATGAGGTCCGTTTTGTCCGCGTTGATATTGAGTCCTACCTTGTTCGCCCACTCACATATCTCCCTAAATGTTGATTCCATAATCGAGCTAAGGGTCGATGGACAGACTCCCTTGATATAGCATAGGCTGTTGTCTTCAGGGCCCACCTATCGAACCTCTTGATTAGGTCGTCGACCACTACATTCCATAGGACTCAACCTTTCGTCGTGCATTTTGCGCTCCTTTCACCATGGAAGCGGTGCCCCAATTGGATTGTACCCACCGACAACTTAGTAGATTTCCTATCCAGAAGTAAACGGCGGGGTGCGTGTTAGTCGCTCCCAGGCGGTCCATTATTGCATCGGTCTACAAAGACTCCGAGCGCATATTCCTTATTATTCAGGACTCTGTCAATGGTGGCTACTAACGAATGTTGTGTATGCATGCTGGTTGGTTGAACATAGTCTACCCACATCGTTTCTGATTTATAAGTCAAGCAGATTTTCTAGCACCTTGTGTAAAAATGAGGTGAGGCTTATCGGCCTGTAGTCTTTGGGACTAACGTGGCTGCTATTTCCTGCTTTAGACAGAAAAACAATCCGAGAGGCCCCTTCTCTAATCTTATTCCACTGAGTCCGTCGTCACGTTTGAGCTGACTTTGTATGGTGGGTTACTTCGAAAGCAGCTTCCGGAGTCTAGCCGTTTCTGGAGCCGTCTCTATGTTGGAGCAGAAGTTTCTCCAATCCTTTAATAATCCTTTAACAGGATTTTGTATTCCGCGTTGAATATATCTTTCGCCTGATTGGCAAATTTGAAAAAATCTCTGAGGTTATTTCGTTTGAGCGAAAGGTCCATATCCCACCAGGGTGGTCCTCTTCTTGTTTTTTGGTATCGGGCATAATGCTCGGTATGCGCCTAGTAAGTCCTTGGAGAGGGTCTCTAGTACCTTTTTTATAGCTTTCACGGATTTTACTTGTCCAGACAAGTTTGCTAGCGATTGCTTTCTTTAAATTTTCCCCAGTTAGTATTACGGGTTTTCTAAAGACCGTTAATTTTGGAAAGTGATTGAATTCATATTGGAACAGTATGTACTTGTGGTCTAAGAAGGATGGTCTCTCGAAGACAGTATTACGGGTTTTCTAAAGACCGTTAATTTTGGAAAGTGATCGAATTCATATTGGAACAGTATGTACTTATGGTCTAAGAAGGATGGTCTCTCGAAGACATTCTAATCTGATACCATAGTACTTTGTCCCACTACAACTGTTATATGTAGCACGTATGACGAGGTGAGTCCTAATAAGGTGTGTTCCACCCTCAAGTTTGCTATATATAAGTTAGTTGAAAGTACAACACACCTCTGTTATTTATATCGGGGCCCCCCCACAAGCTGTGGTTCGCGTTGGCATTTGCAGCCACGAGCAGTTGCTGGTCTTTCGGGCTGAGTTCTACCATGCTCCTGATTTCTTCTAGTGGAGGTGGCCTGTCATGTGCCATGCAGAAGGAAGCTGCCAGTAGGCGCTTCTTCTTGCTTTCTAGGATCGCCACACTCAGGCCATCTAAGCTGTAATGAGACATAAGGTTAGCTGGAAGACCCTTCCGTACAAGTACGGCGGTTCTGTTCATGCTTACCGATGAAGTGTTGAATGCGTTGTAGTTTGAGGACTTTAGTCCGGCGACGGAATTGCCCGAGGCAATCCATTGGCGTTTTTTGGTAAAAGCTACATCGGTCCCTTGCTCAATGGCAATGAGGAGTTCTGCCGACGCGATCTTACTCTTATGGATATTGAGCTGCAGCACCCTGAGGAACATGGGTACTATGATCAACTCCACTCGACCGGTTGACTACTCGTCCAGAGTTAGTTCCAGGGCGACGTCAACGATGGTTTCCAGACCTAGGTCCTTCTCCAGCTATCCCCGGGATGGCGCTTTTTGAGACGCAGGCATACGCTACCCATGCTCAACGCCATATTTCCGTATTTTAATTACAGGATGTCTTCTGCCTCCTTGTTTATCTGGAGGACCACGCATTGGCCCCCTCTTTGGGTAACGGGCTCATGATGTGCAGTAGCAATGGGGAATAATACCTTCGCCTTTGGGATGGAAAGGATTAGTCCCCTGTCCACCACCTCCAGCTTCCATGGGCTTTGCGATTTGTTTTCTTTTATTGTTTCTTTGCCTTCAGGGGGGAGGACGGCTGCTCCTTTGGCACGCGTTGCCGCTTCCTTTATGTCACTCTCGGCGGAGCGTTGCCGTTTGGTGGCAAGCATCTTCTCCACCTTGTTGGCGAAACCGCCTGTTGAGGTAATGCTGGGAAGTTTGGCGAAGTGCCGTCCGCTCTCTTCAATCCTTTGCTCGCCCCTTTTCTCTTTTTCTCCTCTTCGGATATGGCAAGATAAAACTGTCGTTTTATGCCTGCCTCCAGTCCCCTCCTTATAATGCATTTCCTACAACGTTCAGGCGTTTACCCGTTGTACGAGATAATACAGTGCCCATTGCCCAGCCGGCGCCCTTGTGGATAGTTCAGCAGGAAGGTTTTTGCCAGCCAAACCAAACAAAATTAACAAAATTATTAAACTGTTTTGGGTCCTGTGAGAACTGGACGCTGCAACAAGTTAAATAGTTTTTATAACAATGCGTGTTCAGCACGTAAGGTTTGACCGAGCTGATAAATAAGAGGGCAGAGCCGCCACCTTGGCTCAACTGACTCTCGCCGGATCTGAAACAAAACAAAGGTCGAGCAAGCGCTGTAAGGAATTTCGTACATGGTTGACTTGAGACAGCAATATGTTGCGTAGAAGCTAGGAGGGTATTCGTATTTAATTTGTGTACGAAATAGCCCTGGGGATATTAAAATCTCCTAGTACTACCAAATGGTCCCTATCCCAAAGGCTATTAGAACCATCTGAATAGCGAAAAGGTGGTTTCAACAAATAGGAAGTTTCGACAATGGAGGTATGTAGGAACAGGTAATTAAAAATGGAGCTACCATTGACAGATAGCTTCGCAAAGAGGAATTCAACATCGTAACATTCCTTGAAAGTTAATCCAGAAAGGCCAATCTAGCCGATCTACTGTGATATCGGTCGATCTAAATCGGCTAAAAAGGTCTTTCAGGAATGGGGGTAGAGTCCATTTAGCTGTTGACTCCTCACTCACTTCTTACCTACCAACCACCAAACGTTAACCCTTGCAGTATCAGAAACCAATCCGAATAATTAATGATGTTAAGCTGGTATCGAACAGTCCGGTGCGCGAATTTTCTACAAGCCCGGCAATGAAAATCTTGTTGGCGATGCACTCTTACGGCAACAACTTAATGCCCTGAGAAAACAAGAAGGTGATTCGTGCGCGGCCACTATACACTTTCCCTGACACACGATATTGAAACATCCCTCCAGAATCAGATAACCCTTTTCGTTAAACGTAGCTGGCAAGTTCGTTCTGACTGGCTCGACAACATTCAGCCACCAAATACTGGCACTGTAAAAAATTTTCTGATAGACAGTTCTGCAGTCTAACAACAGGGCCCACAGGGCGGCCCGAAAAAATCTAAAGCAGGTGCTCTTCAAGTTCTACTATCTAACTTTTTTAGCTAACGAAATCGTAACGAAGCTAAATATGATACACACCCAAAGAAACATGAGCTCGGCGGAAAAACAATCCACTCTCAAGTAGGAGAAATGTTACTTATTGACATAAAAAATATTGTCTGTAAAAAATACTTCCTTACTTGCACCAAGTTTTCTAAATTTGCCTCCCGCTTCATGAGCTACTTTGCTTTTGGGTGGGGGCCTGCCTGCTTGGGCCCGCAACTCCTCCACTTTATTGGCAAGTCCGCCTGTTGAGGTCATGTTCGGAAGCTTGGCGTAGTGTAGTCTGCCATCTACAATCCTTTGCTCGGCCCAGGCTAGCTTCGCCTTCTCCTCTTGGAGCCGGCTCTGGATTTTGAGAGCCGCCTTGTACTGCGCCTTGGCCTTCAACCCCTCGCTTGACCTTTTTGTCCCTTCCCTGAGAGGGGAGCTGATGCTAGCCCAGTCGGACTTTTAGCCAAATTCCTCCTGATTTTAATGCGAACCCGCTCAGTTGGTAGCACAAAGGCATTACAGTCTATAAGATGCCTTACGACCATACATTCGTTTTGCAATATGAAGCTGTTTTTTTTTTATGGCAACGGCAATCGCGCTTGTGTATGAGGAAACACAAGAACAAGCAAGTGCGTATGTGTGCGTGAATATGTGTGTGCTTCTGCTCGCAAGCGCCAACACCAAAAATTGAAATCGTTGTCTTTGCACACTTAATACCCTAATATTCCAATGCGATGTTATGTTTAAAATTGTGTATTGAGTATTATTATATAAGTATATCAGATGTACTACATTTGAATTAGTATATAAAATATTATTGTGTAAACATGGGAGGCATCATGTGCTTTCCGAAATGATCTTAGGATTTATAAGCTGAAGCGTATCTTTTGATTCGTGACAATACGTGTGCAGACAAACAATCGGCGGCTGTCGCTGCATGACTATAAGAGAGCGGCTGACTCTAGAGCGCTCTCTTACTGGCTTTTGAACGAAATGTAATAGAGTCTGAAGTCAGTTCAAAAGCCAGCACGAAAAAATCGGGTGAAAAAAAAAATCGTATGACGTTACGCATCTTATAGACTGTAATGTCTTTCGTAGGACCCACCGTTTATGTAAAATTCTCATTCGCTTTTATTCATACGTGAGCGGGATAATTCATGATGCCGACGTCGCTGCACGACTCGTGATGAAATTCACTCCGAGCGCTCAAGTCCATTTTTTTCCATTTGTTATATTTTAATTGTTATTGTAATTAAATATTTTCAACCATACTCACCAACTTTTTTGGAACCCAACTGGGGGGATTGAACCTGCGTCTTCATGTTCAACAGTCCGGCAGCTTACACATCGCACCACATCTTTACCTTAAATTGCGTCGACAAAATACACATATGTGCTTATCGAGTCTGAGAGGGACAAAAACTTTTAATCCCTTGAGGATATATTTTATTATATTTATTTTTTTCGCTTTGGCGTCGCGAGGCGACCGTGACAAACAGGAGAGCGAGAGTTCAAATCCCACCCGAAATGAATTTTCCTTTACAAATTTTTGTTTCTGCTAAAACTGGGTCAAATTAAAAAAAAAAAAAAAGTAAATCAATAATTAATATTTAGCTATGGCTAAATAAGTTTGAGGCATTATATAATTTTACTTATACGTTTTATACTTGAATTCATTTTCATAAACATTTTTAGCCAAAAGATATTAATTATAATTACTTTTTTATACTTATATTATATTATATTATATTATATTATATTATATTATATAGACAAACTCTTGAAAATATAAGATTAAGTTTATATTAATATTCTCTAGATCTTTCCCGATTTTTATTTAGAGGAATTCAACGCAGTTTTAAAAACAAAACGTGAAATAATTTCGGGGAATTTATTGTTTTTTATCAGCGCACTTTGTGTTAGAAAAAAATCACAAAAGAGAAATACCTTCCTAGGAAAACAGCACAGAATTATACACTGAACGGAGCAGCGTTCGATTCAGGGACCATGGATAAGGCCATCCCCGCTCGACACAGTTTTCTATCCAGAATCGCTCGCAGCATGAAGCGAAGTCCGACTGGGAGGTTTCTTCTCCGCTTCTCTTCCTCCTCTTTGGTGAGCTGCACGCTCTCCAGGTCTGTGTCGAGGACGGCACCCGTGCGGCATAGCTTGCTCTGCATTTTTGGGGTTACGGCAGTAGTGGTACAACTAGTATGACCCGATCCCATCATGCTAGAGGTGTGACCGCTGGCGACACGCAGAGAGCATTGCTCCCCTCCGTGCCCGCCGGTGGTAGCAGTCACGCCTTCCACAGACGTTTGGGCTGACATCCCAGCCTCTGTTGAATTTCTTGTCTCCATACCTTACAAAAGTGGTATATTTCAGGGAACCACAACTTTCGTTTTATGCCTGCAAGTGATTTCCTCCAGCGTTTGGGCGGGACGAATTGAATCAAAGCCTTAGTTAGAAACTGCATTACCCCGGACACAGCATGTGCCATTGCATTACCCGTTGTACAAGATAATACTGGGCACTGTTGCTCAGCCGGCGCCTTCGTGGAGGGTCAGCTGGAGGATCGTATAAAATTTTTGTTCACGGAAACTCTAGCCAGCCAATAATTACAGAATGCTTGATAGATTCAGGAAGCCCAGTATCACTTACTAAATATGCTTATATACCTAAAAACATTAAATTAGAGCCTCAAAAAGATGCGTATTATGGATTGAATATTGAAAAGTTATGGGAAAATATTGTTATGTTAAAAAAGAAGCAACAAAGATTTTTTAATATAATTGTTGTGCCTAGCGTAACTATGAGCTATAATGTGGAAGAGACTTTGTGGAAGCTTGCAATTTGAAAATTAATTTGGAAACTTTAAAAATGAATACCGTGGAAGGAACTGAAACCCAAATCGAAAATACTGCGAACATGAGTTTATTAAATAACAATATTAAGGCACCTTTTGGATCGAGAATTGGATTGCAGACGTTTAGAAAGTGAAATTTTAATAGACTGAAATTTAGAAACAAACTCAAATGAGAATAATTTCGGTACAAGTTTATATCAAAAAGGCTTCGGTAAAAATTAAGGTGAAAATATTTTCCGTAAACGTTTAGGTAAAGTCTTAGGCGAGAACATTTTAGGTACAATCTTAGAGAAAATATAATTTAGGTACAGTTTTAGGTGAAAAGAAGTCAGGTACAATCTTAGGCAAAAATAATTTAGATAAAATCCCACCTGGAAAAAATTTAGGTACAACCGAAGAACGAATATTTTTGGTGAAAGCATCGGTGAACAAACTTTAGGTTCAATTAGAAAGGAAAATATTGGAGATACAAATATAAGAACCGTTAGTGCAAAGAATTTAGATATGGATATGTTAGATACTATACGGGAACAAAGTTTAGGTACAAAAAGGTTAGGTCAGGAACAACTGGTGGGTTTGAAGAAAATTTTTGATAAGAAAATGGTGTTGGGGGGCGAATCCTGCCAGGTGAATCCTTAGACTTGGCCAATATGTGTCGGGGTTCGAAATAAGAAAATATAGCGGGGGCGTCGTGGGGTAGCGTCAGCTTTATTCGGCTTCATACATAAGACTGACTTAACATAACTTAACATAAAGCCGAGCTCCCGCTCGCTTTGCCTCGTTAAAGCGAGAGCGGGAGATCGGTGGTGCTCGGAGTGTGAGCGCAAGGCGGGGGACAGAAAGCGAGAGCGGGAGATCGGTGGTGCTCGGAGTGTGAGCGCAAGGCGGGGGACAGAAAGCTCGCTCCTGAACCGAGGCGGCACAATGGGCCCCTCACGTAAACGTCCTGCCCCCCTTGCAATCGCTCGGATTGCAACAGGGTCGTTGCAGCTATGGCTGATGGCAGGCCCCCGACACGACCCAGCCGAAGACGGTGCTTTGGGCCACTGGCAGTCCATCCTGGATCTTTAGGAAACCGGGCTGCATCACCCGTGGGTACATGTCCGCGCCCAGGACCACGGAGATGGTGGCCGAAAGGTAGAAGCGGTCGTCGGCCAGAGTGATGTCGCGGAAATGGGCTCGCACCGTCTCGCTTAGCTCTCGGATTGGAGTGCGGATGCGCACGTGAGGCTCGACCCGGAACACCACGTCGAAACGGATATTCCGGTCCGTCTTGGAGCCCACCGTGGCCGAACAAATTTGCTCGCCGCCAACGTCAGTGGTGGGTAGACGGAGGCTGGCCGCCAGAGACGCGTCGATGCAGCTCGTAGGCGTGCACGGGTCGATGAGCGCGGCTCCGGTGTCCAACCGTACCAGCGCAGTCGGAAGGACGTTGACGCTGTGTCGCTGCAGCAGCGATGACAGCGTCGGCGCTGAGGCTGCACCTTGCAGGCGCCCCTGGCGGGTGTCGGACGATGGTAGACGGGCGGGAGTCGACCGTGGAGTGGCGGAGGGCGTCCGGGGTGCTGCTGCCGGTTGCCGAGAAGGGGCGACGGCGTCCCGAGACCGGCGCGCATTCTGCCGAGGCCGTCGCGTCGACAATGGTCGCTCGGATAGGTGGAGCAGTGTGTGATGGTCCTGGCCGCACGTTTTGCAGCAATCCCCTCGCCGGCATGCTCCGTCCGAATGCTCGTGGGCCAGACAGCTCGGACAGTAGCGGTTAGCCAGTACTGCCCGAAGCCGCTTCTCAGCGCTCAGATGCAAAAAACGGCGGCATTTTCGCAGTGGGTGGATCCACCGGCAGACTCGGCAACGGTAGGACAAAGTACCTCGAGTACATCTGCCCTCTTGTGCGATAGCGGTGCGTGGACGCGGAGACATCGTGCTGGGTCTGACTGCCGGAATGACAAAAAAATAACGGAAATGAGTGTACATGCGAATTTGTTAGAACTACGGATTGTAACTACGGGACAACACATGACGTCGGACCATTGGGACTATTGTGGGCAGGCGGGCGCGTCCATCGGAAGGAGGACAGCCTTTGCCACAGGGCGCTTAAGGAGTCCCCGTGCAGTGCGGATGTCGACCACACGAACACGGCCGTCGGATCCCGGAAATACTGCGTCGATTCTCCCTAAACGCCATTCATTGGACGGAAGGTTGTCTTCTTTAACAACCACCATGTCCCCGACACAAAGGTCTCTTGAGGGGGCCCGCCACTTATTCCGTTTGTGGAGTTCCTTGAGGTACTCTTCCTTCCATCGCAGTCGGAACTGTTGCTGGAGAGCCTTCAAGTGCTGCCACCGGTTGACCATGGACGTTGTGGCCCCCTTCACTTCGGGTTCCGCCGTGGCGAGGAGGGGCCCTCCAACAAGAAAATGTCCCGGAGTAAGAGCCAACAAGTCGGCGGGGTCTTCGGACATGGGAGCGATCGGGCGCGAATTAAGGCATGCCTCGATTCTTGACAAGAGCGTGGCCAGTTCTTCAAAGGTGTACTTCCGTGTGGCCGTGGACTTATAGAACAAGGTCTTAAAGCTCTTGACGCCTGCTTCCCACAGGCCTCCCATGTGGGGGGCCCCGGAGGAATGAAATGCCAGAGGAGCTGTTGATGGCAATAGGCGCTTGTCACCGCTTCTTTCATGCTTTGGAGAAAATCGCGGGAGAGTAGGGCAGCCGCCCCTACAAAGGTCTTCCCGTTGTCCGATTGAACTTGGCGGGGGTATCCTCTGCGGGACACGAAACGTGCGAAAGCAGCGAGAAATTTCTCGGTCGTAAGGTCGGACGTAGGCTCTAAATGGATGGCCTTCGTGGCAAAGCACACGAACACTAGCACATACCCCTTCGTAATCAGACAGGCTCGGCCCGTGTAATTCTTGATGTCGAAGGGGCCGGCGTAGTCCATGCCGGTGTAGGTGAAGGGACGAGAGAACGATGTCCTCTCCTTCGGCAGCTCTCCCATGAGTTGCGTCTGCACCTTCTTCTTGTGGATGACGCACACCTTGCACGAATAGATAACTGACTTGACCAAATTCCTCACCCTAGGAATCCAGAATTTGGAACGGATCAGACGAATGGTCAGCTGATTACCGCCGTGCAGCGTTATGCGATGCGTAAAGTGGACAAGAAGGCGAGACAGATGGCAGTTGTACGGAAGGATTATAGGGTGGCGCTCGTCATATTGGAGAGTTTCTGAGGCCGTGACCCGCCCGCAGGCTCTCATGAGCCCCTGCGAATCAAGAAAAGGGGTAAAATTTAGCATGGGACTGGCTGCTGGTAGTGGACGCCCTTGGCTTAAGCATGTACTCTCGGAGAAAAAAACGTGGCGTTGCGTGGCGGCCACCAGGAGGCGTTCGGCCGCCGCAATCTCAGTGGCTGTCAGGGAATCCTCGGAGGGAACTTTGTTCCCCCGAGTGCGCTGAATGAAGCGATGGACATAGGCGAAGACCCGTAACGGCTTATCGAGAGTGTAGAACCGCTCAAGAATATCTTCTGGGGGAGCCTTCGTGGCGTGGACCTTGACGGCTCGCTTCTCGAGCTCAGTCACGGGAGAATCACTGCTTCGAGTGGGCCACTCGGAGCGAGGCCTCTGCATCCAGGCGGGGCCGTGCCACCACAATTGACTGACCACGAGGTCTTGGAGCGTTACCCCCCGGCTGGCGAGATCCGCTGGGTTCTGATCGGAGCGAACATGTGCCCATCTCTCCACCTCGGTCAGCTGGGTAATCCTTGTCACCCGATTGGCCATGAACGTTGTCCAGTGACACGCTGGTTTCTGCAACCAGGCGAGGACAATTGTCGAGTCGGTCCAGCAGTGTAGGGTGACTGGCGGCCCTGGCATTTTGGGGAGAACGGCACTTGCCATTTCGGATAACAATAAGGCCCCGCACAACTCCAACCGAGGGAGTGACACCGTTCTGATTGGGGCCACTCGCGTCCTTGCCGTTAGCAGGTTCGTCATAACCGTGGACCCAAACTCTACGCGGACATAAATGGCGGCCCCGTATGCCTTTTCCGAAGCATCGCAGAACCCATGGTGCTCGATGTTCAGATGTGGTCGGAACGCGACCCATCGAGGGATGCGGATTTGGTCGAGCGCGGAGTAACTCCCTAGGAAATCCACCCATCGTTGAGAGAGATCGCGAGGGAGGACGTCATCCCAACCTAATGCCTCGAGCCAAATGTCCTGCATGAACATCTTCGCCCGGACAATAAAGGGGGCGAGCCAGCCAGCTGGATCGAACAACTTGGCAATCTGGGATAGGGCCTGGCGTTTCGTGAAGGACGACCCCGTGGTCAGTCCCGGCGGAATGAAATAGAACTCGTCTGTCGTCGCTCTCCATCGTATTCCAAGAGTCTTGGCTGTGCTGTCAGCGTCTATCTCCAGGAAATCGGCCCGGAGGAGATGGTCGCTCGGAATGTCGGCCAGAATCGCCTTGCAATTGGAAGTCCATTTTCTGAGTGGGAACCCTGCCGAACCCAGGGCCCCCTCCAGCTCGCGGACTGCCTTCTGCGCCTCAATTTTGGAGTCTGCCCCTGCTAGAACGTCGTCAACATACATAAATTGTCGGATAATTTGACTGGCCTGCGGATACCTCGACTCTTCGTCGTCGGCGAGTTGTTGCAGGACACGAATCGCAAGGAAAGGGGCGCAATTGACTCCAAAGGTGACGGTTTTTAGCTCGTAGTCGCGGATGTTCCCATCGGGGCTGCGAAATAGGATGCGTTGGAGAGAAGTGTGTTTAGGGTTTACCCAAATCTGTCTATACATCTTCTCGATGTCAGCATTGAATACAAACTTAAAGTACCGCCACTTTAGGATCTGAATGGTCAAGTCGGACTGCAGGACCGGGCCTGCATAAAGAATGTCATTCAGACTGGTTCCGTTTGCGGAAGGGCTAGAAGCATTAAATACTACCCGGACCTTGGTGGTCGTACTGTAGGGTTTGAACACCGCTTGGTGCGGAAGATAGTAGGAAGCTGAATGGCTTGTTGGAGAAACTTCTTTCATGTGACCCAAGTCGAGGTATTCTTGAATTACTGCGTCATACCGGGCCTTTAGGGGGGGGTCTTTTTTAAGGCGTTGCTCGTTACGCAGGAACTGGGCCAGGGCGAGCGATCGTGAGGACGCTAGTTCGGAACCCATGCGCTCGGGGTCACGCAGGGGGAGCGTCACGACATACTTGCCACCCTCATTCCTCAGAGTAGTCTGGACAAAATTGCGCTCGCAGACCTCATCAGCTTCCGGGACGATACGTGTGGGGCTTTCCTCCACCTCCCAGAATTTTGTGAGAAGCTGGTCCAGCGAATCGTCTTGGCTGCAAGCCACTCGTGTGGAGAAGGCACTCACACTGCGGGGGGTGGCAGGAGACAAAGGGCCTGTCAGCACCCATCCAAAAATAGTCTCCTGTCCGAGTTGCCGAAGTTGCCAAGGAGGATAGACGGCAGAATATCGGCTCCTATCAGTACGTCAATTTGGGAGCTCTCGAAGAACTTGGGGTCTGCCAAGGGGACGTCGGGCAGCCCCTTTAGAAGATCTCGCGGAATCGGGTACGATGGCAGGGTGCCAGCCAGTTGCGGCAGCACATATGCTGCAGTCTCTAATTGTAACCCGGGTCTGGCAGGTGACCGAATTGAAAAGTGGCATAATTTGGTAGACTGCGCAGAAATGGACTGATTAAGGCCGGAGATTTGGGCTTGAATTGTCTTGAAAGGGAGCTTAATCAAGTTGAACAGCCTTTCCGTGATGAAAGTCGCTTCGGACCCTGAGTCTATTAAGGCTCGTGCTTGGAAGTTGCACCCGAGATGACACACGTTAATGAGGGCGGTGCCCAATAGGACGGCCCCCGAACCAGAAGCGAAGCACACTTGTACGTCAGAGTGTTCGTCTGAGCCACCGGAACCGCTGGGAGTGGACGCGGGTTGGTGTCTCGTTGACGCCGACGGACTTGGAGCGGTTGCGAAGGGGTTACCGCGGTGTAGAAGAGTGTGATGCCGGCTATGGCAGATAGAGCAGCTGTGGGCACTCGTGCAGTCCCGTTGCTGATGCCCTCGTGCGAAACAGTTTAGGCAGAGCTGCTTCCTCTTGATATAGTCGGAGCGACCACTCACATCCATTTCAAGAAAACGTGGACATAATCGAGCAGGGTGATTTTCGCCAGGACAGAGATCGCACCCCTTGGGGGCAGAAGCCACTCGGGTCTCGTACGAGTTGAGCCTGCGAATTGGCGCGCTCGTGGGTGCCGATCTCGGCGGAACTGGCCCGGAACCGCTAGGCCTAACGTCGTCGATGGCCTCCAGGGTGCGATGACGCTCTGTCAAAAAGACATCTAACTCCTTCCATGTTGGAATTTCGGCTTTATTGTGGATGGATTGCTCCCACAGCAAAAGTGTGATTTTGGGAAGCTTGGTGGACACCATATAGACCAGGATACAATCCCAAGCTTCGACTTGAATCGAAGACATCTCTAAGGCTGCCAGGCAGCTTTGAATTGTGCCCTGCAGATCCTTCAGCGCGACTCCGGATTCCTGAGGCACAGCCTGGATATTGAAGAGGATCTTTAACTGGCTGTTGACCAGCAACCGTCGATTTTCGAAGCGTTCGGTGAGGCTTCGCCACGCTGAGGCGAACCCTTTATTGGTGAGGGGGGCCTTGGACACGATGGCATTCGCGTCGCCACTGGTCTTGGAAAGGAGGTGGAACAACTTCTCAACCGGGGTGATACGAGAGTTGTGTATGTAAATCGCCGTGAACAGGTCTCTGAAAGTGGGCCAACGAAGATAGTCGCCCGCGAAAACCTCTGTGTCCACTGGTGGCAAACGACACCCGGTGGGAGCGGGTGTGTGGACACTATTAGCCGCCCAATCAGACTGAGAGGCGGCTTGTGAAATTGTTTCCTCAAGATTGGCAACACACTTCGAATAAACGGAATAGCAGTAGCTGTACTTTGACTCCAGCACTGTCGAGGTGTCCGCGCCGTCGTCTGACGCGGAGAGCAGTTCGGAGCAGCTCTCATAACTTTTCTCCACCTTTTCCCACAGGGCCCTTATTTGGTCCCTATGGACTTTACACATGAAGGGGGAAAATTGTTCAGTCTCCGGTGTGCCCGGGGTGTGGAGATTCGCCTCGAATTGACTGACACGGTCTGTTGTGGCAATAAATCGTTTGAGAGCGACGTCTATCGCTTTTTGTGCCATTTTGATTACTGACCGAGTTAATCTAGGCGAGGACCCAGATAGTGTGTCGACGGATTCGTCGCTTCTTGCTCTTGGAATGGCAGCGGTAGCCTTTGGCTTCAGTTGAGACGCCCGCGGGGATGCGGATTGGGACCTATCCAAACGGATGGAGGGAATAGGACGCGGCTTCTTATCGTCTCCCGTGGGCATTCTAGGAAGCAAACGCTAGACGGTCACACTAAACGCAATCGAATGGAGGTACTAAGTGTAGATACGTATTTATTGTTAATTATTGAGATGGGGATGTATCTGAGCCCAGGCCGCCACGTACGGGTCGGGTTTCTGCAAACAAATCAAAGGAATCAGAATTAAATCAATCAGTGAGATTTTGATGAGTGCAGCATTGGACGGGTGGAATTAATAAACAACTCAGTTCTTAGTCTCGGGAAACTAAAGCTCGCCTATATGATGGCGAGAGTTTAAGCGGCAACAACAACACGCACGGCTTCTGCGGCGGCGAAGTGGATGAGAAATAATAAATAAACAACCCCAGCGCTGTGGATTTAATTGTTCCCAACCGAGGAGCTGGACTTAAAAGCTCGGTTCTTGGTCGCGGAGAAAAACTCGCTGTGTTATGCCGACGGCGAGCGGTGCTGATATGATGGCCGGAAATTAAGGGGCAACAACAACACGCACGGCTTCTGCGGCGGCGAAGTGGATGAGATATAATAAATAAACAGAACAAGCGCAGTTGCACCGGTGCGGATTGAATTTGGATGTTGGTTATGCTGGTATTCGTCGGACAAATGTTAATGTCGTACACTGCAAGCCGCAAATGTTTAATTATTCCAATCCGAGGAGCTGGACTTAAAAGCTCTGTTCTTGGTCGCGAATAAAAATTGCGCTGCGTTATGCCTACGGCAAGCAAAACAGCAACGACAACACGGCCTCTGCGACGGCGACATTGAAAAAGAATTAAACACTCGCGGTTGCGTAGGAACTTTATTTGTGGCGTTTGGCTCACTTTAGATTTACTTAATAGTTGGTATTAATAATTGGTTTTAATATTATATGGGTTTGGGTTATTTATTTTTTTTTTATATATTTTGTTATTCCTGAAATCGGAGGTAGAAAATATCATACATATATGGAATTATTAATTTGGAGTATGGGTAGGAGCTTGTGTTGGCACAGTGGAGCGTCGAGGAGTGGACTGTATTAAGCTGCGCGAACAGAAAATTGTGTATGGAGACGGCACAAAAAATCAAATCTGGCGGTAGCGGTAGCCTGTTCTGCGAACAGAGTAAAACTCCCGAAAACAGCGCACACCAGCGGCCCGATATAATATATATATATATATATATATATATATATATATATATATATATATATATATATATATATATATATAATATATATAATAATTGCTTTGTCCGCTACACTTATTTTACTGTTCACTATATATATGCACGGATCGGTGTGCATATGTACACATGTATGTGCAAAAAAGTTCGCAGTTGTATGGCTGCACATAGGCCTCGGCCGTTGGAAAGTTGATGGGCAATGGAAAATGGAAGAGACGACGAGGAATATGGCGGCGCACACAAGCGGTCGCCGATGAGAATTTTCGCGGAACGGAGGCGAGTGGAAATTGTAATTCTTCACTGCCTTGGTGTCGGGAAAACTCGGACTGGGAGTTGACACGCAACAGAAGGAGATCTTTGCAAAAATGCGACCGAAATTGTGTGTTCGGCCCACTGTTGCAGATCGACAGTGAAGATTGGATAATACGGAAAAGTCGTACTTAGCTTGGCGGATATGCCGGTGATGTGGAGGATATCCTTCCAGAATCCGGCTCGAAGGACCAAAATGTTGGGGGGCGAATCCTGCCAGGTGAATCCTTAGACTTGGCCAATATGTGTCCCACGTCGCAAAACGGTGCAATAACCCGTCGGGGTTCGAAATAAGAAAATATAGCGGGGGCGTCGTGGGGTAGCGTCAGCTTTATTCGGCTTCATACATAAGACTGACTTAACATAACTTAACATAAAGCCGAGCTCCCGCTCGCTTTGCCTCGTTAAAGCGAGAGCGGGAGATCGGTGGTGCCCGGAGTGTGAGCGCAAGGCAGGGGACAGAAAGCGAGAGCGGGAGATCGGTGGTGCTCGGAGTGTGAGCGCAAGGCGGGGGACAGAAAGCTCGCTCCTGAACCGAGGTGGCACAATGGGCCCCTCACGTAAACAAATGGTATGGATATAAACATTTTAGAAGACTGTGAGGAAGAAAAACTTTTCATTATTGGTGAGCAACTAAGTTATAAGGATCGTGAAAATTTGATCAAGTTATTAGAAACATAGTTCAAGTAAAACGACTATCATATTGTGAAATGGAAGCATTATTAAAAATGTTAGAAAAATACATTAGAGATGGGGGAACTAAGACTTTGTATAGATTTTAGAAGATTTACGAAAGTGGATCCTAGGAATGGCTACTTTCATGTATTTGTTAACGAAGAGTGAAATATTCAACGTTTATTAGAATAATTTGAGTTGTTGCGGATGCCTACGGGTCTTGAAACAGCTCCACAGTTATTCAAATGATGCATGATATGCATGATATTTTAATTGCCAGCAAAAATTTAGAAGAGCATTTAGAAGTATTAGTAGAAGTATTTAAGTTAGTTGAAAATAAATTAGAGTTGAAAATGGACAAGTGAAAACTTATACAAGAGAAGGTTAAATACTTAGGTTTTCTAATTTCAAAAGATGGAATTTAGGATCATACGGGTTTAGAAGCTATACAAAATTTTCCGATTCCAGCGAAGATGCAAGCAGTTCAAAGTTGTTGGCCTCAATATTAGCGAAGCCTTTGTAGTTTTGGCTGAGAAAGGATAGGCTGTTCAAGTCTGAGGAAGAAAAAATATGTTTTTCGCTTTTAAAATCCAATTAAAGGAAGCTCTAGTCCTGGCGTTATAAGAATATAGAGATGATACAGTTTTAAAATAAAAACTCTTGCTATAATTTATGCGTTGAGAAGATTTAAAATATATTTACTTGGCAAGCGGTTTGGAATTGTAACATACTGCAACTCTCTAACTTTAACGCTCAATAAAATGGAGTTGAATCCAAGAAATCCAAAAAAAGATGGGATCTATAGCAGTAGGAGTTCGACTATGAATTATAACATAGAGCATGCAGGCAAATGCAGCATGTAGATGCGTTAAGCAGATGCAACAACAATGATAGAGAAGATAAATAGATTTGGAACAAATTTAATAATATGTCAATCAAAAGATGTAAATGTTTAGGAAATTAAAAAAATGTTAGTATTTTGTGTACCGAATAGAAGGGAGGAACATATGTTATAAAAGTATCATGACGAAATGGGTCATATTGGGAGAGATAAAATATTAGCTGTCATAAAAAAGTTACTATGTTCCAAAAATGAAGGATAAAGTCTTAGAACATATTAAAAATTATTTAGAGTCCATAGCTTTTTCTCCGAAAGTAGGTAAAGGAGATGGACATTTACACAGTATACCAGCCGGTTGAGATTATTTATATAGACCATTATGGGTCGGTGGCTAATAGCAGATCGAAAAAACATATATTTGCTGCGGTAGATGCTTTCACACAAATTTGTAGGCTGTACACAGATTAACAGATTATTTTCAAACGTATAATACACCCAAGTTTATAATATCAGTTCGAGGAAGTTGTTTTACGTCTGTTGAGTTTGCAGAGTTTATGGAAATTAGTAATGTTAAACACATAAATCTAGCGACTGGCTCGCCACAGGTGAATGGCCAAGTTAAACAAATTAATAGAAGTTAGGAGCTATGCTTGCAAAAATGATAGAGCCGGAAAATGGATTACAGTGGGGTAGCGTTTTTGGAAAAGTATAATTATCTATGAACAATTCAAAGCAGTATCAAGCAGCTCCTTAGTGAAACATTATATTGGAATAACATAAAGAAAAAATGTGTGATGAGTTAAAGGAAAGACTAGAAGACGAAGAAGAGGTAGGAAAACTTTAGAAGACCTTAGAAAAGATGCAGAAGAGGTACAAAGAAAATCTCAAATACAGAATGAAAAACACTGCTACTGCTTCAAAAAATTGCGATTACGTTATGGTGAAGATGCTTCGGCAAAACTCATTCCAAAAAAATTAAAGTCCTTATGTAATTGAAAAAGTGTTAAAAATAACAGATATTTGCTTAAAGTTATTGACGGGGTTCAGTTGTCTCGCAACCCTTATCAAGGCGTTTGGAGTGTTAATAAAATTAGACATTGGATAAAATCATGAAAAGAATATAAAGGTTGTAACTCATAGACGGTAAGCAAAAGAAAAAGTAAGAAAAAGAGAGAGAAAAAAAAAAAAAAAAAAAAAAAGCCTCTCTGGAAATAGGGTATTGAAAACTAGCTGCCTGCGAGCAGCAGATCGCGAGAGCTTAGGAAGAAACAACAAAAGAAAAGTGTAAAACAGAAGTTAGAACAGCTAAAGAGATTGGAAACAAATAATGGAAAATAATCAAAATAACAAAAACAATTAAACAATTTCAAAAGGAAATAGCACAGGGCGTCCGCACAATACTTGAGCTCACAGTCAGAAGTCAAACTGGCGTAACACGGTGAAGCTCTAAAAGAAGAGAGCTTTCTTTTAAGCTAGGACTAAAAATTAAGTTCGATTTGGGCATGACGAAAGAATAAGTCTGAGTTAAATCCGACGAGTTTGGTGGTTTGACCAAACTGCGAAAATAGATCGGCTATTGCCTGATTATTATTGTTAGTAGTATTTTCAAATGAAAGGCTCACGTTTAGTGTTAACAAAATTTGAAAAATTTTGGGTCCTGTGAGAACTGGACCCTGCGAAAACAAAGGACTTTTTGGCTGGACTGCCAGATATATTCTGCCAATCAGACCCAATGTTGAGTCACATCGAAAGTAGGACAATAGAAATCTTGGGGATGCGCCACCCTGGAATTTCGGACATGGTTGACTTGAGACAGCGAAATGTCGAACAAGCCAGCGATAATGCCATGTTGTGTAGAAGTTAGGAGAGTAGTGGTGGAATTATTTGAGGACCAAATAGCCCCATGGTTATTAAAATCACCTAGGACTACAAAATAGTCTTTATCCAAAAGTCTATTGGAAACCATCTGAACTGCGGAAAGGTGGTTCCAATAAAGAGGAAGTTCCGACACTGGTATATAGGAACAGGTAATAAAAATGGCGCTACCATTGATAGATAACTTTACACAGAGGAGTTCGACATCGTTTCATTCCTCGAAAGTTCATAATTCTGACGTGAGTGAGGAGTCAACCGCTATAAGAACTCCACCCCCACGCCTGATAGGCCGATCTAGCCAATATACTATGAACATAGCTGGAAAAGCTTCGGAGCTCAGAATATCCGGCTTTAACCAGGTTTCTGTGAACACAATAACCTGAGAAGTAAACGAAAGGTTATTGGAATACAAGTTAAGAAGCTTACTAAGTAAGCCTCTTGCATTCTGATAGGAGATACCTAGGGAGTGAGTTAGTTTTTTGAGGTATATACCACAATTTGTCGTTAATTATTCGCGAAAGAAAAAAAATTGCCGTTAAATTTTTTACCCTAATTTTTTTATGTCCTACTAAGTTGATATCAAGTTAGCAGGGAACTCCTGAAAACTTTAATATTTTCAAAAACTTTTTTGGCCAGAATTTTCCGATAAATTAATTACATTTTTCGCTCCATTTTTTATATATTTTTTTAAAACACAAAGTTGCCATGCCAAGTTGATATCAAGAGAACACTTGAAATCCCTCACATTTCCGTTAATTATTCGTCGCTCCATTTTTTATGTTTTTTTATATCTTTTAAAAAATCTAAAGCAGGTGCTCTTCAAGTTCTACTATCTAACTTTTTTAGCTAACGAAATCGTAACGAAGCTAAATATGATACACACCCAAAGAAACATGAGCTCGGCGGAAAAACAATCCACTCTCAAGTAGGAGAAATGTTACTTATTGACATAAAAAATATTGTCTGTAAAAAATACTTCCTTACTTGCACCAAGTTTTCTAAATTTGCCTCCCGCTTCATTAGCTACTTTGCTTTGGGTGGGGGCCTGCCTGCTTGGGCCCGCAACTCCTCCACTTTATTGGCAAGTCCGCCTGTTGAGGTCATGTTCGGAAGCTTGGCGTAGTGTAGCCTGCCATCTACAATCCTTTGCTCGGCCCAGGCTAGCTTCGCCTTCTCCTCTTGGAGCCGGCTCTGGATTTTGAGAGCCGCCTTGTACTGCGCCTTGGCCTTCAACCCCTCGCTTGACCTTTTTGTCCCTTCCCTGAGAGGGGAGCTGATGCTAGCCCAGTCGGACTTTTAGCCAAATTCCTCCTGATTTTAATGCGAACCCGCTCAGTTGGTAGCACAAAGGCATTACAGTCTATAAGATGCCTTACGACCATACATTCGTTTTGCAATATGAGGCTGTTTTTTTTTTATGGCAACGGCAATCGAGCTTGTGTATGAGGAAACACAAGAACAAGCAAGTGCGTATGTGTGCGTGAATATGTGTGTGCTTCTGCTCGCAAGCGCCAACACCAAAAATTGAAATCGTTGTCTTTGCACACTTAATACCCTAATATTCCAATGCGATGTTATGTTTAAAATTGTGTATTGAGTATTATTATATAAGTATATCAGATGTACTACATTTGAATTAGTATATAAAATATTATTGTGTAAACATGGGAGGCATCATGTGCTTTCCGAAATGATCTTAGGATTTATAAGCTGAAGCGTATCTTTTGATTCGTGACAATACGTGTGCAGACAAACAATCGGCGGCTGTCGCTGCATGACTATAAGAGAGCGGCTGACTCTAGAGCGCTCTCTTACTGGCTTTTGAACGAAATGTAATAGAGTCTGAAGTCAGTTCAAAAGCCAGCACGAAAAAATCGGGTGAAAAAAAAAATCGTATGACGTTACGCATCTTATAGACTGTAATGTCTTTCGTAGGACCCACCGTTTATGTAAAATTCTCATTCGCTTTTATTCATACGTGAGCGGGATAATTCATGATGCCGACGTCGCTGCACGACTCGTGATGAAATTCACTCCGAGCGCTCAAGTCCATTTTTTTCCATTTGTTATATTTTAATTGTTATTGTAATTAAATATTTTCAACCATACTCACCAACTTTTTTGGAACCCAACTGGGGGGATTGAACCTGCGTCTTCATGTTCAACAGTCCGGCAGCTTACACATCGCACCACATCTTTACCTTAAATTGCGTCGACAAAATACACATATGTGCTTATCGAGTCTGAGAGGGACAAAAACTTTTAATCCCTTGAGGATATATTTTATTATATTTATTTTTTTCGCTTTGGCGTCGCGAGGCGACCGTGACAAACAGGAGAGCGAGAGTTCAAATCCCACCCGAAATGAATTTTCCTTTACAAATTTTTGTTTCTGCTAAAAGTGTGTCAAATTAAAAAAAAAAAAAAAAAGTAAATCAATAATTAATATTTAGCTATGGCTAAATAAGTTTGAGGCATTATATAATTTTACTTATACGTTTTATACTTGAAAAATTATGCAACATTTTACAAATTTGATCTTTTCTTAGGGTTTTTCCATTTATGCAAAATTTTACAAATTTGATCTTTTCTTAGGGTTTTTCATTTTCATAAACATTTTTAGCCAAAAGATATTAATTATAATTACTTTTTTATACTTATATTATATTATATTATATTATATTATATTATATTATATAGACAAACTCTTGAAAATATAAGATTAAGTTTATATTAATATTCTCTAGATCTTTCCCGATTTTTATTTAGAGGAATTCAACGCAGTTTTAAAAACAAAACGTGAAATAATTTCGGGGAATTTATTGTTTTTTATCAGCGCACTTTGTGTTACAAAAAAATCACAAAAGGGAAATACCTTCCTGGGAAAACAGCACAGAATTATACACTGAACGGAGCAGCGTTCGATTCAGGGACCATGGATAAGGCCATCCCCGCTCGACAAAGTTTTCTATCCAGAATCGCTCACAGCATGAAGCGAAGTCCGACTGGGAGGTTTCTTCTCCGCTTCTCTTCCTCCTCTTTGGTGAGCTGCACGCTCTCCAGGTCTGTGTCGAGGACGGCACCCGTGCGGCATAGCTTGCTCTGCATTGTTGGGGTTACGGCAGTAGTGGTACAACTAGTATGACCCGATCCCATCATGCTAGAGGTGTGACCTCTGGCGACACGCAGAGAGCATTGCTCCCCTCCGTGCCCGCCGGTGGTAGCAGTCACGCCTTCCACAGACGTTTGGGCTGACATCCCAGCCTCTGTTGAATTTCTTGTCTCCATACCTTACAAAAGTGGTATATTTCAGGGAACCACAACTTTCGTTTTATGCCTGCAAGTGATTTCCTCCAGCGTTTGGGCGGGACGAATTGAATCAAAGCCTTAGTTAGAAACTGCATTACCCGTTGTACAAGATAATACTGGGCACTGTTGCTCAGCCGGCGCCTTCGTGGAGGGTCAGCTGGAGGATCGTATAAAATTTTTGTTCACGGAAACTCTAGCCAGCCAATAATTACAGAATGCTTGATAGATTCAGGAAGCCCAGTATCACTTACCAAATATGCTTATATACCTAAAAACATTAAATTAGAGCCTCAAAAAGATGCGTATTATGGATTGAATATTGAAAAGTTATGGGAAAATATTGTTATGTTAAAAAAGAAGCAACTAAGATTTTTTAATATAATTGTTGTGCCTAGCGTATCTATGAGCTATAATGTGGAAGAGACTTTGTGGAAGCTTGCAATTTGAAAATTAATTTGGAAACTTTAAAAATGATTACCGTGGAAGGAACTGAAAACCAAATCGAAAATACTGCGAACATGAGTTTATTAAATAAAAATATTAAGGCACCTTTTGAATTGGATCGAGAATTGGATTGCAGACGTTTAGAAAGTGAAATTTTAATAGACAGAAATTTAGAAACAAACTCAAATGAGAATAATTTCGGTACAAGTTTATATCAAAAAGGCTTCGGTAAAAATTAAGGTGAAAATATTTTCCGTAAACGTTTAGGTAAAGTCTTAGGCGAGAACATTTTAGGTACAATCTTAGAGAAAATATAATTTAGGTACAGTTTTAGGTGAAAAGAAGTCAGGTACAATCTTAGGCAAAAATAATTTAGATAAAATCCCACCTGGAAAAAATTTAGGTACAACCGAAGAACGAATATTTTTGGTGAAAGCATCGGTGAACAAACTTTAGGTTCAATTAGAAAGGAAAATATTGGAGATACAAATATAAGAACCGTTAGTGCAAAGAATTTAGATATGGATATGTTAGATACTATACGGGAACAAAGTTTAGGTACAAAAAGGTTATGTCAGGAACAACTGGTGGGTTTGAAGAAAATTTTTGATAAGAAAATGGTGTTGGGGGGCGAATCCTGCCAGGTGAATCCTTAGACTTGGCCAATATGTGTCGGGGTTCGAAATAAGAAAATATAGCGGGGGCGTCGTGGGGTAGCGTCAGCTTTATTCGGCTTCATACATAAGACTGACTTAACATAACTTAACATAAAGCCGAGCTCCCGCTCGCTTTGCCTCGTTAAAGCGAGAGCGGGAGATCGGTGGTGCTCGGAGTGTGAGCGCAAGGCGGGGGACAGAAAGCGAGAGCGGGAGATCGGTGGTGCTCGGAGTGTGAGCGCAAGGCGGGGGACAGAAAGCTCGCTCCTGAACCGAGGCGGCACAATGGGCCCCTCACGTAAACATCCTGCCCCCCTTGCAATCGCTCGGATTGCAACAGGGTCGTTGCAGCTATGGCTGATGGCAGGCCCCCGACACGACCCAGCCGAAGACGGTGCTTTGGGCCACTGGCAGTCCATCCTGGATCTTTAGGAAACCGGGCTGCATCACCCGTGGGTACATGTCCGCGCCCAGGACCACGGAGATGGTGGCCGAAAGGTAGAAGCGGTCGTCGGCCAGAGTGATGTCGCGGAAATGGGCTCGCACCGTCTCGCTTAGCTCTCGGATTGGAGTGCGGATGCGCACGTGAGGCTCGACCCGGAACACCACGTCGAAACGGATATTCCGGTCCGTCTTGGAGCCCACCGTGGCCGAACAAATTTGCTCGCCGCCAACGTCAGTGGTGGGTAGACGGAGGCTGGCCGCCAGAGACGCGTCGATGCAGCTCGTAGGCGTGCACGGGTCGATGAGCGCGGCGGTGTCGAAAATGCGCGCTCCGGTGTCCAACCGTACCAGCGCAGTCGGAAGGACGTTGACGCTGTGTCGCTGCAGCAGCGATGACAGCGTCGGCGCTGAGGCTGCACCTTGCAGGCGCCCCTGGCGGGTGTCTGACGATGGTAGACGGGCGGGAGTCGACCGTGGAGTGGCGGAGGGCGTCCGGGGTGCTGCTGCCGGTTGCCGAGAAGGGGCGACGGCGTCCCGAGACCGGCGCGCATTCTGCCGAGGCCGTCGCGTCGACAATGGTCGCTCGGATAGGTGGAGCAGTGTGTGATGGTCCTGGCCGCACGTTTTGCAGCAATCCCCTCGCCGGCATGCTCCGTCCGAATGCTCGTGGGCCAGACAGCTCGGACAGTAGCGGTTAGCCAGTACTGCCCGAAGCCGCTTCTCAGCGCTCAGATGCAAAAAACGGCGGCATTTTCGCAGTGGGTGGATCCACCGGCAGACTCGGCAACGGTAGGACAAAGTACCTCGAGTACATCTGCCCTCTTGTGCGATAGCGGTGCGTGGACGCGGAGACATCGTGCTGGGTCTGACTGCCGGAATGACAAAAAAATAACGGAAATGAGTGTACATGCGAATTTGTTAGAACTACGGATTGTAACTACGGGACAACACATGACGTCGGACCATTGGGACTATTGTGGGCAGGCGGGCGCGTCCATCGGAAGGAGGACAGCCTTTGCCACAGGGCGCTTAAGGAGTCCCCGTGCAGTGCGGATGTCGACCACACGAACACGGCCGTCGGATCCCGGAAATACTGCGTCGATTCTCCCTAAACGCCATTCATTGGACGGAAGGTTGTCTTCTTTAACAACCACCATGTCCCCGACACAAAGGTCTCTTGAGGGGGCCCGCCACTTATTCCGTTTGTGGAGTTCCTTGAGGTACTCTTCCTTCCATCGCAGTCGGAACTGTTGCTGGAGAGCCTTCAAGTGCTGCCACCGGTTGACCATGGACGTTGTGGCCCCCTTCACTTCGGGTTCCGCCGTGGCGAGGAGGGGCCCTCCAACAAGAAAATGTCCCGGAGTAAGAGCCAACAAGTCGGCGGGGTCTTCGGACATGGGAGCGATCGGGCGCGAATTAAGGCATGCCTCGATTCTTGACAAGAGTGTGGCCAGTTCTTCAAAGGTGTACTTCCGTGTGGCCGTGGACTTATAGAACAAGGTCTTAAAGCTCTTGACGCCTGCTTCCCACAGGCCTCCCATGTGGGGGCCCCGGAGGAATGAAATGCCAGAGGAGCTGTTGATGGCAATAGGCGCTTGTCACCGCTTCTTTCATGCTTTGGAGAAAATCGCGGGAGAGTAGGGCAGCCGCCCCTACAAAGGTCTTCCCGTTGTCCGATTGAACTTGGCGGGGGTATCCTCTGCGGGACACGAAACGTGCGAAAGCAGCGAGAAATTTCTCGGTCGTAAGGTCGGACGTAGGCTCTAAATGGATGGCTTTCGTGGCAAAGCACACGAACACTAGCACATACCCCTTCGTAATCAGACAGGCTCGGCCCGTGTAATTCTTGATGTCGAAGGGGCCGGCGTAGTCCATGCCGGTGTAGGTGAAGGGACGAGAGAACGATGTCCTCTCCTTCGGCAGCTCTCCCATGAGTTGCGTCTGCACCTTCTTCTTGTGGATGACGCACACCTTGCACGAATAGATAACTGACTTGACCAAATTCCTCACCCTAGGAATCCAGAATTTGGAACGGATCAGACGAATGGTCAGCTGATTACCGCCGTGCAGCGTTATGCGATGCGTAAAGTGGACAAGAAGGCGAGACAGATGGCAGTTGTACGGAAGGATTATAGGGTGGCGCTCGTCATATTGGAGAGTTTCTGAGGCCGTGACCCGCCCGCAGGCTCTCATGAGCCCCTGCGAATCAAGAAAAGGGGTAAAATTTAGCATGGGACTGGCTGCTGGTAGTGGACGCCCTTGGCTTAAGCATGTACTCTCGGAGAAAAAAACGTGGCGTTGCGTGGCGGCCACCAGGAGGCGTTCGGCCGCCGCAATCTCAGTGGCTGTCAGGGAATCCTCGGAGGGAACTTTGTTCCCCCGAGTGCGCTGAATGAAGCGATGGACATAGGCGAAGACCCGTAACGGCTTATCGAGAGTGTAGAACCGCTCAAGAATATCTTCTGGGGGAGCCTTCGTGGCGTGGACCTTGACGGCTCGCTTCTCGAGCTCAGTCACGGGAGAATCACTGCTTCGAGTGGGCCACTCGGAGCGAGGCCTCTGCATCCAGGCGGGGCCGTGCCACCACAATTGACTGACCGCGAGGTCTTGGAGCGTTACCCCCCGGCTGGCGAGATCCGCTGGGTTCTGATCGGAGCGAACATGTGCCCATCTCTCCACCTCGGTCAGCTGGGTAATCCTTGTCACCCGATTGGCCACGAACGTTGTCCAGTGACACGCTGGTTTCTGCAACCAGGCGAGGACAATTGTCGAGTCGGTCCAGCAGTGTAGGGTGACTGGCGGCCCTGGCATTTTGGGGAGAACGGCACTTGCCATTTCGGATAACAATAAGGCCCCGCACAACTCCAACCGAGGGAGTGACACCGTTCTGATTGGGGCCACTCGCGTCCTTGCCGTTAGCAGGTTCGTCATAACCGTGGACCCAAACTCTACGCGGACATAAATGGCGGCCCCGTATGCCTTTTCCGAAGCATCGCAGAACCCATGGTGCTCGATGTTCAGATGTGGTCGGAACGCGACCCATCGAGGGATGCGGATTTGGTCGAGCGCGGAGTAACTCCCTAGGAAATCCACCCATCGTTGAGAGAGATCGCGAGGGAGGACGTCATCCCAACCTAATGCCTCGAGCCAAATGTCCTGCATGAACATCTTCGCCCGGACAATAAAGGGGGCGAGCCAGCCAACTTGGCAATCTGGGATAGGGCCTGGCGTTTCGTGAAGGACGACCCCGTGGTCAGTCCCGGCGGAATGAAATAGAACTCGTCTGTCGTCGCTCTCCATCGTATTCCAAGAGTCTTGGCTGTGCTGTCAGCGTCTATCTCCAGGAAATCGGCCCGGAGGAGATGGTCGCTCGGAATGTCGGCCAGAATCGCCTTGCAATTGGAAGTCCATTTTCTGAGTGGGAACCCTGCCGAACCCAGGGCCCCCTCCAGCTCGCGGACTGCCTTCTGCGCCTCAATTTTGGAGTCTGCCCCTGCTAGAACGTCGTCAACATACATAAATTGTCGGATAATTTGACTGGCCTGCGGATACCTCGACTCTTCGTCGTCGGCGAGTTGTTGCAGGACACGAATCGCAAGGAAAGGGGCGCAATTGACTCCAAAGGTGACGGTTTTTAGCTCGTAGTCGCGGATGTTCCCATCGGGGCTGCGAAATAGGATGCGTTGGAGAGAAGTGTGTTTAGGGTTTACCCAAATCTGTCTATACATCTTCTCGATGTCAGCATTGAATACAAACTTAAAGTACCGCCACTTTAGGATCTGAATGGTCAAGTCGGACTGCAGGACCGGGCCTGCATAAAGAATGTCATTCAGACTGGTTCCGTTTGCGGAAGGGCTAGAAGCATTAAATACTACCCGGACCTTGGTGGTCGTACTGTCGGGTTTGAACACCGCTTGGTGCGGAAGATAGTAGGAAGCTGAATGGCTTGTTGGAGAAACTTCTTTCATGTGACCCAAGTCGAGGTATTCTTGAATTACTGCGTCATACCGGGCCTTTAGGGGGGGGTCTTTTTTAAGGCGTTGCTCGTTACGCAGGAACTGGGCCAGGGCGAGCGATCGTGAGGACGCTAGTTCGGAACCCATGCGCTCGGGGTCACGCAGGGGGAGCGTCACGACATACTTGCCACCCTCATTCCTCAGAGTAGTCTGGACAAAATTGCGCTCGCAGACCTCATCAGCTTCCGGGACGATACGTGTGGGGCTTTCCTCCACCTCCCAGAATTTTGTGAGAAGCTGGTCCAGCGAATCGTCTTGGCTGCAAGCCACTCGTGTGGAGAAGGCACTCACACTGCGGGGGGTGGCAGGAGACAAAGGGCCTGTCAGCACCCATCCAAAAATAGTCTCCTGTCCGAGTTGCCGAAGTTGCCAAGGAGGATAGACGGCAGAATATCGGCTCCTATCAGTACGTCAATTTGGGAGCTCTCGAAGAACTTGGGGTCTGCCAAGGGGACGTCGGGCAGCCCCTTTAGAAGATCTCGCGGAATCGGGTACGATGGCAGGGTGCCAGCCAGTTGCGGCAGCACATATGCTGCAGTCTCTAATTGTAACCCGGGTCTGGCAGGTGACCGAATTGAAAAGTGGCATAATTTGGTAGACTGCGCAGAAATGGACTGATTAAGGCCGGAGATTTGGGCTTGAATTGTCTTGAAAGGGAGCTTAATCAAGTTGAACAGCCTTTCCGTGATGAAAGTCGCTTCGGACCCTGAGTCTATTAAGGCTCGTGCTTGGAAGTTGCACCCGAGATGACACACGTTAATGAGGGCGGTGCCCAATAGGACGGCCCCCGAACCAGAAGCGAAGCACACTTGTACGTCAGAGTGTTCGTCTGAGCCACCGGAACCGCTGGGAGTGGACGCGGGTTGGTGTCTCGTTGACGCCGACGGACTTGGAGCGGTTGCGAAGGGGTTACCGCGGTGTAGAAGAGTGTGATGCCGGCTATGGCAGATAGAGCAGCTGTGGGCACTCGTGCAGTCCCGTTGCTGATGCCCTCGTGCGAAACAGTTTAGGCAGAGCTGCTTCCTCTTGATATAGTCGGAGCGACCACTCACATCCATTTCAAGAAAACGTGGACATAATCGAGCAGGGTGATTTTCGCCAGGACAGAGATCGCACCCCTTGGGGGCAGAAGCCACTCGGGTCTCGTACGAGTTGAGCCTGCGAATTGGCGCGCTCGTGGGTGCCGATCTCGGCGGAACTAGCCCGGAACCGCTAGGCCTAACGTCGTCGATGGCCTCCAGGGTGCGATGACGCTCTGTCAAAAAGACATCTAACTCCTTCCATGTTGGAATTTCGGCTTTATTGTGGATGGATTGCTCCCACAGCAAAAGTGTGATTTTGGGAAGCTTGGTGGACACCATATAGACCAGGATACAATCCCAAGCTTCGACTTGAATCGAAGACATCTCTAAGGCTGCCAGGCAGCTTTGAATTGTGCCCTGCAGATCCTTCAGCGCGACTCCGGATTCCTGAGGCACAGCCTGGATATTGAAGAGGATCTTTAACTGGCTGTTGACCAGCAACCGTCGATTTTCGAAGCGTTCGGTGAGGCTTCGCCACGCTGAGGCGAACCCTTTATTGGTGAGGGGGGCCTTGGACACGATGGCATTCGCGTCGCCACTGGTCTTGGAAAGGAGGTGGAACAACTTCTCAACCGGGGTGATACGAGAGTTGTGTATGTAAATCGCCGTGAACAGGTCTCTGAAAGTGGGCCAACGAAGATAGTCGCCCGCGAAAACCTCTGTGTCCACTGGTGGCAAACGACACCCGGTGGGAGCGGGTGTGTGGACACTATTAGCCGCCCAATCAGACTGAGAGGCGGCTTGTGAAATTGTTTCCTCAAGATTGGCAACACACTTCGAATAAACGGAATAGCAGTAGCTGTACTTTGACTCCAGCACTGTCGAGGTGTCCGCGCCGTCGTCTGACGCGGAGAGCAGCTCGGAGCAGCTCTCATAACTTTTCTCCACCTTTTCCCACAGGGCCCTTATTTGGTCCCTATGGACTTTACACATGAAGGGGGAAAATTGTTCAGTCTCCGGTGTGCCCGGGGTGTGGAGATTCGCCTCGAATTGACTGACACGGTCTGTTGTGGCAATAAATCGTTTGAGAGCGACGTCTATCGCTTTTTGTGCCATTTTGATTACTGACCGAGTTAATCTAGGCGAGGACCCAGATAGTGTGTCGACGGATTCGTCGCTTCTTGCTCTTGGAATGGCAGCGGTAGCCTTTGGCTTCAGTTGAGACGCCCGCGGGGATGCGGATTGGGACCTATCCAAACGGATGGAGGGAATAGGACGCGGCTTCTTATCGTCTCCCGTGGGCATTCTAGGAAGCAAACGCTAGACGGTCACACTAAACGCAATCGAATGGAGGTACTAAGTGTAGATACGTATTTATTGTTAATTATTGAGATGGGGATGTATCTGAGCCCAGGCCGCCACGTACGGGTCGGGTTTCTGCAAACAAATCAAAGGAATCAGAATTAAATCAATCAGTGAGATTTTGATGAGTGCAGCATTGGACGGGTGGAATTAATAAACAACTCAGTTCTTAGTCTCGGGAAACTAAAGCTCGCCTATATGATGGCGAGAGTTTAAGCGGCAACAACAACACGCACGGCTTCTGCGGCGGCGAAGTGGATGAGAAATAATAAATAAACAACCCCAGCGCTGTGGATTTAATTGTTCCCAACCGAGGAGCTGGACTTAAAAGCTCGGTTCTTGGTCGCGGAGAAAAACTCGCTGTGTTATGCCGACGGCGAGCGGTGCTGATATGATGGCCGGAAATTAAGGGGCAACAACAACACGCACGGCTTCTGCGGCGGCGAAGTGGATGAGATATAATAAATAAACAGAACAAGCGCAGTTGCACCGGTGCGGATTGAATTTGGATGTTGGTTATGCTGGTATTCGTCGGACAAATGTTAATGTCGTACACTGCAAGCCGCAAATGTTTAATTATTCCAATCCGAGGAGCTGGACTTAAAAGCTCTGTTCTTGGTCGCGAATAAAAATTGCGCTGCGTTATGCCTACGGCAAGCAAAACAGCAACGACAACACGGCCTCTGCGACGGCGACATTGAAAAAGAATTAAACACTCGCGGTTGCGTAGGAACTTTATTTGTGGCGTTTGGCTCACTTTAGATTTACTTAATAGTTGGTATTAATAATTGGTTTTAATATTATATGGGTTTGGGTTATTTATTTTTTTTTTATATATTTTGTTATTCCTGAAATCGGAGGTAGAAAATATCATACATATATGGAATTATTAATTTGGAGTATGGGTAGGAGCTTGTGTTGGCACAGTGGAGCGTCGAGGAGTGGACTGTATTAAGCTGCGCGAACAGAAAATTGTGTATGGAGACGGCACAAAAAATCAAATCTGGCGGTAGCGGTAGCCTGTTCTGCGAACAGAGTAAAACTCCCGAAAACAGCGCACACCAGCGGCCCGATATAATATATATATATATATATATATAATATAAATATATATATATATATATATATATATATATATATATATATATAATATATATAATAATTGCTTTGTCCGCTACACTTATTTTACTGTTCACTATATATATGCACGGATCGGTGTGCATATGTACACATGTATGTGCAAAAAAGTTCGCAGTTGTATGGCTGCACATAGGCCTCGGCCGTTGGAAAGTTGATGGGCAATGGAAAATGGAAGAGACGACGAGGAATATGGCGGCGCACACAAGCGGTCGCCGATGAGAATTTTCGCGGAACGGAGGCGAGTGGAAATTGTAATTCTTCACTGCCTTGGTGTCGGGAAAACTCGGACTGGGAGTTGACACGCAACAGAAGGAGATCTTTGCAAAAATGCGACCGAAATTGTGTGTTCGGCCCACTGTTGCAGATCGACAGTGAAGATTGGATAATACGGAAAAGTCGTACTTAGCTTGGCGGATATGCCGGTGATGTGGAGGATATCCTTCCAGAATCCGGCTCGAAGGACCAAAATGTTGGGGGGCGAATCCTGCCAGGTGAATCCTTAGACTTGGCCAATATGTGTCCCACGTCGCAAAACGGTGCAATAACCCGTCGGGGTTCGAAATAAGAAAATATAGCGGGGGCGTCGTGGGGTAGCGTCAGCTTTATTCGGCTTCATACATAAGACTGACTTAACATAACTTAACATAAAGCCGAGCTCCCGCTCGCTTTGCCTCGTTAAAGCGAGAGCGGGAGATCGGTGGTGCCCGGAGTGTGAGCGCAAGGCAGGGGACAGAAAGCGAGAGCGGGAGATCGGTGGTGCTCGGAGTGTGAGCGCAAGGCGGGGGACAGAAAGCTCGCTCCTGAACCGAGGTGGCACAATGGGCCCCTCACGTAAACAAATGGTATGGATATAAACATTTTAGAAGACTGTGAGGAAGAAAAACTTTTCATTATTGGTGAGCAACTAAGTTATAAGGATCGTGAAAATTTGATCAAGTTATTAGAAACATAGTTCAAGTAAAACGACTATCATATTGTGAAATGGAAGCATTATTAAAAATGTTAGAAAAATACATTAGAGATGGGGGAACTAAGACTTTGTATAGATTTTAGAAGATTTACGAAAGTGGATCCTAGGAATGGCTACTTTCATGTATTTGTTAACGAAGAGTGAAATATTCAACGTTTATTAGAATAATTTGAGTTGTTGCGGATGCCTACGGGTCTTGAAACAGCTCCACAGTTATTCAAATGATGCATGATATGCATGATATTTTAATTGCCAGCAAAAATTTAGAAGAGCATTTAGAAGTATTAGTAGAAGTATTTAAGTTAGTTGAAAATAAATTAGAGTTGAAAATGGACAAGTGAAAACTTATACAAGAGAAGGTTAAATACTTAGGTTTTCTAATTTCAAAAGATGGAATTTAGGATCATACGGGTTTAGAAGCTATACAAAATTTTCCGATTCCAGCGAAGATGCAAGCAGTTCAAAGTTGTTGGCCTCAATATTAGCGAAGCCTTTGTAGTTTTGGCTGAGAAAGGATAGGCTGTTCAAGTCTGAGGAAGAAAAAATATGTTTTTCGCTTTTAAAATCCAATTAAAGGAAGCTCTAGTCCTGGCGTTATAAGAATATAGAGATGATACAGTTTTAAAATAAAAACTCTTGCTATAATTTATGCGTTGAGAAGATTTAAAATATATTTACTTGGCAAGCGGTTTGGAATTGTAACATACTGCAACTCTCTAACTTTAACGCTCAATAAAATGGAGTTGAATCCAAGAAATCCAAAAAAAGATGGGATCTATAGCAGTAGGAGTTCGACTATGAATTATAACATAGAGCATGCAGGCAAATGCAGCATGTAGATGCGTTAAGCAGATGCAACAACAATGATAGAGAAGATAAATAGATTTGGAACAAATTTAATAATATGTCAATCAAAAGATGTAAATGTTTAGGAAATTAAAAAAATGTTAGTATTTTGTGTACCGAATAGAAGGGAGGAACATATGTTATAAAAGTATCATGACGAAATGGGTCATATTGGGAGAGATAAAATATTAGCTGTCATAAAAAAGTTACTATGTTCCAAAAATGAAGGATAAAGTCTTAGAACATATTAAAAATTATTTAGAGTCCATAGCTTTTTCTCCGAAAGTAGGTAAAGGAGATGGACATTTACACAGTATACCAGCCGGTTGAGATTATTTATATACACCATTATGGGTCGGTGGCTAATAGCAGATCGAAAAAACATATATTTGCTGCGGTAGATGCTTTCACACAAATTTGTAGGCTGTACACAGATTAACAGATTATTTTCAAACGTATAATACACCCAAGTTTATAATATCAGTTCGAGGAAGTTGTTTTACGTCTGTTGAGTTTGCAGAGTTTATGGAAATTAGTAATGTTAAACACATAAATCTAGCGACTGGCTCGCCACAGGTGAATGGCCAAGTTAAACAAATTAATAGAAGTTAGGAGCTATGCTTGCAAAAATGATAGAGCCGGAAAATGGATTACAGTGGGGTAGCGTTTTTGGAAAAGTATAATTATCTATGAACAATTCAAAGCAGTATCAAGCAGCTCCTTAGTGAAACATTATATTGGAATAACATAAAGAAAAAATGTGTGATGAGTTAAAGGAAAGACTAGAAGACGAAGAAGAGGTAGGAAAACTTTAGAAGACCTTAGAAAAGATGCAGAAGAGGTACAAAGAAAATCTCAAATACAGAATGAAAAACACTGCTACTGCTTCAAAAAATTGCGATTACGTTATGGTGAAGATGCTTCGGCAAAACTCATTCCAAAAAAATTAAAGTCCTTATGTAATTGAAAAAGTGTTAAAAATAACAGATATTTGCTTAAAGTTATTGACGGGGTTCAGTTGTCTCGCAACCCTTATCAAGGCGTTTGGAGTGTTAATAAAATTAGACATTGGATAAAATCATGAAAAGAATATAAAGGTTGTAACTCATAGACGGTAAGCAAAAGAAAAAGTAAGAAAAAGAGAGAGAAAAAAAAAAAAAAAAAAAAAAAGCCTCTCTGGAAATAGGGTATTGAAAACTAGCTGCCTGCGAGCAGCAGATCGCGAGAGCTTAGGAAGAAACAACAAAAGAAAAGTGTAAAACAGAAGTTAGAACAGCTAAAGAGATTGGAAACAAATAATGGAAAATAATCAAAATAACAAAAACAATTAAACAATTTCAAAAGGAAATAGCACAGGGCGTCCGCACAATACTTGAGCTCACAGTCAGAAGTCAAACTGGCGTAACACGGTGAAGCTCTAAAAGAAGAGAGCTTTCTTTTAAGCTAGGACTAAAAATTAAGTTCGATTTGGGCATGACGAAAGAATAAGTCTGAGTTAAATCCGACGAGTTTGGTGGTTTGACCAAACTGCGAAAATAGATCGGCTATTGCCTGATTATTATTGTTAGTAGTATTTTCAAATGAAAGGCTCACGTTTAGTGTTAACAAAATTTGAAAAATTTTGGGTCCTGTGAGAACTGGACCCTGCGAAAACAAAGGACTTTTTGGCTGGACTGCCAGATATATTCTGCCAATCAGACCCAATGTTGAGTCACATCGAAAGTAGGACAATAGAAATCTTGGGGATGCGCCACCCTGGAATTTCGGACATGGTTGACTTGAGACAGCGAAATGTCGAACAAGCCAGCGATAATGCCATGTTGTGTAGAAGTTAGGAGAGTAGTGGTGGAATTATTTGAGGACCAAATAGCCCCATGGTTATTAAAATCACCTAGGACTACAAAATAGTCTTTATCCAAAAGTCTATTGGAAACCATCTGAACTGCGGAAAGGTGGTTCCAATAAAGAGGAAGTTCCGACACTGGTATATAGGAACAGGTAATAAAAATGGCGCTACCATTGATAGATAACTTTACACAGAGGAGTTCGACATCGTTTCATTCCTCGAAAGTTCATAATTCTGACGTGAGTGAGGAGTCAACCGCTATAAGAACTCCACCCCCACGCCTGATAGGCCGATCTAGCCAATATACTATGAACATAGCTGGAAAAGCTTCGGAGCTCAGAATATCCGGCTTTAACCAGGTTTCTGTGAACACAATAACCTGAGAAGTAAACGAAAGGTTATTGGAATACAAGTTAAGAAGCTTACTAAGTAAGCCTCTTGCATTCTGATAGGAGATACCTAGGGAGTGAGTTAGTTTTTTGAGGTATATACCACAATTTGTCGTTAATTATTCGCGAAAGAAAAAAAATTGCCGTTAAATTTTTTACCCTAATTTTTTTATGTCCTACTAAGTTGATATCAAGTTAGCAGGGAACTCCTGAAAACTTTAATATTTTCAAAAACTTTTTTGGCCAGAATTTTCCGATAAATTAATTACATTTTTCGCTCCATTTTTTATATATTTTTTTAAAACACAAAGTTGCCATGCCAAGTTGATATCAAGAGAACACTTGAAATCCCTCACATTTCCAAAATCTTTTTTAGCCGGAATTTTCCGTTAATTATTCGTCGCTCCATTTTTTATGTTTTTTTATATCTTTTAAAAAATCTAAAGCAGGTGCTCTTCAAGTTCTACTATCTAACTTTTTTAGCTAACGAAATCGTAACGAAGCTAAATATGATACACACCCAAAGAAACATGAGCTCGGCGGAAAAACAATCCACTCTCAAGTAGGAGAAATGTTACTTATTGACATAAAAAATATTGTCTGTAAAAAATACTTCCTTACTTGCACCAAGTTTTCTAAATTTGCCTCCCGCTTCATTAGCTACTTTGCTTTGGGTGGGGGCCTGCCTGCTTGGGCCCGCAACTCCTCCACTTTATTGGCAAGTCCGCCTGTTGAGGTCATGTTCGGAAGCTTGGCGTAGTGTAGCCTGCCATCTACAATCCTTTGCTCGGCCCAGGCTAGCTTCGCCTTCTCCTCTTGGAGCCGGCTCTGGATTTTGAGAGCCGCCTTGTACTGCGCCTTGGCCTTCAACCCCTCGCTTGACCTTTTTGTCCCTTCCCTGAGAGGGGAGCTGATGCTAGCCCAGTCGGACTTTTAGCCAAATTCCTCCTGATTTTAATGCGAACCCGCTCAGTTGGTAGCACAAAGGCATTACAGTCTATAAGATGCCTTACGACCATACATTCGTTTTGCAATATGAGGCTGTTTTTTTTTTATGGCAACGGCAATCGAGCTTGTGTATGAGGAAACACAAGAACAAGCAAGTGCGTATGTGTGCGTGAATATGTGTGTGCTTCTGCTCGCAAGCGCCAACACCAAAAATTGAAATCGTTGTCTTTGCACACTTAATACCCTAATATTCCAATGCGATGTTATGTTTAAAATTGTGTATTGAGTATTATTATATAAGTATATCAGATGTACTACATTTGAATTAGTATATAAAATATTATTGTGTAAACATGGGAGGCATCATGTGCTTTCCGAAATGATCTTAGGATTTATAAGCTGAAGCGTATCTTTTGATTCGTGACAATACGTGTGCAGACAAACAATCGGCGGCTGTCGCTGCATGACTACAAGAGAGCGGCTGACTCTAGAGCGCTCTCTTACTGGCTTTTGAACGAAATGTAATAGAGTCTGAAGTCAGTTCAAAAGCCAGCACGAAAAAATCGGGTGAAAAAAAAAATCGTATGACGTTACGCATCTTATAGACTGTAATGTCTTTCGTAGGACCCACCGTTTATGTAAAATTCTCATTCGCTTTTATTCATACGTGAGCGGGATAATTCATGGTGCCGACGTCGCTGCACGACTCGTGATGAAATTCACTCCGAGCGCTCAAGTCCATTTTTTTCCATTTGTTATATTTTAATTGTTATTGTAATTAAATATTTTCAACCATACTCACCAACTTTTTTGGAACCCAACTGGGGGGATTGAACCTGCGTCTTCATGTTCAACAGTCCGGCAGCTTACACATCGCACCACATCTTTACCTTAAATTGCGTCGACAAAATACACATATGTGCTTATCGAGTCTGAGAGGGACAAAAACTTTTAATCCCTTGAGGATATATTTTATTATATTTATTTTTTTCGCTTTGGCGTCGCGAGGCGACCGTGACAAACAGGAGAGCGAGAGTTCAAATCCCACCCGAAATGAATTTTCCTTTACAAATTTTTGTTTCTGCTAAAAGTGGGTCAAATTAAAAAAAAAAAAAAAAGTAAATCAATAATTAATATTTAGCTATGGCTAAATAAGTTTGAGGCATTATATAATTTTACTTATACGTTTTATACTTGAAAAATTATGCAACATTTTACAAATTTGATCTTTTCTTAGGGTTTTTCCATTTATGCAACATTTTACAAATTTGATCTTTTCTTAGGGTTTTTCATTTTCATAAACATTTTTAGCCAAAAGATATTAATTATAATTACTTTTTTATACTTATATTATATTATATTATATTATATTATATTATATTATATTATATTATATTATATTATATTATATTATATTATATAGACAAACTCTTGAAAATATAAGATTAAGTTTATATTAATATTCTCTAGATCTTTCCCGATTTTTATTTAGAGGAATTCAACGCAGTTTTAAAAACAAAACGTGAAATAATTTCGGGGAATTTATTGTTTTTTATCAGCGCACTTTGTGTTACAAAAAAATCACAAAAGGGAAATACCTTCCTGGGAAAACAGCACAGAATTATACACTGAACGGAGCAGCGTTCGATTCAGGGACCATGGATAAGGCCATCCCCGCTCGACAAAGTTTTCTATCCAGAATCGCTCACAGCATGAAGCGAAGTCCGACTGGGAGGTTTCTTCTCCGCTTCTCTTCCTCCTCTTTGGTGAGCTGCACGCTCTCCAGGTCTGTGTCGAGGACGGCACCCGTGCGGCATAGCTTGCTCTGCATTGTTGGGGTTACGGCAGTAGTGGTACAACTAGTATGACCCGATCCCATCATGCTAGAGGTGTGACCTCTGGCGACACGCAGAGAGCATTGCTCCCCTCCGTGCCCGCCGGTGGTAGCAGTCACGCCTTCCACAGACGTTTGGGCTGACATCCCAGCCTCTGTTGAATTTCTTGTCTCCATACCTTACAAAAGTTGTATATTTCAGGGAACCACAACTTTCGTTTTATGCCTGCAAGTGATTTCCTCCAGCGTTTGGGCGGGACGAATTGAATCAAAGCCTTAGTTAGAAACTGCATTACCCCGGACACAGCATGTGCCATTGCATTACCCGTTGTACAAGATAATACTGGGCACTGTTGCTCAGCCGGCGCCTTCGTGGAGGGTCAGCTGGAGGATCGTATAAAATTTTTGTTCACGGAAACTCTAGCCAGCCAATAATTACAGAATGCTTGATAGATTCAGGAAGCCCAGTATCACTTACCAAATATGCTTATATACCTAAAAACATTAAATTAGAGCCTCAAAAAGATGCGTATTATGGATTGAATATTGAAAAGTTATGGGAAAATATTGTTATGTTAAAAAAGAAGCAACTAAGATTTTTTAATATAATTGTTGTGCCTAGCGTATCTATGAGCTATAATGTGGAAGAGACTTTGTGGAAGCTTGCAATTTGAAAATTAATTTGGAAACTTTAAAAATGATTACCGTGGAAGGAACTGAAAACCAAATCGAAAATACTGCGAACATGAGTTTATTAAATAAAAATATTAAGGCACCTTTTGAATTGGATCGAGAATTGGATTGCAGACGTTTAGAAAGTGAAATTTTAATAGACAGAAATTTAGAAACAAACTCAAATGAGAATAATTTCGGTACAAGTTTATATCAAAAAGGCTTCGGTAAAAATTAAGGTGAAAATATTTTCCGTAAACGTTTAGGTAAAGTCTTAGGCGAGAACATTTTAGGTACAATCTTAGAGAAAATATAATTTAGGTACAGTTTTAGGTGAAAAGAAGTCAGGTACAATCTTAGGCAAAAATAATTTAGATAAAATCCCACCTGGAAAAAATTTAGGTACAACCGAAGAACGAATATTTTTGGTGAAAGCATCGGTGAACAAACTTTAGGTTCAATTAGAAAGGAAAATATTGGAGATACAAATATAAGAACGGTTAGGTCAGGAACTACTGGTGGGTTTGAAGAAAATTTTTGATAAGAAAATGGTATGGATATAAACATTTTAGAAGACTGTGAGGAAGAAAAACTTTTCATTATTGGTGAGCAACTAAGTTATAAGGATCGTGAAAATTTGATCAAGTTATTAGAAACATAGTTCAAGTAAAACGACTATCATATTGTGAAATGGAAGCATTATTAAAAATGTTAGAAAAATACATTAGAGATGGGGGAACTAAGACTTTGTATAGATTTTAGAAGATTCACGAAAGTGGATCCTAGGAATGGCTACTTTCATGTATTTGTTAACGAAGAGTGAAATATTCAACGTTTATTAGAATAATTTGAGTTGTTGCGGATGCCTACGGGTCTTGAAACAGCTCCACAGTTATTCAAATGATGCATGATATGCATGATATTTTAATTGCCAGCAAAAATTTAGAAGAGCATTTAGAAGTATTAGTAGAAGTATTTAAGTTAGTTGAAAATAAATTAGAGTTGAAAATGGACAAGTGAAAACTTATACAAGAGAAGGTTAAATACTTAGGTTTTCTAATTTCAAAAGATGGAATTTAGGATCATAAGGGTTTAGAAGCTATACAAAATTTTCCGATTCCAGCGAAGATGCAAGCAGTTTAAAGTTGTTGGCCTCAATATTAGCGAAGCCTTTGTAGTTTTGGCTGAGAAAGGATAGGCTGTTCAAGTCTGAGGAAGAAAAAATATGTTTTTCGCTTTTAAAATCCAATTAAAGGAAGCTCTAGTCCTGGCGTTATAAGAATATAGAGATGATACAGTTTTAAAATAAAAACTCTTGCTATAATTTATGCGTTGAGAAGATTTAAAATATATTTACTTGGCAAGCGGTTTGGAATTGTAACATACTGCAACTCTCTAACTTTAACGCTCAATAAAATGGAGTTGAATCCAAGAAATCCAAAAAAAGATGGGATCTATAGCAGTAGGAGTTCGACTATGAATTATAACATAGAGCATGCAGGCAAATGCAGCATGTAGATGCGTTAAGCAGATGCAACAACAATGATAGAGAAGATAAATAGATTTGGAACAAATTTAATAATATGTCAATCAAAAGATGTAAATGTTTAGGAAATTAAAAAAATGTTAGTATTTTGTGTACCGAATAGAAGGGAGGAACATATGTTATAAAAGTATCATGACGAAATGGGTCATATTGGGAGAGATAAAATATTAGCTGTCATAAAAAAGTTACTATGTTCCAAAAATGAAGGATAAAGTCTTAGAACATATTAAAAATTATTTAGAGTCCATAGCTTTTTCTCCGAAAGTAGGTAAAGGAGATGGACATTTACACAGTATACCAGCCGGTTGAGATTATTTATATACACCATTATGGGTCGGTGGCTAATAGCAGATCGAAAAAACATATATTTGCTGCGGTAGATGCTTTCACACAAATTTGTAGGCTGTACACAGATTAACAGATTATTTTCAAACGTATAATACACCCAAGTTTATAATATCAGTTCGAGGAAGTTGTTTTACGTCTGTTGAGTTTGCAGAGTTTATGGAAATTAGTAATGTTAAACACATAAATCTAGCGACTGGCTCGCCACAGGTGAATGGCCAAGTTAAACAAATTAATAGAAGTTAGGAGCTATGCTTGCAAAAATGATAGAGCCGGAAAATGGATTACAGTGGGGTAGCGTTTTTGGAAAAGTATAATTATCTATGAACAATTCAAAGCAGTATCAAGCAGCTCCTTAGTGAAACATTATATTGGAATAACATAAAGAAAAAATGTGTGATGAGTTAAAGGAAAGACTAGAAGACGAAGAAGAGGTAGGAAAACTTTAGAAGACCTTAGAAAAGATGCAGAAGAGGTACAAAGAAAATCTCAAATACAGAATGAAAAACACTGCTACTGCTTCAAAAAATTGCGATTACGTTATGGTGAAGATGCTTCGGCAAAACTCATTCCAAAAAAATTAAAGTCCTTATGTAATTGAAAAAGTGTTAAAAATAACAGATATTTGCTTAAAGTTATTGACGGGGTTCAGTTGTCTCGCAACCCTTATCAAGGCGTTTGGAGTGTTAATAAAATTAGACATTGGATAAAATCATGAAAAGAATATAAAGGTTGTAACTAATAAACGGTAAGCAAAAGAAAAAGTAAGAAAAAGAGAGAAGAAAAAAAAAAAAAAAAAAAAAAAAGAAAGCCTCTTTGGAAAAAGGGTATTGAAAACTAGCTGCCTGCGAGCAGCAGATCGCGAGAACTTAGGAAGAAACAACAAAAGAAAAGTGTAAAACAGAAGTTAGAACAGCTAAAGAGATTGGAAACAAATAATGGAAAATAATCAAAATAACAAAACCAATTAAACAATTTCAAAAGGAAATAGCACAGGGCGTCCGCACAATACTTGAGCTCACAGTCAGAAGTCAAACTGGCGTAACACGGTGAAGCTCTAAAAGAAGAGAGCTTTCTTTTAAGCTAGGACTAAAAATTAAGTTCGATTTGGGCATGACGAAAGAATAAGTCTGAGTTAAATCCGACGAGTTTGGTGGTTTGACCAAACTGCGAAAATAGATCGGCTATTGCCTGATTATTATTGGTAGTAGTATTTTCAAATGAAAGGCTCACGTTTAGTGTTAACAAAATTTGAAAAATTTTGGGTCCTGTGAGAACTGGACCCTGCGAAAACAAAGGACTTTTTGGCTGGACTGCCAGATATATTCTGCCAATCAGACCCAATGTTGAGTCACATCGAAAGTAGGACAATAGAAATCTTCGGGATGCGCCACCCTGGAATTTCGAACATGGTTGACTTGAGACAGCGAAATGTCGAACAAGCCAGCGATAATGCCATGTTGTGTAGAAGTTAGGAGAGTAGTGGTGGAATTATTTGAGGACCAAATAGCCCCATGGTTATTAAAATCACCTAGGACTACAAAATAGTCTTTATCCAAAAGTCTATTGGAAACCATCTGAACTGCGGAAAGGTGGTTCCAATAAAGAGGAAGTTCCGACACTGGTATATAGGAACAGGTAATAAAAATGGCGCTACCATTGATAGATAACTTTACACAGAGGAGTTCGACATCGTTTCATTCCTCGAAAGTTCATAATTCTGACGTGAGTGAGGAGTCAACCGCTATAAGAACTCCACCCCCACGCCTGATAGGCCGATCTAGCCAATATACTATGAACATAGCTGGAAAAGCTTCGGAGCTCAGAATATCCGGCTTTAACCAGGTTTCTGTGAACACAATAACCTGAGAAGTAAACGAAAGGTTATTGGAATACAAGTTAAGAAGCTTACTAAGTAAGCCTCTTGCATTCTGATAGGAGATACCTAGGGAGTGAGTTAGTTTTTTGAGGTATATACCACAATTTGTCGTTAATTATTCGCGAAAGAAAAAAAATTGCCGTTAAATTTTTTACCCTAATTTTTTTATGTCCTACTCAGTTGATATCAAGTTAGCAGGGAACTCCTGAAAACTTTAATATTTTCAAAAACTTTTTTGGCCAGAATTTTCCGATAAATTAATTACATTTTTCGCTCCATTTTTTATATATTTTTTTAAAACACAAAGTTGCCATGCCAAGTTGATATCAAGAGAACACTTGAAATCCCTCACATTTCCAAAATCTTTTTTAGCCGGAATTTTCCGTTAATTATTCGTCGCTCCATTTTTTATGTTTTTTTATATCTTTTAAAAAATCTAAAGCAGGTGCTCTTCAAGTTCTACTATCTAACTTTTTTAGCTAACGAAATCGTAACGAAGCTAAATATGATACACACCCAAAGAAACATGAGCTCGGCGGAAAAACAATCCACTCTCAAGTAGGAGAAATGTTACTTATTGACATAAAAAATATTGTCTGTAAAAAATACTTCCTTACTTGCACCAAGTTTTCTAAATTTGCCTCCCGCTTCATTAGCTACTTTGCTTTGGGTGGGGGCCTGCCTGCTTGGGCCCGCAACTCCTCCACTTTATTGGCAAGTCCGCCTGTTGAGGTCATGTTCGGAAGCTTGGCGTAGTGTAGCCTGCCATCTACAATCCTTTGCTCGGCCCAGGCTAGCTTCGCCTTCTCCTCTTGGAGCCGGCTCTGGATTTTGAGAGCCGCCTTGTACTGCGCCTTGGCCTTCAACCCCTCGCTTGACCTTTTTGTCCCTTCCCTGAGAGGGGAGCTGATGCTAGCCCAGTCGGACTTTTAGCCAAATTCCTCCTGATTTTAATGCGAACCCGCTCAGTTGGTAGCACAAAGGCATTACAGTCTATAAGATGCCTTACGACCATACATTCGTTTTGCAATATGAGGCTGTTTTTTTTTATGGCAACGGCAATCGAGCTTGTGTATGAGGAAACACAAGAACAAGCAAGTGCGTATGTGTGCGTGAATATGTGTGTGCTTCTGCTCGCAAGCGCCAACACCAAAAATTGAAATCGTTGTCTTTGCACACTTAATACCCTAATATTCCAATGCGATGTTATGTTTAAAATTGTGTATTGAGTATTATTATATAAGTATATCAGATGTACTACATTTGAATTAGTATATAAAATATTATTGTGTAAACATGGGAGGCATCATGTGCTTTCCGAAATGATCTTAGGATTTATAAGCTGAAGCGTATCTTTTGATTCGTGACAATACGTGTGCAGACAAACAATCGGCGGCTGTCGCTGCATGACTACAAGAGAGCGGCTGACTCTAGAGCGCTCTCTTACTGGCTTTTGAACGAAATGTAATAGAGTCTGAAGTCAGTTCAAAAGCCAGCACGAAAAAATCGGGTGAAAAAAAAAATCGTATGACGTTACGCATCTTATAGACTGTAATGTCTTTCGTAGGACCCACCGTTTATGTAAAATTCTCATTCGCTTTTATTCATACGTGAGCGGGATAATTCATGGTGCCGACGTCGCTGCACGACTCGTGATGAAATTCACTCCGAGCGCTCAAGTCCATTTTTTTCCATTTGTTATATTTTAATTGTTATTGTAATTAAATATTTTCAACCATACTCACCAACTTTTTTGGAACCCAACTGGGGGGATTGAACCTGCGTCTTCATGTTCAACAGTCCGGCAGCTTACACATCGCACCACATCTTTACCTTAAATTGCGTCGACAAAATACACATATGTGCTTATCGAGTCTGAGAGGGACAAAAACTTTTAATCCCTTGAGGATATATTTTATTATATTTATTTTTTTCGCTTTGGCGTCGCGAGGCGACCGTGACAAACAGGAGAGCGAGAGTTCAAATCCCACCCGAAATGAATTTTCCTTTACAAATTTTTGTTTCTGCTAAAAGTGGGTCAAATTAAAAAAAAAAAAAAAAGTAAATCAATAATTAATATTTAGCTATGGCTAAATAAGTTTGAGGCATTATATAATTTTACTTATACGTTTTATACTTGAAAAATTATGCAACATTTTACAAATTTGATCTTTTCTTAGGGTTTTTCCATTTATGCAACATTTTACAAATTTGATCTTTTCTTAGGGTTTTTCATTTTCATAAACATTTTTAGCCAAAAGATATTAATTATAATTACTTTTTTATACTTATATTATATTATATTATATTATATTATATTATATTATATTATATTATATTATATTATATTATATTATATAGACAAACTCTTGAAAATATAAGATTAAGTTTATATTAATATTCTCTAGATCTTTCCCGATTTTTATTTAGAGGAATTCAACGCAGTTTTAAAAACAAAACGTGAAATAATTTCGGGGAATTTATTGTTTTTTATCAGCGCACTTTGTGTTACAAAAAAATCACAAAAGGGAAATACCTTCCTGGGAAAACAGCACAGAATTATACACTGAACGGAGCAGCGTTCGATTCAGGGACCATGGATAAGGCCATCCCCGCTCGACAAAGTTTTCTATCCAGAATCGCTCACAGCATGAAGCGAAGTCCGACTGGGAGGTTTCTTCTCCGCTTCTCTTCCTCCTCTTTGGTGAGCTGCACGCTCTCCAGGTCTGTGTCGAGGACGGCACCCGTGCGGCATAGCTTGCTCTGCATTGTTGGGGTTACGGCAGTAGTGGTACAACTAGTATGACCCGATCCCATCATGCTAGAGGTGTGACCTCTGGCGACACGCAGAGAGCATTGCTCCCCTCCGTGCCCGCCGGTGGTAGCAGTCACGCCTTCCACAGACGTTTGGGCTGACATCCCAGCCTCTGTTGAATTTCTTGTCTCCATACCTTACAAAAGTGGTATATTTCAGGGAACCACAACTTTCGTTTTATGCCTGCAAGTGATTTCCTCCAGCGTTTGGGCGGGACGAATTGAATCAAAGCCTTAGTTAGAAACTGCATTACCCCGGACACAGCATGTGCCATTGCATTACCCGTTGTACAAGATAATACTGGGCACTGTTGCTCAGCCGGCGCCTTCGTGGAGGGTCAGCTGGAGGATCGTATAAAATTTTTGTTCACGGAAACTCTAGCCAGCCAATAATTACAGAATGCTTGATAGATTCAGGAAGCCCAGTATCACTTACCAAATATGCTTATATACCTAAAAACATTAAATTAGAGCCTCAAAAAGATGCGTATTATGGATTGAATATTGAAAAGTTATGGGAAAATATTGTTATGTTAAAAAAGAAGCAACTAAGATTTTTTAATATAATTGTTGTGCCTAGCGTATCTATGAGCTATAATGTGGAAGAGACTTTGTGGAAGCTTGCAATTTGAAAATTAATTTGGAAACTTTAAAAATGATTACCGTGGAAGGAACTGAAAACCAAATCGAAAATACTGCGAACATGAGTTTATTAAATAAAAATATTAAGGCACCTTTTGAATTGGATCGAGAATTGGATTGCAGACGTTTAGAAAGTGAAATTTTAATAGACAGAAATTTAGAAACAAACTCAAATGAGAATAATTTCGGTACAAGTTTATATCAAAAAGGCTTCGGTAAAAATTAAGGTGAAAATATTTTCCGTAAACGTTTAGGTAAAGTCTTAGGCGAGAACATTTTAGGTACAATCTTAGAGAAAATATAATTTAGGTACAGTTTTAGGTGAAAAGAAGTCAGGTACAATCTTAGGCAAAAATAATTTAGGTAAAATCCCACCTGGAAAAAATTTAGGTACAACCGAAGAACGAATATTTTTGGTGAAAGCATCGGTGAACAAACTTTAGGTTCAATTAGAAAGGAAAATATTGGAGATACAAATATAAGAACCGTTAGTGCAAAGAATTTAGATATGGATATGTTAGATACTATACGGGAACAAAGTTTAGGTACAAAAAGGTTAGGTCAGGAACTACTGGTGGGTTTGAAGAAAATTTTTGATAAGAAAATGGTATGGATATAAACATTTTAGAAGACTGTGAGGAAGAAAAACTTTTCATTATTGGTGAGCAACTAAGTTATAAGGATCGTGAAAATTTGATCAAGTTATTAGAAACATAGTTCAAGTAAAACGACTATCATATTGTGAAATGGAAGCATTATTAAAAATGTTAGAAAAATACATTAGAGATGGGGGAACTAAGACTTTGTATAGATTTTAGAAGATTTACGAAAGTGGATCCTAGGAATGGCTACTTTCATGTATTTGTTAACGAAGAGTGAAATATTCAACGTTTATTAGAATAATTTGAGTTGTTGCGGATGCCTACGGGTCTTGAAACAGCTCCACAGTTATTCAAATGATGCATGATATGCATGATATTTTAATTGCCAGCAAAAATTTAGAAGAGCATTTAGAAGTATTAGTAGAAGTATTTAAGTTAGTTGAAAATAAATTAGAGTTGAAAATGGACAAGTGAAAACTTATACAAGAGAAGGTTAAATACTTAGGTTTTCTAATTTCAAAAGATGGAATTTAGGATCATAAGGGTTTAGAAGCTATACAAAATTTTCCGATTCCAGCGAAGATGCAAGCAGTTCAAAGTTGTTGGCCTCAATATTAGCGAAGCCTTTGTAGTTTTGGCTGAGAAAGGATAGGCTGTTCAAGTCTGAGGAAGAAAAAATATGTTTTTCGCTTTTAAAATCCAATTAAAGGAAGCTCTAGTCCTGGCGTTATAAGAATATAGAGATGATACAGTTTTAAAATAAAAACTCTTGCTATAATTTATGCGTTGAGAAGATTTAAAATATATTTACTTGGCAAGCGGTTTGGAATTGTAACATACTGCAACTCTCTAACTTTAACGCTCAATAAAATGGAGTTGAATCCAAGAAATCCAAAAAAAGATGGGATCTATAGCAGTAGGAGTTCGACTATGAATTATAACATAGAGCATGCAGGCAAATGCAGCATGTAGATGCGTTAAGCAGATGCAACAACAATGATAGAGAAGATAAATAGATTTGGAACAAATTTAATAATATGTCAATCAAAAGATGTAAATGTTTAGGAAATTAAAAAAATGTTAGTATTTTGTGTACCGAATAGAAGGGAGGAACATATGTTATAAAAGTATCATGACGAAATGGGTCATATTGGGAGAGATAAAATATTAGCTGTCATAAAAAAGTTACTATGTTCCAAAAATGAAGGATAAAGTCTTAGAACATATTAAAAATTATTTAGAGTCCATAGCTTTTTCTCCGAAAGTAGGTAAAGGAGATGGACATTTACACAGTATACCAGCCGGTTGAGATTATTTATATACACCATTATGGGTCGGTGGCTAATAGCAGATCGAAAAAACATATATTTGCTGCGGTAGATGCTTTCACACAAATTTGTAGGCTGTACACAGATTAACAGATTATTTTCAAACGTATAATACACCCAAGTTTATAATATCAGTTCGAGGAAGTTGTTTTACGTCTGTTGAGTTTGCAGAGTTTATGGAAATTAGTAATGTTAAACACATAAATCTAGCGACTGGCTCGCCACAGGTGAATGGCCAAGTTAAACAAATTAATAGAAGTTAGGAGCTATGCTTGCAAAAATGATAGAGCCGGAAAATGGATTACAGTGGGGTAGCGTTTTTGGAAAAGTATAATTATCTATGAACAATTCAAAGCAGTATCAAGCAGCTCCTTAGTGAAACATTATATTGGAATAACATAAAGAAAAAATGTGTGATGAGTTAAAGGAAAGACTAGAAGACGAAGAAGAGGTAGGAAAACTTTAGAAGACCTTAGAAAAGATGCAGAAGAGGTACAAAGAAAATCTCAAATACAGAATGAAAAACACTGCTACTGCTTCAAAAAATTGCGATTACGTTATGGTGAAGATGCTTCGGCAAAACTCATTCCAAAAAAATTAAAGTCCTTATGTAATTGAAAAAGTGTTAAAAATAACAGATATTTGCTTAAAGTTATTGACGGGGTTCAGTTGTCTCGCAACCCTTATCAAGGCGTTTGGAGTGTTAATAAAATTAGACATTGGATAAAATCATGAAAAGAATATAAAGGTTGTAACTAATAAACGGTAAGCAAAAGAAAAAGTAAGAAAAAGAGAGAGAAAAAAAAAAAAAAAAAAAAAAAAGAAAGCCTCTTTGGAAAAAGGGTATTGAAAACTAGCTGCCTGCGAGCAGCAGATCGCGAGAACTTAGGAAGAAACAACAAAAGAAAAGTGTAAAACAGAAGTTAGAACAGCTAAAGAGATTGGAAACAAATAATGGAAAATAATCAAAATAACAAAACCAATTAAACAATTTCAAAAGGAAATAGCACAGGGCGTCCGCACAATACTTGAGCTCACAGTCAGAAGTCAAACTGGCGTAACACGGTGAAGCTCTAAAAGAAGAGAGCTTTCTTTTAAGCTAGGACTAAAAATTAAGTTCGATTTGGGCATGACGAAAGAATAAGTCTGAGTTAAATCCGACGAGTTTGGTGGTTTGACCAAACTGCGAAAATAGATCGGCTATTGCCTGATTATTATTGGTAGTAGTATTTTCAAATGAAAGGCTCACGTTTAGTGTTAACAAAATTTGAAAAATTTTGGGTCCTGTGAGAACTGGACCCTGCGAAAACAAAGGACTTTTTGGCTGGACTGCCAGATATATTCTGCCAATCAGACCCAATGTTGAGTCACATCGAAAGTAGGACAATAGAAATCTTCGGGATGCGCCACCCTGGAATTTCGAACATGGTTGACTTGAGACAGCGAAATGTCGAACAAGCCAGCGATAATGCCATGTTGTGTAGAAGTTAGGAGAGTAGTGGTGGAATTATTTGAGGACCAAATAGCCCCATGGTTATTAAAATCACCTAGGACTACAAAATAGTCTTTATCCAAAAGTCTATTGGAAACCATCTGAACTGCGGAAAGGTGGTTCCAATAAAGAGGAAGTTCCGACACTGGTATATAGGAACAGGTAATAAAAATGGCGCTACCATTGATAGATAACTTTACACAGAGGAGTTCGACATCGTTTCATTCCTCGAAAGTTCATAATTCTGACGTGAGTGAGGAGTCAACCGCTATAAGAACTCCACCCCCACGCCTGATAGGCCGATCTAGCCAATATACTATGAACATAGCTGGAAAAGCTTCGGAGCTCAGAATATCCGGCTTTAACCAGGTTTCTGTGAACACAATAACCTGAGAAGTAAACGAAAGGTTATTGGAATACAAGTTAAGAAGCTTACTAAGTAAGCCTCTTGCATTCTGATAGGAGATACCTAGGGAGTGAGTTAGTTTTTTGAGGTATATACCACAATTTGTCGTTAATTATTCGCGAAAGAAAAAAAATTGCCGTTAAATTTTTTACCCTAATTTTTTTATGTCCTACTCAGTTGATATCAAGTTAGCAGGGAACTCCTGAAAACTTTAATATTTTCAAAAACTTTTTTGGCCAGAATTTTTCGATAAATTAATTACATTTTTCGCTCCATTTTTTATATATTTTTTTAAAACACAAAGTTGCCATGCCAAGTTGATATCAAGAGAACACTTGAAATCCCTCACATTTCCGTTAATTATTCGTCGCTCCATTTTTTATGTTTTTTTATATCTTTTAAAACAAAATGTTGTCCTGTCGCGTTTTGCAATAAAAATTCACTCTGTCGCCACTCTGTCTGGCTCATGTTAGCGGCAGTTTTGATTTTTCATCCTGGCTCTTCCTAGGACATCAAAAAATTGAGATAAAAAATTGACGGCAAATTTGTTCTTTCACGAATAATTAACAATAAACTATGGTAAAATCAAAAATTTGATTTTCTAAGCTTGATACACATCTAGGAAGAGTTATTCCTACAAGCCGCTTTTTCTTTTTCTTAACTTCAAACTCTTTGACAACAACGTATTCTGTCCAGAATTTGGTAGAGCAAATTGTGTCAAGCAGTTCGTTAGGGACATTTATTATGAAAGATTAAATGTTTCTTGCATAAGAGCTATAAGGGCTTTTGGCAAGGCAGATTAGTTATCTACAGTGCCGTTATCGGTCGGTAGTCCGGGCCTGACATCCTGGGGTAGAGGATTAGATTAACGGGACTCTGAGGGGTCAAAATTTGAGAGCCCTCTCGCGGCACATTCGGGCACTGAATTTTTTTAGCGCTGGATCTCAAAAGTCTTGGAAAAACTGCTGAGGTCGAGGGCTGTGCCGAAGGAGGCGGCTGCTGAGTGCATGTTGTTGGGATCCGCCTTCAAACTGTCATAAAATTGCGTTTTTTTTTTTGTGCCGAGGAATGCATGCGAATATCTATGTTCATACATAAAGCTGGTGACTTCGGAAACGCGAGAGAATTTGTGTATACATGTATTGTATATATGTGCACTCAGGCAATGGGCATATGCTGACACTTCCACTATCTAAATATTTGGAAGTGAGACATATTTTGGGCGATCATATTTATATTTTTCAATTGACTTTAACGGCCGTACGTAAGTACTCTGTAGCACAATGTTGACCTAGGTACAGTGTGTACTCGCTACACGATACCTCTATACTACATCTCCATTCTTTTAAAAAATAACGTATTAAATTGAATTTCTTTTCTAAAAATTCTTTTACATATTTAAAAAATTAGAAAAATTTGATTATTTTTTAGTATATGTACTTAAAATTTTAAAAATTACATATAATTATGTTGTTTAAAAGTATTTAAGAATTCATCTTCATTTAGAAATTTGTTTACGTGAGGGGCCCACTGTGCCGCCTCTGCTCAGGAGCGAGCTTTCGGTCCCCGGCTTGCTCTCGCACCCCGACTATCGACGATCTCCCGCTCCCGCTTTAACGAGGCAAAGCGACCGGGAGATCGGTTCTAAGTTAAGATTTAGGCTTTTTTTAGTCTTATGCATGCAGCGAAATAAAGCTGACGCTAAATTACCCCACGACGCCCCCGCTTTTTTATTCCGAACCCCGACGGGTTATTTCGTCGTCTTGCGACGTCGGAAATTTTTTGGCCTCCGACAAGGATTCTTTGCGGGCAGGATCGCCCCCCAAACATTTTAGTCCTTCGAGCCGGATTCCTTGCAGGATATCCTCCAAGTCACCAGCAGTTCCAGGCATCTGTCCGCCAAGATAGGTACCAGTTTTCCTTCTCCGTCTATCGGTGTCCGCTTGTGTGCGCCACCATTTTCCTCGCCGTTTCTTCCATTGCCCGTTGCCCATCAACTTGCCAACGGCCGAGGCCTATGTGCAGCCATACAACTGCGAACTTTTTTTGCACATACATAGGTACATATGTACACCGATTCGTGCATAGACAGTGTAGCGGACAAAAGGAATTATTAATATCGGCCCGCTGGTGTGCGCTATTTTCGGGAGTTTACTCTGTTCGCAGAACAGTCAACCGCTGCCGCCAGATTTGTTTTCCTGACTTTAGTGGCGTGTCCATAAACAATTTTCTGTTCGCGCAGCTTGATACAGTCCATTTCTCGACACTCCTCTGTGCCAACCAATGCTCTTACCCATACACGAAATTATTAATTACAATGCATGCATATTGAATGATATTTTCTACCTCCGATTCCAGAAACATAAAAAAAACCCTCTGATATTATAAATAATTATGATTAATTTAATCTAAAGTAAGCAAAGCGCCACCAAAAAGGCCCAATGCAAACGCGGGTGTTTGCTTTCCTTTTCAATTTCGCCGCCGCAGAAGCTATTTTGTTGTTGTTGCCATTTTCGTTTCTTGGGGCCCGCACATAGGCCCCGCTTGCCGTTGGCATAACGCCGCGAGCTTTTCTTCGCGACCAAGAACCGAGCTTTTAAGTCTAGCTCATCGGCTCGGAACAATTCAACATTTGCGGCTTGCAGTTGCTGACATTAACATTTGTTAGACAAGTACCAGCATAACCGACATCCAAATTCAATCAACACAGATGCGACTGCGCTTGTTCTGTTTATTTATTATTTTGTACCCACTTCTCAACGGTCGAGACCTATGTGCAGCCCCATACACACACACACACACACACACACACACACACACACACAAATGCTAACCTCTTGCACATCATAATTCCGTGCATATAAAAACCACACCGTGAACACTGAAATCGTGTTGCGGGAAAAAGGGGCATAATAAATATCGGACAGACGGTGTGCACTTGTTTCGGTATTTTCCCTGTTCGCCGAACAGTCCGCCGCTGCCGCGATATATTTTTTGTCGTCTTTTGTGCCGTGTACATACCAAACATTCCTGTTCGCGGAGTTCAATACAGTCCACTTCTCGACGCTCCACTGTGCCCTTACACATTGTTCCTATTACAGGCATGCCCATATATTTTCCAATATATTTTCGGCCAACAACTCCAGGAACTAATCCCGATACGATAATTTCAAAATTCAAAGTGAACAAAACCATTAGCAACAAAACACAAACGCAAGCGTTTTAATTGTTTTCAACTTAGTCGCCGCAGCGGCCGTGTTGTTGTTGCCGTTTAGTTCTTTGGGTCCCACACATAGGCGCCGCTTGCCGTCGCCTAAACCCAGTGAGCTTTTTGTCCACGACCAAAAGCTGATGTTTTGATTCCACCTTTCCAGCGCTGAAATAGTTGAACATCTGCGGTTGATAATTTTCGAAATTAACCAATAGTTCAACACCCACCAATAAATCCAGAATTTGAATTTAATCCCGCAATCAACCTAGCCGCCGCAGTGGCGTTGATGCCGTTCGGGTTTTCTTAGTCCCGCACCTACGCACTGCTTTGACGACGGCATAACCCACCCACCATTTCGGCTCTTAAATATTAATATTAAAAAAAAAAATTCAACCTCTTCTTCGGACAATCTTTCCGCTCCAACGCCTGCACTCCATCGGCAACAATTAAATTGGTTCTGCCGCCACAATTCGTTTTATTTAAATCGTGGCTCAAATTATTTCGGCATTCCGTTATTGTTCTTTGTAAATATTTTAAGTACGGCCAACCTCTTGCCCAAATTTTTCCCCAGGGACTAGTGTAACCGTATTTGCAATCCGCATCTCCGCCGCCGTCCCAGCTGATTCCGAGGCCCACTACCGTAACTCCACGAGCAATTAGCAAAAATACCGTGAACCCTTCTTCGAGACTCACTTATTCCACCGCAGAAAGATGGTTCAACCCACAGTTGACATTGCATTAAGAAAGTTTATTGGCACAACTGACCGGGTGAATCAATTTGAGTCACACATTCACACTTCTGCCACTTCCGAATCTGCAAATTTTTCTCCCTTCATAATCCAAGTCCATCGCGAGCAGATTGGAGCCTTGTGGGAAAAGGTGAAAAAGAGAGCTGCTCCGATCTTCTTTCCGTGTCCGCTGATAGTACGCCGCGACAGTGCTTGAATCCAAATACAACGACTGTTACTCCGTCTTTTGCCCAACTTTAAGAAGCAGCAGAGAAGGGCGCCCCCAGTCCACTTAGACTTCCGACATCTTGCAACCACCCCCATCCGCGGGTTGTTCTCTGCCACCGGTGGACACCGAAGTTTTCAATGGTGACTATCTTCGGTGGCCCACGTTCAGAGACCTTTTCACTGCGGTACATATTCACAACTCTCGTCTCAACCCGGTGGAGAAACTGTTCCACCTACTATCCAAAACAACTGGCGATGCGCACACCATTGTTTCCAAAGACCCGCTCACAAATGAAGGGTTCGTCTCAGCTTATCGAAGCCTCACCTACCGCTTCGAGAATCGGCGGTTGTTGGTCAATAGCCAGTTGAAAATCCATTTCAACATTCAGGCTATCTCCTTAGAGTCCAGAGTCGCGCTGAAAGAACTACAAGGCGCCATCCAAAATTGCCTCACCGCCTTAGAGATGTCCTCTATTCAAGTTGAGGCTTGGGACTCTCTTCTCGTTTATATGATTTCCTCCAAGCTTCCAAAACTAACGCTTTCCCTGTGGGAGCAATCTATCCATAATAAGGCCAACATTTCAACTTGGAAAGAGCTGGAGGCCATCGACGACGTCACGCCTACCGGTTCAGTGTATTTCCAGCCAAGGTCGGCGACTTAGAGCACCCTACAGCTCCGCCTTCATTCTTCCGATTTCAGGGTGATTCCAGCACCCAGAAGGTGTGACCTGTGTTCCAGGAAAAACCACCCCTGCGCATATGTCCCCGTTTCCTCGAAATGACCGTATTCCAGCGATCAAATATCGTCCGAAGAAAGCAACTCTGCTTGAATTGTTTGGCACGAGGTCACCAGCAGCGGGATTGCCCAAGGGCACACTCTTGCCTTACGTGCCGCAAACGGCATCACACCTTGCTGCATCCCAGCAACGGTTCCTCCAACGTTCAGATTACTCCTGAACCTTCGAGCCCAGTAACCACATCGATCCCAAGAATCTCGTCGTTCTCCGCTCGAGTTTTAACTCTGGCTCTGCACGGTGTCCACCAACCGCTACTGTTTCAACTGTTTGGCACACGAACATTCCCAAGGCAAGTGCCGTAGTGGTGACCGATGCAAGACGTGCAATCAGAATCACCACACGCTCCTGCGTATGCCTGGAAGTCCAGTTCCAGCACCCCGATCGCAGCATCGGATCACACCGGACTCCTAATTCGCGTTGTTTACTGACCACTCTTCTAACTGATATATGATTTCCAGAAGATGCCTTCGCGTCGCACCATGCAAAAGATTCGGGGGCAGACGTACGAGAGGTCCAATCCAACCTATGCCGAGTCTGCCCTGAACTTCATCCGCTTCGGACGTTGACGTCTCCCCAGGATTATTCGCCTCTCCTCGGCATTCCTCAGCCATTTTTTCCGCCGCTCGCCAGGATACCCTGCAGACCGCGGCAACGACCATTTAGCAATCCGAGTGATTGCAAGGGGGGTCAGGTCTGCTCAGGAGCGAGCTTTCGGTCCCCGGCTTCCTCTCGCACCCCGACTATCGACGATCTCCCGCTCCCGCTTTAACGAGGCAAAGCGACCGGGAGATCGGTTCTAAGTTAAGATTTAGGCTTTTTTTAGTCTTATGTATGCAGCGAAATAAAGCTGACGCTAAATTACCCCACGACGCCCCCGCTTTTTATTCCGAACCCCGACAGGTTATTTATATTTATATATAAATTCATATATATATTCTAAATGAAGATTAATTCTATATATATAAATAAATATATATATTTTTTTTTTGTATCGCCACACTAAAATTGTTAAAAGAAAAGTATATTAATTATAAAATACAAATGTTTAACCTATCTTTATGAGATATTTTTTTTTTACTGCTCAAGATAGTGATATCATTATTCTTGCTTTTTTTATGCTAATTCCAATATATATATTACTTTCCTTAGCGTAGCTTTCTATATTGTAGATTATGCTATCAAAATGCTTTAGTAAGTTCTTAGTTTTTTAAAGACTAATTCCTATGGGCAATTATTATGTACCATAGAGGGGATCGTGGTAAAACTGTATACAAAATGTTGAAGCCATGTGTCCCAATCAGTTTTATCAACCGATGTATATGATTTATATGACTTTTTTCGACTGTTTCAACTGTCTGGCGATCGTGTGCGGTGGCTGTTTAATTATTTTATTTTAGTTATTTGCAGATTTACATTTTTATATTTCGTTTCAATGTCCGAAATGAATGCATCATTGGACCGTACTTCAAAATAAAATCTGTAAATATAGTTTTCCTTTTTGACTTGTTTGACATTTTTTTATGTATTGTGTAATTTATCGAGTCATTGCTTCCCAGAACCAATGCTTTTTGACTTTGGACGTTGGTTTTTGGAATGCCAGTGTATAGGGTCGTTGTGAAATGTAGAAAGTATAGCTTATTTTTCTTTTTCACTTTCTATCAAGGTCACCTGGTTAGGTAGCGCTACTCTCAATGAGTTTAATGTTTTGTTGCCCATTTGCTTGAAATTATCAATTAAAACGTTTATGTATAACGACTTTGCTTCTCAAAACTTTATGCCTAAGTCAAGGATTTCAATAGTATATAAATCGCAGTAATTTTCTGCTCATGTTCAAAGAAACATAGCTTATTTTTTACGTGCAAGGTTACTACTTTTCGAACGTCGTCGCTGTTATTAACTTCAAATAAGTTGGACCTTGAATCATGTTCACGCAGTGAAGGAGTCATCTCCGAACATATAATGTTTATATATTCTTAATCAGCATTAACGGCCGAGTCCGTCTGTCCGTTTCTATGCAAACGAGTCTCTCACTTTTGAAGCTATCTGAATGAAACTTTGCAGTCAGTCTTATATATACTCTTACTTGTTTATATGTCGGAACGGGCCGGATCGGACGACTATATCATATAGCTACCATAGGAACGTTCGTAAAATTTTAGAAAAAAAATTATTACTTTTCCGGTTTTCAACAGATTATCATCAAATTTGCGATATAGCCATGTATAATGTAATTTAAGTAGTCATTGAATTAATTCCTAGTAATCGAATTGAAATCTGCAAGTGTATAAAAACTTCGGCGTGCTGAAGTTAGCTTCCTTTTTTGCTTCTAATTAAATTAAAACACCAATGAAACCAATGAATTCAAAAACTTAACCATTGCCAAATCAGATAGCACCAAAAATTTAAGGGTTGTTTTTTTCCACACACAATGTGTATGTGTGTATTCTTGTGTATGCGGTGATCGCTCCCATGAATAAAAGTCTACCGCTCATATTTGGGACCGTATTGAAAGGGAACACTATGCTAAGATTTTAGAGATACCAGATTTTTCCGAAAGGGATAAATTCTCTACGATCCAATTGCAACGAAATGTGTATATCCTTGTTATACACATTTCGTTGTCCCGAAGTTTGATTCCTTTTTGCGTTAGTATTTACTTTATTTACTTTATGGTATTTTTTTGTTTTTTCTTTTGCAATTGAAATTTAAATATTATTCAAGTACATTTCCTTTAATTTTCATGCAGAGTAACATCAAATCTAAATGGCTCACGAAAGTGTCACTATTATGCAATTACTATCTAAAATTTAAAAAAATCCCTTATGTATGTATGTTTGGCATTAGATAGTCGCACATCGTCGCAATCTCGAGTTTGCAACAACAAAGCAATGCTCTTTCGGACGCACATGAAGATCGTCGGCTCGTACACTCTATCTGGTTCTGCTTCTGGCTGATTGTTCCGTTCTGTCCCGTTCAGACTTATATACTACCTGCACTAGAAAAGCGTAAATAGCAAAATTATTCCTTCACGGAGGTGCAAACTTGTAACGAAATATTTGGCATTGTATAAAAATAAAACTGATATTGGGTAAGCTGTCCCTATTTGTGTATGTTAGGTCATTATTGTATTTACTGCCTCCATTCTGCTCTTTCATCCTTAGAAAGTACGCATCCTTAAAAAGAAAACTCCTTCAGTATTAAAAAAACTTTTTTACTTTCATGCGTAGTACATTACAAAAAACTAATTTCATGTTTATTTGACTTAAAATGAAAATACTTCCATTAAGATCACATGACTTACTACCATTTACATTACTGCATTAAATTATGTCTCATTCTAACCAAATTTCAAATATAAAGAGAATTAAAGTAAAGAGACTTAAAATAAATGCATCTAAATGTCTGGACCCTTGAGAACGAAAATCGTCATTACCTCTTAACATATAGTTCAGACAAGTCTTAGCTGGTTTGACATATGCAGTAAACTCAGGGAACCTTATAATTTCCGATGGCTGAAAAAATTCAACATTTTATTAGTTTACGCAAAACAATCATAAATATTTTTATAAGACTTACTATCGAGATCGAATCGTTCGAAACACGACAAAATGTCATGTGTTTGCCAGTTATAAATTCTTGCTCAACACGTTTTGTGAAGAGCGGTTCATGCCAAGGCAATTGATATAAATGGGACAAAAACGTTCGATCATGAAATTCAACAGGATCAGAAATAAGCAATTTGTCTGTAAATATAAATAAACCATTAATAAACGAATATATGTTGAGTATTATCCGATTTATATATCTACAACTAGCCGCCACGCACATGGTTTACAGATTATAATTTAATTTAAAAGGTTTTTATGAATTTGAGATATAGCTATTTTATATTATTTTAGAACTTAGGTTTTACTTTTATGAAAATCGGCAGACTATATCATATCCTTTCTTCTAACCTTCATTTCCAAAATTAGCTTACACTGTTGTTTTGCTTTTAATTTCTTAGTAAAAAAGGAATATGCAAAACTAAAAATAAAAGCAAATCCGTGTACGCTACAGCGAAAGATATTCAGTGAGTTTATTTAGAAACGGTTTGCGAAATTTCGTTCCAGAGATTTTAGCCTCGAGGACCAACCTCGCATGATCATGGCAAACGTAAATTTGCTAAGCTTTGGGAGAGGATTGCGGAACACTTATTTTGCACTCGAGATCAGGACCGAACGAGTGTATAAACTCATTTAACAATGATTCCATATAGTTACGCTGGTATACCCGGTACTCATAGGGTACAAGGGTATTATAGCTTAGTACCAATCGTAAAAATCGATTTAGCCGTGTCTTTCTGTCAGTCCGTATGAAAAAAACAACTCTGATATACTCGGATATATTTTGCGAGAGCGAGGACGACATATTTGTATTATTACAGCCGAATATTAGTCAGATATTTGCTAGTTGTCTAATAAACTAATTAAATAACAGCAATGATAGCATACTTACTTAATAAAGATTCATCATAAAAGATATCTTCGTCTTTGGAAAGCCATCCACTTCTTTTTTGTACCTCGGTGAATATAGAATTTTTTATATAATCATTGCCATTATAAAGAAATAAGTTTTCAACATCCGTCATATTCATTGAATAAAATTGGTAAACGCCGAACATTTCAAAAAACTCGCGTACAGGCGTCATGCTGTAACATCCAGACAACTCAATTTTAGGATAATATGTGATAAAAGTTAAGCACATTTCTTCCTTTGTTGAATAGCCTCCGAATGTGGGTCGTTTCCTAAGTTTTGTTTCATAAGCGCAGTCTGTTATAAGATAATCTCCCGGTAATACGACAGTTTCATTAGCAAGCTGATGAACATGCTGATAACTGTAATCATAATTATCATCTTCAATGATCCGTTTTAATTCTTTGCCAGACCGAATATGTCGTAGGCTCATTTTACGACCGGCTTCATGTGAGTGAAACGATCCAGAAATAATTTTAATTCCTTTCTCCGGAAACATCTAAGTTAAATAAATTTGAACGAATAAATTAACACTTTTAGTATAATATTAGAGTTACATACCACACTTGAACAAGAAGGACCACAAATACCGACATTTCGGTAGATATTTTGGCCAGGTGGAATTAGCTGAGTGTCAGATATAGAAACCCCACTTACTATGATGCCTGCGTCGTATGTACGCAAATTGTGTGTGTAATGTATTCGAAATCCAGAATGATCCACAACTAGGAAATTGTACTGATTAATAATTAATTATTATTTTTTAATTTGTTTATCATACTTACTTAGTTTTCTATTAGAATTATCATAATGAATTTCTAGCATATAATATTTGACTCCTGATACACCCCCAATTGGAATACCAGCATGAGATGGCAAAAACTGTCCCCTAGATCCTGGCGACCAAACTGCAACTGGTGTGGAACAAGAATCCCAATCTCGTGGGGTCAGCAGATTACTGTTGCATACTGTGCCAGAACTTCTAACCCACAAATCCCACGATAATGGATCGGATCCAGGATAGAATTTGGTCTGACATTCGAATAGTGTCATTTGATGGACAATATTCAATTTTAAGTGACTGTGAATAAATATAATTTATTTATCTTGACGGCAATTATTTCAATAACTAGTTAGTTACCCGAAATGAGATAACAGTGCTTCATAGCCAATAATATGTTGCTTTTTAGATAATTCCGGAATTCGCACTATTTTACACCAATATAGAGTATCCATTGTCGGTTCGATGGTTACATTATTAACAGTTATATCCCAATTTCTTGTCTCCGACTTTTTATTTTTTCTGGTATGTGGATCTCGGCTATTTTGGGTAAACATCGGAGAAAGTAAATGCAGTGACTTGACGCCTCTGTTATTTCCATGACCTGTTAAGCTGTCATAATTGGGATCAATTTCTCCAAAGGACCATAGGATTTTTACGGTATCAGTCTGTATAAAATAAAAAAAAATATATATTTATAAATGTATATAAATATATATATATATATATATATATTTCTTATATATATTTAAGAATATTTATATAATAACATACCGAAAATGGAACATCATATGGGTCACAGGTTTCTATCTTACGCTTAAACTTTACATAAGTATGTGTCGCATTTTGAAAGCCATCTAGAACATAATAGTTTTGTGTATCATCTAGTAGTGGGGCTCTATTCAAAGAATGTTGTGCGCCATGGTAATCCTGTAACATTTTAAGAAGTTAAGTATTAACTTCAAAAATCGAATCCACTTCTAAACCAACTAAAAGTCAAATATTAAAAGGTATGTGTATAAAATATATCCACTTGTATTGATTTAAATGCATATCTGAAAAAGTATAAAAAGTCGACACTTACAGACGGGCTCTGGTTTTTGCCATGGTTTTGTGTTTTGAGTTTTGTACGAAAACTTGCTTTCTTTTTAAAAGTGCTTCGTGTCTTTGTGTTGCCTATTGCCTATTTTATCAATTAAATCGAATTTCAACTTTAATATTCTAATAATATACATAATTTTTTTCAATTAAACAGTTTCATATATTAAATTAACATAAAATTGAAATTTAATTTAAATTTTGTATCTGACAAAATTTAAAATACGCAAGTTTAAAAAAAAAACAAAACTATAAAGATTATGTAAAACATTTACACATTTCAAATAAAAAATCAACTTTAAAAAGGTATAAAATAACTAAACTAGTTGACATAATTGAATTTGATTTTTGAAGGGCTTGTGAAACTGAATTTACCACAAATATCCCATATGAACCGTTATCTGTCGTATTCCATTTCTTCTTGCTTCTGCATTGAACTATAAAGGCAGGCGCAAAATTAAGAGAAGGATAAAAAGTAATAGTCAGAGATTATACAAATTCTAAAATAGCAAGTGGGACTCAGACAACTGCAAGACAACAGTTAGGCTCTCGATCATAAAATTATGTCTTATCCAAAAATGATTGAGATATAGAACCTCACATATATCTAATTAGAAATAGTGAAACTTGTTAAGAAAACTCTAGAGATTATGATTAGGCTGACAATCCTAACATAAGCAACCGTTTCAATGAATCTCCAAAAGAAATAATGATGTCACTGATCAAGTAAAAAAAAATTCCAACGAATCACTCCCTATACTAACAGTAATTATTAAATCGACAAGAAAGGAAGCTAACTTCGGCAAGCCGATGTCTGAATACCCTTGCAGATTGGAATTCGATCATTAATAATTAATACAATATAAATTATATACATTTCTGTTAAAAATTAAGGAAATAATTCTACTTTCATTACAGTTACCTGTATGTTGTTCAGTTACAATTTTTCTATGGCAGCTATATGAAATAGTAGTCCGATTTTTAAAAAATTAAATCCGAAATTTTAATAATACAAAATAGCTACATCTTAAATTTCATGAAAATCTGTTGAAAACTTGAAAAGTTAAAATTTTTTTCTAAAAATTTTCCGATCGTTCCCATGGCACCTATATGATGTAGTCGTCCGATCTGGTCCGTTCCGACATATATACGAGTGAGAGTATATAAAAGACTAACTGCAAAGTTTCATTCAGATAGCTTAAAAACTGAGAGACTAGTTTGCGTATATATGTCGAAACGGGCCGGATGGGACGACTGTATTATATAGCTGCCATAGGAACGATAGGAAAAAAATTATAAATTCTCCAACCCTGGAGCATGCCTGCGATCAGAGCATGCGGCTGAGAGAGTCGTTTCGAGGGTGACAACGGCCAGTATTCTAGTGGAGCGAAAAGACCGCCGATCTAAGGACCACCTGCCTTCGAGCCCACCTTGTGCGAGCGGCTCTTCCCGAGTAGTTGAGTGCAGCGAGACGATTAGAAATGCAAGGAAGGCTCTCAAGACGGCCATAAGAGGCGCAAAGAGGGACCGTTTCCTGACAGCTGCAGCTACATTGGACCCAGAAATTTTGTATGGCATCGTAAGAGCGCTGCTTCCGAGAGGAACTCCGGTGACCATTGAGCCGAGCGCCACCTCAATGACGCCCGCGAAGTCTCGAAAGAGGAGGTGATCCAGTTGGGAAGAAGCGTGCGCCCTAAGAAAGCCGGGCCATATGCTGTACTCAACAGGGCACTAGAGCTAACCATCGCGCTTCACCCGAGGGAGATCGCTACCATGTACTCCAAGTGCCTAGAGGAGGGAACCTTTCCGGAGAGGTGGAAAAGGCAGAAGCTGCTGCTGTTTTTCAAGCCGGGCAAGCCGCCGGGGGAGCCATCCTCCTATAGGCCCATTTGCCTGACCGACACCACTGGCAAGGTGTTCGAGAAGATCGTGTCAGCCAGACTGACTGCTGCCATTGAGGAGACTGGAGGTCTTTCCCCAAGTCAGTTTGGATTCCGTAGAGGGGGGTCCACGCTCAATGCCATTGATATGGTCAAGGAAATAGCCGGCCATGACGGGAAAGAGGTGCAAACGCGGTTTAAAGAGCTACTGTCTAGTGGTAACTCTGGACGCCTTCAGCACCGCGGACTTGAACCGAATACTGGACTCCCTCGCCGCCCAGGGTACTTACTGAGAATAGTAAGGAGCTACTTCAGTGAGAGAGTGCTTACAGTGGCTACAGATATGGGTTCCAGAGAATACGAGGCTCAGCCGGAGTCCCTCAGGGCTCCGTTTTGGGACCCCTGGGAGCCTGGAGGTAGCGGCGCTCAAGACGGAGGCAGTCCTGATCTCATGCAGGTGGAAACATCCGAGATCCAAGTAGGCGGAGCCGTGATTAGATCGCAGAGGGCGATTAAATACCTCGGCGTCCTAATCGACACACGGCTATCATTCAGAGAGCACTTGGAATACGCCAAGAAGAAGGCCAAAGGCCCAGAAACTTTATGCGGCGCCGGTATGGGCGGAAGCAGCCGAGACAAAGTCCTATATGTCGTCGAGGCCACATACAGATTGTGCGCTGTCAGGGTAACAAGTGCATTCAGGACGGTCTCGGACGACGCAGTTCTGGTGATAGCTGGCATGGTCCCTCTGAGGGACCTGGTCCGCGAGAAGGCGGAGATGCGGAGCGCGCTACGAGACCTTAAAGGACCTGGAGGCGGAGCTAAGGCCGAGGTGAAAAGCGCGGCCAGAAGAAGGAGCTACTGGAGCTAGCAAGCGAAGTGGGATGCCTTGTACAAAGGGCGAAAGCACGGGCAGGAGGACTTCTACCTGACCCAGATTCTGAACGGATATGGCTGCTTCTGTAGCTACATTAAGAGGTTCGGCCATGACGACGAAGATGGTTGCCCGGAGTGCAGATCTGGCATCGTTGAGGACGCGCACCACGTAGTCTTCGAGTGCCGCCGATTCGACAAGGAGATGGCTGCTCTGGAGGAGGTAGCAGGAGCGGAGATCAGGGTGGGCACGCTGGTGCCGCTGATGGTGGTGTTTAAATACGGTGTTTATATTTAGTTGTATTAACTTAAATTAATAAATTCGAATATAAAAAAAAATCGTTAAGATTACCAATCAAAGAGCGACAGTCATATTTTTAACTTTTTCCTAAACTTCAGTGTTAGCACTCCAATACTTTTAATGCAGTCTCCTTGAATTGCTTACTATTCAAAAACTTTATACAGAATTTGAAGCCAATGGGATCTGCACAAACATAAAAACATAAACTTATCTCATATGTTCAGCCGTTGACAACTAAAGAGAAAGACGAGTAGGAAGGTTGATTTTACGACCAGTAATCTTCTACGAATATCATTGATTAACAAATTGTCAAAATTAACAAAATATCCCGCTGTTGTACAAAATTCAAAATACCACCATACCAAACCAATTAATAATAAAGATTTTAGGCTTGTAAGAAAATGTTTGTTTTTCCTAATATTTTTCACCATATTGATGTACTTTTATTTAAGAAGCTTAAAAATCCGATGTGCATAAAGTTAGCAGGGCAACTTTAGAAAATCAAATTATTGATTATATCATAATTCGCCGTTATTTATTCGTGACAGAAAAAATGTGCCGTTTAATTTTGTACCGTATTTTTTTATGTACTGCTATGTTGATATCAGCCGGGCAACTCCTGAAAGCATTAATATTAAAAAAAAAATTGTTTGCTCAGAATTTGCCGTTAATTATTCGTGAAAAAAGTTGCAAAAGTTTTTAGAATTTTTTTATACACTTGCAGAGTATTATAATTTCAGTCAAAAGTTTGCAACGCAGTGAAATAGACATTTTCGAGTTTATAAAATATATATATTCTTGATCAGGATCAACAGCCAAGTCGATCTAGCCACGTCAAATTTACAATCTAGCTATTTTTGTATTATTCTAGAATTTGGATTTAAATTTTATGAAAATCTGACTTCTATATCATATATATCTGCAATACAAACGATCGGTATATATAAAGGGAAATGCAACACCGTGACTGTAAAACTGTAACTGCAAAACTGGAAATTTATATGTATAGCTTAATGTAATTTAAGTTGGCATTGAATTTGTTCCTAGTGATCGAATTAAAATCTGCAAGGGTTTTCATTCTTGTTGATAAATATGTTATGTAGTGATGAAAACAATTTAAATAGGATGAGACCTAATAGGAAAACATTTGGGATCGTCTAATAGGCCGGTCCCTTAATCCGAGAATCAGTAAATCATGGGAAAATAACGTGTTAACGTCCATTTTCTAGACTTGGTACGCTGTCGATCATCCGAATTGTATTATGTATGTACTTGTGATAAGATTTGAGTAACTTGTGGATTTTTATAAAATGAAAAAAAGTAATAATATTTATGATTTGTGGGTTGGCATGTGCATCAAGGTAGCAGGACAACTTTGGAAAATGCATTTTTTGATTATACCGTAATTTCAAACCAAGTTTTAAATTAAAATTTTTTACCGTGATTTTTTTATGTCCTGCGAAGTTGATACCAAGTTAGCAGCGCAACTCCTGAAAACTTTAATATCTCCAAAATCATTTTTGCTCATAATTTGCCATTAATTATCCGTTAATTATTTGTGAAAGAATTAAATTTGTCGCTCCATTTTTTACATATTTTTTATTTTTAAATTAAAAAAAAAAAGTTGCCCTGATAAGTTGATGTCAAGAGAACACCTGAAATCCTTCACATTTCGACAGAGTGAATTTTTATTTCAGGCTCGCGATCGGAGAGTTTTGTGCTTTTCCCCGCCTCTCTGACCAAAATTTCAGTTTTATATTATTATTATTATTATTATTAAGTGTTGAACCCATACATTCATAAAGAGCATCATAACAACACATGTAAGGACAAAATTTGTAAGAACCCCACCTCGTTCATCCCACCCGAGGATTATTTATTCTGGCATGGATTGGCTGGTTTGGCTAATGTCTAATGGTCTTGGCAAACCCTAATCTTTTAAGCCTCCTTAAAGGCCTGGCCGGTAGTAGCGCCCTGGCCAGCGCGCTGCGGTGTTGTTCGAGTCGATCCTTATATCGGCTAGTGTGTAACTGGATCTGCTCTTCAACAGTTTGGAGGTTTAGATCCCGATGCAGGGTGGATCCCTCACATACCATGGGCAGTTAGTCATTGCCCGTAAGGTACGGTTTTGTAGAACCTGGATGCGTTTGTAATTCGATTTGGCTGCAATGCCCCTGATCTATAAAGTCATACCGGCATAATACAGTGGACATACACCTTCCTTTTACAGCTCAAGGGCAAGGTACTTCTAGGGTTCATTAGCCAACGCAGTTGCTGCATCCTGTGTCGGCACTTTTTCGCTATCGCCTTTAGGTGTGGCCCAAATGTAAGTCTCTTATCCAGTGTTATGCCAAGGTATTTAGCTTGCTGAGGTTGCTCGAGGGTGGTACCTTTCAACTGCAGCTCAGGAGTGTTAATTATGAGTCGATTTATTGCTCATTTAGTGACACGGCCCTCTCTAAAGACGAACTGATGATCCGGCAATATGTTATTTAGTATAGTTAGCGATGAGTCGTTCCCAAATCTTCGAAATAGAAGGGAGGAGGCTTATAGGTCGATATGATTCTGGGTCCTCTTCTGGTTTCCCTGGTTTGTGGATCACCAGAATAGCCGCCATCTTCCACTGGCTTGGAAAGAACTGCACCCGAAGCATTGGCATAATTGGTTGTATCGGTCGTGTCTCTCTGACCTTTTCAGTACTAGCAAACTCGAAGGTCATGAATCTTGTTTGCAGATGTTCTGCAAATGCATTGGCCTGATCAAACTCCTAGCAAGGTTACCTCCACTGCATCTAATCGGGAAAGGGTTGCTTTCTGAGGTACTTGGTGCATTTCCATAGTGAGTAATTTGCGTCAATAGTGTAGTCCATTGAGGCCAGCTTATGCTCATAGAAATCGCTTCTAAGTTGCCGTAACATGTTTCTTAGCCGACTTGCTGCCCGATTCCACTGTAGTCGATCCCAGGGATCTTGGGTTCGAATAGCTCGTCTGCGTAGGCGCTTGTTGCAAGTAACTCTTTGGCCTCTCTTGTTAGAACGATGCCATACTTATTTGGCGTTGCTGGGAGTTGTGGAGGGGTCGAGTCTGCAGTAGCTGTGTAGATTTTCTGCGTAAGAAAGTCTACTGCCATTTCAATATCCTGTCCCGAATTCAATGTCGTATCCAATGGAAGGGCGCCCTCTACGAGTTGTTAAAAGGTGGCCGGATTGGTGTGCTTTGTGACCAGCCGAGGTGTTGGCCTTAGAGCAACTCCGTCTGTGTGAATGGTAATGATAAGAGCCGTATGATCAGATTTTAGGTCTGGGACCTAAAATTGTGCATATACTAGCTAGAGTGTCTGGAATGCCATGATGCACTGCAAAGTCAATACAAGTGGGCCCATGGCTTAAGACATAGGGGTACCTAGTAGGTGATCCTGTGGCAAATATGTTTGCACCGCAGGCAGTGATGGCTTCGGCTAACTCACACCCTCTTGGTGAGTTGTATCTATCTCCCCACAGCCAGTGTCGCGCGTTCCATCTATGAGATATCGTTGTCCAGAACCGCAGAGTAAGTTAATGAACTGCCTTTCTTTTAATCTATTACTTGGGGGACAGTAGATGACACTGAAATTCATATCACCTAGTCCTGTAGCCACTTTAATTGTTGACGTCTGAATTATGGGCGTTTCAATAAGTCGTTGTGGGAAGTGACGCAGTATACTTCTCACCAGTACAGCCGAGCCTCCGCGACTATTTCTGTTAGAAGATGGTTTGTTCATGCGGCGGTTCAAGCTGCATGTTGTGTAGCTGCTGACTAAAACGCTGTTGCCGCTTTTGCCGTTGGTGTTGTTGTTGCTGTGAGAAAGGAACCTGATAGGAGCGCGATTCAATCTAGTTGTGTTTTTTTTCTCTGTGCTCCTCTCTTTGCCCTGCGCAGGAACTCTTGATACCAATCGCAGCCTTTATAACTAGCCATATGATTACCTCCACAGTGTATACACGTTGGCTGAGCTTCAGGAGAGCGTATACATTGTGTAGTGGCGTGATCCTCCCCACATCTGGCGCAAGTAGGACGACGGCGGCATTAGTATTTTTTTTTTTTTTTTTTTTTGCAAATCCTTGTGGATTGCTGAACGCGAATGATAATTTCGACGTCTTGCTGGCGTCTGTCTATAATATTTGTACACATATACATACATATGTATGTATGCAGATTTACACGGAGAGGCGCCAGCAACAAATATAATTATTTCACGATCAATAAACGTATAATTAATGGCAAATTCTGGCTAAAGAAAGATTTTGTAAATGTGACGGATTTCCGGTGTTTTATTGATATCAACTTAGCAGGGCAACTTTGTCTTTTTAAAATATAAAAAAAAAAATATGTAAAAAATGGAAAGACAAATTTAATTCTTTCACGAATAATCAACCGATAATTAATGGCAAATTCTGAGCAAAAACGTTTTTGGAAATATTAAATATTTAGGAGTTGGCCCACTGCCAACTTGATATCAATTTAGCAGGACATCAAAAAATTAAGGTAAAAAATAGAATGGCAAATTGTTTCTTTCACGAATAATTAACGGCAAATTATGGTATCATCAAAAATGTGATTTTTTTAAAGTATAATAACCGTCTGAAAAAGTTTGTGCCAATTATGTGACCACCCAAATTTTAACTTATTAGCATATTTTTGGAAAAATCTCAAAAAAGTAATTTTACATTAAAATCTTTTTAATGTATTAATAAGTTTACTAAATAGGTTAAAAAATGTCATATTAGCTTCCCCATTTTCATTTAAAATTTTTCTAAAACTTATATCTTTGCTGAAGATTTTTTGTGCCAATTATATGACTATAGCTGTATATTACAACTATAGTGGTTAATATATTGTTTAACTGCTTTGTTTGACCAATAACCTAGATAAAACCGAAATGAATAAAATTAATATGAAATGAAATAAAAAATATCACTCGAATGTATTCGAATTACGTTATTTTATTCATTCGCGTTCTCATTTACTCAGTTCGTTTTTAGTCGCGTTCGTAGTGCCACTAAGGCGACGGAAAGCGCGCCCATTTAGCATTTCATTTTAAATCACTTTGAGCATTTTATATTCAAATGTGAGTTTTTGCCATTCATGCAGATTTCAAATATATTTAAGTATACTGAGATTTAAATGAGAATAAAGAGAATTAAATGAAAACTATCTACTTATAAAATCGTCAATGGTTCCTTCACTCCGTTTTATACTTCTGCCTAAATGAAAATATCGGGTGAACTCAGTATCATTAATAAGATTATTAACAATATAATGCTTAAGATATTAAATAATATCATTTAAATACATGTGAACTTACCAATGCGTTCGCTTGCCCCGTGCTATCGTCGACCCATAGAATGACCATGTCTGATCTAGACATACGACCATCCTTAGAAAATCCGAGTCCGATATACCCCCGAGTATTAACAGTCACTTCAAAATATACATCATTGTCGTTTGCTTTTACCCACCATTGGAGCCAATATAATCCGTTATTGTCCAAAATTTCACGACGCGTCCAATTTGTATGATGTATTATATCACTACTACCATTTTTGGAATCCTCGTTACTATCACCATTAAAATAACACCATCCCAAGCTCGACTGTACACAAAGTACAATAAATAATTGTTTAATCTTCATGTATAACTTTTTCGTTTACAATTGTTTAAGTTGCGTGTCCTTTTTATATTCGTGCTAAAAAACTCTTATGCCCAGATTATTGAGAAATATATACACAAGGACATTGGTTTACTTAAAAAGGATCGTCAGCCGATCAGGTATTTCAGTTCATGTGTCTACCAAATTATATATTATTTATTTTCGCAAAAATATAAAATATGTCACTCAATCTGCTACGATAGCCACAATTGTTTCGAGTATAATTTTTTAAATGGTATTTATAATGACCGCGCTGCAATTGAATCAAAATTAAATTTATGGCGTTAAGATACCATCGATAATTTGTATTATTATTTAGAATAATGAATAATTCACACTGAATAAATACAAATTATTAGTGCACGGTGAAATCATGTATATTGCTAAAGATGGGTTTTTTTTTTTATCACATCCTCTTACAAATATTCATCTACCATCCACCATCAGTTGAATGGATGGTTCAATGGTATTACTGTTTCCAAAAGAATTTTGTTTGTTCTTCACCATAATTAGATAAACATGTTTAGTAGATGACTTTTATGATCAACTCAGATATTTCACAATTGAAACAATTGGAATATTTTAAATATTTGAAATATTTGAAATATTTTAAATATTTAAATACATATTTGAAATATAGTAGACGCCACAGCTACAAGTACAAAATGTACCGAAATGCATGATACATTTGATATTGAATCATGCCAAACTACTTGTACTTAATATAAACGCCTACTTAAATTTGACAGCATGTACCATTTATACTCTTCCTGCTCTGTGTTAGAGAAAAAATATTCAAGGGGTTCAAATCGTCTTCCTTTTGAATTTATAGGGTCTTCCCACAGAGATCCATCTGCCTTCCTCCATCCGTTGAACGGATAGTTGAAAAGGTTTTCCCGTTCCGAAATTCTCATATTATTCTCCATCCGATGTGCATCCGAATTTGATGGACTTGTTTTAACAATAGTTAGGCAATAATTCTTCGGTGCAACTCTGATTTCATCTTTTTATCAGTGAAACTAATACATAAAAATGCATGTCCATATGTATGTATGCATGATAATTACTATACTCTGTAATCCATTTTTCGACAAGATTAGGTTAATCCGGACGGCCCTTGCGGCCTTTGTTTTCCAGAATTATTTACACGGTTTAGAAATCGTTGAGAAACAAGGTATTTTCGGCCATATATTCTTGCTAAATTCTCATCATGTTCTCCATCCGTTGTACATCCGAATTAGGCATAGGTTCTTTGGTGCAACTCTGATTTCTTCTTCTATCAATGAAACTTGGAACATTCACTACGAAAATGAAAAATAAGATGGAAAGAAACGGTATTTTCGGTATATATTATTTCATATAAAACTCCTATTTCTTCTTTATTTTGCAAGTTCTAGCATCTTTTGGAACGTCTACTGTACTCTTTGGGGTATTTTCTCTATGTTACAAAAGAATCACTCGAGAAATTTCAATTTATCGTCCTCTAATTCATGTTAATATGGTGCCAACATAATTTGCTGCAATATGCATGTTTTCTGTTGTTGAACAGCCCAAATAGTTGTTAACTTGTTCCGCCGAGGCAACATTATCCTTCTTTGGATGAGCCAAAGCTGTTCGATCAGCTGTTATCGGATGGAGATGAAATCGAAGGGAATCGAAGTTTTACATCGTTTTTGTTTTACACGAATGGACTGTGTGGGAAGACAGTATTAGTATGGAATGGTAAAACTTTCACCGAAAAACAAAAATTAAGATTTTCACTGAACAACTATCGCCTAATTGACGATATTTTTTTTTATTTATTTCTTAAATGAACTACTTAATTGAAAAAAATAAGAATTATGCATGCTAAAATTTGATTTTACTTATGTTTTTGTTGGGTTGGATGGTATTCGACCTTTGAATCTATTAAAACTAAAGCTTTTGAAAAATCGCAAATTATTTTAGCTCATAGAAAATATACCCGATTAGGGTAATTCCTTATTTCTAAGCTCGACCTACACAACGGCCAGGTCACAAAATTCAACTTTTTTTATACAACAACATTTTTTCTGTGGAGTTTTGTGTTGTTGATAATAAATATTAAGCAATAATCAGCAAGTAAAAGCAAGCGAGAACAGCAATGAAGCAATGAAATATTATATAAGATGAATGCTTGAAATATAAATATGGAGCAGACATTCTAATTTAGTAGAACGAGTGTGAACAGTGGACCAATCTTATATGGTAGCAATATATCCTTCTATATATATTTGGGTTTTGATAAGAGCGGGTGATCGCTCGAGAGGTGTCTCGCCTGGATGAAGGACCACAAATTAAAAAAAAAAAAAAAACAGCTGATTTTCGAACTGTGTTAATCGGAATAATTTCACCATATTTGATTGCGATATTGGCATAAGTAAATGTTTACGGTAGGGGCCCACTGTGCCGCCTCTGCTCAGGAGCGAGCTTTCGGTCTCCGGCTTGCTCTCGCATCCCGAGTACCGACGATCTCCCGCTCCCGCTTTAACGAGGTAAAGCGACCGGGAGATCGGTTCTAAGCTTAGATTTAGTATCGATTTACCAGTCTCATGTATGCAGCGAAATAAAGCTGACGTGCCCGATTACCCCACGACGCCCCCGCCTTTTATTTTCAACCCTGACGGGTTAAAACTTCGTTTCGCGACGTGGGACACATTTGGCACCACTCCAAGGATTCTTTGCGGGCAGGATCGCCCCCCCAAGCATTGGTCCTTCGAGCCGGATTTTTGTGGAAGGACATCCAAAATCAAATCAATCCAAATCACCGGCATATCCACCAAGATAAGTACTCTTGCAAAAATTTTCTTCTTTTGCGTGTCAACTCCCAGTCCGAGTTTTCCTGACACCAAGGCAGTGAAGAATTACAATTTCCATTCGCCTCCATTCCGCGAAAATTTCCATCGACGACCGCTTGTGTGCGTTGCCATTTTCCTCGTCGTCTCTCCCATTTTCCGTTGCCCATCAGCTTGCCAACGGCCGAGGCCTATGTGCAGCCATACAACGGCGAACTTTTTTTGCACATACATGTGTACATATGTTCACCGATCCGTGCAAGACAGTGAACAGTGAAATAAGTGTAGCGGACAAAAGGAATTATTATATATATATTATATATATATATATATTATATATATATATATATTATATATATATATATATTATATATATATATATTATATATATATATATTATATCGGGCCGCTGGTGTGCGCTGTTTTCGGGAGTTTTACTCTGTTCGCAGAACAGTACACTGCTGCCGCCAGATTTGTTTTCCTGACTTTTTGTGCCGTCTCCATACACAATTTTCTGTTCGCGCAGTGCCAACACAAGCTCCTACCCATACTCCAACTTCTTAATTATATGCATGTATGATATTTTCTACCTCCGATTTCAGAAACCTACAACCACCCTCTTATATTATAAATAATTATGATTAATTAAATCTAAAGTACGCAAAGCGCCACCAATAAAGGCCCAACGCAAACGCGAGTGTATAATTCCATTTCAATTTCGCCGCCGCAGAAGCCGTGTTGTTGTTGTTGCCGTTTCGTTTCTTGCGGCCCTCAAATAGGCATCGCTTGCCGTCGGCATAACGCCGCGAGCTTTTCTTCGCGATCAAGAACCGAGCTTTTAAGTCCAGCTCTTCGACTTGGAACAATTCAACATTTGCGGCTTGCATTAACATTTGCTAATATTTGTTAGACAAGTACCAGCATAACCGACATCCAAATTCAATCAACACAGGTGCGACTGCGCTTGCACCGGACAGCCGGTGCGCACTTGTTTCGGTAGTTCACCCTGTTCGCCGAACAGTCCGCCGCTGCCGCGATATATTTTTTGTCGTCTTTTTGCCGTGTCCATACATACATTCAAAACAGTCCACTTCTCGACGCTCCACTGTGCCCTTACACATTGTTCCTATTACAGGCATGCCCATATATTTTCCAATATATTTTCGGCCAACAACTCCAGGAACTAATCCCGATACGATAATTTCAAAATTCAAAGTGAACAAAACCATTAGCAACAAAACACAAACGCAAGCGTTTTAATTGTTTTCAACTTAGTCGCCGCATCGGCCGTGATGTTGTTTTAGTTCTTTGGGTCCCACACATAGGCGCCGCATGCCGTCGGCTAAACCCAGTGAGCTTTTTGTCCACGACCAAAAGCTGATGTTTTGATTCCACCTTTCCAGCGCTGAAATAGTTAAACATCTGCGGTTGATAATTTTCGAAATTACCCAATAGTTCAACACCCACCAATAAATCCAGAATTTGAATTTAATCCCGCACGGAAGCGACCGCGATTATTTTTCCCCATTTATTCAACCTAGCCGCCGCAGTGGCTACGTTGTTGTTGATGCCGTTCGGGTTTTCTTAGTCCCGCACCTACGCACTGCTTTAACGACGGCATAACCCACTGAGTTTTTATCCTGAACAGAAGCCAAGGGTTTATTTCCATCATTTCGGCTCTTAAATATTAATATTACAAAAAAATTTCAACCTCTTAGTCGGACAATCTGTCCGCTCCAACGCCTGAACTCCAGCGGCAACAATTAAATTGGTTCTGCCGCCACAATTCATTTTATTTAAATCGGCGCTCAAATTATTTCGGCATTCCGTTATTGTTCTTCGTAATTTTTTTAACTACGGCCAACCTCTTGCCCAAATTTTTCCCACCGGGACTAGTGTAAACGAATTTCCAATCCGCATCTCCGCCGCCGTCCCAGCTGATTCCGAGGCCCACTACCGTAACTCCACGAGCAATTAGCAAAAATTCCGTGAACTCTTCTTGGAGACTCACTTATTCCACCGCAGAAAGATGGTTCAACCCGCAGTTGACATTGCGTTAAGAAAGTTTATTGGCACAACTGACCGGGTGAATCAATTTGAGTCACACATTCACACTTCCGCCACTTCCGAATCTGCAAATTTTTCTCCCTTCATAATCCAAGTCCATCGCAAGCAGATTGGAGCCTTGTGGAAAAAGGTGGAAAAGAGCTACGAGAGCTGCACCGATCATCTTTCCGGGTCCGCTGATAGTACGTCCGCCGCGACAGTGCTTGAATCCAAATACAATTGTTACTCCGTCTATTCAAGATGTGTTGCCCAACTTCATGAAACAGCAGAGAAGGGCGCCTCCCAGTCCACTCAGACTTCCGACAGCTTGCCACCACCCCCTTTCGACGGATGTTCTCTGCCACCGGTGGACACTGAAGTTTTCGATGGTGACTATCTTCGGTGGCCCACGTTCAGAGACCTATTCACTGCGATATATATTCACAACTCGCGTCTCACCCCGGTGGAGAAACTGTTCCACCTACTATCCAAAACAACTGGCGATGCGCACACCATTGTTTCCAAAGCCCCGCTCACAAATGACGGGTTCGTCTCAGATTGGCGAAGCCTCACCGACCGCTTCGAGAATCGGCGGTTGTTGGTCAATAGCCAGTTGAAAATCCTTTTCAACATCCAGGCTATCTCCTTAGAGTCCGGAGACGCGCTGAAAGAACTACAAGGCACCATCCAAAATTGCCTCACCGCCTTAGAGATGTCCTCTATTCAAGTTGAGGGTTGGGACTCTCTTCTCGTTTATATGATTTCATCCAAGCTTCCAAAAGTAACGCTTTCTCTGTGGGAGCAATCTCTCCATAATAAGACCGACATTCCAACTTGGAAAGAGCTAGACGCGTTTCTGACCGAACGCCATCGTACGCTGGAGGCCATCGACGACGTCACGCCTGCCAGTTCAGGGCATTTCCAGCCGAGGTCGGCTACTAAGAGCACCCCACAGCCCCGCCTTCATTCTTCCGATTTCAGGGTGATTCCAGCACCCAGAAGGTGTGACCTGTGTTCCGGGAAAAACCACCCCCTGCGCATATGTCCCCGTTTCCTCGAATTGACCGTATTCCAGCGGTCAAATATCGTCCGAAGAAAGCAACTCTGCTTGAATTGCTTGGGACGAGGTCACCAGTTGCGGGATTGCCCAAGTTCCCACTCCTGCCATACGTGCCGCAGACGGCATCACACCTTGCTGCATCCCAGCAACGGTTCCTCCAACGTTCAGATTACTCCTGAACCTTCGAACCCAGTAACAGCATCGATCCCAAGAATCTCGTCGTTCTCCGCTCGAGTTGTAACTTCTTCCAATTCCGCCATACTGGGTTCCATACGATGGCATCAAAAGCAGGCTACCACAGGCACTCACTCCTACCGCTGCCGAGTCTGCAGCGGAATCCATCCGCTTCGAAAATGCCAAAAGTTCCTCATGCTTAGTGCTGAGAAGAGGCTCAGCACGGTGTCCATCAACCGCTACTGTTTCAACTGTTTGGCACACGAACATTCCCAAGGCAAGTGCCGTAGTGGTGACCGATGCAAGACGTGCAATCAAAATCACCATACGCTCCTGCATATGCCTGGAAGTCCAGTTCCAGCACCCCGATCGCAGCATCGGATCACACCGGGCTCCAAACTCGCGTTGTTTACTGACCACTCTTCTAACTGATATATGTTTTCCAGAAGATGCCTTCGCTTCGCACCACGCAAAAGTTTCGGGGGCAGACGTACGAGAGGTCCAGACCAACCAATGCTGAGTCTGCCCCTGAACTTCATCCGCTTCGGACGTCGACGTCTCTCTAGGACTATTCGCCACTCCCCGGCATTCCTCAGCCACTCCACGGCATTTTTTCCGCCGCTCGCCAGGATACCCTGATGACCGCGGCAACGACCATTTGGCAATCCGAGTGATTGCAAGGGGGGGCAGGATGTTTACGTGAGGGGCCCACTGTGCCGCCTCTGCTCAGGAGCGAGCTTTCGGTCTCCCGCTCCCGCTTTAACGAGGTAAAGCGACCGGGAGATCGGTTCTAAGCTTAGATTTAGTATCGATTTACCAGTCTCATGTATGCAGCGAAATAAAGCTGACGTGCCCGATTACCCCAAGACGCCCCCGCCTTTTATTTTCAACCCTGACGGGTTAAAACTTCGTTTCGCAACGTGGGACACATTTGGCACCACTCCAAGGATTCTTTGCGGGCAGGATCGCCCCCCCAAACAGTTAATTAGAGAATAGGGAATACTGTTCACCCCAAAAGGGCGCTTAATTTCAAGAGGCAGTGTGATCCCTGTACCTTTCTCGAAATGTCCCTTTCGATCAGTTCAAAGACCTTTTAATTCGGTTGCCCAAGACAGGTTTCAGTTATATGTTATTTTGTTCCAAATTACCTTCATCCCAATAAAGATCCGATGCACGTTGCGTAATACCCCGAAATACTTTCGTTTTATCTTTTATCGAGTGTTTCAGCAGTAAAAGCCGCCCGCTCCATTTCAAATCTCTCGTCTATCCCTTTATAGCGGACGGTCGTGTTTTTGTTTTGCGCTCCGAATTTTGATGTTTATTTGTTTTAAACCACCGGGGTTTCTTTCAATTGTTCATCAAATATTATTAAACATACACCGTTTAGCTACAGAGCGTGCATGTGCTTCTCTGTGTAGCTTAATCTATTTATGACAACTTTTAGTTGTATGCAAAGACAGCTTTCTTACTTTCCTTTTGTTCTCATCCCGTTCTGTTTATTTTTTTTTATTTTTTCTTTTTTCTTTTGGCTACAGCCAAGTGGTTTGGAGCTCCCGCTGTCACTCTATTGTTCTCTTGCTTTCTCTTTCTTAATCTCCCACTCTCCCGTAATTTGTGATAATGTCTTTAGGTATTTTTTGTCTTTTGGTATTATAGAGTACGTGGCTAAGAAAAACAAGAAAACACAGCCCGTGGGAGTACAACTACCCCAGCCAAAATAAGCTACAGTATCCACTGTTGTACCTTCAGTCCCAAAAAACTAACCTCTTTCTTGCTTCTTTCTTATCAGAATACTAGGGGCTTACGCAACAAGCCCAAGAAGCTGTATTCTGATATCTTCTCTCTCGCATCCCAGGTAATTGTGTTTACTAAGACTTGGTTGAAGCTGGTGATACTCTGCTCCGAAATTCTTCCGGGTAAGTATACAACTTATAGATTAGATAAGCTTTCAGATAGGGACCAACTATTGTCTCTGATCTGGTCTTTTGATAGTGTGTCAAATGTCCTTCAGACTGCGGCACAGCATGACCTCATAGATGGTTGATTTGTCATTATCTCAAGTCAACCATGTGAAAAACTCATTAAACCACTTACTTGATCTGTGCTTCGTCTCTGATCCTGTAGGCGTACACCTTAGTAGAGTTCTTCCATTGGCGCAACCGGAAGATCCTTACCATCTAGCTTTCGAAGTAACTATCGATACGGGTAATATCATAGGAATTAAACCCAATCGAAAAGCTGACAAAGTCCACTGTTTTCGAAACGTTGACTACCAAAAGCTAAGTACTTTAATATCCGAATTTAATTGCTCCGATCATGTGCTCTGACATGGCAACCGCCGTGGACATTTTTTACTGTGCCACGAACTCTTTCTTTTCGTTAAGTGTTCCGGTAACCTATCCGTTGGTCTCTAAGAGCTAACACGCCTTAAAAATGTAAAGTCTAAACTGTATAATAAATATAAATTCACCGGCTCCTACAATGTTCTCTCTAGTTATCTAAGCGCTCAGTCTAACAGAGTTACTAAAATTATTTGACTCGTTGTAGGGTTCAGTTTGTGCAGAACCCAAAACAGTTTTATAACTCAATTTATACCCTTCCTCGCTTACATTTGAAAATACCACAGCAAACTCTGACTAGGCTATCGCCGATCTTTTGCATCTTTCGGCAATCCCAAAACTCTTCGAGAATGAATTCACTCCCCACTTGCAACTCTTATGGAGATCCGTTATTCCATGCCAGCATGGTTTTATGGGGCGAAGATCTACCACAACTAATATCTTGGAATTTACGTCATTTGTTATTAGAGGCTTCAACGTAACCTTCATACCAATGTGATCTACAAGGAGTTTAGTAAAGCTTTCGATTCGGTTAATCACTCTTTTCTTGTAAAGAAACTCGATTCTATAGGGTTTCCTGGTGATCTTCTTAAGCGGATTTCGAGTTATCTTAGTGACAGCCACAGTGTCAAGCGTGGCGTCCCACAATGTAGCCACCTTGCTCCATTGTTATTTACACTGTTTATCAATGACCTGCCGCAGGTTCTAACAAAATCTAGAGTACTTATGTATGCTGATGACGTTACACTTTGCGTGGAGTATAGGGATATTTCAAGCCAGTCAGACTTACAATTGAATCTTAACAACTTTCATGCGTAGTGTCACACTCTTTACATCTCAACAGCTCTAAATTCAAACTTATGACATTTTCACGAGCCACTCCCCTGTTTGCCACTTATATGCTTAACGACTGCGCTTTGGAAAGAATCTCTCTTGTTGACGATCTAGGTGTCCGACTAGATCGTAAACTTACGTTCTCCGAGCATATTTCTCGCATGGTTAACAAAGCCACTGGCATGCTGGAATTTATTAAAAGGAGGTCGAAGAAATTCGATTCACCTTATGTAACAAAGACGCTCTTCACGTCATTAGTTCGCCCTTTATGTGAGTATGGTTCATGCGTTTGGAGTCCTCAGTTCGTGGTGCATAGTAACCGCATTGAATCTGTCCAAAAGAACTTTTTGCTGTTTGCCCTCCGAGGCTTAACATGAGATGCTGATTTAAGATTGCCGTCTTACTCAAGAAGACTTCTCTTATTTAACTTGCGCTCCGTAGCTAATCGTAGAACAATTCTTGGCGACGTTTTTTTATATAAACTCATTCACAGCGACGTGGAGAGCCTCTGTCTGCTTAGTCAGCTCTATTTCAATGTTCCCCGATTAACATCTAGAACTTATTTTCCCTTAGTAGTACATCACTGTAGGAGAGAGTTTGAAGTACATGAACCATTCAGGGTTTTATGTGCCGATTACAATCGCCTCCCCTAAATATATTCATGGCACTGACAGCCTTTGTAAATTAAAAACCGTATTACTTTTATAATTAGCTTATACATAATGTATACTAATTTTCCACGTTCTATTATCTATTTTCCTTCTCTCGCGTCTATCTAGTACGTAAACGTGCCGTACATCACACGAAAAAAATAATAATACATAAATAAGGGAATATGACTATGCCAAGTATTTTAAGGAAAATAAAAAGCGCTCAGATGAAAAAATAAGCTGACCTCGGGTACCGATCTTCCAGTAGGGAGTGGGATATTATAGGACGCAAAATGGGTCCAGCTGAAAGCAAAAAATAAATAATTAGTTTTATCTGGCGTCCTTAACTTCAAGTCATTATTGACAAGTCGTGCGACAGCGTTTGTTTATTTTTGTTTTGTTTGTGTATTTACACATATGTAGATAAAATATGAAAAGGGTTGATGATACAGACCTTCCAAGAAAAGATTCGAGTGGACATGACACCTGATGGAGGTTCGCATGTACCAATGCATCTGGGCAGGCTTTGCCGAAATGATGACGATTGTCCATCTTTTTTGCTTCCGTAGTTTCTTCATCATCGTCAAACAGCTATCGAAACTGAAACGTAATGAAAACCAAGGACAGGACAATCAGCAAAGTAGTAGACCAAATGTTGGTTAATATTCCAAGTTCCGGTCCAGTGAGCAGTTTTAAGGAAGACCCGCAGTGGTAATCCAGTATTACAAGATGGAAATGGCCAGGGCAGGAACAACGCTCTGTAAATCTCAGGATCAGCCACAATCCGCACTCATCATGAAGTGCCATTTTACAAATGGGGCATAGATGCCGAAGATTTTCTGTTCAGAGTTGGACACCGCCAGCACCAGCAAAAACCGTAAGGATACTCAACCGAGCGTGCAGGGACTGATCCCTGCACCGGTTAGCAGGGTGTCAAAAAGGGTGAATAAAGCTAGACAATCGGTTCCGGAAAAGGAAGCAGGAGCGATTCCAAGTTCAGCAGTCAGTTAATTTGGTAGAAAATACAGGATAGGGCCCGTTAGGAAATGGTTGCAAATTACAATACCTATGACATATAAAAACAACACGGTAATAATGAATCTATTTTTATGTCCATCGCTGGAACCTAGAAGTACTTAGAAGTGAACTTTTGAAAAAAAACCGGCGGAGGTCTACGATCTACACTCCATTCATAAGAAGATAATCCTGTCTATAACCAGGAAGCTCAATAACATAACCATAAAGAATGCCTATGCACAACAGAGCATCCAATGTATACTAAGCCGGACTAATACGACAAGGTATATATCAAACGTGGATCTAAAGCATACTTTCTAAAACATTGAACTGAAAGAGAAAGCGGAAAACCTAAGCATTCCCAGGAGTAGTGAGATAATTTAAATTTTTTTTTTTTTTTTTGTGTTGTTGATATTTTTGTTTATACTTTTATTACACTGTAACCCCCTTGAGAGCTCTTACGGGAGAGCTCTTTGGGCATAAATAATTCAAGGAAATTAATTAAATTAAAATTGTTTAAAGAAAATTAAAAAGAGCACAAAAGTCTGCTAGTAAATATTAAAGAAATTAGTAAAGCAAAATAGTAATGAAAGGAGTGCATTGCGGCATCCTATGTTAAGGCGATAGACAAGTCCCACCTAAATGACAAGGACAACGGAAACAACAAATTCCACGGAAAACAGTGGAAATATAAAGATAGAATAGACAGAAATCCACACATTGTTCATAAAAAGGCTCGAAGAATGTCACAAGAGGACAACCATGGATAAAATGAAGGGAAGCCGAAGCCGGCAGATCAGGATAAAATTCAGCCTATGAAAATTGACCCGTTCACAGCTAGATTTAGCCAGGACACAAGATGGGGGAAGTCACAAAGCAAAGCAAATCATAAAAGGCATAATACATCTTAACCCCACTCTGGGCAAAGGCGGCAGCGTATAAATAACTTAACTCAGTTTCACGAGGCAGGGTAGACCACCACAACTGGATGCTTTTTAATGCCGTTCATCGAGCGATAGTTGCTACAAGAAACTAAAAATCCTAATCGACACAGGGAGGTAAAAAATTACATTAAGCCCGTAAAGGAGCTAAAAAAACGTTATGCCTGTCGAAACCCCTTTCACAATGAGCTCTATTTAAGGCTCTAGTGATGTGCATTATATTTACCGTGCTACCATTCACCGCGAATCCGCGAATCACCGATTTCTCCAATGCGAAGTACATCCCGGTAGTGTACCTAAACGTTTTAGTTTGGGAACAATATGGCCTGGTGAGACACTCGACCAATTTGTCTGAGCTCTCGAACATAATTGACTCCACTGTCAGAATGATCGAACTGTTCCCCCAATCGCACATGAGGAAATGACTTGAGGTCGGTTTAAACCATTCCAAGAACATTCTGAGTGAACTAACTTCCACGATGCCTAGGAGTTTGGACTTAATGGAAACAGCACTAAAGGTTGTGACTGGCACTCCCGACATTGCTGACCTTGACAAAATTAAAGCAAATGAAGCATTACTCATTGAGTTAAATAACAGACAGGTGGTAATTAACACAGAAACAAATTTACCTCCTGCCAAACACAGTCAACAAGGGATTCAAGGAGAGGAAGGACGGGTTAGTTGATTCCGGTCATTTATTTTAAACACTTCTTGCTAGAAAATGAATGCTTATTAAAGATACCAAAAATTGCATGTTTACCATAATTCTTGTAAAAACCAACATTATAAATTAAAGTATATTCAACTATGAGGACTAGTCTATCTTTGACGAATAGCTCACAGAGGTCTCCATAAATAGTCTTATGGAAGTATCTAGAATTAAAATTTTTCAATCTAATGTTTTCATTCATGTCGTAGTCCAGTACCCGAAGGTTAGGTTAATTTTTGAGAAGGTATTACTCTACCCTGTTGTACACTACTACAATATTTTTGAACTGGAAAACAAGATCACTCGATCTGGTTCAGTTAGTTTTCCCCCGAACTTTACCGGACGACATTGCCGCTAGTAGTTTTAAAATGCACAGTAGCTGAGAAAAAGGGACACACTCTGCTGCTGAGCATGGTCTGATCGTAGAGCGCGGACTGAATACAAGAAACAGAGAGGGCAATTTACTTTGCAGAAATGATGAAATTAGACAGAACTCTGTGTTACGCAGTTCAGTTGGGAAGCGTCTCTTGCAACGAGCGGAACTTGCTGTGCAATCTTGCTGGAAACATGGAAACTTTGCAGGGATCTCCGACATCAGAAGTGGGATCTGCTTTGCCTACTGATCGTGCCACCGATCCGTATTTGTCGGCGTTGGAGCTGCAAAACCGCAACCTACTGGAAATCATCAAAAACATGCAGACACCAAGGGCATCCGGTAAGTCTATTCCATTTTGTTTTGCTCCTTAGTGAAGGAAAGCGTCGTGGATAAATTTAAGGGAAAAAGAATAAATAACATTGTAAAACTTAACGGTATAAGTAATGATTCCATTTGTAGTACTCAGCAAGTATTATGTAATATAAATATTGAACAATACTGCTTTGAAATTTTGTTACACGTAATTATGGATAAGTATCTGAAATACGATGTGTTGTTTGGTCGTGAAATCCTTAGCCAGGGCTTTGGAGTAACAATAGACGCCGAAAAATTCCAAATTTATAAAACAAAAAGGGTAGATGTTTTGACTGTAACTGATTACAAAGATATTTAAAATGCTGATATTGATTTAGTCGAATCCGATAAAATGGCCTTAACAAATATCCTAAAGTGTTACTCTGATTGGTTTATCAGAGGTATTCCAAAAACTCGAGTCTCGACAGGGCAGTTAGAAATTAATTTAAAAGATCCACTAAAGACGGTGCAACGACGTCCTTACAGTTTGTTTATTTTTGTTTTGTTTGTGTATTTACACATATGTAGATAAAATATGAAAAGGGTTGATGATACAGACCTTCCAAGAAAAGATTCGAGTGGACATGACACCTGATGGAGGTTCGCATGTACCAATGCATCTGGGCAGGCTTTGCCGAAATGATGACGATTGTCCATCTTTTTTGCTTCCGTAGTTTCTTCATCATCGTCAAACAGCTATCGAAACTGAAACGTAATGAAAACCAAGGACAGGACAATCAGCAAAGTAGTAGACCAAATGTTGGTTAATATTCCAAGTTCCGGTCCAGTGAGCAGTTTTAAGGAAGACCCGCAGTGGTAATCCAGTATTACAAGATGGAAATGGCCAGGGCAGGAACAACGCTCTGTAAATCTCAGGATCAGCCACAATCCGCACTCATCATGAAGTGCCATTTTACAAATGGGGCATAGATGCCGAAGATTTTCTGTTCAGAGTTGGACACCGCCAGCACCAGCAAAAACCGTAAGGATACTCAACCGAGCGTGCAGGGACTGATCCCTGCACCGGTTAGCAGGGTGTCAAAAAGGGTGAATAAAGCTAGACAATCGGTTCCGGAAAAGGAAGCAGGAGCGATTCCAAGTTCAGCAGTCAGTTAATTTGGTAGAAAATACAGGATAGGGCCCGTTAGGAAATGGTTGCAAATTACAATACCTATGACATATAAAAACAACACGGTAATAATGAATCTATTTTTATGTCCATCGCTGGAACCTAGAAGTACTTAGAAGTGAACTTTTGAAAAAAAACCGGCGGAGGTCTACGATCTACACTCCATTCATAAGAAGATAATCCTGTCTATAACCAGGAAGCTCAATAACATAACCATAAAGAATGCCTATGCACAACAGAGCATCCAATGTATACTAAGCCGGACTAATACGACAAGGTATATATCAAACGTGGATCTAAAGCATACTTTCTAAAACATTGAACTGAAAGAGAAAGCGGAAAACCTAAGCATTCCCAGGAGTAGTGAGATAATTTTAATTTTTTTTTTTTTTTTTTGTGTTGTTGATATTTTTGTTTATACTTTTATTACACTGTAACCCCCTTGAGAGCTCTTACGGGAGAGCTCTTTGGGCATAAATAATTCAAGGAAATTAATTAAATTAAAATTGTTTAAAGAAAATTAAAAAGAGCACAAAAGTCTGCTAGTAAATATTAAAGAAATTAGTAAAGCAAAATAGTAATGAAAGGAGTGCATTGCGGCATCCTATGTTAAGGCGATAGACAAGTCCCACCTAAATGACAAGGACAACGGAAACAACAAATTCCACGGAAAACAGTGGAAATATAAAGATAGAATAGACAGAAATCCACACATTGTTCATAAAAAGGCTCGAAGAATGTCACAAGAGGACAACCATGGATAAAATGAAGGGAAGCCGGGTGGATAAATTAATGTATAGAGATATTCCGAAAAAGAATTTAATGTTATTGTAAAGTGTTAAAGGAACTACACTAATGTTATTTTAATGTGTTAAAGGAATTACACAAATGTTAAAAAGTGTTAAAGGAACTACACTAATGTTATATCGTAAGACGTGTTAAAGGAATTACACAATTGTTAAAATGTGCCAAAGGAATCGCACAAATGTTTTATTTTACAAAAGAGAATGATGTTATTTAAGAATAACTAAATGAATTAATAAGATTATGTTTAATGGAAGAAATGTAATGAATACAGAAGATTTGATAGTTATGTAAGTGATTTTTATTTTCAAAGCTTTTGTCCAATACATGAAGTAAAAACAAAAAAAAAATATATATATATATATATTTATCTGTTTAAGAATAAAGAAAAGTTTAAAGAGAAATTGAGTCTCGTGATATTGAAAACTAAACACACGAGGACGTGTGAGTTGTCAGGAAGGCCGTGTCGTAGAATGGTTAGTTTGCCCATTGTACATGTCGTAGAATGGTTAGTTTGCCCATTGTACATGTGCGTACAGCTTTGGTGTGGCGACACATTGTCGCTAGTAGTTTTAAAATGCACAGTAGCTGAGAAAAAGGGACACACTCTGCTGCTGAGCATGGTCTGATCGTAGAGCGCGGACTGAATACAAGAAACAGAGAGGGCAATATACTTTGCAGAAATTATGAAATTAGACAGAACTCTGTGTTACGCAGTTCAGTTGGGAAGCGTCTCTTGCAACGAGCGGAATTTGCTGTGCAATCTTGCTGGAAACATGGAAACTTTGGAGGGATCTCCGACATGTTCATAGGTACATGGTCGGGGATTCTGAGCTTCGGAGTTTTTCCAGCTGTGTTCACGGTATCGACCTATCAGATGTCGTGGTGTTGTTCTCATAGTGGTTGGCTCACAATCACGTCAGAACTATTAACTTTCGAAGAAGACAAAGATGTTGAATTCCTCTGAGTGAAGCTGGCTATCAATGGTAGCTTTATATTTATTATCTGTTCTTCTCTTCTACATACCTGCATTGTCGCCACTTCCTATTTATTGGAACTGCCTTTCCGCTATTCAGATGGTTTCCAATAGGATAGGAACCATTTAGTAGACCTAAGTGATTCGACTTTTTGGCCCCCAAGTAGTTACACCAATACCCTTCTAACTTTTACACAACAAGATTTGATTGCTGGCTTGTTCGACATTTTACTGTATCAAGTCAACCATATACGAAATCTCGCGAGTTAAATGACGCCGTGGACGCAACCGGAAGATCCCTTTTGATGTCCGTCCAGTCTTGAAAGTCCCATATTTGAACGGCTGACTTATTTTATTTGAAAATATAACCAGTCCGATCTGTACATGTGCACTGACATGGATATTAATTCATTTTTTACTGACTTTGTTCCATTAAGATATCCTTCAATCTCGAATAAGCCTTCTTTACTTGTCATTTGCAGCACCTTTGAAGATCAGTTATTTCTCCGTGTCAACAAGGAATGGAAGGAGGCAAAGTGTCCCCTTAAAGAATAATTTTTCTAATGTTCTCAGGGTTACTTCTGGTGTCCCGCAAGGGACATTATTTTTAAACGTCCTAGCCAAAGATCTGACAAACTCCAGAGTACCGCCAATCGAATTATAAAAAGATGGTGCCGCGGACGTCCTACGTCCATAAGAAGGAAACCAGGACTACAGGTGTGCTATCCAGGATGCTGCTTTGTACGAGAGACCCAAAGCAGGTAACGTGGAAGCTATGCGCCATCAGAATAGCTTTCGCGTTCCGAACCATTTCAAAAGATGCGGCGCTGGTCATTGCCGGGCAAGTTCCACTCACCGAGCTGGAAAAAGGAGGTAGCAGGGCAGCCGATCAGAACCGAGCTCAAGACTACCGCTAGGAGGAGAGGCATGGAGAGCTGGCAGACTAGATGGGACTCCTCATCAAAGGGCCGCTGGACGCACACAATCGCGGTGGGTGGAGAGGTTGCACGGCCAGGTGGATTTCTACTTCACGCAGGCGCTTAGTAGCCACAGCTGCTTCCGCATCTATCTCAAGCGCTTCGGCCACGAGACGGAAGACTGGTGCCCTGAGTGTGGCATGGGTTGCCACGGGTTCAGCACCGAAACACTAGTGCCGATGATGCTGGACGACCGGAAAGTGTTGAAGCAGACCCCACCCAAAAAATGGTATTTCTGCTCCTTTTAATCAAGATCAACCTACCACGTCACATATTATGCATGCATCATCATTGGGCAGGGTGATTTTTTAGACTTTGGGTCAAGAGAATTGGCGAAACGCTTACAGATTCGTAGAGAGGAGTCGTGTATCATCGTACATGGTATTGGCGAGTCCAATTTTGAAGTCAAGATAAAGGTACACACAGTGGTGAAGTCGATTTTTGGATCTTGAAATCTATATCCGGTTATCACCCTGATCAATTGTTGAACGTCAGTGATTGAAAAATCCTAAAGAACCTACCATTAGCAGTATCCTATTTCTACAAGTCACAAAAAATTTACTTGGAATGAATTCCAAAATCTTGTTTTAGATCTAGGTAGGTTGACAAGGCAATGGACTTTTTCTGGGCAGCCATGGGATTTTCTAAAGCCGAACTGATGTTGAGGTACTACTACTCGTGGCAGTTCAACAGTCGACTAAGTATAATCCGCTGAAACACTTTTGACAATGTGGATAGAAGGCTGTTTAGGCGGTAGGAATCGATTAGATTTGGTGGCAGTTCCAACAGTCGACTAAGTATAATCCGCTGGAACACTTTTGACAATGTGGATAGAAGGTTGTTTAGGCGGTAGGAATCGATTAGAGTTGGGATCATGATAATGGTTTGGGATTATGATAATCAAGGCTTGTTGTCATTGCCTTGGAAAATGTCCCAGACTTAGCATGGCATTTAAAATTTCCACCAGCTCTAGCACTCCTTTGCGTGGAAGTGCTTTTGCTGCTCGATTCTCGATGCCATCAGGTCCAGCAGTCTTTTTAGAAAAATCGCATTTAATTGCACCGTGACTTCTTTCGGCGTAGTGTGTCAAATAGGGCGGGCTGGCTGGATGGGAGCACTTAAAAAGTTTGCAACTTTTTCGCGGTATCAAGCGTCTGGAAGTTCAAAAGGAGTAAAGGTAGCAGATAGATGTCGGAGTCATTCATAAGCCAGTTGCTACTGGCTCTCGTTAGCATCCATATCGAGAAATCGCTGCAATTATCTGGGCCAGCTCCATCCAGCAGGGTATGGATGTCCTTTTGGCGGCTTTTAGCTGGCATCCTGCGCTAGATAGTAGCTGCTTAGTTGCAGGATCGCCTTGTCTCCGTAGTTAGTAAGGTCGCCCTCCTAGTAGGTGGGAGACCAGATTGGCGCTGAGGTGGCAAAGCTTGCTGGGCGGCTTCAGTAATTGTGGATGTGAAGCTGTCAACGTATGCATCCAGATCGCCGTAGGTGGTTATTGTCACGTTGAGCACGTTGACCTAAAAGTGGCAACGTTTGCATGAGCCGGCAGCATTTTGGGGACTCCTTTAAAGAATGGAGCTTCTTCATTTAACAGGAAGAACAATGGGAGGAGGTCAAAAGACAGATCGGTTAGCACTCTAACGGAGACCTGCTGTTGTCTAAAGCCTTTTAATGCCAAAGTGAATTACACTGGGAGTGGCGTTAGCACGATAGGGGTAGCAGGTTGCTTTTTCAGATGCTACAATATCGACGTTGACTTTGGCCAGGACAGAGCTGAGAGTTCGGCCTCTGGCATATATTCTGTAGTTGCCCCACCATTTGTGTTTGGCATTCCAATCACCTACAGCAAGAAACTTAATTCCGAGTTGGGAGAGACCAGCATGATATCTGTTTCTGTCCACCTGACAGCAAGAGGGCAGTATACCGAAGCAACGTTAAACATCCCACTTCTCGAAAATAGCTCTATGGAGATAGCTTGAATGTGCTCTTTAGAAAGAAAGAAAGGGGAGTTAGTGGGATATATCCGACTTGACTAGAATCGCTGTGCTCTCTGGTCTCTGGTCGTCCAGATGATCGGCTTTGTGCAAAGGGACGCCGCTGTTTATATGACATTCAAAATTCGAAGAAGGGATCCATACAAGTCCAACGTTTCCTTATTTGTTTGTTTTTCGTCTAAGGAGGTGAACTTAGAAATTGTTTCAGATCTCATCTAATTGCGGCGAAAGCGGCTTGTCTCGTCAGGCAGGCAAATTCGGAAGTGGAAGTGCAAGTGGCACCACCAGTAGGACAACGTGGGGAAGGGACAGCTCCACGTGGCAGAGGACAACCTGCCGCCTCAACAGTAGCTCCTAGGACGGATCGGCGCGACGCATAAAATTCAGCATTCATTTCAACAGTAAAGTATTTTAAATTTGTAGACTCAATAACTTCCAAAGCTTCATTTATTTCATTTCTTCCGGACGTTTATGGCATTTGATAATAACACTTCACTTGTTGAATTTTCTAAAACCAAATAATACATTAAATTGAAGTAAACTAACTAACTTCAGGAAACCGAACATAGTGTAAAAAGTGTAATTTGACCCATGACCCAAAAAAACCAAAATCTATTTTACGAAGAGACGCTTAGAGTAGGCTTTGTTATATGTGACCATGTTGCCCATAAAAATAGTCCAAAGATGTAACCATACACACAACTGCTACAATCCGAGCAAACAGCAGGAGCGCACCGCATTATTATATCCATTGCGCATCCGCCGATTACTAAACTTGACTTTGATCCGGACAACACTATAAAACATGACAACAAACTAACCAATTGCTGTTAGTCAGCGCCCGGTAAGGTAAGTTTTTTCCTCCATCTCTTCCAACCAAAAACGGCGACAAATATTAAAAAAGCGTTATTATGCACAAGAATATATTGTTGTGCAACGATGCATCCTAAGTAACTAAAACAACCTTAAAGCTAGGTACACACGATTTAATCAATTTGCAGCAAGTTGATCGCTGCAAATTTGCACGTGTGAATACGATTGAAACCATTTTGCTGCAAACAAAAAACGTTGTTTGCAGCAATATTTGTTGCTTGTCGTCTGTATACATTTTTTTTACCGCTATCTTGGTTGCGTCAGTTGCTTGCTTGTTTGCATGTGCTGTTTGCTTGCATTCGGTATATTGCAGCAAGCAAAGCAGCATGTGGGATCGCGAGAACACAATAAAATGAATAGAGTTGAACGAAAATCATTCTTTATTATGGGATGTCTCGTCACAAGACTATAAAAATAAACATAAAAAGTTAAATGCTTATCGGGAAATTAGTGATGAATTAGGCAAAAGTGAAGATAATATAAAAACAAAAATTCATAATTTGGACAAAATGACGACGGAAATAATTATAAAATTTAAAATTTGGTATGTAATAAAATTTATTGAATATATCGTAGTAATTACTAATTTTATATATGTTTATACTGCCATGACACTTCACCATCAGACGAAATAAAAAAATTCTTAAATTCTTCTCTTATTTCATTTGCTTGAGTAGAGTTTTGCGTATTTCATTGAATTGATAAGCAGTTTCCTTCTAACGTAGGATCATTACGCCAAGTTCCTGGAACCAATTCTCCATAAACTTTATTGTCGAATGTTCCATTCGGTGCATATTTTTGTTTTGAAGCTTTCTTGGTCATCAACAAGTTATGTAATGCGCAAATTGCAGAGACAACATCTATTGCCTTGTCTGGCCCAAGTTCCAATGGCTTTCGTAAAACCTGGAATCTATTTGCCATTATGCCAAAAACATTTTCTACCACTCTTCTTGCTCTGGAAAGACGGTAGTTAAAAACACGATTTGTAGCTGCTTAATTTCTGAATGGGTATGGCTTTACTATGTATCTTTTCAATGCGAATGCATCATCCGTTACAAGTACATAGGGCAGCTCTAGATCTCGACCTGGAAGTGTCTGCTCCTCAGGAACATTAAATTGTTTATTTTGTAACACATTTGATAGACTACATGCGTTAAAAATTCCACCATCAGAAATTCTGCCTTTGCCCCTACTATTAGGTACTACCACTGTTAGACGGAGCTTTCATAACTACGTGTTTCCGTCTAATGCACCAATACAATGAGGAAAGTTCCAAAGTTTTGAAATCGGATGAAATTTTAATCCACTCGTTTGTAGAATTGGGAACCTAAAAAAATGCAAATAAATTTTTAATATTTTGTTTACATTTTTATTTCATACTTTTTCTCATATATTTAGGTTGTAAGTGAAAGCGCCGTTAACAAAATATTATTCGGAGAAGCACCATGTGCAGCTAATTCGTCAGCAATAACTGATAACGTACCAAGTACATCCAAAGCAAAAAAAAAAAAAGAAAACGGGACCTGCTTATTAAAAAGGCAAGCGCCTTACTTGATAAGCGGATGACCATCAGGTGTTCGGTTTCGATTTCGTTGCATCTGTGCGAATTTGGTAATACCCACTTGCCTTGTCTAAACATGTAAAATATTTCGCTCCATAAAGTCTGGCTATCTGGTCCGATAAAATGGGCAAGGGATATATACATATCTGACACTGTATTAGAATTTAATTCACGGTAATCAACACACAAACGATGAGTGCCGTCTTTTTTGTTAACCAACATTATGGGACTTGCGTATGGTGAGCAATTTGGCTGTATAATTTACATTGTAATAATTCATAAATCTTGTCTCGTACCGATTCTGTTTCATTTGGTCTAAGCCGATATGGTCTTCTTTGAACCATTTTTCCTCGGTCTACTACTTTAATTTTCATTTCACCCGAACTAACTCTAGTCAAAGGAATTCCATTATTAAAAGATTTTGAATATTTTTCCAATAAATCTTGTAATTTATCTTTATCTTCCCCAACAAGACAGTATTTAATTCATAAAATTTCTTATCATTTGAACAATAGTTTACAGTTTTTGATCTAATAATTTCGAATTTTCCTGGTGATATTATAACATTAAATTCGGGAACAGTACTTCTCGACCAATAATAATGTCATTCTTCAAATACTCATTATCCAAAACATGAAACAAAACTTCAATACAATGTTGGTTAATTTTTACATTGCTTTTACCAATGCCCTTCAACATCACTACATTGTTAATTTTTTTACGAATTAATTTGTCACTTATCTTATTATTAATGAACATTCCACAGAAATGTCATTTTATTATTGAAAGTTTCGAACGCTCTATGTCAGGTGACGATATTTCCTCTTGTTGAACGCGAATGCTTTAAGCTCGGTTTGCAATTCAATTCTGGTGCGCATATTTAAAGTAAAGGCTAAACGCTGCAATCTGTTATCAACATGAGCCATCTTCGCAAGCGCCACAGAAACTGCAATTTCCTCTACGTTCAAGTCACGCTACTTCGTGATAAGTGCCGTCACCATACGACTAGCATAGTTGGAGAGGCATTCGCCATCGGTCGGACAATTAGCTAACATTGACAGAAACATGGCCGCTGGCGTTTCTACAATGCCAAAACGCTGCATGAAAAGTTCTTTCAATTCGTCCCAAGTTATCTCAGGATAACATATTCGCGGAGCCACTGCGACGCACTCCCTTCCAACGATGCGCTCAAAGCCATTACCAACTCGCTGCCTTTTACAGTATTTTCCTCCAAAATTATATTTACGGTTGAACACCACGCCGACGCGTCGGCGCTATCAAGGTCTGTGTTGAATTTTGGAAGCACAATTGTTTTTTTTATTTGTTGTTTCAGGTGTCGCCGATGGTACAGCTTTAATAAGCTCGATCAAGTTTTTATTTTGCATTTCCATCAAAATTCGCCATAACCCGTCTGATTCATTAGGTTGCGAGCCAGATCCCACTTCTGATGTTGCAGCACCGTTGTTTTTCGACATCGTTATAGCACAGCGAGTTTCGGTTTTTCACATACGACGGTCTATATGCAACTATCTGAGTCGTCCCTTCTTCTTTCTATCCTTACCACCGAACCACACTCGAACCACACACCATGCTAAAACGACGCTTCTTAAAGTGACAACATACACACACCCAATCACAGCACAATTAGTGGCTGACGCAATACTCCTATAATGAATATACACCCATACACTCATACCAACATCCACACACTCTTAGTGTGTGCCGACACATATATACAATTTACATACTTACTTTAAGATATTCCCTTTTCAGGCACCCATATAGAGCTCGACAAGTATCTGGCACAATGCTTGCAACCGTACTCACAGGAATGCGAAAGAAAGATCTGAATCACCTGTAAAAAAATAATTACATCAATAATTAATTAATTAATTAATTAATTAATTAAAAATTCATAAAAATGTTTATTATATTTAATACATACTCGAGGCTAAAGAACGCAATGTCAGGCCTAATTGCTCATTTTGTGGAATCGCAGGACGCATTACAATGTCTTGTTTAGTTATGTAGTTTTTTACTTTTTCTAATAAAAAATTTAAATTACTGACTGACATGCGAAAAAATTGTAATAGCTCGATTCATCGTTATTTTGTAGCTCTTTTTAAAGGTTATAATACACTCCTTTTTCATCTCTTTTGGAAATCCACACTTTCATCCAACACTTTCTTTTTTTTTGCAGACTTCATAATATGTATATCTCCTGCAACCCCCAGCGGGTTAGATGAATGGGTGGGTAGAAGTCTGTATGCTGGATGAGTATGGGCATCTGCTAAAAATTTTATGAGATGCCATGCAGTAGATGGCTGTGAGTATATTAGTCAGCTATGTGTGTGAATGGTTTTGTGAGGTTAAATGTAAGCATTTTTTACAGTGTTGCGTAACGTCAAATGTCGATGTTTATTATTGATGTGTGTGACGGGCAGGGACCAAGAAATAAGCTGGCTAGATCTTAACGCCGTCGCCTGCATCACCAATCAAATGTTCTATTACTGCAAAATAAAAACTTTAATTCTATAATTTTTAAATAAAAAAAAAACTTTCCTTTTACGTACCTTCCCTTTTCTGTTTCTCTTTATGGTGGCAGTACAGAAACATAACTCGTTGATGCATCAATGTTTTTGCAAATCTTTTAAGTACTCTTTTAAGTGTTTCCCAGCGGGAAAATATTTATTTTTATTTAATTGTGATTCACTAGATCATAGTAATTTTTGGATGCAAAAGTTGCGTCCTTACTTTATAAACAACCGACATTTGATGAATTGTTTTGGAATAATATTTGCCACTAAGCGATTGACATGCATTCTAGGGGCGACCCATTCCTCTGACAGATCCCAGATGTCTCCCAGGAGACTTAATATGACAGTAATCTGCAAAACCTAGAAGAATTCGGATGATTAGATTTGTATACGTGCTCTAATAGGCAAGGGTGAATTGATGTCCGTGGCTCTAGTGGTCAAATAATACTACTACTACTACTACTACTACTACTACTACTGCTACTACTACTACTACTACTACTACTACTACTACTACTACTACTACTACTACAATACATTGGGAAATCCATCGAGCAGCCCCGAAAAAAGCTGAAATCCAATGGCATCTAACATGGTCCACGACATCGACCTGGCTGGTCAACAATCTGTGCATCGAGATCTCTAAGATCGGCAAGACGAGCTGTAGACCTCTCCCATTTTGTGATTGTTGGCCTACGTCTTTCTTACTTATATTTATCTTCCAGTCTTCCATTACCCCCCGTTGCGAGCGGTCGTCTCTTTTCTACGAATAAAGTAGAAACACAGAAGCCCAAACATGGCCCAAGCGCTTACCAACCTGACAATCGGGTCGCACCACTTGCCGTCACCCCCCACATCGAAAAAAAGAAGCAACCCCATAAATTGAATATTGCATTCCCTGACCTTTCACTGACCCCAGCAGACTATCCTAAGAATCCTAATAACAATTCTAAGAATCCGAAGACGATCTCTTAATTATCATGCTTAACTTTTTCTGCTTATTTGAAAGCAATCTCTCCACAAAAAGTGTTCACGGATTCTCGAAGTTATCGGATATCCGAAAACCTTACTCCTCATTTACAGCATCTATGTTGATCAGTTATTTCTCCATGCTATCTTCCTATATATAAATCATTTGACTCTGTTAACCATTCTTCTTGTCAGGAAACTCGATTTTATGGGCTTTCCAGTTGAACTTCTTATTTGGATCTCAAGTTATCTGAATGGCAGGCCGCACAAAGTCCTTTTTAAAAATATGTAATTTAATGTTCTCAGGGTTAATTCTGGCGTCCCGTAAGGAAGCCCCCTAATTTTTTACAATATATTTAACTGACCTGCCCAAAGTTCTGACTAACTTATGACCAGAGGACTTATGTAAGCGGACGACTTCAAGATTTGGTTACAATATAAGAACGCCACTTGCCACTCGGATTCACAGATCTTCATAATTTCTAAACATGGCGCCTTGTAGACTTATTTAACTTAAACAGCTCTAAATGAAAGCTTGTGACATTCTCTCGTGTCAGTCCCTGTTTGGGGGGCGATCCTGCCCGCAAAGTTTCCTTTTCGGAGGCCACCAAAAATTCCCACGTCGCGAAACGAAGATTTAACCCGTCAGGGTTGAAAATGAAAAGGGGGGCGTCGTGGGGTAATTGGGCACGTCAGCTTTATTTCGCTGCATACATGAGACTAAAAACGAGACTAAATCTAAACTTAGAACCGATCTCCCGGTCGCTTTGCCTCGTTAAAGCGGGAGTGGGAGATCGTTGGTACTCGGGGTACGAGAGCAAGCCGGGGACCGAAAGCTCGCTCCTGAGCAGAGGCGGCACAGTGGGCCCCTCACGTAAACATCCTGCCCCCCCTTGCAATCACTTGGATTGCCAAATGGTCGTTGCCGCGTTCATCAGGGTATTCTGGCGAGCGGCGGAAAAAATGCCGTGGAGTGGCTGAGGAATGCCGGGGAGTGGCGAATAGTCCTGGAGAGACGTCGACGTCCGAAGCGGATGAAGTTCAGGGGACAGACTCGGCATTGGTTGGACTGGACCTCTCGTACTTCTGCCCCCGAAACTTTTGCGTGGTGCGAAGCGAAGGCATCGTCTGGAAAACATATATCAGTTAGAGTGTGATCCGATGCTGCGATCGGGGTGCTGGAACTGGACTTCCAGGCATATGCAGGAGCGTATGGTGATTTTGATTGCACGTCTTGCATCGGTCACTACTACGGCACTTGCCTTGGGAATGTTCGTGTGCCAAACAGTTGGAACAGTAACGGTTGATGGACACCGTGCTGAGCCTCTTCTCAGCACTAAGCATGAGGAACTTTTGGCATTTTCGAAGCGGATGGATTCCGCTGCAGACTCGGCAGCGGTAGAAGTGAGTGCCTGTGGTACGCCTGCTTTTGATGCCATCGTATGGAACCCACTATGGCGGAATTGGAAGAAGTTACAACTCGAGCGGAGAACGACGAGATTCTTGGGATCGATGCTGTTAGTGGGTTCGAAGGTTCAGGAGTAATCGGAACGGTGGAGGAACCGTTGCTGGGATGCAGCAAGGTGTGATGCCGTCTGCGGCACGTATGGCAGGAGTGGGAACTTGGGCAATCCCGCAACTGGTGACCTCGTCCCAAGCAATTCAAGCAGAATTGCTTTCTTCGGACGATATTTGACCGCTGGAATACGGTCATTTCGAGGAAACGGGGACATATGCGCAGGGGGTGGTTTTTCCCGGAACACAGGTCACACCTTCTGGGTGCTGGAATCACCCTGAAATCGGAAGAATGAAGGCGGGGCTGTGGGGTGCTCTTAGTAGCCGACCTCGGCTGGAAATGCCCTGAACTGGCAGGCGTGACGTCGTCGATGGCCTCCAGCGTACGATGGCGTTCGGTCAGAAACGCGTCTAGCTCTTTCCAAGTTGGAATGTCGGTCTTATTATGGAGAGATTGCTCCCACAGAGAAAGCGTTACTTTTGGAAGCTTGGATGAAATCATATAAACGAGAAGAGAGTCCCAACCCTCAACTTGAATAGAGGACATCTCTAAGGCGGTGAGGCAATTTTGGATGGTGCCTTGTAGTTCTTTCAGCGCGTCTCCGGACTCTAAGGAGATAGCCTGGATGTTGAAAAGGATTTTCAACTGGCTATTGACCAACAACCGCCGATTCTCGAAGCGGTCGGTGAGGCTTCGCCAAGCTGAGACGAACCCGTCATTTGTGAGCGGGGCTTTGGAAACAATGGTGTGCGCATCGCCAGTTGTTTTGGATAGTAGGTGGAACAGTTTCTCCACCGGGTTGAGACGAGAGTTGTGAATATGTACCGCAGTGAAAAGGTCTCTGAACGTGGGCCACCGAAGATAGTCACAATCAAAAACTTCAGTGTCCACCGGTGGCAGAGAACATCCCTCGGAAGGGGGTGGTGGCAAGCTGTCGGAAGTCTGAGTGGACTGGGAGGCGCCCTTCTCTGCTGTTTCATGAAGTTGGGCAACACATCTTGAATAGACGGAGTAACAATTGTATTTGGATTCAAGCACTGTCGCGGCGGACGTACTATCAGCGGACCCGGAAAGATGATCGGTGCAGCTCTCGTAGCTCTTTTCCACCTTTTTCCACAAGGCTCCAATCTGCTTGCGATGGACTTGGATTATGAAGGGAGAAAAATTTGCAGATTCGGAAGTGGCGGAAGTGTGAATGTGTGACTCAAATTGATTCACCCGGTCAGTTGTGCCAATAAACTTTCTTAACGCAATGTCAACTGCGGGTTGAACCATCTTTCTGCGGTGGAATAAGTGAGTCTCCAAGAAGAGTTCACGGAATTTTTGCTAATTGCTCGTGGAGTTACGGTAGTGGGCCTCGGAATCAGCTGGGACGGCGGCGGAGATGCGGATTGGAAATTCGTTTACACTAGTCCCGGTGGGAAAAATTTGGGCAAGAGGTTGGCCGTAGTTAAAAAAATTACGAAGAACAATAACGGAATGCCGAAATAATTTGAGCGCCGATTTAAATAAAATGAATTGTGGCGGCAGAACCAATTTAATTGTTGCCGCTGGAGTGCAGGCGTTGGAGCGGACAGATTGTCCGACGAAGAGGTTGAATTTTTTTTTTTTTTAATATTAATATTTAAGAGCCGAAATGGTGGAAATAAACCCTTGGCTTCTGTTCAGGATAAAAACTCAGTGGGTTATGCCGTCGTCAAAGCAGTGCGTAGGTGCGGGACTAAGAAAACCCGAACGGCATCAACAACAACGTAGCCACTGCGGCGGCTAGGTTGAATAAATGGGGAAAAATAATCGCGGTCGCTTCCGTGCGGGATTAAATTCAAATTCTGGATTTATTGGTGGGTGTTGAACTATTGGTTAATTTCAACTATTTTAGCGCTGGAAAGGTGGAATCAAAACATCAGCTTTTGGTCGTGGACAAGAAGCTCACTGGGTTTAGGCGACGGCAAGCGGCGCCTATGTGTGGGACCCAAAGAACTAAACGGCAACAACAACACGGCCGCTGCGGCGACTAAGTTGAAAACAATTAAAACGCTTGCGTTTGTGTTTTGTTGCTAATGGTTTTGTTCACTTTAAATTTGGAAATTATCGTATCGGGATTAGTTCCTGGAGTCGTTGGCAAATATATTGGAAAATATATGGGCATGCATGTAATAGGAACAATGTGTAAGGGCACAGTGGAGCGTCGAGAAGTGGACTGTATTGAACTCCGCGAACAGGAATATTTGGTATGGACACGGCAAAAAGACGACAAAAAATATATCGCGGCAGCGGCGGACTGTTCGGCGAACAGGGTGAACTACCGAAACAAGTGCGCACCGGCTGTCCGATATTTATTAAGCCCCTTTTGCCGGCAACACGATTTCACTGTTCACGGTGGGGTTTTTATATGCACGGAATTAAGATGTGCAAGAGGTTAGCATTCGTGCGTATGTGTGTGTGTGTGTATGGGGCTGCACATAGGCCTCGACAGTTGACAAGTGAGTACAAAATAATAAATAAACAGAACAAGCGCAGTCGCACCTGTATTGATTGAATTTGGATGTCGGTTATGCTTGAACTTGTATAACAAATGTTAATGTCATCAACTGCAAGCCGCAAATGTTGAATTGTTCCGAGTCGAAGAGCTGGACTTAAAAGCTCGGTTCTTGATCGCGAAGAAAAGCTCGCGGCATTATGCCGACGGCAAGCGATGCCTATGTGAGGGCCCCAAGAAACCAAACGGCAACAACAACAACACGGCTTCTGCTGCGGCAAAATTGAGATGGAATTAAACAATCGCGTTTGCGTTGGGCCTTTATTGGTGGCGCTTTGCGTACTTTAGATTTAATTAATCATAATTATTTATAATATCAGAGGGTTTTTGTATGTTTCTCAAATCGGAGGTAGAAAATATACATGCATGTAATAAAGAATTTGGAGTATGGGTAGGAGCTTGTGTTGGCACAGTGGAGCGTCGAGAAAGGGATATATAATTTTTATAATTTTTAAATAAAAAAAAAAACTTTCCTTTTACGTACCTTCCCTTTTCTGTTTCTCTTTATGGTGGCAGTACAGAAACATAACTCGTTGATGCATCAATGTTTTTGCAAATCTTTTAAGTACTCTTTTAAGTGTTTCCCAGCGGGAAAATATTTATTTTTATTTAATTGTGATTCACTAGATCATAGTAATTTTTGGATGCAAAAGTTGCGTCCTTACTTTATAAACAACCGACATTTGATGAATTGTTTTGGAATAATATTTGCCACGAAGCGATTGACATGCATTCTAGGGGCGACCCATTCCTCTGACAGATCCCAGATGTCTCCCAGGAGACTTAATATGACAGTAATCTGCAAAACCTAGAAGAATTCGGATGATTAGATTTGTATACGTGCTCTAATAGGCAAGGGTGAATTGATGTCCGTGGCTCTAGTGGTCAAATAATACTACTACTACTACTACTACTACTACTACTGCTACTACTACTACTACTACTACTACTACTACTACTACTACTACTACGAGCTGTAGACCTCTCCCATTTTGTGATTGTTGGCCTACGTCTTTCTTACTTATATTTATCTTCCAGTCTTCCATTACCCCCCGTTGCGAGCGGTCGTCTCTTTTCTACGAATAAAGTAGAAACACAGAAGCCCAAACATGGCCCAAGCGCTTACCAACCTGACAATCGGGTCGCACCACTTGCCGTCACCCCCCACATCGAAAAAAAGAAGCAACCCCATAAATTGAATATTGCATTCCCTGACCTTTCACTGACCCCAGCAGACTATCCTAAGAATCCTAATAACAATTCTAAGAATCCTAAGACGATCTCTTAATTATCATGCTTAACTTTTTCTGCTTATTTGAAAGCAATCTCTCCACAAAAAGTGTTCACGGATTCTCGAAGTTATCGGATATCCGAAAACCTTACTCCTCATTTACAGCATCTATGTTGATCAGTTATTTCTCCATGCTATCTTCCTATATATAAATCATTTGACTCTGTTAACCATTCTTCTTGTCAGGAAACTCGATTTTATGGGCTTTCCAGTTGAACTTCTTATTTGGATCTCAAGTTATCTGAATGGCAGGCCGCACAAAGTCCTTTTTAAAAATATGTAATTTAATGTTCTCAGGGTTAATTCTGGCGTCCCGTAAGGAAGCCCCCTAATTTTTTACAATATATTTAACTGACCTGCCCAAAGTTCTGACTAACTTATGACCAGAGGACTTATGTAAGCGGACGACTTCAAGATTTGGTTACAATATAAGAACGCCACTTGCCACTCGGATTCACAGATCTTCATAATTTCTAAACATGGCGCCTTGTAGACTTATTTAACTTAAACAGCTCTAAATGAAAGCTTGTGACATTCTCTCGTGTCAGTCCCTGTTTGGGGGGCGATCCTGCCCGCAAAGTTTCCTTTTCGGAGGCCACCAAAAATTCCCACGTCGCGAAACGAAGATTTAACCCGTCAGGGTTGAAAATGAAAAGGGGGGCGTCGTGGGGTAATTGGGCACGTCAGCTTTATTTCGCTGCATACATGAGACTAAAAACGAGACTAAATCTAAACTTAGAACCGATCTCCCGGTCGCTTTGCCTCGTTAAAGCGGGAGCGGGAGATCGTTGGTACTCGGGGTACGAGAGCAAGCCGGGGACCGAAAGCTCGCTCCTGAGCAGAGGCGGCACAGTGGGCCCCTCACGTAAACATCCTGCCCCCCCTTGCAATCACTTGGATTGCCAAATGGTCGTTGCCGCGTTCATCAGGGTATTCTGGCGAGCGGCGGAAAAAATGCCGTGGAGTGGCTGAGGAATGCCGGGGAGTGGCGAATAGTCCTGGAGAGACGTCGACGTCCGAAGCGGATGAAGTTCAGGGGACAGACTCGGCATTGGTTGGACTGGACCTCTCGTACGTCTGCCCCCGAAACTTTTGCGTGGTGCGAAGCGAAGGCATCGTCTGGAAAACATATATCAGTTAGAGTGTGATCCGATGCTGCGATCGGGGTGCTGGAACTGGACTTCCAGGCATATGCAGGAGCGTATGGTGATTTTGATTGCACGTCTTGCATCGGTCACCACTACGGCACTTGCCTTGGGAATGTTCGTGTGCCAAACAGTTGGAACAGTAACGGTTGATGGACACCGTGCTGAGCCTCTTCTCAGCACTAAGCATGAGGAACTTTTGGCATTTTCGAAGCGGATGGATTCCGCTGCAGACTCGGCAGCGGTAGAAGTGAGTGCCTGTGGTACGCCTGCTTTTGATGCCATCGTATGGAACCCACTATGGCGGAATTGGAAGAAGTTACAACTCGAGCGGAGAACGACGAGATTCTTGGGATCGATGCTGTTAGTGGGTTCGAAGGTTCAGGAGTAATCGGAACGGTGGAGGAACCGTTGCTGGGATGCAGCAAGGTGTGATGCCGTCTGCGGCACGTATGGCAGGAGTGGGAACTTGGGCAATCCCGCAACTGGTGACCTCGTCCCAAGCAATTCAAGCAGAGTTGCTTTCTTCGGACGATATTTGACCGCTGGAATACGGTCATTTCGAGGAAACGGGGACATATGCGCAGGGGGTGGTTTTTCCCGGAACACAGGTCACACCTTCTGGGTGCTGGAATCACCCTGAAATCGGAAGAATGAAGGCGGGGCTGTGGGGTGCTCTTAGTAGCCGACCTCGGCTGGAAATGCCCTGAACTGGCAGGCGTGACGTCGTCGATGGCCTCCAGCGTACGATGGCGTTCGGTCAGAAACGCGTCTAGCTCTTTCCAAGTTGGAATGTCGGTCTTATTATGGAGAGATTGCTCCCACAGAGAAAGCGTTACTTTTGGAAGCTTGGATGAAATCATATAAACGAGAAGAGAGTCCCAACCCTCAACTTGAATAGAGGACATCTCTAAGGCGGTGAGGCAATTTTGGATGGTGCCTTGTAGTTCTTTCAGCGCGTCTCCGGACTCTAAGGAGATAGCCTGGATGTTGAAAAGGATTTTCAACTGCCTATTGACCAACAACCGCCGATTCTCGAAGCGGTCGGTGAGGCTTCGCCAAGCTGAGACGAACCCGTCATTTGTGAGCGGGGCTTTGGAAACAATGGTGTGCGCATCGCCAGTTGTTTTGGATAGTAGGTGGAACAGTTTCTCCACCGGGTTGAGACGAGAGTTGTGAATATGTACCGCAGTGAAAAGGTCTCTGAACGTGGGCCACCGAAGATAGTCACAATCAAAAACTTCAGTGTCCACCGGTGGCAGAGAACATCCCTCGGAAGGGGGTGGTGGCAAGCTGTCGGAAGTCTGAGTGGACTGGGAGGCGCCCTTCTCTGCTGTTTCATGAAGTTGGGCAACACATCTTGAATAGACGGAGTAACAATTGTATTTGGATTCAAGCACTATCGCGGCGGACGTACTATCAGCGGACCCGGAAAGATGATCGGTGCAGCTCTCGTAGCTCTTTTCCACCTTTTTCCACAAGGCTCCAATCTGCTTGCGATGGACTTGGATTATGAAGGGAGAAAAATTTGCAGATTCGGAAGTGGCGGAAGTGTGAATGTGTGACTCAAATTGATTCACCCGGTCAGTTGTGCCAATAAACTTTCTTAACGCAATGTCAACTGCGGGTTGAACCATCTTTCTGCGGTGGAATAAGTGAGTCTCCAAGAAGAGTTCACGGAATTTTTGCTAATTGCTCGTGGAGTTACGGTAGTGGGCCTCGGAATCAGCTGGGACGGCGGCGGAGATGCGGATTGGAAATTCGTTTACACTAGTCCCGGTGGGAAAAATTTGGGCAAGAGGTTGGCCGTAGTTAAAAAAATTACGAAGAACAATAACGGAATGCCGAAATAATTTGAGCGCCGATTTAAATAAAATGAATTGTGGCGGCAGAACCAATTTAATTGTTGCCGCTGGAGTGCAGGCGTTGGAGCGGACAGATTGTCCGACGAAGAGGTTGAATTTTTTTTTTTTTTAATATTAATATTTAAGAGCCGAAATGGTGGAAATAAACCCTTGGCTTCGGTTCAGGATAAAAACTCAGTGGGTTATGCCGTCGTCAAAGCAGTGCGTAGGTGCGGGACTAAGAAAACCCGAACGGCATCAACAACAACGTAGCCACTGCGGCGGCTAGGTTGAATAAATGGGGAAAAATAATCGCGGTCGCTTCCGTGCGGGATTAAATTCAAATTCTGGATTTATTGGTGGGTGTTGAACTATTGGTTAATTTCAACTATTTTAGCGCTGGAAAGGTGGAATCAAAACATCAGCTTTTGGTCGTGGACAAGAAGCTCACTGGGTTTAGGCGACGGCAAGCGGCGCCTATGTGTGGGACCCAAAGAACTAAACGGCAACAACAACACGGCCGCTGCGGGGACTAAGTTGAAAACAATTAAAACGCTTGCATTTGTGTTTTGTTGCTAATGGTTTTGTTCACTTTAAATTTGGAAATTATCGTATCGGGATTAGTTCCTGGAGTCGTTGGCAAATATATTGGAAAATATATGGGCATGCATGTAATAGGAACAATGTGTAAGGGCACAGTGGAGCGTCGAGAAGTGGACTGTATTGAACTCCGCGAACAGGAATATTTGGTATGGACACGGCAAAAAGACGACAAAAAATATATCGCGGCAGCGGCGGACTGTTCGGCGAACAGGGTGAACTACCGAAACAAGTGCGCACCGGCTGTCCGATATTTATTAAGCCCCTTTTGCCGGCAACACGATTTCACTGTTCACGGTGGGGTTTTTATATGCACGGAATTAAGATGTGCAAGAGGTTAGTATTCGTGTGTATGTGTGTGTGTGTGTATGGGGCTGCACATAGGCCTCGACAGTTGACAAGTGAGTACAAAATAATAAATAAACAGAACAAGCGCAGTCGCACCTGTATTGATTGAATTTGGATGTCGGTTATGCTTGAACTTGTATAACAAATGTTAATGTCATCAACTGCAAGCCGCAAATGTTGAATTGTTCCGAGTCGAAGAGCTGGACTTAAAAGCTCGGTTCTTGATCGCGAAGAAAAGCTCGCGGCATTATGCCGACGGCAAGCGATGCCTATGTGAGGGCCCCAAGAAACCAAACGGCAACAACAACAACACGGCTTCTGCTGCGGCAAAATTGAGATGGAATTAAACAATCGCGTTTGCGTTGGGCCTTTATTGGTGGCGCTTTGCGTACTTTAGATTTAATTAATCATAATTATTTATAATATCAGAGGGTTTTTGTATGTTTCTCAAATCGGAGGTAGAAAATATACATGCATGTAATAAAGAATTTGGAGTATGGGTAGGAGCTTGTGTTGGCACAGTGGAGCGTCGAGAAAGGGATATATAATTTTTATAATTTTTAAATAAAAAAAAAAACTTTCCTTTTACGTACCTTCCCTTTTCTGTTTCTCTTTATGGTGGCAGTACAGAAACATAACTCGTTGATGCATCAATGTTTTTGCAAATCTTTTAAGTACTCTTTTAAGTGTTTCCCAGCGGGAAAATATTTATTTTTATTTAATTGTGATTCACTAGATCATAGTAATTTATACTTAATTTTACTTTATAAACAACCGACATTTGATGAATTGTTTTGGAATAATATTTGCCACGAAGCGATTGACATGCATTCTAGGGGCGACCCATTCCTCTGACAGATCCCAGATGTCTCCCAGGAGACTTAATATGACAGTAATCTGCAAAACCTAGAAGAATTCGGATGATTAGATTTGGCTCTAGTGGTCAAATAATACTACTACTACTACTACTACTACTACTACTACTTCTACTACTACTACTACTACTACTACTACTACTACTACTACTACTACAATACATTGGGAAATCCATCGAGCAGCCCCGAAAAAAGCTGAAATCCAATGGCATCTAACATGGTCCACGACATCGACCTGGCTGGTCAACAATCTGTGCATCGAGATCTCTAAGATCGGCAAGACGAGCTGTAGACCTCTCCCATTTTGTGATTGTTGGCCTACGTCTTTCTTACTTATATTTATCTTCCAGTCTTCCATTACCCCCCGTTGCGAGCGGTCGTCTCTTTTCTACGAATAAAGTAGAAACACAGAAGCCCAAACATGGCCCAAGCGCTTACCAACCTGACAATCGGGTCGCACCACTTGCCGTCACCCCCCACATCGAAAAAAAGAAGCAACCCCATAAATTGAATATTGCATTCCCTGACCTTTCACTGACCCCAGCAGACTATCCTAAGAATCCTAATAACAATTCTAAGAATCCTAAGACGATCTCTTAATTATCATGCTTAACTTTTTCTGCTTATTTGAAAGCAATCTCTCCACAAAAAGTGTTCACGGATTCTCGAAGTTATCGGATATCCGAAAACCTTACTCCTCATTTACAGCATCTATGTTGATCAGTTATTTCTCCATGCTATCTTCCTATATATAAATCATTTGACTCTGTTAACCATTCTTCTTGTCAGGAAACTCGATTTTATGGGCTTTCCAGTTGAACTTCTTATTTGGATCTCAAGTTATCTGAATGGCAGGCCGCACAAAGTCCTTTTTAAAAATATGTAATTTAATGTTCTCAGGGTTAATTCTGGCGTCCCGTAAGGAAGCCCCCTAATTTTTTACAATATATTTAACTGACCTGCCCAAAGTTCTGACTAACTTATGACCAGAGGACTTATGTAAGCGGACGACTTCAAGATTTGGTTACAATATAAGAACGCCACTTGCCACTCGGATTCACAGATCTTCATAATTTCTAAACATGGCGCCTTGTAGACTTATTTAACTTAAACAGCTCTAAATGAAAGCTTGTGACATTCTCTCGTGTCAGTCCCTGTTTGGGGGGCGATCCTGCCCGCAAAGTTTCCTTTTCGGAGGCCACCAAAAATTCCCACGTCGCGAAACGAAGATTTAACCCGTCAGGGTTGAAAATGAAAAGGGGGGCGTCGTGGGGTAATTGGGCACGTCAGCTTTATTTCGCTGCATACATGAGACTAAAAACGAGACTAAATCTAAACTTAGAACCGATCTCCCGGTCGCTTTGCCTCGTTAAAGCGGGAGCGGGAGATCGTTGGTACTCGGGGTACGAGAGCAAGCCGGGGACCGAAAGCTCGCTCCTGAGCAGAGGCGGCACAGTGGGCCCCTCACGTAAACATCCTGCCCCCCCTTGCAATCACTTGGATTGCCAAATGGTCGTTGCCGCGTTCATCAGGGTATTCTGGCGAGCGGCGGAAAAAATGCCGTGGAGTGGCTGAGGAATGCCGGGGAGTGGCGAATAGTCCTGGAGAGACGTCGACGTCCGAAGCGGATGAAGTTCAGGGGACAGACTCGGCATTGGTTGGACTGGACCTCTCGTACGTCTGCCCCCGAAACTTTTGCGTGGTGCGAAGCGAAGGCATCGTCTGGAAAACATATATCAGTTAGAGTGTGATCCGATGCTGCGATCGGGGTGCTGGAACTGGACTTCCAGGCATATGCAGGAGCGTATGGTGATTTTGATTGTACGTCTTGCATCGGTCACCACTACGGCACTTGCCTTGGGAATGTTCGTGTGCCAAACAGTTGGAACAGTAACGGTTGATGGACACCGTGCTGAGCCTCTTCTCAGCACTAAGCATGAGGAACTTTTGGCATTTTCGAAGCGGATGGATTCCGCTGCAGACTCGGCAGCGGTAGAAGTGAGTGCCTGTGGTACGCCTGCTTTTGATGCCATCGTATGGAACCCACTATGGCGGAATTGGAAGAAGTTACAACTCGAGCGGAGAACGACGAGATTCTTGGGATCGATGCTGTTAGTGGGTTCGAAGGTTCAGGAGTAATCGGAACGGTGGAGGAACCGTTGCTGGGATGCAGCAAGGTGTGATGCCGTCTGCGGCACGTATGGCAGGAGTGGGAACTTGGGCAATCCCGCAACTGGTGACCTCGTCCCAAGCAATTCAAGCAGAGTTGCTTTCTTCGGACGATATTTGACCGCTGGAATACGGTCATTTCGAGGAAACGGGGACATATGCGCAGGGGGTGGTTTTTCCCGGAACACAGGTCACACCTTCTGGGTGCTGGAATCACCCTGAAATCGGAAGAATGAAGGCGGGGCTGTGGCAGGCGTGACGTCGTCGATGGCCTCCAGCGTACGATGGCGTTCGGTCAGAAACGCGTCTAGCTCTTTCCAAGTTGGAATGTCGGTCTTATTATGGAGAGATTGCTCCCACAGAGAAAGCGTTACTTTTGGAAGCTTGGATGAAATCATATAAACGAGAAGAGAGTCCCAACCCTCAACTTGAATAGAGGACATCTCTAAGGCGGTGAGGCAATTTTGGATGATGCCTTGTAGTTCTTTCAGCGCGTCTCCGGACTCTAAGGAGATAGCCTGGATGTTGAAAAGGATTTTCAACTGGCTATTGACCAACAACCGCCGATTCTCGAAGCGGTCGGTGAGGCTTCGCCAAGCTGAGACGAACCCGTCATTTGTGAGCGGGGCTTTGGAAACAATGGTGTGCGCATCGCCAGTTGTTTTGGATAGTAGGTGGAACAGTTTCTCCACCGGGTTGAGACGAGAGTTGTGAATATGTACCGCAGTGAAAAGGTCTCTGAACGTGGGCCACCGAAGATAGTCACAATCAAAAACTTCAGTGTCCACCGGTGGCAGAGAACATCCCTCGGAAGGGGGTGGTGGCAAGCTGTCGGAAGTCTGAGTGGACTGGGAGGCGCCCTTCTCTGCTGTTTCATGAAGTTGGGCAACACATCTTGAATAGACGGAGTAACAATTGTATTTGGATTCAAGCACTGTCGCGGCGGACGTACTATCAGCGGACCCGGAAAGATGATCGGTGCAGCTCTCGTAGCTCTTTTCCACCTTTTTCCACAAGGCTCCAATCTGCTTGCGATGGACTTGGATTATGAAGGGAGAAAAATTTGCAGATTCGGAAGTGGCGGAAGTGTGAATGTGTGACTCAAATTGATTCACCCGGTCAGTTGTGCCAATAAACTTTCTTAACGCAATGTCAACTGCGGGTTGAACCATCTTTCTGCGGTGGAATAAGTGAGTCTCCAAGAAGAGTTCACGGAATTTTTGCTAATTGCTCGTGGAGTTACGGTAGTGGGCCTCGGAATCAGCTGGGACGGCGGCGGAGATGCGGATTGGAAATTCGTTTACACTAGTCCCGGTGGGAAAAATTTGGGCAAGAGGTTGGCCGTAGTTAAAAAAATTACGTAGAACAATAACGGAATGCCGAAATAATTTGAGCGCCGATTTAAATAAAATGAATTGTGGCGGCAGAACCAATTTAATTGTTGCCGCTGGAGTGCAGGCGTTGGAGCGGACAGATTGTCCGACGAAGAGGTTGAATTTTTTTTTTTTTTTAATATTAATATTTAAGAGCCGAAATGGTGGAAATAAACCCTTGGCTTCTGTTCAGGATAAAAACTCAGTGGGTTATGCCGTCGTCAAAGCAGTGCGTAGGTGCGGGACTAAGAAAACCCGAACGGCATCAACAACAACGTAGCCACTGCGGCGGCTAGGTTGAATAAATGGGGAAAAATAATCGCGGTCGCTTCCGTGCGGGATTAAATTCAAATTCTGGATTTATTGGTGGGTGTTGAACTATTGGTTAATTTCAACTATTTTAGCGCTGGAAAGGTGGAATCAAAACATCAGCTTTTGGTCGTGGACAAGAAGCTCACTGGGTTTAGGCGACGGCAAGCGGCGCCTATGTGTGGGACCCAAAGAACTAAACGGCAACAACAACACGGCCGCTGCGGGGACTAAGTTGAAAACAATTAAAACGCTTGCATTTGTGTTTTGTTGCTAATGGTTTTGTTCACTTTAAATTTGGAAATTATCGTATCGGGATTAGTTCCTGGAGTCGTTGGCAAATATATTGGAAAATATATGGGCATGCATGTAATAGGAACAATGTGTAAGGGCACAGTGGAGCGTCGAGAAGTGGGCTGTATTGAACTCCGCGAACACGAATATTTGGTATGGACCCGGCAAAAAGACGACAAAAAATATATCGCGGCAGCGGCGGACTGTTCGGCGAACAGGGTGAACTACCGAAACAAGTGCGCACCGGCTGTCCGATATTTATTAAGCCCCTTTTGCCGGCAACACGATTTCACTGTTCACGGTGGGGTTTTTATATGCACGGAATTAAGATGTGCAAGAGGTTAGCATTCGTGTGTATGTGTGTGTGTGTGTATGGGGCTGCACATAGGCCTCGACAGTTGACAAGTGAGTACAAAATAATAAATAAACAGAACAAGCGCAGTCGCACCTGTATTGATTGAATTTGGATGTCGGTTATGCTTGAACTTGTATAACAAATGTTAATGTCATCAACTGCAAGCCGCAAATGTTGAATTGTTCCGAGTCGAAGAGCTGGACTTAAAAGCTCGGTTCTTGATCGCGAAGAAAAGCTCGCGGCATTATGCCGACGGCAAGCGATGCCTATGTGAGGGCCCCAAGAAACCAAACGGCAACAACAACAACACGGCTTCTGCTGCGGCAAAATTGAGATGGAATTAAACAATCGCGTTTGCGTTGGGCCTTTATTGGTGGCGCTTTGCGTACTTTAGATTTAATTAATCATAATTATTTATAATATCAGAGGGTTTTTGTATGTTTCTCAAATCGGAGGTAGAAAATATACATGCATGTAATAAAGAATTTGGAGTATGGGTAGGAGCTTGTGTTGGCACAGTGGAGCGTCGAGAAAGGGATATATAATTTTTATAATTTTTAAATAAAAAAAAAAACTTTCCTTTTACGTACCTTCCCTTTTCTGTTTCTCTTTATGGTGGCAGTACAGAAACATAACTCGTTGATGCATCAATGTTTTTGCAAATCTTTTAAGTACTCTTTTAAGTGTTTCCCAGCGGGAAAATATTTATTTTTATTTAATTGTGATTCACTAGATCATAGTAATTTTTGGATGCAAAAGTTGCGTCCTTACTTTATAAACAACCGACATTTGATGAATTGTTTTGGAATAATATTTGCCACTAAGCGATTGACATGCATTCTAGGGGCGACCCATTCCTCTGACAGATCCCAGATGTCTCCCAGGAGACTTAATATGACAGTAATCTGCAAAACCTAGAAGAATTCGGATGATTAGATTTGTATACGTGCTCTAATAGGCAAGGGTGAATTGATGTCCGTGGCTCTAGTGGTCAAATAATACTACTACTACTACTACTACTACTACTACTGCTACTACTACTACTACTACTACTACTACTACTACTACTACTACTACTACTACAATACATTGGGAAATCCATCGAGCAGCCCCGAAAAAAGCTGAAATCCAATGGCATCTAACATGGTCCACGACATCGACCTGGCTGGTCAACAATCTGTGCATCGAGATCTCTAAGATCGGCAAGACGAGCTGTAGACCTCTCCCATTTTGTGATTGTTGGCCTACGTCTTTCTTACTTATATTTATCTTCCAGTCTTCCATTACCCCCCGTTGCGAGCGGTCGTCTCTTTTCTACGAATAAAGTAGAAACACAGAAGCCCAAACATGGCCCAAGCGCTTACCAACCTGACAATCGGGTCGCACCACTTGCCGTCACCCCCCACATCGAAAAAAAGAAGCAACCCCATAAATTGAATATTGCATTCCCTGACCTTTCACTGACCCCAGCAGACTATCCTAAGAATCCTAATAACAATTCTAAGAATCCTAAGACGATCTCTTAATTATCATGCTTAACTTTTTCTGCTTATTTGAAAGCAATCTCTCCACAAAAAGTGTTCACGGATTCTCGAAGTTATCGGATATCCGAAAACCTTACTCCTCATTTACAGCATCTATGTTGATCAGTTATTTCTCCATGCTATCTTCCTATATGTAAATCATTTGACTCTGTTAACCATTCTTCTTGTCAGGAAACTCGATTTTATGGGCTTTCCAGTTGAACTTCTTATTTGGATCTCAAGTTATCTGAATGGCAGGCCGCACAAAGTCCTTTTTAAAAATATGTAATTTAATGTTCTCAGGGTTAATTCTGGCGTCCCGTAAGGAAGCCCCCTAATTTTTTACAATATATTTAACTGACCTGCCCAAAGTTCTGACTAACTTATGACCAGAGGACTTATGTAAGCGGACGACTTCAAGATTTGGTTACAATATAAGAACGCCACTTGCCACTCGGATTCACGGATCTTCATAATTTCTAAACATGGCGCCTTGTAGACTTATTTAACTTAAACAGCTCTAAATGAAAGCTTGTGACATTCTCTCGTGTCAGTCCCTGTTTGGGGGGCGATCCTGCCCGCAAAGTTTCCTTTTCGGAGGCCACCAAAAATTCCCACGTCGCGAAACGAAGATTTAACCCGTCAGGGTTGAAAATGAAAAGGGGGGCGTCGTGGGGTAATTGGGCACGTCAGCTTTATTTCGCTGCATACATGAGACTAAAAACGAGACTAAATCTAAACTTAGAACCGATCTCCCGGTCGCTTTGCCTCGTTAAAGCGGGAGCGGGAGATCGTTGGTACTCGGGGTACGAGAGCAAGCCGGGGACCGAAAGCTCGCTCCTGAGCAGAGGCGGCACAGTGGGCCCCTCACGTAAACATCCTGCCCCCCCTTGCAATCACTTGGATTGCCAAATGGTCGTTGCCGCGTTCATCAGGGTATTCTGGCGAGCGGCGGAAAAAATGCCGTGGAGTGGCTGAGGAATGCCGGGGAGTGGCGAATAGTCCTGGAGAGACGTCGACGTCCGAAGCGGATGAAGTTCAGGGGACAGACTCGGCATTGGTTGGACTGGACCTCTCGTACGTCTGCCCCCGAAACTTTTGCGTGGTGCGAAGCGAAGGCATCGTCTGGAAAACATATATCAGTTAGAGTGTGATCCGATGCTGCGATCGGGGTGCTGGAACTGGACTTCCAGGCATATGCAGGAGCGTATGGTGATTTTGATTGCACGTCTTGCATCGGTCACCACTACGGCACTTGCCTTGGGAATGTTCGTGTGCCAAACAGTTGGAACAGTAACGGTTGATGGACACCGTGCTGAGCCTCTTCTCAGCACTAAGCATGAGGAACTTTTGGCATTTTCGAAGCGGATGGATTCCGCTGCAGACTCGGCAGCGGTAGAAGTGAGTGCCTGTGGTACGCCTGCTTTTGATGCCATCGTATGGAACCCACTATGGCGGAATTGGAAGAAGTTACAACTCGAGCGGAGAACGACGAGATTCTTGGGATCGATGCTGTTAGTGGGTTCGAAGGTTCAGGAGTAATCGGAACGGTGGAGGAACCGTTGCTGGGATGCAGCAAGGTGTGATGCCGTCTGCGGCACGTATGGCAGGAGTGGGAACTTGGGCAATCCCGCAACTGGTGACCTCGTCCCAAGCAATTCAAGCAGAGTTGCTTTCTTCGGACGATATTTGACCGCTGGAATACGGTCATTTCGAGGAAACGGGGACATATGCGCAGGGGGTGGTTTTTCCCGGAACACAGGTCACACCTTCTGGGTGCTGGAATCACCCTGAAATCGGAAGAATGAAGGCGGGGCTGTGGCAGGCGTGACGTCGTCGATGGCCTCCAGCGTACGATGGCGTTCGGTCAGAAACGCGTCTAGCTCTTTCCAAGTTGGAATGTCGGTCTTATTATGGAGAGATTGCTCCCACAGAGAAAGCGTTACTTTTGGAAGCTTGGATGAAATCATATAAACGAGAAGAGAGTCCCAACCCTCAACTTGAATAGAGGACATCTCTAAGGCGGTGAGGCAATTTTGGATGATGCCTTGTAGTTCTTTCAGCGCGTCTCCGGACTCTAAGGAGATAGCCTGGATGTTGAAAAGGATTTTCAACTGGCTATTGACCAACAACCGCCGATTCTCGAAGCGGTCGGTGAGGCTTCGCCAAGCTGAGACGAACCCGTCATTTGTGAGCGGGGCTTTGGAAACAATGGTGTGCGCATCGCCAGTTGTTTTGGATAGTAGGTGGAACAGTTTCTCCACCGGGTTGAGACGAGAGTTGTGAATATGTACCGCAGTGAAAAGGTCTCTGAACGTGGGCCACCGAAGATAGTCACAATCAAAAACTTCAGTGTCCACCGGTGGCAGAGAACATCCCTCGGAAGGGGGTGGTGGCAAGCTGTCGGAAGTCTGAGTGGACTGGGAGGCGCCCTTCTCTGCTGTTTCATGAAGTTGGGCAACACATCTTGAATAGACGGAGTAACAATTGTATTTGGATTCAAGCACTGTCGCGGCGGACGTACTATCAGCGGACCCGGAAAGATGATCGGTGCAGCTCTCGTAGCTCTTTTCCACCTTTTTCCACAAGGCTCCAATCTGCTTGCGATGGACTTGGATTATGAAGGGAGAAAAATTTGCAGATTCGGAAGTGGCGGAAGTGTGAATGTGTGACTCAAATTGATTCACCCGGTCAGTTGTGCCAATAAACTTTCTTAACGCAATGTCAACTGCGGGTTGAACCATCTTTCTGCGGTGGAATAAGTGAGTCTCCAAGAAGAGTTCACGGAATTTTTGCTAATTGCTCGTGGAGTTACGGTAGTGGGCCTCGGAATCAGCTGGGACGGCGGCGGAGATGCGGATTGGAAATTCGTTTACACTAGTCCCGGTGGGAAAAATTTGGGCAAGAGGTTGGCCGTAGTTAAAAAAATTACGAAGAACAATAACGGAATGCCGAAATAATTTGAGCGCCGATTTAAATAAAATGAATTGTGGCGGCAGAACCAATTTAATTGTTGCCGCTGGAGTGCAGGCGTTGGAGCGGACAGATTGTCCGACGAAGAGGTTGAATTTTTTTTTTTTTTAATATTAATATTTAAGAGCCGAAATGGTGGAAATAAACCCTTGGCTTCTGTTCAGGATAAAAACTCAGTGGGTTATGCCGTCGTCAAAGCAGTGCGTAGGTGCGGGACTAAGAAAACCCGAACGGCATCAACAACAACGTAGCCACTGCGGCGGCTAGGTTGAATAAATGGGGAAAAATAATCGCGGTCGCTTCCGTGCGGGATTAAATTCAAATTCTGGATTTATTGGTGGGTGTTGAACTATTGGTTAATTTCAACTATTTTAGCGCTGGAAAGGTGGAATCAAAACATCAGCTTTTGGTCGTGGACAAGAAGCTCACTGGGTTTAGGCGACGGCAAGCGGCGCCTATGTGTGGGACCCAAAGAACTAAACGGCAACAACAACACGGCCGCTGCGGGGACTAAGTTGAAAACAATTAAAACGCTTGCATTTGTGTTTTGTTGCTAATGGTTTTGTTCACTTTAAATTTGGAAATTATCGTATCGGGATTAGTTCCTGGAGTCGTTGGCAAATATATTGGAAAATATATGGGCATGCATGTAATAGGAACAATGTGTAAGGGCACAGTGGAGCGTCGAGAAGTGGACTGTATTGAACTCCGCGAACACGAATATTTGGTATGGACACGGCAAAAAGACGACAAAAAATATATCGCGGCAGCGGCGGACTGTTCGGCGAACAGGGTGAACTACCGAAACAAGTGCGCACCGGCTGTCCGATATTTATTAAGCCCCTTTTGCCGGCAACACGATTTCACTGTTCACGGTGGGGTTTTTATATGCACGGAATTAAGATGTGCAAGAGGTTAGCATTCGTGTGTATGTGTGTGTGTGTGTATGGGGCTGCACATAGGCCTCGACAGTTGACAAGTGAGTACAAAATAATAAATAAACAGAACAAGCGCAGTCGCACCTGTATTGATTGAATTTGGATGTCGGTTATGCTTGAACTTGTATAACAAATGTTAATGTCATCAACTGCAAGCCGCAAATGTTGAATTGTTCCGAGTCGAAGAGCTGGACTTAAAAGCTCGGTTCTTGATCGCGAAGAAAAGCTCGCGGCATTATGCCGACGGCAAGCGATGCCTATGTGAGGGCCCCAAGAAACCAAACGGCAACAACAACAACACGGCTTCTGCTGCGGCAAAATTGAGATGGAATTAAACAATCGCGTTTGCGTTGGGCCTTTATTGGTGGCGCTTTGCGTACTTTAGATTTAATTAATCATAATTATTTATAATATCAGAGGGTTTTTGTATGTTTCTCAAATCGGAGGTAGAAAATATACATGCATGTAATAAAGAATTTGGAGTATGGGTAGGAGCTTGTGTTGGCACAGTGGAGCGTCGAGAAAGGGATATATAATTTTTATAATTTTTAAATAAAAAAAAAACTTTCCTTTTACGTACCTTCCCTTTTCTGTTTCTCTTTATGGTGGCAGTACAGAAACATAACTCGTTGATGCATCAATGTTTTTGCAAATCTTTTAAGTACTCTTTTAAGTGTTTCCCAGCGGGAAAATATTTATTTTTATTTAATTGTGATTCACTAGATCATAGTAATTTTTGGATGCAAAAGTTGCGTCCTTACTTTATAAACAACCGACATTTGATGAATTGTTTTGGAATAATATTTGCCACTAAGCGATTGACATGCATTCTAGGGGCGACCCATTCCTCTGACAGATCCCAGATGTCTCCCAGGAGACTTAATATGACAGTAATCTGCAAAACCTAGAAGAATTCGGATGATTAGATTTGTATACGTGCTCTAATAGGCAAGGGTGAATTGATGTCCGTGGCTCTAGTGGTCAAATAATACTACTACTACTACTACTACTACTACTACTGCTACTACTACTACTACTACTACTACTACTACTACTACTACTACTACAATACATTGGGAAATCCATCGAGCAGCCCCGAAAAAAGCTGAAATCCAATGGCATCTAACATGGTCCACGACATCGACCTGGCTGGTCAACAATCTGTGCATCGAGATCTCTAAGATCGGCAAGACGAGCTGTAGACCTCTCCCATTTTGTGATTGTTGGCCTACGTCTTTCTTACTTATATTTATCTTCCAGTCTTCCATTACCCCCCGTTGCGAGCGGTCGTCTCTTTTCTACGAATAAAGTAGAAACACAGAAGCCCAAACATGGCCCAAGCGCTTACCAACCTGACAATCGGGTCGCACCACTTGCCGTCACCCCCCACATCGAAAAAAAGAAGCAACCCCATAAATTGAATATTGCATTCCCTGACCTTTCACTGACCCCAGCAGACTATCCTAAGAATCCTAATAACAATTCTAAGAATCCTAAGACGATCTCTTAATTATCATGCTTAACTTTTTCTGCTTATTTGAAAGCAATCTCTCCACAAAAAGTGTTCACGGATTCTCGAAGTTATCGGATATCCGAAAACCTTACTCCTCATTTACAGCATCTATGTTGATCAGTTATTTCTCCATGCTATCTTCCTATATATAAATCATTTGACTCTGTTAACCATTCTTCTTGTCAGGAAACTCGATTTTATGGGCTTTCCAGTTGAACTTCTTATTTGGATCTCAAGTTATCTGAATGGCAGGCCGCACAAAGTCCTTTTTAAAAATATGTAATTTAATGTTCTCAGGGTTAATTCTGGCGTCCCGTAAGGAAGAACCCTAATTTTTTACAATATATTTAACTGACCTGCCCAAAGTTCTGACTAACTTATGACCAGAGGACTTATGTAAGCGGACGACTTCAAGATTTGGTTACAATATAAGAACGCCACTTGCCACTCGGATTCACAGATCTTCATAATTTCTAAACATGGCGCCTTGTAGACTTATTTAACTTAAACAGCTCTAAATGAAAGCTTGTGACATTCTCTCGTGTCAGTCCCTGTTTGGGGGGCGATCCTGCCCGCAAAGTTTCCTTTTCGGAGGCCACCAAAAATTCCCACGTCGCGAAACGAAGATTTAACCCGTCAGGGTTGAAAATGAAAAGGGGGGCGTCGTGGGGTAATTGGGCACGTCAGCTTTATTTCGCTGCATACATGAGACTAAAAACGAGACTAAATCTAAACTTAGAACCGATCTCCCGGTCGCTTTGCCTCGTTAAAGCGGGAGCGGGAGATCGTTGGTACTCGGGGTACGAGAGCAAGCCGGGGACCGAAAGCTCGCTCCTGAGCAGAGGCGGCACAGTGGGCCCCTCACGTAAACATCCTGCCCCCCCTTGCAATCACTTGGATTGCCAAATGGTCGTTGCCGCGTTCATCAGGGTATTCTGGCGAGCGGCGGAAAAAATGCCGTGGAGTGGCTGAGGAATGCCGGGGAGTGGCGAATAGTCCTGGAGAGACGTCGACGTCCGAAGCGGATGAAGTTCAGGGGACAGACTCGGCATTGGTTGGACTGGACCTCTCGTACGTCTGCCCCCGAAACTTTTGCGTGGTGCGAAGCGAAGGCATCGTCTGGAAAACATATATCAGTTAGAGTGTGATCCGATGCTGCGATCGGGGTGCTGGAACTGGACTTCCAGGCATATGCAGGAGCGTATGGTGATTTTGATTGCACGTCTTGCATCGGTCACCACTACGGCACTTGCCTTGGGAATGTTCGTGTGCCAAACAGTTGGAACAGTAACGGTTGATGGACACCGTGCTGAGCCTCTTCTCAGCACTAAGCATGAGGAACTTTTGGCATTTTCGAAGCGGATGGATTCCGCTGCAGACTCGGCAGCGGTAGAAGTGAGTGCCTGTGGTACGCCTGCTTTTGATGCCATCGTATGGAACCCACTATGGCGGAATTGGAAGAAGTTACAACTCGAGCGGAGAACGACGAGATTCTTGGGATCGATGCTGTTAGTGGGTTCGAAGGTTCAGGAGTAATCGGAACGGTGGAGGAACCGTTGCTGGGATGCAGCAAGGTGTGATGCCGTCTGCGGCACGTATGGCAGGAGTGGGAACTTGGGCAATCCCGCAACTGGTGACCTCGTCCCAAGCAATTCAAGCAGAGTTGCTTTCTTCGGACGATATTTGACCGCTGGAATACGGTCATTTCGAGGAAACGGGGACATATGCGCAGGGGGTGGTTTTTCCCGGAACACAGGTCACACCTTCTGGGTGCTGGAATCACCCTGAAATCGGAAGAATGAAGGCGGGGCTGTGGGGTGCTCTTAGTAGCCGACCTCGGCTGGAAATGCCCTGAACTGGCAGGCGTGACGTCGTCGATGGCCTCCAGCGTACGATGGCGTTCGGTCAGAAACGCGTCTAGCTCTTTCCAAGTTGGAATGTCGGTCTTATTATGGAGAGATTGCTCCCACAGAGAAAGCGTTACTTTTGGAAGCTTGGATGAAATCATATAAACGAGAAGAGAGTCCCAACCCTCAACTTGAATAGAGGACATCTCTAAGGCGGTGAGGCAATTTTGGATGGTGCCTTGTAGTTCTTTCAGCGCGTCTCCGGACTCTAAGGAGATAGCCTGGATGTTGAAAAGGATTTTCAACTGGCTATTGACCAACAACCGCCGATTCTCGAAGCGGTCGGTGAGGCTTCGCCAAGCTGAGACGAACCCGTCATTTGTGAGCGGGGCTTTGGAAACAATGGTGTGCGCATCGCCAGTTGTTTTGGATAGTAGGTGGAACAGTTTCTCCACCGGGTTGAGACGAGAGTTGTGAATATGTACCGCAGTGAAAAGGTCTCTGAACGTGGGCCACCGAAGATAGTCACAATCAAAAACTTCAGTGTCCACCGGTGGCAGAGAACATCCCTCGGAAGGGGGTGGTGCCAAGCTGTCGGAAGTCTGAGTGGACTGGGAGGCGCCCTTCTCTGCTGTTTCATGAAGTTGGGCAACACATCTTGAATAGACGGAGTAACAATTGTATTTGGATTCAAGCACTGTCGCGGCGGACGTACTATCAGCGGACCCGGAAAGATGATCGGTGCAGCTCTCGTAGCTCTTTTCCACCTTTTTCCACAAGGCTCCAATCTGCTTGCGATGGACTTGGATTATGAAGGGAGAAAAATTTGCAGATTCGGAAGTGGCGGAAGTGTGAATGTGTGACTCAAATTGATTCACCCGGTCAGTTGTGCCAATAAACTTTCTTAACGCAATGTCAACTGCGGGTTGAACCATCTTTCTGCGGTGGAATAAGTGAGTCTCCAAGAAGAGTTCACGGAATTTTTGCTAATTGCTCGTGGAGTTACGGTAGTGGGCCTCGGAATCAGCTGGGACGGCGGCGGAGATGCGGATTGGAAATTCGTTTACACTAGTCCCGGTGGGAAAAATTTGGGCAAGAGGTTGGCCGTAGTTAAAAAAATTACGAAGAACAATAACGGAATGCCGAAATAATTTGAGCGCCGATTTAAATAAAATGAATTGTGGCGGCAGAACCAATTTAATTGTTGCCGCTGGAGTGCAGGCGTTGGAGCGGACAGATTGTCCGACGAAGAGGTTGAATTTTTTTTTTTTTTTAATATTAATATTTAAGAGCCGAAATGGTAGAAATAAACCCTTGGCTTCTGTTCAGGATAAAAACTCAGTGGGTTATGCCGTCGTCAAAGCAGTGCGTAGGTGCGGGACTAAGAAAACCCGAACGGCATCAACAACAACGTAGCCACTGCGGCGGCTAGGTTGAATAAATGGGGAAAAATAATCGCGGTCGCTTCCGTGCGGGATTAAATTCAAATTCTGGATTTATTGGTGGGTGTTGAACTATTGGTTAATTTCAACTATTTTAGCGCTGGAAAGGTGGAATCGAAACATCAGCTTTTGGTCGTGGACAAGAAGCTCACTGGGTTTAGGCGACGGCAAGCGGCGCCTATGTGTGGGACCCAAAGAACTAAACGGCAACAACAACACGGCCGCTGCGGGGACTAAGTTGAAAACAATTAAAACGCTTGCATTTGTGTTTTGTTGCTAATGGTTTTGTTCACTTTAAATTTGGAAATTATCGTATCGGGATTAGTTCCTGGAGTCGTTGGCAAATATATTGGAAAATATATGGGCATGCATGTAATAGGAACAATGTGTAAGGGCACAGTGGAGCGTCGAGAAGTGGACTGTATTGAACTCCGCGAACACGAATATTTGGTATGGACCCGGCAAAAAGACGACAAAAAATATATCGCGGCAGCGGCGGACTGTTCGGCGAACAGGGTGAACTACCGAAACAAGTGCGCACCGGCTGTCCGATATTTATTAAGCCCCTTTTGCCGGCAACACGATTTCACTGTTCACGGTGGGGTTTTTATATGCACGGAATTAAGATGTGCAAGAGGTTAGCATTCGTGTGTATCTGTGTGTGTGTGTATGGGGCTGCACATAGGCCTCGACAGTTGACAAGTGAGTACAAAATAATAAATAAACAGAACAAGCGCAGTCGCACCTGTATTGATTGAATTTGGATGTCGGTTATGCTTGAACTTGTATAACAAATGTTAATGTCATCAACTGCAAGCCGCAAATGTTGAATTGTTCCGAGTCGAAGAGCTGGACTTAAAAGCTCGGTTCTTGATCGCGAAGAAAAGCTCGCGGCATTATGCCGACGGCAAGCGATGCCTATGTGAGGGCCCCAAGAAACCAAACGGCAACAACAACAACACGGCTTCTGCTGCGGCAAAATTGAGATGGAATTAAACAATCGCGTTTGCGTTGGGCCTTTATTGGTGGCGCTTTGCGTACTTTAGATTTAATTAATCATAATTATTTATAATATCAGAGGGTTTTTGTATGTTTCTCAAATCGGAGGTAGAAAATATACATGCATGTAATAAAGAATTTGGAGTATGGGTAGGAGCTTGTGTTGGCACAGTGGAGCGTCGAGAAAGGGATATATAATTTTTATAATTTTTAAATAAAAAAAAAATTTTCCTTTTACGTACCTTCCCTTTTCTGTTTCTCTTTATGGTGGCAGTACAGAAACATAACTCGTTGATGCATCAATGTTTTTGCAAATCTTTTAAGTACTCTTTTAAGTGTTTCCCAGCGGGAAAATATTTATTTTTATTTAATTGTGATTCACTAGATCATAGTAATTTTTGGATGCAAAAGTTGCGTCCTTACTTTATAAACAACCGACATTTGATGAATTGTTTTGGAATAATATTTGCCACTAAGCGATTGACATGCATTCTAGGGGCGACCCATTCCTCTGACAGATCCCAGATGTCTCCCAGGAGACTTAATATGACAGTAATCTGCAAAACCTAGAAGAATTCGGATGATTAGATTTGTATACGTGCTCTAATAGGCAAGGGTGAATTGATGTCCGTGGCTCTAGTGGTCAAATAATACTACTACTACTACTACTACTACTACTACTGCTACTACTACTACTACTACTACTACTACTACTACTACTACTACTACTACAATACATTGGGAAATCCATCGAGCAGCCCCGAAAAAAGCTGAAATCCAATGGCATCTAACATGGTCCACGACATCGACCTGGCTGGTCAACAATCTGTGCATCGAGATCTCTAAGATCGGCAAGACGAGCTGTAGACCTCTCCCATTTTGTGATTGTTGGCCTACGTCTTTCTTACTTATATTTATCTTCCAGTCTTCCATTACCCCCCGTTGCGAGCGGTCGTCTCTTTTCTACGAATAAAGTAGAAACACAGAAGCCCAAACATGGCCCAAGCGCTTACCAACCTGACAATCGGGTCGCACCACTTGCCGTCACCCCCCACATCGAAAAAAAGAAGCAACCCCATAAATTGAATATTGCATTCCCTGACCTTTCACTGACCCCAGCAGACTATCCTAAGAATCCTAATAACAATTCTAAGAATCCTAAGACGATCTCTTAATTATCATGCTTAACTTTTTCTGCTTATTTGAAAGCAATCTCTCCACAAAAAGTGTTCACGGATTCTCGAAGTTATCGGATATCCGAAAACCTTACTCCTCATTTACAGCATCTATGTTGATCAGTTATTTCTCCATGCTATCTTCCTATATATAAATCATTTGACTCTGTTAACCATTCTTCTTGTCAGGAAACTCGATTTTATGGGCTTTCCAGTTGAACTTCTTATTTGGATCTCAAGTTATCTGAATGGCAGGCCGCACAAAGTCCTTTTTAAAAATATGTAATTTAATGTTCTCAGGGTTAATTCTGGCGTCCCGTAAGGAAGAACCCTAATTTTTTACAATATATTTAACTGACCTGCCCAAAGTTCTGACTAACTTATGACCAGAGGACTTATGTAAGCGGACGACTTCAAGATTTGGTTACAATATAAGAACGCCACTTGCCACTCGGATTCACAGATCTTCATAATTTCTAAACATGGCGCCTTGTAGACTTATTTAACTTAAACAGCTCTAAATGAAAGCTTGTGACATTCTCTCGTGTCAGTCCCTGTTTGGGGGGCGATCCTGCCCGCAAAGTTTCCTTTTCGGAGGCCACCAAAAATTCCCACGTCGCGAAACGAAGATTTAACCCGTCAGGGTTGAAAATGAAAAGGGGGGCGTCGTGGGGTAATTGGGCACGTCAGCTTTATTTCGCTGCATACATGAGACTAAAAACGAGACTAAATCTAAACTTAGAACCGATCTCCCGGTCGCTTTGCCTCGTTAAAGCGGGAGCGGGAGATCGTTGGTACTCGGGGTACGAGAGCAAGCCGGGGACCGAAAGCTCGCTCCTGAGCAGAGGCGGCACAGTGGGCCCCTCACGTAAACATCCTGCCCCCCCTTGCAATCACTTGGATTGCCAAATGGTCGTTGCCGCGTTCATCAGGGTATTCTGGCGAGCGGCGGAAAAAATGCCGTGGAGTGGCTGAGGAATGCCGGGGAGTGGCGAATAGTCCTGGAGAGACGTCGACGTCCGAAGCGGATGAAGTTCAGGGGACAGACTCGGCATTGGTTGGACTGGACCTCTCGTACGTCTGCCCCCGAAACTTTTGCGTGGTGCGAAGCGAAGGCATCGTCTGGAAAACATATATCAGTTAGAGTGTGATCCGATGCTGCGATCGGGGTGCTGGAACTGGACTTCCAGGCATATGCAGGAGCGTATGGTGATTTTGATTGCACGTCTTGCATCGGTCACCACTACGGCACTTGCCTTGGGAATGTTCGTGTGCCAAACAGTTGGAACAGTAACGGTTGATGGACACCGTGCTGAGCCTCTTCTCAGCACTAAGCATGAGGAACTTTTGGCATTTTCGAAGCGGATGGATTCCGCTGCAGACTCGGCAGCGGTAGAAGTGAGTGCCTGTGGTACGCCTGCTTTTGATGCCATCGTATGGAACCCACTATGGCGGAATTGGAAGAAGTTACAACTCGAGCGGAGAACGACGAGATTCTTGGGATCGATGCTGTTAGTGGGTTCGAAGGTTCAGGAGTAATCGGAACGGTGGAGGAACCGTTGCTGGGATGCAGCAAGGTGTGATGCCGTCTGCGGCACGTATGGCAGGAGTGGGAACTTGGGCAATCCCGCAACTGGTGACCTCGTCCCAAGCAATTCAAGCAGAGTTGCTTTCTTCGGACGATATTTGACCGCTGGAATACGGTCATTTCGAGGAAACGGGGACATATGCGCAGGGGGTGGTTTTTCCCGGAACACAGGTCACACCTTCTGGGTGCTGGAATCACCCTGAAATCGGAAGAATGAAGGCGGGGCTGTGGGGTGCTCTTAGTAGCCGACCTCGGCTGGAAATGCCCTGAACTGGCAGGCGTGACGTCGTCGATGGCCTCCAGCGTACGATGGCGTTCGGTCAGAAACGCGTCTAGCTCTTTCCAAGTTGGAATGTCGGTCTTATTATGGAGAGATTGCTCCCACAGAGAAAGCGTTACTTTTGGAAGCTTGGATGAAATCATATAAACGAGAAGAGAGTCCCAACCCTCAACTTGAATAGAGGACATCTCTAAGGCGGTGAGGCAATTTTGGATGGTGCCTTGTAGTTCTTTCAGCGCGTCTCCGGACTCTAAGGAGATAGCCTGGATGTTGAAAAGGATTTTCAACTGGCTATTGACCAACAACCGCCGATTCTCGAAGCGGTCGGTGAGGCTTCGCCAAGCTGAGACGAACCCGTCATTTGTGAGCGGGGCTTTGGAAACAATGGTGTGCGCATCGCCAGTTGTTTTGGATAGTAGGTGGAACAGTTTCTCCACCGGGTTGAGACGAGAGTTGTGAATATGTACCGCAGTGAAAAGGTCTCTGAACGTGGGCCACCGAAGATAGTCACAATCAAAAACTTCAGTGTCCACCGGTGGCAGAGAACATCCCTCGGAAGGGGGTGGTGCCAAGCTGTCGGAAGTCTGAGTGGACTGGGAGGCGCCCTTCTCTGCTGTTTCATGAAGTTGGGCAACACATCTTGAATAGACGGAGTAACAATTGTATTTGGATTCAAGCACTGTCGCGGCGGACGTACTATCAGCGGACCCGGAAAGATGATCGGTGCAGCTCTCGTAGCTCTTTTCCACCTTTTTCCACAAGGCTCCAATCTGCTTGCGATGGACTTGGATTATGAAGGGAGAAAAATTTGCAGATTCGGAAGTGGCGGAAGTGTGAATGTGTGACTCAAATTGATTCACCCGGTCAGTTGTGCCAATAAACTTTCTTAACGCAATGTCAACTGCGGGTTGAACCATCTTTCTGCGGTGGAATAAGTGAGTCTCCAAGAAGAGTTCACGGAATTTTTGCTAATTGCTCGTGGAGTTACGGTAGTGGGCCTCGGAATCAGCTGGGACGGCGGCGGAGATGCGGATTGGAAATTCGTTTACACTAGTCCCGGTGGGAAAAATTTGGGCAAGAGGTTGGCCGTAGTTAAAAAAATTACGAAGAACAATAACGGAATGCCGAAATAATTTGAGCGCCGATTTAAATAAAATGAATTGTGGCGGCAGAACCAATTTAATTGTTGCCGCTGGAGTGCAGGCGTTGGAGCGGACAGATTGTCCGACGAAGAGGTTGAATTTTTTTTTTTTTTTAATATTAATATTTAAGAGCCGAAATGGTGGAAATAAACCCTTGGCTTCTGTTCAGGATAAAAACTCAGTGGGTTATGCCGTCGTCAAAGCAGTGCGTAGGTGCGGGACTAAGAAAACCCGAACGGCATCAACAACAACGTAGCCACTGCGGCGGCTAGGTTGAATAAATGGGGAAAAATAATCGCGGTCGCTTCCGTGCGGGATTAAATTCAAATTCTGGATTTATTGGTGGGTGTTGAACTATTGGTTAATTTCAACTATTTTAGCGCTGGAAAGGTGGAATCAAAACATCAGCTTTTGGTCGTGGACAAGAAGCTCACTGGGTTTAGGCGACGGCAAGCGGCGCCTATGTGTGGGACCCAAAGAACTAAACGGCAACAACAACACGGCCGCTGCGGGGACTAAGTTGAAAACAATTAAAACGCTTGCATTTGTGTTTTGTTGCTAATGGTTTTGTTCACTTTAAATTTGGAAATTATCGTATCGGGATTAGTTCCTGGAGTCGTTGGCAAATATATTGGAAAATATATGGGCATGCATGTAATAGGAACAATGTGTAAGGGCACAGTGGAGCGTCGAGAAGTGGACTGTATTGAACTCCGCGAACAGGAATATTTGGTATGGACACGGCAAAAAGACGACAAAAAATATATCGCGGCAGCGGCGGACTGTTCGGCGAACAGGGTGAACTACCGAAACAAGTGCGCACCGGCTGTCCGATATTTATTAAGCCCCTTTTGCCGGCAACACGATTTCACTGTTCACGGTGGGGTTTTTATATGCACGGAATTAAGATGTGCAAGAGGTTAGCATTCGTGTGTATGTGTGTGTGTGTGTATGGGGCTGCACATAGGCCTCGACAGTTGACAAGTGAGTACAAAATAATAAATAAACAGAACAAGCGCAGTCGCACCTGTATTGATTGAATTTGGATGTCGGTTATGCTTGAACTTGTATAACAAATGTTAATGTCATCAACTGCAAGCCGCAAATGTTGAATTGTTCCGAGTCGAAGAGCTGGACTTAAAAGCTCGGTTCTTGATCGCGAAGAAAAGCTCGCGGCATTATGCCGACGGCAAGCGATGCCTATGTGAGGGCCCCAAGAAACCAAACGGCAACAACAACAACACGGCTTCTGCTGCGGCAAAATTGAGATGGAATTAAACAATCGCGTTTGCGTTGGGCCTTTATTGGTGGCGCTTTGCGTACTTTAGATTTAATTAATCATAATTATTTATAATATCAGAGGGTTTTTGTATGTTTCTCAAATCGGAGGTAGAAAATATACATGCATGTAATAAAGAATTTGGAGTATGGGTAGGAGCTTGTGTTGGCACAGTGGAGCGTCGAGAAGTGGACTGTATTAAGCTGCGCGAACAGAAAATTGTGTATGGAGACGGCACAAAAGCCAAGAAAACAAATCTGGCGGCAGCGGTGGACTGTTCTGCGAACAGAGTAAAACTATCGAAAACAGCGCACACCAGCGGGCCGATATAATATATATATATATAATAAATATATAATAATTCCTTTTGTCCGCTACACTTATTTCACTGTTCACTGTCTATGCACGGATCGGTGTACATATGTACATATGTGTGTGCAAGAGGTTCGCCTTCGTATGGCTGCACATAGGCCTCGGCCGTTGGCAAGTTGATGGGCAACGGGCAATGGAAGAAACGGCGAGGAAAATGCGGACACCGATGGAAATTTTCGAGGAACGGAGGCGAATAGAAATTGGAGTTCCTCAACTGCCTTGGTGTCAGGAAAACTAGGACTGGGAGTTGACACGAATGAAAAAGGAAATCTTGCGAGAGTGCGACCGAAATTGAGTGTTCGGCCCACTGTTGCAGATCGGCAGCGAGGATAGACGGAGAAGGAAAACTGGTACTTATCTTGGCGGACAGATGCCTGGAACTGCTGGTGACTTGGAGGATATCCTGCAAGGAATCCGGCTCGAAGGACCAAAATGTTTGGGGGGCGATGCTGCCCGCAAAGTTTCCTTTTCGGAGGCCACAAAAAATTACCACGTCGCGAAACGAAAATTTAACCTGTCAGGGTTGAAAATGAAAGGCGGGGGCGTCGTAGGGTAATTGGGCACGTCAGCTTTATTTCGCTGCATACATGAGACTAAAAACGAGACTAAATCTAAACTTAGAACCGATCTCCCGGTCGCTTTGCTCGTTAAAGCGGGAGCGGGAGATCGTCGGTACTCGGGGTACGAGAGCAAGCCGGGGACCAAAAGCTCGCTCCTGAGCAGAGGCGGCACAGTGGGCCCCTTACGTAAAAAGTCTCTATCTATTAAAAAAATTAATTCAGTTGATGATTTGGGCGTCCGCTTGGATCCTAAGTTGACTTTGTTGATCATATTTCGTGCATGGTGAATAAAGAAAGGGGTGTGTTTAGATTTATTAAACGGCGGTCGAAGGAATTCAATGACCTATACAATTTTATATATATTTTTAGTTTGCCCAATCATAGAATATGGATCATGTGTTTGAAGCTCTTAGTATGGCGTCTACAGTAAAAGCATCAAATCGAACTTTTTCCTTTTCGCTCTACGTGGTTTAAATTGGAAAGCAAACCAAAGATTACCGTCTTATCCTAATATACTCCTCATAACTAATTTACCTTCCTTACAAAACCGTTGAACTATACTAGGCATAACCTTTATTTATAACCTCATCCGTGCTGATGTGTAAAGTACTGACTTTTTGGGTAAGCTCAATTTCCACTCATTAAATTGAAATACTAGATCCTATATACCCTACGTGTTACTTTATCCTTTGAATTGCATGATCCCTTTAGAGTTTTATGTACAAATTATAACGATTTGTTTACTGTAATCTCTTCTATTTTAAAAACTTGAAAACTCACCCACTTAGTAGAAATTTTGCCGTATTCTTTTCTAACCGCTAACCCAACAGACACTTGCTTGGTTTCTACGGGCCACTCGAGAGTACTGACCATAGTGCATTAAATTACAAAAGGTTTTGAAACAAACAATGTCTTCCAGCAAAAATAAATCAACTTCATACAAAAATTATTCATATTCTCAAAAACCGAACAACGATTTTTCTAACGAATCTATGAGTGATTCGTAATATCGTGGATCATAAATTACCTTATGACGTCAACGAAATAATTTCCGCGCTTTCTTGCCACTTATGGAACAATAGTACAATGGAACATGAATGATAAATTACCACGAACTACAACTTTTGATAAATGACACCAACCCGGACGTCATTTGCTTGCAAGATGTGCATATAAATGCTAGACTAACGAACATTGCCTCATTGTAGCAATTTACTCTATATTTCTATAAATACCTATACCTATTGCAAGCAAGGTGCCAGCAAAGGTATTCCACACAATCACATAATAAATAGTCTTTAGGTATTAAAATCCTAAAACCCAATATCTGTATTTTCAATACGTACATAGCTGCATCACATTTGGCGACAACCAATGAAATACTGAAAATAGTAGGTTTTACTTGAAAACTATCCATTTATGTTGCAGACTTTAATCCAGTGTGGGTCATTAACAAATCAATCATGACTACTCTTAATGATGGCTTCGCAACTCATCATTCCACCCATAACACTTTCACAGCTATTCATCTTACATTAGAATCCGCATCACTGTTCCTATTTTAGAAGTCGTCCGTAAAAGATTCTATACGATCACTACACACATACATTTGCGAAGCAATACAATAACATACTACCAACTCCGAAATTTAAATTAGATAAAGCCAATAGCAAAGTTATCTGAAATTTACCATCAAACAACGACTTGAACCACGAAATGACCGTTGGTGGAGCCAAGATCTTAGGCAAACGCAATGTCTTTTGGCATACTTATAAACCTATTAACAAGCCAGGAGCTCCGCTGCGCTGATCTCCTACAGGAAATCCAATACTACTTTCAAATACAAATAGAAAATAGAATAACTAGAATCCTTCGAATGATACACATCAAATAAGTTATCTATCATCCTCTAAGGAGACTTGATCCTTGTTTTGGATTAACTTTCCTGGTGAGGGGTAGGTCAAAAGACCTACAACTTAACGAAGACTTTCATGATCAACCGTTCAATCCGCCTAAGAGTAAATAACACCGCATCTAAATTCCATACTTTCCACCAGGATCGCTCCACTCCGTGGTGTTCTTCATGAACGCCTTCCAGTCCTTAAATAAAATTAAGGACTGGAAGGCGTTCATGAAGAACACCACGGAGTGGAGCGATCCTGGTGGAAAGACTAAGACTAAGGAGACTTGATCCTTGTTTTGGATTAACTTTCCTGGTGAGGGGTAGGTCAAAAGACCTACAACTTAACGAAGACTTTCATGATCAACCGTTCAATCCGCCTAAGAGTAAATAACACCGCATCTAAATTCCATACTTTCCACCAGGATCGCTCCACTCCGTGGTGTTCTTCATGAACGCCTTCCAGTCCTTAAATAAAATTATTCTAAGGTATGAAGAAAATAACCTCCTAATTTATGCACACGATGCCATAATCCTTAGCAAATGTATGAATGCAAATTGACTAAGCAATATGTTAAGATCACAGAAATTTTTAATAAAATTCCAATCTGGTGAAACACTTCCGTGCGACCCTCGCTGTAAATAAATGTAAACTCATTCATATCTGTAACAAAAAACGCTGTACATACCCATACATACATACTTCGGCACACCGAAGTTTGTATAACCTTTCAGGTTGAAATTCGATTATTAATAATTGATACAATATAAATTATATATATTTCTGTTAAAAATCAAGGAAGTAATAATTACTTTCATTACAGTCACCTATATATCCGCCATTTTTACATAGTTTGCAGTTATGATAGTTTATATTGCAGCTTTATCAAATAGTAGTCTGAATTTCATAAGATTTAAATAAATAATATAAAATGGCTATATCTTAAATTTGATAAAAATCTGTTGAAAACTGAAAAGATATAATGTTTAATTGTATTAATTTCTGGATCGTTCCTATGACAGCTATATGATATAGTGTCAGAATTAAAAAAAAATTAAATCCAAAATTCTAGAATAAAATAATGTTGTATCTTAAATTTGATAAACAAAATCTGTTAAAAACTGGAGAAGTTATAATTTTTTTCTAAAACTTTTCCGATCGTTCCTATGGCAACTATATGATATAGTCATCTGATCCGGACCGTTCCGACATATATTCGAGTAAGAGTATATAAAAGACTAACTGGAAGGTTTTATACAGATAGCTTCAAAACTGAGATAGTAGTTTGAGTAAAAAAGGAAAGACGGACATGGCTAGATCGCCTAGGCTGTTGATGCTGATAATGAATATATATACTTTATATGGTCGGAGATGATTCCTTCACTGCGGTGCAAAATTCTGGCTAAAATTATAAGACTTAGCAAAGGTATAAAAAAAGTATAATGCACTTATGATATAACTTAGCTAGAAATAGGCTGAATACGTATTATAACATTCAGAAAAACCAAGTGATCTTTAATTCACCCCACAATAGTTATACATGCGACGAGAACTTTATTGCTGCCCAAAATCGAAAATGACCTTCCTATCTAGGGCGCACGCCATCTAACTTAAAAGAAATCTTACCTTTCATCACGCTGCCGTGAGGCGGAGCATTGGCGCCTTTCCAACGACCCCAAGTTAATGCTTCCTGTCCGAGGCTGGATTACCTGCGGTTATAACCAGAGTCGCCGAAACCATATTTAAGCGGATTCAAGAACTCATCTGCAAGGATTACGAAATTGCCCTGAATCATCGAAGCAATTCGAAGTCTAATTTGCGATACGAGAATGTATACAGTTTGTAAAGAGACACAACATTGACAAGCCTTACCAATGGAATAAAGTCATAACATGAAAACTACGCATCACGGCCGATACACTTCACGTGCTTAAAAAAACAAGGACTCCAGGAACAATGTTTAGCTATTTGAGGAAGTCACCCATAAACGCTCCGATCGGAAATGGTTCGACGGACGGTTCATAGTCCGGAGCTACAACTTTCTTTGCAGTGGGAGACGAACCGCCACTTCTCGGTTTTTGCCTAACTTAATTTAAATATTATCTTTCCTAAGCACAAGTAAAATTATACATCAAATTTAAACAGCTCTATCAAATTTATCTAGAAGTTCACATTAAACGAATTGTTTTCGGTGGCCATAGTAGCTTATTAAATGTTTTTATGTTTAAGAGTAAATAGTGAAATCAAAGAAAAAATATTTTTTTTGAGGTTCCTCTTCTTAATAAATAATATAATTATCAAAATCACAAAGTATTATATTTTCTCTGCGAGCAGTGCGGCCTGCACGCTGCCGCCATCTTGGAGTAGACCGCCATTACTAACGAGTATCCACCATTTTGTGGAGCGACTGTGTACAACAAGTACTACCGAGTATGAGTATCCACAACGTGACACCACCTTGATGACGCCAAATGGAATCCCAGGAGCATATACGATACGAAAGCTTTCAAATCTGCCGATATTTGGAGGGCAGCCCGAGGAGTGGCCGATCTTAAACTGTGCGTTCACGAAGACAACATGAGAACTAAAGCTACAGGAACGTTGTGTGTACGGGTTTGGACGTTAAGGGAAAGGAGCCTAGGCGTCGAGTTCTACATGCGATCATCGACGAGGCCAAATGCGATCAACAGCATGATCGGCACAGAGGTTATCTAATCTGTGGAGGACGAATTTAAGCTGCGTTGAAGCCGAGGGATGCCGCCTTCTGTTCCGTATACTGCCAGTAACAAAGTACGGAGCTGGTCGAAAGGTGGATACGGTGGAACAGATGGTGGCGTGAAGCTCGCGGCACAGGTCGCAGGCAGCGATGATGTGCGGGCACAAAGGATACTCGAAGACACTTCACTGTGGTTTCTTCGAGTCTCCTTTTTTGGGGTGGGGCGTCGCACCAGATGGGATTACTGTGAAGGGACAACCATAGAGCTATGAGGTGGCGTGCAAATGGCTGGTCAACGTCGAGAAGAAAATAAAGCGCAACGAGCATTCGGCGCTGGAATATTGTCGGATCATCAAGGATTACGTATCTAAAGCATACACAAGGCGGATGTAGTAGGATGAAATCTTCACTGTGACCAGCTATGATTTTTGCCACATTTTGGTGTCGAAAACCCGAACAAGCCCGGTAAGGTCCGGCTTGTGTTCGATTCTGAAACAGAGTTGGAGGCGTTGGACAAAGAGCCTTAACACTACAAGCCTTTACATGCCGTTGGCTTTCATTTTAGAGAAAAGGCAGTCGGAGTCTGCGGCGACTTTATGGAGATGTGCCAGCAAGTGCTGATCCGATCCGATGATAGATGTTCCCAACGATTCCTTTGGAGAAATGGCCACGACGGGAGGGATCCGGATGTATACGTGATGAAATAACGACATTTGGATCAGCTTGTTCGCCGAGCCTGTTTCCGAGGGTTGTTATGTTAAGACTGTGAATGTCTTGAAGTTTCGGGATTCGGATCCAAGAGAAGTCAAGGCCATTGTCGACTACCAGTATATCGACGACTATTTGGACAGTTTCGCTACAGAGCGCGAAACTATCAGCGCATCTACCCAAACTCATCCAGCTCATCCACCATGGAGACCTGGACAAGTCAACTTTCCATTTTTGTAGTTTTGCCGTTTGTAGCTTTTGCCTTCTGCATTAGCTGGCATTAAAATTTGTACTTTAGTTTTATTCTGGATACAATAAAGAGCATTTGAAAGATCTCCGGCACAGCCGACAATCTTTTATTAATATTTGAATTGTTACTAGGCTTAAGACCAGTGACTAGAATGAAAGTTAACCTTCCATCGTAATCGACTTTTAAGAAGAGGATTTTCCTTCCCCTCCAAGTGACTGACAGCGGTGGACCAACCTCGAAGATATTTTAAAATCCAATACTGAGAGTTAGATGTACAATTACATCAAATTTCTGCCATATAGAGATTTTTGATCAGTTGTTGAGCTGTCCGTTGAATCTTCTGCTGAAGGAAAAATATTATTCCACCATAATTATTATTATTATTATTTAAATTTTTTTTTTTTTTGCTTTTCAAACTTAATATTTGTGGCTTTCGAAGTATTCGGAGAAGCGGTTTTCGACAGTCCTGCAAATTAGATAGAGATTAGGTGAACGGAAAAAGAAGTGTAAATAATTATAATAATTATAATAATATAATTAAATTAGTAAAGGCTAAAACAATATTTCGCGTTTTTCGCAACTGTATTCATTTGTAAGGAAGAGGGAAACCTTGATAAGAAATATAAATTCCAAAGACGTAAAGCAGCAAAGATAAAATGGGAGAGCTCCATAGCTCACCCTGCCGATCTCAATGCTCCTGGCACAGATAATTAAACGCCAGACATTTGCCAGCTTTTTCCGGGTTTAATCCGATGCGTACACTGACGTTGTATACAGTTGAAGTAGCTATAACCATTGGTGCCACCATGTTCTTTCATGAACCGGACACCGATCCACCCGTATCGAATCATCCGAGTTCCTTGTACATGTATTCCAGATTGCTGTCATAGACAGCTCTGACAGCTGTGCTAGGTTTGCGCCACCGCTAGAATACAAGGCAATCGCAATATAATAATTGCATGCAATGCATTAATCGTTGAATAAGTGTTAAGTTTTAAAAGAGCTGGGTCAACAAAGTATGACCGCAACATTTGCTCTCCAAAAACGCAGAAGAAGTAGTGAAAAGAGGGCTCACACTTTAAAAGAATAAACTTTTTCCCGCTGCGAAACAGTAAAAAATCAAGAAAATCAGTTATTTTCAAATATATAAAGGAGAAACATCTTATTTTGACTTTGGAAAAATTCACATTTAAAAATCTTTGAGACAATTAATATAACTTGAATGATAATAAATTATACATTTTATCAGATGGTTCATAATTATTACAATTGCCTTTTAACGTTAATATTATTCGTAGAAAAGCATTTGCAGTTTTAGTTGTTATTTTGTTTCGCAATTAATCTTTAATCTTTAATCTTTCACAGACGCCGATTTCTAACCAATATTCTTCAGAGGACGATGATTTAACATCAACATAGTAGCATCGATATCAATATGAAGACCATTAATGGACGTTGATGCACTATGGTCAGTACACTCAAGTGGTCCATATTAAGCCAGTCACGTGCCTGTTGTGTTAAGTATTAGTAAACGCGATAGGAAATATAGAAAATAGTACGAGGAATTTAACTACTGGCCTTCTGTCAGATTGCATGCCTGCATGTGTACTAAGTGATCGATAAAGTCATGTTTAGGGTCCAAGCGGACGACAAAATCATCAACTGAATTAATTCTTACCAAAGAGCAGCAGTGCAGCGTATAAGTTGCAAGCTTGGGAACGACACGAGAGACTGTCATTAGCTTGCATTTAGAGCCGTTTAAGTTTAATAAGTTTACGCTGCACCATGTTTGAAAATTATTAAAATCTGTTTGTAAATCCGACTGGCAGGCGACTTTCTTGTATTGCACGCAAAGCTTGACGTCATCAGCGTACACAAGAACTCTGGAGTTAGTCTAGACTTTGGGTAGGTCATTTATAAATAATGTAAACAATAAGGGACCCAAATGGCTCCCTATCGGGACGCCATAAGTAACACTGAGAACATTAGATAAGTTATTCTTAAAGAGGACCTTTTGCGTTTTGCCATTCAAATAAATTGAAATCCAACTAAAAAGGTCGACTGGAAAACCCATTAAATCGAGATTCTTAACGAGGAGAGAATGGTTAACAGAATCAAATGCATTACTAAAATCAGTATAAATTACATCTATCTGATAATTATTATGGAAGCCCTTTATAATATCGGAAGAGAGTTCCAAAAGGTTTGTTGTTGTTCGCTTAATAAAACCATGTTGACATGGAGAAATAGCTCATCGACAAAAGGTGCTGCAAACGAGGAGTTATTATGTTTTCGAAAAGCTGTGAGATAGCCGACAAATTAGAGATTGCTCTATAATTGTTGGCATCTAATTTGAAACCTTTTTCGTGGAGAGGAATAACAAACCAAATAAGGGGAAAGTGGGAGGTTTCTAAGAATAAGGTAAAATATTTCAGAAGGGGAATTCCGCCGGGACCTGGCGAATAAACTGGCTTAACACAATGAAGATTTTAAAGTAGAGAGCTTTCGGTTAGGCTAGGACTGATAATTAAGTTCGTAGCAATAGGTCTGATTTAAAATCGAAGAGTTAAGTTGTTTAAAACCATCTGAATTATGGTTCTAATAAATAGGAATGTCCGACACGGGGGGTATGTAAGAACAGGTAATAAAAATTGAGCTACCATCGTTTCATTCCTTGAAAGTTAATAATTCTGACGTGAGTGAGGAGTCAACCGTTATAAGAACTTCACCCCCGCGCCTGATAGGGCGATCTACCCGATTTACTGTGAACAAAATATACTCTGTTTTGAATTTTATTTCAAAGAGGTTGTTAGGGGCATTTATTTTGAAAGACTAAATGTCCCTAGCATAAGAAAATTTTAATTTTCTACCTTTATTTTTAATTTGTCGGCTCTGGCTTTGCCTTGGAAAAAGGCGATAAATTCTTCTCGTGGGTGGGACTGCTATAAGGGCTTTTGGCATGACAGACAGATTATCTGCCGGGCCGTTTTCGGCCGGTAGGTCGGGCCTGACGCACTGGTCTGGAGGATTGACGGGACTCTGAGGGGTCAAAATTTGAGACTTTCCAGGGGGCAAAACGGAAATCACCGGCAGCACGGGCACTCCCGTGGCACGTTCTGGCACCGAATCTTTTCTGGCGCTCGATCTCAGCACGTTGGATTTAATGCTGAGGTCGAGGGCTCTGCCGAGGGAGGCTGCTGCTAAGAGCTTGTTGCGGGTAGTTGGGATCCGCCTACATGCTACCCACCAATAGCGGGTTTCTTGCGCCTTGGAGACTCATTTAATAGCGTAAAGCTATTAAATTGGGTGTCCGCGCCAAGAAGCCCTTGGTTTGCCGCATGGACATCATCTCCCTTTCCACATCGCGAAAGGCCTCGCAGCAGTAGCGCAATCCTCTGCTTTTAGTAACATCTTTCACCGTACAAACAGCAAGACCCATGCATGATGGCGTGCATGATGTTGTTACACAGCCAGCAGTCGAGTGTATGGTTCCCTGTAAAAATAGACTTTCCGAAGGTTTTGGCAAAACAGACAATATTAGCGGACATTATTAAGACTTACCACTGTACTTGACATTGAGAAAAAAAATGTTATAAAGATAAGAAGTGCACCAGTACAGCGAGAGCAAAAGAGCTGCGAGAGCGTGGGGAAACTAAAACGTTTAGCTATCGCGACGGCGCATACGAAAGCAAAACGAAGAAGGGACAAAAAGGAATGAAAAAATGCAAATACTAACACTAGCAGCACAACTAAATTGGGAAATAAAAACGAATTAAATACACAAATCAGAATAGCTGCATGCGCACGCGAAGTGAACGGGGAGATGTTGTACACAAAATATACGCTTATACGCTGCACTGCTGCTCTTTGGTAAGAATTAATTCAGTTGATGATTTTGTCGTCCGCTTGGACCCTAAACATGACTTTATCGATCACTTAGTACACATGTAGGCATGCAATCTGACAGAAGGCCAGACTTTATCTATCATATTTCATCTATGGTGAATAGCACACCCCTGGTGCTTGGATTTATTAAACGGTCGTCGAAAGAATTAAATGACCCCTATGTTACTAAATCCTTATATATTTCTTAAGTTCGTCCTATCTTAGAACATTTTGGAGCCCTTAGTACAGCGTTCATAGTAAACACATCGAATCGGGTCAACAGCAATTTTTACTTTGCGCTCTACGCGGTTTAAATTGAGATACAAAGCAAAAATTACCGTCTTATTATAATGGTCTCCTTCTAATTAACTTGCCTTCCTTAGAAATATGCTAGGCATTACCTTTATTTTACCTTCCTTAGAAGTATGCTAGGCATTACCTTTAATTATAACCTTATCCGTGGTGACGTGGAAAGTGCAGTCTTGTTAAGTAGCTCAATTTTCACGTACCGAGCAGAAACACCAGATCCTATATACCGTAAGTGTTGCGTAATTTTTTAGAACAACTTTCGAATTGCATGAACCTTTATTAGTCCTATAAGCAAATTATAATAATGTGTGCGCCGTAATCTCCGTAGATAGCCTTCCTAAATTAAAAACTTTAATACTAACCCTCTCAGTAAAAGTCCAAACAAACAATCTGGCAGCACGTCGGTTATTTATTTTCCTTCGCGCCTACTAACACCTGACACAACATACATATGCTTTGCATTTAACATGTGGAGACTAAAGCGCTGGTTAAAAAGTGATCGTAGATTTTTTCCTTCCACTTAGTGCACGCCATGCATTCCTAAAGCGATCGCATTATTGTAAACTTTTTGAACAGTCAGTTTAGCCTAAAAGGTTCCCATTGCTCGCAATGAGAAAAATTTCGAATAGTTTTGAACAAGTTGAATGTTGGAGACCAGCGAACTCACACAAGCACAGCGTTAATTTGCTGCAATTTTTAATTATCCAATAAATTTGTCAACTTTGATTTACAATTTAATTGAAAATCAGATCTTGTTTCCGCAAAAGCTAATGCAAAAGCGATGAACACAAAAAGATGATTTATTTGAATAATACTTTTATGTTACAAATAGTTTAAGCGCGGAGCAATAAAAAGCACGAACGTTTAATTCCAATTCCGTTGCGAAAAAATATCTTAGAAAGGAAGATTGTTTGAAAAGAGACTTTCCACTAAAAGAGCAATATAATATCTGGGTCTCCTTGTACATGTATTCCAGATTGCTGTCATAGACAGCTCTGACAGCTGTGCTAGGTTTGCGCCACCGCTAGAATACAAGGCAATCGCAATATAATAATTGCATGCAATGCATTAATCGTTGAATAAGTGTTAAGTTTTAAAAGAGCTGGGTCAACAAAGTATGACCGCAACATTTGCTCTCCAAAAACGCAGAAGAAGTAGTGAAAAGAGGGCTCACACTTTAAAAGAATAAACTTTTTCCCGCTGCGAAACAGTAAAAAATCAAGAAAATCAGTTATTTTCAAATATATAAAGGAGAAACATCTTATTTTGACTTTGGAAAAATTCACATTTAAAAATCTTTGAGACAATTAATATAACTTGAATGATAATAAATTATACATTTTATCAGATGGTTCATAATTATTACAATTGCCTTTTAACGTTAATATTATTCGTAGAAAAGCATTTGCAGTTTTAGTTGTTATTTTGTTTCGCAATTAATCTTTAATCTTTAATCTTTCACAGACGCCGATTTCTAACCAATATTCTTCAGAGGACGATGATTTAACATCAACATAGTAGCATCGATATCAATATGAAGACCATTAATGGACGTTGATGCACTATGGTCAGTACACTCAAGTGGTCCATATTAAGCCAGTCACGTGCCTGTTGTGTTAAGTATTAGTAAACGCGATAGGAAATATAGAAAATAGTACGAGGAAATTAACTACTGGCCTTCTGTCAGATTGCATGCCTGCATGTGTACTAAGTGATCGATAAAGTCATGTTTAGGGTCCAAGCGGACGACAAAATCATCAACTGAATTAATTCTTACCAAAGAGCAGCAGTGCAGCGTATAAGTTGCAAGCTTGGGAACGACACGAGAGACTGTCATTAGCTTGCATTTAGAGCCGTTTAAGTTTAATAAGTTTACGCTGCACCATGTTTGAAAATTATTAAAATCTGTTTGTAAATCCGACTGGCAGGCGACTTTCTTGTATTGCACGCAAAGCTTGACGTCATCAGCGTACACAAGAACTCTGGAGTTAGTCTAGACTTTGGGTAGGTCATTTATAAATAATGTAAACAATAAGGGACCCAAATGGCTCCCTATCGGGACGCCATAAGTAACACTGAGAACATTAGATAAGTTATTCTTAAAGAGGACCTTTTGCGTTTTGCCATTCAAATAAATTGAAATCCAACTAAAAAGGTCGACTGGAAAACCCATTAAATCGAGATTCTTAACGAGGAGAGAATGGTTAACAGAATCAAATGCATTACTAAAATCAGTATAAATTACATCTATCTGATAATTATTATGGAAGCCCTTTATAATATCGGAAGAGAGTTCCAAAAGGTTTGTTGTTGTTCGCTTAATAAAACCATGTTGACATGGAGAAATAGCTCATCGACAAAAGGTGCTGCAAACGAGGAGTTATTATGTTTTCGAAAAGCTGTGAGATAGCCGACAAATTAGAGATTGCTCTATAATTGTTGGCATCTAATTTGAAACCTTTTTCGTGGAGAGGAATAACAAACCAAATAAGGGGAAAGTGGGAGGTTTCTAAGAATAAGGTAAAATATTTCAGAAGGGGAATTCCGCCGGGACCTGGCGAATAAACTGGCTTAACACAATGAAGATTTAAAAGTAGAGAGCTTTCGGTTAGGCTAGGACTGATAATTAAGTTCGTAGCAATAGGTCTGATTTAAAATCGAAGAGTTAAGTTGTTTAAAACCATCTGAATTATGGTTCTAATAAATAGGAATGTCCGACACGGGGGGTATGTAAGAACAGGTAATAAAAATTGAGCTACCATCGTTTCATTCCTTGAAAGTTAATAATTCTGACGTGAGTGAGGAGTCAACCGTTATAAGAACTTCACCCCCGCGCCTGATAGGGCGATCTACCCGATTTACTGTGAACAAAATATACTCTGTTTTGAATTTTATTTCAAAGAGGTTGTTAGGGGCATTTATTTTGAAAGACTAAATGTCCCTAGCATAAGAAAATTTTAATTTTCTACCTTTATTTTTAATTTGTCGGCTCTGGCTTTGCCTTGGAAAAAGGCGATAAATTCTTCTCGTGGGTGGGACTGCTATAAGGGCTTTTGGCATGACAGACAGATTATCTGCCGGGCCGTTTTCGGCCGGTAGGTCGGGCCTGACGCACTGGTCTGGAGGATTGACGGGACTCTGAGGGGTCAAAATTTGAGACTTTCCAGGGGGCAAAACGGAAATCACCGGCAGCACGGGCACTCCCGTGGCACGTTCTGGCACCGAATCTTTTCTGGCGCTCGATCTCAGCACGTTGGATTTAATGCTGAGGTCGAGGGCTCTGCCGAGGGAGGCTGCTGCTAAGAGCTTGTTGCGGGTAGTTGGGATCCGCCTACATGCTACCCACCAATAGCGGGTTTCTTGCGCCTTGGAGACTCATTTAATAGCGTAAAGCTATTAAATTGGGTGTCCGCGCCAAGAAGCCCTTGGTTTGCCGCATGGACATCATCTCCCTTTCCACATCGCGAAAGGCCTCGCAGCAGTAGCGCAATCCTCTGCTTTTAGTAACATCTTTCACCGTACAAACAGCAAGACCCATGCATGATGGCGTGCATGATGTTGTTACACAGCCAGCAGTCGAGTGTATGGTTCCCTGTAAAAATAGACTTTCCGAAGGTTTTGGCAAAACAGACAATATTAGCGGACATTATTAAGACTTACCACTGTACTTGACATTGAGAAAAAAAATGTTATAAAGATAAGAAGTGCACCAGTACAGCGAGAGCAAAAGAGCTGCGAGAGCGTGGGGAAACTAAAACGTTTAGCTATCGCGACGGCGCATACGAAAGCAAAACGAAGAAGGGACAAAAAGGAATGAAAAAATGCAAATACTAACACTAGCAGCACAACTAAATTGGGAAATAAAAACGAATTAAATACACAAATCAGAATAGCTGCATGCGCACGCGAAGTGAACGGGGAGATGTTGTACACAAAATATACGCTTATACGCTGCACTGCTGCTCTTTGGTAAGAATTAATTCAGTTGATGATTTTGTCGTCCGCTTGGACCCTAAACATGACTTTATCGATCACTTAGTACACATGTAGGCATGCAATCTGACAGAAGGCCAGACTTTATCTATCATATTTCATCTATGGTGAATAGCACACCCCTGGTGCTTGGATTTATTAAACGGTCGTCGAAAGAATTAAATGACCCCTATGTTACTAAATCCTTATATATTTCTTAAGTTCGTCCTATCTTAGAACATTTTGGAGCCCTTAGTACAGCGTTCATAGTAAACACATCGAATCGGTTCAACAGCAATTTTTACTTTGCGCTCTACGCGGTTTAAATTGAGATACAAAGCAAAAATTACCGTCTTATTATAATGGTCTCCTTCTAATTAACTTGCCTTCCTTAGAAATATGCTAGGCATTACCTTTATTTTACCTTCCTTAGAAGTATGCTAGGCATTACCTTTAATTATAACCTTATCCGTGGTGACGTGGAAAGTGCAGTCTTGTTAAGTAGCTCAATTTTCACGTACCGAGCAGAAACACCAGATCCTATATACCGTAAGTGTTGCGTAATTTTTTAGAACAACTTTCGAATTGCATGAACCTTTATTAGTCCTATAAGCAAATTATAATAATGTGTGCGCCGTAATCTCCGTAGATAGCCTTCCTAAATTAAAAACTTTAATACTAACCCTCTCAGTAAAAGTCCAAACAAACAATCTGGCAGCACGTCGGTTATTTATTTTCCTTCGCGCCTACTAACACCTGACACAACAGACATATGCTTGGTTTTATACGGGACACTTGAGTGTACTGACCGTAGGGCATTTAACATGTGGAGACTAAAGCGCTGGTTAAAAAGTGATCGTAGATTTTTTCCTTCCACTTAGTGCACGCCATGCATTCCTAAAGCGATCGCATTATTGTAAACTTTTTGAACAGTCAGTTTAGCCTAAAAGGTTCCCATTGCTCGCAATGAGAAAAATTTCGAATAGTTTTGAACAAGTTGAATGTTGGAGACCAGCGAACTCACACAAGCACAGCGTTAATTTGCTGCAATTTTTAATTATCCAATAAATTTGTCAACTTTGATTTACAATTTAATTGAAAATCAGATCTTGTTTCCGCAAAAGCTAATGCAAAAGCGATGAACACAAAAAGATGATTTATTTGAATAATACTTTTATGTTACAAATAGTTTAAGCGCGGAGCAATAAAAAGCACGAACGTTTAATTCCAATTCCGTTGCGAAAAAATATCTTAGAAAGGAAGATTGTTTGAAAAGAGACTTTCCACTAAAAGAGCAATATAATATCTGGGTCTGGATCTGGGTCATATGAAAGAAGTTTCGTTGACTTATAGTACCCCAACATATTATCTTTTACATCGTGCGGTAATTAAACCCAAAATCACCAATATAAAGTATTTAACGTTTCAAGCCTTTTGGCAAATGCAATCAAAAAATAAAATTCGGGTAATCCCAGCCTTATATCCCACTCTGCCGTCCTGGCTGTAAAGTGTTATCGCTACCGATTCTTCATTACCCTGTGTATACCTGTGATTGACTGCTCTCAGTAGTAGTTCTGTCGGCCGGTTTGTATGTTCTCGTGCTACCCTTTTTTTCGTGCTACTCTGTGTTTTCATGCTACCCTGCCTCAACCTATGTTATGTCTGTCTTTCTTACTCGGTTACACGAACCTTGTATGGCTATTCCCTCCTGGAGATCAGATAGCACGAGCTTTATCCTGACCCACGCCGGTGATCGGCCTATGCTTGCTACTTTGTGTGAGTTCGCCTACAAGAACCTCAAAATCATCTAGCAAGAGCTTAACCTAAACTAGTAAATAAGTAATGATAATTAGGTAATAATAAAAATAAGAAGTAAGTTTAGGTAAATAATAACTAAATGTAATGCTTCAAAAAATAATAATAAAAATTCATTTGTATTTAATATTTGTTTTTGTTTTACATTACAAAAATAAACCGTTAGATATGGGTCTACACAGTCGCATACATCCTGTTAAAGAATAAGGAGAAAGATTTCGAGTTACGAACAATCCTTTGGGATCAACTTCGCGCCTTTACTCGCTGTGTGAGTACTTCAACAGATGGTAAAGGACGACCGACGGCAGTTTGAAATGCCTACTCACATTATTAAGCAGCCGTGAACGAAGCCCAAACATCTATCTAAAGTTGCAAGCTCTATGTTCCACCGGTTTCCTGTTGACAGAATGGAGCTTCAATCATCCTTAAAGATATTTCACCTCCTTCATAGCGAGTTCCTCGATAACCATACCGAAAGCACGGTCAAGAAGGTCTCCTTACAGCCCAGGCACTCCGGCGAAAACAGTTTTACTTACTCGGCTAGAGCTCTGTGGTGTCGTACAGTTAACCGAAATGGTGACTGCAAGCTCCAAGGCCGCAACGCCAGCACGCGCCCACCGCCAACCACCGTGGCCGGAAGCAGACGAGTCTACTTCTATTGTCGAGTGCAGCTACAGCCACTATGCTATATGCTGCCCTGTTATGTTATCTTATATATGTTACCCAGCCCCTTTTAACTTAATAAACGAAATAAAAAAATAAAATAAAAAAGGCCACTTTGGCCTATACATGGGCCCCACGAGGGTTGTCCGGTTTAACATAGACTCAAAAAGTGTATAAAAAATCCATGCGATTCAGCTTTATTTTGCTGCATACATGATATTAAAAAAAACTTTAGCTTAGCATGAGGGCTGCGTTCCCGAATAAAAAGATAAGCTTAACAGTGCGAAAGCGGGGCCCGAGAGGTGGAGCGCGGACAAGCCGTCCCTCAGCTCGCTTAGCTGTGAGCGAAGCTCGGGAACACGGGCGATCAGGCCTGCGATCGGATATACCGAAGAGCGGTAGAACAAAGATTTGCTTGATGGTCATTGGGCGGAGGGCCAAAATACGGCAGTGCAAGAGCGAGCGAGCTTTTGAAAGCTCGGTGGGCAGAGGGCCTCCTAACCTGAACAAAAAGTAAAATCGAAAATATTTATTTGGCTTCATTATACACAACCATTAAATCAGTAACGGAAGAATAAGGAAAAATTTTATGCATTTACTACCCTATATTGTATTACTTTTTCAAACATTTTATTTCCTTAGAAAAATGAGTAAGTATGAATTTAATATACTACAATAGCAATTTAAATGTAAATACAAGTTAATAACATAAAATTTTTTTTCTGTTTTGCAAACATATTAATTTTGTATTTTACCATACTGCTAAGGATAAATTTCAAAATAACTCAGTTCCCGCTCGAAAATTTTCTTTATTTTTAAAATTTTTGTTGTTTTATATCATTTCAAATAAATAAATCACTTATAATTAGCTGTGGCAAATTAAGATTAAAACAATATATATTATTAATTATTTATTTTTTCTTGAAAAGTTCTGGAACATATTTCAAATTAATTCATTTTTGTGGTTTTGCATAACATTTGAATAATGTTTCAGAACATTTATAGCCACACGGTATTAATTATGAATCATAATTTATGATTAATTTTGTTATGCTTAAATTACAAATAAAATGTTTTTTATGTTTTAAATTATGAATTTGAATTTTAAAAACCCTCGAAAATAGAAGATTAACTTCATTTTAAAATTATAATTTCCGTTTTTATGAATTTTATATAGTATTGCACCATATACTATCGCCTAACTAGAAATAACAAATTTCGGAATATCAATGGCTTTAGGACCCTCCGTTTAACGGATGGTGGATGGAAGATGGATCTTTGGGAAAAGACATTAATAGCTGTTGAGCAACACTGTGAACAGAGTATAATGTGACTAATTTACAGACGTATGAATACCCTTAATGAAATACCTGTTCCGTTTCCCAAATGAGCATTAAATATCCCTAAAGAGTGCATCCCTGGGGTTGTTTAATGGTGTGATTTGTTTACACCGGTGTGTAAGTCTTTAAGCGGTGGACTAAATCGAAAAAGAATAACGATGTCTGCGTCGGATAGTATCCCGGTAAATACATTTCGGAATTATTTGAATATTCTAAATGATTCCTCCGCAAAAGAGGAAATAAAGTTAAAAGCTACACAAGAGCTTAGTGAGCACTTTGAAATGATAATGCAGAGCCCAGCCTACCCATCTTTCTTGGAAAATGCTTTAAAAATATTCATGCGAATTTTGCAAGAAGGCGATCCACAGTTTATTCAAGAAAACACAATGCAACATGTAAGTTTTTATTTTATTAAACATATATTCATAATTACGTACGTACTAGCATAAACATGCCGCTATTTCAAAACAATTTCAATTCCATAGTCAAAGCGTAAAGTAACAATAGAATACAATAAATTTTAATATATTGACGTTACAACTACAGTGTCTCGAATATTATTTCGTAGCCACATAAAATAAAATTTGGAATCAACACAGCTGCTAAGCTAAACTAGTTATACATTTTTAATGTCTTAATACCAAATTTTAATTAATTTTTTACTTTTTGCATATAGTTTACACAATCTTAAAAAATAATTCATGAATATTTCTTTTTTGACACTTGAAAATATACAATAAAAATTAAAAAAAATTATTTTAAGTAGTGGCATACGTCTTTTGACAAGTATTTAGTAGCAAGAGAAACAATTTAAATTAACAAAAAAAAAACAAGAAAGGCAGCTAACTTCGGCACGCTGAAGTTTGTATACCCTCGCAGATTGGAATTCGATCATTAATAAGTAATACAATATAAATTATATACATTTCTGTTAAAAATCAAGGAAGTATTTCCTACTTTCATTACAGTCACCAATATATTTACAGTTGTACAGTTACAGTTGTACATTCGCATTTTCCTCTATATTTAATGATAGATTCTATGGCAGCTATATTATATAGTTCTTCGCTTTTCAAAAAACTTAAATCGAAATTCTAGAATAATACAAAATGGCTATATCTCGAATTTGATGAAAATCTGTTAAAAACTGGAAAATTTATAAAATTGTTGTATTCTATTTATTGTATTACTTTCTGAATCGTTCCTATGGCAGCTATATAATAAACGAGTGAGAGTATATAGAAGACTAACTGCAAAGTTTTCTAAAAAAACTTGTCTCCCAGAGTGACAATATTCCGTGTTTTCTCATTTTCGCCAACAACTACCATTGCCAATTCATTGATTGTGGGAGCATTGAATTGTTTTGCATAGCTTCTTTTTTCTGCTCTGATAATGATTTTGTGGTCGTTGGAATGCATTGCATCTAATGTGGTTTTGAACAATCTGACCAAGTCATTATGCTCATGCAGAATATATTACAATTTCCCTCTAGTTTCAGTAAAAATTGCAAACACTAATTTATTTCAACTGCTGAACCACTAAAAAATAGATCTGAAGAAACTTATGATCTTTGTTAGTTGGTGGTATCAATGCTCATTCGATGGTGAATTTGCTCTTGAAATTTATTTTAGGGAACCAATTTCGAGAATAATTAAAATTGTTTACGTTTATAATATTGATTAACTAATACCTTAAATCACAGACTCTACATTTGGTTAAGAATTTCCATACCAAATGACGTAATTTAAAAAGATATATAATATTGTTGTGCTTGCATCAGAAAATGGTTTGATTAGGTTTTATTTCCATAGATAAGCGAATACAATGGCTCTGGCACATGCATCAAAATGGACAGTTTTACCTTGCTAGCAACGCTACATAACCCATCCGATTCCAATTGAAACTTCACTGCATTGAAATGCGGACATGCCGATAATAAATCAATAACAACTCAGCTGAGATATGTGTAGGCGATTGAAGTCTAAGGGCAACTTTGGAAACTAATAAAAAAAATACACGAAAAAATGAATTTGAAAAATATGTAGTAGAATTTGTAACAGGTAGCAATTTGAACCATTTTCAACCCTGCTATTCCGAATAATATCTTAAGACAGGTGCTGAGACTAGGTATACCGGGAGGAGCCAATACAAACAAGCACCACTGGCTTAAACTTGAACCAGACAGAGTGGTGACCTAGGGATTTTGTTGTTTCATAAAGCGAGATCCCCAAGTTTCCTCCGCCTCTCCGACTCAAAATTTCAATGGAACTAGTGAGAATTGTCTGGACATCTTTCTGGTGCCTAGAATGTATGTACACATACATATACAAATGTATGTATACGGAGCGGCGCCAGCAACGACTCACTTTATATCAACTTAGCAGGCTAACTTTGTGTTAAAAAAAAAAATAAATATAAATGGAGTAACAAATTTAATTCTTTCACGAATAATTAACGGCAAACTCTGGGTAAAAAAGATTTTGGAAATGTGATGGATTTCTGGTGTTGTCCTGCTAACGTGATATCAACTTAGCAGGGCAACTTTGAGTTTTTAAAAAACAAAAAAATATTTTAAGAATAGAGTGACAAATTTAATTCTTTCATGAATAATTAACTACAAATTCTTGCTAAAAAAGATTTTGGATGTAAAGAACATCAGGTGTTCTCTTGACATCAACTTAGCAGGGCAACTTTGTATTTTTAAAAAATTTTAAAAAACATATGCAAAGAATGGAGCGACAAATTTAATTGTTTCACAAATTATTAACGGATAATTAATGGCAAATTATGAGCATAAATGTTTTTGGATATATTAAAGTTTTCAGGAGTTGCCCTGCTAACTTAAAAATTGATTTGAAATTATGGTATAATCAAAAATTTCATTTTCCAAAGTTTCCCTGCTACATTGATGCACATTTCAACCCACAAATGATAAATATTATTTTCATTTTATTTATTTTTTTTTTTTTTGCAAGGAGACACTTCAAAGTCCTTCCAATATTTCTCAATAGGGTTCAGGTCTGGACTTTGTGCTTGCCACTTCACTCTTCTTTACGATCCTTAATGAATGATTTGGGTCATTATCCCTCATAAAGATCCACAAGTTACTCGATTATTATTATTAAAATCAATTTATAGTACCATTCAGATGATCGGTAGCATACCAAGTCTATAAAATGGACCTTAACACGTTATTTTTCCCATGATTTACTGATTCTCGGATTAAGGGACCGGCCTATTAGACGACCCCAAATGTTTTCCTATTAGGTCTCATCCTATTTAAATTGTTTTCATCACTACATAACATATTTATCAACAGGAATGAAAACCCTTGCAGATTTTAATTCGATCACTAGGAACAAATTCAATGCCAACTTGAATTACATTAAGCTATACATATAAATTTCCAGTTTTGCAGTTACAGTTTTACAGTCACGGTGTTGCATTTCCCTTTATAAAGGGTGTCCTAATAAGAGTTACAGGGTTTGTTTTTTTAATAAAACTACCAAACGGTTAGATACAATCGAAATTTTTATTGAAATACAAAGTAGAGACAAGGGAATTATGTATGGAACAACACATCGTCCAAATGGCCGCCTCTACTTTTCTGGAAGACCCTGATCCTTTTCTCGAAATTTTTAATCACTTTTCTGCACATTTGCGGCTCTATCTCGGAAATCGCGTCGCGTATGTTCCGTTTTAAGACCGCAATCGATTCGGGATGGGTAGCGTAGACTTTGCTCTTTACGTAGCCCCAAAGGAAAAAATCCAACGGCGTCAAATCGCAAGATCTAGCCGGCCAATTGACATCGCCATTTCTTGAAATTACACGACCAGGAAATTGAGTTCGCAGTAAAGCGATGTTATCGCGAGTTGTGTGGCACGTAGCGCCGTCCTGTTGAAAGTAGAGGTCAGCCGGGTCCATTTCAATCATTTCTGGCAACAAAAAATCGTTTATCATGGCGGGAAACGGCCAATTCCTGAGCACGATGACGAATGGATGTGTTTGGATCATTTTCAACACTGGTCGATGCCGCGGCGATATTTTCCTCAGATCGACCGAAACGAGAACGCTGAGTTGCACATTATTTCGATCGAATTTTCCACGAATTTTGCGCATCACGTTTGCGATTGAACGCGAATTTTCGTAGTAAAATTCCACGATTTCTATTTTTTGTTTCACTGTGTAGCGTTGCATGGTAAATTTCCCACATTTTTAGATGATATATGTCAAGTTTGCACAACTGTCAGACCAAGGGCTGTCCAAATATAGCAATATCAAACCCTGTAACTCTTATTGGGACACCCTTTATATACCGATCGTTTGTATTGCAGATATATATGATATAGAAGTCAGATTTTCATAAAATTTAAATCCAAATTCTAGAATAATACAAAAATAGCTAGATTGTAAATTTGACATGGCTAGATCGACTTGGCTGTTGATCCTGATCAAGAATATATATATTTTATAAACTCGAAAATGTCTATTTCACTGCGTTGCAAACTTTTGACTGAAATTATAATACTCTGCAAGTGTATAAAAAAATTCTAAAAACTTTTGCAACTTTTTTCACGAATAATTAACGGCAAATTCTGAGCAAACAATTTTTTTTTTTAATATTAATGCTTTCAGGAGTTGCCCGGCTGATATCAACATAGCAGTACATAAAAAAATACGGTACAAAATTAAACGGCACATTTTTTCTGTCACGAATAAATAACGGCGAATTATGATATAATCAATAATTTGATTTTCTAAAGTTGCCCTGCTAACTTTATGCACATCGGATTTTTAAGCTTCTTAAATAAAAGTACATCAATATGGTGAAAAATATTAGGAAAAACAAACATTTTCTTACAAGCCTAAAATCTTTATTATTAATTGGTTTGGTATGGTGGTATTTTGAATTTTGTACAACAGCGGGATATTTTGTTAATTTTGACAATTTGTTAATCAATGATATTCGTAGAAGATTACTGGTCGTAAAATCAACCTTCCTACTCGTCTTTCTCTTTAGTTGTCAACGGCTGAACATATGAGATAAGTTTATGTTTTTATGTTTGTGCAGATCCCATTGGCTTCAAATTCTGTATAAAGTTTTTGAATAGTAAGCAATTCAAGGAGACTGCATTAAAAGTATTGGAGTGCTAACACTGAAGTTTAGGAAAAAGTTAAAAATATGACTGTCGCTCTTTGATTGGTAATCTTAACGATTTTTTTTTATATTCGAATTTATTAATTTAAGTTAATACAACTAAATTTAAACACCGTATTTAAACACCACCATCAGCGGCACCAGCGTGCCCACCCTGATCTCCGCTCCTGCTACCTCCTCCAGAGCAGCCATCTCCTTGTCGAATCGGCGGCACTCGAAGACTACGTGGTGCGCGTCCTCAACGATGCCAGATCTGCACTCCGGGCAACCATCTTCGTCGTCATGGCCGAACCTCTTAATGTAGCTACAGAAGCAGCCATATCCGTTCAGAATCTGGGTCAGGTAGAAGTCCTCCTGCCCGTGCTTTCGCCCTTTGTACAAGGCATCCCACTTCGCTTGCTAGCTCCAGTAGCTCCTTCTTCTGGCCGCGCTTTTCACCTCGGCCTTAGCTCCGCCTCCAGGTCCTTTAAGGTCTCGTAGCGCGCTCCGCATCTCCGCCTTCTCGCGGACCAGGTCCCTCAGAGGGACCATGCCAGCTATCACCAGAACTGCGTCGTCCGAGACCGTCCTGAATGCACTTGTTACCCTGACAGCGCACAATCTGTATGTGGCCTCGACGACATATAGGACTTTGTCTCGGCTGCTTCCGCCCATACCGGCGCCGCATAAAGTTTCTGCGCCTTTGGCCTTCTTCTTGGCGTATTCCAAGTGCTCTCTGAATGATAGCCGTGTGTCGATTAGGACGCCGAGGTATTTAATCGCCCTCTGCGATCTAATCACGGCTCCGCCTATAGGAGGATGGCTCCCCCGGCGGATTGCCCGGCTTAAAAAACAGCAGCAGCTTCTGCCTTTTCCACCTCTCCGGAAAGGTTCCCTCCTCTAGGCACTTGGAGTACATGGTAGCGATCTCCCTCGGGTGAAGCGCGATGGTTAGCTTTAGTGCCCTGTTGAGTAGAGCATATGGCCCGGCCTTCTTAGGGCGCACGCTTCTTCCCAACTGGATCACCTCCTCTTTCGAGACTTCGCGGGCGTCATTGAGGTGGCGCTCGGCTCAATGGTCACCAGAGCTCCTCTCGGAAGCAGCGCTCGTACGATGCCATCCAAAGCTTCTGGGTCCAATGTCAGCTTGCAAGCCCTTGACTACCATCCTGAACGCTCCGCCCCAGGGGTCGTCCTTCGCTGCGTCGCAGAGCTGCAGGAAGCGGTCCCTCTTTGCGCCACTTATGGCCGTCTTGAGAGCCTTCCTCGCATTTCTTATAGTCTCTCTGCACTCAAGTACTCGCGGAGAGCCGCGCGCACGAGTCAGCTGCGGGTTCGAATGCAGGTGGTCCTTAGATCAGCGATCTCGTCGCTCCACTAGAATACTGGCCTGTGTCACCCTCGAAACGACCCTCTCAGCTCTGATTGCAGATATGCTCCAGAGCTGGTGCAATTCGATTCGCCGTCTCGTTGGCTCCACCCGGCGCTCCCACTGCCATGCCTTCTAGGTCATTTGTGAAAGCCCGGGTGCACTGCGTATTCGGCCGGTATGCTTTGGTGGGCCGTAGTACCGATCGCATATATCCCTCGGGTACTCGAATAGAGCACAAGATCGTCTCGTGGTCTCTCCCGGTGTAGGCGTCGCTTCCCTTGCTCTGCTCATGAACGTAAGGTTGATGATAGAGGCGGCTCCTACTCTTACGAAGGTGTGCCGCCCCCCATCATTGAGGAGGAGTCGTCTGGCGTTGGTCGAGACAGATCCCCACTCCTGGGCCCAGACGTTGATGTCACCTCCAACTATGACGTTGGCCATTTCACGTAGGTCGCAGCTTAGTTCTTCAAGAATCCTACAGAACGCCTCCAGCGAGAGGATAGGCGCTAGGTAGCAGCTGAATCCATCAGCTGCAAGGATGATGGACATTAGCCACTGCCCGTCGCCACAGAGCCAAAAGGCCGCCTTTCCAGAGCGGTCCTTGGTCTACTATCCTATGCACTCGTCCCGTTCTGCAGTCAGCTGCCTTGTGACTCGCCGCATCTGATGGAGCAACCGCTTTTTTTTACCAGGCCCTTACACCTGATGGCGGTGTGCCCAAGTTCCAGGCATCTGAATCAGCGAGGAGGGCCCTAGCGCTCCCGCACTCTCCATCTGGTCGATCCTATCGCGATTGAGCTTGGCAGGCTGAAGACAGCCTTTTTTGTTTCACCATACCCGGGGGGAAGGCTTCGGATCCTCACTGCACCTTCACTCTGCTGCTAGTGGTCCGAGAGGGCTTTGCGGATCTCGCTTTCCGTCGTGATCGTATTAAGGTTGCGAATCTAGAAAACGCTGACTTTCGACTGCTCCGTCTGTGCTCGCACTTCCACCCCGTCTCCTAGGACCTGAGCTTTGAGCTCCCTCTGACTAACTCCAGAAGTAAGTTTCCCCTAGTCGTCGGACGCTCCTTGTTGACTGACCCTCCAAGGTCGGCGCTGTAGGGGCTGTAACCTGGGTTGGTGGGGCTCGCGTCTGCTTGTAGGCGTCGCTACTCGCGCATTTAACGCAGACTCTTGCCCGAGCGCCCGGATTCTCGGACACCTCAGGCCCATCGGCCGACATCTCGATGCAGAATTTGAGCTTACGCATCTCGTTAATCATCGCCTTCATAGCGATGTTGATGTTGCTTCTCGTACGCAAGGCTATGGAGCTCGTCCAGCAGCTTTCCGAGTCTTGAGACGCTCTCAGTACGTGAGAGCGTCCGCTCTTTGTCCTCCTCTGTATCGGAGGGGGGCTCCTCCTGTGTAGCTTTGTTCCTTTTAGGAAGCGTGGGGACCAATCCTCAGGAAGCGTGGGGACCAACCCAGATCTCTGGATTCTAAGATTGGGTTCACCGGATCATTCAAGGACGCCAGTGGCTTGACGGTGCAGGTGAGTACTACCGCCTGCCTTACACAGCCGGTCGGCGCTCTGTTAAGCAAGGGGCCTTGCCGCAGCCCGCACACCGCGCACAATTTGCGGGAGCACCATCACAGTGCAACAGTACTCGCGACTCGCCACCACACTTTTCATCTTTACGTTGTGGGGAAGGTTGTATGTGTTGCAGGTGAAGTTTATGAAACTCTTTGTTAGAGCCGTGAGTAACTTGTTGGGCAGATCGATCTTTTTACGCGTTTACGCGCCCTTCAATTCATCTTAGATTGTTTGAGTATACCACATCTATGCACGGAATTGGTAACATTGTACATTTTTCAATCTTATTTGTCCATTAAATCAATGCTCGACTCAAGACAACTTTAACAAAAACAAGAGACTTTGCTATAAATATAGAGGGTAGCTTTATTATGATCTTGCGTCCACTCTAGTCTAAACACATTGAATTTCACGAAAATAAATTCCAATCTACATTAAGTATTAATTCTTTTTACAGGAAAATTCTTAAAAGTTTATTTTTAAGACTGCAATGAAATAAAGTTAAATAATAATAATTATTCTTTTTAGATTAGAAAACTCATTTTGGAGATGATTCACAGATTGCCGATAACAGAGAGTTTAAGGCAACACGTTAAAGCCATTATCACAATGATGCTTAAAATATTAAGAACTGATAATGAAGAAAATGTTCTTGTAAGTCTTCGGATTATAATTGAGCTGCATAAACACTTCCGCCCATCGTTTAATCCTGAAGTAAGTATAGCAGTAGGTATATAAAAAAAATTTTTTTTTTAAAGGAATTGAGAAAACGCTAAAAAAAAAAAAAAAAAAAAAAAAATTATAAAACAGATTGTTGAAGACTGTTTTCTTTACGCTTCCATCTTTAGTGCCTTCACATATTTCATATTATAAATCACGACATTGCAGACAAACTTATTTCTATTGCAAGAACCATTAAAACTGTTCGACGATGTTTACTGACCGAAGAACTAATGATAAATTAATAAAACAAAAATTATAACACTTTTCTGTTTTAAAAATCTTCAAGACATTACTATTTTTAATTATTTTAGAATATTAGTTTTCATTTTATGTAAATCAGACGCTTATAGGGAATATAGGAAATTAATAGAAACGAGAGGAAGCTAACTTCGAAGTTTGTATACCCTTGCAGATTGGAATTCGATCATTAATAAATAATACAATATAAATTATATATATTTCTGTTAAAATTCAAGAAAGTAATTCTTACATTCAATACTTCGCCTGTAGATTTACAGTTGTTCAGTTACAGTTTTACATCCACAGTTTGGCAGATTCCTCTATATTTAATGATAGTGATGGCAGCTATATCATATAGTAGTCAGATTTTTAAAAAGTTTAATCCGAAATTCTAGAATAATACAAATGGCTATTTCTCAAATTTAAAATCTGTTAAAAACTGGAAAAGTTATAATTTTGTATTGTATTACTTTCTGAATCGTTCCTATGGCAGCTATATGATATAATCGTCCGATCTGGCCCTCTCCGACATACACACGTGTGAGAGTATATAGAAGACTAACTGCAAAGTTTCATTCAGATATAAAATAAATATAAATACCTTATATGGTCGGAGATGACTTTTTCACTGCGTTGCAAACTTCTGACTGAAATTATAATACTCTGCAAGGCTATACAAATTATAACATTTTTGTTTTTCAGCATATTTTCGTGCAAGAACTACAGAAAAAACTAATTTTTCAATATTTAATTTTATTAACCTACCATACAACTTCTAACAATATATTCTTTTTTTTAGATTCAACTGTTTTTGGGATTTGTTAAGGATATCTATACAAACTTGCCCAACCATCTTACATCTATTTTTGAAACATCTACTGAGATTTGGATAAACGATTTAAAAGATTTAAACATTGAAGTACTTTTGTCTGAAGCATATTCTGTAAAAACTATTCATATCGAAAAACCACCGGAAGCTAATTCTCAACAGCTCGTAAGTAATGAGTTTTATAAGCTGAACTTAGCGACTACCCCAAAAAACATCACTTCCAAACCTAGTCAAAGACGAAGTGCTAGAGACTTAAATTTTTGTAAAAAGTCCCTAATGTAAAATAAGTAAAATGGGATGCACTTTAACACAACTTATTTTGCCTTTCCCATAATTTACTGATTTTGTAATGGATCTCGAATTGATGGACCGTCCTATTAGACGACCCCAAATGTTTTCCGTTTCGGTCTCATCCTATTTAATTTATTTTCATCGCTACATAACATATTTATCTAAAATAAAGTTACTTTCTCCCTATGCGTATCATAATTTTACGAGCACACTGAAAATGGGTCAGATATGCTCTTTCGAACTGTAGTCCTTTCCAAGCTCTAAGCCGTTTTAGCTGTTGTTGGTTTAAATTTTCACTTTTTGGAAGGCAATTTACATTTTACGTTAATGTTCACAATGCTTTTTAAACGATATTGTGTGACGCAAAATGAATGGTAATTCAGTATTTCTCAGTTATTTATTTCAGTTATTTTCTCTTATAAATGAATGCATCGACACCTTTTAATACGGTATGCTAATAGCCTCTTTCCTCTTCACCGCCCAGCATTCGTGAAACTCTAAAAAATAACTTTTTTATTTGAGCACGCCTTGCGAAAATGAAGACGATGAGCAATTGAAAAATGGAAGGCGCCGAAACAACAAGTATCTACACCCACTGCAATTAAAATTATAAATTAAATATCCTAACTACCGATTCGGATGTTCTCGTAAGTCACTTGCAAGCATTAGCCAATTGTCATTAATAGAGTTGTTGTGTTGCAACGTCCAAATGAAGTCAAATGTTACTAGGAACATGTTGAGCAACATCCATTGTCAAAAGAAATGTAGTTAATGCAGAAGTTCAACAGACAGAAACTCTGTTGTCTTATAATTTGCATTCATGCTGTCGTTGCACCGTTTTAACCGTTGGCAAGTATCCCGAAAGCGGTCGACTTATAACCACTTGAATTGCTCAGGATGAGGTGATAAGGCGTAAGGACATCTACGTTCTCGTTTTCCACCTCCTCTGAATGGCGTTCGTCCCACCTATTTGGGGAGATGAGTGTGGGATAAACTTCGACTTCATGTGAAGACTGGTGAATTCGACTTTTAGCCTACGCTTGCCCAGAGAGGCACACGACCTTTTTCGCTCGTCACACTTTGCAGCAGCGCATCGGATACGCCCACGCTTATTCCAATGCATTACGTATTTAATTCAACATATGCCTCGTTGTCCTTTCACACCGAACATTTCAATTAGCGGGCTCTGCTACTGCTACTGCAATTAACGTCGTCTGCCCCATTATGGCGATAAACCAGTCTTCCCAACTCGTGAGATTAGGCATTTTACACACGAACTGCGTAAACTTACTCTGATCCAAGAGCAGCCAGCTTAGTACAATTCTCGAGTCGGTGTATCTAGCCTGACACGAAGGGTGGCTATAATCAACTCAAGATAGGAAATATACAACTGCTTTAGAGGGGCTCCATTCCTTTAACAAGCTACAATGAATATCGAAATTCTTTTTCGGCTTTTTGGCTTTTGCAGTGGTTTAAGCAAGTAGAATCCAAGTATGCAAATCTCCTCGATGACTGTCTGACTCCATTTCTTTTTAGATATCTGGTCGTCTTATTGACATATCCCTAAATAGTCGGGCGGACCTAGGAAAGTCTTTAAAAGGACCGGATTACTGGCTGATAAAGGCACGGCAAATATCGAATATGCCTTGCCTTAAGCCCTTGTAGCAATCCCACATACGAGACATATATTTGTTTCGCGGCTCTTCCCTAAACAAACATCGGAAGTTGTTATCGCCTTTAGGCGATAAGGATATTTCATATTTAAAAATAAAACGATCTTTGACACCACTGCGCCCCCTACGTCTCCCAATCCCGATCTAAAAAACTAATCCCTAGGCATTTCCTACCAGAATGCAAGAGGCTTACGTAGTAAGCCTTCTAACTTGTATTATGATAGTTTTTCGTTTGCTTTTCAGGTTATTGAAGCTCCGCAGTTTTTCCAAATGTGTTAACAGTATATAGGAAAAATCGACCTATCAGGCGTGGCCGTGCTCCTTATAGCAGTTAACTCCTCACTCACGTCAGAATTATTTTTTTTTTTTCAACATCCTCTGTGTGAAGCTATCTAACCATTTCCGTCTGTTCGTTTTTACGCAAACTAGTCTCCCAGTTTAATAGCTATCCAAATTAAACTTAAATAGTCTTCTATATACTCTTACTGGAATATAAGTCCGGACGGGCTGGATCGGACGACTATATCATATTGCTGTCCTAGGAACGATTGGAACATTTTTAGAAAAAAATTACAACTTTTCCGGTTTTCGACAGCTTTGCATCAAATTGAGATATAGCCATTCTGCATTATTCTAGAATTTCAAAATAAATTTTATACAAATCGGACTACTATATCATATAGATGCCATAGGAACGATCCAGAAATTAATACAATTTAAAACTATAGATTTTTTAGTTTTTATCATATTTTCATCAAATTTGATATTTAGCCATTTTACATTATTCTAGAATTTCAATTTTAATTTTATGAAAATCGGGAGACTATATCGTATAGCTGCCATAAAAACTATCGTAAGCTGTAGAGGAATTCCCAAACTATGAATATACAACTGTAAATATAATACGTATAAGTGAATATAATGAAAGTAGGCATTACTTCTTTGTTTTTTTTTTTACATTCAAATATATATTATGTATTTTGTATAAATTATTAATGATCAAGTTGCACTTTGAAAAGGGTGTACATACATTGGCGTGTCAAAATTAACTTCCTTCTTGGTTTTATTTATTTATTTATATAAAGCTAGCAGATGGTTTTAAACTAGACGCTAACTTAAAATTAATGAGAATTGGCTGCTTTGGCCTACCGCTCGATTGGATGTGTACAAGTTTTAGTTTTTAATAATGGGTTTAATGACTAGATTTTGTGGGTGAGGTTGGCTTTGTGGAGTAAGGAGAGTATTTTCTTTAAATTTTCTGTTGTTGGGCTTTGCAAGGAGTTGGATTGGGTTTTCGCAACAGAAGGATGTGGTTCTGAGCTGGGAAAGTGCAAAGCAGTCTAAAAATATGTGTTGTGTGTCGATCGCTGCATTATTGCAAAAGGGGCAGGTGCTTTGGAGGGTTCTATCCATGTAGTGGGCATTAGTGAGTTGTGTGTGTCCTAGGCGCAGTCTATTAATTATAATTTGTTGTTGTCTGTTAAGGATTCTGGTTTTGAATGATAAGCTTGGAGATGTGTTACGTGTGATTTGTTTGTACCATTGAGATGTTTGTGTTTGCAGTCTTTTTTGTTTGTGTGTGAAGTATTTCATGCGGTGTTGTGTGATGTCTTTAGAGTTCAGATTATGCGTTACTATGAAGAGTATTGGCTTAGGAGTCCAGTTTTTTATAGAGTGGAATAGTTGATGGTAGGTTATGGGGGGTCAATGATTCTTTCTAATGTGCAGGGGAATCTGTACTTTCGTTGTGTAGGTTTGAATAATTCGCCAATTGGGGAGTCATGAGAGTGGATGAGTTTGGATGCAAGTTTTCCTGTAAAGCTAGGTACACACGATGCAAACAATTTTCAGCAAGTTGATTGCTGCAATCAAATTTGCACGTATAAACACGATTGAAACCATTTTGCTGCAAATAAAAAACTTGCAAATTTTTTTTTGCAGAAATATTTTTTGCCTGTCGTCTGTACACATTTTTTTTTACCGCAATCTCGGTTTGCATTTGCTGTTTGCTTTCAGTCGCACTATTGCAGCAAGCAAAGCACATGAAGTGTACGAGAATTATTTTGTTTTATAGGATGTCTCGTCACAAGACTAAAAAAATAAGCATAAAAAGCAAATGTCTCACCGCGCAATTGGTCAAGAATTAGGCAAAAGTTTTTTTGATGCGCCTAAATTTATTAAAAATGACGACGGAAATAATTAAAAAATTCAAAATTTGGTAAGAAGTTCAATTTTTTTTTTTTAACCTATTTTTCAGACTTTAATCTTCTCCCTTTTTACGATTTAATTAAAGATGCTTATATAGCAACAGCAGCAACTCTTGATTTCTGTGCGACATAGTATAAATACGTGGATACCTTGACTTTCACAAAACAACAGAACTTGTAAATGAGGGTCACTTGCAAGCACTGCAAACAAAAAAATGAAAACACGTGTAGACATTAACGCAATATATTGCACGAAATAGGTATACAAAAGCTTGCGTGCAAAAAAAAATTAATTGAAGCAAGAAATTTTCTTGCAATATTTTCATAGGTGCAAACTTTTGCTTCAAATTATTTTCAACTTGCTGCAAATTGCTTGCACCGTGTGTACCTAGCTTTAGGAGTTTCCGCCTGATTTTAATCGTGTTTATTTTTGTTTCAATCAGAAGATTGTTCGTTGTTCTAAAGGCCCCAAGGGCTGACCTTATTGCGGAGTTTTGGCAGGATTTGAGCCGATATAGCATGGTGGTTGAGGCTTTCTTTTAAATGTGTAGGCAGTAATCTATTTTGGAGATGAGGTGGGAGTTAATGATTTGGTTGAGGGAGGTTATAGGTTATATTTTCTTGAGAAGAGATGTTTAACAATGTGGAGGGGTCGGGATCTTTTAAGGTTGTTTATATAGGAGTTCCAGTTGTAACGATTGTTAATTGTGAGGCCAAGGATATTTGTTGAGTTGGGGGATACCGTTATCGAGTGGGAAACTATAGGAGAGGGATGTTCCGTTTTTGACTAGGATTTTTCGGTTGAAGTTGTGTGTGTTTTATTATGCGGGGGACAAGTTTCCATTCTTTCAACTGTCGGATAAGGCTGTGGATGACAATTTCTAGAGATCGTATGGATATGTTTTTTTTTTAGAGGTTGCGAGGTGATCTACGTATAGTAGACTTTCTTGATAAGATTTGCCTCTTTTGAAGGCGAATTAATTGTTTTGAATGAGCTTATTAGTTAAAACAAACCACCATAACCTTTTCGCTAAAATTTTATCAGGAACTTTGGCCATGCATGATTTAAGGGAAATGGGGCGATAGGAGTTGGGGTTGGTTTGGGGTTTATTGGGTTTGAGGATAGGTAGTACTAGGCTGAGTTTATGGGATTGGGGGATGTCAGAGTCTAGGATGTTGTTGAAGTGGCGGATGCGGTCTATACCTGGTGTGTGACCTTTTAGAGAGTTTATGACAGAGTTAAGTTCTATGAGAGTAATATTGTTTCTATTTTTTGGGCTGTTGGGGATAAGGGATAGGTATTGAGGGGTGTAAGGAGGATTTTGTTGGAGCGGAATTCGGGAGAGAAGTTTGAGTCTTTTGCCTCTTTTGACCATTGGTCTCCGAGTGTGTTGCCTTTTTCAGTGGGATCTATTGTATTTTGCTGGGTCGGAGTTTGGGTGGATTTCAGAGGTGAATTTTGTGATGGATGTTTTTTTGGCTTCCCTAATGGACCTTCTGAACCTTGCTTTAGCTTTATCATATTCAATAATATTTTTTGTGTTTATATTGTTTTTTAGGGTTCTCCTTTTGAGGTTTTAAGTTTTTTTTTTTTGAGGGCAAGGTCTTTTTTCCACCAGGGAACAGTATGAGGGAGGGAGAAGGTGGAGTTGTACGTTATGGATAGATGGGCAGATTGGATCAGAGTTTTTTTTAATTGTAGTTGCTTGTTTGTTTGTATTGCTATTGGGTTATGGGCATAAGGATTGCTTTAAGATGTGACTTCTATAGAGGTCCCAGTTTGCATTTTTGAGGTTAAAGAGGGGTTTGGATATGAGAGTTGATGGGGAGGGGGTTGGGAATACTGAAAAGGACAGGGAAGTGGTCACTTCCGTGGAGATCATTAAGGACTCTCCAGAAGATCTCTGGCGAAATGTTGGCTGTGGCAAGAGAGAGGTCGATGTGGGTAAATATATATTGTGCGTCGAATAGTGTGATGGAGTGAGATGGCTTATGTCGATAAATTTTGACCCCAAGCCCCTATATGGATGCCAGCTGTAAAAGTCTCCTAGTACGATAGTTAGGGGAGGCAACGGGGTTAAAACATTTTCCAAGTTTTTTAAGTTGAACTGCTTGGACGGTGAGTTTATGGTGGGCTGAGGGTTTTTTGGAAGTGGGAGATGGAGTTATGCACCAAAAGTGCTGCTCCTTCGATAGCATTGGTGCTGTCACTGCAGTATAGGGAGAAGTTTATGGGGAATGTTAGGGAAAGTATATTGCAGAGATGGGATTCTTGCAGTGCTATGATTTGGGGGTGGTATTGTTTTATAAGTATTTGTAATTATAGGTAATTGTTTTTAATGTTCCATTGTAGAAGTTTTAACATATTTTTAATTAGTTATGTAACTTGTGTTTTATTAACAGGTATCCATCTCCCCTGAGTCGCCTGAAGTGTCAGAGTTATTTTATTTATTATTATTTATTTGGTTGTGAGATTGTAGAGGTGTTTTTGCTAGGGTGGAGGTCAGCGGATGGTGTAGATCGTGGTCTGGAGGCGGTTACTTCGTGGTTTCAGTAATCCGCAGTTGTAACAAATTTTGTTGTTTTTGCAAAAAAAAAAAAAAAAAATTAAGTTGAATCTTAACGGGGATATAAGCCCTGACAGCAGTTTTTTTGATAGCCAATCATTAGAAAGTCAGAAAGGTTGTTTGTGTTGAATGTGACTATTACGTGACTAGTTTCCTTAAGAGAGCCGTTGTCTCGTTTTAAAACAGTAGCTTGTTGGGCAGCTAGTTCTGTTATTATTGTGGCCTCTTCAATTCCTCTTAGATCGCGTGAGTATATTACACCTTTGGTGGAGTTAAGAGAGCTATAGAGTGTGACTGTAATGTTGATGTTTGGAGCGAAAGCTTTGAGTTGCATTAGCTTCAAAGCTTGTAAGCTTGTTTTTGTTTCTTGGGGCAAAATCAATTTGTTTTTTTTTTACTAGTAATAGGTTGACGTTGTGGAGGTCGAGGTCGGGGTCGGATCTGGAGATTATTAAATATTTTGGCCCTGGGGATTTCAGAAGTTGTTCCGTTGTTGCATCATTTGATGGGCCACAGTCGGAGGGTCCCCCATCTCTACGACTCTGTCTATCACCGTTGGTAGATTTTTAGTTGTTTGTAACGAATTATGTAACGCGGCTTTGGTGTTATAGAGATTCGAGGGGATTACACAGCGTTGTATTTTCATCATCTCTTACCACCTCTGTAGATAGATAATATAGATTTCAATGTACCCCATATCAGTATATAATTCTTACCGGTACAAGAGACTACCCATTGATTTCACTGATAGCAGGCGGTTTTTAAGAGTACCTTCTTTAACGTTAAGGATAGTCAGTGAAGTGCAGGATACTTTAAAAAAGTAGTCCGTCATAGTATCCGAGGTTATACCATATCCAAATTTTTTGTGCTCTCGAATCTCATACTTTTTTTTTCCTTGTAAATAAAATCGTAAAGAGCACCGATTTTTCGCGTTATACACTAAAGAGCAAAACTGTAACACGAGTTCGATACTCTAACTTCAAAGATCTATATTTTCTGTTCTAATTTATGCATGCTGACAATCTTGGTCGTGTTGTGTTAGTAGGTTCAAAAATTTAAAGACATTTGAAAATAGGAGAAAACAAGAATGGAAGCTAACTTCGGCACGCCGAAGTTTGTATTACCTTGCAGATTGGAATTTGATCTTTTATAATTAATACAAAAATATAATATAATTGTAATTATACTTATACTCAGTTCTGTTAAAAATCAAGGAAGTAATTCCTACTTTCATTACAGTCACCTATACTTGTTATATTTACAGTTGTACAGTTAAAATTTTACATTCACATATATGCATTTTCCTCTATATTTAATGATAGTTTCTACGGGAGCTATATCATATAGTGGTCCGATTTTAATAAAATTTAAATCGAAATTCTGGAATAATACGAAATGGCTGAATCTCAAATTTGATCAAATTTTTATTGTATATATACAGTCAGCACAACATTTATTCGGACGCTCTGTATTAACAAGTTCAGCAGACTATATGTCTGAACTTTCATAATTTTAACCACTTTTTTTTTAACGTTTTAAGGAAACAGTTATTTTCTAAAGACATTTTGCCAAAAAAATAAAAATTTTGTCTATTAGTTTTAAAAATATTGAAACAAAAGCGAAAAAACTGCCAAAAATGGAGCACAAAAATTATTCGTACATTTCTCATTTAGTGTATTCTATTTCCAAATGCAACGGTAATCGGGGATTCTTTTTTGAACTTTACTTGGAATTAGTTCGGAGTTGGTTTCGGTGTGCTTTTTATTGCTGGATTTCTTAGTTTTGCGACAAGATTGGACAAAATGGGACGTGGTCAAGATTTGTCACTAGACTTACGGAAATCCATTCTAAAATTACATTTGGAAAATCGTAGCTATCGTGAAATTGGTCATATAATAGGAAAATCACCTTCCACCATTCATAGTGTTATAAAAAAATATTTAAATACCGGAGAATTAGCCGCAAATCATGGGAATGCTGGAAGGCCTAAAATTCTAACACCACGTGAGGAACGGAAAGTGGTGTCAACCGTCCTCCAGAATCCCAGAACAACATCCACAGTACTACGGAAGAACCTGGAGGAAGCAACACAAAAAAAAGTTTGTGCCCAAACCATCCGTAACTACCTACATAAGGCCGGTTTACATGGTAGAGTGGCTCGCCGAAAGCCATACATTTCTGCCATCAACAAAAAAAAGCGTTTGGAGTTCGCCAAACTGCACGTAAACAAGCCAGATTCGTTTTGGGAGACAGTGGTTTTTAGTGACGAATCTAAATTTAACATATTTGGACATGATGGCCCGCCAAAAGTCTGGAGAAAACCCAATGAAGCCATGAAAGAGAACAACTTGATCCCAACTGTAAAGCATGGTGGCGGAAATGTTATGGTTTGGGGGTGTGTAGCTGCGAGTGGAGTAGGCAAAATGGTCTTCATTAACGAGAAAATGAATAAGACCATATATAAGAATATCTTAGAGGAAAATTTGCTTCCCAGTGTGAGAAAACTTGGGCTAGATCCGACGACTTTCTTGTTTCAACAAGATAATGATCCGAAACACTCCTCGTATTTGGTGCAAGAGTGGCTGATATGGAAATGCCAGCAGCTTAAAACACCTCCACAATCACCAGATCTCAATCCTATAGAGCATGTATGGGATATTTTAGAAAAAAGGATACGGAAACATACCATTTCTTCCCAGGAATCCTTAAAAACGGCGTTGCAAAATGAATGGGAAAATATTACGAATTCTGAGACGAGCAACTTAATAAAAAGCATGGGTCGACGTTTACAAGCTGTCATCGATGCTAAGGGAGGACCCACTAAATATTAAAACATTTTAAATCATAAATAATTTCGTTTTTTTATACGTTTAACTGAAGTGTCCGAATAATTTTTATGCGAGAAAAAAAGACTTTTTTGTTTAGTTTGAGAATTTATCTTATGTTTTAGTATTAAGTTCTTAATTTTTTTGTTAAAACATATTCTTAGAATGTTAATCTTTCATATGAAATATAAAATATTGGTTTCCGTTACGTAGTTTTTGATTTATTAATGAATAAAGTTGAATTTGCGGGTGTCCGAATAAATGTTGTGCCGACTGTATATACACATAAATATATATACACATAAATATATATACACATAAATATATATACACATTAATATATGTACATATAAATATATATACATATAAATATATATACATATATATATATCGTTGGACGTTGATGCACTAAGGTCAGTACATTCAAGTGGCCCGTATGACACCAGGCACGTGCCTGTTTGGGTTAGGTGTTAGTAGGCGCGATGGAAAATATAGGACAGAATACGAGGAAATTGACTACCGGCGTGCTGCCAGATTGTTAGCTTGCATGCTTACTAAGTGTGTTAGTATTAAAGATTTTAATTTGGGAAGGGTACCTACGTTAGAGATTAGTGTGTACAAATCATTATAATTTGCACATAGCGCTCTAAAAAGTTCATGCAGTTCAAAGGAGGTTCTACAGTGGCGCAACACTAATGGGATATAGGATCTAGAGATCTACATGGTACATGGAAATTAAGCTGACTCAACAAGTCAGCACTTTCCACATCACCATGTATAAGGTTAAAAATAAAGGTTATCCCTAGCATCGTTCTACGATTGGCTAAGGACGGCAAGTTTATTAATAGGAGTCTACTAGAGTAGGAAGGTAATCTTTGGTTTGCATCCCAATTTAAACCGCGTAGAGCGAAAAGTAAAAAGTTCTTTTGAACCGACTCAATGCGTTTACTATGGATGCCGTACTGAGGGCTCCAAACGCAGCAACCATATTCTAGGATAGGACGAACTAAGGAATTAGTAACATAGGGGTCATTGAATTCCTTCGACCACCGTTTAATAAATCCGTCCAATAAAATCCTGGCTCTATTCACCATAGACGAAATATGATCAATAAAGTCAAGTTTTGTGTCCAAGCGAACGCCCAAATCGTCAACAGAATTAATTCTTTCCATAGAGCAGCAGTTCAGCGTGTAAGTAGCAATCTTAGGAACGACACGAGAGAATGTCATTAGCTTGCATTTCGAGCCATTTAAGTTTAATAAGTTTACACGGCACCAAGTTTGAAAATTATTAAGATCTGTTTGTAAATCCGACTGGCAGGCAACGTCATTGTATTGCACGCAAAGCTTGACGTCATCCGCGTACATAAGTACTCTGGAGTTAGTCAAGACTTTGGGCAGGTCATTTATAAATAATGTAAACAATAAGGGTCCCAAATGGCTTCCTTGCGGGACGCCAGATGTAACCCTTAGAACATTGGATAAATTATTCTTAAAGAGGACCTTTTGCGTCCTGCCATTCAAATAACTTGAGATCCAATTAAGAAGATCACTTGAAAAACCCATTGAATCTAGTTTTCTAACGAGGAGACAATGGTTAACAGAGTCAAATGCTTTACTGAAATCAGTATAGATTACATCTGTCTGACAATTATCATAGAAGCCCTTTATAATATTGGAAGAGAGCTCCAAAAGATTTGTTGTTGTTGATCTTCGCTTAATAAAACCATGTTGACATGGAGAAATTACCGGTCTACAAAGGTGCTGTAAGTGAGGGGTGATAATGTTTTCAAATAATTTAGGGATGGCCGAAAACTTAGAGATTCCTCTATAATTGCTGGCATCCAATTTGCTACCTTTTTTGTGGAGAGGAATAATAAACGATTCCTTCCAAATAATGGGAAAGTGCGAGGTTTCCAAGGACAAGGTAAACAATTTCAGAAGGGGATAGCACTGGGCGTCGGCACAAAACCTGAGCACACAGCCAGGAATTCCGTCGGGACCTGGCGAATAAACTGGCTTGACACGACGAAGATCTAAAAGGAGAGAGCTTTCGTTTAGGCTAGTACAGAAAATTAAGTTTGATTTGGGTGTGTCGTAGGAATAGGTCTGGTGTAGATACGAAGCGCTAGAATAAGTTGTTTGAAAAAACTGCGAAAATAGATCGGCTATTGCCTGATCATTATTTGCGGTAGTATTTTCAAATGAAAGCGAGGAAGGATTTGTTTTAGGCTTACGTTTAGTGTTAACGAAATTATAAAACTGTTTTGGGTCCTGAGAGAACTGGGCCGTTCTGAATTGCGCGTTCAGCACGGTAAAGTTTGACCGAGCTGATAAATAAGATGAAAGGGCAGATTGAGAACCGGTGATTTTAAATTTAGCATACAGTCTAGATTTTTTATTTTTAAGTCGGCTCAACTCTTTAGTAAACCACGGTGGTTTATTCGAGCTTGGCGGATAACATAACGGAACACATTCAGTAAAAAATGAATTCATGGCACTGTAAAAAATATCCACGGCAACAGCCATGTCAGTGCACATGTATAGATCGGACCAATTGAACTCGTTTATAAAATTATTCAGCCATTCAAAGTCCGTTTTGCAAAAACATAGGACTTTATTGGCTGGACGGTCAGAAATATTCTGTATGTTACACCCAATGTCAAGAGTCACATCGAAAGTTGGATGATAAGGATCTTCGGGCTGCGTCAGAGGCGCCACTCTTGCTAAACTGACTCTCGCAGGATCAGAGACGAAGCAAAGATCAAGCAAGCGCTGTAAGGAATTTCGCACATGGTTGACTTGAGACAGCGAAATGTCAAACAAGCCAGCGATAAAGTCATGTTGTGTAGGTGTATGGAGAGTATTGGTGGAATTATTTGAGCACCAAATAGCACCAGGGATATTAAAATCTCCTAGAACTACCAACTGGTCTCTATCCAAAAGTCTACTGGAAACCATCTGAATAGCGGAAAGGTGATTCCAATGAATAGGAAGTTCCGACAGTGGAGGTATGTAGGAACAGGTAATAAAAATGGAGCTACCTTTGATAGATAGCTTCACACAGAGGAATTCAACATCGTTGCATTCCTCGAAGGTTAATAATTCTGACGTGAGTGAGGAGTCCACCGCTATGAGAACTATGATCGGGCGATCTAGCCGATATACCGTGAACACAGCTGGAAAAACTTCGGAGCTCAGAATCTCCGGCTTTAACCAGGTTTCTGTGAGCACAATAACCTGAGATGCAAACGAAAGGCTATCAGAATACAAGTTAGAAAGCTTATTACGTAAGCCTCTTGCATTCTGATAGGAAATACCTAAGGAGTGGGTTAGTTTTTTGGGTCGGGATTGGAAGACGTAGAAGGCGCAGTGGTATCATCAGGCCTGGGAAGAGTTATTCCTACAGGCCGCTTTTTCTTTTTCTTCGCCTCGAACTCCTTAACAACGATGTATTCTGGCCAGAAGCTGGGAGAGCAAATAGTGTTAAAGAGCTCGTTAGGGACATTTATTTTGAAAGATGAAATGTCCCTTGCGTAAGAAAATATGAACTTTTCCACCTTTATCTTAGTTTTTTCGGCTCTGGTTTTGCCTTGTATAAAGGCGAGAACATCTTCCGATGTTTGGTCAGGGGAGAGCCGCGAGACAAAAATATGTCTCGTCGGTGGAACCACTATAAGGGCTTTTGGCAAGGCAGATTGGTTATCTGCCGTGCCATTGTCGGCGGGTATTCTGGGCCTAACACCCTGGGCAGATAAATCGTTAAACGCGGGACTTTAAGGGGTCAATATTTGCGACCCCCCAGGGGACAAAACAGAAATCACCGGCGGTACGGCCACTCCCGCTGCACATTCGGGTACCGAATCTTTTCTAGCGCTCGATCTCAGCACTCTTGGAATTAATGCTGAGGTTGAGGGCTGTGCCGAGGGAGGCTGCTGCTGTCTACATGCTGCCCACCAATAGCAGTTTTTTCTTTGCGCCTAGGAGACTCATTTAATAGCGTAAGGCTACGAAAACTCGTTAAAATGCCCTTAAAATCGCTTTTGGTTTGCCGCATCAAAGACATCATCTCCCTGTCTACATCGCGACAGGCCTCACAACAGAAACGCAGGCCGATGTTTTTTTTTTACATCGTCCACCGTCCGAGCTGCAACTCCAATACACTTGGCGTGCATGACGTTGTCGCATAGCCAGCAGCCGATTGTAAGGTCACCTGCAGCAATTGACAATATTTCCGGACATTATAAGGACTTACCACTGTACTTGTACTTGGAAAAAAAATAACAACAGAGCTATGCAGAAAGAAGTGAAGAGTCACAGCGAGAGCGAGAGAGCGGGAGAGCGAATGAGATCGAATAAGATAAGAAGTGCAGCGGCACAGCTAAAGTGAGAGATTGGGAGAGCGTGGGAGATAAGTAAATAAAACGTTTAGCTGTTGCGACGGCGCAAACAAAAGCTAGACGAAGAAGGCACAAAAAGGAATGCAAAATATGCAAAAGCTAGCACTAGCAGCACAACAAAATTGGAGAATAAAACCAATTATACACACAAATTTGAATAGCTGCATGCACACGCGAAGTGAACGGGAAGTTATAAACACAAGTTAGAAAATTTAAGTTAACCCCGGTGGTTAGATTCAATCTTTAATACAAAACGAGAGCGCAAGAAAAAAGCACGTCCGTTCACTTGGAAAGATGGTATTATTATGATATATATATATATATATACATATACATGTATATATATTTTAATAATTTATATTGTATTAATTAATAATGATCGAGAGATGCATTCATTAGAACAGAAGTAACAGGCCTTCAAGAGTATCATCAAGCCTCTTTATTTTGTCTGCAATATCACGTTGCAATTATTATATCATGTTGAGTATTCTACACGTGCCAAATAAATGCGGTATGGCACGATAATTTAGACTTTTCACTAATTTTAGTAATTGTTGCATTATTTTAAAAATATTTGGTATTAGTTTAGCCTTTTTTCTTAAGTCGGTTGATATTTTGATTGTCTATCCGGATCTTGTTCTTCGAATTTTAGATATTATATTAATATTGTAATTTACGAATAAAAAAAATCTTAATACTATAATTTTTATCATTGTACAGATCTAAGAGCAAAAGCTGCCAAATTTGTTAACGAACTAAGCATTTATAGTAATATTCGGCTTAAAGTAAAAATTAGGCCGGTGTCAAGAACGCGTCATGAGCGGTCTTCTTATCAGTGCTGTAACGATATATAATATCGAAAAATACTTTTAATAAAAATTATAACATAAGTTATAGAAGAGATATGTATAAGGGAAAAAATGTTGTTTCTCTAATGTTGTTGTCCCGTTTACTCATAATTTAATAAATATTATCTTCTTTGCAGTATAACCTTCTTCCTCGTGGTATATTATCACTAAAAGTGTTGCAGGAGCTACCAATAATTGTTGTTCTTATGTACCAAATATATAAAAATGCAGTACATCAAGAGGTGTCCGAATTTATTCCGTTAATATTGACAACTATTAATTTGCAACCTACTAATACACAAAGGTAATTATAAATGTATCTTATTTATACAGCTACCAACCGAAATAACCAGTGCTGGGTTTATCTGAAAATTTAGGTGGGGATGGGAGTTAACCACACCAATCTTATATAAATCTCTGATCTTAGGAGCTTATTTAGGATAAGTCTCGAAGCTGCGCTGCCAACCGCCGGCAGCGAAGAGACGGCTACGTATGTCTTATGTAGGTTGTAGCTCGAGGATATATGCACATACTTGAGTCCAAATACAAGTGGGGTCCGCATCCACCAATTATGCTGACACGTGCACTTTGTGCTAGCCGACCAAGGCATACCGACAAGATCGGATCTCGGCCCCTGGGTAAATGACTGGGACTCTGTATTTATGTTTATATTGGTTTTATATATATATACATCAATGTATGACGTACAGTGAGCATTCGATATATGTGCATACTACATAGCATTGTCCTATGAACCGTTATCTTTTGCATTCTTATTTGGCCTACTTCTGCACAGATCAGTCTACGCGATTAAGAAAATATCAGGGAAATTTGTCAACTACAACCAGAATAACAGCTAAACGAAGTTGAGATGTGCAAATAATTGTGAATTTAGGTAAATAATTTTGAATACCTCTGTATATATCGGAGTATTATTATTATTTTCGTTTTCCATGGGATGGGTCCCGATCTCGGCAAGAGATCAAATTGAAGTGGCCGTCCCTCAGCGTGAAAGTTTCTTCTTCCCGAGCTCAATTCGCCTCTGCCTTGACGGATAAGCCAGATTTTGCAGTTAATTACTCGTGAAAGAATTAAATTAATTGCTCCATTTTTATACTCTTGCAGGGTATTATAATTTCAGGTAGAAGTTTGCAACGCAGTGAAGGAGTCATCTCCGACCATATAAAGTATACATTTTCTTGATCAGCATTAACAGCCGAATCGATCTGGCCATGTCCATTTGTCCGTCTGTTCGTTTGTACGCAAACTAGTCTCTCAATTTTGAAGCCATCCGAATGAAACTTTGCAGTTAGTCTTCTATATATTCTCACTCGTATATAACAGGCTGGGTCGGCCGACTGTATCATATTGCTGCCATAGGAACAATTGGCAAATCTTTAATTAATTAAACTTTTTTAGTTTTTAACACCTTTTCATTAAAGTTGAGATATAGTAATTTTGTATTATTCTATAATTTCGGATTTAATTTAATGAAAATCGAACTACTGTAATCATATAGCTGCCATAGAAACTAATTAATTAATGTAAAACTGTAAATATAATAAGTATACGCGACTGTTATGTCAGTAGGAATTCCTTCCTTGATTTTTGACATAAATTCATTTAACTTATATTGTATTAATTATTAATTATTAATTATTATTGTTCGACCTTTGCCTCATAAATAAACATATGAATAGATGCTGCAATTGAGAAGAGTAAACAGTTCTCAAAGCCTTTTGGGATATACGACAACTTGGAGATTCCCTTATAGTTACTGGCTCTGGCCCTTAAAGTTACTCTCTGACGAGTAACAAATGATTCTTTTCAAATAAGGATAAATTTGAGATTAAAAAAAAAAATAACAATAATCATTTAAGAAGGGGGCGGAACACGAAGCCGGGTATTCCATCGGTACCCAGTCTATATACTGGCTTAACATGTTGAAGATCCAGACTAAAAAAGATTTCGTAAAAAAAAAAAGAATTGAAGATTAAGTTTGAAATGGCATAGCGAAGGAGTATATCCTGCACACTCAGTTTAATAGAGAGCAACTCAGTGAAAGAAAGACCCTTACAGCTGTTCCACCATCAAAAATAATATTTGTTTCGATGCTTGCCCCTGACCTTGTATTAGAAGATGTACTATTCTATATATATATCAAGTGAAAACTGAAAATGTAAAGGTGGAAAAATTGAAATTTTATTATGCCGGACACATTTCATATACAAATCTTTTACGATTATTCTGGTGATCTCTGACCCAACTACGTCGCATTTAAGAAATACAAGGGTAATACAAAGGTAAAGAAGCACAGTAAATATTCAATGAATAAACACACCAAATTTGGGTTAATTTGCTTTAGTTGAAGACATGTACACAGACTTGGACACTTGGGCTCTATACATGCCCTGCAGTTCTATTAATCAGTAATTCATCAACAGACAGGTGTAGGTGATGAATCGTTGATAAATACAAATTACTGATGATTTTAACATGAAAATCCCAGTCAGACTTTGCTTCATGCAGTGAGCGATTCTGGATAGAATTCCTCTAAATGAGAATCGGGAAATATCTAGAAAATATGATCCTATTAATGTGAACTTATTCTTATATTTTCAAGAGTTTGTCTAAATAATATAAGTATATAAAGGTAATTATAATTAATATCTTTTGGCTAAAAATGTTTAAGAAAATGAAAAACTCTAAGAAAAGATTAAATTTGTAAAATATTGCATAATTTTTCAAGTATAAAACGTATAAGTAAAATTGTAATGCTGTAATCTTATTTAGCTACAGCTAAAAATAAATTATTGATTTACTTTGATTTTGTTTACGTAAATTTGATTAATCTTATATTGAAACAAAATTTTGTAAAAGAAAATTCATGTAACTAACTAATGAAAAAATTAAATATGCAAAAGTTATTCTCGAATGGGATTTGAACTTTCGTTCTTCTGTTTGTTAGGCGGGTCCTCTAACCTTTCTAACGATTGCCTCGCGACGGCAAAGTTAAATATCAAGCGAGCAAAAAAATAAATGTCCTAAAGGGGCTGAAAGTTTTTGTCCCTCTCAGACGCGTATTGCACGAGTGTGTATATCGCCGACGCAATTTAAGTTGTCTGTGTGGCGCGATGTTAAGCTGCCGGACTGTTAAACATTAAGACGCATGTTCAATCCCCAGTTGGTCCAATAAATTCTAAAAAAGTTTGTGAGTGTGGTTGAAAATAATTAACTACAATAACAATTTAAATGTAAAAAATGGAAAAAATTGACGTGTAAAAAAATTCGAAGCTTCATATTTGTTTTTGTTTTGTTTTATTATCGAAATTTTTTCCTGATTTTCTTCTCATGATGAATTTCATCACGAGCCGTGCAGATACGGCGGCACCATGAATTATCCTACTGAGCGCTGTGGGTGAATTTCATCATGAGTAGAGCAGAGACGTCATTAATTACCCCGGCCACGCATGAATAAAAACGAATAAGAACTTTACATAATCGGTGGGTCCTTCCCACTGAGCGGGTTCGCATGAAATTCATGCGGAATTTGGCTTAAAAGTTCGACTGGGGTGTCCTTGGCTGTCCTCAACAACAATTCATCAACGATTAAACAATTATTCATCAATCATTCATCAAAAGTTCATCAGCATCAACACTCGAGAAAAGATTTTTTTTTTGCACTTGAAAAATATATTTTGTATTTAATTATATAATTTAGGGGTTTATTTTTAATTTTAATTTTTAGTTTTTCTATACATCTATACAAATATTATAAAGAGGAAAGTTTTGATTTTTTGTTTGATTGTTTGTATGAATTGAATAGGCTCCGAAACTACTTGGCAGATTTGAAAAATTCTTTCACTATTGGAAAGCTACATCATTCCTGAGTGACATAGGCTATATTTCATTTTCAAAAAAAATAGGAATCCTTACTAAAATTACGATAACGTAATCCAAGGTGTGAAAAAAATATCAAAAAACTACCTTACAACGCTTGCGCATTTTTTCTTTTGTCATTTTGAAATGCCTAAAAGATCAAGATCTCAACTTTCTAGAAATAGTTCCCAGGCCAGGGCATACATAAATAAAGGATCGGACCAAGCTACATTTGGCGTCAGAAACCAAAATGATGAAGTGGAAAACTACGTAAATGGCCGTTACATAAGTACTTCCGAAGCTGCTTGGCGAATATTCGAATTCCCGATCCATGAGCGGCATCCTACAGTTTTGCAGTTAGCTGTCCACTTAGAAAATGGCAAAAGGGTGTATTTTACCACAGAAACGGCTGTACAAGTGGCCCAAAATCCACGTAAAACAACATTGCTGGCTTTTTTTAAGCTCTGTAATGAAGATGAATTCGCAAAAACACTTCTTTACCACGAATTCCCGCAATACTACACATGGGCCAATAATAAGTTCACCAGAAGGAAGCGTGGTGAGAATGTAGTTGGCTATCCAAGCATAAAAAAAGATTCCGCTTTAGGTAGAGTCTACGGTGTCCATCCTTCTCAATCCGAGTGTTTCTATCTTAGGATGTTGCTGCACCACGTACGCGGTCCAACTTCATTCCAGTACTTGAAAACCGTTGACGGAGTTCAGAAAGAAACGTATCAAGCTGCTTGCCGTGCTAGAGGTTTGCTAGAAAACGATGACCATTGGAAAAATACTATCAGAGAAGCTTCGCTTTCTCAATGTCCATTACAATTAAGAGAATTGTTTGTGGTCATGCTTTTATTTTTTCAGCCATCGGAACCATTAAAATTATGGAACATTTTCAAAGACGATTTATGTGAAGATATTAGACACAGAATCAGACAGCAAAATCAAGATATCACCTTACCATACAATGAGGAAATTTATAACGAAGGTTTGATACAAATAGAAAATAAACTTCTGCAATTAAATGACAAAAGCCTAAGTGATTTCGGATTACCATCATCAGTTCGTACAGAAAGCAATACAGAAGAGACTATGACTCATCGCTATGATACAAATAATTTGACCGCTTTTGTCAATGAAAACCTGCCAAAGTTAGTCCCAGATCAAAAACATGCTTTTGAAACTATAGTCGATAGCGTCATTCATGACAAAAGAAGTTTTCTTTTTGGATGCACCTGGTGGAACGGGTAAGACGTTTCTTGCAAATTTGATACTTGCTAAGATAAGACAATCAGGGAAGATAGCAATAGCAGTTGCTTCCTCAGGAATTGCTGCAACTCTCTTGAAGGATGGCAAAACTGCTCATTCTACTTTTAAACTTCCACTATCCGACAATCTTGAACAACAATCTACATGTTCCATCAGCAAAAATGGACCTATTGGTAAATTAGTACAAGACGCCTCATTGATTATGTGGGACGAATGCACGATGAGCCATAGAGCACATATAGAGGCCGTGAACAGAACCTTACAGGATCTAAGGAACTCCTCTGCAGTCATGGGCGGGATTACTTTTGTATTTGCTGGAGATTTTCGACAGACTCTCCCCGTTATTAACAGAGGCACGCGAGCAGATATCATCAAGGCATGCTTGAAATCGTCTCCCTTATGGACTACGATTGAAACATTAAAATTAAGGACAAATATGAGAGCTCATCTTCATGAAATCACTGATAGCGATTTCCCACAGCAACTGCTAAAACTTGGGGAAGGAATTTGTCCAACTCCAAATTTAAGCGGTCATTGTGACATTCTTCTGGAAGAGTCTCTAGGCCAAATACTCCATAATTTGGAAAATTTAATAGATTCTGTATACCCTGATATCGAGAATTTGCACGAAAGAGACTTCCATTGGCTGTGTTCTCGGGCTATAGTATCACCTAAGAATGATACTGTCAATGAAATAAACAATCTGATTGTTCAAAAAGTCCCCGGCCAAACAAAAACATACAAATCGATCGACACTGTAACGAATATTGAAGATGCAGTCCATTATCCACAGGAATTTTTAAATTCGTTAAACCCTTCTGGACTGCCACCCCATGAATTGACGTTAAAAATCGGAATCCCAATCATGCTTTTAAGAAATTTAAACCCTCCGAGCATGTGTAATGGGACGAGGCTGCTTATTAAGGAGTTAAAGGACAATTTAATAGTAGCAACTATTATCACTGGCCCAGCAAGTGGTCAACTAGCTCATATACCGAGGATACCGATGATCCCAACTGATCTGCCAATCCCATTTAAACGGCTTCAATTTCCGGTAAAAACATCTTTCGCATTAACAATTAACAAGTCCCAAGGCCAAACCTTGGAATTAGTAGGGATCGATCTGCGAAAGAAATGTTTTACTCATGGTCAACTGTATGTTGGTCTATCGCGAGTCGGAGCACCTGAAAATCAATTTATTTTGCTGCCACAAAATAAAACAACATTAAATATTGTTTACAGAGAAGCTCTAACAAAATAAATGTATTTTCTTTTAGGGTTATAACCTCAATAATTGAAAAAAAAAAATTTTTTTTTAAATATTAAATAAAAAGAAAAAAAAAACAAAAATATACAAAAAAAAAAAAAAAAATAATAATAATAATAATTAAATAATATCAGAATTTAATTATTCTTATTTTTTTATTTACTCTGTTTTAGGAGCTCGACGCAAAAAGGGGTGAATATGTGTCATATTATTATTATTATTATGAATGTGTTAAAATTAACAAATCTAAATGTTATGTTTAATGCCCGTGCGAAGCCGGGACGGGCCGCTAGTCCTTATATAAAACACTTATTTTCATATAAGTCTGTGGTTTTTTTTCTTCTGTAACTCCACTGTTTTTAATATAGTTCACTAGTTTTCATATAATTGCATTATTTATTATATGTATGTATGCCATATAAAACGCGTTACTCCTAACTCCTTCAAATGTTAAAATAGAACGTCCGGTTGATCCGGCGGCCCATGTGGGGCCATGCATACTCCGATATGGCCCTTTTTGTCCGGATGTTATTATATGGACCTTGAGATTGTTTATGTGTTTTTGAAGGCCTTGAAAATCAAGTTATATTTTGCGAAGGCAAGTTGTTAGCCTGGCTTTCTTTTGGAGCCATTTGCTAGTAATGCCAGCTCTGGGGAGCTCAAGTATCCTATTCTTTCCTGCGTTTGGGCTGGACACGTAAATATAAGATTCTCCAAGATTTCGGTTGCCTCGGACTCATCACATTTCCTGCAGTTGCCGTTGTCGATGGTACCGAGCTTAACTGCATGCGTAGCAACCAGGCAGTGACTCTTTCTGGGGTAGATGGAGGTTGCGGATATTCTCCTCCATCTGCTTTTTGCTCGTGAGTCTTCCCGCCTCTCCAACTCGCTTTGGAGGGCGGCTGGGATGTTTACTATTCTGTCACTCGCCAGTCCGACTCCTTCCTTTGAAAGCTCGTCCGCGGTCTCGTTGCGCATGAATATCTGGGGGATCAATTCCGTTTATGGCTTCGAGTGCTTTTGTGGGTTTTGACCTCAGCGCCCTTGATATGCAGAGCAGTGCTTTGCATAAGCTGTTATATGTTATATGTTTTCTTTTCTGTGGATTGTTACCACACTGAGACTCCGTACAGCGGTGTCAGACGCACCACCGATATGTAAACCCAGTGCATCAAAGCTGGCGCGAGACATTATGTGCTGTTAAGCACCTTTTTATATATGTTATATGTTTTCTTTTCCGTGGCTTGCTACAATACTGAGACTCCGTACAGCGGTTTCGGACGCACCACCGATATGTAGCCCTAGTGCATCAAATCGGGCGAGAGACACTATGTGCTGTTAAGCACCTTATTATATGCGTGGCCTTTTTCACCTTCTTTAGTACATTGGGATTCCATGCTAGATTACTTTGTTGAATATCCCGGGTTTGTCTACAAAGGCTCCGAGCGCATATTCCTTATTGTGTAGGGCTTTCTCAATGGTGGCTACTAACGGATGTAATACCGTTTCCACTGATTTCCATTTTGTGTATGCATGCTGGTTGGTTGACAGTAGTCTTCCCACATCGTTTCTGATGTAAAGGTCTAGTAAATTTTTAACGTCTTCAGTTAGAATGAAGGCTTATCGGCCTATAATCCTTGGGGTTCACATGGCTGTACATACTGCTTACAAATGGCTGTAAGCTTGATTTAGGATGGTCTCCCGAATTCTCTAAATTCTAATATTAGTATGAATCTAGTATCTTTTTTCACTAAGAGTGTTAGTTCTAGCACGATAGTAGGAAATATAAAGATTAAGCGTGACTCACCTCTATCCTTTATATCGCTGATGATATCTAGAAATGGTCCTAGCGTGAGTTGGATCATAACATTTATTGCTTTCATAAAAAATTTGAATATATATTTTTTAGGTTAACGACTTTAAAAATTTTATTTTTAACATTTTTTTTTTTTATTTTAACATTTATTTTAATTTTGTTTTAATGATCTGTTTTAAAACTTAAATTAATTTCATGATTATTTTTAATTGTTCAATGTTTTACGAGAGAATACATGCCAGCAGCTCATTGTCATTAAATATTTAATAATTAGTATTATAACAAATTTATATATTTGTGTTAAAAAACAACGAAGTAATGCCTACTTTCATTACAGTCATACTTAATAGATTTAGAGTTGTACAGTTACAGTTTTTCCAACGTCGAGTTTTGTTTATAATAATAATTAATTATTAATACGAAATAAATTATATATATATTTGTGTTGTTGGCTAGATCGATCGGAGTCGCTGAACGCCTGAAACTATCGCCTACGCAGTTTCTACGGGAGTATTTTTAGTAATTCTGTAATTTAATCGTAAAGGAAATCACCTGACTAGTATATCTTATTATGTTAGGCGACCAATTAAAGTATTGGTATGTCATAGTTGAGCACACTGATCTTTAGCTTTCTTAGTGTAATTAAGAAGTTGAACGTGCCTTATCATTAACATCGTGCAAACTTTATGTACTTTACTTTTCCATTATTGTAATTCATTGAATAAATTTTTATTGCAGGAACTCAACGCAAAAAGAAATATTTGTTGATTTCATGGGTGCACAAATAAAAACATTGTCATTCTTGGCGTACATCGTGCGAATATTTCAGGTAAAAAAATGTTTTTATATTTCTGCTTTGTTTCCTTCCCTATAAATATATATCATTTGAAGAACACGTCAGGCATGACTATCTTACAGCCAGAACTTGATACCCTATTTACCCGTACAACTTAAAAATGATTGATAAATTAACGAGAAAGGAAGCTAGGTTCGGCACGCAGTTTCATTTCTGAGATAGTGAGAGTGAGAGTATATAGAATACTAAATGCAGATTTTCATTCAGGTAGGCTATTTTCCTGCAAAAATGAGAACGAAGTCATGGCGAAATTAGTTAAAAGTCTTGGACACTCATTATTATTTGTGCAAAATGCTCTAAAAAGCCAAATGTGGCACTAAAAAGGGGAAGGAAGACGAAATCTTTTACGGCAACGGACATTGAGATAGTCACTTTTGCCAAAATGGACTTCTTCATGACATCTAAGACCTCTTCCGCCGAAATTTCTTTCCGAAGGATTCGTCGTAGACTGTAAGAGGAGGGACTACTTGTGGGTTCTATTACATTGAGGAACAAATTTCCTGATGTATCAAAAGTTTGGCGAATATGATTTGGCATGGCTTGGATTGGAAGGGTAGAATATTCTTTGGATTGATGATATAAATGTAAATTATTCTGGAAACGGTTCAACCAAAGGAATAGAATTCGTCTCCTGGTCCACGAAAATGATAGTTAAGCACGGAGACGGATGTACAATGGTCTGGGTCTGGTTTTATTTTCATAGCGTTGGGCAGATACATCTCAAAAATGGTGTTATGACTCCAGTCGAATATAAAATTATTTTAGCTGACATCATGCAACCATATGCTAAAGAAAACTAAATATTTGTAGAGATTTGTTGAAAATACGTGTTATGGAGTTCCAGTAGAGACTTAACACTAACTTATTGCTAGTATACCAAAAACAATCGCGAAAATTGTTCAAAATACATGTGGTTATATCGGACACTGTTTGGGGGGGCGGTCCTGCCCGTAAAGAATCCTTGTCGGAGGCCAAAAAAATCCCACGTCGCAAAACGGTGCAATAACCCGTCGGGGTTCGAAATAGGAAAATATAGCGGGGGCGTCGTGGGGTAGCGTCAGCTTTATTCGGCTTCATACATAAGACTGCTTAAATCGAAACTAAATCTAAGCTTAGAACCGATCTCCCGGTCGCTTTGCCTCGTTAAAGCGGGAGCGGGAGATCGTCGGTACTCGGGAAACGAGAGCAAGCCGGAGACCGAAAGCTCGCTCCTGAGCAGAGGCGGCACAGTGGGCCCCTCACGTAAACATCCTGCCCCCCCTTGCAATCACTCGGATTGCTAAATGGTCGTTGCCGCGGTCATCAGGGTATCCTGGCGAGCGGCGGAAAAAAAAATGCCGTGGAGTGGCTGAGGAATGCCGGGGAGTGGCGAATAGTCCTGGAGAGACGTCGACGTCCGAAGCGGATGAAGTTCAGGGGCAGACTCGGCATTGGTTGGACTGGACCTCTCGTACGTCTGCCCCCGAAACTTTTGCGTAGTGCGAAGCGAAGGCATCTTCTGGAAAACATATATCAGTTAGAAGAGTGGTCAGTAAACAACGCGAGTTTGGAGCCCGGTGTGATCCGATGCTGCGATCGGGGTGCTGGAACTGGACTTCCAGGCATATGCAGGAGCGTATGGTGATTTTGATTGCACGTCTTGCATCGGTCACCACTACGGCACTTGCCTTGGGAATGTTCGTGTGCCAAACAGTTGGAACAGTAACGGTTGATGGACACCGTGCTGAGCCTCTTCTCAGCACTAAGCATGAGGAACTTTTGGCATTTTCGAAGCGGATGGATTCCGCTGCAGACTCGGCAGCGGTAGAAGTGAGTGCCTGTGGTACGCCTGCTTTTGATGCCATCGTATGGAACCCACTATGGCGGAATTGGAAGAAGTTACAACTCGAGCGGAGAACGACGAGATTCTTGGGATCGATGCTGTTAGTGGGTTCGAAGGTTCAGGAGTAATCGGAACGGTGGAGGAACCGTTGCTGGGATGCAGCAAGGTGTGATGCCGTCTGCGGCACGTATGGCAGGAGTGGGAACTTGGGCAATCCCGCAACTGGTGACCTCGTCCCAAGCAATTCAAGCAGAGTTGCTTTCTTCGGACGATATTTGACCGCTGGAATACGGTCATTTCGAGGAAACGGGGACATATGCGCAGGGGGTGGTTTTTCCCGGAACACAGGTCACACCTTCTGGGTGCTGGAATCACCCTGAAATCGGAAGAATGAAGGCGGGGCTGTGGCAGGCGTGACGTCGTCGATGGCCTCCAGCGTACGATGGCGTTCGGTCAGAAACGCGTCTAGCTCTTTCCAAGTTGGAATGTCGGTCTTATTATGGAGAGATTGCTCCCACAGAGAAAGCGTTACTTTTGGAAGCTTGGATGAAATCATATAAACGAGAAGAGAGTCCCAACCCTCAACTTGAATAGAGGACATCTCTAAGGCGGTGAGGCAATTTTGGATGATGCCTTGTAGTTCTTTCAGCGCGTCTCCGGACTCTAAGGAGATAGCCTGGATGTTGAAAAGGATTTTCAACTGGCTATTGACCAACAACCGCCGATTCTCGAAGCGGTCGGTGAGGCTTCGCCAAGCTGAGACGAACCCGTCATTTGTGAGCGGGGCTTTGGAAACAATGGTGTGCGCATCGCCAGTTGTTTTGGATAGTAGGTGGAACAGTTTCTCCACCGGGTTGAGACGAGAGTTGTGAATATGTACCGCAGTGAAAAGGTCTCTGAACGTGGGCCACCGAAGATAGTCACAATCAAAAACTTCAGTGTCCACCGGTGGCAGAGAACATCCCTCGGAAGGGGGTGGTGGCAAGCTGTCGGAAGTCTGAGTGGACTGGGAGGCGCCCTTCTCTGCTGTTTCATGAAGTTGGGCAACACATCTTGAATAGACGGAGTAACAATTGTATTTGGATTCAAGCACTGTCGCGGCGGACGTACTATCAGCGGACCCGGAAAGATGATCGGTGCAGCTCTCGTAGCTCTTTTCCACCTTTTTCCACAAGGCTCCAATCTGCTTGCGATGGACTTGGATTATGAAGGGAGAAAAATTTGCAGATTCGGAAGTGGCGGAAGTGTGAATGTGTGACTCAAATTGATTCACCCGGTCAGTTGTGCCAATAAACTTTCTTAACGCAATGTCAACTGCGGGTTGAACCATCTTTCTGCGGTGGAATAAGTGAGTCTCCAAGAAGAGTTCACGGAATTTTTGCTAATTGCTCGTGGAGTTACGGTAGTGGGCCTCGGAATCAGCTGGGACGGCGGCGGAGATGCGGATTGGAAATTCGTTTACACTAGTCCCGGTGGGAAAAATTTGGGCAAGAGGTTGGCCGTAGTTAAAAAAATTACGAAGAACAATAACGGAATGCCGAAATAATTTGAGCGCCGATTTAAATAAAATGAATTGTGGCGGCAGAACCAATTTAATTGTTGCCGCTGGAGTTCAGGCGTTGGAGCGGACAGATTGTCCGACTAAGAGGTTGAAATTTTTTTTTAATATTAATATTTAAGAGCCGAAATGATGGAAATAAACCCTTGGCTTCTGTTCAGGATAAAAACTCAGTGGGTTATGCCGTCGTTAAAGCAGTGCGTAGGTGCGGGACTAAGAAAACCCGAACGGCATCAACAACAACGTAGCCACTGCGGCGGCTAGGTTGAATAAATGGGGAAAAATAATCGCGGTCGCTTCCGTGCGGGATTAAATTCAAATTCTGGATTTATTGGTGGGTGTTGAACTATTGGGTAATTTCGAAAATTATCAACCGCAGATGTTTAACTATTTCAGCGCTGGAAAGGTGGAATCAAAACATCAGCTTTTGGTCGTGGACAAAAAGCTCACTGGGTTTAGCCGACGGCATGCGGCGCCTATGTGTGGGACCCAAAGAACTAAACGGCAACAACATCACGGCCGATGCGGCGACTAAGTTGAAAACAATTAAAACGCTTGCGTTTGTGTTTTGTTGCTAATGGTTTTGTTCACTTTGAATTTTGAAATTATCGTATCGGGATTAGTTCCTGGAGTTGTTGGCCGAAAATATATTGGAAAATATATGGGCATGCCTGTAATAGGAACAATGTGTAAGGGCACAGTGGAGCGTCGAGAAGTTGACTGTTTTGAACTCCGCGAACAGGAATATTTGGTATGGACACGGCAAAAAGACGACAAAAAATATATCGCGGCAGCGGCGGACTGTTCGGCGAACAGGGTGAACTACCGAAACAAGTGCGCACCGGCTGTCCGATATTTATTAAGCCCCTTTTGCCGGCAACACGATTTCACTGTTCACGGTGGGGTTTTTATATGCACGGAATTATGATGTGCAAGAGGTTAGCATTCGTGTGTGTGTGTGTGTGTATGGGGCTGCACATAGGCCTCGACCGTTGACAAGTGGGTACAAAATAATAAATAAACAGAACAAGCGCAGTCGCACCTGTGTTGATTGAATTTGGATGTCGGTTATGCTGGTACTTGTCTAACAAATATTAGCAAATGTTAATGCAAGCCGCAAATGTTGAATTGTTCCGAGTCGAAGAGCTGGACTTAAAAGCTCGGTTCTTGATCGCGAAGAAAAGCTCGCGGCGTTATGCCGACGGCAAGCGATGCCTATTTGAGGGCCCCAAGAAACGAAACGGCAACAACAACAACACGGCTTCTGCGGCGGCGAAATTGAAATGGAATTATACACTCGCGTTTGCGTTGGGCCTTTATTGGTGGCGCTTTGCGTACTTTAGATTTAATTAATCATAATTATTTATAATATAAGAGGGTGGTTGTAGGTTTCTGAAATCGGAGGTAGAAAATATCATACATGCATATAATTAAGAAGTTGGAGTATGGGTAGGAGCTTGTGTTGGCACTGCGCGAACAGAAAATTGTGTATGGAGACGGCACAAAAAGTCAGGAAAACAAATCTGGCGGCAGCAGTGTACTGTTCTGCGAACAGAGTAAAACTCCCGAAAACAGCGCACACCAGCGGCCCGATATAATATATATATATAATATATATATAATATATATATATATATAATATATATATAATATATATATATATATATAATATATATATATTATATATATATATATAATATATATATAATAATTCCTTTTGTCCGCTACACTTATTTTACTGCTCACTGTCTATGCACGGATCGGTGTGCATATGTACACATGTATGTGCAAAAAAAAGTTCGCCGTTGTATGGCTGCACATAGGCCTCGGTCGTTGGCAACGGAAAATGGAAGAGACGACGAGGAAAATGGCAACGCACACAAGCGGTCGCCGATCGAAATTTTCGCGGAACGGAGGCGAATGGAAATGGTAATTCTTCACTGCCTTGGTGTCAGGAAAACTCGGACTGGGAGTTGATATCTGCAAGAGTGCGACCAAAATTGTGTGTTCGGCCCACTGTTGCAGATCGACAGTGAAGATAGGCGAAGAAGGAAAAGTTGTACTTATCTTGGCGGATATTTGCCGGTGATTTGGAGGATATCCTTCATCAAAATCCGGCTCGAAGGACCAAATGTTTGGGGGGGCGGTCCTGCCCGTAAAGAATCCTTGTCGGAGGCCAAAAAAATCCCACGTCGCAAAACGGTGCAATAACCCGTCGGGGTTCGAAATAGGAAAATATAGCGGGGGCGTCGTGGGGTAGCGTCAGCTTTATTCGGCTTCATACATAAGACTGCTTAAATCGAAACTAAATCTAAGCTTAGAACCGATCTCCCGGTCGCTTTGCCTCGTTAAAGCGGGAGCGGGAGATCGTCGGTACTCGGGAAACGAGAGCAAGCCGGAGACCGAAAGCTCGCTCCTGAGCAGAGGCGGCACAGTGGGCCCCTCACGTAAACAGACACTAGTATAAGTTTACTAATAAGAAAAAGTGTTAAAATTTGGACAAGTTTCGAGTTCTAGGAAGAAGGCTTTTGATAAAAGACTAAGACTACATATAAATGTACAATATATATAATTTTCATTATTTACTTAACTATTTTCCCGAAAAACGTAAGCAAAATTATTACCGCCAATTTCTTAATACCGGTTACCGGTTTTGTACTTTTGATATATCATAAAAAGTTTTAAACATTTTAAGGTGACATTTAAAAGTGTTTTTATGTTTGGTTAACTTTTAGAATTAAAAATTAAAGACACAAAAAATTAACTTAAAAAATATACATTATGCAAAACAAAAATGGAAGCTAACTTCGGCACTATATATATTTCTGGCCTAGGCCATACTAAGAGTTCCCTGGCGCCATCTGACTTTTTTATTCGGAAGTTTAACATGTTTTAGCAGACACGTGCTCAGAACGTTTTGACGAACGGTCATAATTTGTGTTGTTTACAGGGATTTGAAAAAATCAATTTGGCAGAAAATGGAATTAACTCGTGAACATTTTCGCGCAATCATTTTTCACTGCTTTCGACGGGAATTAACACGACAAGAGTGCATCGACGAACTTAAATCTTTGTATGGCGATGGAGCACCATCTTATAGCACTGTGAAAAACTGGTATAATGAATTCAATCGTGGCCGACGCTCGCTCGAAGACGAAGGACGTGAAGGTCGTCCAAAAACAGTTGTTGTTCCAGAGAACATTGACGCCGTGCATGAACTAATAATGCAAGATCGTCATGTGACGTACCGTGAGATAGAGGCATTCTTGGGCATTTCTTCCACCACCATACATTCGATATTGCATGAACACCTGGCCGTAAAAAAAAATTTGTTCTCGTTGGATCCCACACAATTTGACAATCGCTCAAAAAAAGGCTCGTGTGGATTGGTGCAAAAAAAAATTTGAATAAATACAGTGACGGTGTTTCAAAATACGTTTATAAGATCGTCACAGGTGACGAATCATTGATCTATGCTTATGAGCCCGAAACAAAACAGCAATCCACCGTGTGGGTCTTCGAAGACGAGCCAAATCCAACGAAAGTTGTTCGTAGAAGAAGCACTTCGAAGCAAATGGTGGCCTGTTTCTTCGGTAAAACAGGTCATGTGGCGACTGTTCCGCATGAGCAACGAAAGACGGTCAATTCTGAGTGGTACACCACAATTTGTTTGCCTGAAATCTTCGGAGAAATTCGAAAAACGAACAAGAGAAGACGGATTATTCTGCACCATGATAATGCGAGCTCTCACACATCAGCTCAAACCAGGGCTTTTTTGACCGGCCAAAATATCGAATTGATGGGTCATCCGCCATACAGCCCTGACTTGGCACCCAATGACTTCTTTTTATTCCCGCACATCAAGAAAAAAATGCGTGGTCAACGATTTTCGACGCCAGAAGATGCTGTTGAAGCGTTCAAAAACCATGTTTTTGAGGTGTCTCAATCGGAGTGGACAAAGTGCTTCGACAATTGGTTTGAGCGCATGAAAAAGTGTATAAGTCTTTTTGGAGAGTACTTTGAAAAACAATAAAACCATTTTTAATCATAAATTTTCGCATTTTCATTATACATTTTGCAAAACACCACCGGCGTTTATTTTAATCTTTTACTTTTATTTACAATAACTTCCTGTTCCCTTCGCGTGTGCACGCTGCTATTTATTTGTGTATTTTACTGAGTTTATTTGTTAATTTCAATTGTGCTGCTATTGCTTTTTGTTTTTGCATATTTTCCATTCTTCTTTGGCGCCTTTTCGCGACAGCTAAGCGTTCCAAAGCTTTCATACTCACACGTTCTTCCGCTCTCTTATTCTCGCTGTGCAGTTGCACCGCTTATTTTAATCATCGCTCTCTCTCGCTCTTACTATCTTTACTTACTATCTTACTATCTTACTATCTTTACACGATAAAAATACAGTGTTAAGGCCTAATAATGTTTACAAATTGTATGTTTAGGGATCCTTACGATCGGCTGCTGGCTGTGCAGAAATATCTTGCACGTCAAGTGCATTGGTGTTGCAGCTCGGCCATACCAAAACGTTTCGAAAACTAAATTACTCCTCCTTTGCAGCACCTGTGTAGATAAGTTATCTCTCTTCTTTTGGCGCTCTCTCCTATATCATAAAGGACTTCCATACTAACTTTCAGACAGATATAATCTATACTGATTTCAGCAAAGCCTTTGACTTTGTTAACCATGCTCTTCTTGTCAAGAAACTCGATTTATTGGGGTTTTTTCCAGTTGACATTAGTTGGTCCGCAAGTTATCTGAATGACAGGATGCAAAAAGTCCTTTTTAAGAATACTTTATCTAATGTTCTCAGGGTTATTTATAAACGACATTTGAACCTTTAAGTGTCTTATGTACAAATTGTAATAATTTAAACAAATTAATCTCTATCGCAGATAGCCTTCCTTAACAAATACTTTAATCCCAACCCACTTTGTACACATGCATGCAAGCAATTTGGCAGCACGTCGGTAGTTAATTTCCTCGTAATCTTTTCAATATTTTCTTTAGCGCCTACTAACACCTAACCCAACAGGCACGTGCTTGGTTTAATATGGGCCAATCGAGTGTACTGACCGTAGTGCATCAACGTCCATTGAATAAAGTTTTACAGATAAAATTTTTCATTCTCACTTAAAATCTCCAGACCCATACAAAACAACATCCGGACAACTAAGGGCCATACTGTCCTATGCGTGGCCCCATAAGGGCCCTCTGGTTTAACCTTACGTAACTCAACTATCTGATTTGCATAAAACTAAAAACTAAATTCTGAAATTATATATAATTCTCTGATTCAATTATGAAATTACTGCATTATTTCGAGTTTTCTTTAAAGATTTGATAGCACCATAGAATTCTAAGTGCGAGCAAGATACCTGTACTTTTAATTAAATTAATGTATTAGCTGCCTCTAGTGCGACATCGTTGAAGTCGACTATCCCGATCCCCCAACCGTCGAAGGCGTCTGCCCATAAAGGACTCGCCACCACAAGTCGTAGTCCCTGACCTCACCTAAAGGCAACCCCCTTGTCGCACAGTCTGCTGGGTTCTCAGTGCAGAAGAATGGTGACATCCGTCTATTAGAATAACTGGATTGTGTGATCACTCAACCATTCACCAATAGTGAACCATTTCACCAACTTAAGGGTTTCGTAGGAGTTACCTTTGATTATGCAACCAACAGTGATGTGTAGCACGTTTCGCCCTCGTGTTTGAGCCTTCAAAAATTGAAGGGTGTGGAAAAGCCTTTTCTGAATCTCCATGCAAGCGGATTTTATTGCACCTGATACCTGGGTCCGTTTATCTTCTGTCTCCTTTTTCGACAACTTATACTTCGTTCGTTAACACTTCTTCTATTTCAGGAAATAAACGCCGCTTAATTCGCCGCTTCGCTTATTGTTGAATTACCCTGATTGCTGTAAAGGGTGTAAAAGCCGCAGCCTCCCAAAAATACTCTTATTTTGGGTATACATTTATACAGCGATAAATTTTCTGTTTATCTGCCTTAAAAGCGAAACGATATTTTCGCCACTTGAGTATAACTAGGAAGATCCATATCTGAATTAACGTAGGTTTTACACGGGAATAGTACGCCCTCTGGAAAAAGGACTATCATAAGCGGTCCCTCTCTGTCGCTATAGAAGGCTCCGGAACTGATTACGTCGTAAAAACGATTTAGTAAAGCCTCGATGTCAAAAGCACTCGATGAAATTGACTGTACACTTGTTCAATCTTTTAAACATTGTTCCCCAAGACACGGCGAAATTTACCTCCGAGAGCTTTATTTTGCGTGTCATTATCGCGACTTACGAGCAACGTCTTTAAGAAAGAGGAACCTTTGAACATAACTGAAATTGTTGTTGTTGTGGATCACGCTTTTGAAGGCATCATTGTGGCCAGTCCAGTCCATACAAAGAAAATTTAGGACCTAAAATTTCTGGCCTTTTCACTCGCACCATTTGGTGGCGGAGGAGTAGAAGTCTCTGATTTCAGTTTCTCCAAATTATCTGCGAGCGCGCAATAGGCGTCCATATAACGCTTCTCGAATTCCGATGGAAAATTCTTGGCGGCATAGCTAGAGTCCGATAAGCCTTCTAAATTTACGATCAACGAATCCGTCTCCCGAAACGCATTCCTTAGATTTTTCAATTGATCCAGCCCCTTTAATTAAATTCTAGTGTTCCTTGGCAACAAATCTATCTTAAATTCTATCACATCGACTTCTGTGATTGGTAACGATTCGTCTGCAAATTAACTAACTACACCGAAGTCGGAGCATCCGATTCCAAACTCATGCTGAAAAGTGTAAATAACTTAACTTTGTGCAACTCATCACCCCAAATAAGCATGTTATCAGAAAAATTCACAACTTGTTCACTTACTCCGCTTGGCATACAAGAATCCAACTCCAAGATGCCGTAAAGCGAGGCGAGCGTCTTGAAATTCCGGAAAAATTGCCGTTGATGCTCCTGTGTATCGCTGTTGTCTTCTTCCTCTTTTTGCCATTGTTCGTCGAGCGTCTCAAAAGTTCCAAAAGTTCTTTTACACACAGAATTATAGAATTTACGGCAGTTTGCAATTGCACGTCGTGGGCACCATGTACAGTTGTGCCCCCTTTTATTTGGCTAACATTCTAAGAGAGGTTCCCAGGCAAGAGCAAACACTGGGTAAATAAACTTCAAACGTTATAATTATTCACTTTAAACAAGTGTATTTATATTTCGGAGATAAGTTTGATAAAAAAAAAAACGGTGTTCAATTAATTATTATAAGTCTCAGCTTATATTTTAATAAGAAATAAATGAGCTTTCTAAATGAGAGAGAAGCTTTTGGAATGAGAGCGCGGTGGGGAAGGAGAGCAGAAAGCCCTAGTGAGTGTGGCGCAATGATGGAAAAAAGAGGAAGGGCAAGAGGATGAAAAGGTCAATTGAGAATAGCCCTTAGAAGTGACGAACGTAAAAAGAATCATTGCGACTAGCTGCGCGCTGTGAAATGGAAAATGGCTAAGCAAAATAACTCTCGTTCTCCGACATATATGTACAAGGTTATGTATGTTTAAATATAGCCTGTGAGTGTTAGACCGCACATTCGTTCTCGCTCTCCATCTCCCGATCATCTGCACTGACCCAAACTGAGCGAGTGATGGACTGACCGCATCGTCTGCCCTCAAAAAATGCCGAGCACAGCAGTTCAAAAGAATATATCCTTTTCCGCTGCAAAACAGTTTCGCCCTCTTCGTACCTTACTGTACCCTTTTAAATCGGCGTGACCATAGTCTCATCACAAAATCCGAGCAAAATAGCACATATATTTGTCTCTTTAAAAGTTCTAAAAAATTCCTCTGATAAATGAAAATATTAACAAAAAACGAAGTTATAAGTTTATTTAATATTTCACGAAAGTTCCTTTGGCAGCTATATTATATAGTAGTCCAAACTATAACCAAGCTAACCAAAATTGTAAAATAAAACAAAATAGCCATTAACAAAGTTTCACTTTGCTTACCATCTGTCCGTCTGTCTCTCAGACCTGAATCTATATGAATGAAACTTATCAGTTAGTCTTGCGCAAGGGACCGGAGCTCACGGTTCATTCTTCTATAGAGTGCAGTTCGTAGACTATTTCATGCTTCTGCCAATATCTTGTGTTAACTCGCGAAACCGTCCAAAGACCGCACGTACTTGTTGGCACTTACGCCATTCTATATTTGAGGGCCAGTCCTTGGCACTGTTGAACCCAAAATAGTGGCTCTTCATTAGCTATTTCGTCTAAAAGGTAGATGAAAGGAGGCACGTTGTAGCGCACTCTGACCGCCGAACTTTCAAAAGCTCCCGCGTTTCAGATTTGGCGTTTTTGTTCTGTCCTATCTTCGTTTTCCCACTCTCGCGCTGTAAACTGAAGTTAACCGGGCGAAAGCTCGTCTCATTTTTTTAATTCTACGCCTCCCGCTGTTTTATTTTGACTGTGTCGTAAGCGTTTAAAGTTCTACAGTTACCGATCGATTCAATGGGAACTATATGATATCACGATGTGCTTAAAATAAAAACTTGAATTCTGAAAAATTATCATTTTGTATGTTGTTTTGACATTCGGCCCCTTATGCTTGATACACAATTGAAAATAGAAGGCAAACTATCTACAAAGCTTCTTTAAGCTCCAAAACTGAAATTCATCCTGAGCGGGTTTAAAAAAACATAAAAAAAAATTATTTAAATTTAAATAAAAAAGACTTTTAAACCTGACTTTTTTCTACTTCTTAAATTTAAATTGTTATTTGAAGTTAATCGCTCCACGTAGACAATTTAAATTGCGTCGACGATATACAAATATGTGCATATCGCGTCTGAGAGGGACAAAAACTTTGCCTTCGCGAGGCGTGGCTCAGGGGTTAAAGCACCCGCCTTACAAGCAGGCGAGCGCGAGTTCAAATCCCGCTCGAGTCAAACTTTATTTTATTTCATTTTTTTTTTTATTTGTTAGTTAAATGAATTTTCTTATAATCATTTTCGTTTCTGTTAAAGATTAATCAAATTAACGTATACGTCAAATTAAATCAAACCTTATATTGAGCTGTGCCTAAATGAGATTACAGCATTATATAATTTTACTTAAACGTTTTATACTTAAAAACTTATATAAGAATTTTTAAATTTAATCTTTTCTAAACGTTATGTTTTTCATTTTCATAAACATTTTAAGCCAAAAATATTAATTGTAATTACATATTATACTTATAATATAAGTAAAATGTTTTTTGTAAGAAAAATAGACAGGCTCTTGAAAATATAAGATTAAGTTCAGTGCACTTCGTGTAAAAAAATATCCCGAAAGGGAAATACTTTCTTGAGCGAAGAACACAGAATACTACATTGAAGAGAGCAGCGGTCGATTAAGGTACCTAAATCTCACCATGCATAAGGCCATCCTCACTCGACATAGCTTTCCCTCTTGAATCGCTTACCGCATGAAGCACAGTCCTATGCGTCCCGCATAGAATTTAAACAGCCGCCAAACCTTCAATTTTTGGGTATGAACTCTCTGGCGGTCCTCTATATAAATTAACAGTTTTCAAGAATGAACTACGCTTCTTCAAAGAAGCCATTCGCTTTAAAATGCTTAAGTGTTTGCACTAGGTATATACACGAATAGTGGTCACCCAATAGGAGGTGTGGTCGTGGTAATTAGAATTGAAAGTGTGCAGATGCAGCACAACCACAATTAAGAGAAGGAGCAGCTGACCAAAATCTTTTTCTTTAGTGTCCTTTTCTATTATAATAAGTAAACTAGCCATAATTAAATAGGTTTCATTACACATTTGTCATAAAAATGCATAGTCTGTAACAAGATAAAAAGAGATCTTGCCAGGATGGGAATGCTGGGGGCTATATTAACAAAAGAATAAAAACCAAATTAATAAGCAAACAATGCTCCGGCTGCTCTATACAATATTTATCATTAAAAGTAAATGAAAGTGGAATATCATTTAATATACATTTTGTATGCGTTTAAAGACCACATCGAGATTTTTTTTTATTAACTTAGGATCTGAATCGTCTTATGTTAGTAAAACGGACCCAGCAATCTGAAATGACACACCTTGGACTGCAACAAGTAAATTATATTACACCTTCAGACTTTAACGACTTCAAAAATCCCATTATAAAATCTTTTTGTATGAGCATGTCTTTGTGCCAACCTAAACATGACCTAATACACATGATGTATCAAATTGACCTTAACTTTAGTGACCAAACCATAAGCTATATAAACTATGAATATTGACCTGGATAGGCTAAGCTTATTATTGAAACTATATGTACACATTTACTGGCGTAAATTCTTAACTGCACTATTGAATACAATGCACGAACTATTTGTGCCAGTTAAACAAAAGGTTTTAGAAACAAATTGGTTCAACAATGGTATTGCCACAATGATTACCTGACACATCGTTATCATTGCGGCACCACTGTGCTTAACTGTCGGTTGCAGATTTTTGTTCTTTCGCTTTAAAAGGTCACGCCCTTTTATGCCAAAAATGCAAAATTCACTTTCATCACTAAAAATTACTTTGTTGCATTTCACGCTCCTGACTGAATTTTTTGGCAAAATCCAATCGCTTTGCCTTGTTGGCGATATTTGATATTTTGATTGATAAATAGCTTCTTCCGTGCAGTGCAGGCATGTAGGTCCTAGTTTTTTAAAAATTTTTCGAATTGTATCCTCTTCTCCCCTTCTTTTACTTCTCCTTAATGTGCTGACTAATTTTTACGGCGGTTAATCGATGATTTAGCTTAACAGCCTTTAAATCGTCGCACTTCTCTCGATTCGTTAGTTTTGGTGACCTTCAAGAACGTGGCTTTGACCTCATTGATCTTATTAAATTATAATTTTCCAGTAATTTTTGTATAAGGGAATGAGATCTGCCTACAATATTCCCGATTTCACTATTTTTGCGTGCGATTTTTCCACATACTGATGGAATAAACTAAAACAACGAGTGCCGAAAAGATCTTAGAGCTTTAATCATAGTTACTTTTGATCTAACGGTGTCCTATGGTACATACAGAGTAACAACGTAATGTGGTTAAAATTTGTACTCATACTTTTGGATAAAAATTTGTTTTTTTAATTTTAAAATAAATTAACCTAAATAATAAGAACAATAAAAACTGTACGAAAATATTATAAATAAACGTGTTAATAATATTAAAAAAATAAAGTTACTATCAATTATATATGTTTGTTTTAGGCATCAAAGTTGGTCGTTGTAGTTAAAGTTCATCCTTAGTAAGCGTTATGGGAAAACAGCTGCTGAGCTTCACAATTACGATTATTACTTGAGATAAGATGTGAAAAAAACATGATTACAAATAGCTGTTTTTTAAAGTCTTAGACTTGTATGCGACTTTCGGGACCGAATCCCACGCCCACGTACTAGATAGACGCGAGAGAAGGAAAATAGATAATTGAACGAGGTAAATTAGGGTACGTTACGACTACAAGTAATAAGGTTTTTAATTTAGAGAGGTTGTCAATGCCATCAAATTATTTAAGGAGGCGATTGTAATCGGTACATAAAACCCAAAAGGGTTCGTGTACTTCAAACTCTCTCCTACAGTGTTCTACCACTAAGTTCTATATGTTAGTCGGGGAACATGGAAATCGAGGTGACCAAGCAGACAGGCGCTCTCCACGTCCCCGTGAATGAGTTTATGTAAAAAGACAACGCCAAGCATCGTTTTACGGTTAGCTGAAAGGCCAAATAGAGAATAAAGTAGAGAAGTCTACTTGAGTAAGACGGCAATCTTAAATCAGCATCTCATGTTAAGCCTCGGAGGGCAAACAGCAATAAGTTCTTTTGGACAGATTCAATGCGGCTACTATGGACTACGAATTGAGGTCTCCAAACGCATGACCCATACTCCAATAAAGGGCGAACTAATGACGTGAAGAGCGTCTTTGTTACATAAGGAGAATAGAATTCCTTCGACCACCTTATAATAAATCCCAGCATGCCTGTAGCTTTGTTAACCATGCGAGAAATATGTTCGGAGAACGAAAGTTTAGGATCAAGTCAGACACCTAGATCGTCAACAAGATAGCTTCTTTTCAAAGTGCAGTCGTTGAGCATAACTTCTTTAGCTAATCGACAACCAACAGGTAATTGTGGTATCGATTAATTGAGACGTATTTAATCAAAAGTATGCGAGTCCAATAGATTCCATGATCTCAAAAACTGATAACGATGCATCCACAACTCTTAAACCAATATCTTAGGGCGTATAACTACCGAAGGCACGTTGTTGTTTTTTTTTCACTAATAAGAAGACTCTTATCTACAAAGTATACTCTACGTGAGTATACGCTGAACTGAAATTTGATACTCTGTACATTGCTCGTATTTAATATAAAAAGTTGTACGCCGCTCATCACCACCAATTTAGCTTGGTTGATCCATTGACATTGGTTGTTCTGCTGTTTGACCGGAGAGCACCGTGACGTGGAATGACACAGTGTTCCCTTTCTAAATTGACCTGTGTTGCCAATTGATTTAACCCGCATGAATTTGTCAGTTAAAAAAATAAAAAATGGAGAGCTGGCAGAATTAATGTTAAACATGGAAGCGACTTTAACCTAGACGGTGTGAATGGAAAGCTCATTAGATATGCGAAGAGTTTTTTAAGTTTAAATTAAAATGTCCGTTGTGCAAAATACTGCAATTTTCAATTTTATTCTAACATACGTATTTAATTTGCAGGTAATGTTACGTTCCTTATAAGACCCGCAGCCGTCAGAGGAATCCCGCTTAGAATTAATGCACAAATTAATAATAAAATGATTTTCTATAGGTTTTCCTCTGGAATTTTTAGAGGAATCCCAGGGAACTCCTAATTCCGGGCCCTCTATAAAAAATTCTGGGCGGAATTGTATGAAAATTCCAAGCGGATTTCCGGGGGTGTCTTTCTAAGTCCCGGAGGATTCCTGGGGCATTCTAGGGAAATGATACTGAAGTCTGATATCGGTTCACAAAATATAGGCATATTAAGTAATGAAAAATCACGAATGGCAGTAATGAACATAATTTTTAAATAAATAAAATAAACTATAAGATTTGTTAAACGAACACAAGAATGTTTTAAGGGGTAACGTCACCCTGAAATTAAAAAAAAGATCTTTTTATGACATAATTTTGATACCGATATTCTTACGTGCCTAAAGATGTCTCATTATTTGTAGATGTTACAGCCATTAGAAGTAAAGTTAAAGGAATTATGTTCTTTTGCGTTTTTATCAAAACTAAGTTTTTTGAAACGGTGTAGATGATTTCTCCGAAACTTCTCGACTAATTCTCTTAAAAATTTGTACACATTAATAATTAATTTGTTCTCTATAACATCCTTTATGACCTGACGTATGATTTTTCGATATAATTTTTTTTTAAGTTATTAATTTAAAAAAAATCGTATGAACAAATTTTTTTTTCCAAAGTGCTCCCGTTTGCTAAAACTATTTTTATTTTTAACGGCTACGTCATGCTGTAGGTACATTCATATAGTTGTTTCAGGTAAAAAGTGGGCTACGCAGCATATACAACATACGACTTTCGCTAAAAAATATGTCTTATTCGACTCCTTATATCTCCGACATTTTTAATGTTTCATTCTTTCAATAATTTATATCAATAAAAAGTTGTATGTTTAATAGTTTTGTCAAAATTAATGTTTGAAATATCCTCCTCTTAGCTCTCTTAAGGTTTATTTATTTATTAGTAAGATATATTCAGCGTAGCCTTTTAAACTTTTTACATTTTGTATACTCTAAATATTTCAGGAAGTGGTAATTGCTAACTCCCTACCTGTTACCAGTGGTATGCTGAATCTAATGAGAAATTGTCCGAAAGAAGCAGCCCATCTTAGGAAAGAGCTACTGATTGCAGCGCGTCATATATTTGCTACGGACTTGCGTCAAAGTAAGTAAAATAATACATAAAGACTTTTTTTTTTTTTTGAGATTACTTATTTTTATTGAACACGCTTCACCAAATGTGTTACGGTCTTATAACGGACAGATGGCAGTATCCCGATCACATAACATATTTAGTTTTGATCACTAGCTGATTAAGCCATGTTCGTTTGTCTACATGGCAGAAAAATCTCAATGATGACAAAGAAAGTTGCTATATCCGTATACAATAAATTGAATGTTAGATCTAGTAGCTTTTACACCCGTTTTTTATATAAGAAGAGCAACATCTTCATCTACAGTTGTGGATTTCATATGGATGAATAAGTTAGGTTAAACCGGAAGGGGGGCCACGCAAAGGCCAATATGGTTCTAGTTGTCCGGATGCTATTATTATATGGACCTCGAGAATGTGACGCGGTGTTGAAGTTATTGAGGATTGCGGTGCTTTTTGCAAAGACAAGTAGTTCCTGGCGTCCTTTTGGAGGCATCTGCTAGTGATGCCAGTACTGGGGCACGTAGGTATTTTAATCTCGCCTGCGTTAGGGCCGGCCACTTACAGATGAGATGCTCCAAGGTTTTGGTCGCCGCAGATTCATAATATTTCTTGTTTTTGGCGTTCTCGGTGATGACAAGATTGACTGCATGCGCATCAGCCAGGCTGTGATCTGTGAGAATGCTCTCCAGCAGTCTGCAATCTTTCCGGGGTAGATGCAGCACGTAGTGGCTGATTTTATCATTGCGTTCTTTTCACATGATTTTTGATATTTTGCAGGCAGCTAGTTTCTCCTCCATCTCCTTTTAGGTCATGTGTCTGCCCCCCAATATAACGTGCTCTGAAGCGTTCTTAGGAGACGGGGACGCTTTCTATTCCAAGACTCGCCAGTCCGACTCATTTCTTTGCATCAATCTAATTGCCGCTTGACTGTTTACGAATAGGTTTATGCCTCACGTGGGCGGTCTATTCTCTACGCAAGCTCTGCCGCCTTTCAGATGGCGAAGACTTCCGCCTGGAATATGCTGCATTGGCTTGGTAGCTAATATGACAGCCTCGTCTCAGGGTTTGTACAGTATACGCCCGCTCCAACCCCTTCTTACATCTTGGACTAGTCGGTGTATATGTTACGGTATTGAGCATGATCCTGAACTGTTTTCCAGTTTTTCGGTCCCATGAACCCTGTTGTTGTGACATTCGGGAAAGTTCTTGGTACCATGTAGTTAGATATGCTGCTCATGTTTCGACCAATTGAACTATGCCCGAATCCTTGTAGCGAGATATTTACTGATACTACTAGACGTTGTGCAGCCTTTCCTGCAGTCCATTGCTCTTGGATCAAGGGGATCAATTCCGTTTATAGTTTCGAGTGCTGATATGCAGAGCAGTGCCTCCCATTGCATTCTCTTCATAAGCTTGTTATATTTTTTCCTTTCCGTGGTTTGTCAGTGTAGATTTGATATGTAGACCCAGTGCATCAGAGCTTGCGAGAGACTCTGCTGCTAAGCATCTTCTTGGATGTGTATAGCGCAATGGTGGCCTCTTTTACCGTCAGCCTGGTTGTATTGAGTTTTGGCTGTATCCATTGCGTACCGTGTATCTCTGTCTTGTACGTGTTAATATTGAGTCCTACCTTGTCCGCCCACTCACATATCTTCCTCACTGTTGATTACATAATCGCGCTAAGTGTAGATGGACAGACTCACTTGATAATTACGCTTATGTCGTCAGCATAAGCTGTTATCATCGTGGCCTTCCTCTCGAACCTCTTGATTAGGTCGTCGACCACAAGATTCCATAGGAGGGGCGATAGGACTACGTCTTGCGGCGTGAATCTGAATCTTTTTTCACCATGAATGCGGTTTCCCAATCGGATTGTACCCGCCCATAACTTAATAGATTTCTTATCCAGAAGTTGATCGCGTGGTGCATGTTGCACGCTCCTAGACGGTCCGGATATGTCTACAAAGACTCCGACCGCATATTCTTTATTGTCCAGTGCTCTCTCCATGTAGTGCCGTCTCCACCGATTTTACCTTTGCGTGGGCGTGCTGGCTGGTTGATAGTAGTCTTCTTTTCTGATGTATAGGTCAAGCAGTTTTTCTAGCGTCTTCAGTAAGCATCATGTGAAGCTTATCGGCCTAAAATCCTTTGGGCTCACATGGCTGCTTTTTCTTGCTTTAGGCAGGAAGACAAAGCGAGAGGTCCTCCATTGTATGCATGGATATAGCCCGTGCTTATGCAAGCTATGTATATTGCGTAGAGCCATGGGGTGATGACTTCTTTGGTCACCTGTAGCATGGCTGGATATTTTCCGTCTAGTACCTATGTTTTTATCCCTGCGAAGGAGTCTTTGGCAAAGTTATATTGTCTTTTTGGACTTTTCCCAGTTAGTATTCCGGGGGCTTCTAGAGACGGTTAGTTTGGAAGAGTGATCGAATTCGTATTGGAGTAGTATGTACTTGTGTGTGTATAGTTAAATAGTGACTCACCTCTGTCGTTTATATCGGGGCTTCCTCATACGCTGTGGTGCGCGTTGGCGTCTGCACCCACGAGCAGTTGATCCAAAGAAGGGTACTTGGTCCATTCCTATACACCACCTACACAAGTGACATGCCTGCTCCGTCACCCACTACAAACGCTCGTATGCTTCTGGTACTTACGCTGATGACACGGCCTTGCTTGCGCCCTACACGTCCCAGCTGACAGCTTTGGCTGCAGTTCAGGACTGGCTGCGTGCGATGGAGTGCTGGACCAAGCAATGGAATATATCAATTAACTGCAGCAAATCGGCATGCGTCACTTTCTCTCTGAGACTTCTGAACCGCCTCACATGGAACACTCACATCAGGGCAATCAAAGCTAAGTGCATTCAAAAACTTCAGAAGCTCGACTGGTTCCTGAGCTCCAAAAGACTCCAGCTTTCAACAAAGGTTTTGCTGCTCAAAGCAATCCTCACGCCAACCTGGACGTATGCGATCCAAATATGGGGCACCGCGTCCATGCACCAGCTAGACATACTGAAAGTAGTGCAGGCACGTGCTGCTCGATGGGCATCCAGGCTTCCCTTGTACGTGGCCAACCAGGCGATCCAAAACGACCTACGCCGAAACCTCTGCTTAGCAGGCTTGCCGATCCTGAATCTTTTAGAAGATTAAAGAGATTTCACCTCAGCGATCTGTCTACCTGTGTTGTATAATTACATTGTAATTAACCGTAAACAATCTGTAAATATTTGTAAATATTTGTAATTTCTTGTAAATAAGTGTATATAGTCCAGGCCCATAAGCCATATGGGCCATATATACCTCCCTCTTCTAAACGTCCGGTTAAGTACAACTGGCATTGAACGATTCCGGCGAAAAAAGAAAACTGCACGCTCTCTAAGTCCGATTCTGTATAGACTACGGCACCCGTGCGACTTAGCCTCTTTTGCGTCGCTTTTGTAGCGTTGCAATTGACATGACCTACTCCCGTCAAATCAGACGTGTGACCGCTGGCGACACGCAGGGAGGATTGCTCTTCTCCGTGCCCGCCGGTGGTAGCAGTCACACCTTTCACCGACGTTTGGTTCATACTAGTGTCCATATGTCCGGGATAATACAGTGCTCATTGCCCAGCCGGCGCCCTCATGAAGGGTTTAGCTGAAGGATTTTCGCCGACCTTTAGGTAGAGTTTTCATTCTAAAGCCGAAACTATCCGAATTTTGTTTAAACTACCAGGGATTCAGCAAGTTTGGTACAGAGTTATTTTTAATTCCCAACTTTTGATTATTAGCCTAGGAGTTAACCAATTTTCATGAAGTATTTTTTATCGTGTTGGCTGATTTATGCAGAAGCTAATAAAAGATATTGGTTCAACGGACAATGCTAAAAACTAAAGAAAATATGCATGACGCACCAAATGGAACTCCCTGTGACCCCTGTAACTCTGCGAGATTAAAGAGGACATTAAAAAGCTGAATGAAAAGAAGGCCGCTGGAGAGGATTGACAATCGTCTTGTAAAAACTCTGCACCTTGTTCTCATCTTCAATGCTTTCATCCGGACAAACTCCGGCAATCTGCCGCTAAATATCTTATCATTTGAAACTGTCTGAGCCCCGAGGCCAGCACGTTAAGAAGGGCAGTCACTCTTCCAACGTAGTCTTCGTAATTCAACATTAGAAGACAACCGGCCATACGCAGTGAGTAGCAGCTGCGTGGGATCACCATCATCAGTTTGTAAAATCAACAACGACTGCTGCGCGAAACCCCCCTGCGAATGTTGTGGTAATCTCTCCATCGTTGCGTTTATTAACAAGATTAATTTATATACTCGAGGGGTTTTACTGTAAGCAATACGTGGTGGCTGCCTATCTGGACATCCAGCAGGCATTTGATAGGGTGTGGTATGCAGGCCTACTTTGCAAAATCAAGCCGTCAAAATGGTTAGGAGCTTCCTTTCTGACAAGACATTTAGGGTGTTTCATGATAGAACCGTATTCTCCCAAAGGCTGGTCAAGGCTGAAGTTACCCAAGGAAGCGTGCTGGGACCGACGTTGTACACATTGTTTACCCACAATCTGCCGAAGTCCATGCGACAGGAACAGAATCCAATGCTGGCCACATTTGCTGACGATTCTGCGGTCCCCTCTAGATCCAACTGATACTACGACGTCGTTGATATGCTCAAGTTGTATCTTTGAGAATTGTGCCTGTCGCTAGAATGTACATTAACCCAACAAAGTGTGCAGTAACGATGCACCTCCTTCAGAAGGTTGGCCAGCCTTGTTCCTGCATTGATAGCTTCTTGAGCAGGTCAGAGATTATAAGTACCTGGGGGTCAACTTGGACATTCGGCGCTCATTGGAGGATAAGACAAAAAGGGTCTACTGGCTTCTTAAGGTAAACAATAACCAGAGCCTGGCAAACAAGGTCCGGATATACAAATCATCCATCCTTGCCCCGATTTGGAGATGCGGGATTCAAGTTTATGGTATTGAGGAAAATCTAATCAGTTCAGACGTAACAAGGGAGGGGAGGGACTTGAAAGTTCCTCTGGTTGATAATATATTGTGAATATTATCAATATCCTCAGTATAAACTAAGACATTTCTCACATCCATTAAACCCACATTTAACTCTCACACTTTTGTAAATTTCCAATGAACTCCTCCCCTCATTGTTGTTCAAGTTACTACACTACAGTAACACAAAATTGTGAGCTTTTCAGTACACTCATAAAAATAAATGTCCTTTGGTTTGGTACACCTATGTAATGTAGTTTGCAGACAAAGTATGATCAAATTTTTTTTTTTATTAAGTCATCAGTGAGTGGACTATCACCAACCTTTATCCAATTAGGATATGATATGTTGGCGATTCTAAGATGACGCATTTGAGCATTTTAACTAAATGTTTCATTAGGCTGCCAACCGTTTTTCACCTAACGGAGGCTTATGAGCTGTTTGACCAAAACTTTGTAAACTTTACAATTCTATTTCCTTCTAATTAATTTGCAGATAGTTTAAAAATAATGTGATTTGTGTGGGTCCTGTGCGTAATCTAAAGTTATTATTTATTTTTTTCTGTTAAGGTTTGTGGTTTTAAAAGATAAGTTTGAAGGGGTGTTATGGACAATTTGTTTGTATCATTGGGTCTTTCGGTTTTGCAGTCTTCTCTGTTTGTGGGATTTTGAAGTTGCGTTTCTCAGATGGATTGAGTAGATATATATTTGTGGTTCGCTGGCTTCCTTGTCGGCTCTCTCGTTCCCTTTAATGCCATTGTGGCTATGGATTCAGATTAGTTTAATTTGTGGGAAGAATTTTGCGATTGTGTTTCAGATTGTGTTGGAGTAGTAGGAATAGTTTATAGAGTTTGTTTTGAATCTTGTGTACAATAGTGATTTTTACAGAAGAGCTTGAACCTTCAAGAATAGCTATATTTTCGCTTGTAAGAACCGAGGAGTATTGGGGTAGGTGTCCAGTTTTTATAGTATCTGCGTCATTTATAACTGCATTTGTAGAGAAATTGGTGGTTATGAGTAGTTTTTTATTGAGTGAAAGAGTTGACGGTAGGTTAAAAGGGGTGTGGTGTTTTTGTTGTAATGGGCTCCCCAATTGGGGAGTCATGAAAGTTTGGATGCAATTTTTTCCTGTAAGGAATTTCCGCCTGATTTTAATCGTGTTTTTTTTTTTTTTGTATCAGAAGATTGTTGGGGTTGCTCTGAAGGTCCCAATTGCGGAATTTTGGCAGGATTTGAGCCGATTTAGCATGGAGGTTGAGGCTTTCCTGTAGATGTGTAGGCAGTAATCTATTTTGGAGATGAGGAGGAAGTTATTGACTTGGATGAGGGAAGTTGTTTTGCAGTCGTATTTTCCTGGGGAGATGTATTTCATAATATTAAGGGGTCGGGAGATGGAAGTTTTCAGGTTGTTAATGTGGGAGTTACAGTTAGAGTAGGTGAGTAGGTGCACCACTCTCCTATTTGTTGGAATAGGGTTGAAAGGTTATTTGTGGGTTTTTGGAGGAGGAAGAGCTATTGAGATAAGGATAGGAAAATCGTCACTTCCGTTTAGATCTTTGGGGACATTCCAAGAGATCTCTGGGGAAATGTTGGCTGTGTTATAAGTTGTTTAGTGCGTAGGGAATTTGTCGTTAGGTGGTGTGTAGTCAGATCTATCAATAAATATGGCAATTGTGTTGCCCCTGGCATAAGCAGCTGTTGAAGTCACCTCGTACAATAATAAAAAAGAAGATGGTTTTAAGACAATTTCTAGGTTTTTTTATATTGAATTGTTAGGAGGGTGAGATATACGTAGATATGAGATGTATTTTTGGTTTGAAGTTATTAGTGAACCGAGTGGCTTCAAAGTCTGCGCGGAGGGTGTTTTGGGCGTGGGAGGTAGAATTATGCACCACAGTACTGCTCCTCCAAAGGCGTTGATGCTGTCGCTACAGTATAGGGTGAAGTTTCACACGCATAGGCAAACAAATCGTTAAGCGTCTGTTTTGCATACGAAATACGTATATTGATTGCGATTGTGAATTGAGTTTTGAGTCGTTTGTTACGTCAGAGTTATTATTTGTCATGTTCGGTTTGGATTTTTTACTATCTTTTTTCATGGAAGCAATAATTCGTTTAGATGTGTTTGTAGGATTTTAATGGATTTGGTGATTGTGACAGATGTGTTGCTATTGGTTGAGTTCTTGCAGGAGCTAGAGTAGAGGTCAGAGTAAGATGTATGCAGTTACTTTCTGGTTGGTGGGTCCTTTGAATATTTAAGGATTTTGGTTCTTGGTGGTTGTTGAGTAAGAGAGTGATGTTTTATTTGAGGTGCGTGCTTTAAGAATTGTATGGGCTGTTTTGTTGCGTATTTTTGTATTGTTGTTATGACTTGTAGTTCTTGTTGTGTAAAATAGGCTGGATATTTCCTACTGGTGGAGATGTGTGGACTTCATTGCAGTTTTTGCATTTAATAGTGGGGTCTAGTCGTTGTCCTCCTCCTCCGTTGTCTATGTGTATGGTGAACGCTGATGTTGATGTTAGGAGCGAAAGCTTTAAGCTGCATTATCTTCAAAGATTGCACGCTTGTTTTTTCATCAATTTCACCGCAAATCAATTTGTGTTTTAATGAGGAATGGGTTGACATTTTTAAGGTTGAGGTCGGTGTTATGGTTATGGTATCCACGTAAATATTTTTGAATACTCTATATGTCAAATTAAATTAAAAACTTTGTGGGTTGTCTGCGTTGACTTTTGGCATCATTAACCCATATCAGCAAATATGAACCAATAATATACACTGCGTTTCACTTGAATAGCACACACTTTTTATAATTACTTGTTCATATCTCAGCAATTGCTTGATCTAATGCAATGATTGTTGCTGTTGTTTTCGTCTCCTTATCTACTCTTTTCTAAAAAAAATTGGAAATGGAAATGTACCGTTTAAATTTACCGTAATTTTCTTTTCAACTTGCTTCAATAGCTGGCACCTTTTTTGTTTCACTTGAATAGCACATTTTAGATTTAGTGTCATTTCAGCAGCCAAGAAGATTGGTTCATAAAAGTTTTTTGATTAATTTGTGAATTTCAAACATAGTTTAATCATTTTGTGCAATTATGGGTCGTGGAACGTCACTAAGTCACAAGGAACAGATCCAAATACAAAGCTATATTGATTGTGACCTTTCTGTGGCTAATATAGCGAAAAAAAATTGGAAGAAGCAGAAAAGTCGTAAACAATTTTATAAAGAACTAGCAAAACTATGGAAAAAATATGAAAGGTCGCCAAAGTAGTCTCCTTAGCGACACAGATAAGTGTGCAATTCTGTGGGATGCCTCAAATTCTCATGACTCTGTGAGCAAGATAAGGGCAAAAGCAGGTGTTGACGCGAGCAAAACTACTGTTTGGCGAGTTATTTCCAAAGCTAAACATCTTAAACGCTTGAAACTTAAAAAAACACCGCTTAACCCCAAACGAAAGGAAGCACGGTTGACCTTTTGCCGCATCAATATGTCATGATGTAACGAGTGGAGGCGCGTAGTTTTTTCTGATGAAAAAAAAGTTCAATTTGGAGGGGCCAGATGGCTATAATTATTATTTTTTTATGATCTGAGGAAAGAGGCGCATCAATTGGAGCGTTTACACAGTCGAGTAGGCGGAGTTATGGTTTGGGGAGCCATATCTTACTATGGGACTTGTGAACTCCAATTCTTATCCTCAAACATGAACGCAAAAGCGTATCTAAACGTCCTCGAAAAAGCTTTTCCACCATTGGAAAATTTTTTCAATCATTTGCCTTGGACATTCCAGCACGACAATGGCCCAATACATACTGCACGTGTTGTAAAATCTTTTTTAAAAGATAAAAATGTTGAAAGTCTGAACTGGCCACCATACTCGCCGGATCTGAATATAATTGAAAATGTTTGGGGATGGCTGGTCAGAAAGGTTTATGAGTCTGGCAAACAATTTTCAACAAGAGACGAACTAATTGACGCCATTCAGAGGGCCTGGGCTACAATATCCCTAGACTACATTAAAAGTCTATATGATTCGCTGCCCAAAAGGATCTACGAGGTTATATTGAATACGGGGGGCTCGACCCATTATTAAATTAACATATATATTTACATTAATACTTACTATTGAATAAAAACACATTTCCTGATACTTAAGTTCATTAAATATACTTTAAAAAAAAAAATGTGCTATTCATGTGAAACAAAATTGTTGTGGAATTTTTGAAGTTTTTAAGTTTTTTTGTTAACCTTTATTAATTGTTAATTTAATTCAGGTTTTGTTACTTTTCTTATAATTAAAATTGATTACTCTATAAATAGAAACAAAAACATCAACGAGTTTTTTTTTTGTTTAAAAGATTTCGAGATTTGAAATTCCCTATGTAAAGTGTGCTATTCAAGTGAAACGCAGTGTATATATAATATAATATATTTTTATTCCCTTGCAGGTCCGTCTGTCCGTTTCTACGCAAACTAGTCTCTCAGTTTTAAAGCTATCTGAATAAAACTTTTCAGTGTCTTTTACATACTTTTATATAAGCCGGATCGGACGAATATTTAATATGGCTGCCATAGGAAACAAGTTTAAAAAAATTATAACTTTTACAGTTTTCAACATATTTTCATCAAATTTGAGATAAGGCCATTTTATATTATTCGGTTTTAATTTTATGAAAATTGGGTGGGTATATCATATAGCTGCCATAGAAACTATCATTAAATGTAGAGGGAAATGCCACACTTTGAATGTGAAACTGTAACTCTAAAGATGTAATATATTATGTATAGGTTAATGTAATGGAAGGAGACATTACTTCGTTATATTTTAATATGTATACATATAATTAATATTGTATTAATTTTTAATGATAGAATTAGAAGCTGCAAGGGTAAACAAACTTTTTTCTTGTTTTATTATTTTTATATTTCCATAAATCATTATAGCAAAACTTGGGAGCTGTAGAAACAAAAATTAGATTGGGTCGAATGAACGAATTTAACGTATTTAAGCATAATTTATTTGAAATACATCAAGGATTGTCCTGAGAACCGAGCCAATGGTAAATTTGTTACATTCATATTCATACTGTGACAAACAGTTTGTCGAGTGTTGCATCTTAAAGGGTTACGCTATCCTGAAATTTAAAAAAAAAATCGATATATTTTCTTTAGTTACTTAGTTAGTTTAAATGCCTATATTCTTACAGGTAGTTTAAGACGTCCCTAAAGAGAATATCTTGATTATTATGAAAGAAAGTTACGTCAATTCGAAGTCGGCGCTGCAGGAGGGCTCCGAGAGAAGTCCTTGAAAGTCGTCTGTTGCGATTTTCTATCAAGACGGTGGTCATAATAACGCAAAAACCGATTAAACCGATTGACTTTAAAATTAAAATACATCTTACATCTTATATTTGTCACAGAGTGACGTAGGATTTTCTCGATTCAATGTATAAATGCAATTTTATATTTATTTACGCAATTTTTAAAAATAAATTTTTTGCTAAAAAAAAAATTATTTTCGGAATGCTTTTTTCAAAATTTATCTCTTTTAGAAAGAAAAAAAAATTATTTAGTTTCGATAAAATTGGGCACGTGGATTATTTATTTATCATGCTCATTAATTGTAGTTATTAGACATTTTAGTGGAAAAATCCTATTTCAAATAGTTTAGTTATAATAAATTGTCCGGGTAACCCTTTAGAACAATCAATTTCTTGCTTACCAAGCTATAGACTAAAGTTGAAACGCATTAACTTGTGGATGAATTCCCAAGTCCCAACATTATTCTCGAATAAATTTTTCTGAAATCCAAGAGCTCTCAGGGTATGTAGTCTGTCTTCATATACCCACTAAAGAGAATCTTGGTGGTTTGACATATCGTGCAGGGTTTAAAGTGTAATCTATAGAAATAGTTCAGTTATGATCGTCCTGCTCGTGATCACAGAACCTATGCACTCTTTGGTCCTTCTCTTAATGGTTATCAACCTAGGGTGGAAATGCCGTATAAGGTATGGAAGGAAGTCTCGATATCCTCCACCTTTTCTTCGTCCATCTCTCACATGTTAGCCTCCCCTCGGATGTCCAAAGCACGGCGTTCATAGCATAAACATGCTCGCGGCGAGCGCAGCGGACTAATGTGGTTATTGGGATTTGAAGAAATTGACCGTGGCTTCGACCTAAAGCTACGGTAAGTCCATTTGTGTCCTATATTTACCAGACCCTGGGAAGGCTTCGTTTTTACACATCAAGACTTACTCCTCAACTGCGAACCTATAATTCAGCGTACACGAGTCAAAAGAGGAAATTGTTAATTTTAAACAAATGTTTGCTCTGCTATATATATACAGTTAGAGGACCGAAAAAAAAAAATGCATATTCCAGAGTGTTTTCTGAAGAAACTTAAATTTATTGATCCAAAAATGTATACACATTATAGTATCTTTTAACTGTATTTTAAGACTTAGAATTAGTAAAAATATTTATTTGGAAATGAGTTACAGCTGATCTCCGGGAGCACCTCTTAAAAAAAACATTTTGCGGTGACCACTATATGTCGGAACTGTATCATCAGAAATTAAAAACCCAAACATATTTCGTTAGAGTAACATCAAATTAATCGAGAGAATAAGCAAAATAACTTTTTTTTTTTACAAAATGGCGGTTTCGCACTCTGAAACGACTTTTCAAATTTACTTATTACAAAATGAACAAATGAACAAAATGAAACTTTCTTGGTATATTCTAAAATATATGTACATTAAGAAAATAAAATAAACAAAATCGATTATTAAAATTAAATTAAATATCTACTAGCTATTATTGAAAAAGTTACTACACTACAGTAACAGCAGACAATACTTGCTGCTAATAATATTAATGGATTTACTTATTTGATTCATTTTATAGAATTTATTCCATCCATTGAACAACTTTTTGATGAAAACTTGCTTATTGGAAAAGGCGTTACATTGGACTCTATTCGCCCTTTAGCATACTCAACATTAGCTGATCTCGCTCATCATGTACGACAGAGCCTAAGCTTGGATGTATTAATAAAAGCCGTAAATTTGTTCTCAAAAAATGTTCATGATGAAAGTCTTGCTGTGGGAATTCAAACTATGTCTTGCAAGCTTTTATTGAACCTTGTCGATTGCTTACGACATCACAGTGAACTAGAGCCTCAACGATCCAGACTTATATTATCAAAACTTTTAAAAGTGTTCGTGAAAAAATTTGAAACAATTGCCAAAATTCAACTTCCATTAATTATTCAAAAATGGTAAGTAGTATGTTTTAGCTAAGTTAATATTAATTAATATTAATATTAATAATTATTTTATAAAATAGTCTAAGCCGACTTGAGCTTAAAGTGTATTTATAGTCTAATTTAATAAATTTAACAGATATGTGTTTGTTTTCCGAAGCATTTCAAATCCCATCACGATTACGTGTCAGGATAATAAGTATGTCGATACTAAGGCCGGGTTTAGTAGAAGCCCCAAACTTATAAGATCCTCCTCGATCTCTCTAATCCAGCCAGGTCCGATTTTAGAAGAGTTAATTTTAAGAAGGCCCAATTGCGAGTTGGCTTTGCAACGTCACGCCAAAAAGAAGAGAACTATATTCTCAGTATGAATTAATTTTACTTTGTTGTCCGAACGCTTATACGGTCTACATTCAAGAAATTGAAATAGCTTTGAAAGTGAGAGAATAGTTTGCAAAGAAATAAAAAAGCCGGAAGGACGGACATGGGTAGATCGACTCGGCTGTTGATGCTGATCATAAATATATATATGTTATATGGTCGGAAATGACTTCTTCATTGCCTTGCAAATGTCTGACTAAAATTATAATAGCCCGTAAGATCCAATATTGGAGCATACTCGACCAACTCAAAATAATACGATCTCGACTGAGGAACAGAAACATAACTTACCAACAGTACTTGAATTAAAATTTAGTTTTCTCGTTTTGTCAAGACGATATTCATTCATGTCATGCCCATCCCTCCTCCAAACCAAACAAACCTTTTAAACCTTTTATACCTTTTTAATGTTATATTGGACCAAGTTACGCTGATTTATAGTGTAAGAAATACTAAGATATGGAAATGCCCAAGTATATGTATTATATTATTTTATATTATGCGCATATTTTCTTTACAACGTTGACGGCCGTCCTAGGTATATTAAAATTTGAAATATAAAATCATTTTCATACATTTTTGGTAATATTTCTAAGGCAAGTTTATCTTCTATATTTCATAAATTTCAGTCAAAAATCATATTAAGTTTTACGGAAAATTAATTATTGAGTTCCAACGCAAACTTTCTCATATTTCCCCAACACTGTAAATGTAAAACTTGAAAGTGTATTTCAATTACGGTTATTTTTTTGTTGCTTTTCAAACGAAATATCCCCAACTGTCAGAAATTTCGGTGATACACCAGATACTTCATGGAAATAAGTATTTTTGCTGTATTTAATTTCCATATATTTTTGTTAGTTACTCATAGATTTCTCAAGTTTGCAAGTTTGTATTTTGAACATCTCCTTATTTATAATATTTGTGTGAGCTCAATAATGCTGATTTTACGGTAGAATACCTCTTAGAATTTGTCGGAAGAAGATCGTGGCCTTAATGGCAAAACCATTTCGAGAGAAACTAAATAGGCATAAAAACACGGTTGCAAATCTTATCAAAAATCTTTATATCTGTGGAGAAATTAAGCGGGGCGGTAGTCCATTAAAATTGATGCACGGCTTAAGAGACAAATTCGACGTCTAGCGGTTCAATACGTCAATTAAAGCTTAATATATCCCATAAATGAATCAGTTACATATGTACCCAGGATTCAAAATGTAGATTATAAATAAAGGTAATGTGTAGCATAGTTTTACGGTTGGGTAAGTTAATTAGAAGCTGTTTTTTGATCTGAATCCCTTTTTAACACGCGTAGAGCTAAAAGTAAAAATGTGTTTTAAACCGATTCGATATTGTAACCTTCGAAATCCAAGCACACCCCTGGAATTATTCACCATGGACTAAATATGATCGATAAAATCAAGTTTACGATCCAAGCGGACGGCCACATCATCAACTAAATTAATTCTTTCCAAAGCGCTGCACTTTACCGTATAAGTCACGAGAGAGTGTAAATAGCTTGCACTTAGAGCCGTTTAAATTTAATAAGTTCACGCGGCATAATAATTGAAAATGGTTAAGATCATCTATCAAGCCAAATATTACTACCGAAAGGATACTCACCACTCTCGTTTGTTTACTTATTGCCCCACAGTGAGTGCCTGGCATTACATTCGAGGATGAGCCCACTGCCTCACCGTGATGAAAGCCTCAGTGGGTGTCGGATCGTCAGCCATATAACTGGAGGGACTTAGTATCCCATCCGTTAGGTTAAGGTTGTTTTTAATGATTAAGACGCCCTCGGCCTACCTGCTGTTGTGTATATTGTTGTGTATCTTTTAATGGCCATGCCAGGGATTTGCACGTCCCTTGTCCATGGCTCTTGTATTAGGAGGATGTCGATGTCCTTTCGGAGAAGGACTACAAGATTCACTGAAGGCTTATCTGAACGACGGGGGGCGTTTTTGCATAGTGGTGTTGACCAAGTCGCCCAACAGCTTGTTGGTATCGTCAATTTCGTCCTAGAGGACATCGTCCAGCTCAGCTAGGAAAAACTTAATCTCTTACTCTTAATCTCCTGATGCCTGCATCGCTTAGTGTTGAGGAATAAGAATCACTGCCTAAAGGATGGCCCAATTCTCTATATTGACACCTGGGTTTTAAGCTCGCAAAGTCCTCAGCACCCTGTCGGGCTTAGACTGGAAGTCCCTCATGACTCGTCGTCGCACTTGATTACCCGGTGCCCTCTAACTACGTCAGAATAGTCAAAAGAGTGTGTCTGACCATTTCTCTATCGATGTCGCTGTCGGGGCCCCTCTGGGGTATTTTGCTCTCTTCGAAGCGCACTCCCACATTTCCTGTAAGCGGCTCGGCTTCGATTCATAACGCTCGTTTCCTCGACCACCGGGCTTTGTCCGCTTGATCCCGCTGGTCAACATTGCACTCCTCATTTTTGGCTATCTTCGCCAGAATGAATGAAACAGGTCTTGCTGACCTGATCTTTCGTCTGTTGGTGGGTAAACGACTTGCTTTTCGTCTTCTACACTCACCTTGACGTGGCTTGGTGCTGCTTAAAGTTGGGTGTGTTGTTTGGAAAGTGCTTGACTTAGCATTTCCAACAAAACTCGACGGAGTTATTCTCGTCATCCGAGCACAATAACACACAGTTACATTGATTTCCGAAATTGAGTGTGGCTTTACCGCCCTACCTGACTTAAGGGGAAGTCGTGTCAAGAAGACAAGATGGGAGTCATAGCATTTTCCGTTGTGGGAACCACAGAAGGCTGCCGGTCGCATAAGGCGTTCCACGCGGAGAACTGGTGTCTATAATATTGATTTTCACCTCCGAGTCGACTTTGTGCACGTGTCAACTAAGGAAGTAAAGGGTGGGCCATTAAAAGATTCAATTTAAAAATGAAATAAACTGCCAAATGTCAAATTAAATATTAAAAACTACCAGTTTTAAACATATCTTCATTTAATTTGACATATAAAGCTTTTGAAATATTTTAGAATTTCGTTGTTACATTTATGAAAATCGGATTACTTTATCATATAGTTACATTTGAAGCGTTCGGGAACATAATACAATACAAATTATAATTTCGCTGTTTTTTTTTACATTTTTTCATCCTTTCTGAGAAATAGCAATTTTCTATTTTTTCAGAATTGATGAATATATATTTTTTCTGACGATTTTAACATATAGATGCATTAGAAGCGATTGTTAAAAGAAAAATTAAAATACAAAACTATGATTGTAAAACTGTAACTGTAAAAAGTTAAATATAATTGCAATGAAAGAAGGCAATAATTTGTTGTTTTTGACATAGGTTAGGTTAAGTTAAATTGAAGTGCCGTCCTAGGGGCCACTCATTGGCCAATATGGCCCTTAGTTATCCGGATGTTACCTCATGGACCTGGAGATGCGGTTTTAAAGTCCTTGAGGATTACCATGTTTTTGGAGAAGGCAAGTAGTTCGCCTAGCGTCCTCTTCGACGCATCTTCTAGTAATGGCAGTACTCACATTTCCTGCAGTTGCCGTTGTCGGTGATGCCCCGCATGACTGCGTGCGTCCAATAGTCTCCAATCTTTCTAAGGTAGATGCAACACGTAGTGGCTTAGTTTATCATTGCGCTCTTTGCACATGATTTTCGATATTTTGGGGGTTGCGGAGTTCCTCCTCCATCTTCTTTTTGCAGCTATATAGCTGCTATATCATCTAGTGCCTCCCTACTTGGCATTATATTTTTGAAACTGACCGTTGACTATTGCATCTATCTGATTGCCGCTTTACTGTCTGTGCTGTGCGCTCTGTCGCTTTCCTAATGGCGAAGACTTCTACAACAGCCTCATCTCAGGGTCAGTACAGTATATACCCGCTCCTACTCCTCCATCCATCTTTAAGCCGTCAGTGTATATGCTGAGGTATTGAGCATTGTCCTGAGCCGTTTTCCAGTCATCGGGTTCTAGGTATCATGTAATCAGATATCCTGCTCATGTCTCGACCAATTAAATTGTGCCCAAATCCTTGTAGCGACATATTTTCTGATATAACCAGGGATAGTGCAGCTCTGTGCCAATGCCGATTATGGTTTCGAGTGGTTTTGTGGGGGTTGATGTCTTTTTTTCCATGGCTTGCCACTACACTAAGACAACATACAGCAGACTTGGACGGGACATCTATATGAAGATTTATGAATATGTCTTACGCGGCGACAGCATAAGGTGTTATTTTTGGCGTTTTCCCCTCGAATTTCTTGATTAGGTCCATTATTGCGTCATTGCTTAGGTTGAACGCCCTAGATATGTCCATAAAGACTCCGGGCGCATATTCCGTATTGTGCAGGACTCTCTCAATGGTAGCTACTAACGATTTTTCCCTTTTTTGTGTAGGCATGGTAATTGATTGACAGTAGTCTTCCCCCATCGATTTTTCAGTTTTTCTAGCGCCTTGAAGCTTGTTGGCCTGTAATTCTTGGGGCTCACATACCTGCCTTTTCCCGAATTTGGGACGAAGACAATCCTGGAGGTCCTTCATTAGTTAGGGATATAGCCCTTGCTTATGTAAGTTGTGTCTTTGGTCACCTGTAGGATGGCTGGGATGCCATTTAGTCCAGATGCTTTTATCCGTGCAAAGAAGTCTATAGCTCAGTGGATTTTTCTAAATTATATTAGATCTGTTAGGATATACATTTCTCCATTTGTTAGGTCCTGGTGCTTGATGGCGTCCTGGGTGACTTTTGTGCATCCTGAGAAACGAGCTGGATATACAACATAATAAAGAAAAAATTTCACAGTTGTGTTCATTTTTATAATTGTATTTTATATTTTCTATATGAAGAAATATGTTGTGTTAATTTTTGTATATGTATGTGTGTGTAAAAAGTATAAAAATTCTTATACAACATCAACAGCCTGGTCGATCTAGCCATGTCGGTATGAAAATCAGTCTATTATATTATATAGCTGCCATAGAAACTATCGGCACATATAGAGGGAAATGCAAGGCCGTGAATGTAAAAACTGTAAATCTCGAATAAGCCTCCGTAGTTTACAAAATACTTATCCCTTAATCATTGCCAAATTTAACTTAATTTTCAGTCCTAGCTGAAACGAAAGCTTTTAGATCTTCATCGTGTCAAGTTTATTTGCCACGTCTCTACGGAATTGAAATTTTTTACTTTACTAGAACTTTACTAGAAACCTGCCTGTTTGCCCTTATTTGGAGGGAATTCTTTATTATTCATCTTCACAAAAAAGGTAGCAAATCATACAAACGATTGATAGATACAGAAGAAAATGCAACACTTTATATGTAAAACTGTAACTATTAAACTGTAATTGAAAACCTCTAAATGTATATATATATCTAAATAGAATGAAAATAGGCATAACTTCATTGTTTTATATGATACATATATATAATATATATTGAATTATTTTCTAATAATCATGTGTAACATGTGTATTTCGCCAAGTTAGAATTAAGTTACTTACCCAGAACCCTGTAAATGAATGTATAATAAGCCAAATCGTTTATTCACATTTGTAGCAAAGGACAAACAATCTCTGGACCATCGGCTAACACACCTGGTAGTGGTCCACTATTACTCTGCAATGTATCGGATTTAAAAGATGTATGTTTTAGAAAGGTCAAATCGATTATTACACTGTTGGTAATCAAAATGTATTTTATTAGGATCAAATGTCAAGTGACCAAGGAAAAGGATCTGTAACTGGTACACAATGGGTTTATTCGGTTAATGTTGCGGAATTCCGAAGCTTGGTAAAAACTCTTGTTGGTGGAGTCAAGACCATTACATGGGGATTTTTTAATTCCAAAGTAAGATTTACTAAATTGCATAGATGCCTTTCTAATGTCTGAAAAAGTTTCAGATATCCGAAACATGCCATGCTAATCACGAAAAGCTTTTTGGCCCTGAAATCTTATGTTCTTACATAGACTTGGTTTATTACGCCATGGAAGCCTTAGATATTTATACTATCAACGTTAATCCGACTCAACAACGAACATCTGGATTGATATCAAGAAGTAAAGAAGAAAAAGAAGTATTGGAGCACTTCAGTGGAATTGTGAGTACAACCAAGTTTATTATCGGGTTCTTATTTACTGTTTTTTGAAATATATACACATAGAAAAACAAAGCTATACGCATGCATACGATTAGATAATTATTACAAAATATTAACTGACAGATTCGATTTCTATTATAGTTCTGACCTGACTTTACGTATGCGATAAATGAAATATACGAAAACGAAAACCTATAGACCATGTACTTCGATTGACCTGATGTTATATAAAGAGTTGATCAAAAGTATTTACACAAATTCTTAATAATTTGCCCATTTCAACTTCTTTTACATGTTTTTTTGTTGTTGTTGACTAATTTTTCTGAAATTTTCTTCATTGCGGAAACTGATCTACTGTGGCTCACACCATATTTGACCCACACCTATTTTTCAAAATTAAAGAGGTACAACTTTTAAAACATGAGCTACCGACAAAAAAAATTAATCGCAGAATTAATCGCTTTTGTGATCAAATTTTAAAGTGATAAATATACATAGTTGGGAATGCAATTAACATAGGGAATAAAGAAAAAGATTTTTATATTTAATTATTACTTTCCAGGGAACGCACTCGTTCTTGGAATATGGGTAAAATAAGCTGTGACATTGAAATAAGCAGTATTTTTTGTTTTTGTTAATTAATTAATAAGTTGTTGGGTAAATTGAATAAATTCTATTATATTACTTAAGTTAAAATATCAGTTTACCATTCTGCGTTTAATTTTTGTCGGTTGCTCTTATGGTTTAAAAATTGTACCTTTTTTATTTTGAAAAATAGGTGTGGGTCAAATAAGCTGTGCGTAAGTGTACCATATATGCAATATGATTGATCACAAAAACTGGTTCTTCCACGTTAACGGTGAGAAAGAATTTTAATTGATTTTTAATTTTATTTATTTATTTATTCTGAAAAGGTTCTGTTTTCAGGATACGTTAAGAAACAAAAGATTAGTATATCCTACGAACAGACCAATGGCGTGACAAAATACCCTGTATTGGTGAACCAGAAATAACTGCAAAGCTTTCTTGGATTAGTTTGATATTTTCAGAATAATATTCTTGAGGTTTCAATATCGCGAAGTCTCTGACTGATCTTTTTATAGAGAGATAGCTGCTTTTGATAGGCTCATGCACTTGATTACGCAGAATCAGGTTCTTTAGATCTTCCATCCACATAACGAAACGGAGCTGTTCTACTTTTAAAATCTCCATAAAATAGTTCGATTCATCCAGTCTACTAAATTAGTAAAACAATAAACGCCGAACAAAAAATTTCAATTTACGCGAGACCTTGGTAGTGGTTGAAGCTCTTTGAAAATGCAGAGTTTTTCTCCTGGTATTCAAGGTGGTTTGTGATTTCAACATATTAAAGTCGCTCGGAACACATACAGGAACCATACTGTCGCTTCAAGCAGATATCCTGTGTTGAAAATCTCCGACGAACCATTGACCAATTAAAATAAATTAAGTTACAGGAGATGTGCTGAAAGATATTGTTGCGAGTCAAAATAATTTCTTCGTGAATTCTGATCTCCCTTACAAGATACTTAACGACAAAGAGCTAATATTTGTGCCATCAGCCTGTCAAATAGTATTACATTTCCAAATTAAAGAAAAAATACAACGACAGATCATTCCATGCATTACTTAGAACCAAAAGTCTGGGATAGAGAGTTGCATCCATTGCCAAAGAATGCGGAGCACAACAAACTATTCACATCTGACGTTCACTCGAATTAACTCATTAGGCGTATAAACATATTCTTGCTGCCTTTGATGGCTTCATCAAATACTGCTGGCTAAATCGAACGAAAGACGTCGACACTTGACGTGACTTGACGTGAACGATCGCAACTTTTGTTAACCCTGCTGAAATCATCGTTGACCGCGGTACCGCCTTTACATTAGAGTACTTTAAACAGTATTGTGCCATCGAAAAAATCGAAGACCAAATGTTTCCTTAATGCTTAATAATAGTATCTTAGGATATTTTAGCTAAAAACAATATTAAAATTGATTGGAATTAGATTTAAGATGATAACAATTTATGTGTAAATCTAACACTATACATGCATCTTCTTTTACTTCTAACATTTTAGATCATTTTACGCAATAAAGAAAATTCCAGGAAAATTGGTCAACGACAACAAGAATAAAAACTAAAAGAAGTTTGACGTGAAAATAGGTCCTTGTGTAAAGACTTTTCACCACCTCTGTATACATATACATATATATAAATAAATACTTATACATTTGTATGTACTTATTGATATATATATATATATATATACCCGACCGGCTATTGATTATGTAACGACCTCACGATACAAAATTTTATGCTAAAAATATAATAACCTTCGGTATCAAAAACCAATCATACACACAGAAAATTTATAATTTTCTTATATATATATTTTTTTTCTTTTTTTCAGTTTCTAATGATGCATTCCCAAAACTTCCAAGAAATATTTTCGACTACAATTAATTTCTTGGTAGAAAGGATCTATAAAAATCAGTCCCTACAAGTGATTGCGAATTCCTTTTTAGCTAATCCAACAACATCACCTCTTTTTGCCACAGTGTTAGTGGAATATCTATTGGAAAAAATGGAAGAAATGGGATCAAACCTGGAACGTTCTAATTTGTACCTACGATTATTTAAGCTAGTGTTTGGAAGTGTCAGTCTCTTCCCTGTTGAAAATGAACAAATGTTACGGCCGCATCTCCACAAAATAGTTGTTCGTTCAATGGAACTAGCCTTGATTTCTGATGAGCCATATAACTACTTCTTACTTCTTCGGGCATTATTTAGGTCAATTGGAGGAGGTAGCCATGACCTACTGTATCAAGAGTTTCTGCCTCTTCTGCCTAATCTTTTGGAAGGTCTTAATCGTTTGCAAAGTGGATTTCACAAACAACATATGCGAGACCTTTTTGTAGAACTATGTTTAACTGTCCCAGTTCGTCTATCTTCTTTATTACCCTACCTGCCTATGTTAATGGATCCATTAGTTTCTGCGTTGAACGGATCTCCAACTTTAATTAGTCAGGTAAGTGTTACTATATGTAAAAGTCCCCTCTTAAGAGCACACTTTGGTAGTAGTTTATACAAATAACATGATCAACAAACGAGTTCTAGTGAGTTAAACACCTACATCATGGAGTTTTTAATAACCCCACCACCGGCTTCGATGGAAGATGCACCAACACCAGACAGTGCTACAATTTCTGAAATGAAATGAAGCAAGAGCTACAACAAAAACTAAACCAACGACTGCTTGCCTGTCCGCAAAGAATCCTTAGAGTGGTGCCAAATGTGTCCCACGTCGCAATCGAAAATTCAACCCTTCAGGTTAGAAAGTAAATAAGAAGCGGGGGCGTCGGGGTGTATATGGCACGTCAGCTTTATTTCGCTGCATACATAAGACTAAACGAGACTAAATCTAAACTTAGAACCGATCTCCCGGTCGCTTTGCCTCGTTAAAGCGGGAGCGGGAGATCGTCGGTACTCGGGGTACGAGAGCAAGCCGGGGACCGAAAGCTCGCTCCTGAGCAGAGGCGGCAAAGTGGGCCCCTCACGTAAACAACGACCAATAATGCGAATTCGGATATATAGTTAAGCCTTAAAGAAAAATGAAGTACACCCGATATTCAAGTTATAGTAATAGTTTTTATTGCATATACGGTGAAAAACTTAAAGAAACGTAACTGTCCTGTACAGAGCATAAATTGCTAAGAGTATGAAAACACCAGGTCAGTCTGCATTGTCTGTGGAGACTTCCCTAAAACGACCCACATACGAAAAATTGTGGAAACTGTAGTGGAAACCATATGGCAAATTACAGAGGCTGTGTCGTATGAAGCTAAAGAGTCGTATGGGACATGATACAGTTGCGCGCCAAATAGGCCAGATCCTCTTTTGATCTAAATACCACTAAGGGTAATTCCTACTCCGAATGCATATTAACAGGTATGAAAAATCCACTCCAGTCAAAATCAGAAAACGCACAGCAGGTCCCAGGGCACAAAGCAATTGCAAACCGTGCAAAAAAGTATGATGGAACTAATGTCATTCATGAAAACGATGATGAAAACGCTTATTCAAAGCGCTTATTCAGAATACGGTGATTCAGTTTCTTGTAAAATAACGTATATCCATGTGGAATGCAAACAGCATAAACTTAACTGTAAATTACATTGGCGTTATGCTGCTGGTTGAACGCACATCTCAACCAAATACAACTTCCATATAAGGGGTAATACCTTCCATCGCACAGATTATCCTGATGGTAAAGCCTACGGCGGAACCGTCGTCAACGAACTAACGTATTTCGGCGTCCAATTTGACTGACGCCTAACATGACAAATACTATAGAATGCAAGAAATTAACCTTAAACTAAGTCAGCAGCCTCCACTGGATCGTCGGTGTGTCTAGACTGCTCTACAATTCACACTTAAGACGATCTGGTCGTATGGCTCCCAGCTTTGGGGCAACCTTAGCAGGACCAATATAGGCATTATATAGCGCTCAATTAAAAATCCTGAGACTTATCACTGGGACACCATACAGCATTCTCGCAGCATAAGATTAAATAGGCAAGGAAAAAGTCTCAGCCCACCTGGCTACCCAGGGCCTATTAAGGCCTTTTTTTCAACAGTTTACATAACTGCTAGTTACGTCAAATTATAAGATTTGATACAATTATTATTAGTCTCGAAAAGGGGGAAGATTAAAAAATATAAAAGCAAATCATTAAAAAATCGAATATTTCTACAATCCCGTTAGGACCGAAGTACCCAGTACCAAGTACATGGCAAATGCTCGGCATTGTGGAAAACTTAACGTAATCAGTTGCATTTCTCGAAAATTATTCATTCTGACGTGAGTGAGGAGTCAACAGCTATGAGGACTCCATCCCCATGGCTGATAAACCGATCTAGCCAATATACTGTGAACACAGGTGGAGAAACTACGAAGCTCAGAATCTCCGGCTTTAACTATGTTTCTGTGAAAACAATAACCTGAGAAGCGAACGAAAAACTATCAAAATACAAGTTAGGAAACTTACTACGTAAGCCTCTTGCAATCTGATAGAAAATACCTAGGGAGTAGGTTAGTTTTTTAGCTCGGGATTGGAAGACGTAGGAGTCGCAATGGTCTGATCAGGCCTAGGAAGAGTTGTTCCTACTGGCATAATTTTCTTTTTCTTAGATTCAAACTCCTTGACCACAACGTACTCTGGCTGGAATTTGGTAGAGCAAATAGTGTTCGTTAGGGACCTTTAGATTGAAAGATGAAATGTCAATAGCAGAAGAATTTACATTTTTCCACCTTTTGTATAATTTTTTTTTACGGCCCTGGTTTTGCCTTGGATTAAGGTAATAACATCTTAGGGGAAAGCCATGAATTAAATATATGTCTTGTCGGTGGGACTGCTATAAGGGCTTTTTTGCAAGGCAGACTGATTATCTGCTGTGTCCTTATTGGCCGGTAGTCCGGGCAGGACTCCTTTGGCTGGAGGATTAACGGAACTCTGAGGGTTCAAAATTTGTGCCCCCAGGCGGCACATTCGACAGCGATTCTTTTTAGCGCTCGATCTCAGCACTCTTGGAATTAATGCTGAGTTCGATGGCTGTGGCATGGGAGGCTGCTGCTGAGTAAACTATGCAGGTTTTTGGTCTCCGTCTACATGCTGCCCTACAATAGCAGTTTTTTGCACCTAGGAGACACATTAAATTGCGTAAGGCTATTAAATTGGATATCCGGCGCCCAAAACATATCGTGAGTTTTACGAAAGCTCAATAATATGTCCTTAAAGCCGCTCTTGGTTTCCGTATAAAAGACATCATTTCCTTTTCCATCTCATGACAGGCCTAGCAGCTGTAACGCCGGCCGATGTCTTTTCTAACATCGTCCACAGTCAGAGCTACAACACCAATGCACTTTGCGTGCAAAATGTTGTCGCATAGCCTCCAGCTTATTGTAAGGTCACCTGCAGTAATGGCCCTCTTGCAGGTTTTCGCAAAGCAGTCAATTTCAGGAATCAATCTTGACACTTACCACTGTATTTTAACATGTGAAGTTAAACGAGAGGGAGCGATAGATAACATAAGATAAGCGGAACAAAGAAAGCGAGAGAGCGTAGGTGTGAGCAAGCAACGTTTAGCTGTCGCGACGGCGCAGACAACGGCTAAACGGAAAAGGCATAAAAAGGAATGCAAAAGAATGCAAAGGCAAGCACCAGCAGCACAATAAATATTGATAAATAAACTCTTTTAAATACACAAACAAGAATATCGGCATGCACACGTGAAGTGAAAGGGAAGTTATTGAACACAAGATAGAAGATTAAATTGACCCGGTGGTCTATGCAAAATTTAAACACAAATTGAGATTGGAAGAAAAAAACACGTCCGCTTACGTTGAAAGATAAAATGTATTGAGTTTAAGAAAACAATAATATCGTTTAAAGTCCTGCTTTGGTTAACTGCGTATAATACACCATCTCCCTTTCAACATGGCAATAGTTTTCCAGATACGCAATGATAACTTGATTTGGCATTTTCACATTTATCCAATTTTAATGATTAATTTTATTCAATCTCTCAAAAAATAATTATTATTGTGAGCAAAAAAAAAAAAAACGCGCAAAATGTCGTATATAGTGCAATATGTTACTCTTAAGAAGTTTTTTTCTTCCTTCTCAAAAGTTTCCAAAAACCTCTTTGAGTTAAAAAAAAAAAAATTAATAGAAAAGAAAGCCAACTTCGGCATACCGAAATTTGTTTACCCTTACAAATTGCAACTTGATCATTAATATTTAATATAATTTATTATTTATATATATATATATGTTAAAAACAACGAAGTAACTTTCGTTACATTCACCTATACATAAACATACATATACATATTTACTATATGTACAGTTTTACAGTTTTACATTCACAGTCTAGCATTTTCCTTTATGAGTAGAATGCGGTGCTTGCCTGTCTAATTCCTCAACAGTTTTCTTCTGTGAAAGCTTTCAGTGAGGTTGATACCTAATCCGCAGGTTTTTGCTCATTTGTTTAAGTGACCCAGCGCGCCTGTCATTATTCCACTGATAATGTCAGGATATTGTCCTTATTCTAGCAGTACCATTTGCAGGCCAAAGCATTGACTCCACCCATATTGAGCTCCTCCAATATCTGTGCGTCTCTTCACTGTCCGCGTGAGGTGAGTGCCACTCAGTTCGGCTGTGATCGCCTCTGTTTCGATTTCGGTTACTTCTCAGTACCAGCTTACTCACCGGTGCCGAATAGAAGTTTTGTGTCGATACTCTCCAATTCTCGACATTGTATCTTCCCTGTTCAATTTGCAAGGTGATATCTAACACCTCTCCCCAACCCTGAAAGTTTCCCGTGCTGGAAAATGTAATAGTTGGCGTATTAACCTTCTTACAGATAGTTACGTTACGACAAATTATGTTATGTTATCAAAAAGTGACTCACCTCTATCATTTGCTTTCGAACTCCCTTGCATTTGCGTCCCATCTAAACACCAGGGTCGTCTTTGTGTATTCGGCTTGACTACCGGCTCAGGCGGGGGTGCCTTTTCATGGGCCATGTAAGCCGAGGCGATCAGAGTGGCACCTCCATTCGCTGCCCCGAATCTAGCCACTGCTAGGTTAGGTGTGCTGAGAATGGAACAGAGAAAATCATTAAAGTGTTTCTCGATTATAGTAAACAGACTCTCGACCTTAATCTTGCCCTTCCTTATGCCGCACCGCACTTTATGGTGGTTTGTTTCGGATGACCCTGGATGACTCATTTCATAGCGTAATTCTATTAAACTCGCTTTCCAGCAACAAGTTGTACGAAAACTCGATATGTCCTTTAAGCCGCCCTTTTCAACTTTGCGACAGACCTCGCAGCAGTAGCGCACTCCGATGTTTTTTTCTTACATCGCCCACCGCCCAAGCTGCAACACCAATGCACTTAGCATTCAAGATGTTGTTGCACAAACGCACATTACCAACACAACTAAATTGTTAAAATAAACGCAATTAAATTCATAAAGCAAAATAGATGCATACACACGCGAAGTGAACGAGAATTTATTGTACACAAAATAGAACATCAAATTGGTGCTTTATGCAAAATTTGACACAAAATGAGAGCGTAAAAAAAAAACACTTCCGTTCCCTTGGGAAGATGAAATATGATTCATTATGGCCCGATGAAGGCAAAAGGATAGCTGACAACTACAATCGTGTCCTTTCAGATCTTGTATGGATCCCTATTATGGGCGAAGGCCCTAATGTAAACAGTTACATGCGAGGGGTCGAGGCGCCATTTAGTCTGTGCTCGTCGGATGGCATGACGTGTCGGATGACATGACGCAGGTCATTGTGGGGCCATTTCCCCTTACGAAGCCTTCCGAATGATAATCACGCATCCTCATAGGACGGGGAGGAACATTGGAGACCAGAACCAAGCTGAAGGAGGAGCTGGAGAACTGTCAGAATCATCAAAAAGCCGCTGGACGCACACCAATATCCCAAACAGCGTAATGGGTTGAGTGGTCTCACGAACAGGTAGATCACCCAGGAGCGGTCAAGGTTGCTACCGCTAGCACTTCCTCCACGAGTCAGAGGGTTGGTGCCCGGAGTATGACTTTGAATCCTTGCATGACTTTGAATCCTAACATAAGATAAATTCGCTTGCTGACATTGAATATATTTCGCCCGGTATCAAAGAAATTAAAGAAACCGGGTTCTAGTCAGCCAGTGAAATACGTGCTACCCGCGCAAACGATAGTAGTTCAAGTGGAAACCCATAACTGCGACGAGGACGGAGCATCCTCCCCGCAAAAGTGCTACAAGACTTACCGGTCTACCTTCACTCGACCGTTTCCATCGGGTATTTACCCGAAGTGACGACAACTCGGGGCATACCGATTTAACCCGGCATATTATAGGGACGGGTCAATCCCGGCCTATTAAACAACCAGTGCGTCGCTTAGCGATGACCAGGAAGGGCGAGGTGGAGCAGCTTGTCGCCGACATGAAGATTACAGGCATAAATCGGAAGCTCACCAGCCCTTAGGCCTCGTCGGTGGTCTTAGTAAAGAAAAAGGAGGGTTTCGTTCGGTTCTAAGTGGATTATCGACGTCAAGGATTCGAGTCCCCTACCGAGGTTGGACAAGGTTGGCCTGAAGCTGATTCTCCGCAAGTGACATTTTTTTCGAAGCGAGGTTAACTAGATAGCACCATTGTTAGCTGCATGGGCTTAAGGGAGTTCCCAGAAAACGTTCGAAAAGTCGTCGAGTGACCACCACCTCGGAACGAAAAGGAAGTGCAGGACCGAGCAAAACGACGGACACGAGATCCTTTTTCTGCAAACTCAACACATCGACATTGCTAGCAGCCAGAAAAAAGACCCCACTCTCGCATTGATTCTGCAGTGGCTAAAGAAAGAGGGGCGGCCGATTAAACTTACAACATGGTGTGAAGGCGCAGAAGTAAAGGCGAATTGCCATTTGTTCGAACAGCTTTTCATAGATAAAGGCCTCCTGCTGATTACAACCAAAACTGCAGACCCAAATTATCACGGTTGACAAGCTGAACAATCGCTACTTTCGGATCGGAAAAGCGCCGACGTATCCATTTGCTGTACCGATTGCAATACCAGAAGAAGACCTACTCGCCGAACGGTAGGCCAACTGTGCTCCATTCGAGCAACTTCCGATCGACATACTGGGTCCGCTTCCCACTACAGCACACCGCTGTTGTGATGTGCTACTTCACCAAAAGGCAGCACGCTGCCCAATCAAACTGCCGAGTGCTCGTCAAAGAAGTCTGTTGTTGATTTGGTGTCCCCTTCATGCTTTACTCGGATCAAGGTCGAAACTTCGAGTCAGACGTGGAAAGACTCGTACTAATCCATTGCACCCTCAGTCGGACGGAGTGGTCAAGGGGTTTAAACGAACCCTCCTGGATTATCTGGCGAAATTCGTGGCTGCAGATCAACGCGACTGGGATCAGCTGTTGCCGCTAGATCTATGGGCTTATCGATCGGCCCCGTGTGAGGCGACTGTGTTCCCACCGTCGCTAATGACGCTGGGACGTGAACTGAACTGGAACGTGACACTGAGGGTATTAGATAGAGCATTTTTGAACAGAACCTTTTGAGCCCTCTCACTAAGATAACTCGAAACCCACTTAAGAAGATCACCAGGAAACCCTACAGAATCGAGTTTCTTTACAAGAAGAGAGGGATTAACCGAGTCGAAAGCTTTACTAAACTCCTTGTAGATCACAGCGGTATGAAGGTTACGTTGGAAGCCTCTAATAACAAATGACGTAAGTTCCAAGAGATTAGTTGTGGTTGATCTTCGCCTCATAAAACCATGCTGACATGGAGAAATGACGGATCTCCATAAGTGTTGCAAGTGGGGAGTGAATTCATTCTCGAAGAGTTTTGGGATTGCCGATAACTTAGAGATACCCCTATAGTTAATAGCATCTATTTTGCTACCTTTTTTGTGGAGAGGACTAACAAAAGATTCCTTCCAAATAATGGGAAATTCTAAGGATTCAAAAGATAAGGTAAACAACTTAAGAAGGAGGAGACACAGAGCCTCGGCACAATACGTTAGCATGCAGCCTGGTATTCCATCGGGACCTGGCGAATATATTGGCTTAAGACGTTGAAGATCTAAAATAAAAGAGCTTTCGTTCAAGATGGGACTCTACTAAGGTTTACGCCTACAGGATCAGAGACGAAGCACATATCAAGTAAGCGGTTTAATGAGTTTTTGACATGGTTAACTTGAGATAATGACAAATCAACCATCTATGAGGTCATGCTGTGCCGCAGTCTGAAGGACATTTGACACACATCAGAAGACCAATGAGCTACAGGTATATTAAAGTCCCCCAGAGATAATAATTGGTCCCTATCTGAAAGCCCATTGGAAACGGCCCGAATTGTCAAAATGTATTTCCAATAAATTGGCTCTTCAGATGATAGAGGGATATAAGAACAAGAGACATAAAAGAAACTACCTGAAAATGATAGTTTCACCCAGAAAAACTCTATGTCAGTGAAATTCTTAGACAATACCAATTCCGAGATAAGGCAGGAATCAACGGCAATTAAAACTCCACCTTAACGCTGGAAAAGGCGGTCTAATCTATAAGTTGTATACTTACCCAGAAGAGTATCTCCGGCTTCAACCAAGTCTTAGAACACAATTACCTGGGATGCGAAAGAGAAGCTATCAGAATACAGCTTCGTGAGCTTGCTGCGTAAGCCACTAGTATTCTGATAGGAAAGAAGCAAGGAAGAGGTTAGTTTTTGGGACTGAAGGTACAACAGTGGATACTGTAGCTTGTGTTGGCGGGGGTAGTTGTACTCCCAAAGGCCGTGTTTTCATGTTTTTTTTAGCCACGTACTCCTTAACTACTACGTGCTCGGGCCAAAGTCACCCTAGCAAATAGTGTCAAGAAGTTTCAATGATGAAATGTCTCTGGCATATGAAAATTTAAATATTTCCACCTTGACATTATCGGCTTGGGTTTTGCCTTGCATATAGGCTGGAACATATTCCTATTCCATCAGGGGCAAGATTCGAAACAAATATAGTTTTCGATAATGGAACTACTGTTAGGGTCTTACCTAACGTATTGTTACTAACATCGACCGGTAGTCCGGGCGTTAATGGACCCTGGATCATTATTTCGCTGGAATCAAGCGGAGTCGAAGAATTGACATCGCCGCGGACAATTCGGAAATTACTGGCGAAGCTGTTGCCGTTATCCCCACGCTCGATTCGGTTTCCGAATACTTTTTTGCTCCAGATCTCAGAAACATACTGGATTCTGGAGCTGTGGCGCGGGGGTGTGGCACGTACTGGGTTTCTGTGTCTCACACAGTTGCTGGCGACCAGTAGCGGATTTTTAGCGTTTTGGCGACTCGTTTAACATCTTCATACTGTTAAACTGAGTGTCTAGCGCGGAGAGCAGGTCATTCGCTTCGACCATAACATTCTTTAATCAGCTCCTGGTCAGGCACATGAAGGACAACATTTCCCTCTCAACCGATCGACAGGCCTCACAGCAATAATGCAATCCCTTATTGCTGGAAATTGCATCAGCTAGGCGATCTTTGACCTTAATGCATTTTGCATCCACAACCGCATCGCAAAGCTAGCAATGAAGGCTCGGCTGATCAGCCAAAACACCTTTACAACAATTTTTAATTGCGCAGACAATACCTAAAGACATCACAAGCCCTTGAACCACTGTGCACGTTAACAAATGCGAAAAAAAATACGGAAGAGTAAGAGAGGGAGAGGAAGAGAACAAGAGAGCGTGAGTGGGAGCTTCAAACCACTTGGCTGCAGCCAAAAGGCAAAAGCAAAAAGAAAAAAACAGAACGGGATGAGAACAAAAGGAAAGTAAGAAAACCGTCTTCGCACAAAACTAAAAGGTGCAATAAATAGTTTAAACTACACAAAGAAGCACATGCACGCGAGGTAGCTAAACGGTGTATGTGATTAATAATATTTAATGAAAAATTGGTTTAAACATAAACATTAAAATTCGGTGCGCAAAACAAAAACACGACCGTCCGCTATGAAGAGATAGAAGAGAGGCCACCAACGTCAACATGACCTATGATCTTCGGTCGCGCCCAATGGAGTTCGTCGATGGAGACGAAGTATGGCTCTACGCTCCTACCCGAAGGGTGGGACGATGCCCTAAATTGCAGTCGGATTAGACCAGCCACCGTTATCCGTTGTCACTCTGACCCAGTGTACGAGATCCGCCTACCGAGAAAACGTACCATCAGAACCGTTCAAGTCAATCGCCTGTCACCACATCGGGTCCCAAATCCATAATCCAGGAGGCTCGAGTCTAAGAGGGGGGAAATGTAATGAAATGTTATTTAAGCCAGTTGGCAACGCGAGAAGCCGCTCATAAGCGTAGGATGCCTGGTCTCTCTAAGTGCCCCTTTTTTTTTATCGCGTTTTTGTTATAACCGTGTCCGGAAAAGCACGCGGCGTTGATCAACAATACAGAAAATCTACGAAATATCCACCAAGACTCTTGGAGCCAGTTAGAGACAAGGAAGTTGGCATAAACCCGGTTGTAGGCAGCCACACCTATGGACAATTTCTTCTAAAAGTCTTTTAAAATTTCTTTTTACTCAACACAGACATTTCCTCTTTGTGTTATTCCAAATAATGTTTGACTAGGTATTATTCATTGAATACTCTACTTTTTCAATTACTCTCTTCCAGTGTAATTCATTTTCTGGTTCGGTCAATTTTGCTATCATGGGTCTTAGACTCCTATTTATTCGTTCATCTTGGCCGTTCGCCTGTTGTGAGCTCGTATCTATTTTTATGTGTTTAACATTAGTAATTTCCATAAACTCTGCAAACTCAGCAGACGTAAAACAACCCCCGATCTGATATTATACACTTTGGTTTACTATGAGCTTGAAAATAATCTGTCAATGCACTTATCACTTCATATAAATGTTTATTTGATCTGCTACTATCTACCGGTCTATAATAGTCGATATGAATGATCTCAAAAGGCATATAGCCTTTTGGTATACTATGTAAAAGTCCATCTCTTTTACTTTCTTTCGTAGAATACGCTTTGCACTTTAAACAATTTTGGATGTCCTCTACTACTTTATCATTTATGACCCATTTCATCATTGTATTTGTATAATACTAGCGGCCCGTCCCGGCTTCGCACGGGCATTAAACATAACATTTATATTTGTTAATTTTAACACATTCATAATATTAATAATAATATGACACATATTCACCCCTTTTTGCGTCGAGCTCCTAAAAAAGAGTAAATAAAAAAAAATAAGAATAATTAAATTCTGATATTATTTAATTATTTTTTTGTTAGTATGTGTTTTTTTTTTGTATATTTTTGTGTTTTTTTTTTCTTTTTTTTTTGATATATTTTTTTTTAATTTTTTGTTTTTTTTTCAATTATTGAGGTCATAACCCTAAAAGAAAATACATTTATTTTGTTAGAGCTTCTCTGTAAACAATATTTGATGTTGTTTTATTTTGTGGCAGCAAAATAAATCGATTTTCAGGTGCTCCGACTCGCGATAGACCAACATACAGTTGACCATGAGTAAAACATTTCTTTCGCAGATCGATCCCTACTAATTCCAAGGTTTGGCCTTGGGACTTGTTAATTGTTAATGCGAAAGATGTTTTTACCGGAAATTGAAGCCGTTTAAATGGGATTGGCAGATCAGTTGGGATCATCGGTATCCTCGGTATATGAGCTAGTTGACCACTTGCTGGGCCAGTGATAATAGTTGCTACTATTAAATTGTCCTTTAACTCCTTAATAAGCAGCCTCGTCCCATTACACATGCTCGGAGGGTTTAAATTTCTTAAAAGCATGATTGGGATTCCGATTTTTAACGTCAATTCATGGGGTGGCAGTCCAGAAGGGTTTAACGAATTTAAAAATTCCTGTGGATAATGGACTGCATCTTCAATATTCGTTACAGTGTCGATCGATTTGTTTATTTCATTGACAGTATCATTCTTAGGTGATACTATAGCCCGAGAACACAGCCAATGGAAGTCTCTTTCGTGCAAATTCTCGATATCAGGGTATACAGAATCTATTAAATTTTCCAAATTATGGAGTATTTGGCCTAGAGACTCTTCCAGAAGAATGTCACAAGGACCGCTTAAATTTGGAGTTGGACAAATTCCTTCCCCAAGTTTTAGCAGTTGCTGTGGGAAATCGCTATCAGTGATTTCATGAAGATGTGCTCTCATATTTGTCCTTAATTTTAATGTTTCAATCGTAGTCCATAAGGGAGACGATTTCAAGCATGCCTTGATGATATCTGCTCGCGTGCCTCTGTTAATAACGGGGAGAGTCTGTCGAAAATCTCCAGCAAATACAAAAGTAATCCCGCCCATGACTGCAGAGGAGTTCCTTAGATCCTGTAAGGTTCTGTTCACGGCCTCTATATGTGCTCTATGGCTCATCGTGCATTCGTCCCACATAATCAATGAGGCGTCTTGTACTAATTTACCAATAGGTCCATTTTTGATGATGGAACATGTAGATTGTTGTTCAAGATTGTCGGATAGTGGAAGTTTAAAAGTAGAATGAGCAGTTTTGCCATCCTTCAAGAGAGTTGCAGCAATTCCTGAGGAAGCAACTGCTATTGCTATCTTCCCTGATTGTCTTATCTTAGCAAGTATCAAATTTGCAAGAAACGTCTTACCCGTTCCACCAGGTGCATCCAAAAAGAAAACTTCTTTTGTCATGAATGACGCTATCGACTATAGTTTCAAAAGCATGTTTTTGATCTGGGACTAACTTTGGCAGGTTTTCATTGACAAAAGCGGTCAAATTATTTGTATCATAGCGATGAGTCATAGTCTCTTCTGTATTGCTTTCTGTACGAACTGATGATGGTAATCCGAAATCACTTAGGCTTTTGTCATTTAATTGCAGAAGTTTATTTTCTATTTGTATCAAACCTTCGTTATAAATTTCCTCATTGTATGGTAAGGTGATATCTTGATTTTGCTGTCTGATTCTGTGTCTAATATCTTCACATAAATCGTCTTTGAAAATGTTCCATAATTTTAATGGTTCCGATGGCTGAAAAAATAAAAGCATGACCACAAACAATTCTCTTAATTGTAATGGACATTGAGAAAGCGAAGCTTCTCTGATAGTATTTTTCCAATGGTCATCGTTTTCTAGCAAACCTCTAGCACGGCAAGCAGCTTGATACGTTTCTTTCTGAACTCCGTCAACGGTTTTCAAGTACTGGAATGAAGTTGGACCGCGTACGTGGTGCAGCAACATCCTAAGATAGAAACACTCGGATTGAGAAGGATGGACACCGTAGACTCTACCTAAAGCGGAATCTTTTTTTATGCTTGGATAGCCAACTACATTCTCACCACGCTTCCTTCTGGTGAACTTATTATTGGCCCATGTGTAGTATTGCGGGAATTCGTGGTAAAGAAGTGTTTTTGCGAATTCATCTTCATTACAGAGCTTAAAAAAAGCCAGCAATGTTGTTTTACGTGGATTTTGGGCCACTTGTACAGCCGTTTCTGTGGTAAAATACACCCTTTTGCCATTTTCTAAGTGGACAGCTAACTGCAAAACTGTAGGATGCCGCTCATGGATCGGGAATTCGAATATTCGCCAAGCAGCTTCGGAAGTACTTATGTAACGGCCATTTACGTAGTTTTCCACTTCATCATTTTGGTTTCTGACGCCAAATGTAGCTTGGTCCGATCCTTTATTTATGTATTTACAAATGTATTTGATGGCTTGAACTGAGTGGCAGTACTCTACATTTATGTGAGCATTAAACGTCCTGCACAAAAGTGGAGAATATGGGACAATCCAACTATTATCTATAGTGAAATTTCTGCCTCTGATATTTAGCGAAGCGCTCAGTCCTCCATTTGCGGCATCACGACGACGATAAACTGGATATCCGTCCTCTCCAGTCTGAGTTTCGTTGACTAACCGTCGTGGGTATTTTTTTGTGCAAATACCGTTTTTTATACATGGTGCTGATAAGTTATGTTCTCCGCATGGTCCGTGCACCATATTTTTTGTAACGATATCGTACAATATCGGATCGTTTTGTTGGTTGGGTAGTTCCGCAACTATGACGCTATCAATTCCGTCTGGTTGGATTTTTGTTTTTAGCCAAAACAGCAAATGACAGTGTGGTAAACCTCGCTTCTGCCATTCTACACTTGCCATGTAACATTTCACTTTGCCGAATATTTCATCTTTAACGAATAAATTTAAGAATTTCTTCATTTTCAAATGAAAGCCCTTGAAATGATGTCATGACGATCGAAAGATCGCTGATCAGGTAGTAGTTCCGCTTTAATTTCAGGCCATTCGGGGTTGCACGTAAATGTGACAGATAAGTCTGGTCTCCCGTTATTTCGGACATAAGTCATCGCGTCTTGGGTTTTTTCATGCAGGTAACGCGGAGAACCTGTAAATGAAGATGGCAAGATTACGCGTTGACCGATATTTGATGGGTCAACATTTCCGTCTTGATTAAAAGCATCTCTGAGATGAATGTATTCTTCAGCCCTTAGTCTCTGTTGGTTATGACTTATGTAATTCAATCGTTCCGATATCATTTTTGCCATCATATCGACAATATATTGACTAAATAAGTCCCTGTAATAATGTAATGCATTAAAACATTTAGCTCTAACCATCAACCTAAATGCATGAAATTGCATGCACGTCACAGTTTGGTTACGCGCTGTACCTTCCTGCGGAATGGTTAAATAATAACCGTCTTCTCCTCTCACGAACATTAACGGTGTAACTTAGAGACCCTTTTAAGTTGGCCGTCTCTTCCGTGGAGCACTATATCTCTGGGGCCTTTTTCTTCGTCAACCAAGAGAACGGCTACCTCGTTTACAACTGGAGCATTGTATCTACCCGGGTGTGCTGTCTGTGGTGGGCGGTCGGAATGAATAATTAATTTTAAATTATCCGAAGAATTGCGTTCTATGTTTTGTTTAAAGCTTCGTATATATACATTGTGGCTATTCAGTGCGGTCTGTAGTTCGTTAATTAAATCTATTTTCAGCGTTGGAGCTATGTTTGACCTCAATGATAGCTGATCTGCGTCTGAAATGAAATATACCTGCAATTATTGTGGATTTTGGCCTGGTGGTGGTAAAAGGCTACCAAACCAATAAGATGATGTACCTGTCCCTCTATTTTAAAAGTTACCCTCTCTTATTTCTTTGGCGCCAAACTAAGTCATTTGAAATAGGCTATTGTACTTACGGATGTTGGTTATGAAATGTCTAGATAGCGAATGATTATTTGTCAAAAGATTTTTTATTGGCTGTGGTGGTTCCTGAATACTGGGGAGACTAACTTTTCCAGAAGCACAGCACATGCCATTAGTTTCATCGACCCATTTTTTGGCTGAACACTTAGGGCAGATCTTATTCATGTCGCCGATTTGGACGGAAGACTGTTGAGCATAATCAATCTGTGGATCGTATCTAAAAGCCGATCTGTTACTGTGGGCTAAAACTTGATTGCGACTTCTCGCTCTTGACGTCTGTTGTCGGTTTCTCTGATCTTGAAGGCGTTGGAAACGCTCAGAGTTTGATACCCTAGTGCGAGATTGAATATCTCTGATATTTTGCTCTTCAAGCCGCTGCAAACGCTGAGTACTTGACTCTCGCGCATGCACATGAGAGGTTCTTAGATTTTGTTCAGTAAGGCGCTGCGAACGCTCAAGACTGGAATCTCGCGCGCGTACCTCAGAGGTTCTCAAATTTTGTTGAGCTAGACGCTGTGAACGCTCAAGACTCGACCCTCGCGCGCGTGCTTGAGAGGTTCTCAAATTTTGATCAGCTAGTCGCTCTGAACGCTCGGTACTCGACTCTCTAGCACGCGATTGTGCCACATATTGTCTATGAATTGAAAGACGATTTTCGGTTTCTGATGAAGATTCTTCATTTTGACATATTTTTGATGCCCTGGCCTGGGAACTATTTCTTGAAAGTTGAGATCTTGATCTTTTAGGCATTTCAAAATGACAAAAGAAAAAATGCGCAAGCGTTGTAAGGTAGTTTTTTGATATTTTTTCACACCTTGGATTACGTTATCGTAATTTTAGTAAGGATTCCTATTTTTTTTGAAAATGAAATATAGCCTATGTCACTCAGGAATGATGTAGCTTTCCAACAGTGAAAGAATTTTTCAAATCTGCCAAGTAGTTTCGGAGCCTATTCAATTCATACAAACAATCGAACAAAAAATCAAACCTTTCCTCTTTATAATATTTGTATAGATGTAGAGACATGTTCCTCCATTCGATTCGGTACGTAAAATAATAATATTTTTTCATTATTCTTCTGATAAATCACGCCATTTATAATTTCATATAACTTATGCTTGCTACATTCTAACATTTTCCTAATTTCCTGAATCTTTACGGTTTTTAATTAACAAATTAGTACATTTGTTTTGAATGTGTTTGCTTCTATTGTCATAATGTTGTTGCATCAATTTAGTGCATCTACATGTTTGAATTTGAATACCTGCTCTGTGCTTTGATTCATAACCAAATTCCTGCAACTCTAGAGTCCACCGTGCTATTCTTGGGTTTAACGCAATCTTATTGAACGTTAAAGATAGAGAGTTGCAGTCTGTTACAATTTCGAACCGTTTGCCTATCAAATATAAACTGAATTATCTTAACGCGTAAATTATAGCTAAAGTCTCCAACTCAAAATTGTGATACTTTGCTTCCGTTGCCATCGATTTCTTTGAAAAATAGTAAATGCGATGTAATTTGTTGTCTTCTCTTTTTCTGAAGAAGCACAGCCCCAAATCCTAAAGCGCTTGCACCACAGTGAATTTCGACATCGTCTCTGTAATCGTATATCGCCAAAACTGGAGCTTCCATAAATTTCGCCTATAAAAGTGAACAACAACTCAATTCTTCTTCTTCGAACTTTAACAGCATATCCTTTCTCAATAAAAAAGATAAACTCTGATAAAATTGATAAACTTTTTACGATCCCTATAATTTACTTGCTCACCAATATTATAAACTCTTTCTTCTTCAAAGTCTTCTAAAATGTTTATATTCATCATTTCCTTATCAACATTTTTTTCCAACACTCTCACTCCTTCACCTAATCTTTTTGTCACCAAAGTATTTCCAAATTGTAAAAAGTCGTTGTCACCTGAAACTGTACCTAAACTCTTCTCGCCCAACCTTGTACCTAAACCTTTTACACCTAAGCTTGTACCTAAAATATTTTCACGTTAGTTTTTACCTAAAATATTCGTACTTAAGTTTGTACCTAAAATATCCTCAATTAAGTAAAGTAAAATATTCTCACCTATGTTTTTCTAAACTTATACTAAACTCACTTTCTAAACTTTTTCAATCCGATTCCAATTCATAAGGATCCTTAATATTGTTATTCAATAAACTAACGTTCGTATTATTGTCGATTTAGGTTTTAGTTCTCTCCACGGTAATCATATTTAAAGTTTCCAAATTAATTTTCAAATTGCATGTTTCCACAGTCTCTGCCCAGTACAATATTAGAGCTCATAGATTCGCTATCCACAACAATTAGATTAAAAAATCTTTGTTGCTTCTTTTTCAGCATAACACAATATTTTCCCATAACTTTTCAATAAGCTCTTATTCAATCCATAATACGCATCTTCTTCAGGCTCTAATCTAATGTGTTCGGGAACATAAGCATATTTAATAAGTGATACTGAGCTTCCTGCATCTATCAAGCATTCTGTAATTATTGGCTGGCTAGAGCTTGCATAAACTAAAATTTTAATTTATTGTTTTGGGGATTTCCGTTGATGATATGACCCCACCCCACATTCATAGCAAGACCCAGGGGTCCTCTTCGGTTAAGTCCACTCTCTTGCCAAGTACCCCATTCCATTGCAATTGTAGCAACGAGTCTCCTTGTTAGCTTGCTCATCCTTCGGCGATTGCATCTTCTTTCCCTGAACCCTTGCCGGCAACGTTATATAGGAAAATGCTGTAAGCATCCTTCCAGGATTTTCGAAACACAGCATCTTGGCCTGATAGCGTAAATTTACCACCGGAATTCCGACAATAGGTCCATTCAGCAGCTCGCGATCCTCCATGTTGACCTCTTGTGCGAGCCTGCGCTTTTCTTCGCCGTGCCTCGAACTTGCGAGTTAACTCGACTTTCGACTCGCTGCCGCCAAACGCAAGAGGTAACTGGTCCACCAGCTCGTAATTCTCCGAACCGGGTTGCATCCGCGTGCTGATAAGCGCTGATTTTTAATTTTCCGATCAGCAACACTATTCTTTTTGTGTCTGATAGCTTGTATAATTTGGCTATGTTTTCCCATTGGGATACCCAGGCCCGAACGGAAATATTCTCCGAAAAATGCATTAGGATTTCCTTCGCGAAGCCGAATGCAGCTGTTAAAAAATCATCTAGAATCCGCTGCCAAGTCGTTCTAAATTTCCAAAATTCTCGTTGGTCTTTCTTTCGTTTCTCTCTACACCATTCGCCAATTTTGTCCGCCTGTTTATTTGAACATGTCGCTGTTATTCTCAGACATCTCGATTTTGACGCCACTTGGTCGTTCGTGGCCATTTCTCAAATCAACGTCGTCGATCTGCTGTTGAAGATTCTCGAGAACCTTTTTTGCCCTCTTGAATTCCCGATACAGATCCTCCATAGTTTGCACGCCCAGAGCCAGTTCCATCCGAATTTTCTGCACACTCCTCTCCAACACAGACCCTTTTGCATCTGCGTCCCACATTTCCGGCTCCTCCTCCACCTGGTTCATCAGTGAAGCACTGTTGCGGCTTTCGGGTAGAACCGCACATAATCGAGAGTACAGTTCGGCTTTTGATTCCTTCGTAGACAATTTTAGACACTAGCGATTTTATAAGCTGAGCCACAGTCGCCTCTTTTATATTCAACTCTATTTTTTTTTGTATGGGTGATGCACTTCTGTGATTATGTTTTAACTTAACTTTATTAATTGTTTTATTCCTTTCTTTATTGTTTTAAAATACTGTTTTACACTTTTGTCTCTTCTAGTTTTTTTACTTTTACTTTTTCAACCCTCAATTTACCAGAGAGTCAATCTCTTGTGCTCTCTCATGAGAGAGTGTATCAACTCAATTCGTATGGCCAGAGCATATTTATATTAATTGGCCTGTTACATTATTAATGATCGAATTGCAATCTGCAAGGGTATACAAACTTCGGTGTGCCGCAGTTAGCTTCCTTTCATCTTTTTTATCTTTTATAGATTTTTATTATTATATATATATATATATATATATATATATATATATTTTATGGAATCAATTGAATTTATGTATATATTTATTTTTTTTGTCACAAGATTTAACTTCCTATATCTTATATATATATATATGTTTATATGTTTTTATGCGTTTTTCATCACTTGTTTGGTGGGTCCTGATAGAGCGCCAGTTAAGTCTTCTAAAATTTCTTTTTACTCAACACAGACATTTCCTCTTTGTGTTATTCCAAATAATGTTTGACTAGGTATTATTCGCTGTAGCCTTAACCTTGTCCGGACTGGTTCTAACCTTGTTAGCGGGCACATCGCATTCTCTAGCCTTAAGCTAGGTACAATTTGCAGCTAGTTGAAAATAATTTACAGCATGTTAAAAATAATTTGCAGCAAAAGTTTGGCACAAATGTTTACACCTATGCAAATATTGCAAGAAAATTTCTGGTCTCAATCAATTTTTGTTTTGGACGCAAACTTTTGCATGGCTATTTCGTGCAACATATTGCGTTAATGTCTACACGTGTTTGCAATGTTTGTTTGCAGTGCTTGCAAGTGACGCTCATTTGCAAGTTCTGTTGTTTTGTGAAAGTCAAGGAATAACGATGTGTTTATATTATGTCGGCACAGAAATCGAGAGTTGCTACTGTTGCTATATTAGCAACTTAAATTAAACGTAAAAAAGTGAAAAGATTAAAGTCTGACAAATAAAAAAAAAAAATAAATTGTACTACTTACCAAGTTATGAATTTTATAATTATTTCCGTCGCCATTTTTAATAAATTTAGGCGCATCGAAAAAACGTTTGCCCAATTTTTCACCAATTGCGCGATAAGAAATTTGCTTTTTATTCTTATTTTTTATAGTCTTGTGACAAAACATCCCATAAAATATATATTTTGCTGAGAACCCAAGTGCACTAAATTTCAAGAAATGCAACACTAGTGTACTTTCTAGGTATGTGATTTCTTTCAAGCAGCGGAATCGAGAATCTGTTTTTTTTTTAACATATTTTGTCTGCTAAAGATAGTTTCGGCACCTGACATTCGCTTGCAAGGAAGCGAATACTGCTGATGTTTATGAAACTAGACGAGAGGTGCGCTTGCGTGCGGAGCGATTTCATTATATCCTCACTGGTCACCAACTTGTTCAGGTCCCATTATTCCATTATTTTCTTTAATCCCGGTCAGTGAAGCTCCAAGAAAGTTGTTGAGTTTTCTGAGTTCTGACGCTGTCATCTACTCCTTACATTCAAGCATTTCGGCTCTGTTTTAAATTGAATGAATACGAACTATTTCATTGAGCATTTTTTTTTTTCTAAGTCCATTTTAAAACTAAGACAAAATTTCTTTAACTGCTTTTTTAGATACATACATTTAAAAATTAATTTAAAGTTATTCGAAATGTTGGACTTAATCCTCGATACTCTATCCATGTTTTTGGTTTGTTATTAATTATATCGGTGAAATCAAGACGATTAGACCTCGAGTTAGGAAAACCAATAACATTTTATGTTCAAATTTAAATTATGACAGAAAATCTCTCCTAAACACCCACACTATTGTTTAAGTTACAACACAACAGTAACACATACAATAATAATAAAAAATTTATGATGATAAAAATGCGTTCATATAATTAAAAATCCTTTTTTTCTTTCTAGGGTTTGCGAACATTGGAACTTTGCGTTGACAACTTACAGCCAGACTTTTTATATGATCACATACAACCAGTGAGAGCAGCTTTGATGCAAGCTCTTTGGAAAACGCTGAGAAGTCAGGATAACGCCGCTTTGGTAGCATTTCGCGTCCTTGGAAAGTTTGGAGGTGGAAATAGAAAAATGATGGTGGAACCACAAACTTTATGTTATAATAAAAATGAAAAGCCAACAATTTCTATTATAACATATTTTCAAGAATACGAAACTGCAATTGATTTTCCTATCGACGAGGCTATTGAAGCAGCTTTTAGAGCATTGGGATCGAACTCTACTGATCAATTTTACAGACGACAAAGTTGGGAAGTCATTCGCTGTTTTTTAGCTGCTTTTATTTGTTTGGATGATGAAAAGCATACACTACTTAAACTTTTTACGCATGTCGACTTTGTCGAAAATAATATAATGAGTTGGTCAATATTTCACCATAAAATAGATGACGCCTATGTTCGAGGAACCCATAAGACAGCCTTAGTTGGAATGTTAGTGGCTTCAGCAACCAAAGATTTACGAGATTCTGTATGTCCTGTTATGGCAGCGGTTGTGAGGCATTATACGATGGTAGCTATAGCACAACAGGCGGGACCATTTCCCCAAAAACGGCATCAAGCTTCGAATGGAATTGATCCAATGGTACTAGTTGATGCTCTGGCCTCATGCATGGGCCACGAAGAAAAAGAATTGTGCAAGCCTGGTATAGCATGCATGGGTATTATTCTTGACACTGCTACAAATATTATGGGTAATAAAGAACGCGCTTGTAGATTACCAATAATCCAGTATTTGGCAGAAAAAATGATATCTCTGTGTTATGATCGCCCTTGGTATTCAAAAGTCGGCGGGTGCCAAGCTATTCAGTTTTTATGCAAGCATATGTCTCTACGTGCTCTGTTCCAAAATCTTTTCAATTTCTTAAAAGCGTTTATGTTTGTGTTAATGGATTTAGAAGGAGATGTTTCCAATGGTGCCATAGAAATAACCAAAAGCTATATGAAGACCATGTTAGAAATTTGCTTAAGCCCCATAAGTGAAAGTTACAAAAGCGATGATCTTAAAGAATTACAAGCCAAGGCTACTTATGAAGTAATTCACGAACTTGTAAGACATATAACAAGCCCCAACGCAATTGTTAGGGAAGAATCAATGACATTATTAAAACACATTGGAACCATTCAATGCAAAACAGTTTCTGAAGTTATGGATCCACATAAAGATGTTCTCGCTGATATAATTCCCCCAAAGAAACATTTGCTAAGGCACCAACCAGCAAATGCACAAATCGGATTAATGGATGGAAACACGTTTTGCACAACCTTAGAACCACGACTATTCACAATTGGTAAGCTACTATGTATGTCATTTTTTTCTAACAAGAAAGAAAAGTAACTTCGGAGGCCGAAGTAATTTGTAATGAGAGCAGTTAGATACTTATTCGGAAATCTAGATCAACCCGGACCCTAAAGTGTAAGTAAGAAACAGAAGGAGGAAGAAAGTACATATGTATGTATTATAGTATTATTGATCAGCATTACCAGGCGACTCGAATTAAACATGTCCGTCGGTTCTTCTACGCTCGTGTCCGTTTGTACATCTCTCTATCAGTCCGTCTATATGTCTGTACGTCCGAGAGAAAGCAGAACAACGTCAGGCACTAGACGAGCTGGAGCTTCCTAATTTTGGGACAACACAGCACTGGTATTTAGTGCCCACAGATCAAGCTTATATTTAAAAAGGCCACGCCAACCGCCGTTTTATTCATATTTATATAAGCTTAAATGCATTACAGTACAGTACGGCTTTGGGGCCACTTCGCTAACTTCGCTAGTTTTCCACGTATTTCCCTCTTTTATGAAGAATAGACATTTTTATAGCCTTGCGAGGCGTTATAATTTTAGTCAGAAGTTGGCAACGCAGTGAAGGAGACATTTCCGACCATTTCAGCATTAATATCCGAGCCTACCTAGCCATGTTCATATGTTCTTCTGTCCGTCTGTCTGTTTTGAAGCTATCTGTTGTTTTGTTGTTTTTAACATAAATAAATATATATTCATTTATATTGTATTGATTATAAATGAATTACATCATTTATAATCAATACAATATAAATGAATATATATATATATATATGTTATCTTAAAAGTCATGCAAACTTCGATGTGCTTAAGATAGCTTGCTTTTTTTATTTATTTAAATACATATATGCTTTTTTTACAAAGCTCAAAGTTTGCGTCGATGAAGAAACGATATATGCGCTAACGCACATATGCGGTAGCTTTATGTCTAAGGGCAATCAGATACATGATTACCCCTACCAAGGCAATTAATGCATCGCTTGGGATGATTATTGTTTAATAGTATAAAATGTTAATGATAAATTGATGCTTTTAACCTCCCTCAAACTTTATCGTGTGTCTTACAAAATGGAAGTTCTATTAATTTTCTTTCTCCTTTACATCATGTATTTTAAAAGTGGATGCTATGTAATTTTAAGTAGCATTACAAAAGTGCGAAATATGTAAATAAAGATAAGACAACATATGGGTTTTTGAACCAATAGAAATATAATATTAATAATAATATTAATTAAAATTATTTATAATTATTTTAATTAATATTATTATTCTCAAGAATTTTTCAAACCATTTGTAGGTTGATGTATAGAATTGAATGTCTTTAATTTCCTTTTTGGTGTCCCAATATGCTGGAAATTTAAAAGACCTCCTGAGCTTACGCAGAGGTAGGCCAAATTGAGGATTTAGCTACTGCATAGTCTAAGCGTTATTATATTATAATTCCGTTATTGTTGAAAAATGGGTCCGAAATTTTTAGGAAAAAGGGTGTTCTATGTGGTGTATATTTTTGGGATGAGCATCATCGGCATTGTAGTTTTTTATGTGCGATTAAGCACACCAACTAAAGATTTGGCAGATCTTAATCGATTTCAAGATCTATCACAAACCTGCGACATTTGTAAGCATAAGACAATGAATGACCTGGATACCATTGACAATTTTTCAAGACATAATAACTTACTCAAATTCGGACTATCTAATTTACATTGTTGGATTTGCTGCTGAATATTTGCTACCCATTAAAAAGTGTCAAGGGCCTATTGGCATTATTGGTAGGTGTTCCAATACAATGTTGCAAGAACATTCGCGCGACATTTTTGAATGTCTTCAAATTGTCTGTAAAATTAACAGCAGTGAATCAGCAGGTGAAGGTTTTCAAAAATTAGCGCTGTATGACTTTTGTATATAAACATTAAAAAAATTCCCGAATTAGAAAGGGCCGAAACAAACAGTTAAGAACTTGCTGTATAACACAATGGATCTTTTGCACATATTGTTGGTATCGTCGGAGTAATAACAAGTTAATGCAATTGCTCGAACCAAGCAACTTTTATTTATTTATCTTGTAGTATATATATTGTAGTCCATACGTAGTCTAACAGGAAAATTCTGATTTAGACAAAATTGATTAGTTTAAATGGCTTTTATTAAAACAGCATATTTAAAAAATGTATATATATTTTGTTTTATTTAAACAGATTACTAATCTTTTGCATTTTATTTCGTTTAGGGCTTTATAGGACTTTATAGGACTTTATACAAATTTCAAACTTTGTGAATTTATTGATATTTTTGAGATATTTCTTTTCTTAATCTATATTAGCCAAATTGATCGCCGTGATGCGGTTAGTTTTGGACCCACTAATTTATTCGGGAGCATTTGCATTATTTTAGAGCTTAGCTTTAGGGCTTTTAGAACCCACTCCATAAAAGGACTAAGTTGTAAATTGGGCCATGCCCGGAGTCAATCTGGTTAGTGCCCCGGTTATGATATTAGCCAGTCTTGAACGTTGATCATCGCTGATCCGAAAAATGCGGGCGAAATCGAAGATGGGTGATCTCAATCTGACCGACGATGATTACTGGAAGTAAACCTCCACAACAGTAAAGCAGCATCGCAGTCAAAGAACCCTGGGTGATCGGAGGCGTGTTTGCAAAACTGGAATCACAGTTTGGTGTTTCCCTTTACATTTAACAACAAGTCCCATTTTCATAAAATTCAACCGAAATACTATAATAACAAAAAATGGCAATATCATGGAAACTAAAACAACAAGGACGCTAAGATCGGGACGCCGAAATTTGTATAGCCTTCAGATTGCAATTGAATCATTAATATATAATACGATATAAATTAAAAATATTTCTTCTAAGAAACAGCAAAGTAATTCCTACGTTCATTACAGTCACCTATACTTATTATATTTACAAATTTACAGTTACAGTTTGGTATTTTCCTGAACATTTGCCGATAGCTTCTATGGGAGCTATATGATATAGGCTCTTTATAAAATTACAACAGAAATTTTAGAATAATAGAAAATGACTATATCTCATATTTGATGAAAATATGTTGAAAACTAAAAAAAGTTATCATTTTTAATTGTATTAATTTCTTGATCATTTTCATAAATTAAATCTAAAATAAAACTTTGCAGTTAGTCTTTTTTATCTGCTTTTATCTCATATAGCTGCCATACAAACAATCGGTACATACAGAGGGCAATGCAACAGCATGACTGTAAAACTGTAACTGAAAACTGTAAATTGATATGTATAGCTGAATGTAATTTAAATAGGAATTGAATTAATTCATAGTGATCGAATTGAAATCTGCAACGGTATACAAACTTAGGCGTGGCAAAGTTAGCTCCCTTTCTTGTTTGCTATCAATTTTAATTACACTCGAATATAGTTTAACATTAGTGTGCTTGTAGATTTTCCATTGCAGAATACAAATAAAAAATAACAAAGAGATAATTATTCAACTCTTATTTATTTCTTTTCAGATTTGACAAATACATACCACAAACTATTTTTCCATGAATTACTTACCTTAAGTGAAGCAGAAGATACGACATTGGCCAAACTGGACTGTTATAAAAACGTAACGAATCTCATTCCACTTAGGACTAGTGCGTTGAGAGCACTAGCAGCTTGCCACTATATAAGCGATATCGGATATAAAGAAAAAATCATTAATATACTTTTTAAAGTTTTGGAAAATGATAAAACAGAACTTCAAGAAACTGCGTATCTATGCATGAAACATTTTATAACTGGAGTTACGCTTGAAAAGGAGAAGGTAAGCAGAACGCTACAGAGAAAGAATATTTTTACGGCGAATTTATATATGTATGGACGTTAATGCTCTACGGTCAGTACACCCACGCACGTGCCTGTTGGGTTAGGAGTTAGTAATGCGACAGAAAATATAGAAAAGAATACGAGGAAATAAACTACCGGCTTGCTGCCACATTATTTGCACATAGGTTAGGGGCAACGCATAGGCCAGTATGGCCCTTAGTTGTCCGGATGTTGTGTTTGTATGGACTGGCGATATTTGCGTGGTTTCGAAGTCCCTGAAAATCAAGGTGTTTTTGACGAAGGCAAGTAGTTTACCTGGTGTTCTCTTGAAAGCATCTTCTAGAGATGCCAATATTGGGGCACCTAGGTACCTTCTTTTTGCTTGCATTAGTGACGGACACCTCCAGATCAGATGTTCCTATGTTTTAGATGCCTCGGATTCATCGTACTTCCTACAGTTGCCATTGTCCTACTAGTGTCCTGCAGTCACTCCGTGGTAGACGCAGCATGTAGTGGCTTAGTTCGTCATTGTGCCTTTAAAAATTATCTTTGATATTTTGCAGGTTTTTGAATTTCTTCTTCATCTGCTTCTTGCCAGTGTATCGGCCCGTCTCTCCAGCTCACTTTGGAGCGTTCTTAAGAAAACGGGATCGTTTTCCGTTCTATTTCCCGTTTGCCCCATGCCTCCTCTTGCAAGTACGTTTGCGGTCTCGTTGCCATCGATGACCTGGTGGTTGGGAACCTAATAGATCCGCACTGACGTTGTCGTGCTAATGACATCTAATACTTCCTTGCTTGCCAGAACGAACATATTAACTGTCTATTCTCTACGCAGTCTCTGCTGCCTTCCTAATGTCAAAGACTTCTGCCTGGAATAAGCAGCATTTGCTTGGTAGCTTATACGACAGTCTTATCTCAGGGTCTGTGTAGTATATGCCCGCTTCTACTCCTTCCATCTTGGAGCCGTCTGTGTATATATTCAGGTATTAAACATGGTCCTGAGCCGCTTTCCAGTCCTCGGATCCCATAAATGTTGTTGATTTTAAAATCCGGCAGGTTCTACTTATGCTGTAGTCAGATATACTGCTCATGTCTCGACCAATTGAACTGTGCCCGAATCTTTGGAGCGTCATATTCCTTGATGCAGCCTTCCCAGCAGTCAGTTGCGCATGAATATCTAGGGAATCAATACCGATTATGGTTTCAAGAGCTTTTGGGGGGTTGACCTCAGTCTAGTACAGTTCCGGGGTATTTGACTTGTGTTTTTGGGGTCACTCTGGTTGTATTGATTTTTGGGAGGATCCATAGCGAAGAGAATGAGGTCCGTCTTGTCCTCGTTGATATTAAGTTCTACATTGTCCGTCCACTCTTATATTTCCCTGAGTGTTGATTCCATAATCGAGCTAATGGTCGATGGACAAACTCCCGTGATAATTATGCTTATGTCATTAGAATAGGCTGTTATCTTTGGTGCCTTCCTCTCAAATCTTTTGATTAGATTCCATAGGAGGTGTAGAACGGCTCCACCTTGCGGCGTGCCTTTGTGCGCTCCTTTCACCATGAAAGCGGTGCCCCAATCTAAGTGTACCAGTCTGGAACTTTGTAGATTTCCTATCCAAAAGTTGAGAGCGGGGGGCGTGTTGGTCGTTCCAAGGCGGTCCATTGTTGCGTCTGTGCTTACGTTGTTGAATATCCCGGATATGTCTACAAAGACTCCTTGTTGTGCAGGGCTCTTTCAATGGTGGCTACTAACGAATGTAGTGCCGTCTCCACTGATTTCCCTTTTGTGTATGCATGGAGGTTGGTTGACAGTAGTCTAGCCACATCGTTTCTGATGTATGGGTCCAGCGGCTTTTCTAGCGTCTTGAGTAGAAAAGAGGTAAGTCTTATCGGCCTGTAGTCCTTGGGACTAACGTGGCTGCTCTTTCCTGCTTTAGGCAGGAAGACAATACGCGAGGTCCTCCATTGGATTAATTTTGAAGAATGATCGAATTCGTATTGGAACATTATGCAATTCTGGTCTGTGAAGGATGGTCCCTCAAAGACTTTCCAATCTGATACCATACTACTATGTCCCGCTACGAGTGTTATAAGATCTAAAAGTGACTCACCTCACGTTTGCGTCTGCACCCACGATCAGTTGCTGGTCTTTCGGGATGGCTGCTACCAGGCTCCTGAGTTTCTCCGGTGGGGCTGTCCTGTCGTGTGCCATGTAGCAGGAAGCTGCTAGAAAGCGCTTCTTGCTCTCCAGCATCACCGCAGTCAGGTCATCGGAGCTGAAATGAGGCATAAGGTAAGCGTGTAGAACCTTCCGTACGAGTTCGGCGGTTCGCTTTTATCTTACCGATGTCGAGTAGAACACATTTCAGGTCGAGATCTTTAGTCCGGCAATGATATTACCCGAGGCACTCCATGGCTCCTGAACCAAAGCTAAGTCGACGACTTTTTGCTACATGTCTATAAGTAGTTCCTCCGACGCTAGTTTGCTTTTATGTAAATTGAGCTGCAACACCCTGAGAGTCATGGGTAACGTGCTCAACTTTCGACGGGTTGACTATCACTGTCAGTTCTCCATTCTCTTCTTTCGCAGATTCGTCCAGCGACATCTCCTGGGCGGCGTCTATGATGGTATCCAGACCTAGGTACTTCTCCAACTCACCTGCCTGCAGGGTGTGCGCATCCTCTCTTGGGAGAGGGACGCCTTATCCTGGAGCCGGTTCTGGATCTTGCGAGCCGCCTTGTACTGCGCCTTGGCCTTCAACCTGCTCGGGGAGCTGGTGCTAAGTTTCGGCGAGTGGAGAAAACTCTCATCCTCCTCTTTGGTGAGCTGCACGCTCTCCAGGTTCGAATCTCTGTCGACGACGGCAGCCGAGCGGCATAGCTAGCTCTAATTTGTTGTGGTTACGGCAATAATGGGACAACTAGTATGAACTGCTCCCATCATGCTCCATGCTTTACAAAAGTGGTTTATTTCAAGGAAACACCCCTCTTGCGTTTTATGCCTGCCGCCAGGCACCTCTAACCATGGCTAGTGATTAATTTTCTCCAGCGTTTATAATTCAACACTTTCTACGTCATCGCGGTTGTATATAAATGGTATGCCTAGCATAGACCTGTGGTTGGATAAGGAAGGCAATTTAATTAGATGGAGCGAAAAGTAAAAATATCTTTTGAACCAAATCGATGCGTTTACTATGGACGCCATACTGAGGGCTCCATACATAAGATCCATATACTAGGAATAATTGAACTAAAGAAGTATTTAAGGATTTAGTAACATAGGGAGCATTAGATTCCGTCGAGCACTGTCCGCTGTCCAAGCACACCCCTGGCTATATTCATTATAGACGAAATATGATTGATAAAGACAAGTTTATAATTTAGACGGACGCCCAAATTATTAACTAAATTTATTTTTCCCAAAGAACAGCAGTATAAGCGAGAACGATACGACAGTATATGCTGGCATTTTGAACCGTTTAACTCAAATGGCTCCCTTGCGGCACGCCAGAAGTAACCTCTAGAACATTAGATAAAGTATTCTTAAAGGGGATTTTTTGCGGGCTGTCATTCAGATAACTTCAGATCCAACTAAGCAGAAACCCCATTAAATCGGTTTTCCTAATACGGACAGAATGGTTAACAGAGTAAATTGCTTTACTGAATTCTGTATAGATTACATCTGCCTTAAAGTTAATAAGGACAAGTTTTGAATAATTGTTGGCATGCGATTTGCCTTTTTTGTGAAGAGAAAAAATAAAGGATTCCTTCAAAATAAGGGGAAAAAGGGAGGTTTCTAGGTATAAAACATTTCAGAAGGGGATAGCACAGGGCGTCGGCACAATACCTGAACATACAGCCAGGAATTCTGTAGGGACCTGGGGAATAAAAGATAGCTTTCGTTTAAGATTCGACTGAAAATTAAGTTTAAGACTGAAATTTAAGTTAATTTAGGCATGATGAAGAAATAAGTCTGATTTGAATCCTAAAAGTTTGAATAAATTTTCTTAAAAAAACTGCGAAAATCTGGTATTGCCTGATCATTATTTGAGGTATTATTTTCAAAAAAGCGAGTAAGGTCCTGTCACAATTGGACCTTGCAACGAGTCAAATATTTTTTATAACATTTATAACATCGCGTTGAGCACGGTAAAGTTTGACGAGCTGATAAATAAGAGGAAAGGGCATTATAATTTCAGTCAGTTGATCAGTATCAACTAGTCTCTCAGTTTTTAAGGTATCTGAATGAAACTTTACAGTTAGTCTCACCCTCACTCCTATGTATGGATATCATAGAGCTGCTATATAAACGATCGGAAAATTTTTAGAAAATAAATTATAACTTTTTAGCAGATTTTCATTAAATTTTAGACCGCCATTTTGTATTATTCTAGAATTTCGTATTTAATTTTATGAAAATCTGACTACTATATCATATAGTTACTATAGGCACGATCCAGAAATTTATACAATTAAAAATAAAACTTTTCCAGTTTTCAACAGATTTTATCAAATTTGAGATAGCCATTATATACCATTGTATACCAGAAGCGAAAGTTAAATTTAATGGAAATACAAATCTTTAAGAGTAAAGCTGTAAATATAAAATATATTGGGGAATGTAACGAAAGTAGGCATTACTTCGATGTTTTTAGCATAAATATATAAATTATATTGTACTAATTATTAATAATCTAATTGCACTCTCCAAGGGTATACATACTGCGGCGTGCCGAAGTTAGCTTTCTTTCTTATTTGATTGTAAAAGTATTTAGTTGTAATCGATCGGTTTCTGTTTCGAATATATCAGTTTATTTGTTGCACATTTGATAAGTATTTGTTTATATTGAAGTTGGAAATTTTTGTTCACCTTTTTTAAAATTTTTTCCTTGCTTATATTTTGTTTGGTTTCTACAATGTCGTAATCATTCAACAGTTCGACTTTAAGTATTGTAACGAAAGCCGCCAGATTAAAAGAGTCCGTGATATTTAAGCCAGTTGGCACCGCGAGATGCCGCGAATTCCCACATAAGCGCACTTATGAGAACTTTTGACAACCAGGGTGCCTGGTCTATCTGTGCGCCCCTTTCTTCCCTCTCTTCTTTTTATCACCGTTTCCGAAAGAGCACGCGCTTACATGCAATATTTTTAATTTAAAGATTTCGTTTTTATTGGTTTTGTTTAAAATTCGGACAGACAAATTTTTATAATCTGCAATAGACTTTCCAATGAACATTTAATTTCACATTACTTGGTTTGGTAGAAATATGTTCCTGGTTAATAAGATTATAGCAAATTTTTGTATAATTTCAGATCTTGCTGGTAAAAACTATTTTTGAGTGTGTGGTTTATTGAGGTTATTTTGCCTTCGTATCGTTTTTTGGTTTTAAATCTATTTAACAATATTGTGAATTTATATGTTGATTAGTCCCTTATGGTTGGTTGTTCCTTCTCCAACACGTGATATTTGTGTAATGTATTTATAATCGACGTTATTCAATGAGTCTGTATCAACTAACAATGTATATACATTATTTGTTTGTTTTAAGTTAAGCAAAAAGTTGTGAAGTAAGGTTTTGTTTTACTTGGTTTTCGATCTTAGGGTTGGTTGGTTTTCTAACGTTGCTTGCTATTCTAGTTGTTGTTGCTGTTATTGTTCCACTTCGGTTGTTTCCTCTATTATAATTATTGTTCTGATTGTTCCGGTTATATCCGTAATTTGGGTAGTAACCATTCTTCTAGTAATGAGCGTTATACTGATATTTACCCCGGCCGACATTGTAGATACTTTTTAACAGCTTCATTCACTGTACTAAAATTGCTTGCTTTAAATATAGTTTCAAGTCGGACATATTCACAATTTTTGACCATTGTGGTAATGGCTTTTTTGGTAGTGGTTTTATCAGCATTTTTAACTACATTAGATGTTCCACAGACAATAGAATCATGACTTTTTTGTATAATTCCGTTGATAGTACTTTCAGTTTGGACCTTTTATAAGGTTGATCTTACTATTTTTAATTAAATCACCTCGACGGCTATCTCTTCAAACGGTATTTTAGTTAATTTGACAAATTTCACAGCAATAATAAGTCAGTTATTCTTCTTTTGGGCGATTTTTTTTTTTCTGTATTGTCTTGTTTTGTTTAGGCAATTTCGTCACTGTCTGTCGATTCAGGACTATAGCCTGTTTCCATGTTTAGTTGGGCATTTAAAATAGTCGCAATTCATATTTTAAGTAACACTTTTTTTCTTCGTTCGAAACCTTTTCACATGCCTTAATACCTCTGTCCAGTTTTTCTTGCTTATGGTTTTTCTCTTCTTGCATATAATAGTTCACAGTTATTCGAAGTTGTTAGTTAGAAAGGGCCGTTTTCTTTTAATTATAATAGCGTTTTTTTACCATTGCAGGAGATTATAATATCACTCAGAAGTTTGCAACGCGGTGATCCGATCCTATAAAGTATATATATTTTGATCAGCATCATCAGCCGAGTCGATCTAGCCATGTCCGCCTGTCCACCCGTCTGTCCACAAACTAGTCTCTCAGTCTTAAAGCTATCTAAATGAAACTGCAGATAGTCTTCTCTCAGTCTCGTATAACTCGGAACGGGACGGATCGGACGACTATATGATAAGCGGCATAAGAACGATTAAAAAAAAATTTTATAAAAAACTTTTTTCAAATTTGAAATAAAGCTATTTTTGAAATCTAGAATTACACTTTTAATTTGATGAAAATCGGATTGTTCAACCTATTTAGATCTTCACACAGATATATCTTTTTTGAATATTTCAGAATTTCTGATTTAATTTTATAAAAATCGGACGACTATAATATAAATTAAGCAAGAAAAAGTTTTTCGCGAATGGAATTTAAACTCTCGCTCCCCTGTTTGTTAGGTGGGTGTTCTAACCCCTGAGCCACGCGTCACGATTGCCTCGCGACGGCAAAGTCAAATATCAAGCGAGCAAAAAATAAATGTCCTAAAGGGGCTGCAAGTTTTTGTCACTCTCAGACGCGTTATTGTAAAAAAATTTGCGAGTATGGCTGAAAATAAATAACTATAATAACAATTTGAATATAACAAATGGAAAAAATTTACTTGTAAAAAAGTCGAAGCTTCATATTTGTTTTTGTTTGTTTTTTAAGTCCAAATTTTTTCCTGATTTTTTTCCATACTTCTCATGATGAATTTCATCATGAGCCGAGCAGCGACAGCGGCACCACGAACTAGCCTATTGAGCGCTGCGGGTGAATTTAATCATGAGTCAAGCAGCAACGTCGGCATCATGAATTACCCCGGCCACGCATGGATAAAAGTTAATGAGAACTTTACATAAACGGTGGGTCTTACCCACTGAGCGGGTTCGCATGAAATTCATACGGACTTTGGCTAAAAAGTCCGACTGGGTTTACATAAAACGAAGGTCCTACTCACTGAGCAGCTAAAAAGTCCGAATTGGTAGCTCTGGGAGCGGCGGGGGTACAGTAGCTCCTGACCTGAACATTAACTATTTTTTTTTTCATTTTAAATTAATTAATTAATAAACAACACTTTTGTTTTATTACATTTAACCCTATTTCTCACACCGATTCGATTAAGTTTCCACAATAAGGTAGCAGAAGACGAATCAAAAATTAAAACTTTCATTTATTCACAAAACAACCCTATTTCTTGTTTATCTTTTCAGGTGCAATCTGCCATGCGTCCACTTCTGTTAAAATTGGGAGATCACAGGAATTTATCTATTCCGGCGATTAAGCGATTATCTTATTTTACTCAGTTATTTCCTCAAATGTTCAATGAAAAGTTAAGCGAACAAATATTGCAGCATTGTTCAAAAATAATTGATATATTTGTTGATGACTACAAATGCGCAAATTCAAGTATTAATTTCTTTGCGTCTTCAAAGGGCGGAGAGTATGAACAGAAAATTGTTACTCTTATTGAAATGTTTTATCATATCTCTGCATCAGTAAAATATATTGAAAAGTTGTGTCATCTTGTATTGAAAACTGAAAAAAACTTATTGATTGAGGCATCTAGCCCGTATCGGGAAGCACTTCTTAAGTTCCTTCAACGATTTCCAGCTGAAACTGTGGATTTATTTTTAATGGAATCATTCATAATAGATGCTCAATGGAATCGATTTTTTATATATATATTAAAGCATAAAACCGGATCATCGTTTCAAAAAGTTATTCAAAAAAATAAATACAACAAATTATTGACTTACATAAACTGTAACACGGAATTACGTCAACCCCATATGTACGAAGCTCAGCATCAGGCTGTTTTAATAATTTTTACATTAATGGAATCTGATGACCAGTGGATTCCAACACGGCCCGACATTGTGGATGTCCTTAAAAATTGCTGGAAGAGTAATTTGTCTTTAACATGTGATGAAAATGTAGCTTGTGATTTGTGGCATTTAATTGGAAGAATACTACTTCTGTATTTTTCAAACAATACAAATGACATTGATTTACTTTTTCAATTATTAAGAGCACTATGTTTTCGATTTATACCTGACGTTTACTTCTTACGAGACTTTTTGCAAAACACAGTGGCCCAAAGCTTTACCGTTACTTGGAAACGAAACGCCTTTTTTTACTTTGTTGAGAACTTTAATAATAATACAATTTCCGAAGAGTTAAAAGCAAAAATTATAACAGCCGTTATAATTCCATGTTTCACTGTAAGTTTTGATAAAGGCGAAGGAAATAAACTTATTGGCGCTCCGCCAACACCATATCAAGAAGATGAAAAGAATATTGTGTCCGTTTTTATAAATAAAGTTTTCGACCCCGATAAACAATATGATGACGCTGTAAGAATTGCTTTGTTGCAACTAGCATGTTTATTGGTTGAACGAGCATCTCAGCACATACACGATGGAGATGCTAATAATAAGCGACAAGGTAATAAACTAAGGCGGCTTATGACATTCGCTTGGCCTTGTTTACTGAGTAAAAATTCGGTGGACCCCACTGCCAGATATCATGGTCATTTATTGCTTGCCCATATAATTGCTAGATTAGCAATTCACAAGAAAATAGTTCTGCAAGTATTTCATTCTTTGCTAAAAGGGCATGCTTTGGAAGCCAGGTCTATTGTAAAGCAAGCCCTTGATGTGCTAACACCAGCTATGCCATTGCGAATGGAAGACGGGAACACAATGTTGACTCACTGGACAAAAAAAATTATCGTTGAGGAAGGTCACGCCATGCAGCAGTTGTTTCATATTTTACAACTTATAATTCGTCATTATAAAGTAAGTATACTCTTTGCTTGGCATTCAAGTATTAATTGTGTGATTTTTATTATAGGTCTATTTTCCTGTTAGACATCAACTTGTTCAACATTTAATTAATTATATGCAACGCCTGGGATTTCCTCCAACCGCATCTATCGAACATAAAAAACTAGCTGTCGACTTAGCAGAAGTCATTATTAAATGGGAACTACATCGCATTAAGCAAGATGAGCGAGAAAACAAAGTGGATGGATCTGAAGATGAATTATTGCGGGAAACCTCAATTAAACGTCCAGGATCCGACTTATCAGAACAGAGAAAAAAGTCATCGGATAATAATCGAGACGCTACAGGAAAGTATAAAAAAAATGTTTTCTGCACTTTTAAGGCAAAAACTCTAATTTTAGATTGGAATTGGAAATTGTATTTGTTTATTCAGGGGGATTCAAAACTTCGATCAAAATTTTTTGTATTGGTCCCAATAGATTAGGGCAGGTGAAGGTGAAGAGCTGAGAATTATTAAAATACCCTTAGATCATAAATAATAAAATGAAATTGTATTGATATCACGCTAGTTGTAAGTTTAAATTCCGATACGTTTCAACCAAGAGAGATCATTCTGGCAGCGTCTAGTGTAATAATAAAACGGGTATTATTATTATTATTATTAACTTACATAGAATATGTTGTTAAAAGGACTTCAAATTTCGTTGGACGGTAGTAAAATAATGTTATATTGACTTTAAATCCACACCAAACTATTTTTTAAGAACATGACTAAAATTGTGATTCAATTTTTGATTTCAGATTACCCAGATTATGTAATCGTAATCCGCTATAAGTTCATACATTTTTTTTGTTCATTTAAAAAAATACCCCCTTGCAGGGTATTTTTATTTTAGTCAGAAGTTTGCATCGCAGTGAAGGAGACATTTCAAATCATATAAAGTATATATGTTCTTGATCAGCATCAACAGCCATGTCAAATAGTAGTCCGATCCGACACAATAGCTATATTCCCAATTTCTTGAATTTTCTCTCTTTTAAGAACTGGAAAAGTTATAATTTTTAATTGTATTAATTTCTGGATTGTTCTTAAGAAAGCTATATGATATAGTAGTCCGTTTTTTTTTTTAATTAAATCCGAAATTCTAGAATAATACAAAATGGATATATATTAAAATTGATAAAAATCTGTTTAAAAAAAAAAACAGGAAGTTATAAGTTTTTTCTACCAATTTTCCGATCCTTCCTATAGCAGCTGTATGATATAGTCGTCCGTCCAGCGGACGTAGACCATCATCCATCGATGTCGATGATCTTGACCGATCGCTCCGTTGTTCGCCACTTGGCGCGCTGCTGGAGAAGTGGCAAGTACTTTTCACCATAAACGCCATGACAGAGGACGCTCAATGAGAGTGTCCTGGTTTGCATATAAGATTAGATATAGCCTTTTGTATTAATTAAAAATTTTGATTTAAATTTTATGAAAATCGGACGACTATTTATATAGCTGCCATAGAAACGACTGGTAGATATAGGAAAAAATGCATATAGCGGAATGTATTTTAAGTAAACATTATTTTTTTTTAGTATAAATATATATATATATATATATATATATATACATATATATATTTTATACAGAATTAATTTCTAGTGACCGAACTAAAAACTGTAAGGGCCGAATGTTGCTTTTTTCTTATCGCCAAACTGCATTTCGGCCAGCTAATTTTAATCGAAGTCGAATAACAAGAAATTGAGCCCGGTCCATCCGGTTTAACCTAGGGTGAATAGATAAAGGGTCAATGCGAGATATTTCTCAGAGTGTATTCTAAATTAAACGATTAGGTAACCTTCAAATCACGATTTTCCTATAAAACGAGACCCAACCCTCCGTGCTCTGAAACTATGCGCTTATCCAATAATTGTATTTCATCCATAACACTTCATGTTTTTTAATTCTTTTTTCTACAGGTCTGGGTTCATATACAAAAACTGAGGAAATTTTACGATCTATAGATAAATCGTACTGCGATACCGTACTTAACTTTTTGGTTCGTTTAGCATGCCAAGTTAATGATCCGCAAGCTGGAATAATATCACCAGGAGAAAGTTTATCTCGAAGGTAATTTAAAAACTTTTATTATTGACGTATTGCTCATGTTATTAATATCCCTAAAATATAATTCAAATTACAATATTTTTTTTTTGTATATATATATATATATATTTGTTTTCCGTTCTGTCGCTCGTCAACCCGACGCCTTCCTTTGCAAGTATGCCTGCGGTCTCGTTACCGTCGATGCCGTGGTGGCTGGGAACCCAATCTTGTATCTCTTGGTGAAGAGAATAAAGACCGTCACGTCCGCGTTGATATTGAGTCCTACTCGACTGCCAATTATGCTTATGTCGTCAACATAAGCTGTTATATTCGGGGTGTTCCTCTCGAACCTCTTCATTAGGTCCTCGACCACTAGATTGCATAGGAGGGGCGGCGTGCCGCTAGGCTCTCGCTTCACCACGGAAGCGGTGCCCCAATCGGATTGTTGATGTTAAAGTTGCTGCGTGTTGGTCGCTCCACTATTGCGTCTCTGCTTACAATGTTGAATGTCCCGGATATGTCTACTAAGACTCAGAGAGCATATTCCTTTTTATGCAAGTGGCTGCTCTTTCCTGGTTTAGGCAGGAAGACAATCCGCGAGGTCTTCCATTGGATTGGGGTATAGCCCGTGCTTAGACAAGCTGTGTAAATTGCGTGTAGTCATGGGGTTATGACTTCTTTGGTCGCCTGCAGTATGGCTGGAAATATTCCGTCTAGTCCTGGTGCTTTTATCCCCGTGAAGGAGTCTATGGCCCAGTGGATTATTCTAGAGGATATTAAATGTTTTGTGAGATGCTCTTCTCTAGTTGCTAGTACCGGCATGGGTGATTTCTGTGCAACCTGGGAAGTGCGCATGCATTAGTGCTTTTAGGGTTCCTGCATCCTGGGAAGTGCGCATGCATTAGTGCTGTTAGGGCCTTTTCGCTGCCCTCTGTCTTTCGTCGCGTTTAAGCTGACTCTGTATGGTGAGTTGTTTCAAAAACAACTTCGGGAGTCTCGCCGTTTGTGGGGCCATCTCTATGCAGAAGCAGAAGTTTCTCCAAGAGCTTCTGTGTATTTCCTTCTTGTTATCCCAGGATTTTGTATTCCTCTTTGATCATATCATCCTTCGCCTGCTTGGCGATTTTGAAGAATACTCTGAGGTTATAGCGTTGGAACGAGAGGTCCCTGTTCTGGTCCTCTTCTTAGTTCTTCATATCGGGCATGATGCGCAATTCCTTGGTGAGGGTCTCTAGGTACTTTTCTATATCTGCCTCGGATTTTACTCTGCGCGGACCAGTCACGAGTTTGATACCGATTTTTTCTTTGAACTTTTCCCAGTTGGTATTACAAAAAGTGTTAATTTTGAAGAGTGCTCGAATTCGTATTGGAACATTATGTACTTATGGTCTGAGAAGGATGGTCTCTCAAGGACTTTCCAATCTGATACCATACTACTATGTCCCGCTACGAGTGCTATAAAGTCTAAAAGTGACTCGACTCTGTCGTTTGTGTCGGGGCTCCCCCACACGTTGTGTTGCGCGTTGGCGTCTGCGCCCACGAGCAGTTGCTGGTCTTTCGGTCTGGCTGCTACCAGGCTCCTGAGTTTTTCCGGTGGCGCTGTCCTGTCATGTGCCATGTAGCAGGAAGCTGCTAAAAGGCACGGAAACTTGCTATATGTCTACAAGGAGTTCCGCCGACGCTAGTTTGCTTTTATGTAAATTGAGCTGCAGCACCCTGAGAGTCGTGAGTACCGTGCTCAACTTTCGACGGGTTGACTATCACCGTCAATTCTCCGTCCTCTGCTTTCGCAGATTCGTCCAGCGACATCTCCTGGGCGGCGTCTATGATGGTAGCCAGACCTAGGTCCTTCACCTTACCTTCCTGTAGGGTGTGCGCATCCTTGTCCCCGGGGTGGCGCTTCTTTAGACGCAGGTACACTACCACTACCACTACCTGGATAAAGGATATCCTTCGCCTCCTTGTTGTTGGAGGACCGCGCATTGACCCCCTCTTTGGGTAGTGGGCTAGCAAAGTGTAATACCTTCTAGTCTGCGGTAGGTACGTTAGAGTTCTGTCGCTGTAGCAGTTTCAGCGCCCGGTCTCCTGGGATTGCGATGGGGAAAAGCACCTTCGCTTTCGATGGATGGGTTAATTCTCTGCTTCATTGGCTACTGTGGGTAGGGTAGGTCCTGCTTGGACCCGCGCTGCCGCTTGCTTGCAGGAGTGTCTTTATTAACACTGTCGGCAGAGCGTTGCCTTTTGCTGGTCAGCTGTTGAAACGGTTAAGCCAAATTGAACATTGCAAACTTCGGACTCCGAATATTAAGTATATTCTTTCTTGACATATAAATATATTTTTCTAAATATTACTATTATCTGACGATATTTTGTTACATTTTCAGGTGTGTTATGCTTTTGAAAATGGCTATGCGTCCGGAGATTTGGCCTCAGCCCTTTGATATTAAACTCAACTGGCTGGATAAAGTTCTTGCTACTGTAGAAACTCCACATCACAACTTAAATAATATCTGTACAGGAATTGATTTTCTAACATTTTTAACTACAATTTTAAGCCCCGAACAGTTGGTGATTATTATACGACCAGTCCAACGCGGCTTGTCTCTCTGTATTATACATCAAAATACTCGGATAGTACGACTGATGCATATCTTTCTTACACGACTCATGGCAATTTTTCCGCCGGATACACAGCATAAACATGACGAACTCGATTTGTTATATAGTGCTATAAGTAAAATGGTAACAGATAACCTTACATTTTATGAAAAAAGCCCGCAACCGAATGCATCGTCGCTGTTTGGAACCTTAATGATTTTAAAAGCGTGCACCACGAATAATCACACTTACATTGATCGTATTTTAGTCCAATTTATAAGAGTTCTAAATCGTCTTACAAAAGATCATATTAATATGCAGACCGGTGCTAATGTAAATACACAACCTGCTGATTCTAATTCACTAGCATTAGAACTTTTGGTGCTTTCTTTGGAACTAATCAAGAATAGAATATTTGTAATGAGTGTGGAAATTAGAAAACTTTTTATTGGAACTATATTAGTCAGTCTGATAGAAAAAAGTTCTGAAATTAAAATTATAAAATGTATAATTAAAATGCTGGATGATTGGATAAAAACAAAAGATTCAAACATTATGACACAAGTTCCATCAATTCGGGAAAAATCCGCCTTGTTGGTTAAGTTGATGCAAAATGTTGAAAGAAAATTTGCAGATGAAATAGAGCTTAATATACAATTTTTGGAAATAATAAATTATATATATAGAGACGAAATCTTGAAACAAACTGAGTTAACAAGTAAACTAGAAGGAGCATTTTTGAATGGTTTGCGTTTTCAAAATCCTCATATTCGTGGGAAATTTTTTGAGATTTTAGACGCATCAATGCGTCGTAGACTTCATGATAGATTGTTATATATCATTTGCTCTCAAGCATGGGATACTATTGGTGCACATTATTGGATAAAACAATGCATAGAATTGCTTATTTTAACAGCTAATACAATGACACAAATTCAATGCTCCAATGAAGCTTTTAAAATACCAAGTATAACATCAGTTATTCCAGCAAACTCTAGCGAAAGCCAAGAAAATTCATTTGTGTCATTTTTATCTGCTCAATCCGAATCATTTGAAATTGTTCAAAGTGTGAATGATAAAGATGATGTGTTCGATATAGACTTAAAGCTTGAATTTTCTGCAGATCGTAAAGACGATTGTCAACAAATATTGCCAACACGTCGTGATACGTTATTGGACCTTGTTTATAAACAAGCTGAGTTTTTAGAAGCAAATAGAAATATAAGGACCGATCAGATGCTTGTCGCTACTTCCCAGTTATGTCACATTGATACCCAATTAGCCCAAAGTGTGTGGCTATCTATTTTTCCTAGAATTTGGAGTATATTTTCTGAAGATCAAAGGTATAATATCACAAAAGAATTAATACCATTTCTATCGTCTGGAACTAATGTCAACCAAAAGGATTGCTATCCAAGTACTTTGAATACTTTTGTCGAAAGTTTGACTAAATGCACCCCACCTATTTATATTCCTCCTAATTTATTAGCGTACCTAGGGAAATCTCATAATCTATGGCATAGAGCTATACTTGTCTTAGAAGATATGACCGTTAATCAATCCAGTAAAATTAAGGATAATATTGAGGACTCAGATATAAACTTAACGGATTCGCATGTACAGCAAACTAATAATATTTTTGACTCACTTTCAAAAATGTATTCTTCAATGCATGAGGAAGATTTGTGGGCTGGCCTTTGGCTTAAATTTGCACACTATCCGGAAACAAATGTAGCTGTTTCATACGAACAAATGGGATTTTTCGAAGAGGCCCAAGGAGCCTATGACATCGCTATGACAAAATTTAAGCAAGATTTAAATAATGGTCTAGTCAATACCTATGTTAATAGTGAATTATTGCTTTGGGAAAAACATTGGATGCGCTGTGCTAAAGAACTGAATCAATGGGATATTCTACTAGACTATGCTCAATCAAATCGAGAAAAAAATATGTTTCTAATACTTGAAAGTTCATGGCGCGTACCAGATTGGAACCTAATGAAAACCGCATTAGCTAAAACTGAACAGTGTTACATAAAACATCATGGTTTTAAGATTAACCTTTATAAAGGATATTTATGTATTCTCCATCAAGATGAAAGGCAAACTAGCAGTGTTGAACGATATGTCGAGATTGCTTCAAGCTTATGTATTCGTGAATGGCGACGTTTACCGAGTATAGTTTCACACATTCATTTACCATACCTTCAAGCTTCTCAACAAATAATGGAACTTCATGAAGCTAGTCAAATACATCAGGGACTTACTCAATCTCGAAATAATTCATTGCATGACATGAAAGCCATAGTAAAAACCTGGCGTAATCGACTACCAATAATCTCCGATGACTTATCACATTGGAGTGATATATTTACTTGGCGCCAGCACCACTACCAAATAATAACTCAACATTTGGAGCAACAATCTGATCAAGGAAGTACAATGTTAGGTGTTCATGCATCTGCGCAAGCTATCATTTCTTTTGGAAAAATTGCCCGAAAACACAATTTAACTGGTGTTTGTCAGGAGACATTATCAAGGATATATACAATCCCATCCGTCCCAATAGTGGATTGTTTTCAGGTATGTAAAATCAACTTTTATATTTCATATATTTCAAATATTTCATATATTTCATATATTTCATATATTTCATATATTTCATATATTTCATATATTTAATATATTTCATATATTTCATATATTTCATATATTTCATATATTTCATATATTTCATATATTTCATATATTTCATATATTTCATATATTTCATATATTTCATATATTTCATATATTTCATATATTTCATATATTTCATATATATATTATATATTTCATATATTTCATATATTTCATATATTTCATATATTTCATATAGTTCATATATTTCATATATTTCATTAATTTCATATATTTCATATATTTCATATATTTCATATATTTCATATATTTCATATATTTCATATATTTCATATATTTTATATACTTTATCCTTATGGTGGAGTTTTTTGATGCTCAGGTTGACTAGGTATACTAGTTTATTTCTCAGGGAAACCATGTGTTATGTTTTAAGCTTGCCACCAGAAACCTACAACCATGGCTACTAGTTTATTTCCTTTGGCATTTGAGAGCAAGGATTTAAACTGTTACATTAACTAGACATTACGCTATCAAGAATAATATAGTGTCGAGTTCCCGGTCGGTGCGCGGCATCAGGTCTTTAGATGAAGGAATTTCGCCAGCCTTCTACGCGACTACCTTTTGGCTTAAAAATAGCGTCAAATTCATTTTAGAGAATAATAACTATTGCAAGTATTGCACAATACTTAGGGTTGTTTTGGTTACTTAGGATGCGTTGTATGCGTTTTAGTTGCACAATTATATATTCTTATATATACTAACGCTTTGTTAATATTTGTCGGCGTTTTTGGTTGGGAGAGATGGAGGAAAAAACTGACCTTACCGGGGCTGACCTTCAGTAACTTGTATGTTTGTTGTCATGTTTTATGCCCGAATCAAATTCAAAATTTTAGTAATCGACGGATCGGCGGATGGGCAATAGGTATAATAACGCTGTAAAGTAATGGTGCGCACCTGATGTTTGCTTGGAGTGTAGCGGTTGTTGTGTGTACGGTTACATCTTTCGACTATTTTTATGGGCAAACCCTACCCTAAGCTTCTTTTCGTAAAATAGATTTTGGTTTTTTTGGTCATGGGTCAAATTACAATTTATTCACTATGTTCGGTTTCCTGAAGTTATCTCACTTCAATTAAATTTATTTACTGCCTTTATTTTTATTTTAGAAAATTCGACAACAAGTGAAGTGTTATCTTCAAATGCCATCAACGTCCGGAAGAAATGAAATAAATGAAGCTTTAGAAGTTATTGAGTCTACAAATTTAAAATACTTTACTGGTGAAATGAATGCCGAATTTTATGCACTTAAAGGACTGTTGTTAGCCCAAATTGGACGAACGGAAGAAGCCGGAAAATCTTTTAGTGCAGCTGCACAGCTTCATGATGGTCTTACAAAGGCCTGGGCTATGTGGGGAGATTATATGGAACAAATGTTTTTAAAAGATAAGCAAATTGCATTAGCTGCAAATGCACTAATTTGCTATTTGCATGCGTGTCGTAATCAAAACGAAAGCAAAACTAGAAAATATATTGCAAAGGTGTTGTGGTTTATGTCTTATGATAACCAATCAAACAACCTTATAACAACTTTGGAGAAATATGTGTCTGGCATTCCACCTTCCTACTGGCTACCTTGGGTACCGCAACTTTTGTGTTGCTTGGAACAATTTGACGGTGATGTGATATTAAATCTCCTAAGCCAAGTAAGTACAATTTAGATTTTATTTAAATCATTACAGCTGTAAAATATACACAATTAATATAGCTATCCAAACATTACACACTCCTTAGTGATTTAGTAAGTATTCGAAGAACTACAAATGGTTTTTGAATATGAATTTTAGTCGTATTAATAATCAATTTTATATTTTGTTGTTTGTTTGTTTTGTTTATTAACATTCATTACACTCATGCAGAATATAATGCAATTTCTCGATAATTTGACATCCATTTTCGCTAAAAAAAAATTGATTTAAAGGAATTTATGATCTTTATCTTTACAAAATCGCTAGCTCCTCTAAAATAATAATTTTTAATTTCCATAATATTGATATGCAATTACCTTAAAGCACGGACTGTACTGTTGGTTAAAAATTTGGCACCAAATTACGTAATTTGTAGGAATCCATTATACTGGTTTGCAATGGGTTGTTTTTTCATAGAGAGCCGAATACAATGGCTCTGGCGGATGCATCAAAACGGGCAATTTTACCTTTCCAGCAGCGCAACATAATCCATCAGGTTCCAATTGAAACTTCATTGCATTGTAATGCGGACATACGACAGATAACGAAAAAATAACAACGCAGCTGAGATCTTTGTAGGCGATTGCAGAATCGAAATTTAATGCAGCGTGATTAAAGTCTCAATTTACAGGTCGTCTTCTTCTAGAAATATTTAAACGCCTCTACGGCTTGAACGTACTTGAAGCCGCGCCAGCTTATGGCTCACCCTCCGAGAAACAGCTCCATCGCTTCTTCTAATGTCGATGCCATCCTCCCCTGCGTGCATTGCGACGATCCGATCTAGGAGCCAGGCAGTTTGTCCTCTGCCACGACGACGAGCTATCCCTCCTCGACGTTGTCCTGCTGGTGGTGCCACTTGCCCCGAATTTGCAAGCCTAAGACATAATTCCGGGACCCCCGCCTCCAAAACGGTTGCCTGCCTGACGAGACTAGTCGCCATAGCCGCAATTAGCGGAAATCTGAAATAATTTCTAAGCGAACCCCCTTGGACGCAAAACAGACAAAAAGGAAACGTAGGACTTGTATGGATCCCTTCTTCGAATTCTCAATGTTATATAAACAGGGCCACTAAAATCAACGCCACATATTGAAAATGGATGGAGAGCACAGAGCCTATTTGCGGGAAGATTTTCCGTAATTTGGGTTCCTGTAGAGTTCCTGAGCGTTTACAGTCCAAATACGCTGTCGTAGCATGTCAAAAGTTCGCCTCTGCTCGCGGCCTACCTTCAGGATCCCCGGCTTCACTTCACGCCATTGCCTTGTCAACCACTTCACCCGCAGACTGGAGCATAAACTGCCCATTTTTGGCGTCTACCTAGATCTAAGACAAGATTTTGACATTCATTTCAAGTACATTTTTGTGACTTGTAGAAATAGGGGACTGCTAATGGTAGGAGATGGATTTCAACATCCAAAAATCGACTTCACCGCTGTGTGTACCTTTATCTTGACTTCAGAATTGGACTCGCCAATACCATGTAAGATGATACACGACTCCTCTCTACGAATCTGTAAGCTTTTCGCCAATTCTCTTGACCCAGAGTCTAAAAAATCACCCTGCCCAATGATGATGCATGCATAATATGTGACGTTGTAGTTTGATCTTGATTAAAAGGAGGAGAAATACTATTTTTTTGGGTGGGGTCTGCTTCAACACTTTCCGGTCGTCCAGCATCATCGGCACTAGTGTTTCGGTGCTGAACCCGTGGCACTCAAAGATGTGCTGCGTGTCCTCCATGATGCCCATGCCACACTCAGGGCACCAGTCTTCCGTCTCGTGGCCGAAGCGCTTGAGATAGCTGCGGAAGCAGCCGTGGCCACTAAGCGCCTGGGTAAAGTAGAAATCCACTTAGGCGTGCAACCTCTCCACCTAGCGCGATTGTACGGGATGAGGGTGTGCGTCCAGCGGCCCTTTGATTAGGAGTCCCATCTAGTCTGCCAGCTCTCCATGCTTCTCCTAGCGGTAGTCTTGAGCTCGGTTCTGATCGGCTGCTCTGCTACCTTCTTTTTCCTTACCAGCTCGGTGAGTGGAACTTGACCGGCAATGACCAGCGCCGCATCTTTTGAAATGGTTCGGAACACTAAAGCTATTCTGATGGCGCATAGCCTCCACGTTACCTGCTTTGGGTCTCTCGTACTAAGCAGCATCCTGGATAGCACACCTGCAGTCCTGGTTTCCTTCTTATGGACGTAGGACGTCCGCGGCACCATTTTTTTATAATTCGATTGGCGGTACTCTGGAGCTTGTCAGAACTTTAAAATAATGTCCCTTGCGGGACACCAGAAGTAACCCTGAGAACATTAGAAAAATTATTCTTTAAGGGGACACTTTGCCTCCTTCCATTCCTTGTTGACACGGAGAAATAACTGATCTTCAAAGGTGCTGCAAATGACAAGTAAAGAAGGCTTATTCGAGATTGAAGGATATCTTAATGGAACAAAGTCAGTAAAAAATGAATTAATATCCATGTCAGTGCACATGTACAGATCGGACTGGTTATATTTTCAAATAAAATAAGTCAGCCGTTCAAATATGGGACTTTCAAGACTGGACGGACATCAAAAGGGATCTTCCGGTTGCGTCCACGGCGTCATTTAACTCGCGAGATTTCGTATGTGGTTGATTTGATACAGTAAAATGTCGAACAAGCCAGCAATCAAATCTTGTTGTGTAAAAGTTAGAAGGGTATTGGTGTAACTACTTGGGGGCCAAAAAGTCGAATCACTTAGGTCTACTAAATGGTTCCTATCCTATTGGAAACCATCTGAATAGCGGAAAGGCAGTTCCAATAAATAGGAAGTGGCGACAATGCAGGTATGTAGAAGAGAAGAACAGATAATAAATATAAAGCTACCATTGATAGCCAGCTTCACTCAGAGGAATTCAACATCTTTGTCTTCTTCGAAAGTTAATAGTTCTGACGTGATTGTGAGCCAACCACTATGAGAACAACACCACGACATCTGATAGGTCGATCTAACCGATATACCGTGAACACAGCTGGAAAAACTCCGAAGCTCAGAATCCCCGACCATGTACCTATGAACACAATAACCTGAGAAGCTAACGAAACACTATCAGAATATAAGTATTGAAGCTTTTTACGAAAGGAAATAGGATAGAGAGTTGTTTTTTTTTGACGTAGAGGTCTCAGTAATCTAAAGTTATGATTGTAGTCGAAAGTCATTCACGACAAAAGTTTGTTGTTGTTGGACTCGAAAGATGTCCTAGAGAGAATGGCGATCGGTAACCGTGCCGTATAACCGCGACCCCAAAGTCGTCCGGTAGAGTTCGGGGGAAAACTAACTGAACCAGATCGAGTGATCTTGTCTTCCAGTTCTAAAATATTGTAGTAGTGTACAACAGGGTAGAGTAATACCTTCTCAAAAATTAACCTAACCTTTGGGTACTGGACTACGACATGAATGAAAACATTAGATTGAAAAATTTTAATTCTGATACTTCCATAAGACTATTTATGGAGACCTCTGTGAGCTATTCGTCAAAGATAGACTAGTCCTCATAGTTGAATATACTTTGATTTATAATGTTGGTTTTTACAAGAATTATGGTAAATATGCAATTTTCGGTATCTTTAATAAGCATTCATTTTCTAGCAAGAAGTGTTTAAAATAAATGACCGGAATCAACTAACCCGTCCTTCTTCTCCTTGAATCCCTTGTTGACTGTGTTTGGCAGGAGGTAAATAAATAAACCACCTGTCTGTTTTTTAGCTCAATGAGTAATGCTTCATTTGCTTTAATTTTGTCAAGGTCAGCAATGTCGGGAGTGCCAGTCACAACCTTTAGTGCGGTTTTCATTAAGTCCAAACTCCTAGGCATCGTGGAAGTTAGTTCACTCAGAATATTCTTGGAATGGTTTATACCGACCTCAAGTTATTTCCTTATATGCGATTGCGTGAGCAGTTCGATCATTCTGACAGTGGAGCTCAGACAAATTGGTCGAATGTCTCACCAGGCCATATTGTTCTCAAACTAAAACGTTTACGTCCACTACCGGGATGTACTTCGCATTGAAGAAATCGGTGATCCGCGGATTTGCGGTGAATGGTAGCACGGTAAATATGTATTGTATTATTTTAAATAAGGGTAATATGGGTGATTAAGCTCTTCTGATATTGTCCACTTTCCCCTTAATGAGAACATAATGTCCCAGATCTACTTTTAAGCGCTCCTATGAAAAGAGGGGCGTTAATTTATTTCCCACCCTTTTATATCGTAGGAGTACTTTTTCGCTCGTTCAAATTCCTAAAGTTGATAACCAATCGCTCTTTTCTGACTTCGCCATCGTCAGTTCTTTTTTTATTCACCAACCAAGTGAGGCTATTGTATATTGGCCTGGGAGACCCAATTATGCCGTTCTTCAGCACTTCCTTGATTTATCTATTTACAAAGTCTGCTGCCCCCATAGGGTAGGCGAAAAACTTGGAGAAGACGGGCTCGTCACTCTCGGTTATAATAATGGTGAAGACTGGAAACATTTTGAACGATAGAGCTCCTTTACGGGCTTAATGTAATTTTTTACCTCCCAGTGTCGATTAGGATTTTTAGTTTCTTGTAGCAACTGTCGCTCGACGAAAGGCATTCGGGCGCATCCGGTTGTGGTGGTCTACCCTGCCTTGTAGGACTGAGTTAAGTTATTTATACGCCTTTGCCCAGAGTGGGGTTAAGATGTATTATGCCTTTTATGATTTGCTTTGCTTTGTGGTTTCCCTTATCTTGTGTCCTGGGATCAATTTCCATAGGCTCAATTTTATTCTGATCTGCCTATTCGGCGTCCCTTCATATTATCCAAGGTTGTCCTCTTGTGGCATTCTTCGAGCCCTTTAAGGAACAATGTGTGAATTTCTATTTATTTTATCTTCATCTTTCCGCTGTTTACCGTGTGATTTGTTGTTTCGTTGTCCCCTTCATTTATGTGGGACTTGTCTATCGCCTTAACATAGAATGCCTCAAATGCACTCCTTTCATTACTAACCCAGTCGGACTTCGCTTCATGTGGTGAGCGATTCTGGAGAGTTTAATAAAGTGGCAAGCGCGACATTTAGGTACCTGAATAGAACGCTGATATGTTCAATGTAGAATTCTGCACTAAAAAAGTTTAAGAAAATTAGGAACTCTAAGAAAAGTTTAAATTTGTAAAATGTTGCATAATTTTTCAACTATAAAACGTATAAGTTTTAATTATAATGCTGTAATCTTATTTAGCGACAGCTAAATATAAATTATTGATTTACTTTAATTTTGTTTACTTTAATATGGCCAACCTTTAACAGAAACAAACATGTAACTATCTAATAAAAAAATGAAATAAAAAGTTTTTCTCGAATGGGATTTGAACTCTCGCTCTCCTGTTTGTTATGTGGGTGTTCTAACCCCGGATCCATGCTTCACGATCCCCTTGCGACGGCAGTCAAATATCAAGCGAATATCAAATATCCTAAAGGGGTTGCAAGTTTTTGTCCCTCTTCGACGCGTTATGCACATATATGTATACCGCCGACGCAATTCAAGTTGTCCATGTGGCGCTGTGTAAGATGCCGGACTGTGGATTTTTTTTAATCGAAATTTTTTCTTATATTTTTCCATACCTCTCATGATGTTTTTCATCATGAGCCAAGCAGCGACGGCGTCATTTTCGAGCATATAAGGTATATTATTTTTAATCAGTAATCAATCAATAGCCAACTCGATCGAGTTACTACGGAAACTAGTCTCTGAGTTTTTAAGCTACTTAAATGAAACTTTACAGATAGGCTTATTAAAACTTCCTGTTATTAACAGATTTGCATAATTCTAGGATTTCGCTTTTAATTTTATGAAAATCGTACTACTTTATCGGAAAATTAATACAGCAAAAATAATAAATTCGCTGTTTTTCACAATATTTTAATCTCCTCTGAGATATTGGAATTTTGTATTTTTTCAGAAGTTCGGTATTGATTTTTTGAAAATCTGACGACTAAATAATATAGCTGCCATACGATCGTTAGAAATTGAGGAAAATGCAACACTGCGAATGTAAATATGTAACTGTAATACTGTAACTGTAAAACTGTAACTGAAAAATTTAGGTGAATGCAATGTGATGTAGAAAAAGCCATTTACTGTTCATTTCGGGTAGACAAATTGCAAAAATCACGTGAAAGTGAAAACGGGAGCACAAATTTCCGTTGTCATAAACGAAAACGATAGATTCTTGTGAAGGTGAAGGACTATGCAAAACTGCAAATATATAGTGTATAAGCTAGTTGTTGTCAACAAACTTTTAGAACAATGTTGTCTGATCATAATACTCCTTTCATACACACATTTGCAAAAAGTAAATAAGAGCTACAAAATATTTTTTTCACTATTGCTTGGCTTGCCCGCTAGGAATACAATTAATATTGCAAATATAATAAAAATGTATTGGTAAAACTGGTCTTTACCATGAGAATTAGAAGAGTTATGCGAATAATGTTATAATGTTATTTATGATACTCACTTTTTTCAGATTGGACGCCTTTATCCACAAGCGGTATATTTTCCAATCCGGACTTTATATTTAACATTGAAAATTGAACAACGAGAAAAACATAAAACTGCTGAACAAGCTGGCTGTTCTGGAAAACTTCCATGTACGGTGAGTAATTTGAATTTTAGTGATTTTAGTATGTTCATATATGGATTCTTCGCAACCCGTTTTTGGTAAATACATAGGCATATTTTGATATTCACAGTATCACAGTATATGGATTCTTCGCAACACGCTTTTGGTAAATACATAGGCATAATTTGATATTCACAGTATCAAGTCATATCACAAGTCACAAGACATGTGAGTTGTTGAAAACCGAAATTTTATTTCCATAGTAGTTTGGTGGATATTATAATTTTGGTCAGAAGTTTGCAACGCCGCGTAGATCTAGCGATTTCCGTTCCTCCTGATCGTCCGTTTCTACATGAACTAGTCGCTCAATTTTGAAACTATGTGAATAAAAATGTAAATATCTTTTCCAGTTTTAAACAGATTTGCATATACATATATAGACATTTAGTATTTAGTATTATTATACAATATTGCTTTTAATTTTATAAATATCGGATGGCGATATCATATAGCTGCTATAGAAACGTTGTTAAAATTAATAAAACAAATATTGTATTCTTACTGCGTTTCAACATATATTACATTAACATAAACAATCAGGTTTACCAAAACTTAAAACACATCCGACGAGCGGTTCATAACAAAATCAACCTTTACAATACATTTAAGATTATGACCAAAACAACACCCAAATGTTGTATTTGCTCCGCCTCAAATTTTTAGTCGTAATCATGATAGGTGTAAACAAATAATTAAAAAGATTTTTTTTAGAGCGAAACGATGAGAGATACAGTAACGAAAACAACTGGTTTACAAACCAAAGATTACCTTCTTATTCTAATACACTCCTCATAATTAACTTACCTTCCTAGATTTATACAATATAACCTTTATTTATAACCTCATTCATGGTGACGTGGAATGTGACGACTTGTTGAGTCAGCTTAATTTCCACGTAACAAGTAGAAATACTAGATCCTTTATAGCCTTAGTGTTGCGCCACTGTAGAACCTTCTTTGAATTGCATTACCCTTATAGACTAATTTGTACTTACTAATGTGTAACGTAAATAGTTTTCCCCAGCTAAAAACTTTAATCCTAACACACTCAGTACACATGTAAGCAAACAATCTGGCAGCACACCGGTGGTTCATTTCCTCGTATTCTTTTGCATATTTTCTATCGCGCCTACTAACACCTAACAGGCACGTTCTTGTTGTCACGGCCCATTTCAGTGTACTGATCATAATACATCAACGCCCATTAGATTCTAAATCCGATGGCCAAGCGACGTCCTTGTATTGTACGTAAAGCTTGTCGGCATCAGCGTACATAAGTACTCTGGAGTTATTCAAAACTTTGGGCCAAATAGCTCTCTTGCGGGATGCCAGAAGTAACCCTTAGAACATTAGATTAGGTATTTGTTAAGAGGGCGTTTTGCGTCCTGTCACTGAGATAACTTGAGATCCAACTATGAAGATCAATTGGAAGTGTCGTTAAATCGAGTTTTCTGACAAATAGAGAATGAATAACAGAGTCAAATGGTTTACTGATATCGGTATAGATTATATCTGTCTCAAAGTTATTATGGAAGCTCTTTATAATAAAGGAAGACAGCTCTGCAAAATTTGTTGTTGTTGATTTTGCTTTCTGACAGAAAAAAGATAGGGAGTTAGTTAATTTTTTGAATTAGGTAGGTATTAGGAGACGTAGAAAGCTGAGTTGTCTGATCGGGTTTAGGAAAAGTTATTCCTACAGGCCGCTTTTTGTCTTTCTTAGCGTCGAACTCCTTGACAACAACATATTCTGACCATAATTTGGTAGAGGGATATTTTCCTGACTGTTGAATTATGGTTATGTCGTCCGCATAAGCTGGATCAGGTCGTCGGCCACCAGATTCCGAGCTGAAATGAGATATAGTGTTAGCGTGTAGACCCTTCCTTCCGAGTAACTCGATTCGATCCTCGATCCACCGATGGTGGATCAAACTAATTAGTTTGAAAACTTTAAACCGGCGATGGAATTGCCCGAGGTAATCCACGTCACGTGAATTAAAGCTAAGCCGACGAATCTCTGCTTAATCGCTATTTTGAGTTTCGCTGACGCAATTTTGATTTTATGGAGGATGAGTTGCAGCTTTCGACTGCTTGACAATAATTGAAAAGTCACCGTCCTCCTCCCCCATTGTTTCGACTAGCGGCATGATGATATCTAGACCTAAGTCCCTCTCAACCTTACCAGCCTGCAGCGTGTGCGCATCCCCATCCCTGTGGCGCCCCTGGCGCTTTTTAAGGCACAGGTAGACGCTACCCATGGCCAGCGTCACTTTCCCGTATCTCGCATGTAAGGTCAGTTTACGCTTAGATTCATTAAAGGTTAAAAAGTTTGGACGTCAGAACACTCGGCAGGTCGATTATGAATAATAATCAAAAAAGGACCCAGACGACTCCCTTGCGGAATCTCAGAGGTATCCCAGTTTAAATTTGATAAGTTGCTTTTAAAGAGCTTTTGCGTCCTGCCATTTAGTTAACTTGCGATTTATCGACCTAACGGGATACTTTTCTGCGGGCACGGTCGCACGATTTAACGGAAAGCGCAGTCAGACACAAAAATAGCGAAAATAGTACTTTAAATTGCTATATCGAACGTTTTAAAAAATTGTTTATTAAAATTACAGCAGCCACAAACAGGATTTTATTACACATTTAAATTTATATATATCGGAAACCTCACGTAAAAAAGAAGGAAGGATCTTCATGAAAATACAATCCGAAGAATTTAAAAAAACTAAGACCTACATGCCTGCCCTGCATTGAACAAGCCCTTGATATCGCCAACCATTATTGCGGCACCACCGTTCTTAACTGTCGGTCACGCCCTTTTATGGCAAAAATGCAAAATTCACTTTCATCACTAAAAATGACCTTGTTGCAGAAAATTTCACGCTCCTGACTGAATTTTTTGGCAAAATCCAATCGCTTTGCCTTGTTGGCGATATCAATAGCAAGCATGTAGGCTCTAGTTTTTTAAATTCTTCAGATTGTATCTTCATGCAGATCCTTTTTGTACTTCTCTTTAATGTCCTGTTTTGAAGGCATTTAATCGAGGATTTAGCTTAACAGCCTCTAAAATGTCGCGCTTCTCTCGGTTCGTTAGTTTTGGCGGCCTTCCAAAACGTGGCTTTGACCCAACTGATATGTTTAAATTATACTTTTCCAGCACTCTTTGTATAAGGGAATGAGATCTGCCTACAATTTACCCAATTTCCCGCAGATCAATATATATAATTGTATATAAAATTGTACTCATACTTTTTCTGGGTAAAAATTGTGAATTTTTTTAAATATATTAAGCTAAATAATTAGAAAAATAAAAACTTTACAAAAAGTTTATAAATAAACGTATTAACAATATAAAAAAAATTAAGTTGCTATCAATAATATAAATATGTTTTTACAGCATCAAAGTTAAGCATTGTGCTTGTGTATATTCTTGATCAACAGCCGAGTCGATCTAAACATGTCCCTCTGTTCGCCTGTCCGTCTGCTCCCCGTCCGTCTGCTCGCCCTTCCTTCCGTCTGTCCGTCCGTTTGTCTGTCCGACCGTCCGTCTGTCCGTCCGTCTGTCTGTCCGTCCGTCTGTCCGTTTCTACGCAAAGGAGTCCCTCAGTTTTTAAGGCATCTAAATGAAATTTGAGGTTAGTCTTCTATATACTTTCTCGTATATGAGTCGGAACAGGCCGGAATAAAAATTATAACTTTTCCAGTTTTTAACAGATTCTCATAAAATTTAAGATAAAGACAATCGGACTACTGTATCATATAGCTTTCATAGAACGACAGATATTAATTCAATTAAAAATAATAACTGTTTCGGTTTTAACAAATTTTCATCAAATTTGAGAAAATTGCATTTTGTATTATTCTAGAATTTCGATTTTAATTTTATGAAAATCGGGAGACTATCAGAAAGCTGCTATAGAAACTATTGAATGTTGAATAAAATTCAAACCTTTGAATGTAAAACTGGAACTCTAAAAATGTAATATAGTATGTAAAGGTGATTGTAATAAAAGTTGACACTACTTTGTTGTATTTTAATATGAATACATATAATTAATACTTCGACGTGCCGAAGTTAGCTTCTGTTCTAGTTTTAATTTTTGTTTTTGGCATATCCGGCTACTGTTAACAATAGCAAGCGATATAAAAAAACAGAACATAACTTACTACTTAAACCGCGATTTTTTCAAATTTGTTACGTGATGGATTGAATTTCGAATCACCAAAGTACAAATCATGGCCTTTCAGAATAAATTTTATATTACTTCGTTAATATAGGTTTTTGTTTAATAATTTTACATGACTGATCTTTTGGTTGTTGCATATATTCCAAATACTTTCCAAACTTATATTATATTTCTTTAATTATTATACACTTTTTTCTTTTTAGAATTTCGATGTTATGGGCTCAAGTTGTGGAAGGGTTAATCAAGGAAATATTCCATCAGTTAATCCTATTAAAGCAACACCTCCCATGTGGCGTTGCTCTAAAGTTATGCAATTACAAAGGGAAGTACATCCTACTATTTTAAGTTCCTTGGAAGGAATTGTAGACCAAATGGTTTGGTTTCGAGAGAGCTGGACCGAGGAAGTTCTTCGACAATTGCGCCAAGGTTTGATAAAATGCTATGCTATAGCATTTGAGAACAGAAACACTGTTGCCCATGCCACTATTACTCTCCACACTTTGCACTTCGTCAAAAAGCTTGGATCAACATTTGGAATTGGTATAGAAAATGTTCCAGGATCTGTAACCTCTTCGGTTTCTAATTCAGCCGCCTCAGAATCTCTTGCTCGTCGTGCACAAGTTACGTTTCAAGATCCAGTATTTCAAAAAATGAAAGAGCAATTTACTAATGATTTCGATTTTACAAAGCCAGGTGCTACGAAATTGCACAATTTAATATCGAAGTTAAAAACATGGATAAAAGTCCTGGAGACTAAAGTTAAAAAGTTGCCAACATCATTTTTAATAGAGGACAAGTGTAGGTTTTTATCGAACTTTAGTCAAAAAACAGCGGAAGTGGAACTACCCGGAGAATTATTAATACCTTCATCATCGCATTATTATGTAAGGATTGCCAGATTTATGCCACGTGTGGAAATTGTACAAAAAAATAATACTGCTGCGCGAAGATTATATATACGAGGAACCAATGGAAAAATCTATCCTTATCTAGTAGTGCTCGATTCCGGTCTGGGTGATGCACGCCGAGAAGAACGAGTATTGCAATTAAAACGCATGTTGAACTACTACTTGGAGAAGCAAAAGGAAACAAGTAGACGTTTTTTAAATATTACAGTACCTCGCGTTGTTCCAATATCTCCACAAATGCGGTTAGCGGAAGATAACCCAAATAGCATCTCTTTACTGAAAATATTCAAAAAATGTTGCAATGAAGGACAATTGGATTACGATATGCCAATTGTAAAATATTATGAAAGTCTCTCTGAAGTTCAAGCAAGAGGAACTCTAACTACACACACAATTTTAAGAGACATTTTTTCCGAAATTCAAATGACTATGGTTCCGACGACGTTACTTAAGCGTTGGTCATTGAAAACCTTTTTGGCAGCTACAGACTTTTGGCATTTTAGAAAAATGGTAAGTTGATTATTATATTGTTACTGTGCTACACCAAACATATTTTTAAATATCATGAAATACTTTGCAAAAGAACCCGTGTGCCTACATAAGATCACTAAACTTGGTATACACTTGAGGCAAAGACAATAAAATTACTAAAATGAGTAACGGCCATACAGTCGATTTGCAATATGAGACAACAACAATCGCGCTTTCTTCGCTCTTATAAAGTTGAGAGCGTAAAAATCTAAAAATATAAATCGCTTGGTTGCATGAGTAAACCCAAGAACAAGCAAGTGCGTATTCGTGCCAGAATACGTGTGTGTTTCAGTTCGCAAGATCAGCCTCCAAAACTTTGAATTATATGTTCTGTGTTGCTGACTGTTTACTGGGTAGAGATTAGGGTGGCAAAATCAGCTGATTTCAAACATGTATTGCACTGTATTTGTATAAATGTGCACATAAATGTGTTTATTTGTTTGATTTTAGCTTGTTTACATTTTAAGTCTTGAATGCCTTAATATATTTTTTTCTTTCTTTTTAGATTTAAATTCGATCAATAGGAATTAAGTCAATGCCTACTTAAATTACATTTAGCTATACATATCAATTTACAGTTTTAGAGTTACAGTTTTACAGTCGATCCTTTGACAGCTATAAGATATAGTCATCAGATCCGGCCCAGATCGTCTGTCCGTCCGTCAGTCTGTCCGTTTCTACGCAAACTAGTGAAACTTTGCAGTTAGTCTTCTATATACTCTCACTCGTATATAAGTCGGAACGGGCCGGATTGGACGACTATATCATATAGCTGCCATATAAACGATCGGTATACATAGAGGAAAATGCAACACCGTGAATGTAATACTGTAACTGTAAAACTGTAAATATAATATGTGTAGATAAATGTAATAAAGGTAGGCATTACTTCCTTGTTTTTTAACATAATTATTTATGTATTTATATAGAATTAATTTCTAGTTATTAAACTGAAATCTGCAAGGGTATACAAACTTAAGAGTGCAGAAGTTAGTTCCCTTCTTGTTTATTCTCAAATTAGCAAAATTTTTCCACGCACTTATTATCATTTATGGCACTGATGCACGGATTAAATTTAGTTGATGGGAAAGCGTTTAAATAATAATATTCATAATAAAATTATAAATCCCTACTCTACGCACTAGAAGGCTTTAAGCGAACTGCAGAAGAGAAACCAGAAGGGGGAACCAAACAGTTGCTGCTTTTTTATCCCGCTTTCTCACTGGCACGCGCCAATAAAAAAATAGTTGATTTTCAGAAAATGCTTTAATACCATTTTATTTTCATATTAAATAATACAAATAGTAGTAAATAGTAATAATATTAACATAAGGTGCCCGAAATAAGTTTTTAGGACACATCATTTTTTTGTTACAAAAAAGCTCATTCTTATTCTTTATTAAATTTGTAACACTATTCAAGTTATAGAAATAAAATTAAATTTCACAACACATCATAGAAAATAAAACAAAACATTTTCAAACGAAATAAGTAAGTAGGGCAAAGTCAATATATATATATAGTTTTTTATATGCTTTCCACAGTGGATAAGTGCATTATCCTGTTAAAAAGTGCATTCTTCACCAAAAGAATTCTCTAAAGCACAGAGGAGACTTTCCATTATACCCAAAGAAGTCATCAACATAAGTGTCATACTTACTTCTTTCGTACACCTTAATATGTGCATATAGACTACATAAATATGTATGCATGTTATATATAACCATGCTAAATAATAACAAAAATATCATATTTAAAATAGGTGATATTATTTTATATTTATGTACAATTATTTAATTCAATTGACTATTCAAGTAATAATATTCTATAAAACAAAAATTATAAAAATAAAATAAAATAAATGTTAAAATATTTAAGAAGTTCAATCGCGAAACCTGTCTCTTTATACGTAAGAGAGAGCGCCTGGCTCTGAAAAGCACGAAAAAACCTTGTGCAAAAAAAATCGTTTGACGGTACTCATCTTAATAATTCTATTGTCTTTGCTTGAAGATAAAGCTTATATATTCTAATGTAAAGCTATATATTCTTTCCGTCTGTCCGTTTCTACTCCATTTTTTTTATTGTAGTAAATACTTGTAAGTATGTGTTAAAGGAGACTTTATTTGAACGCCATAGTTTAAAACTGTCATTAAAATAATGAAAAATAGCTTTGTTGTTTTTCAACATATTTTCATCTACTCGGTGATACGGAGATACGGTGATACGGAGATATTTTAATGAACTCTGGAATTTCTCTACAAGCTCTGTTAAGTTCCGTGGCTCTAAGAACGGTCGCAATTATTAAAAACTTAAGTGTTCTTAAGTGTTCATATGCTTTATTTTCTTTTTATTTATTTTGAAATTATGTCCCAAACGAAAGCAGTACACTAAACTACTTCGCGCGCTTTTGTTCGTTTCGGACCACATATTTAGAGCAACCTGAGAGAGAAAGATAATATTCTAAAAGGAGTGTAAGTTTTCGGCTGCTACCAACTCCCTAAAAGGGGCCAAAAATAAATGGATAAAAAAAAAATGTTTGTCAACATTGATCACATCAATGTTAATTTGGTTTTGGCTTTGTAACTCTAATATGTAATACCGAGTCTTATAGTCAAAACTGATACGGCAGTTTCGTTCATTTTGCCGAATTTGTCTTCTTTCTTCTTTAAGTAATTAACTTTAATAAAAATAATTTAAAATATTTTTTTATGTTTATTTTTAGCTTACCCTCCAGCTGGCGTTAGCATATCTATGTGAACACGCGTTGAATTTAACACGTCTTAATCCAGATATGATGTATCTTCACCAAGATTCAGGTCTTATGAATATTTCTTATTTTAAGTTTGATTTAAATGATGATAAGTGTCAGCTTATTCAACATAGATCTGTACCATTTCGTTTAACTCCTAATATTGGGGAATTTATTACAAGCATAGGCATTGTCGGACCATTGTCGGCGGCAATTGTAGCTACTGCTCGATGTTTCATTCAACCAAATTATAAGTTATGTTCAATACTACAAACAATATTAAGAGATGAAATAATTGGTTTGCAGAAAAAAGGATTTAGGGAATGTAAATTAACAGAAGGAGTTGGTGATCGTTATCCAGAAGGAAACTCTATGGAGCATACAGTTAATGTGGTTAATTCAGCGGTAGAAATTATTATGTCGCGTTTTAGCAAAATTTCCTATTTTGATAGCATTGAAAATAAAAAAATTTCTGTGCTTATACAATCTGCAACAAATACAGATAATCTGTGTCGCATGGACCCGGCTTGGCACCCTTGGCTATAAATTCGTAAATTGTCTTAATCTATTATATTTAAGTTTTTCTGTAACAATAAAATAACAATAAAGTATATAATAGTGGTTTTATTGCTATACCCAAATGTAGCAGCTTTGTTAAACATACAGTGCCGCTCAACTGAATAGGTTTCCCATTTTTTAGGTTTAATACGTTGTATCTCTGTAACAAGCACTCCTATTTAATTGAAATAAATTTTAGTTTAAATAGAAATATGTCTTTAGTAAAATGACAAAGTTTGTGTTCTGTTAGTTTTATTTTGTATATTATTTTTATTGGCTCAGCTGAATAGGTTTGACCACTAAAACTATTACATTTATTTGTGTTAAGTATTAAAAGGCATTGGTTTAGCATTATTTAATATTTGGTATGCCCACCCTTGTTTTTAATTAATTCAAACATACGGTTTGGTAAGGAATCATAATATTTTTCAATTTCATGTAGTGGAATTGGCAAAGGCCCCAGAGTCACTAAATTGTCATATACTTTCTGAACGAAAGTCCCAAAATGTTTTCCATAATGTTTATATCAGGGGAAAAAGTCGGGTACTCGAGCAATTTTGATCTTTAACGCACTGCTTTACAATTCGAGCGGTATGGATCGGAGCGTGGTCATGTTGATATGCTCATGGAATATGATCATACATCTCAAAAAACTGGGGAAAGGCCTGGAGCTCACATGTTCTATAGAAAGATATGGCTCCCCGCATTATTACTCCACCTGCAGAGGTGTGACAACAACTTAAAAAACAGTCTTCTTTTCACTTGTCGTGGAAATTGTAATTATATCCATTCGGTCCATCAAGGTTGAACTTCTGCTCGTCGGAAAAGACCACCGTTTTCCACTCCTTGTTTCACGACAGTCGTGCTCCTTACGAGCACCATTGAGCGATGGTTTTCATTCTCTTCAACTGTTTAGCGTTCCGAATAATTTATTTTACCATGGCTACGATTGCATTTACTCTGCAAATTTCCGAGCAGAAAATGAATTGAGGAATTTGATGTAGTTCGCAGGATAAGTCACCTTTCCGATGCCGTTGTTGCATATTTTTTCCTCCATTCATATTTTTCCCATAGTCTTCTTTATTACTAAGAAAATTACTTACAACATTTCACTTCGACAGATTTTTAAGCTATTTCATTGTGTTTTAAGCCAGATTCAATATAGCCAATTAACCTTTTTCAAAATCGGCCCATTTTACAAAAAACTGAAAACGGATATTTAAAATATTATAAACTATCACGCAGTCGAAGAACAAGTAAAATCAAAAGTGCAAAACCTAATCAGATCAGCCAAAAATAAAGCACACAATTAGCGAATTTCACGATAAAAGCAATATTCTTAATAACTGCTGCATTTATCCTGTTACTTTTTCTTTGATATAGTAGCTAATCAAATAAAATCTCAAAGTAAAAAAAGATAATATCGAAAGAAATTCAATTGAAAGAATGATAGAGCGAAAAATTTGAGAACGATTAATCAACTACATATTCAGTTGAGCTGTACTTGAGATAAAACAAAACAAAAAGGAAGCTTCAGTCGAGCGATGTGGACTGTGAGACATCCAATACATGAGGCATTGGCTTGTATTTACTTACTACAAAAAGACGAATTCCTAAACATAGTAAATATATTGTTAATCAGCACAAATAGCCGAGACGATCTAGCCATTTTGTATTGTATGTCAGCAAATATTGCCGCTTCCGACGTTCATTCAATTCTGATTTACATTTTACATTATTTCATAAGATCTAAATATTACTAAGTCTCATAGCTGCGATGACCACAGTCGGCTCTCTTAAGGTGGAGCACATATTTGAGTTCGGTGGTGAAGTCCGCGCATGTGGCGGACCAAGGCATACTGATCGGTTAATATTTCTACCACTTGGTAGTGTGTACCCTTTAAGTAATTTTGGTGCAATGGGTATTCAATATATGTGCATACTACAGTATGATGATATTGTATGATGGATTCATGTCCTCAAATTTTTGGCATTGGGGTAATATGTTGACCATCATTTGGCAGATTTGACACTTTTCGTTTGCAATGGCAAAAATTACATTTATTAGAGAAATTTAAATATTTTTAAAGTTTCATCTCTTTGATTACAATTTTGTTTATGCTTTGCAGAGAAAGCCGAACTCATGCGCTACTTAAAAAATCTTCTACATCCTATCAATTTGGGATGTTCTTTGCCTTTTTAATATAGGATAGGTTGGGTTATGTGCATCAAGTTAGCAGGGCAACTTGGGAAATGCAAATTTTTAACGGCAGAATTTGCGGATAATTATTCGTTAATTATTCGTGAAAGAATTACATTTGTTGCTCCATTTTTTATATTTATTTTTATTTTTTTAAAAAAGTTGCCCTGCTATGTTGATATTAAGTTAGCAGGAAAACACCAGAAATCCTTCACATTTCCAAAATCTTTATTAGCCAGATTTTAGACCTACGAGTTCTGTTTCTGTTCACCGATGGTGTTTAAAACAAATTGTAGTTTAAGGACTTTATTCAGGCAACGGCCCGAGGCAATCCATGCCCGAGGTAATCCATGGCTATTGAACTAGAGCTACATCGGAGGACCCTTGCTCCTTGTTCCGACGTGATCTTGCTTTTATGGAGATTGAGCTGCAGCACTTCTAACGTCAGGTCACCGTTTTCCTCCTCTTCGGACTCGTCTACCGTCAGTTTCTGAGCGGCGTCAACGATGGTTTCCAGACCAAGCTCGTTCTCCACCTTGCCTGCCTTCAGGGTGTGAGCATCCTTATCCTACCCATGCCCCACGCTATCTTCTCGTATCTAGGATATAGGATGTCATCCGCCTCCTTATTTATCTTTTTTGGGTACCGAGCTCATAATGTGCAGTACCTTCCAGTCTGCGGTTGGGATGTCCGGATTCTGATTAGGTTTAGTTATTTATCCAGCACCTCCAGTGCTCCCATCTGGCAGACCGTTTGCGTCAGCCACTTTCTCGACGGGTTATCCATACATTCTTGCACTCTCGGCGGAGCGTTGCCATTTGGTGGCAAGCATCTCCTCCACCTTGTTGGCGAAACTGGCCGTAGATAACATGTTTGAAAGCTTGGCGAAGTGCAGTCTGCGCTATTCGATCATTTGCTTGGCCCAGGTAAGCTTTACCTTCTTGATATCAACTTATATTTGGACGTTGATGCACTAAGGTCAGTACATTCAAGTGGCCCGTATGAAACCAGGCACGTGCCTGTTTGGGTTAGGTGTTAGTAGGCGCGATGGAAAATATAGGACAGAATACGAGGAAATTGACTACCGGCATGCTGCCAGACTGCTAGCTTGCATGCTTACTAAGTGTGTTAATATTAAAGATTTTAATTTGGGAAGGGTATCTGCGTTAGAGATTAGTGTGTACAAATCATTATAATTTGCACATAGCACTCTAAAAGGTTCATGCAGTTCAAAGGAGGTTCTACAGTGGCGCAACACTAATGATATATAGGATCTAGTAGTTCTACATGGTACATGGAAATTAAGCTGACTCAATAAGTCAGCACTTTCCACATCACCATGTATAAGGTTAAAAATAAAGCATCGTTCTACGATTGGCTAAGGACGGCAACTTACCACGGCAATTTTTTTTTTTTTATAGATAAATATAAAAAATGGAGCAACAAATTTGATTCTTTCACGAATTAATTTTTGTACGCGAACTCCCAGACGAACCTTTGCCGTAGCCTCTAGCTATTGGCGTTCTAATGGGTGTCTGAAATGACGATGAGAATCGTTGCATGGGGCCGGGAGACCCATTGTGGGGTGCGCCTGTTGGGCGGTGCAATGGGGAAAACGAGTTAAATCTGTTACCAAATCCACCTCGGCCGGGGTTTCTCTTATAGGAGACATTTTTTTCTATATTTATTGTAGCCGGGAGCAGGTCACTTCAGTTTCAACGCTGTTGCCACAAAAACGACGGAACGGAAGCTAAGCCGCACGGACTCGGACCTGAAGAGCGTGCAGCTTTCAAAAGAAGAGGATGAATGCCTTCTTCGCTCGCCGGAACGTGGTACCAGCTCCCCGCGTAAGGACGGGCCGAGGTGTTTAAGCGGGAAAAGAAGATAAAGGCGCAGTTTAACGCTGCCCTTCGCATTCAGACTGGAAAGTACTGCACATTATGAGCCCGTTTCTCAAAGAGGGGGCCAATGTGTAGTCCACCAAGGAGGCAGAAGACATCCTGTAAATAAAATACGGAAATATGGCGTTGAGCATGGGTAACGTATGCCTGCGCCTCAAAAAGCGCCACCCCGTGGATAGCTGGAGAAGGACCTAGGTCTGGAAACCATCGTTGACGCCGCCCAGGAACCGACGCTGGAAGAGTCCGAGGAGGAGGACGCAAGTAGTAAGCCCGTCGAGTGAAGTTAAGCCCGATAGCCAGGCTCTGCAAGCTAACCTTATGTCTCATTACAGCTCCGATGATCAGACTGGGGTGATGCTGGAGAGCAAAAAGAAACGCCTTCCGACAGCTTCCTGCTACATGAGACACGACAGGATAGCCCCACCAGAAGAACTCAGGAGCCTGGTAGAAGCCAGCCCGAAGGTCCAGCAACTCCTCGTGGGTGCAAACGCCAATGCGGGTGCAGACGCCAACTCGGGTACAGACGCCAACGAGGGTGCAGACGCCAACGCCAACCACAGTGTGTGGGGGAGCCCCGATAAAAACAACAGAGCTGAGTCACTCTTAGATTTTGTACTTTCAACCAACTTATATATAGCAAACGTGGGGACAACATGCCTTCGTAGATTCGTAGTACATTCGTTAAGAGCCACCATTGAGAGAGCCCTCCGGAGCATTTAACTACGTCAGCCACAATAATAGATCGCCTAGATGCGACCAACACGCATCCCCCCATCAACTTCTGAATAATTTAACTTAGTAAATTTTGTAGTTGTAGAAGCGCACTGGGGCATGCCGCAAGGTGCAGTCCTATCGTCCCTCCTATGGAATCTGGTGGTTGACGGTCTGGTCAAAAAATTCGATAGAAAGGTGCAAAGACAACAGCATATGCTCGGCATTTTATTAGTAAGCATGGCTTGAAAACCCAATGTACTAAAAAGGGTAAAAAAGGCTGTGGTGCGTCTGACTTTTCTGTATTAAGTCATAGTGTGCTGGCGAACCATGAAAAGAAGACGTATAACAAGCTTATGGGAAGAACTCAATAACAGGCACTGCTCTGCATATCGGGGGCTCTAAGGTCAACTCCAACAAAAGCCTCAACACGTTAATCGGAATGCATCCCCTAAATATCCACACGCAACTGACTGCTGAAAAGGCAGCACAACGCCTAGTTGCTTTAAAAAAAATATGTCGCTTTAAGGATTCGGGCACAGTTCAATTCATCAGTATATCTAACTAAATGATATCCAGAATTTGCCCGGGTGTAAAAACAATACCATTCATAAACGGTAAGGTAGTACCGCCTGAGTGATTTTGTACGAAAGGCGCAGTGATTTCATGGAGAAAAGTGACAAAGAGAAAAGTGACAGAAGAGAAAACGTCCCCGTCTACGGAAGAACGCTCCAAAAGGAGTTGGATAGGCGGGGAGATGCACGAGCAAAAATCATATTCAGGAGGCTACCGAGCTTCCAAGAGATCGGCCGCTTCTGCCGTATTCCGGTGTTCCGGACCTCCGCCCGCTTCTCGTCGAGCGTACCTAAGCTGGGCCGCTCTTGCACTCCCGTGTTCCCGATCGCACGCACTCGTGTTTCTGATCTTCGTTTGCAGCTAGACGAGCTTAGGGACGGCTACTCAGCTCTACACTTCGCGGTTCACCCGCTCTCGCAATGTTAACCTATGCTGAGCCGTCGGGAGCGCAGCCTTTTGCTAAATAAAATACATGTCGAATAAATACTATAGGCGCTCGAGATATATAGTTTTTTACTGGGTCGATTTACTAGCGGAGGACCTCCTGGCTACCGCCTCCTAAACGCGCTTCTTTGAGCCGGATAAGGATATTGTTCTGGATGTCTTCCTGCGGCTTCGATGGTGCTACCGCTAAGAGATAAATACAAAATTTCCTTTCGGGCTGCAGTTGTTCGTTCGAACTGCTGCAAGACTTCATGGACTCCAAGTCCGAGATTTCTTACGCGGCTTTTTAAAAATATATACTTGGATCAAAAACCACAGTCCCTATTTAAATTCGAAATAAAATCGGAAAGATAACAAGAAAACCTGAAATTTGTGTGAATACACGCCAATACATTGCTTAGAAGAACTAAAAAAAATAGCTGATGAAATTGGAGGTAATAATTTGCCACTTATTCTTTATAAACTGAACTGATTCGAAAACCTGTTTAAATCCCGACACTATCAGAAATACTAAGATAATCTGGATATGGGAAATTAGGAGTTAGGTACCGCCGCCTGGCTTTACGTTTGCGGCAAATATAGCTATTCGTTTCCACATTATCTAGCAGTATCGTACTGATACTGTCTCCAGCTTTTATGTCTTAAGTCCGATCCTAAGGTACGTGCTGCGTGTCCTGCTCGATTCAAAGTCATACTCAGGGCACCAGCCCTCTGACCCGATGCCAAAGCGCTTAAGGTAGTTGCGAAAGCAACCTTGACCGCTCCTGGGTGAGGTAAAAATCTACCTGATCGTTCGATCACACAATGTTTGGGACATTAGTGTGGGTCCCGCGGCCTTCTGATTAGTAGTCTGACAGTTCTCAAGCTCCTCCTTCAGCTCGGTTCTGTTCTCCAATGTTCCCCCCTGCTCTATGAGGATGCGTGATTATAATTCGGAAGGCTTCGTAAGCGGAAATGGCCCGACGATGACCTGCGACTTGTCATCCGACATTGCCCAGCACGAGCACAGACTATATGGCGCCTCGACCCCTCTCATGTAATTGTTTACCTTAGGGCCTTCCGCCCAGAATAGGGATCCATAAATGATCTGAAAGGATACGATTGTAGTTGTCAGTTTGCCTTCTTCGGGCCGTAATGAATCATATTTCATCTTTTTAGAACAGAAGTGTTTTTTTTCTTACGCTCTCGTTTTGTGTCCAATTTTGCATAAACCAACAATTTGATGTTTTGTATTTTGTATACAATAAATTCTCGTTCACTTTGCGTGTGCATGCAGCTATTTCGATTTACGAATTTTATTTATTTATTTATGAAGAGCTACCACATTAAGAGAAAGCTTTGCCTACTAGTCGAACGTGTTTTTTCTTTGCTCTACCTTCGCTCAAAGTTATCACCGTAAATATTTATTTTACAAAGCCCAAGTTTTTGGAAAGTGATCAGTGTTTCGGTGATCTTTATTTATCCAAAACATCTTGATCATCATATTTAAAGACAGTGACTTTAATCTCTGAAAACAAACTCGGCGAAAATGAGTGGTTTTCTACACGCCTTTTGCTCTTGTTTTCTTGTGCTGTGAGTTTACCGCTTACCGCTGCATCGGTTCAGTGTTGTTGTTGCTGCAAGCAATCTGCATACCAATTACACAAACTCATTATTTTCGAGAGCTTAGATGAAAGCTTTAAAACTTATATATTTTTTCTTGCTCCGTTTCTGCTTTGATCGGTTCCTTCGCCACACAATTTAATTGTCCTATTACGAATTTATCAATAATTCAATATAATGTCAACCTGTTGTGTCACGGACTGTCCACATGGTCGCAAAATTACTTCGCGGCAGGCCACTGTTTATTGTTGGCTGTGTACCAATCCCGCGCACCCTGGCTGCGCCGAACTTGGGCATATTGTCCCCCGCATCGCAGACCGCATACGGGGTCACGCTGGATTGGACTGGACGTGCCCGATTTGCCTACATATCAAATCTGAAATGCGGATTTTTATGAGGCAAACCCATCTGGAGTTTCAATCTTTGGCGGCTGGTTTCAAAGATTTAGAAAGCCGTTTCCAGAAAACGGAATCTTAATTCAGAAATATGAAACTGATAAGTCACACATCAAATATCAATATGGGAGCTCTTCCTAATAATCTCTTACATGTTGCAGACCCTGCGAGCCCCCTTCTGCTGTTCAGTCCACGCAACACACCCAATGGTGATACCACGGGTGTTGCCGATGACTCAGCTGCCGATGATGCTGCGTCTGGTCAAGTAGTGAACGTGACCCCTTGCCATGGACCAGCCGTGGTTGTCGCATCTCCGACCTTGCAGCCAGTCAACGTCAATGTGGATCAGGCATCTACGTCGCATGCTGCTGCCGCACGCAAAGTGTTGCTGGCCTCGAACCCACAAAAGGATGCTCACTCTGTGATTGGCCCGGCGGTTACGACTACATCTGCTTAAATTTTTGGCCCCAGACCACACCATTAAACGATCTCTGGAGTTGCCCAAAGGAGTCGGGCACGCCTCAGTCCTGATGCATCAGAAAAAGCCTTCGCTACTCACTTGAGCAACAAATTGAATGTCTCTTGCACTGAATTCTCCGTCTCAAAATAAAATTTTTAAAAGAAACGAGATATTTCTTCGTTTAAAATTGCACTTTCAGATGCGTTATATGCTAAGGTTCTTGATACTTCCATGTGGCCAGAACATGCAATTGTTCACGAATTTCTTCGCAAGAGTAACCCTCGGGCTGGAGAGCCTTTGACTCCCTCAACTAGGCCTCCAAAAAACTAACCAACTCGTTCTTTTTGCACTATCAGAATGCTCGTAGTCTGTTGGAGAAACTTAGCAAGCTCCACGCTAATAGTGTCTCTTTTGTTGCCAACGTTATCGCTTTCACTGAAACGAGGCTTGATTCCTCTGTTTCTGATTGCGAATTATTCGCTGGCAACTATATTGTCTTCAGGCGTGACCGTCAAATGCGTACTGGCGGCGGCGTTCTTACTGCTGTAAAATCTGACCTAATTTCTGAACTGGTTCCCATAACCTACTCAGATAATACTTTGGAGTTTGTCGCGGCTCGCTTTCAAATTCACGACTATTTCCTCTATGTCTCATGCTCTTACATCCCACCCCGGTCTGACGCTTCTATTTATCTTCAGCACCTATCTTTAATCCAGGTAATTCACTCAACACTGAGTCTTAATGACCATTTGATAGCTATGGGTGATTTTAAACTTCCCTCCATATCTTGGATGCCATCAACTGATACTAACTTTCTTGTTCCCACTGCACCTCATGACTTGGTTCATGGCCTTATTGACCTTTCTTTGGGGCAATTGAATCACGTTAAGAATTCTGGTGATCAAATCTTGGACCTCATCTTTGCGTCTGCTTTTGCCAACGCTCTCCTCTCATGAATCGACCCTATCTCGTGTCCTAAAGACTCTTATCACCCCACACTGGAGATAAGTTGAACCAACAACGTCTCGATGCTTACGAAAAGCTAATTTCAATGGCATTAACTCCTATCTATCCCTAGCTGATTGGACTTTTTTAGATTCCACAGACGGCCCCATTAACATGGTTAGGCGCTTTTATGATAATTTATATTCTGCTTTCGACATGTACGTCCCATCCTTTCCCTGATATGATGATGCGTCCCACAAGCCCCCATGGTTTTCTCGTCGTCTTTCATATTTTAAAAACCTGAAGTCTAGACTTTAGAAGAAATTTACCAGGACTAGGTCCCAGGTCGACTTTTCTAGATATCTGACAGCTCGCACAAATTTCTTGACTCACAATTCTGAATGCTATAAAAACCACCTAAATCGGTTTAGAACTCAGTTCCAGGCTAATCCTAAGCAATTTTACGCGTTTGTTAATTCAAATCGAAGATCCCAACTTTTTTCTTTCTTGTCTTCATCTCAATACTGAGTCCGTTCCTAGCTGCGTTTTGAGATACTGTGCTGGTGCGGTATGTCGACCTCTGTCAATTCTTTTTCAGATGTCCCTTCAGCTTTCTTTTTTTTCCTGAAAGTTGGAAGGAATCTGTTTATCATTCCTCTCCATTCTCATTCACATACTCTTCTTAATAACATGCCATCCTGGTGCACTATAATATCGAAGTATCAAGAACCTATTGAATCCGTGCAGGAACAATTCATTTTGTTTGCTCTACGTGGTTTAAGTTGGGACCCACCCACGCCGAACCTGCCACGGTGCGATGTTTATGTTTAAGCTAATAAACGGACAAATTAGCTCCACCTACCTCTTAAACAAAATAAGTCTCTCGGTCCCTGTAAGGCATTCTCGTCATTTTCGTCCACTCGCCCTCAATGTGTGTAAGACGAACTTTGACGAGCATGATCCCTACCGTGTTCTTTGTTCCATGTACAATAACTACTATTCTTTGTTACATGTTGAACGGCCTATTGAAGTTAATGTACGTAATTTGTTAAGTCACCTATCCTTGCCTCTGCCCACCTGATGTGAGTCGGAGCACATCATTAAAAAGCACTCATTTTGTCGTGCAGAGGTAAGGGTATATGTTAATTGATGTTATATTATTATTATTATCAATAATAGCAGATTCATTGCTATTTTTCTTTATAAATAAATAAATATATAAATAAAAGTAATTTATAATTAATAGGTAGCGGTGATGTTGAGCATTGGAAACGGGGGCCTTCAGCTCGGTTTGTTACAATAATTACATGAGTACTATTTTATTTATACATTTTGTCTAAATTGGAATTATCTTAAATGAGGTGATATAAGTTTGTGTTGTTTAAAAATAGTATTATTTGTAATATGTTTGGTAACATGGGGTTTGAGATGAATTCTAGTGGATTGGTGTTTTTAAATATTAGTTGTTTTTGGCAGTTTAGTGAGTTACAGTTAGTCATTAAATGATTAATTGATAAGGTATCGTTGGTGTCATTGCAGAATGGACAGGATCTGGTTTCAGTTGGGTCCATATATGTAGTGCGTATGTGTAATTTTTGTATGTCCAAGCCTGAGCCTAGTTATTATTATCTGGTCTCTACGTCTGACTGATAAGTGAGTGTTTTTGGTAATTTGATGGCAGTTGAGTTGGGGATGGTTAATTGCTGGGTACCAGCGTGAAGTAAAGGATATGTTTGGTTGCATTTTCAAAAGATATTTTTTTTTGAATATATTTATCTTGTGTGTTTAGGTTTTCGATGGTTGTAAGTGGTTGTCTTGTGGCGTTTTTGCTAGGGTGTCTGTAAGTTCGTTTCCAGGTATTCCTACGTGACCGGGGATCCAAAGTAATTTAAATTTATTTTTTATTATTTATGCAAAATTTATGTATTTGCAGTGCGATGTGTCTATTTTAAGAGGGTTTGGGTAGGTGGTGTTAATTGTTTAAATGGGAGTTGGTGGACTTGTGAGTATTCTATAATACGATCTGTTGTTGATTTGTATTGTGGACGTTTTGGCGGGCGATATGTTTTTAAAATTTTAATTATTGTTGAGGCTTTGGCGTTAACTAGGGACTTTATGATTTTTGACGTAAGGAACTCTCGTCTGTCTTCTAAGGTGTCTTCATTTGCTTCTTAAAGTATGTTTTTTTGTCGGGGTGGTTCTGAAGGCTCCGAGGGCAGTTCTAAAGGCTGTGTTTATTGTTGACTTTACTATGCGCAGTATTGTGTGCGGGCAGTAGCCGTAGATTGGAAGACCATAGTCTGCTTTTGAGACGGTAGTTCCTTTGTGACTTTTAGGAGTGTAGATGTGTTGCAGTTAAACTTGGCGCTTGAGAGATATTTTATTACGTTAATATACTGTTTGAGGTTTTTGTTTAGTAGTTCCGTGTGAGTTTTCCATCTGTATTTGTTATTGAAGTGCCGGCCAATGATTTTTAATGATGTTACTTCTTGCATTTGCGTGTTTCCTGTGCAGTAACAATTATGTTTTCTGTACTCATGGAGGTGTTTGCATTTTGTGGTAGATAACATGGCTCCTGAGTATTCTGCACAGTCTGTAATAGTGGATATTATCGGATTCAGGTTTATATTTCGTTTTTTTTTTTGTTTTTTAGTTTTCGGATGATGTTGATGTCATCTACGTATGCGCTAACAATTTGTCTGTTATTGATTAGTTTGTCGTTTATTAGATTATTTTGTCAACTAGTGTTGCTAGGCATGTGTAAAGGAGTGGGCGGATTGTCCAAAATAGTGTACGGCGTCTGAACTGGAGTTCGTGGTCGGACGCTTCTGTTGGTCACTGTTGTTGTTTGTGTTCTGTTCCTGCAAGCTCCCTCCAATAATTTCAAGTCGTTGGGGGTTTCGGTGTTTGATGTTTCGCTTTATTTCACACTTGGATCGATACTCAAAACTAAGTCTAAATCTAAATGGCTGCTGGGACCGCGGAGTCGCCTTCGGCTTGGAGGCGAGAGGGAGCGAGCGACGACCGGGAGCAGCGAGAAATTAAGCGCCCTCGTGTCGCGAACATTCTCCCCGCCCCTTGCGCACGCAAAGCCGCGTTAGGCCTCTCGGCATGCTCCGGAAACGGTCCATCCGAACACGGTGCTCTGGGCGACGGGCAACCCATCTTCCAATCTCAGGAACCCCGGTTGGATCAGCTTCGGAAACAGATCGGACCCTAATACGAGGGAGATTGTCGCTGGACGATGTAACAATGGATCCGCGATGCGGATGTCATCAAACTTTGCCCGGGTGGCGTCGCTCAGAGTCCGTGTGGGAGTTCTGATTTTGAGGCTGGGATCAAGCCTCAAAATCACCTCCAGGCTGAAACTGCCGGTCCGGGACCGGATGGTCGCCGAGCAGACCTCGTCCTCTCCTGCCTTCACCGTGGGTAGCCTGTACGCCGCCGCCAGCGACCGATCAATGGAGCTGACCGCCATGCACGGGTCGATCATGGCCCCCATCTCGAAGGTCGTCGTCCCCGTGTCCAGCACGATGCAGGCCGTCAGGAGCACATGGACGACCTTTTGTTGCAGCAGCGCTGCCACAGACGAAGATGGATTGGAGGCCGCAGAACGGGTTGCCTCGATGGCTGGCGACGGAGACCTGGAGACGGTCATCGCAGACGGCCGCGGCTCCGTCGCCGTACGTTTCGGAGGAGCTGCTGGTGGTGAGGAATGGAGCGGCTCCTCGTGCAGGTGGAGCAGCGTGTGGCTCCCGCCACACTTTTTGCAGCCATCGGTGCTGCGGCACGTGCCCTCCGAATGCTGGTGGGCGAGGCAGTTCGAGCAGTACTTGTTGATCAGTACTGCTCGAAGGCGCTTTTCAGAGCTCAATTTCAGGAACCTCTTGCATTTCCGAAAAGGATGGATTCCCCGGCAGACTCGGCAGCGGTAGGATTTTGTACCTCGCGAACGTCTGCTATCCAAAATCTTTGCGGTTCGAGGACGCGGCACCATGATGTCGAATTGTTCTGTGAGGAAACGAAAAGAAAAAACTTTAATTGAAGTCGATCGTGCGATTGGAGGCGGAAATATTTTTCTCGCTGGACACATAGGGGACTTTACTCTCCACAGGGAGACGGATGATTTTGTGGACGGGGCGTTTTATTTATTTACGGATCTCCACCACTCGAACTCGGCCGTCGGCGCCCGGACAAACCGAAACGATTCTACCGAGCCGTCATTTGTTCGGTAGCAGATTTTCCTCCTTGACGACTACCAAATCGTCTATTTGGAGATTCGTGGTTGGAAATTGCCACTTGTTGCGTTTGTGGAGCTCTTTTAGATACTCCTCTTTCCATCGTGCACTAAACTGCTGGTATTGGGCCTTCAAATGCTGCCATCGATTCAGTATCGATTTGGCTTCGCCTTTTATCTCGGGCTCAGCCGTGGAAAGCAACGGCCCTCCAATTAGGAAATGGCCTGGTGTGAGGGCCAGCAAATCGGATGGATCTTCGGACATGGGGGAGAGGGGTCTAGAATTGAGGTAAGCTTCGATCTTCGCAAGAAGCGTCGCTAGTTCCTCGAATGTAGATTTGTAGAAAAGGGTTTTGAAACTTTTCACCCCGGCTTCCCACTGACCCCCCATGTGTGGGGCGGGCCGCTCATCGTACTGCAGGGCCTTTGACGCCGTGATGCGCCCTTATGCCCTTAGAAGACCGTGTCGGTCAATGAACGGATATAAGTTCACGATTGAGGATGACACTGGAAGGGGCCGTTTCTCTCGCAAGCACTTGTGCTCTTGGCCGTATGCTCTACGCTGCGCAATGGAGATCAGCGCTCTTTCTGCCTCTCGGATTTCTTCACTCGTGAGTAGTGAAGTGGGCGAAATTGAGCTCTTGCGGCAGCGCTTGAGGAATCGTTGAACATACCAGGACTCGCAACGCTTTGTCTAACTTCGAGAAGCGTTCCAGAAACTCGTCAGAGGGGGCCTTACTAAAATGCACCCTGACCGCCCGCTGCTCTAGCTCTGTGTTCGGATGCACATCGCTTTGTGCTGGCCATAACTCTTGTGGCCCTTGCAGCCACTCAGGTCCATGCCACCACAGTTGACTGTCCGCTAGTTAGTGTAGGGACACGCCTCGACTAGCTAAATCGGCGGAGTTCTGTTCGGATCGAACGTGTGCCCAGCAGTCGACTGGTATCGCCTGGGTTATCTTGGCAACTCTGTTGGCCACAAACGTGGTCCAGTTGCAAGCAGGCTTTCGTAACCAGGCCAGCACGATCGTGGAATCGGTCCAGCAGCGTACGTCGGCACTGGCAGTCGGCATATGTGGGAGAACCGTTGCCACCATGTCGGTCAACAGCACGGCACCACAGAGCTCTAGTCTGGGAAGAGACACGGTCTTTACAGGAGCGACCCGTATCTTGGCTGTAAGGAGGTGTGAGAAGGTTTCGTGACCAAACTCGACACGCACGTAAATAGCCGCTCCAAAAGCCTTTTGGGACGCACCGCAACTTTTATATCAGGCTAATACCGAACCGACGTACATATTTTGCCTTATAATTCGACTGGCTTTTGGAAATGGCCTTTGGACATCCTATGCCAACTTTTTCAGCACTCGAATGGCGAAGAAAGGCGCGCAGTTGACCCCGAAGGTAACCGTTTGCAACTCGAAGTCTCGGATATCCCCTTATTTCGGAACAGAATTCTTTGAAAGGGCGTATGCTTCGGATCGAACCAGATTTGACGCTACATTTTTGTAATGTCGGCACTAAATACGTATCGAAAGTACCGCCATTTCAAAATCTGGATAGTCAAATCGGATTGCAGGACTGGGCCAGCATGAAGAATATCATTTAAGCTGGTTCCATTTGCAGACGGACTGGAGGCGTTAAATACAACGCGAAGCATTGTCGTGGTGCTCTCGGGCTTGAGTACTGCATGATGTGGAAGGTAATAGGTAGGAGAGCTATGAGTCGGGGACACTTCTTTCATATGACCCAAATCCAGATATTCCTGAATCACGCTGTCATATTGCTCTTTTAAGGAAAGAGTATCTTTTTAAACGATTCTCGTTTCGAAGAAACTGAGCTAACGCAATGGACCTTGAATATCCCAGATTTGATCCGGAGTTTTCAGGGTCGCAGAACGGGAGTGTGACCACGTACCTCCCGCTTGCGTCTCTTTTCGTTGTTCGAATAAAATTACTCTCACAATAAGACTCCGACTCTCCTACCATCTTCATTGGTAGATCCTCCAGCTCTCAGAACTTGCTGAGAAGTGTGTCCAATGCATCATTATCATTATCATCGTAAAGGACGCAACTCGGTTGGCCTGCATACTGGGGATCGGCCCCGTGAGCACCCACCCAAAGATGGTCCCTTGGCCTAGAAGTGAGCCGCAAATATCCCTTCGAGTGCCACCCATCATCACTGATGGTAGAATATCGGCTCCGATTAGGATGTCGATCTGGGAACTTTCAAAGAAACTGGGGTCCGCCCATTGGAGATCGGGCAGGTCCTTCAAGGAATTTTTTGAAATTGGATGCGACGGCAATTTGCCCGATAATTCCGGAAGGACATAGGCTACGGTGTTTAATTGTAGCCCCGGTTTGGTAGAGGAGCGGATTGAAAAATTGCAGTCTTGTCAACTTTGCCGAAACCGAATGGTTTTGCCCGGAGACTTGCGTCTGGATGTTGCGGAAGGGCAACTTAATAATCTTGAAGAGACGCTCGGAAATGAACGTCGCCTCTGATCCCGAGTCGATTAAGGCTCGAGCTCGGTAGTAGTCCCCAAATGGCACACGTCGATAATCGCCGTGCCTAGTAGAACGGATGTAGTGCCGGAAGCGAAGTAGTTTTGCACCGTTGATGTGTTCGCAGATGCGTTACTGCTGGAGGGTCTTGAGGGTGCAGAGGGCGAGGTGGAACTCGCATGGTCGGAACTTGGGGGGCCGGGATGCAGCAGCGTATGATGCCTCCCCTTGCATGTGAAACAGCTGTGAATGCTTGAGCAATCACGAAGCTGATGGCCTCTCGCGAAACAATTTAGACAGAGCTGCTTCTTTTTGATGTACCCGGAACGCGCATCGACTGACATTTGAAGAAAGCGCGGGCACAATCTTACTGGATGATTCACACCCTCTATGTGTGGTGCTAACCTTTGTCTCGAAAGATTGAAGCCTTTTCGGAAATGTCTGCGTTGGTTTCATATCCTCGATGGCCTCTAATGTCCGATACCTCTCACTCAGGAAGGAGTTCATTCCTTCCAAGCTGGTATTTCGGATTTTGAAATTAAGGACTGTTCCCATAAGGACAGGGTGACCTTCGGCAATTTGCTTGCGCACAGAAAGACCAGTAGACATTCCCAGTTCTCTGTGGATATTTGAGAGTGTGCCAACGCTCCTTTAGAGCATGTCCCGACTCTTGAGACATGGAACTACAGGTAAAAAAGAAGCTTAAGTTGGCTGTTGACTAGAAGTCGCTTGTTTTGCAACCGGTCTTGAAGCGCCTCCCACGCTGAAGCGAAACCGTCATTTGTCAGCGGGGATTTTGCGACAATGGACTTTGCTTCGCCACTCGTCTTCGTGAGAAGATGAAACAGCTTCTCGACCGGGGTCAGCCTGGGGTTATTAACATAAGCTGCCATGAACAGGTCCCTGAAAGTGGGCCATCGGAGGTAGTCCCCGTCGAAAACTTCCGTATCACACGGAGGTAACCGACAACCGGACGAAAGTTGGGGTTGAGAAGGAGCTGGGACGGTAGGAGCCGTTACCCTTTCTAGGGTCTCACCAATTTGTACCGCACATGCCTCATACACCGAATAGCAATAATCATATTTCGATTGCAGTAGAGGCAACGTGCTGAGGGATCCTTCTAGGGCAATTAAGTCTGAGCAGGTCTCATATTCCTTCTCAACCTTTTCCCATAAGGCTCGCACTTGCTGGAGGCGTACTTGTAGTGTATGCGAGGACGGTGTATCTTGACCAGGAGTGTTGATCTTTGCTTCAAAGAGGCTTACGCGATCGCTGACCGCAATGAATTTGTGCAACGCAGCGGTTGCTGCCGTTGGCTGGTCGGAGGATGCCATCTTTTTGCTGACTGCGCGGGTCACCCTTAGGAATTCACTCCCGGAAGTGGAGGGCTTCTCAGGCTTAACTGCAAGCGACGATTCGCTAGATGCTTTCGCCAATGGATGAGAAATCACAATCCGGGGAGTCGCCTTTGAACTTGGCGACGGAAGATCCCTTCCTTGAGACCCGGACAATACTGTTCTTCCTTTCGGACTGACTGACTTGGGTGTCGGCCTAGCGCGAGCTGGTACTGGAGTGGATGGGTTGGCTTTGGACTCCTTTCCTAGTGCTGATGGCGTTTTCTAGTTTCCCTCTATGGGCATGCTCAATTAGGGCCTGACAAAATCGAGACCGACAAGGCCTGTATTAGGATGAACAACCCAATCTAAATCTCAATTAAAAAAAATTTTTTTTTTTTTTTGAAACGCCGCCTTCACTGATACAATAGTAGTGAAAAAGAACAAGAAACAAATAAATTAGCCAAAAAAAATAGCTGAAATGTTGCTATCAGTGTTAGCAAACGGGGTAAATAAAAAATACGACACTTAAACAACAAAACTTTAGCTTTCCTTTTTATACAAAAAGGCAATTAGCTAGAAACCCAAAAAAAAAAAAAAAAAATTAGCCAAATGATTATTATTATAATAATAATAATAATAATAATAATAATAATAATAATAATGATTATTATTATAATAATTATTTCTTTTAATAAATAAAAAATATAGTAGCAGACACTCGGCTAAAAACGGTGGGCATCGGCTATAATAGCGCTACAAAAAAAAACAAAAAATAAGGACCAAAAAATAGGAACAGAGACCACAAAAAAAAAATAAAAGAAAAAACTGTTCTCGCCAAGCTAGTGGAATTAGCTATAGGCCTATTGAGCGGTACTTTACAATTGCTTCCAGTCGACAGCCTCTATTTTCCGGAATACGACGGATGATCGCAGAAGAGATGTGTGCATGAAGAACGAAGAAAACAAACAAAATAAAAAAAAAAGCCAAACTAGTTGGAAAATCAGCTATAAAATAGCTAACGCGTGTGTAGGTCGTTATCCAGTAATTAAAAAAAATAAAAATAAAATTTGTATAATTTTAAATCCTTGTTTCATGAAATTTATTTCATTAAAATTGTAGGTGGCGGATTTTGTCTCGTTGGCACTGTTCGGCGCTGCAATGTATGAGTGCATGTGCTTGTACAAGCTTTAGGCACAAAGAGGAGACAAAAAAACCAATAATTGCTTGCCCTTATGCGGGCGTGTGTATATATGTATGGAATAGGTTAAGATCGATGCTCAGCGCGGATTAGCGCGAAGCTTCCCAATATATATGTATATATGTAAATAATTGTGGAGCTCAGCGCAGAATAGCGCGAAGCTTGCCCAATATATATGTATATGTATATGTAAATAAATATAAATAAAAAAATAGGATTTTAATTTTTTGTTTTACTATGTTATTAGTATATATTTATTTTTATTTATTATTATTATTTTTTTGTATTTATTATTATTATTATTTTTTTTTTTTAACTTTGTGTATATGGATGTATATATGTATAATTTTTTTTTTTTAATTATATTTGTGCATTTGTGTTTTTGTGTATATATATCTTTATTATTTTTCGTATTATATTAAAATAGGGTTATTTTTGTGCATGTGTGTGTGTGTGTATATATATATATATATATTTTTCGTATTAAATATTAAAAAAAGGGTTATTTTTTGTGCATGTGTGTGCGTGTGTGTATATATATATTTTTCGTATTATATATTAAAAAGGTTAAAAGCAGTTTAATGACGGACACTGGTAAATAAGTATGTGAATATGCGTATGGATTTAATATATATATATATATATATGTGTACATATATGTACATATGCTTGGACCAGCGGATCACAGTGAGACGAAGTAGAGGGCCGATATTGGCAAGCGCTTAAGCACTTAGAAAAGAAGAAAATTCACTGTGGCTGGGCATATGTATGTAGCTATGTACTTGAATACATATATATATATATTTATTTGGCACTTTTCACTTGGTCGGAATCGGATGGAAAGAAGGAAAAACGCCGATGGAAAAGGAATATGGCGACCACGGACGAATGGAAGGAGAGTCGTACTTATCTTGAAAAAATCCGCAATGGGGCACTGGTGGGATCAGGATAGATCCGGCTTCGAAGGACCATGAACAGGAGTGGGCGGACCGTCTGAACTGGAGTTCGTGGTTTTTTTATCATTGTGTTGTTGATTCTGTCAAGTCCTGGTGTGTTTCCTTTTAATGTGGTTAATGCTGCTGAATATTCTATTGCAGTTTTTGAGTTTTTCTATTTCGGTTGCTTTTTTGCTGAGTGACGCTTGTTTGTGATTAATAAAGGTACTTGAAAAATTGGTCGGAGGAGGTTTCTGAGAAATTTTGGCAGAAGAGCTAAGCAATTTCAAATTTGTTATTAGTGTTTTGTTTTGTGGATGGGTTGAATATATAGTGTATGTGTTTTTGAGGGTTAATGTCGAAAAAGCGTCGGATGTTGCTACAGATCGTTTTAGGTTGGGTGTCCATTGAGATTTGGGATGTGAATTAGTTAATGCTTGCTTTTTTAGTTTGTTTGAGTGTTAGTTTAAATAGGGCATTGGCCCTTTCGTACAGTACAATGTTTTTTGTACATATGTTTCTTTTAAGCTCGTTCCATTTTTTCATTTTATCGTCTCGTAGTTTTTTGAGATTGTTGTTCCACCATGGTACATTATGAGGCTTACCCGTTGGATGTGTTTGTGGTATTGCCTTGTGAGTGCCTGAAAGGATAATTTTTTGAATTGTTGCAGCTTCTTTGTTTAAGTTTTATGCTTCGTGGTCGTTGCGCAGAGAAGTTTTCTGTTAGCTTGGAAAATTTATGCCACTTTGCCTTATCCATAATGAAAGTGGGTTTGGGTGTGGTTGATTGTAATTTAGCAGTATTTCATGTGAAGAGGTTAATTATGATAGGGAAGTGATCGCTTCCAAAAAGATTATCTTCGGTGCGTCAATTTTAAGTAATGGGCTGCCGAAAGTCAGATCGACATTTGTTAGTGAGTTTTGTGTGCTGAAATGTGTTGGAGACATATCGTTTAGAAGAATGTAGTTAGATTATGTTATATATTTCTCTAGTATTTTCCCTCTATGGAATGCTATTCCCCCGGAAATGGTACAACGGTATACCCATGTAGGTTGAAATATATGACTCCTTTATAGAAATTAAAGGTTTTGTGCTCAAAGACAGTTACTTCAATGTTTGCAATGTTATTCAATTTAAGTAAATTGTTTGCCTGTAATGTGTTTTTAGTTTTTATCAAAAGGTATCCGGCACGAGTGTTTTGAAAGGGTTAAGATTTACGAGAGATTTGTTGTTTGGTCCGTTAATGATAATGAATTTTGGTTCGCCTGAGTTTTTGTTATACATTGATGTACCACTTCTTATGTCCGATGGTTTGTCCATTGTGTTTTCAGGTTAGCGCCCGGCATTTGAATTTGAGTTAGTTGTTTTTGTTTTTTCTTTTTTTCTATTTGGTTTGTTTCAGTTGTTGTTTTTGGTTGTCGGTAGGTAGACTACGAAAACTCAATAGTAACACGTCTTTTCTCTGCGAAGTTTGAGATGAGACTTGATTTATGAATTTAATTGCGTTTATTTTCACAATTTAGTTGTGTTGGTAGTGTTTGTTTTTGCATATTATGTGTCTCTTGGCAGTGAAACGCACAAGGGTTGTGAATCGCTGGCCTGTAGAGAGTGACGTCATGGATAACAAGACATGAGCATTGAGAACGGTTCTGTTGGAAGCTCAAGGGTTAGCTTGACAGGACCATTCATAGGCTTTTACGATGAAAACATGTCTGCACAGACCGTGGTAAGATCGGATCAGTTCGTGCAGCGTCAAGGCACGAACACGCCGATCAATGGCGCTTCCGTCGGCAGTGTCTTCAACTCCTGAAAGGCGCGGTCCTGTTCCTGCGTCCACTTCCACTTCTGACCTTTCTTCAGCAGCGATGTCATGGCCTCCACGACATCAGCGATATTGGGGACGGTGATACCACGACACGATGCCCAGGCATCTCCGAAGTTCCTTAAGGCAGGTTGGTGGATTGATCTCGCGGATTGCGGCCACCTTGTCCTGATCCGTGTGGATTCTGGCCTCACTGATGAAATGTCCCAAGTATACGATGCGACGCTTGAAAAATGGCACTTTTCCATGTTCAGGCGTAAGTTTGCAGTGCGTAGGCGTCTGAAAACTAATCTTAGGTTGGCGACGTGCTCCTCTACCGTCGAGCCGATGACGATTATGTCATCTAGATTCCATATACGCAGGGGCGGAATGCAGTCCGAACGGCATCACGCACTAGTGGGACGGTGAAGGCCGTTTATTCTATTCTGTCCGGAAGCACGGGTCAGGTCCTACGTCGATATGAACCTAGCTTTCCGGAGGATTTTCAAGATTTGGTGGATCCTCGGAAACGGATATGCGTCTGATACAGAGTTGAACTAGCGGTAATCCGCGCACATGCGGACGTCGCCATTCTTGGCCGCGATGACGATGGGGCCGCTGTGCGGACTGTTTGAAGGCTCGGTGCACCCGTCTCGAAGAAGCTCGTCAATTTGCTTGTCGATGATGGCCCTCATGGACGGCTTCCTTGGAAAATATTTCTGCTTGAGGGGCCGGTCCTTGCGCATGGTAATCCGGTGCTCAGCGGAGCTGGGTAATATTAAGTCTCAGACTCCTCTGACTCGGATGACTCACCGAGTTAACATTGACGCACTGAAGCGAATTTTGCTCCGGCGTTTCCTAGACGTGGTCCTGGAAGCGGACACGTTCCGTTTCGCGGTCACGAGCAAAACATGGTTCAAACTGGGCGGCTGGTTCCGCGCCTTGGGCGGGTCTCAGTCCGGGTTGGCCGACGGCCTCAGAAAGGACACGCTATTTCCTCTTCCGGTCGGCTCGGTGCTGGTAGCCAAGGCGTATAATATTACTGTCTTTGATGGGTAGAGCGTGGTTCCTCTTCATGGGTGAAGAGTGACTCCGTCGTTGATCCTCGGTGTGTAGAGCGTGACTCATCTTCATGGGTGGAGTGTGACTCCGTCGTCGATCCTCGGTATGTAGAGCGTGGCTCATCTTCAGGGGTGGAGTGTGAGCGTGGCTCATCTTCATTCGTGGAGTGTGACTCCGTCGTTGATCCTCGGTGTGGAGAGCGTGGCTCCAGTAGCTAGTCTCGTGGGGAAGGGCGTTGCTATCCTCGGTGGGTAGGGCGTGTGAGGCACTGGGTGGCCTCGGATAAGCCTCCTTTCCTGGTCAGAGCGGTCCGCGACCCGTCCCATGGTGGCTTGGAATGTTCGTCCGGTAGCAGGCTGAGAGTCTGTCCGCCGCATTGCATGGTTGCTCCAATCCCGGAAAGGAAATCCATTCCGAGACGTCTGATATAACCAGAAGTATAGTGGGCATCTGCTTGTTTCTGAGGTTATATTGGCTGCTAGGGCCCGTTCTCGGCATGTTCCGACGACTAGCTTGACTTGGGTCCTGATGTCCCGCATTTTTCTTTGTTATCAAGTTCTCTTGTTAGGTTTTCGCTTATGAAGCTATGAGTAGCTCCGGTGTCCAGGGTGGATACGAATCTTCGTCCCTCCATGCTGATGGCGGTGGCAAGAAGATATCCAAGAACTCGCAACGGACTCCAACCCAGCCGGCTACCTGAAGGCCACTGGTCCGGAAGCAGCTTTCGGCGCGGCCGGTCAACATCACTACCAGCGCTTGGGCTAGACACTTCCGGTCGATCCGGCAGGTATCAGCGCGCTCTTCGATGTGCTCGATAAATCTCAGTGGATCTGTCGTCCCATCAAACGAGAGGCCCCACTTTAGTCCAGCAGCGCGGCTCCCATGTTGGAGTCAGCGGTATTATCGGGTTGGCGTGCGAACGCAATAGGTCGAGTGCACTGCTCATCCACAGTACCGCCACGCTCGAGACCAAACTCGTTAAGAAGGGCCTCCAACTCGAGCTTCTTGCGCTAGCTTATACAGATTACACCCATAATTAATTGTTTATGCGGCAGAACGATCGGAGATTATGCGACGATGCTACGTGAGATACCCAATGACATGAATGTGCAAGAGTGTGCCAAGACTATCAGCATAGAAAGCTTTGGCAATATAACGATGGTCGCGACGGCTTATTTTCTCGGCTGTTTTCTCTCGCGGTAATTTTATTTTATTCGATTAATTTAATTCACAGGATATTCTGGATCACGCAGGACCCCTTGGTTCTTTATTTAATTGGGATCACGCAGGATCCGTGGAATATTCACTGGTGGTCTAGAAATCGTCGCGAGAGTATTCGGAAGGATACTGTTGATAGCAAAAATCTTCCCGTAGTAAAGGGATAAATGTCGACGGCGAGGATTAAAGTATACATTTTTATATCGTTCCAAGAGGGTATTAGCAAGTGTTTCTCTGGGGTGGGCGGCCCACGTTGCCGCGGGCAGAGGTCGTCGGGGCGTGTAAGGGTGCCGTGGCCACTACGGCAGAGGGCTTTCCCTGTCAGCGTCGACGTTGGCAGCGACGTTGGCTTTACCCGCCTGGACCGCACGCCCGTAATTCTCCAGAGGCGATGGCACACAAGCGAGAGCGGCACTAGCCAAAGGGAAGGAGAGGGAGGCGAGGTTAGGAGAGAACGGCGCTAGTATTGTTGTTCTTTATTTATGCTTTTATTTTCTATTTCCTATCTATGCCACCCTCACACACACACTCAATACTCACACCCTGACTTGGGCCCATGGGCGCACTCACCCGCTCGTTCTGATAGAGGCGGTCCTGGGGCTTTGATGGGCACCCACGTCGTGACACCAACACGTGGGTGCTGATCGCGGGATTGGCGTTGACGCATAACTTGGACTGTTCTTGCTGGTTTAATACGAAGTCTCCAGAGATTTTTTTGGCGGCGTGACCAATCTTTGCCCCGATCCCTTATGCTTCCAGTTCGTATATCTAGTCATCCCTAGGAACGGAAACCTCGTGTGTTGGCTCTGCCTATATTGGCTCCGCCGATGTGTGGCTCTGCTTTATGTTGGCGCTGCTGTGTATTGGCGCTGCCGTGTGTTGTATTGCCTCTGCCAGGGTTGTTCGTGCTGGAGTTGTTGGTGCTGGTGTTGTTTGTGCTAGTGTTGTGTGTGCTTGGGCATATTTATAGTGCTACAACTTCCTTAAATCTACTATTTACATATTATAACAAACTTACATCTAATATATACACATAAGGGTATGGAGGATCCGATGATCCAACTGGCGAAAAATGTGAAGGATATTCACGCCAAGGGAGGATTTGAAATGAGGAATGGGATATCAAATTCCAAGGGCCTCCTTCAATCACTTAATAACTCACGGGAAATTTCTTAGTGTAAAGCAAGGTTCTCAGGAGAAAGTTTTATGTGGGGGATGCCAGAATCAAATATGCTAACGTTCGTCATCACGCCCGATTTGCTGCAGATGTGGGTTACACCCACGAAGCGTCGTGTACTAAGTATTGTAATGTCAATTTTTGATCCGAATATTCGAAGTTATTTTTCTAATATATTCCTACTCGTGTATAAGTTTGCCGGGTCGGATCGGACGACTATATCATATAGCTGCCATAGGAACGATATAAAAATGTTTAGAAAAAAACATAAATTTTCCAGTTTTCAACATATTTTTATATAGTTTAAGATAAAGACAATTTATATTGTTTACGTGAGGGGCCCATTGTGCCGCCTTTGCTCAGGAGCGAGCTTGCTCTCGCACCCCGAGTACCGACGATCTCCCGGTCCCGCTTTAACGAGGCAAAGCGACCGGGAGATCGGTTCTATGTTAAGTTTTAGTCTCATGTATGCAGCGAAATAAAGCTGACGTGCCCAATTACCCCACGACACCCCCGCCTTTCATTTTCAACCCTGACGGGTTAAATCTTCGTTTCGCGATGTGGGAAATATTATAAAAAAATTTCTATTTTAATTTTATAAAAATCGGAGGACTATGTATATCACATAGCCGCCATAGAAACGACCGTTAAATATAGAGGAAAATGGAAAACTGTGAATGTAAAAGTTTAACTTTAAAACTGTAAAAAGGACATGTATTAATATATAGGTGAATGTTATGGAAACAGACATTAATTTATTATTTTAACCTTGCAGAGTAAAAAAATTAGGGTAAAGGAAGGAGCCATTTCCGACCAGTATAAATATTCTTGTAAATTCTTGATCAGCATCAAACGCCCAGTCTAGCCATGTCCGTCTGTCTTCTATATACTCTCACTCGTCTCCCAGTGGTATGTAGCGACAATAAATATAAGAACAATTAATCATACAAATAATAAATAATTTAAGAATTCTTTTTGGGTTCGGACATTTCTTTACAAATAACAACGAAAAATAATGGGCAATTTGACTAAGGCAGTTAATTCATTCGCTTTGCTCTTCTATTGATTGGAAATTTGAGTCTTTATGTATAATACAAACAAAAACAAGAAAAACATAGAGACATCTAAAAGTTTTTAGCTCAAGAATCATTGAGTGCAATTGCCGTGTGCATGGAAAGTTTTTTGTCTTCTTCGTTTAAATTAAAATTTTTGGTTAACGACTAATTTTTTTTATTATTTTCTTTTTTTTTTGTATTTCCCAACTTATTTTATCTGCGTTTAAGTAACGTGCACTTGCGACAATCACCATTTTTCACGCATCCACCGATGAAAGCGCTTTCCTCGGAAGTGCTAGCTGAAAGAGGGTGCAAATAAAATCACATGCAAAAAAACAAATGCGACGGAGAGGATAAAGGCAATCTAAAGGCCAGTTAAAATTTCAATAAGGCGATTGCATTCAGCTTGCTCTTTTTCATGATACTCGTTAACTTTTTAGGAACACTAATTGAATTAACAATCCTCCTAATTGCCTCACAATGTTTATATGTTCGTTACTTTATTCTCATTTTTGTTGTTGTTCTTCGAAATTAACTTAACTTATTTTTCTTTTTATGTCTTATACTAATTTTTCTCAATTTTTTTACTCCGAGCGCTGGATCAAAATCTAGGTTCTGACGCCAAGATTTCCCTTCTTGGTCTTATTCACATTGCGGCGACTTGAAACGGGCGTACAAACTGAGCGTAACTGATCGGTTTTACCATAAAAGCTTAATCGCCGGTCGTATTACCGATGGCATCTCGCCTGATTTTTATGCTCTCTGGCCTTCTACTACCAAGGCATAATATATTTAGTGTGGGAATCGACACGACAGCCACAGTTAATTATTATGGCAGTGATAGTGGACGTGGACGAATTTTAAAACAGACTTAATCTGTGTGATTTGGTAGTATTAGCACTTATTGTCATTCAAGTGTGACAGACAAGTACATATGGCTAATAATAATTGCCATTATGTAAGCAGGCTAGGTATTATTACATCATTACACCTGATAAAGATGAAAATCGACTCGGCTAATGCTAAATCAAGAATATATTTTTGCATTAGTAAGCGTTTCCTCGTTTTCGCTTTTACATACCCTTTTACGTACCCTTTGGGTACCGAGTTTAATTGATTTAGTTGTTTTGAGTTTACAATTGTTAGTTTACAATTTTGTTGTACATAGATATACAGAAGTGGTCACAAGTATTTACACAACAATCTATTTTTACGTCAAACTTATTTTAGTTATTATTGTTGTTGTTGTTGACTAATTTCTCTGAAATTTTCTATATCGCGTAGATTGCGCTATGCAGAAGAATTGGACCGTTATGCTTTGCTTTTTTTTCAGCTTGCTTCTGTGGCTATGTTTATACAAGTATCTTGAAAAAATCTTTGGTCAATCGTAGAAAAAACCTCCTTTATTAATCTTTGTGTCAACTAGTTTAGTTGCAAAAGCATAACCGTCACCATAGGGCACTGTACATTAATAAAATACTCCAAGAAGATGGTACTGAATTTGATTGAACTTATTACATCTATTAAAACAACGACGGCCTCCGAGAAAAAAAAACAGTTATTTTACAGAAATTCAATGCATACCTTCACGTCTATGTTTGTTATTCCATGTTTCAACCGGGTCGTTCCTTTTAGCAAATCACAGTGATCGTTGGAACGGATTTATTGTATTGTAAATTCTTTATGAATGAAAAACTTGGCAAAATAAAAATTAAATTTGTAGATACAAATTGTTCAAAGAATATCATTTAAGCCAAATGAAAGGCACTTAGTAAGAGATAAAATAAGATCCATATGACTCACATCGTTTGTGTGTTGACTACCGTGAATTAAATTCTAATACTGTCCCGGATAGATAGACTTTGCTCTTAGACCAGACCGCCAGACTTCATGAGAGAAATATTTTACATGCTTGGACATGGCTAGTGAGTATTATTAAACTTCCATGAAAGTAGATTGCGTAAAATTATGTCAATGGGACACATTTGTAAACAAATTTGTTGTTTTTTATGTAGATGACGGGCTATTGGCTGTCGCAACAAAAAGCAAGGAAAGGTTGCAGGTTATGTTTGAATGTCTCACAAATGCCGGATTTTCTTTCAATATTACGAGATGTTCTTGCCAAAATTCCAATTTTTTGTGTTTCAAGTGAACGAAGGTGAAATTCGTTTAAATTTGCTTAGGTTACTACAATTCATAAATGGGTTAAAATGCAAGCTTATGACATTCTCTCATGTCACTCCCAAGCCTGCGACTTAAACACTAAACTGCTGATCTTTGGAAAAAATTACCCCTGTTTAAGGTTTAAGAGTCCGCCTTGATCTTACACTTGACTTTATTGATCATATTTCGTGCATGGTGAATAAAGCTAGGGGTGTGCTTAAATTTATTAAATGGTGGTCGTATGAATTAAATGACCCCTATATAACTAAAGCCTTTTGTGGTTCATCCTCTCAGAGAATATCGATCTTGCGTTTGAAGCGCTCAGTATGGCGTCCACTGTAAATTAATTGAATCTGTTCTGATTACTTCTCACTCTACGGGGTTTAAAATGGTTTGCAAACCAAATTATAATAGTTTGTACTCCTTAATCTCCATCCTAAATTAAAAACTTCAATACTATCCCATATAGTACAAATACAAGCAAATAATCTGGCAGCACGCCGATAATTAATTTCCTCATATTCTTTTCTATATTTTTTTTCGCACCTAGTAACACCACTTAAGTGTACTGACCGTAGTGCATCAACATTCATTTTAGCTTCTCTCTGCCTTGTGTCTTAAATCATGCGACCTGACTATCTTATTGGTAGACGGCTCACTTTTTCTATCTCACTCTCTGCTATGGTATCGTCTTTGTCTTTCCAAGAGAACTGAGAACTGTTTTTTTCTTTTTTTGCATTCTCGATTTGTGTTTAAATTTTGCGTTAACTACCGGGGTTAATTTAATCTTCTATAATGTGTTCATTAACTTCGCATTCACTTCGCGTGTTCATGCAGCTTTTCTTATTTGTCTATTTATTTGTGTTTATCTATCAATTGAATTGACTTCTGGCACGTAGTAGTTAAGGAGTACAAGGTTAGAAAAAATAAAACTACTCCTATGGGAGTACAATTACCCAGGCCGGCACAAGCCACCGTTTTACCTTCAGTACCAAAAAGCTAACCACTTCCTTTTAACTTTCGTATCAGAATACTAGGGGCTAACGTAGCAAGCTCTCGAAACTGTATTCTGAAAGCTTCTCGTTTGCATTCCAGGTAAATATGTATACTGGAACCTGCCTGAAGAAAAAGCTCCGAAAATATTCCAAGTAAGTACTCAATGTACTCATTCCGAGGCGTCTGATATAACCAGAAGTATAGTGGGCATCTGCTTGTTTCTGAGGTTATATTGGCTGCTAGGGCCCGTTCTCGGCATGTTCCAACGACTAGCTTGACTTGGGTCCTGATGTCCCGCATTTTTCTTTGTTATCAAGTTCTCTTGTTAGGTTTTCGCTTATGAAGCTATGAGTAGCTCCGGTGTCCAGGGTGGATACGAATCTTCGTCCCTCCATGCTGATGGCGGTGGCAAGAAGATATCCAAGAACTCGCAACGGACTCCAACCCAGCCGGCTACCTGAAGGCCACTGGTCCGGAAGCAGCTTTCGGCGCGGCCGGTCAACATCACTACCAGCGCTTGGGCTAGACACTTCCGGTCGATCCGGCAGGTATCAGCGCGCTCTTCGATGTGCTCGATAAATCTCAGTGGATCTGTCGTCCCATCAAACGAGAGGCCCCACTTTAGTCCAGCAGCGCGGCTCCCATGTTGGAGTCAGCGGTATTATCGGGTTGGCGTGCGAACGCAATAGGTCGAGTGCACTGCTCATCCACAGTACCGCCACGCTCGAGACCAAACTCGTTAAGAAGGGCCTCCAACTCGAGCTTCTTGCGCTAGCTTATACAGATTACACCCATAATTAATTGTTTATGCGGCAGAACGATCGGAGATTATGCGACGATGCTACGTGAGATACCCAATGACATGAATGTGCAAGAGTGTGCCAAGACTATCAGCATAGAAAGCTTTGGCAATATAACGATGGTCGCGACGGCTTATTTTCTCGGCTGTTTTCTCTCGCGGTAATTTTATTTTATTCGATTAATTTAATTCACAGGATATTCTGGATCACGCAGGACCCCTTGGTTCTTTATTTAATTGGGATCACGCAGGATCCGTGGAATATTCACTGGTGGTCTAGAAATCGTCGCGAGAGTATTCGGAAGGATACTGTTGATAGCAAAAATCTTCCCGTAGTAAAGGGATAAATGTCGACGGCGAGGATTAAAGTATACATTTTTATATCGTTCCAAGAGGGTATTAGCAAGTGTTTCTCTGGGGTGGGCGGCCCACGTTGCCGCGGGCAGAGGTCGTCGGGGCGTGTAAGGGTGCCGTGGCCACTACGGCAGAGGGCTTTCCCTGTCAGCGTCGACGTTGGCAGCGACGTTGGCTTTACCCGCCTGGACCCCACGCCCGTAATTCTCCAGAGGCGATGGCACACAAGCGAGAGCGGCACTAGCCAAAGGGAAGGAGAGGGAGGCGAGGTAAGGAGAGAACGGCGCTAGTTGTTGTTGTTGTTCTTTATTTATGCTTTTATTTTCTATTTCCTATCTATGCCACCCTCACACACACACTCAATACTCACACCCTGACTTGGGCCCATGGGCGCACTCACCCGCTCGTTCTGATAGAGGCAGTCCTGGGGCTGTGATGGGCACCCACGTCGTGACACCAACACGTGGGTGCTGATCGCGGGATTGGCGTTGACGCATAACTTGGACTGTTCTTGCTGGTTTAATACGAAGTCTCCAGAGCTTTTTTTGGCGGCGTGACCAATCTTTGCCCCGATCCCTTATGCTTCCAGTTCGTATATCTAGTCATCCCTAGGAACGGAAACCTCGGCACGATCACGGGTGGCTGCACGCCTGCTTTCTGTTAACTCTGCCCGGGTCGGTTCGATCGGGATGTTGCCTGCCGGTGTGTGGCTCTGCCAGTCGTGTGTTGGCTCTGCCGATGTGTGGCTCTGCCGAACGTCGGCTCGATCAGGGGTTGGCTCTGCCGTATGTTGGCTCTGCCTATATTGGCTCCGCCGATGTGTGGCTCTGCTGTGTGTTGGCGCTGCTGTGTATTGGCGCTGCCGTGTGTTGTATTGCCTCTGCCAGGGTTGTTCGTGCTGGTGTTGTTGGTGCTGGTGTTGTTTGTGCTAGTGTTGTGTGTGCTTGGGCATATTTATAGTGCTACAACTTCCTTAAATCTACTATTTACATATTATAACAAACTTACATCTAATATATACACATAAGGGTATGGAGGATCCGATGATCCAACTGGCGAAAAATGTGAAGGATATTCACGCCAAGGGTGGATTTGAAATGAGGAATGGGCTATCAAATTCCAAGGGCGTCCTTCAATCCCTTAATAACTCACGGAAGCCGCCGCCGAAATTTCTTAGTGTAAAGCAAGGTTCTCAGGAGAAAGTTTTATGTGGGGGATGCCAGAATCAAATATGCTAACGTTCGTCATCACGCCCGATTTGCTGCAGATGTGGGTTACACCCACGAAGCGTCGTGTACTAAGTATTGTAATGCTAATTTTTGATCCGGGTTTGCCGGGTCGGATCGGACGACTATATCATATAGCTGCCATAGGAACGATATAAAAATGTTTAGAAAAAAACATAAATTTTCCAGTTTTCAACATATTTTTATATAGTTTAAGATAAAGACAATTTATATTGTTTACGTGAGGGGCCCACTGTGCCGCCTTTGCTCAGGAGCGAGCTTGCTCTCGCACCCCGAGTACCGACGATCTCCCGGTCCCGCTTTAACGAGGCAAAGCGACCGGGAGATCGGTTCTATGTTAAGTTTTAGTCTCATGTATGCAGCGAAATAAAGCTGACGTGCCCAATTACCCCACGACACCCCCGCCTTTCATTTTCAACCCTGACGGGTTAAATCTTCGTTTCGCGACGTGGGAAATATTATAAAAAAATTTCTATTTTAATTTTATAAAAATCGGAGGACTATGTATATCACATAGCCGCCATAGAAACGACCGTTAAATATAGATAAAAATGGAAAACTGTGAATGTAAAAGTTTAACTTTAAAACTGTAAAAAGGACATGTATTAATATATAGGTGAATGTTATGGAAACAGACATTAATTTATTATTTTAACCTTGCAGAGTAAAAAAATTAGGGTAAAGGAAGAAGCCATTTCCGACCAGTATAAATATTCTTGTAAATTCTTGATCAGCATCAAACGCCCAGTCTAGCCATGTCCGTCTGTCTTCTATATACTCTCACTCGTCTCCCAGTGGTATGTAGCGACAATAAATATAAGAACAATTAATCATACAAATAATAAATAATTTAAGAATTCTTTTTGGGTTCGGACATTTCTTTACAAATAACAACGAAAAATAATGGGCAATTTGACTAAGGCAGTTAATTCATTCGCTTTGCTCTTCTATTGATTGGAAATTTGAGTCTTTATGTATAATACAAACAAAAACAAGAAAAACATAGAGACATCTAAAAGTTTTTAGCTCAAGAATCATTGAGTGCAATTGCCGTGTGCATGGAAAGTTTTTTGTCTTCTTCGTTTAAATTAAAATTTTTGGTTAACGACTAATTTTTTTATTATTTTCTTTTTTTTTGTATTTCCCAACTTATTTTATCTGCGTTTAAGTAACGTGCACTTGCGACAATCACCATTTTTCACGCATCCACCGATGAAAGCGCTTTCCTCGGAAGTGCTAGCTGAAAGAGGGTGCAAATAAAATCACATGCAAAAAAACAAATGCGACGGAGAGGATAAAGGCAATCTAAAGGCCAGTTAAAATTTCAATAAGGCGATTGCATTCAGCTTGCTCTTTTTCATGATACTCGTTAACTTTTTAGGAACACTAATTGAATTAACAATCCTCCTAATTGCCTCACAATGTTTATATGTTCGTTACTTTATTCTCATTTTTGTTGTTGTTCTTCGAAATTAACTTAACTTATTTTTCTTTTTATGTCTTATACTAATTTTTCTCAATTTTTTTACTCCGAGCGCTGGATCAAAATCTAGGTTCTGACGCCAAGATTTCCCTTCTTGGTCTTATTCACATTGCGACGACTTAAAACGGGCGTACAAACTGAGCGTAACTGATCGGTTTTACCATAAAAGCTTAATCGCCGGTCGTATTACCGATGGCATCTCGCCTGATTTTTATGCTCTCTGGCCTTCTACTACCAAGGCATAATATATTTAGTGTGGGAATCGACACGACAGCCACAGTTAATTATTATGGCAGTGATAGTGGACGTGGACGAATTTTAAAACAGACTTAATCTGTGTGATTTGGTAGTATTAGCACTTATTGTCATTCAAGTGTGACAGACAAGTACATATGGCTAATAATAATTGCCATTATGTAAGCAGGCTAGGTATTATTACATCATTACACCTGATAAAGATGAAAATCGACTCGGCTAATGCTAAATCAAGAATATATTTTTGCATTAGTAAGCGTTTCCTCGTTTTCGCTTTTACATACCCTTTTACGTACCCTTTGGGTACCGAGTTTAATTGATTTAGTTGTTTTGAGTTTACAATTGTTAGTTTACAATTTTGTTGTACATAGATATACAGAGGTGGTCACAAGTATTTACACAACAATCTATTTTTACGTCAAACTTATTTTAGTTATTATTGTTGTTGTTGTTGACTAATTTCTCTGAAATTTTCTATATCGCGTAGATTGCGCTATGCAGAAGAATTGGACCGTTATGCTTTGCTTTTTTTTCAGCTTGCTTCTGTGGCTATGTTTATACAAGTATCTTGAAAAAATCTTTGGTCAATCGTAGAAAAAACCTCCTTTATTAATCTTTGTGTCAACTAGTTTAGTTGCAAAAGCATAACCGTCACCATAGGGCACTGTACATTAATAAAATACTCCAAGAAGATGGTACTGAATTTGATTGAACTTATTACATCTATTAAAACAACGACGGCCTCCGAGAAAAAAAAACAGTTATTTTACAGAAATTCAATGCATACCTTCACGTCTATGTTTGTTATTCCATGTTTCAACCGGGTCGTTCCTTTTAGCAAATCACAGTGATCGTTGGAACGGATTTATTGTATTGTAAATTCTTTATGAATGAAAAACTTGGCAAAATAAAAATTAAATTTGTAGATACAAATTGTTCAAAGAATATCATTTAAGCCAAATGAAAGGCACTTAGTAAGAGATAAAATAAGATCCATATGACTCACATCGTTTGTGTGTTGACTACCGTGAATTAAATTCTAATACTGTCCCGGATAGATAGACTTTGCTCTTAGACCAGACCGCCAGACTTCATGAGAGAAATATTTTACATGCTTGGACATGGCTAGTGAGTATTATTAAACTTCCATGAAAGTAGATTGCGTAAAATTATGTCAATGGGACACATTTGTAAACAAATTTGTTGTTTTTTATGTAGATGACGGGCTATTGGCTGTCGCAACAAAAAGCAAGGAAAGGTTGCAGGTTATGTTTGAATGTCTCACAAATGCCGGATTTTCTTTCAATATTACGAGATGTTCTTGCCAAAATTCCAATTTTTTGTGTTTCAAGTGAACGAAGGTGAAATTCGTTTAAATTTGCTTAGGTTACTACAATTCATAAATGGGTTAAAATGCAAGCTTATGACATTCTCTCATGTCACTCCCAAGCCTGCGACTTAAACACTAAACTGCTGATCTTTGGAAAAAATTACCCCTGTTTAAGGTTTAAGAGTCCGCCTTGATCTTACACTTGACTTTATTGATCATATTTCGTGCATGGTGAATAAAGCTAGGGGTGTGCTTAAATTTATTAAATGGTGGTCGTATGAATTAAATGACCCCTATATAACTAAAGCCTTTTGTGGTTCATCCTCTCAGAGAATATCGATCTTGCGTTTGAAGCGCTCAGTATGGCGTCCACTGTAAATTAATTGAATCTGTTCTGATTACTTCTCACTCTACGGGGTTTAAAATGGTTTGCAAACCAAATTATAATAGTTTGTACTCCTTAATCTCCATCCTAAATTAAAAACTTCAATACTATCCCATATAGTACAAATACAAGCAAATAATCTGGCAGCACGCCGATAATTAATTTCCTCATATTCTTTTCTATATTTTTTTTCGCACCTAGTAACACCACTTAAGTGTACTGACCGTAGTGCATCAACATTCATTTTAGCTTCTCTCTGCCTTGTGTCTTAAATCATGCGACCTGACTATCTTATTGGTAGACGGCTCACTTTTTCTATCTCACTCTCTGCTATGGTATCGTCTTTGTCTTTCCAAGAGAACTGAGAACTGTTTTTTTCTTTTTTTGCATTCTCGATTTGTGTTTAAATTTTGCGTTAACTACCGGGGTTAATTTAATCTTCTATAATGTGTTCATTAACTTCGCATTCACTTCGCGTGTTCATGCAGCTTTTCTTATTTGTCTATTTATTTGTGTTTATCTATCAATTGAATTGACTTCTGGCACGTAGTAGTTAAGGAGTACAAGGTTAGAAAAAATAAAACTACTCCTATGGGAGTACAATTACCCAGGCCGGCACAAGCCACCGTTTTACCTTCAGTACCAAAAAGCTAACCACTTCCTTTTAACTTTCGTATCAGAATACTAGGGGCTAACGTAGCAAGCTCTCGAAACTGTATTCTGAAAGCTTCTCGTTTGCATTCCAGGTAAATATGTATACTGGAACCTGCCTGAAGAAAAAGATCCTCAGCTCCGAAATTATTCCAGGTAAGTACTCAATGTACAGATTAGAAATTATTTTTTTGTGAGGTGGTGGGGTTTTAATTGTCGTTGTCTTTTGTGTAAAACTATAATTTCCAGGTAGTTTTATTTACATATTTCAATCTTACATTAGAAAAACCTTTCAGCAGTTCAGGACGTTTCCAACAGGCTTTCAGATAGGAAGCAATTAGTGACTCCAGAGGACTTTAACATACCTGAAGCTCGTTGGTCGTGTAAAAGTGTGACAAATGTCCTTTAGACTGCGACACAGCATGACCTCATTGATGGCTTGCTTCATATATCTTATATAATCTCTATATCTCTTTAAGCCGCTTACTTAATCTACGTTTCGTTTTCGATCCTGTAGGAGTAAACTTAATTAGAGTACATTCATTGACGCAATACAAGGATTGTTTTATAAAGGAGATCTGATCGTATAAATGATAAAGTCCGCTGTTTTCGAAAAGCTGACTATTAAAGGAAAATTCCGTAATATCCGAATTAAATTATTCCTTTACATGTTACATTATAAACTTTACATGTGCTCTGATATGGCAACCGCCGTGAACACTGTTTACAGTGCCATGAACTCGGACTTTTCTTAGTCTCTAAGAAACCACCTTGGTCCAACAAAGAACTGACACGCCTAAAAAATGTAAAGTCTAGGCTTTATAATAAATATAAACTCACCGGTTCCCAAACTTTTCTCTCTAGTTATCTTAGCGCTCAGTCGAACTTTACAGCGCTTAACGGTCAGTGTTATGCAAATTCATTTGATCGTTGTAGGGTTCAGTATGCACAGGACTTTAGACAGTTGTATAATTTTGTTAACATTAAGCGTAAACCCAAATTATACCCTGCCTTGCTTACATTTAAAAATATCACCGCAAACCTTGACCAGGCCATTGCCGATCTTTTCGCGGAGTTTTTTAAAACAACTTATTCTCCCTCTACCACTTTAAGTCAGAGATATTCTTCTGCTACGCTGTCTTTAGACCCATCTTGAACGAAGCTTTTTTATTCTGGATCTTCAGCGTGTTAACCCAGTATATTCACCGGGTCCCGATGGAATACCAGTCTGCTTGCTGAGGTAGGAAGGAATCTTTCGTTATTCTTATCTACAATAAAGGTAGCTAATGTCAGTAACTATAGGGGGATGTCTCAGTTATCCGCAATCCCTAAACTCTTCGAGAATGCAAGTATTCCTCACTTGCAACATTTTTGCAGATCTGTCATTTCTCCATGTCTCCACTACTTATTTTTGAAACTTAGGTCATGTTATTTTGTTATTAGGATCTTTCAAAGTAACCGTCAAGCCGATGTGATAGGGTTTTCTGGTAATCTTCTTAAGTGGATTTCGAGTTATTTTAGTGACAGGACTTAAAAGGCTCTGTCCAAAAGTGCTCTATCCAATAGCCTCAGCGACACATCTGGCGTCCCACAAGGTAGGCACCTTGGTCTATTGCTATTCACATTGTTTATCAATGACCTGCCGCTGGTTCTGACCGTACTCATGTATGCTAATGACGTTAAACAGTGTGTGCCGTATAGGGATAGTTCATGCCAGTCGGAGTTTCAAGCGGGTCTTAACAACTTTCCACCATGTTGTCATTGTAACTCTTTACATCTTATCAGCTCTAAATGCAAGCTGATGACATTTTCACGAGTTAGTCCCCGGTATAAGCCAAACGACTGCTCTTGGGAAACAATACTCTGGTTCACGATCTACGTGTCCTAACATATTTCTTGCATGGTTAACAAAGCCACAAGCATGCTGGGATTATTAAAAGATGGTCGAAGGAATTCTATTCTCCTTATGTAACTAAAACCCTTTTTACTTCAGTAGTTTGCCCTTTATTGGATTATGGTTCTTGTGTCTGGAGTCTTCAATTTGGAGTCCATAATGATCGCATTGAATCTGTCAAAAAGAACTTTTTGCGGTTTCCCTCCGGGGCTTAACCTGGGATGCTGACCTAAGATTACCGTTTTATTGTAGTAGACTTCTCGTAATTAATTTACCTTCCTTAGCTAACCGTTGGACGATGCTTGCCGGCGTCTCATTCACGGGGACGTTGAGAGCCCCTATCTGCTAGGTCAGCTCCATTTCCATGATTATATTCGCTTAATAGTAAATCACTGTAAACTACATTAACCTTTTATGGTTTAATTTTTCCATTACTTATAGAATTAGCTCATAACTTATCCTAATTCATTTTCGTTCTGTTATCTATTTTCCGTCTCACGCGTCTACCTAGAACCGGAACGTTCCGTACGTTACACGGCTGAGCCCCTCGGTAGATTGGGTGGGAGGTGGGTTTGGGGCTCGCGCTTAAAAAAAAAGACAAAACACTGCTTACTACCTGGTATCAAGAAATTAACACCAACAACATACCCACACATCCATCTACTCAACCATGTCGCAACAGATAACCTTTCTCGACCAAATGTCCTCATGAGCTAAGCCAAATTCATTATTGTGCCGACTTCGACATCTATCGAGCCGACGCCCTCATTCGACAATCGTGTCAAAACCGACTCTTCTCTCTTCAAGACAATGTTGTAAATGTTGTAAAATTTATTGATCATTCATTAAAGACTGCTGAGGTGTTTCGTTCTTTTGCACTCTCTCTCAAAAATATAAGTGGGTATGTAAAGGCCTGAAGCGACAGTTTAAAATACCCGCCAATGAGCGTCGGTTAACCAGGGAAGCTAAAAGGGACGTTGCCACCTAGTGAAGATAGTTGTCAATAATCAGCTGCTAGCAAATAGTGTTGCTAAGCGGGACTCCTGTCAATTGTCAGTTGCCGCGAAGTTCCGCCAGCCATTTTTTTTATCTCGGCTATTTTCTTCTCGATGGATCTGCGAATAGACGTGTATGTGCTTCGAGTAGCCGATAATTGAAATTTTAAAGGCAGAGTTTATTCGGAGACGTCTCGTCTTGTCTGGTGTATAGCCTAATAAGAGCAAGAGTAAACGCCCAAACGCCAGCGTCGGCAGCAGCAGTGTTCGCACTTGGTGCGAAAATCTAATACTCAAAGCTAAAAGTCATTAAGGGTTTGTATTATTTCGAAAATTTTCTCCACGAGAAGCCTTGCAGACCTTTAGAGGCGAACGAGTTGGCACAGAGGTGTACCCTCTGGGGCCCCTACAGAAAGGTTGATCCGGAGCTAACAAGGAGCAACGAGAAGACCGAATGGAAATATAAGTTCGTGCTGAGCGTTAGAAGCGTCGAACGCCCCGTCGAGGAATTCCTCATGTGCTAGCTCACGCGGATTGCCAATTGGGAGGAGGTGCCCCAGCCTCGGTCGGAATATTCATCTAGCATCGTCTCTGACCTTCGCTTCGCTGACCTAAGCTTCGGCACACGGCCCTGACTTCGTTCGAGTCCCTTTGTCTGCAAGCCACATGCTGCACAGCCGGTTGACATAACCTCACTCCTGGTTCGCCAGACGTAGCGAGAGAACTCTAGTTAATCATAATTTTCTTTTACATAACCTGTAAAGTCTCTTGTTAAGCTTAGCTTTAATTGTTTCCAAGCTAGCAGATAAGTTGGTGAGAACCAATTGATCACGTAAGCAGCATAGAAAACAAGCGCGTGCTGGCGCTCTAGATGATGCTGGTGAATTTTCCTTCTGAGCCGAGAGAATACCTCGCTCGATTTTCTTTGCAGATAAATCCTTCGGAAGATCGATCTTCGTCGCGGGAAAAAAAAAATAAAATGCAGTGATTTACCAACCTAAGTTTAAGAATTTCCGTTGACGTGTCTCAATAAGATTGATATAAAATATAACGTAACTTAGACATTGAGGAGTTAATCCGAAACAGAAAGCAAAAGCCCAATGAGTCATTTAATAGCTTCTATGATAGCGTAAACGTTTTGGTGGATCAGTTAGAATTGCCTTGGCCCCCTCGTAAGCTTGTTAGGATTCTCAAAACGAATTTGCGTCCCAAAATACGCCATGAAATTTTGAATGTCGAAGTTTCGAGAGGTTTGTCGCAGAAGCGAAGTTTTCCAGAAGATGTGAAACAGTCGTATGGTTATGCAAAATTATAGTTATTCGAAGAGATCAGCTCTCAAAACGGATCAGAGATAGAAGTCGAATTAGATGTCGATGCACTCGCCTTGGTGTGTTGGAATTGCCGAACGGAGGGTCACCGATACCAAGAGTGCCTATCCCAGAAGCGAGTGTTTTGTTATGGCTGTGGAGCATCAAATACTTACAAGCCGAACTGTAAGAATTGTCAAAAAAAAAACTCGAAATCCGGCATTTCGAAGTCGCGATTCAAACTGAAGACTCCGAATGCCGCTCGTCACCAGTCTACAATGACCGACTAAGAGGGGACGATTCTTCATCTACCTTGATTTTATTCCCGGACGTACAAAGCAATAGTGAGAGTTAGCTATTACACAGTAAAAGTCATAAATTATCGGCCATGTCCATTGTAGAAACTGAAACTTGCTTTGAGCCAAAATTGGAAAGGAGGAAGTCTCGAAATTCAAAAAGACTCAAAGTGTTTGGGCAAAAGGTCAAGAACTATAGGCTTGGGTTACAATATATTTGTGCCATTTCTGTTCTCAATAAGGATCCTCGTCCATTCCTACCAGTTAAATTATTAGATCGAATAGAGTATGGATTGTTAGACTCCGGAGCCACAATAAGTTGTTTTGGAGCGAAATTGGCAAAGGAGGTCTTGGAGGCGGATAAGACCTGTAAACTGATGAACGTTAGGGTTACCACAGCCATTGGAAGGCTTCAACAGGTATCAGGAAAAAAAGGTGGAGGTGGAATATGACAACGTCAAGAAAGTGATAGAATTTTACATTGTGCCGTCTGTTTACGTTAGGGTCCCACTGTGCCGCCTCCGCGCAGGAGCGAGCTTTCGGTCAACGATCAACGATCTCCCGCTCTCGCTTTAACGAGACAAAGCGACCGGGAGCTCGGTAATAAGTTAAGTTAAGTTTCATGTATGCAGCGAAATAAAGCTGACGTGCCACATAAACACCACGACGCCCCCGCTTCTTATTTATTTCAAACCTTAAGGGTTTATTTTTTCGTTTGCGACGTGGGACATATTTGGCCTCCGACGAGGATTCTTCGCGGACAGGATCGCCCCCTAATCATTTGGTCCTTCGGCCCGGATTTGTTGAAGGATATCCTCCAAGTCACCAGCAGCTCCAGGCATCTATCCGTCAAGATAAGTACGCCCATATATTTTTCGCCTATCTTCACTGCCGATCTGCAACAGTGGGCCGAACATGCAATTCGGCCGCACTCTCGCAAAATTTCCTTCTTTTCATTCGTGTCAACTGCGAGTCCGAGTTTTCCTAACACCAAGGCAGTGAAGAATTCCAATTTCCATTCGCCTCCGTTCCGCGAAAATTTCCATCGGCGACCGCTTGTGTGCGTTGCCATTTTCCTCGTCGTTTCTTCTATTTTCCGTTGCCCATCACCTTGCCAACGGCCGAGGCCTAAAGGGCCGAGGCCGAGGTGAAATAAGTGTAGCAAAAAAAGGAATAATTATTATCGGCCAGCTGGTATGCGCTGTTTTTCGGGAGTTCACTCTGTTCGCAGAACAGTCCACCGCTGCTGCGATATTTGTTTTTCTGACTATACACAATTTTCTGTTCGCGCAACTGATACAGTACACTTCGCGACGCTCCACTGTGCCAACACAAGCTCCTACCCATACTCCAAATTCTTAATTACATGCATGTATGATATTTTCTACCTCCGATTTCAGAAACAGAAAAATAAAAAATAAAACATAACCATATGATATTATAACCAATTATTAATACCAACTATTAATTAAATCTAAAGTGAGCAAAGCGCCACCAATAAAGGCCCTACGCAACCGCGAGTGTTTAATTCCTTTTCAATTTCGCCGCCGCATAGGCCGTGTTGTTGCTGTTTTCGTTTCTTGGGGACCTCACATAGGCACCGCTTGTCGTCGGCATATCGCAGCGGGCTTTTCTTCGCGACCAAGAATCGAGCTATTAATTCCATTTCTTCGGCTTAGAATAATTAAACACTTGCAGTGTACGACATTAACATTTGTTAGACAAGTACCAGCATAACCAACATCCAAATTCAATCCGCACAGGTGCGACGGCGCTTGATCTTTTTATTTATTATTTTGCGTGCGTGTTGTTGTTGCCGCTTAGGTTTTGGCCCTCACACAGGCATTACTTGCCGTCGGTATATCGCAGTAAGTTTTTTCCCGCGACTAAGAATTGAGTTGTTTATTTAATTCCACCCGTCCAATGCTGCACTAATCAAATCTAACCGACTGATTTGGTTCTGCTTCCTTGGATTTTTTTGCAGAAACTCGACCAGTAAGTGCCCGCCTGGGCTCAAATACATCCCCATCTCAATAATTAACAATAAATACGTATCTACGCTTATACCTCTATTTGACTGTGATTTTTTTGCTCCATTCGCATCCTCCAGTCTTCTGTGAGCTCTATTCCGCTTTTTCGTTGTAGTGCACTAGTGTGACCGTCCTCCCGTTCGACAGTTGACAAGCACTGATCAGCAGCGTTTGCTTCCTAGAATGCCCACGGGAGACGATAAGAAACAGCGTCCGATCCCCTCCATCCGCTTGGATAGGTCCCAATCCGCATCTCCGCGGGCGTCTCAACTGAAGCAAAGGGCTACCGCTGCCATTCCAAGAGCAAAGAGCGACGAATCCGTCGATACACTATCTGGTTCCTCGCCTAGATTAACTCGGTCAGTAGTCAAAACGGCGTAAAATGCGATAGACGTCGCTCTCAAACGGTTTTCTACAACAGACCGCGTCAGTCAATTCGAGGCGAATATCCACACTCCGGGCACCCCGGAGACTGAACAATTTCCCCCCTTCATGTGCCACCTCGACAGTGCTGGAGTCAAAGTACAGCTACTGCTATTCCGTTTATTCGAGGTGTGTTACCAAACTTGAGGAAATAATATCACAAGCCGCATCTCAGTCAGCTCTGGCGGCTAGAAGTGTCCACACACACCCTCCCACCGGGTGTCGTTTGCCACCAGTGGACACAGAGGTTTTCACGGGCGACTATCTTCGTTGGCCCACCTTCAGAGGCCTGTTTACGGCGATTTACATATACAACTCTCGTATCACCCCGGTTGAAAAGTTGTTCCACCTCCTTTCTAAAACCAGGGGCGACGCGAATGCCATTGTGTCCAAGGCCCCCCTCACCAATGAAGGGTTCACCTCAGCGTGGCGAAACTTTACCGACCGCTTCGAAACAGCCAGTTGAAGATCCTCTTCAATATCCAGGTTGTCCTCAGGAATCCGCAGACGCGCTGAAGGATCTGCAGGGCACCAATCAAAGCTGCCTGGCAGCCTTAGAGATGTCCTCGATTCAAGTCGAAGCTTGGGATTGTATCCTGGTGTACATGTACACGCTCCAAGTCCGTCGGCGTCAACGAGGCACCAACCCGCGCCCACTTCCAGAGGTTTGAGTGGCTCAAAAGAACACTCTGACGTACAAGTGTGCTTCGCTTCCGGCTCGGGAGCCATCCTATTGGGACCGCCCCTCATTAACGTTTGTCATCTCGGGTGCAGCTTCCAAGCGCGAGCCTTAATAGACTCAGGGTCCGAAGCGACTTTCATCACGGAACGGCTGTTCAACCTGATCAAGCTTCCAGTCCGTTTCTGCGCAGCCTACTAAATTGTGCCACTTTTCAATTCGGTCACCTGCCAGACCCGAGTTACAATTAGAGACTGCAGCATATGTGCTGCCGCAACTGGCTAGCAATCTGCCCTCGTATCCGATTCCACGAGATCTTCTAAATGTGCTGCTCGAAGTCCCCCTGGCCGATCCCAAGTTCTTCGAGAGCTCCCAAATCGACGTTCTAATAGGAGCCGTCTATCCTCCTTGGTAACATCAAAACTAACATCTGCGGGTCGCTTCTCGGACAGGAGACTATTTTTGGATGGGTGCTGACAGGCCCATTGTCTCCTGCCACTCCCCGTAGTGTGAGTGACCACACGTATCGTCCCGGAAGCCGATGAGGTCTGCGCGCGCAATTTTGTCCAGACTACCCAGAGGGATGAGGGTGGCAAGTATGTCGTGACGCTTCCCCTGCTTAAGCACATGGGTTCCAAGCTAGCGTCCTCACGATCGCTCGCCCTGGCGCAGTTCCTGCGTAACGAGCAGAGCCTTAAAAGAGATCCCCCCTAAAGGCACGGTATGACGCAGTGATTCAAGAATACCTCGAGTTGGGTCTCATGAAAGAAGTTTCTCCAACAAGCCATTCACCGTCCTACTATCCTCCACACCATGCGGTGTTCAAGCCCGAAAGTACGACCACCAAGGTCCAAGGTATTTAATGCGTCTAGCCCTTCCGCAATCGGAACCAGTCTGAATGACATCCTTTATGCAGGCTTAGTCCTGCAGTTCGACCAGACCATTCAGATCCTAAAGTGGCGGTACTTTAAGTTTGTATTCAACGCTGACATCGAGAAGATGTATCGACAGATTTGGGTAAACCCTATGTTTATAAACGCAGTGGACTGTATTGGTTTTGTCTAAGGTGTTTTATGTTTATTAATTCATGTAGCGTTCTAGAATAAGTTTTATAAGCGGGTGCGATAAGCGAGCGGTTGCGGGTAAATTCTAACTAGATCTAGCTGGCGAAAATATAGAAACGTGCAGCAGAAAAAATAATGATCGCGTGATGTGCCAATACTCATGCACACATGCATTTTTGGCTATAAGTGTGAGCTTAAAGCTTTATGTTGTAAACAAGACAATTCATTAAACTAGGTACGATTATATGCAAAATAATAACAAGTAAAGAAGTAATAATTAACGACCGATTCTGTGCATCAATGTGTGCATCAAGAAAAGATGGCTCCGGTACCGAGGTAAGAGGCTGACCTGTTAGAAAATGAGAAGGGGTTAGCGGGTTAAGGCTGTGATCGCTGGGTGCGCACAAAGGGCGAGAATTCAGAAGCCCTTCTATCTGAATTAACAGGGTCGAATATTCCTCGAACGTTAATGCACTGCTGCCAGTAACTCGTTTTAGGTGCAGCTTTATAGATCGCACTCCAGTTTCCCAAATCCCTCCAAAATGGGGTGCAGAAGGCGGGATGAAATGCCAATTAATTTCATGAGTCGAGAAGAAGCTTGAAATCTCTTCATTTTGACTTTGGGCAATTGCGATCCGTTGCATCTCATCTAATTCTCTTTTAGCCCCATGAAACGTAGTACCATTGTCCGAATATAAATCTGATATTGGACCACGTCGAGCCCAAAATCGTTAAAAGGCGGCTATAAAAGCAGATGTTGTCAAATCACTGACCAATTCAATATGTATCGCTTTTGTACATAGGCAAACGAAAATTGCAAACCAAGCCTTTCCAAATCTTGGTGTACGACCTGTAGATACTTTGATTGTTACAGGTCCAGCATAATCCAAGCCAGTGTGAAGAAAACAACGGGCGGGTTGAACTCGGAAGTTGGGCAAATCAGCCATAAGTTGAGAACTCGTGTGTCTTCGCAGCATGAAGCAAGTTCTGCAATTAAATACGGTTTTGCGGACGAGGTTTCGGGCTCCTAGAATCCAATATCGTTGTCGTAGGCTATGGAACGTGTATTCTACTCCAGCGTGTAGCGAGGCAGCATGTTGATATCGAACAAGTAGAGCAGCAATGGGAGATTCCTTAGGCAGAATTATGGGATGTTTTGCATCATAATTAGCAATAGAATTGTCTATGCGACCGCCAACACGCATTACGTTCTGCTCGTCCATAAAGGGGTTGTATCGGATCAACTTAGATTTCTTTGACAATGGCTGTTCGGTGCGTAACTTCTTGTATTCCATTTTAAAAAACTCCTTCTGAACGTGGGTGAATATTCTAGATCGTGCGTATTGTAGTTCCCACGCCGACAGAAACACCGAAAGTTGATTTCTTCTACGAAGACGATAAACGAAACGAATGCAGTATCTCAGAGTCCTCAATAAACGAGACCATGAAGAGGCTTTGTTGATCATACAGGTAAGCTCATTTCCGTCATCGGAAATGTGTAGATTAACCTCTGGCTCGGCCTTTACCTCTAAGCATGCCTGTTCTTCTGTCAACAAAACAAACTTAGCCTTAACGGGTGGCCAAGTTGAACGTGACTGAGATAACCAAGCTGGTCCATTCCACCAGATTTTATGATCAACGAGGTCCTTTGGAAATAGTCCTCGCGATGCGCAGTCAGCAGGATTATCGCCACTTCTAATTTGTTGCCAACAGCTTCGTGGACATGCCTCCAAAATCTCAGCTGTGTGATTGCAAACATATGTGTTCCAAGTCCGTGGAGATGATGATAGCCAATGTAAAACTATTTCAGAGTCTGACCAACAATTGATTCTGGAAATAGGAATAGTTAGTGATTGCTTAACCAGTGAAATCAATTTCGAGAGTAAGTGGGCTGCGTTTAACTCAAGTCTAGGAATGGAAATAGGCTTAATAGGAGCCACGCGAGTTTTTGCCATTATCAGCTTCACTGCATATCCATTATTGACCTTGACGCAACTATAGATGACGGCTGCATATGCCTGAGATGAGGCATCCGCAAATCCATGTAGTTCAATTGATTGGTGTGGCGCTGCTATGTAACGAGGCACTCGACAAGTTTCCAATACGTGCATTTAAAATACGAACTGTTGCCACCGTGTGCATAATTGCGAAGGCAATACCTCATTCCATTCGACAGACCTCAGCCAGCTATCTTGAAAGAGAATCTTTAACAACACAGTTGTGGGCGCAATCAAACCCAGCGGGTCGTAGATCTTGGCTAGTTCCGAAAGCAAAGTGCGTTTGGTTAAAGGTTTTGTGATTCTAGGGATTTCTAACTTAAAGAAGATATTGTCCTCTCTTGGTTTCCAGCATAGTCCCAAAACTTTAATAACTCGATCAGAAGTTTCCTGCTCAAAAGCGTCAGGAGGATACTCACAATTCTCCTGTAGTAATGACTTTAAGAGGGCGTAGCAGTTTGAGCTCCACTTTCGAAGTTTGAATTGAGCTTCGCTCAGAAGTAAAATTAGTTCATCTTTGAGTGCAATGAGATCCTTAATTTTATCGCATCCAGTAGGAATATCATCAACGTAAGCGTCTCTGTTGAGAATGACAGCAGCGTTCGGATACAAATCTGCATAGTCGATCGCAAGCTGCTTAAGAACCCTGACGTCTAAGAACGGCGATGAAGCTAATCCGTATGTGACAGTCAGCAATCGATAGTGATCCAGTGGAGCGTTCTCCTCCTTTCTCCGAACTATACGTTGGTATTGCGTATGCTCGTCTGAGACCAAAAGTCCTCTGAACATCTTTTTGATGTCAGCGCAAAATACATAAAGATGCTGACGGAAACGAAGACATACTCCAATTAAATCCCTTTGAATAGGTGGGCCTATGTGAAGCCGCGAATTGAGCGACTGACCCATGGAATCCTTTCCTGAGCCGTCAAATACCACTCGGCAACCTGTGGTAGTACTATCTGGCTTAAACACTGCGTGGTGCGGCAAATAGTTGCAATGTGTTGAATCCTCCGGCGCTGCAGATGCAGGCATCAATTCCATGTGTCCTCTTTTCAAATAGTCATCCATAAAATCTACGTATTGTTGTTTATGTACAGGGAATTTCCGAAATTTCCTCTCTAAAGCGGTGAAGCGGTTTAAAGCCTGTGGCAATGTTGAGCCAATTGGCGTAATGGGCTCCTTAAATGGGTACTGAACAATGTATACACCATCATCTCTGCGAGCATGCGTTGCCAGAAAGTGTTGTTCTGCAGGATCACTGGAGTCTATCGTTGCTTTACTTGGATGAACCTGTTCCATATCCATGAATGATCGAACTAACGAATCCAAATCCTCGTATGCGTGGTGGGCTTGTGCGTGCGTCCATGATTCGTTGCAATCGTTGAAGCTGCCTGTAATAACCCAACCAAAATTAGTATGTAGTGCGATGGGGTATTCAATACCAAACTCTCGACGATTTCCAGTATATATGCTCCACAGTTGATCAGCGCCCAGAATAACGTCGATTTTTCCCGGAGCTAAAAACGTTGGATCAGCCAATGGAAGGCTGCAAATCGTTTTCCAGATAGGAGAGCTGGACTTGACCTGTTGACCTGGAATCAAATAGGTCAGAGAACTCATAATTAAACCAGAGACCTCCAGGGTTGCAGTAGTGGTTCTTGAGAGCAGGGTAAATCTGGCACGTCCTCGGCTAACACCAGCCGGGTTAGCACCTAATCCAGCCACGGAGATGCGAGCATGCGTGCGTGAAATTCCTATCCTTTGGATGAACGACTCGGCTACCATAGTTATTGTCGATCCAGTTTCGAGCAATAACCGACATGTGGTCCTGTTGTCCCATGTGTCGATTACATTGGCCAGAATAGTTGGCAGTATGGTTTGATTATTAGTCCTCTCTAGAGTGTGATGACTAACAGCGGCAGTATCAGCAACTTGATCAATCTTATTGAATTCAGCAGTAGACAGATGAGCAGGAGCCAAAGGAACCGATCTTGACTCAAACGGATGAACTAAAGTGTGGTGCTTAGCATTGCACTGACGACAAGTGTTCGATGAGTTACAATCCCGGACTTGATGAGATCGACTCAGGCAATTGAAACATAGCTTTGTCTCCCTGGCGAAGGTGCGGCGGTCTAGTACATCTAGAGCTTTGAATTCAGCACATGCATATATATTGTGCTGCCCTTCACAATAAATACATTCGCGGGACTGCTGATTTGATCCACTTGCATGATAGGCGACTTGGCGGCGTTTACTCTGGGCTGGTCTTGACGGTTGTATTAAGTGTAAATCCTGACAAGACTCCAAAGTATCACAATGAGCAAAAAGAAAACTAAATAAATCATTTATGGTGACCTCTTCTTTGACCGACATATGACAGTTGGCCCAAGCCTGTTTGATTTCAGAACTTAACTTTGAGAGCAAAATATGAATTAGCCATACATCGCGGCTGTCGCAGTTCAGCGCGTGTAGGCCACAAATACATTCGTCGGCAGAGTCAATTACATTACGTAACTCAGCGATATTCGAATTGTTAGCGGTAGGCAACGACAGAAACTTCTGAACAAAAGTTCGAGCGATGAGCGTTTTCTTGTTATAACGATTTTCCAATTTCTCCCATGCGTCTTGGTAATTATCATTACAAACGTCAATATGTTTAATTAGGGACAGGGCTTCACCATCCAAATATGATTTCAGATAATGAAACTTTTTGCACTTTGAAAGCTTGTTGTTATTGTTTACTGAACTTAGAAACAGATCACTAAATTGGCTCCAATCCTCGTATTTTCCAGAAAATGTGGGAATCCGAATTTTCTCAAACCTTAAGTCAGTTGCTCCCGATGAGGAATGAATTTGTTCCAATAGTTGGTTTTGTCCCTCGAATAGACGTTCCACTGTACTTGAGAGCAAAATGTTTGACTGGTCTTGGCCATAATCTTGTCCTCCCATTTTCTTTATGGCTTTACTAAAAATAGCGTGCGCTTTGTAGAACTTGTCTTCGTATTCGGGTATATCCAAGCCAGGGTCTTCATATCCCTCCTCCATGTTGTATGCTACTAAGTCCTCGAAGAGCTCCATAAAGTGGTCGAAAGTTGATACTAATCGATTCAGTTTCATCTGCAATGTTTCCACATTATCACATCTCTGTGAAAACTCTGTAGCGCTGTTGAGGGTGCGAGTTATTTGCCCCTTGCAGGCACCACGTTGTTGAATCGTCCGTCGTCATTACGAAGAAAAGTCTTTATCTGTGGTTTATTATTCACGAAAATAAACACAAAAGCAATCGCGGTTATCCGGCTCGAAGGACCAAAATTTGTTATGTTTATAAACGCAGTGGACTGTATTGGTTTTGTCTTAGGTGTTTTATGTTTATTAATTCATGTAGCGTTCTAGAATAAGTTTTATAAGCGGGTGCGATAAGCGAGCGGTTGCGGGTAAATTCTAACTAGATCTAGCTGGCGAAAATATAAAAACGTGCAGCAGAAAAAATAATGATCGCGTGATGTGCCAATACTCATGCACATATACTACATTTTTGGCTATAAGTGTGAGCTTAAAGCTTTATGTTGTAAACAAGACAATTATGTTCATTAAACTAGGTACGATTATATGCAAAATAATAACAAGTAAAGAAGTAATAATTAACGACCGATTAATTCCTCAACACCCTAAATATACTTCTCTCCAACGTATCCTATTTCGCAACTCCGATGGGGAAATCCGCAACTACGAGCTAAAAACCGTCACCTTTGGAGTCAATTGCGCCCCTCCTCCTCCGGGCCGATTTCCTTGAGATAGACGCTGACAGCACAGCCAAGACTCTTGAAATACGATGGAGAGCGACGACGGACTATTCTATTTCATTCCGCCGGAATTGACCACGGGATCGTCATTCACGAAACGCCAGGTCCTATCCCAGATTGCCAAGTTGTTCGATCCAGCGGGCTGGCTCGCCCCCTTTATTGTCTGAGCGAAGATGTTCATGCAGGACATTTGGCTCCAGGCGTTAGGGTGGGATGACGTCCTTCCTCACGATCTCTCTCAACGATGGGTGGATTTCCTGGAGAATCACTCCGCGCTCGAACAAGTCCGCATCGATGAGTCGCGTTCCGACCACATCTGAACATCGAGCACCATGGGTTCTGCGACGGAAAAGGCGTACGGGGCCGGCATTTATGTCCACGTGGAGGATGGGTTCACGGTCATGGCGAACTTGCTAACGGCAAGGACGCGTGTGTCCCCAATCAGAACGGTGTCACTCCCTCGGTTGGAGTTTTGCGGGGCCTTATTGTTACCAAAATGCCAGGGCCGGCAGTCACCCTACACTGCTGGACCGACTCGACAATTGTCCTCGCCTGGTTGCACAATCCAGCGTATCACTGGACAACATTCGTGGCCAACCGGGTGACGAAGATTACCCAACTGACCGAGGTGGAGAGATGGGCACATGTTCACTCCGATCAGAACCCGGCGGATCTCGCTAGCCGGGGGGTAACGCTCCAAGACCTCGCGGGCAGTCTGTTGTGGTGGCACGGTTCCGCCTGGATGCAGAGGCCTCGTTGCGAGTGGCCCACTCAAGGGAGTGATTCTCCCGTGACTGCGCTCGAGAATCGAGCCGTCAAAGTTCACGCCACGAAGGCCCCTCCCAGAAGATATTCTTGAGCGGTTCTCTTCTCGATAAGGCGTTGCGGGTCCTCGCCTATGTCCATCGCTTCATTCAGCGCACTCGGGGGATCAAGGTTCCATCCGAGGATCCCCTGACAGCCACTGAAGTTGCGGCCGCCGAACGTCTCCTGGTGGCTGCCACGCAACGCCACGTTTTTTCCTCCGAGATTAGATGCTTAAGCCAGAAGCGTCCACTACCAGCAGCCAGTTCCATGCTAAATTTGACCCCTTTCCTTGATTCGCAGGGGCTCATGAGAGCCTGCCTGCGGGTCAGGGCCTCAGATTTTCTCCAATATGACGAGCGGCACCCTATAATCCTCCCGTACAACTGCCATCTGTCTCGCCTTCTTGTCCACTTTACTCATCGCATAACGCTGACAATTCGTCTGATCCGTTGCAAATTCTGGACTCCGAGGGTGAGGAATTTGGTCAAATCGGTATCTATTCGTGCAAGGTGTGCGTCATCTACAAGAAGGGAGAGCTGCCGAAGGAGAGGACGTCGTTCTCTCGTCCCTTCACCTACACCGGTATGGACTACGCCGGCCCCTTCGACATCAAAAAGAATGGCAAGAATCGAAGCATGCCTGAATTCGCGCCCGATCACTCCCATGTCCGAAGACCCCGCCGACTTACTCCTGAACATTTTCTTGTTGGAGAGCCCATCCTCCTCCCTCCTCGCCACGGTGGAACCCGAAACAAAGGGGGAGCAAAGGTTAGGGAGAGTCGATGCAGTATTTCCGGGATTCGACGGACGTGTTCGTGTGGTCGACATCCGCACTGCACGGGGGCTACTCAAGCGCCCTGTACCAAAGACTGTCCTCCTTCCGATGGATGCGTCCTCCTGCCCACAATAGTTCCAATGGTCCGACGTCATGTGTTGTCTCTTAGTCACAATCCGTAGTGGGAATACAAAATTCGCACATATACTAATTCCTTTCATTTTCTTTGTCGTTCCGGCAGTCATACCCAGCACGATGCCTCCGCGTCCCCGCACCGCCATCGCACAAGAGAGAGATATTTAGTCAAGTTATTAATATTAGATACTATTACAATTAAACTTGGATAAGGCTGTAGTCGTTGACTGAGGCCGATGTGCGCTAAAAGTAAACTTTAGTAGTGTACAATAAGAAAGAAGAAGTTGAAAATAATTAAGTTGAATTCGGTTCGAACTATTAGGATAGAAGAAAATTTTTTTACTCTCTAACAATATTATGGTTAAGGATTGTAGCATTATTCCAACAGTTTCTATTGTCAACAGTTTCTATAAGTCAGAACTAACGAATAATAATAAAACTTTGTATTTCTAAGCTTAAATCCAACTGAACTTTGCTGATGTGACCGTGAGCGTAGGAGGGTAGCAAGAGCTGGAGTCGGTACAAGCAAGAACAACACCCCCCAAAGCCGACGAGCAAGGCCGGACTCTATAGCGTGCCCAGCAAGTATCGACTCTCGGAGCCACAGCCCGCAACCCGCTGTTACACTTTACAGGTATTATCTTATTGTTATTGCTTTTAACTTTTGAAGGAATTAAGTAGTGGAAAAAAGGATAAGCAAATATATAAAAAAATCCGCGTAAAATGTTGATGAATTCTTTATAAATATTTGATCCAAAATGTTAAAATTTATGAAATAATTGTTGATTATGTTATCACTGATAACAGCTTAGCTCATGCCAATGTTAATTTCATCACTAAATTTATATGGAACGTCATCAATGACGCAGGAAAAGTTTACCCGATTAAAATTGCGTCGTACAAACCCAACAACACAAGGAAAATCCATGTTGCGACTACTGCGGCAACTAATATATCGGGGATCAGAAGCATGTTTTTGCTCTTGCCCACTATTCTCCACAGAACGAGCTGAGTTGAAAGTGGTATTAAGCTGTCGCACTACACCCAATAACCTCATCCCATCCATATGGCAACAACGGTACCTAGAGAGGCGCACTGAGAGCAATCGATGAGCAGCAGCCGCCCCAACAAAGTATATCTTGAAAACATAAACAAAACCACCTATTCAAGCAACCCTCTGCAGAAAACGTCAACCGAATTCCTAAGCAATGTAAATTACACCGCAGTATATAAATATAAATGAATAAAATCTGCAGTCATTAAAATTAATTAATTAATTAAATTAATTAAAAAATAAAAAAAGCGAACCTGTTAAAACTGAAGTCTTAGCAACATTCGATGTTAACCTTTGTTTCATATAAAATTTTTTGGCGAGCCGAAGTTAGCTTTTCTTATTACATTCATCATTCTGCTGTTCAACAATTGAGAATGTTGTCTCTTCTAATCCACATGTGTTTCATTAGTATATACTCTGCCAATCGGCACCCTGCACTACCATATGTGAATGGTTAAGGCCATTAAGTGCTGATTTCTGCCGAACTGACGCGCTTAGTCGACAATCGTGTCGAAATCGACTCTCTCGCTTTCTCTCTTCATAAAAAGATGGATGAATACCTGATGGAAGAATACACCGATCACTAAATATCGACATCTATATACATATGTATATCTCTTACTCTCCCTCTCTTAACAAATGAGCATTTAAACTATTGACTCTACATACATATGTAAATATGTACATGTGTACGTGCAAGAGATTGTAGCTGCTAGAAGTGAAAGAAAGTTGAAATTTATTTTTTAGTCAATTAAATTTAGATGAATTTATTGATGAATCAATAAATCAATAATGAATTTGTCACTGTTGACAGCTATGCCCATGAAAAATTAATCAGTAATATTTTTTGGAAATTTATTTTTATAAAATTTATTAATAAATTACAGATAAATGGTACTGCAGGACAGATTTGAGTACCCCAGATCTAGAAAACTTAATACAGTACTCAAAACATCTTGTCAGAATAAGCACTGCCTGTGACTATTTGCAGAATTGTGTTTTTGTCAATTTTAGATCACGTTTTGTATGCTTTACTTTTACAACGATCGGTCAAATTTCCCATAATGTGTTATATCCTATTAAAGTAATTGTACTCAAAATGCATACATACATACGTATGTAAATATGTAATTAAAAAATTAAACTTCATTGAATTTATATATATATATATATTCAATTTATATATATACATATATACATATCTATACATACATACATACATATGTATTTAAATAGGCCCTGAAGAAATGAATACTTTTGAAAGTGAATGGGAATGGGGAATGCGTCAACGAAAAAGGCAAAAAAAAAACCACATATGCGTATGTACATATGTACATATATATTTAAATACAAATGTATATATGTATGTGTTTATGAGATTTTGTCTTACGTAAACTTGTATCTATATACATTCATATTTATGTACACACATACATATATACATATATACATATATACATATATACATATATACATACATCCATAAGTATGTACAAATGTACATATGAAGGTATAAAAAAAAGAGTAAGGCACTCACTCACTGACTTTAATTCAGTAGTTTAATGAATGTCGGGCTTGTTTATTGTTGTTTTGCTTGAATGCTTCTTTTTTTATTGAATGCTTTGCCAAGCTTTGGTAAGTTTACCAGCTCTAAACTCTGTGGACTTGCTCTGAGATCGTGATCAAGTTGGCTGCTGCAATTTCTTGCGCTCTTTGAGCCATGGCATGATTCATTCAGCTATTCCTTTCATTAAGTCGTTCGTAAGCTCGTTTTGCAGTAACTTTTCTGTTTTAAAGATTTTATATAGCCAAACATACGCAGATACGACTTCAGTTTGGTGTCTAAACGCGGTGCGCGTACTTCAAACCGCTGTTACCTATTTAGTTGAAGTAACTTTCGCTTCTTATATACATATGTACATACATATACATGCATATGTATGCATGTACATCCAAACAAAGACGTACATTGATATATAAGAGATAATTTTGCGGTCTTTAGATATTTAGGATCTTTAGTTATTGTCCTTCTATTAAGCTAAATAAAACATACATACATACAAATATACATACATATATACACAATACACATACTTTCACATTTTTAATTGCGTGAAGACTGTTTAGTAGTTTGAATAATTGAATAAAACTAAAATTTAACGGTGTGCCATGGAGAAAAAAGGATTTTATAAAAATATTATATTGTCCCTGGCTATAATATTATTCTCGGATTATTGTGAAGTTAATGGAGTACGCATTAAAGGTAAGAAAAATATATTGTACACACATACATATGTATGTAGGCATATAAATTCAAGACCAAGGGTTATAATGATTACTTTACACGAATAAATTGATAAACATTTTAATTTTTATTGCAAGAGTACATTCGTTCGCGCTGCCTGTGCATACATATGTACGTCTGTAGGTATATAAATACATATGTACATACATATGTATAAATTTAAAGAAACGAAATTAAAACTGTCCAACAATAAAATAACCGGTGCATATGTACATACGTACATAAATACATATACGTACACATATGTTCATACGTACTTAGTTACGAAACACATTAGGAAATGTGCTCAAATTGGAATAAGGAATCCTAAACACCCTTACTGTCTTCTTTACATATGTACATACTTACATATGTATGTATGTATATTTTGACATCGCTTTTTAGGTACATAATACGTTTGTAAATTAGTTTAGTGTTTTATATACATGTGTATGTTTTTACATATACATACATATGTATGTATATGTTTGCATATGAATTTATACACACTTATTGTATATTACCTATAAGGTAACAAAACCGGTAATACTCTAAGCATTCATACAATATTACATACATATGTACATACATACGTATGTATGTTCAAATGTATGTGTATATGTATGCCAGCTTGCAAGCTCACATCCGCTCATAAACAAGTGTGCAATTTTTAGGCACTGCTACTAATACGACAATGAATGGACATTTTCATCATACATAAATATGTATGCACATACATACATACATATGTATCTATGTTGCAAAACGCACAACAAACCAAACTTTAGTGAAATTAAAATGTAGGAAATTGTTGTTATTTAATTGTATTCAATAATAAAAATTTGTAAAAATTAATGTTTCCTAGAAAGATAAATACATACATATGTATGTATGTATTCATATTCACATACATATTCATATGTATATGTATGTATGCATACATGTACATACAAACATATTTGTATATGCATAAGTTATGAACTAGATTCCATTAAGCAAATACCAAACAACTATTTGTTATTTTTTTAATGGTATACTGTATAAATATAAATGTATAAGATACGTCAATTAAAAAGAAAAAATCATGCACAAATCCGTATGCATATTTCTTTGGGTTGATCGAGTTTAAAACCGGTCTGCAACTGGTATACAATGGTCCAGTTTAAAAGAACCACTAATTCAAGGCGATTCAGTCGCAAAATTTGTACGGTGGCAGATCACAACCTTTTGTATGAAAATGGTTATTTAAAAAATGTGATAATGGCTTGATATTTGGAATACACTAAAATTTGTATGTCAAAACACAAGTTAGTATGATAGAAAGTGTTTATGATTAAATGAGCATTTAAACTATTGAATCTACATACATATGTAAATATGTACATGTGTACGTGCAAGAGATTGTAGCTGCTAGAAGTGAAAGAAAGTTGAAATTTATGATCACTTTTTGATAAAAAATTTCGGTAAATGTTTAAAATTTTTCTTTAATTACATTATTTTTATGTAATCGAAGTTTTATAAATTTATCTAAAAAATATTTATATTGTTGCTATGATATAGGAAAGTCTTCTGATCCGGATAATTTGTATCCAGTATCATCCTATAAGTACAAAATTATGTTAGGTAGTTTCAAGTTGTTTTTTTATAATCTTAAATATTAATTTTGGCCCAAAAAAGTGCACCGTACTTTACGGTCGGAGTAATATGCTTGGGATCCATGGCAGTATTTGGTTTTCTCAAAACTTTTGCTTTTCCATCGTATCCATATGTAAGTAGACTTTTAGGTGTTCATTTTTTCATAGTGTTAAGATTAAAATTAACAAGAAAGAAAGCTAACTTCGGCACGTCGAAGTTAGTATAACCTTGGAAATTGCAATTCGATCATTAATAATTAATTTAATTTAAATTATATACATTTCTGTTAAAAATCAAGGAAGTATTTTCTACTTTCATTACAGTCACCTGTATATTTACAGTTGTTCAGTTACAGTTTTACATTCATAGTTTGGCATTTTTCTCAATATTTAATGATAGTTTCTATGGCAGCTATATCATAAAGTAGTCCGATTTTCATAAAATTATATATGATATCGTAGTCCGATTTTCAAAAAATTAAATTAAAAATTCTCGAATAATACAAAGTGGCTATATCATACATTTTTTTTCGTATATGTATATCAGCTATATGATATAGTCGTCCGATCCGACATATATACGAGTGAGAGTGTATAGAAGACTAACTGCAAAGTTTCATTCAGATAGCTTCAAAACGGAGAGACTAGTTTGCGTAGAAACGGACAGACGGAGAGACGCAAATGGCTAGATCGATTCGGCTATTGATTTGATTAGGAATGTACATATATACTTTGTAGGGTCGGAATTGACTTCTTCACTGTGTTTCAAACTTCTTATTAAAATTATAATACCCTGCAAGGGTATAAAAATATGTTGAAAAGGGATTGCTTTATATATAATCTCTTGTTCAGCAAAGGGCAAGTGCCAGACTTATATATTTAAGTCGAACGCTGCTCCGTTCAGGAGGATATTTCCCTTTTGGTATATTATAAAAAAAAACAATGAGTTATGAAAACGGAAAATAAGAATTCTAGAGAATATTATCCTATTGATAGAAATTTATACTTCAAATATGAAAAGAATTTCATGTATAACAGAGTTCCCAGATTAGGAGTTTTCCCCCTAGATTTTGGGGTTTCTTAATGTCCTAGGGGGAGTTTTAGTGTGACGAATTTTTAGGGGGTAAGTTTAAGGTTTTTTAAATTAAATTGTATTATTACAATTATTTTTGAACAAAAATCGATGTAAAATTCATGATTTAGTACGGTGAACTATTAATGATTAAGCGCGGAATAGAATAGAAGTAGCTCTTTCAGTCCCCCTCTATATTACTGTGACGTTATCAAACAATTGTTAAAGTTTCAAATGTATAATAGAAGAACTTTACAAAACCGAGTTTTTGGCTGATGTCTCTAAGTTCATATATTAAAATTGGCAGAGTTTTGTTGGTTTGGCTTCCGATTCCTTGTTAGCAATGTAGTTTTTCAGACTATTTATTTCTTTTCTTGTGCTCCTTGGAATTTTCTGGCGTATTCAGACCAATATTGTGCCAAATTTTATTAGTTTGCAAAATACTTAGTGGCGAGTATTCCCCAAATTTCCTTACCAAAAACACGACGGAAGCCGTTAAAGGATCAGAATACACGTTCAGCAGAACTATTATAAGAAATCCATCAATTATCAGTAATCGTGTCTTTCCGTTGAACGCAACCATGGGCTTAAGGAGATTTCTGAAATTCTGAAAAGGTAATGTTTCAAATGAGCTTAGATACCATGCAAAGTGATATCTTAATTTTGTACATTTTTTTTTTAATTTTAATTTTTTATTTACAATCTGTCTTGTGACAATAAGTAAATCTTACGACTGATATTTACATAACATGAATAGAAGATTTCCAGTGATACCTGCTATTAAATATACTTTCTCGTTTACTTGAATTTATCTATCAGGGAGATCTGTGGGTTAAACTATAGTCTTCTAAACCAAGTGCTAAATTTTTTACATGATTGTGAAGGGTGTCTGTATATCATACTGTATTTGTTTATGAATGTTTGCATTAGTTACATAAAATGGAGCGTTAACAATTTGCCGCAATGTTTTTGATTGAAAGCGCTGCAGTATTTCAATATTTGAGGACATTTTCAGTCTGAGCTGTTTATATTACGCTTTTATGTGGGGTTTCTATGTAAGTCTTCGGTCGAGGTGTATGCCACGATACTTCACACAGGTATCTTGTGGAGTTGCTGAGCCGTTAAGTGTGACATTTGGGCAAAGGTTACTTGGACAGACTTATCAATAATCAAAATATATGTCAGAAAGCTAACATCGGCATACCGAAATTTGTATACCCTTGCAGATTTCCGTTCGATCACTAAGAATTAATTCAATATATATGTTAAAGTAATGCCTACTTAAATTACATTCAGCTATACATGTTATATTTACAGTTTTATAATTACATTTATGCATATACATTATGTCCCTTCACTGCAAACTGCTGACTAAAATTATAATACCCTGCAAGCGTATAATGAAGTTCTTTCCAAACAATTCATGGTATGGATTATAATTATTGAAAATAACAAAGAGCAAGGACCGGTGCAATCATTCAGATGTTCAACAAAACAAATTTTTCGGCCTTTTCCAAATGAAACGGTTTTCGTTTATGTCGGTTATTAAGTTCGTCAAAATAAAATCGCTGTTTTTTCAATTTCTGAGTTTCCAGGTAATTTAGCGGGTAACAGCTAAATAAGCTTCATTTTTCAGGCTTATAATTTCTAAATAACTAAAACTTTATAAATATATTTTATGTCGTTAAAGGATAATTAAAAGTGCCTTTTACATTCTCTATGAAAAATTTGTAGTGTAGAATATTCCAAATCCCTTTTGCCTCGTCTCGTTTAAATGTGTTTGGTTTAATATGAAATATAAATAGTAGCCACATATCTTATACAATTGAGTCGATCATTTTACAAATTGGATCACTTAACAGAATTGCGTAATTTCACTTATATATGTATGCATCTATGCAGTTTGTTGAGCCACTCCGGCACCAGTTCTCCGACTCGTGCCCGAAGCGCTTGATGTAGCTTCGGAAGCAAGCATGACCGCTTGGCGACTGGGTGAGGTAGAAATCTACCTGCCCGTGCGACGTCTCCACTTATCGCACTGCGTGTGGGATGAGGGTGTCCAGAGGCCTTTTGTGTTTCGTTTACTAATTTCAAATTAATGTTCGAATTTTTTTTGATTCTTAACAGGTTTACAAGTTCATGATTAATTTTTGGATCAAGGAAGAAGTAGAACTTTTGAAAATCAATGCAGGTTATAATACCGGTATAACTTGTAGATCACACTTTTTTATACATATATATGTACTTCCATAGATATGCAGGCATGTACATGTGTACATATGTATGTATGTACCACTTTCCTGGACTTGCTATTGGTTATCAGAATGGAACAAAACTAGTTGACACAAAAAGTAATAACGGAGGTTGTTGCTGTGATTGACCAAAGATTTTTTCAAGATTCTAGTATAAACATAGCCACAAAGCCAGACCCAAGTAGAGAGAAATCGATTGTACACATACATATCTATGTACATATGTACAGAAAAAAGGTATTTACACAAATTTAAAATTATTTGCACATTCCAACTACTTTTAGTTGCTATTCTTGTTGTTGCTGACCAACTTCCCTGAAATTGTCTTTATGGTGTAGATTGATCTAAGCAGAGGCAAGCCGGAAAGGAATGCGAAGCATAACGGTCCAATGCTTCTGCATAGCGCAAATTACGCGATAAAGAAAATTTCAGGGAAATTAGTTAACAGCAACAAGAATAATAACTAATATAAGTTTGACGTAAAAATAGATTGTTGTGTAAATACTTGTGACCACCTCTGTATATCTATGTACAACAAAATTGTTAACTAACAATTAAACTCAAAACTCCTAAATCAGTTAAACTCGGTAGCCAAAGGGTATAGTACCAAATAAGTTTGTATGTAAAAGCGAAAATGAGGAAACGCTTACCAATGCAAAAATATATTCTTGATTTAGCATTAGCCGAGTCGATTTTCATCTTTATCAGGTGTAATGACCTAGGCTGCTTACAAAATGGCAATTATTATCATCTGTATTTGACCGTCACATTTGAAAGACTACAAGTTCTAGTACTACCAAATCACACAGATTAAGTTTGTTTTAAAATTCGTCCACGTCCACTATTACACTAATTAAAAACCCCAACTAAGTTTTTAATTTATATTTTAGAATTGAATACTTCAATTTTGCGTTTGCGTTTCCTAAGAATGATTGATTTAACATAAGCAGAGATATTTCGTTCTCTATACCACACTCGATTAACTGTGGCTGTTGCGGCGATTCCTACACTAAATATACTGTGACAGCATTATCGCATTATATTCTTATTATTTTAAAATTCTTTTATTCAACGCACAAAGCTGTCAGTATCAGGTATGTTACAGATGGGCACACTCTACTGTTTATTTCATACCTGTGGCAAGACAAGCAGTTTCTTATGCTTTTTCAAATTTGGTACGTGGCTAAAACTTTTCACTAACAAACTAGTAATATTTAGTATTAATTACTTTAATATAATATAATATTTTAATATTAATTATCGCTTTGTCTTCGCATTGAATTTATCTCCAAAAAATTATTGTACAATCTGAAGGTCACTGATAATTTGTTATCGTCAAACATAAGATTCAAATTTTGAATTGAGACCATGGAATAGAATCTTTTGGGTTTATATTGATGATTGTTTAAACACTTTTCTGAAATAAAAAACAACCCACCTGTATTGTCTTAATGTGCTTCCTTAGTTTAGTTTCTATAGAATCAAGTCATAGAAAAAGGTTGAAATGCACAATTTAATATTTGTTAATCATTTATGACGGTAAAATTCGAATAATCTAATCTATTTAGAATAATCTAGAAAACTATAATTTTTGTCTTCATCAACTACGACGAACTTTGATTTAGTCTAGGTATTTGGCCGGTGGGTACAAGTGGTGAAGCCTCATTCTAGAGACACTAATTAAGCAGAGCTCCTTTTTTATCCACTCCCTCTGTTGTGTAGTTGTTGTCACGACATTTATGACATTCAGTACCATCCTGAGTCAGTAAAGAAGCCTAGTATCGCTGATATTTTCAGCTGTCCTATACTTTTTACTGACTTCAGCTGGTAGGCACCGATGTGGAATATTCGCATATGTTCTATCGCTCCATAGTTTCCTTGCAGCTTCTACAGTCTAATTTTTATTGCGAGCCATCCAATCGCCCAATGTATTGTCAAAGACGTTACAGTCTATAAGATACGTAACGTCATACGCTTTTTGTGCACACGATTTTTTCGTGCTGGCTTTTGAACTGGCTTCAGGCTCTCTCACATTTCATTCAAAAGACAGTGAGCGAACGTTCTAGATCCCGCCGCTCTCTTGTAGGCATGCAGCGCCAGCCGCCGAATCAAAAGATACCCTTCAGCTTATAAATCCTAAGACCATTTCGGAAGGCACATGTTGCCTCCCATATTAACATAATAATATTTTATATACTAATTTGAATGTAATACGTTTGATAGTAATGATCGGATATACTTATATAATAATACACAATATACAATTTTTAACATGACATCGCATTGGAACATTAGGGTATTAAGAGTGCGACGCGCGAAAAACGTGCAAAGACAACGATTTCAAATTTTGGTGCTGGCGCTTGCGAACAAAAGCACACACATTCACGCACACATACGCACTTGCTTGTTCTTGTGTTTCCTCATACACAAGCGCGATTGTCGTTGCCATAAAAAAAAAACAGCCTCATATTGCAAAACGAATGTATGGTCGTAAGGCATCTTATTGACTGTAATGTCTTTGGTATTGTGGTGATCGCCATGAACCTGCTGATATCCCTCATGCTGTTGAATAACAGTTCTCTAGTTCGTTTTGTTTTAGCTTTTTGCTTAAAATGGTCGTGGATTCTTGTCTGGACCGAGTTTAGGGAGATCGGTATCCCCTTATCGATGCTTAGTCCTGCAGAGGCTGTTCGGACTGTGTTGTCATTATGTATCGGTATCCAGGTTACTTGTACGTCATGGTTCTCAGAAAGTTTATTAAAGCCCTTTTTGCATTCTGCCAAACTGGGTGAGTCGATCTAGTTAGGTCTATCTGTCAGTTTCAACACATAGTTTTAAAATTATTTGAATGAAACTTTCCAGATGGTCTTCTTCCTATTAGTATATTTATAAGTCGAAACCGCCAGATCGGACGTCTATGGGTGCGATCGGAAAATAAACAAAATATTATAATCGTCGCTTTTCTACATAATTCCATCCACTTCGAGACCTTTTTGCATTATGTTAGAATTTTGGGTTTAATTTAATGAAATTTGGACAACAGTATCATATACCAACCACTATACCACTAGAACGATCCGAAAATTAAAATAAACAAGTTTAACTTCTCTGTTTTTCAACATATTTTTACTTACTCTGAGATATAGTCAATTAGTTTTGTTTATACACTTTTTTTAATAAATTTATTTAAATCGGATGAGTCATATATCGGTAAATGTACAGAAAAATGAAAACTGTAAATCCAAAACTTTAACTGTAAAACTTTAAATACAATATGTACAGCATACATACATATGTACATATGTAGGTTGGCATTACTTAATTGTTTTCAACATACATACATATATGTATATTTACACTACTGGCCAAAATAATAAGTACACCCGTGTACGGTTTCTTTAACTTCTCGTAAAACTTCTTTAATGATCATAAAGAAAAACTAAAATTTACTTATAGCTTTGTTATATATATTAGATTATACAAATAGTTGACATAGGCAATTTTCAATTCATTTATAAAGTTTGTGGTTGATTATATCTAAAAAACATAAAAAAGGATTGGTCAAAATAATAAGTACACCAATTCTACAAACTCAAAAACTGAAAACTTAACAACAATTTTTCAAAATTTTCTTGATTTCCCTAATCTATAACTAGTATCCAGTATAGCCACCCTTATTTTGTAAAACTTTGGCGATTCGTTTTGGCATACTAGCAATAAGCTTGCGACAAGTCTCCACTGGAATGTCATACCAGGTTTTTTGGACAAATGTCCACAATTCTTCGGCATTTCGAAAAGTATTTGTGCCGATACGACGTTTTAAGTGTTCCCATAGGTTCTTGATCGGATTTAAGTCCGGAGACTGGCTTGGCCAACTCATAAGATTTACTTTGTTTTCGGTAAACCAAGCCTTGATCAGCTTTGAGGTGTGTTTTGGGTCGTTGTCTTGTTGAAAGACCCATCTCAAAGGCATGTTTTCCTCAGAATATGGTGGCATAACGTCAGCAAGTATACTTTTATACCCAAATCGGGTCATAATATCAGTTATGCGATGTATCGGACCAACGCCATGCCAAGAAAAACAGCCCCAAACCATTATGCATCCGCCTCCGTGCTTAACGGTCTTCTTTGTGTACCGGGGGTCGAATTCTTTACCTTTTGGGCGTCGTACATAACGTCTAGAGTCGTTACCAAAAAGGTTTATTTTTGATTCGTCGCTCCATAACACATTGTTCCATTTTTTAGAACTTTCTGGTCCAGACCATGCCAAATGATTTTGTGCAAACTTTCGCCTCATCTGTAAATTTTTTTTCCGAAGTAAAGGAACTTTTCTGGCTATATGTCCTGTTAGGCCGGCTTTTTTAAGTCTACGCCGAACCGTTCGAGATGATATTTCATTGCCGATTTCAGCGGCAATGGACTTTGAAGACATAAAGGGATCCTTTTTTGCCAGACTGACGATGCGGGTGTCCGTCGTTTGGGAAGATTTCTTCTTCCTTCCTCGATTTTCGGTAGGATCTTTCGATTTTAAGGCATTCTGAACGAAACACACCGAGCGTTCAAGGCTTGTCGCAATTTCTCGTAGACTTTTTCCTTCTTGTTGAAGATTCAAGGCAATCTTCTTTTCTTCCGGTGTACAATGCTTTTTTCGGCCCATCTAAAGAATTTTTTGTAGCCCGAATATACTTAAATAGTAAGAAATCATTAAAAATCGACATACCGTAGTCCAATTCTAAACTTAATCCTTTCAAATTTGTGAATAATGGAAGTGTACTTATTATTTTGACCAGACCAAAAACGACCATCCAGAACAAATTTAGGCTTAGCACTGGATAAATGAGGTTCCCCGTTTTCATTTTTGATTTAAATGTTTTAAAACACTATAACCTTTCAAAATATAATCAACTAGCAGCCCTGCATTCGATAGCTTTCGAGCTATGTCTCAAGAAATGATACCTATAACTATGTACTTATTATTTTGGTCAGTAGTGTAAATTCTATGTTACTGTTTATATATTAACCGTAATATATATGTTATTTATTTATTAATAGTTATTTTTTATGATAAGCATTGTCGCTGAATATGTATAATTTATTAAAATTTATTATTTAATTTATTAAAATTTATATATTTTATACATCTTTTTCCATTTGACAAAAATGGATCAATTCAAAATTATCCATTTGCAATCTTCAGTGTTATATAAACTTCGGCGTCCCGAGCTTTTCTTATGTTGTTTTTAAACGTTTACGAATTTGTTCACAAGATTCTTAAATACAACCAGAGGAAAATTGAAAATATTCGTCACCATTTATTACATCATTGTTTTATTTATTTTGTATGTATCATTAGTTATACTTCTTTCTTTGTTCAATTTTTTTTGCTATATTTTAGGCGAGACACTAACAATTTTTTTTTTAATTCAGGAGTATACATATACATATTTGAATTAAAAAATAAAATTTAAAAAAAACATGAAAGGAGACTAACTCTGGCACGCCGAAGTTTGTATAACCTTGCAGATTGCAATTGGATATTCATAATTAATACAATATAAATTATATATATTTATATTAAAAAACATCGAACCAATGCCTACTTTCGGTACATTCACATGTACGTACTATATATACAGTTTAACTGTTACAGTTTTACGTTCGCTGTTTGGAACTTTTCTTCACATTTCACGATTGTTTCTATGACACCTTTACGATAAAGTCGTCCCATTTTCACAAAATTATCGTAATTTTGAATTATTTGAAAAAGACTTCTTCTCTGAGTAAATTAAAAATGTTTTGAAAAACGAAGTTGTACATTTTTGTATTAATTTCTTGATCCTTCCTATGGCAGCAATAGCAATTTATACTGGTCGGAAATGGCTCCTTCCCTTACCCTCCTTTTTTTACCCTGCAAGGTTAAAATAATAAATTAATGCCTGTTTTCGTAACATTCACCTATATATGTATACATGTCATATTTACAGTTTTAAAGCTAAACTTTTACATTCACAGTTTTCCATTTTCCTCTATATTTAACGGTCGTTTCTATGGCGGCTATATGATATACATAGTCCTCCGATTTTTATAAAATTAAAACAGAAATTTTTAAATAATATAAATTGGCTTTATCTTAAACTATGTTGAAAACTGGAAAATGTATAATTGTTTTTTTTTTTTAACATTTTTATATCGTTCCTATGGCAGCTATATGATATAGTCGTCCGATCCTACCCGGCAGTCTTATACACGACTAGGAATGTATAGAAGAATAACTCCGAATATTATTCAGATTTATTTATTTTGTTTAAAAACTAGTCTAGTTCGAGTAAAAACGGATAGATGGATAGAAAGATTTATTTAACCCAGTTTTGGTATATACAAGATTTCCGTTTAATAAGACTTTGAAGAGTGCGAAATCAAGCATCTTTTAATACTTTCACAACGATTTTCTTAAAATGTGTGGGTGAAATCAAATAAAAAAAGTTATTAGGCAACAAAGTGAACTTGTACAATACACATACATATTCATATTCATATGTACAGTAACATTTTGTTTTTTATACCCGTGCGGCAAAGACAATAGATTTATTAAGATGAGTAACGCCATACGATTTCTTTGCACACGTTTTTTTCGTGATGGCTTTTGAACTGGCTTCAGGCTCACTTACACTTCGTTCAAAAGCCAGTAAGAGAGCGCTATAGAACCAGCCGATCTTCTGTACGCATGCAGCGATAGCCGCCGATTGTTTGTGTGCACACGTATTCTCATGGGTCACAACATACCCTTCACTGAATATTAAAGTATATTAAGTATATTATTTACAATTAAATTACAATTAAACTAAATTCCATCCAATTGAAAGCCTTCATCGATGCCAAAGGAAACGATCGGAAAATTTTTAGAAAAAAAATAGAACTTTTCCAGTTTTCAACAGATTTTCATCAAATTTGAGATATAGCCATTTGTATTATTCTACAATTTCGAATTTTATTTTATGAAAACCGGACTGCTATATAATATAGCTGCCCTAGAAACTATTATTCAATATAGAGGAATATGCCAAACTGTGAATGTAAAACAGTAATTGAAAAACTATAAATATATAGGTGATAATGTAATGAAAGTAGGAATTACTTCCTTGATTTTTTCTTGTTTATTCTCATTTAACACTTTTTAATTTAATTGTTTCATAAATTTGATCATAATTAGACAAATTCAATTACCGATGTGATTTGGGTACCGGGTATCTCACAGTCGATTATACTCGAGTGTAGCTTTCCTTGATTTGTGAAACTTTTGTAAACACGCAATCTAATTAAGAAATATGTATGTATGTAAGTATGTATGTATGTATGTATTTATGTATGCAAGTACATAAGTTAAATGACAAGACATAAACAAGACAAAAACTTGGAGCAATGAGGGTTTGTTTTTATTATTGGCACAACAAACTTGACTGTCAGCGGAGCCATCGTCAGTAAAAGAAATTTAGATTGCAACGAAAAGCAAAAATAAGCAGACCGAAACGATTTTCCCCTTACAGCTAAAGCTGCCATTGTAACTCCGATATTATTAACTGTTTATACAAAAATGAAAAAAATGATAGTAAGTATAGAGCTACCGTTGATTAAAGTCACCTCTGAGATACATGTACATACGCAGAACCAAATTATCTGGCAGGGGTCACACGTTTTAATATTTTTTTGTTTAAGTGTTTATTTCCAATAAGTAAATACATTAACATTTTGTCAAATGTATACAAACCTCTTAGCGTATTTCTTATATTTAAATACTTCAAATGCAGCAGTAAATATTTTATTATTTTCTTGTCTGATTCCTCACGGCATGTTCGAAAATCAAATCACATAGGCTTCACTTAGCGAACTCCAAATCGAGGTAGTCAAAGAAAAATCTGCCTGCGTTCGGCTACTGCCAATGACTCGCGAAGTTCGGACTTCATATACATAATATCGGAGTAAAATTAATTGTCAACTTGACCAAAATCGTAATGAAAACGGGAGATAAGAACATTGAAAGACTAACGTGTTCATTTTAATCGGAATTTTTGTTTACCGTTGCTTTATTTTGCGTGTCTCTTTAGCTTCTGTTTGCAAAGAATTATTTGACAGCTCATTATTTGCCTATTTTTTGTTTTTATAGTGTTTTGTTATGTTTTATGTTAAATTTATATTTTTGTTTTTAGTTTATAATTGTAGTTGTAGGGTCTAACAATAATGTAAAAGAAAAAATGAAATATATCGTATTTTTACTAGTTAAAAGTCAACATTAAAATGGATTTCAATGACGTTTTTCATTTTACAAACAATTAGTTGTATTGCACATGTGCCCAGTCGGACTTTGTGTTATGCGGTGAGCGACTCAGGATAGAAAACTACATACATTGTACATATGTCGGGGGGGATGGCCTTATATATGATCAATGTTCAGCAAGGTGGCAAGCGGGAGACTCAGGTATCTGAATCAAACGCTGCTCCGTTCAATGTAGAATTCTGTGCTCTTCGCTCATGCATTTTTTTGCTTATTAAATTACTTAGAATTCCTTTAAATAAAAATCGGATAAGATCTAGAGAATGTTATCCCATTAATATGAACCTAATCTTATATTTTCAAGAGTTTGTCTAATTAAAAAAACAGTTTGTTTATAATACTAGTAAATAAAAAGTAAATATTATAAACATCTTTTGGCTAAAAATGTTTAAGAAAATTAAAAATCTTTAAAAAATTTTAAATTTTTCAAATTTTGCATAATTTTTCAAGTATAAAACAAGTATAAAAATAAGCTTGCATTGGGTGGGATTTGAATTCCCGCTCGCCTGTTTCTTAGGCGTGTGCCACGCGTCACTGTCGCTTCGCGTTGGCAAAGTCAAATATCAAGCGAACAAAATATAAATGTTCTAAAGGGGTTGTACGTTTTTGTCCCTCTTAGATGCGATATGCACATATGTGTATTTCGCCGACGCAATTTAAGTTGAGGTGTGTTCAACACTAAGACACAGGTTCAATCCCGAGTTGGTCCTATAATATTCTAAAAAAAAAGTTTGTGTGTATTGTTTAAAATGATTTATACAATTAACAATTTAAAAAAAGTCATGAATTTTTTTTAATACCTCTCAGGATGAATTTAATCGTAAACGGAGCAGCGACGTCAGCACCATAAAAATCATGAGAAATAAGGCTAATATGTCCGACTGGGTGCCTAAGCCCATCCCCGTTTCACATAGTTTTCTATCCTGAATCGCTCACGGAGGAGTATGGCCAAACAATGCAATGCTTTGCAATTAAAACCACATAAGACACAAAGTTTAATATGATATATTCTGATATAGTCTCCCGATTTTCATAAAATTAAAATCGAAATTCTGGAATAATATAAAATGGCTGTATGTCGAAAACTGAAAAAGTTATAATTTTTAATTGAATTAATTTCTCGATTGTTCCTATGGCAGCTATGCGATATAGTAGTCCGATTTTCATAAAATTTAAATCGAAACTACAGACTACAATAAATATATATCTTAAATTTGATGGAAATCTCTCGAAAACTGGAAAACTTATCATTTTTTTTCTTATAATTTTCCGATCCTTCCTATTGCAGCTAAATGATATAGTCGTCAGAGTCGGCCTGTTCAGACTTATATAAGACAGAGAGCAAAGTTTCATTCAGATAGCTTCAAAACTAAGATACTAGATTGCGTAGAAACGGACAGACGGACATGTCAAGATCGACTCGGCGTTTGATTCTGATCAAGAATATGTATATATATGTATGTATATACTTTATATGGTCGGAAATGTCCCCAAGGAAATTTCCTGGTGATTCATTTATTAGCTTTTGGAATTACATGAGCTTTGAGTCACTGTATGAAGTCCGTGGTTCTTTATTATACCCTTGCAGCGTATTATAATTTAAGTCCGAAGCTTGTGCATTGTGAAGGAATTATTAAGCCACAATATATACCGCTACCCTTCAAAACATATTGTATATAATTGATCAGAATTAACAGCCTAGCCGATTCAGCTATGTCCGGGAAAATTTTTTTTTTTAACTTTCCAGTTTTTAAAATCGTTTACTCTCTAAAATTTGACAAAAAATTTAGTTTTTTAAATTTTAAAACTCAATTTGCAGATATTTTAAAGCTTTCCGAATTTGATTGATTTGATTTGTCGAATATTTTGTGATATAAATAAATTAATAAAAACCGATCAAAGATTGCGAATATTTTATTTATTTTATTTTATTAGTTATAATCAATTTCCGATTTAATCTTATAATGTATTTTGCAGACTGCAGGGGTATAAAAACTTCGTCTTACCAAAGTTCGTTTCCTTTCTGGGTTTTTCTTTCATTGATGTTGAGTTATTAAAGGTTTAAAGGCTAGAGGCGGTCAAAAGTATTTACACAAGTAAAAATTGTTATCACATCCGAACTTCTTTTAGTTTTTATTCTTGTTGTTGTTGACCAACTTTCCTGAAAAACATCAGCAAAAACAACTAAAATATATGTATAATTCCAACACAAATTACGAGCTTACACGGTAGTATATTATACCAATCTTAACCTACTTTTTAAAGCCAAAAAAGTTGGATAACATTTCGGTATCCCCCCAATCGGTATATCCCCCCAAACACGCAGTCAATCAGACTGTAGTTTTCTTACTTTATTATTATTCATAATTCACAAAGAATAGAATTATTAAGAGCTCCCAAAAATTAAATGTGACTTAAATACGAATATTGTGGAATGAATGTTTATTAATCTTTAAATATATAAGAACATGGTATTTAAAATCCCTTTTTTTGTATTTATTTTAGTATCGTAAAAAAATACTTATTGAATTTACAAAATGAGATGCGTTAGATTAGTGTGGATGTTTAATCTTTCTCTCTGGTAGGTCACCAGGATGTCTACTTTTGAGTGAATTTCTGTGGTCTGTGTTCCTATTGTCTTCTTGCCAAATCGTAAAAGTGGTTTGACTACTTGATTAAATAGTTTATGGCCGTTTGGTTGATGGTGTTCACGGTTCAAGGATAAAAAAATACGGTTCCGCTCTGAAACGCAGAGTCCCCTGGCGACCACTGGATACACCAGATTCGGCACACCCGAATATATGCACCGAGAGAATGCTGTCAGATGTGAGATGGCTGTCAGATGCAATGTTTATGGTCAGTAGATGACCATTTTAAATTTCATTAACTAAGGCGTTTTTCATTCTAAGGCTTTAAAAGGGACCAAAGATTTTAGGAAATAATTAGGAGCATCGTTACCACATATAACAATAAGAAACCCGTTTTCAAACTCAATAATTTTTGTGTTTTTTTTTTACAGATAATCGCCCGGATTTAACACCATCAAGCTCTTTCTGGCAGCAACATGTGGCTAATCCTAGTAGTTCAACACCCTTCGAATCGCCCTTCTATTCGGCAACACACGGCCTTGTTCAAACACATCCCTCATTAAATGCGAATAATGTCGGCCCCGTGCCGCTAAATAGCAACATCCTTGGAACTGGATCTTCTGTCTCAGGCGCAGGAAATAGTAAATCATCTTTGACAGCTGGAAGTGGCTATCTAAATTCACGAGGAAGTCTGCCTAGTTCTGCACGTTACCCAACTAATAAAATAACAGGCACCATAGTCGAGCCTAATCCAAAATCGCCATTCCGTCACTTGGATTTCTCAACTAGTGCCACTGCAGAACTGCGACGGAATCCTGCTTTGTCTGCCCCAGATGAATGTGCACGCGCTTGCCGAGAGGGCGAGCCACCACGAATTTGCTATTATCATTTTACCTTGGAATACTATACAGTGCTAGGCGCGTAAGTATAATATAAGATTTTATTAAAATCGCTGCAGCTGGTTACATATTCTTAATGGCAATGTACTAATGTACAAAAAATATAACCCCCTTAAACATCATTCTCCTTCCAAAATTCACAGTCCAGTTTTTTTCTTGTTTTCGTTTTGTTCACAATTTTTTATCCTGCTCTCTCCGTGCCATTGTACCTTTTATCTTATATATCGCTCTCTCTTTTCCTTCAAACGTAACAAGTACGTTACAAGCAATCTATTTATTAAATCCGTAGGAATCAGAGAGATCTTCAGTTTGTCCTAAACATTTGAATGTCTTTATTTCTGCATTCTCCTGCTTTTACAGACAGTTCTTCAATTGGTACAAGTGCCTAATTTGTCATTTCTGGAACATGGATTACAATTTTGCGTACTGGGGGTTGCAGCTAGTAACAGGGATAGCTCAGAAGGTTCAGCCCTGTGTCAAGTTCGTATTCCCCAAATTTGTCCGTATTGATTTTGTATTCGTATTCGAAAGTTTGCTGTACTTTTTTCGTTCTGGGATATTAATTCGCCAACTCTTCAGTTCCAGCCTGTATGAGACAAAAATATTGCAAAAATTTAAAATATTAGTTTAATGGAGATAATACGATAATTTTTCAGTTGCGTTTTAATATTGGAAACTCATTGGTCTGCAGGTTTTGAAATTTATAATGTTGGGATAGCTTGCTTGTTTAGCCTTCAACAATTGTTCGTAGTTCTGTAAAAGTTCGAAAAATGCTTTTAAATTCACATATCTGCGAAAACGAAAATAATGTTGCTTACCCATTTTTGCCTCTATGATAAGAGACCTCATCGATATTGGCTTTCGTTGACATTTTATTTGCTGGAAAGTTGCACGATTTTAAATCAGAAGCAGCAGATTTATCAGTTTTTGAAAGCTCTCCAATTCTGCAAATCGTTTCTGTTTCGTTCAATCAATTTTTTGTATATGTTCCCAATACATTTTAGTAGGTCATCTCGGAAATGTAGCCGACATCTTCAATCTTTCTTTGTGCAGAATTGATCGCCTTTGTTTACTTTTCTACATACATTTATAGGAGTCGCCTACCAAAATGAAGTAAAAAAGATAAAGCTAAATAAACGTAATAAGAACACAAACACAAAAATACATCACAACTACAGAAATATCTACTGTTACGCAGGGCGAATTGAACATCCAAAAAAAGAGACGGCGTTAGCACATTGTTGATAATGCACACATCTGCAAATATATGCAGCTACCGTGCATTACCACATGTCATCAATAAGCCACTGTCATCAACAATTCATAAACGTGCCGACTGCGGCTTCTGTCGTTTGGTTCCTTCCTATATTGAGGTGTCTTGCGTTGGTACGGTTACTGAACGGGTTGCATCCAGGCATTAAAGTCGTCCGCAGTCAGCGTTGGGTACCTGGCATCTACAACCTTTCGTTCCATCATGTCGTTGAACGCTGTAAGCGATTGGCTAGGGGCAAGGTAGACGCTATAGACTCAACAGTTACCAAAGGTAGAACAAACGAGTGGCTCATGTGCCGAATATCAGTAAAAGAGACTTGCCCGTGCACTCGGCTGCCGACCTTCGCTCGCAGTGGTTCAGGTTTAATTAAACCACCGTCATCCTGTAAGTCCGAAGCTTCACACTCCCCCAGCATTGCCTATGTCCTCCAGGAGCTTCGTTGCGACATGCAGCAGCATGGTCGTGGTGATTTTCTTGTCCTTCATCCTGATGTCCTGGGAGCGAGTCACCAGGCTAAGAATGTTCTTTTGTTTCTTAGGTAGTTAGTGTGGACCTTAAACCGCTTATTATACGGACTAAAATATCGAATAACTTGCATCATTTTTGTGGGGATATGGTGATCAATAGTATTAAGGTGCACTGGTGCTTGGTTGGTTTTATCCTCGCGTAATATTTGAATCAGATGTCGTACCCTATATTTGGAAGCAATAGGTCATAGAGTGGACCACTATAGTTTAATAGAGTAATACTTTATGCCTGATATCCATTTTACTCGTTGCCCTCATTGCTCCTTTAATAAAAATACACGCGGTTGTCCCATTAACCTCTTATACTTTATATTATCAAAGTATTCATTCCTATCCAGTTTTCTCTTCTCTTATTCTAAAGGGGCCCATTCTGTCCTCATCTTAATTTAGGGTAATTTAATAGAATTTTAGTCTATTCTATGTCTTTGTAAGATATTTACATAAATTTTTTAAAATTATTAAGAACACTATATACAATTTTATTATTATATTACTAAGCTCTACTATATTTAAGAGATATATAATTATATTACTTGAAGTTGTGTGGGGCGAGATCTTAACTGTCTTCTGGCTGGAATTATTTCAGCATGCTGAGTGGTTATATTATTATTGATTGGAGATTTATTAGAATGGTTTATTTTACATTTCCTTTTTGCCTTCTCCCTTTAGCCTTTAGTTTTTTATGCGGCAAATCAAGGGTGGTGGCAGCCTTCCTCGGTACAGCCCTCGGCCTCCAAGATTTCGGAGATCGAGCGATAAAAAGGATTCGGTTAACGAATATGCCATATTGTTCCCTGGGGGTCTATAATAAAGACCCCTCAAATCCCTTTTTTTTTATCTGAACAAAGACTACCTGCTGATAATGGGGGGCAGGTAATAGTAGTATGCCTTGCTAAAAGCCCTTATAAAAGTCCAAAACAAATTTTTCTATTGCGGTGAGCCGCTTGAAACATCACCGCCTGCTTAAACATCAAAAAATGTTATCGCCTTTATCTACGGGAAATTCCAAAGAAAACAAAAAAAATAATAATAAAATAATAAGAAATTTTGATTACTTGGGCACGCCGAAGTTTGTATACCCTTGCAGATTGCAATTCGATAATTAATAGTTAATACAATATTAATTATATAGATTAATGTTAAGAAACAAGGAAGTAATGCCTACTTTCATTATGTTCAACTATACGTATGATATTTACTGTTTTACAGTTAAAGTTATTTTAAGCATTTTCTTTGAATTCAACGATAGTTTCTATGGTAGCTCTATAATTTTCTCCAGATTTTCATAAAATAAAATTGGAAATCTAGAATATTATAAAATGGCGAAAATGGATTAAAATATTTTAAAAACTGTAAAAGTTATAATTTGTACTTGTAGCACTTTCTTGATTGTTTCTTTGACAACTATATGATATAGTAGACAGATTTTCATAAAATATAAAACGAAATTCTAGAATAATACAAAATTACTTTATCCCAAATTTTTTCTAAAACTCTTCCTATCGTTTGCATGGCGGCTATATGATGTAGTCGTCCGATTCGTGCCATATACGTCCCTGAGCTACCCAAATGACGACGGACTGTCACAAACTTTGCAGTTTATTTTCTATATATTCTTACTAGTATAGATGTCGGGACGGGCCGGATCGGATGACTATATCATATGCCATGGGAACGATCGGAAAATTTAAAAAAAAAATGTGGGATAAAGTAATTTTGTATTACAAATTTGAGATATAGCCAGTATTATTCCAGAATTTCGATTTAAATTTTATGAAAATCGGACTTCTATATGATATAGCTGCCATAGAAACTATAATTAAATATAGAGGAAAATGGCAAACTATGAATGTAAAACTGTAACTAAACAACTAAATATAAATGTGACTGTAATGAAAGTAGGAATTACATCCTTGATTTTTAACAGAAAAGTATATAATTTATATTGTATTAACTATTAATGATCCAATCTGCAAGGGGGTATACAAACTTCGGCGTGCCGAAGTTAGCTTCCTTTCTTGTTTTAGTTGAATCTTAAGTTATCTGAATGGCAGGACGAAAAACACCTTATCTAAGGCTCTCAGGGTTACTTCTGTCGCCCCGCTTGCCAGTCGGATTTACAAACATTTCTCAAATTTCCAAAAATGGTGCCGCGTAAAATTAGTAAACGGCGAGGTAATGCAAGCTTATCACATTCTCTAGTGTCGTTTCCAAGCATGCGACTGATATGCTGAACTGCTGCTTTTTAGAAAGAATTAATTTAGCAAAGAAACGATTTAGCCGTCTATTTGGATCCTAAACATGACTTTATCATTCATTTTTCGTTCATGTTGAATAAAGCCAGAGGTGTGCATGGATTTATAAAACGATGGTCGAAGGAATTCAATGGCCCCTATGTTACTTAAGCTTTATATACTCCTTTAGAGCGTTCACAGTAAACGCATCGAATCGGTTCAAACGTATCTTATACTTCACGCAGTCTAAACTGGGATACAGGCCAAAGGTTACCGTCCTATTCTAGTAGACTTCTCCTAATTAACTTACTTTCTTTAGACAACCGTAAAAGTATGCTAGGCATTACCTTTATGTATAACCTTATCACTGGTGACGTGGAAAGTGCTGACTTTTGGGTCAGCTCAATTTCCACGCACCTGATATAATTACTAGGTCCTATATGACCTTAGTGTTGCGCCACTACCTTTAAATGACATGAACCTGTTAGAGCCGTAGAGCAAATTATAATGATTTCAACACATTAATCTCTAACGTAGATTCTCCTTTAACAATAATCTTTATTTCTAAAATAATTCGTACACATGCAAGCAAACAATCTGTGAGCACACCGGTAGTTCATTTATCCGTATTCTTTTCTATAAGTTAGTATTGAGCCTTCTAACACCTAACCCAAAGAAGCACGTTTCACAAGTGCCATGTGAGTGAACTAACCGTAGAGCATCAAGGTCCATACATTTTATTTTTACCTAAAAATAAGCTGGGGACTTCCCTGTTTTTAAATGAATTGTGTTTCTGTAGTATAAAAAAAAATCCTAAAATTGTGTCAAAATCTTTATGGTCCTTAACTTTTATGTACGCGAAAAGGGATTTTCATATAGTTTTTACTTGTTGAAGATTTCCAGGACCTGTCAAAGAGTTATGTACGCCATTATTCATAATGATGTTTTTGAATTCATCTGACGTGAACAGACAACTGTATCTGCGGAACAAATTTCTCAACATTATTATTGGAGTGAAGAATAAGAGTCGATAACTAAAGACAGATAGAAGTTTTGGAAAGCTACTGGTTTAAGTCTGTCATCATATCTCTGTTACAAAATGCTAGACACCAAGTAAATAATGTCTTGGGAACTACAATGATAGATTCTATGCTCACTTCAATAATATCTCCATTTTAATCTACATACAACTTCTTAGCGGTTTCTTGGAGAGTCACATATACAGTTTTTATGTAGTTTTTAGAATTAATGTGCAAGGTGCACCCGTATCACAAACCACATTTACTTGAAATACTCACGAACAGAAAAACGACTGGAACAGCTGAAGTAAGTCAGATTTATTATAGAAAAATCATAATTAGTAAAATCTTCGGTATCTTCGATATAGAAACTATTGTTAAATGTAAAGGAAAATGCTTAACATGTAACTGTACGAGTGTAAATATAATAAGTTTAGGTGACTGGTATGAAAGTGTGTTTTTTCACACAAATGTAAATAATTTATATTGTTTTAAATATTAATGATCGAATTGTAATTTTCAAGAGTATATAAACTTCAGCGTCCCGAAGTTAGCTCCCTTTCTTGTTTATTTTGATTTTTATGATATGTTGCTTAGCCAGCCTCAGGGCGTGGAGAGGGGGTGCTATATATTTCCGATATATTTAGGTTGCTCTTCGGGAACCAGCAACGCTTCACGTTATTTACGGACGTGTAAAATATTTCCCTCTGAAGACGGTTCCCACACCAAACCAAAATATATCGCAAACAAAGTCAGAAGTACACATTTCGTTTAATTTTCTTTATTACCACCACCTCTACTTGACGTTGTGCTGGCTAAACAACATTTTTTAAAAACTACAAAGGGCGCCATTAGCAACCAAATCGCTTTTTGTTTCTATAATATTAGGATGCGTATATTTTGCAGAACTGTGGGCAACATTTTTTAAGAATTGTCCTTTGTTCTTTCATTTTAGTGCCTGCCAGGTGTGCACGCCGAACGCCACAAATACAGTTTGGAGTCATTGTCAGTGTGTTTTAGCTGATGGAGTTGAACGAGGAATCCTGACTGCAAATCGTATGATACCTGGACCCAGCATTCAGGTTTGCGAAAATGACAAGGTTGTCATTGATGTAGAAAACCATATGGAAGGAATGGAAGTTACCATTCACTGGCACGGTATTTGGCAGCGCGGTTCACAGTACTACGATGGAGTCCCTTTTGTTACCCAGTGTCCTATTCAACAGGGTAACACGTTTCGTTACCAATGGACAGGAAACGCCGGCACTCACTTTTGGCATGCCCATACTGGCCTACAGAAATTAGATGGACTTTACGGAAGCGTTGTTGTCCGTCAACCACCGTCAAGAGATCCAAATTCTCATTTATATGATTTTGATTTGACCACACATATAATGCTTATTAGTGACTGGTTGCATGAAGATGCTGCAGAGCGTTATCCAGGTCGTCTAGCTGTAAATACAGGCCAAGACCCAGAATCAATGCTAATCAACGGGAAAGGACAGTTCCGCGATCCTAATACTGGTTTTATGACTAATACGCCATTAGAAATTTTTACAATTACACCCGGCCGCCGTTACCGATTCCGCATGATAAATGCATTCGCTTCGGTCTGTCCTGCACAAGTAACAATAGAGGGCCACGGAATGACGGTAATTGCAACTGATGGAGAGCCCGTGCACCCTGTCAATGTCAACACCATAATTTCATTTTCAGGTATGTCGATTAAAACATTAATTTAAATCATAGATTGCAAATAACCGTTTATTTCCTTACGCTCTGCTCGCGAGAAAAACAGAAAAAAACATACATCTTCGTTCTCGTTCTGAGCAGCCGACTCCTTACAGATATGTCATATGTTTTTGCGAATGCAACTTTACAACTGATAGTCGGCTGTGCGCGACCTAAATTTTTGTATGAGTCATTCAATCGGTTGCTTTCAGATTCTTTGCTCAAAGTCTGAAAGAAAAACTGTTATTTTGCGACGGTACGAATCGGCCAACAGTTATTTACGATCTATGATTTAGATATACATTATACCCAGTATGACGCTTTAAGGTTTTTTTCAGAAAAATTGTAATAACACAACTATCAATATTAAAAAAAACTACTTAGGCTTAAACATATCTGTTAAAAATCTACGAGTATTCTTGTCCCACACAAATATGTAAAAAGAAAAAGATAAGTTTCCGATTAACTTAGACCAAAGAGATCTAGATATATCCATATGTCTCCCTGCTGTTAAAACGACATTGACATTTTAAAATGGTTTATGCAGTTGCTGAAATTTAGAGATCTTCGGGATTTTAACACTAAATGGGTTGCTTTAGTTATATCTGCATAAATTCCGGTTATTTGGCCGGAAAAAGGTAAAAACCAGACTATGAAAACTAGTCTTGCTATCTGACTAAAACTTCACATATAGATTTCTTTGTTATTGCAGTTGGTGTATGCGTTTCATAAACCCTGATCGGGCGACTCCATCATACTAACTAACTTACTAACTTAGCTGTTTTTCAACATGTTTTATCTTCCGTCTGTCCGTTTCTACGCAAACTAGGCAATAAGTATTAACGCTATTTAAATGAAACTTTGCAGTTAGTCTCTTTTATATTGTCACTCGTATATAAGCCGAAACGGGCTATATCGACTATATCATATAGCTGCCATTCAAACGATATAGATATAGAAGGAAATTAATGTAATGAATGTAATTTAAGTAGGCAATACTTCGTTTTTTAAACAGAAATATATATAATTTACATAGAATTAATTCCTACTGTTCGAACTTTTATCCGCAAAGGTATACAAACTATACAAACCCTTTGCTTGCACACCAACTAAGTTGGTAAAGAGTAAACTTTTTAGCTTAGTATGATTATCTACGTTTTTGTTATTGTGTTTAAATTGTTATAATTTCCAAGTACGGATCTTAATCAGCAAAATGTTCTAAAGTTGCGCAACACTAAAGGTAAATAGAATTCAAATTTAGGTAACCTAGTATAAAACACGTGGAGTGAAAACTTTACGTTGTACAACGCTCTATCTATAATCTAAGATAGTTCGAACTATTGAAGAATATAAGGTCTCGTTTCACTGGGTTCATCGAATTTATTCAAGAACCATGCATGATCGCTAAACTCCAACTAAGGTTCAATGCCTGATCTAAATCATCAACTTTTTTTAAAGAGTAGACATTCTGCTTATATTGTTAAGTAAATTAGTGCTGTATATTTGTAATGAGATTAAATAACAAGTCCCTTTTTAACACTAAGTACATACAAGTATATTATACAAGAGATGAATGGGAATTTCTTTTAATCATTATCCCCTTAGAATGATAAAGATCTTAAACATGGAGATTTCGTTATAACTAGGATTAATAATAATAAGTCCAATTTGAGTTAGTGGATATATAACAAGCTAAAATAAATGAAGCCAATGATTCGTTGCAGGGTTCAGTTTTATCAAAACTCAAAAGAATTGTATGACACTAAACGATAACCTCAAACTAATTTTTTCTCATTTTCATTTGAAAATACGACCGTTTATATGACCAAGCATCGTTAAAATGCTCATATTAATTTTATTTAAAACAAGAAAGGACGCTAAATTCGGCACACCGAAGTTTGAATACAATTGCAGATTTGAATTTAGATCATAAATAATTAATACAATTTAAATTATATACATTTCTGTTCAAAATCCTACTTTGAAAACTGGAAAAGGTATAATTTTTAATTGTATAATTTTCTTGGTCATTCCCATGGCAGATATATGATATAATAGTCCGATCCGGCCCGTTCCGACATATATACGAGTAAAAGTTTCATTCTTTAAACTGAGAGACTAGTTTGCGTAGAAACGGACAAACGGACAGACGGATATACGGACATGATTACGGACTGATTAAGAATATATTTTATATGGTCGGAAATGACTCCTTCACTGCGTTGCAAACTTCTGACTGAAATTATAATACCCTGTAAGGGTATAAAAATGTACTTTTAAAATTTAAATTAAATTATTATTATATAGCAATGCATTGATTTTTTTACAAGATCATTTTATAAGTACACTTTTTGCTTTCGAGAACTGCGGCGCTAAAGTTAATGGTTAGGTTGAAAAGTTTTCTACGTCTCTACTTCTTGTGTAGGCCTTGGGCTTAGTGTCTGCTGTGAAGGCTTCAACGAGATTTCGTGATGCTTCTGCTTTGTTTGCAAGAATTCATGTAGTAGCTTTGGGTAGTTGCAAAATTTACACAAATTATAATATAAGTATAGAGCATTCATGATTGTCACTATTAATAAACCGTGGTGATCATGTTATTGTTTTCACACGGCATTTGCTAGGTTCGGGGGACCGTGACACGACCACCCGGGTTAACACGCACCACTTGTGGCGAGATAAAGTATTCGGGTATAAATTCCCGTAACTAGTAGCGCTCCTTGGCATATAAAGTTTCTTCGATTCAGCACGCATAGCATAGTATTCGGAAAAAATTAAAAATAAATGATAATTATTTTCAAGCTCTTCATCAGAAATTAAATACGAACCGTAAATTTCGTCTTGAATATCCTCTAATGATTGATCCAGGCTTATAACTACTGTAGAAAGGACCTTGCTTGTATGCTTCCGATTACGCTTTATAAAGTTTGTTAAAGAAATAACACGATCGGAAATACCACTTAAACCTCCGAAGAGATAAGTCGTGCCATAACTGTGTAAAGCCTCGCTTCGCACAAGCCAAAAAAGTTATCAGCAAAATCTTGCACAAACAATTATCCACCACAAAGAGAAAAAAAAAACAACACAACAGCACAAAACACACACAAACACACGGTTTTAAGCTCTTTACCAGCAATCATGCCGGACCCACCAGACATTTTCAAAAATACCTCAAAATCCCAAACCCAATTAGGCGACCCAAAGTTTATTGTAATTATAAGGAAGGAGAACGGCTCGTTCAAAAACTATCACCATTCATCATGAAAAAATCTGTGTACTTTGTCTGCGGAGGAGAAGTTGACGGATGCAAAAAATAAGAAACGGCACAATATTAATAAAAACTAAAAACGAATTGCAAGCCTGAAAGCTCCTTAAACTAAAAGCAATCGCAGATATCGAAGTAACCACAAATGAACATTAAACATTAAACTTCTCTAAGGCAGTTATTTATTGCAACAACCTTAGATATACCGACGAAGACACGATTCTAGAAAAGTTAAAACCACAAAAATTAAGCAAAGTAAAAAAATAATGAAACGACAAAACCCCAACACTAATCCTAATAGCAACAGCAACACTTTAGTTGAAACAGTTTTGATTATCATAAAGTTTGAATCGCACAATCTCCCAGAAATATTACGAATCGGTTACGAAACAGTTCGAGTATATCCCACTTCCACTCCGATGCAGAAAATGCCTCCGCTTTGGTCACTTTGCACCAATATGTAAAAGTCCCGAAACTTGCAATAAATGTTCAGAAATAAAACACAGACGAAGGAGAAACATGCAAAATCGAAAAAATACGCTTAAATTGCAAAAACAAAGCAGGACTTAATCTTCAGCACAGCCCACTCGGCAAATGCCAAATTTCATTAAAAAAAAAACACAAATTAACAGCAATTAAAACCCTACGTCTGTATTTCGAACGACACGGATTTCAATTCAAGAACACCTATTCCAAAACACTTACAAACACCACAACCCAGATGACAAACACTCAATCACCGAATACTCACTCAAATTCACAAACAAACATAACCCAATCGCAACATAAAAATTCGCAGATCACTTTTAACATAACATGCCCCTAAAATCAAATTAATGTGGATTCCTGGCCATGCAGGAATTAAAGGAATAACCCCTGGGATTACTTTAAACAGTTCCCCCAAAATTGTACCAGACTCGACCAAATAAAAATAATACGACTTCGACTAGGACATACTAACATAACCCACCAACACTATCTAAATCCAAATTCAATACCAATTTGTCCGTTTTGCCAAGGTGACATTTCAATAAGCCATATACTAAACTCATGCCCATCCATCCTACAAACCAAACAAGCCATATTTAGCAAGACTAACCCGCTAAACCTCCAAAGCAATTTTCAACAGGCAACATTAAAAAAATCGTACTTTTCTTTAAAAAACTGAATTATACCACGAAATATAAAAAAAAAAAAACAAAAATACATAAGAAACACAACAATCATTTACTCAATGTTAGATTAAGATAAAGTACCATTGTAAACCAACATAGACATAGGCCCTGCAGCCGGCGCTATACTATTTAAGTTAGTTTAGTTTATCAAACTACTCTACCTAATATAATAATAATAAAAAAAATAATAATAACAGGATCGGATGTATCTAATGCTCTATTGAAAACATCTATCATCTATCTACATCTATCTATCTATTATGAGCTTAATTTGCTTCCGGGCGCGATACGGTCTATCTGCCTATACATTTTGTGGCTGTTGACGTTTATTCGTCGACTTTGAAGTACTCTATACAATCTGCATTGACAGTAATTTTTATACCCTTGCAGGGAATTATAATTTCAGTCATAAGTTTGCAACGCAGTGAAGGACTCACCTCCTACCATATAAAATATATATATTCTCGATCAGCTTCAACAGGCCTGTCGATCTAGCTATGTCCGTGTGTTCGTTTGTCCGTTTCTACGTAAACTAGTCTCTCATATTTGAAGCTATCTGAATAAAGCTTTTCTTTTAGTCTTCTATATACTCTCAATCATATATAAGTCGGAACGGGCCGGATCGGCTGACTATATCATATAGCTGCCATAGAACAATAAGAACATTTTTAGAAAAAAATTAAAACTTTTCCATTTTTCATTGGACTTTCATAAAATTTAAGATACATCATATAAAACCTATTGTAGAATTTTGTTTTAACTTTATTTGGCACAAAAATAAATTGTATGTCTTTATTTATTTAACGAAATGTGAACCACGTAGAAGAACTATTTTTACTGTATATACATATATGTTATTATGGACTTTTACACTTTTGGCTGTACTATTAAATGTCCCGTATTTTTTTTTTTAATTTTCCTTAAATTTTCTATGTTGTTCAGGAAACTACATTTTAAGTTGGTCACATAATGCGCACACTTTGATAAAAAATTGATTTTTTAAGTAAAAGGCGCAATTTATACATTTTTTTTCTTTTTTTTGTTATTTGTAATTTAATTTATGTTATTTTTTTCTACATTTGACCATAAAAAGGTAGCGGGAGAACTTTTACTTTTAAAAAACGAAGGATTATTTGTTAACTACAGGAATCAAAACGAAACCCAGTTTAAATAGCTTAAATCGTCAATTGCTTTTGAAAAATACAATACTATCCATTTACATTGGTCAATAAAGTAATTTGTACTTTTGTATATTGTACTGTGCTTCAAAGAACGACTTAGAGCTTGGAAAGGACTATAGTTCGAAAGAGCAAATCTGATCCTTTTTAATCTGCTCGTAAAATTATGATTGAAATCTTTGATAAATCTGACTAAAAACTATAAAGGAAACTTGTTACAAAAAGACCTGTCAAAGGCAAATATTAAAAAGCGTTGGTTCTTTTCAAGGACGCATACGGAGAAACTCACTTCATTTTGAACAACATTTTTATGCAGTGATGAAAACTAATTAAGAAGGATGGGACCCAAAAGGAAAACACGTGTGGATCGTCTAATAGGACGGTCCATCAATTCGAGATACCATACAAAATCTGTAAAGCATGGGGAAGGCAAAACAAAGTGTTAAGGTGAAATTTTTAGGCTTGATAGGGTCCTGATCATCCGAAATAATAGGATTATATATTCATTTCATTTGATAATATCTGTTTAAAGTGAATCTTTATGAGGGATAATGATCCAAACGATGCCATAAAGCACAAGGTTTAGGCATGAACCCTATATAAAACTATTGAAATGACGTTGAAGGGGTTCTTTGTCAAAAATAATATTAATAATTTTAAGGGTTTGTTTGTTGGGACTCAAGAAGTCTGGTACGAACGTTGCCAAAATCTGGTTGTTTAAGCCGTAGATCTCCAAAAGTTATTCAAAATAGTAAGTACAGTACTAAATACTAATTAAGTGTATTAATTTTTCCTTGACAATCCTATTATTTTATATATAATAACCGATTAAAAGAATTTGTGCCAATTATGTGACCACCCATTTTTTTCTCCTTTTTTTCATATTTTTGAAAATATGTAAACAAATTTGTTTTTAAAAAAAATGTATTAATAAGTTTACTAAATAGACAAAGAATGTCATATTAGCTTTTGCCCCTTATTTAATGAAAAAACAAATATTTTTACCGAATAATTTTTTGCGGCAATTATATGGCCCTAGCTGTAGCTGTCTTAGAAAGAAATCGAGAAATTAATACAATTAAAAATTATAGCTTTTTCAGTTTTCAACATATTTTAATACAATATGAGATGTAGCCATTTTGTAATATTCTAGAATTTCGGTTTTAGTTTTATGAAAATCGGGAGAAAATCATATAGGTGCCATAGAAACTATCGTTAAATGTACAGGAAAATGCTATACTGTAAATGTAAAAATATAATTGTAAAACTGTAACTATAATAAAAATAGGTAACTGTACACAAATTTAGTTACCTTCCTTTCTTGTTATTTACATTTACCCTGTCGGCGTTTCAATTCTTTGCATCATTTCTAATTGGACAATACTGTTCCTTTGTTAAGCCTTGATCAAATATTTCTCGCCCGATTGTGCACATTGAAACAAATTACCTCTTAATTAGAGTAATATATAGCGACATATATTTTTAGTAAGTTTAAGTAAAGTTTTAAATTAAAACTTTTGATGTTCAAAAAAATTACCTTGCTAACCATTTACAAAATTTGCTAAATATTAGTAAGATACGCGCAAATCAAAATATTACTACACACAACATATAATACTAAAAAATATCATTGGTTTTCATTATTAATTAAATTAAACACTTATTTTACTTTTAAGTTTCCTACTTTCAAATAAACAAAAAAAAATTACTTTTGCTTTTTTGTCTGTCCTCGCTTAAGTATCGTATAACTTGCCACATTAAATATTAAATTGACAAAAAAGCGAATATAAAATGCGAATTGGATGGTGCAGCTCGGAATTCAATTTTTAATATTTCTAAAACTAATTCCTAGCGGCACCATCCATTTCGCTTTTTATATTCGCTTTATTTTTTAACGGCTTAAAATCAGGCCGTCAAACGTATTGGATTCACCTTATTCACAGCATACATATATTTGATAATAATTGCAATCGAGGTAGCTGAGATATCATCTATGTTTTATATAATTAATAAGACCAAATTGATTTTTATGTAAGAGATATTGATGAACAAATAATAATTTAAAATATGGCGTCCATAAATTCTACCCTTGCAGATTTCTGTTTGATCACTACGAATTAATTCAATATAAATTAAATATATATTTATGTTAAAAAAAAAAACGATGTAATGCCTACTTAAATTACATTCAGCCATACATATTACATTTACAGTTTTACAGTTACAGTTTTACAGTCACGGTGTTTGTATTTTCTGCTATATCTGTCGATCGTTTGAATGGCAGCTATATGATAGTCGTCCGATTTTCATAAAATTGAAATAAAAATTCTGGAACAATACAGAAAGGCTTTATTTAAAATTATATGCAAATCTTTTGAAAACTGAAAAGTTGTAATTTTTTCTAAAAATGTTTTGATCGTTCCTATGGCAGCTATATGATATAGTAATCCGATCCGGCTCGTTCCTACTTATATGTATACGAGTGAGAGTATAAACTAGTGACATTAACTGCACGTTCATTCAGATAGCTGCGAAACTGAGAGACTATTTTGAGTAAAAAAGGACAGATGGACATGGCTAGATCGACTCGGCCGTTAATCCTGAATCAAGAACCAAGAATATATATACATATATGTATGTCTCCTTCACTGCGTTACAAACATTTACAAATGCATACACTGCAAGGGAATATATGTGTATATGTGTATATGTATGTTTATATACAGAGTTGTAACCTATTAAGAACCCGTCGGCTAAAGATTAATCTAAAAATAATATTTAAATTTGAGTTTCATGTTAGATACCTAACATGCATACGTGTTAAACAAATAATCTTATTAGCATTCTGGGATTATTTTCACATCCGAAGTCTTTAATATTGTGTACGTTGTCTCGTCAAGTATATTCAAGTGTATTTTAAAATTGGAATATTAATTTCGATCGCGTTCGTTTGTTCATAACGGCAGATTTACCCAGATTCATTTGATATTTGCTTGTATCGATGTTTGTGGGTACTTTCATAAAAACTATCGACTAATAATCGACGTTTTAAAAATTTTTTTTTTTTAACTAACATTTTTTTTTTATATTAAGAAAATGGTTTTTATTTAAAACAAACAAAAGTCAAAAACTCTTAGTTTGTTAACTGTTGCAGTCTTTAGGCAGCTACTGCGGTTAGATATTATTTGCCTAGCTCTGATGAATGTGCTCGCAAACTCGCATGAAGTAGCGCACACACATAAATATTGCTTTGCAGTATATTTGAAGGCAATCATGTTATCAGGGCTCATCTAAATTATATGTTTTATGGTCAATTATTATTAATACTATAAAAGAAACTAAGCGTATAGAATATTACTGATAAATGATTTTGCTTTGGGAGATTTTACCCTTACAGATACTTTATTCTTCAGAAACAACTGCTGTCTCACCAGCATTCGATCAGAGTCCTAATTTCTTGAAATGGAAAGGGTAGCGAGAGCAGAAAGAGTCACTGCGTGGCCATCGATGATATAAACACTTAATTATTAATACAAAATACTACTTAATTTAGAAATGTACCTAAAGCAGGCCATCCACAGGCGTTGTGCTCGCCGAAATTTTTCTCGTGGATGGTAGTGTTCGTCGTCAAATTTCATGTACGCCAAAATGCTCGCATGAAATTGAAATCATTTTATTTTGTCTCTGTTGGCAACAACATGCTCACCAATGGATGGCAACGTTGGCACGAACATCATTTGCGGAATAGTTTAGTAGAGAGAACAAATTGATGTAAGAATTCATTTTTTGTCTGCGAAATCAGCCTGCTGTATGGCATGCAAAATGCGAGGCCTATAAAAACAAAAATTTACGAAATAAGGCATGGGAAGTGCTATTGGAGAGATATAAAGAAATCGATGATGTGTAAATTTTTGGCGCTTAGCATACCATTTTTTCATCCACATACTGTGCTTCCTCTTCCTCTTCCAACATGCTCGCCTGTGGATGGCCGGCTTAAGGTGCACCTCATTGCTCGGTATTCTCTAGAAATGTGGAAATAATCAAGTTTTGCCAAGTGAACATCGATTTTGACAAGTTTTTAGAAACATCGATAGTATCTCATAAACATTTATGTTTATTCCAGTCATGTGAAACAGTTGGGATTTTTCGCAGATGTAAAAATCCGATTCACATAGAGCTACATCTCCGTCCTATTAAAGCTGATTGAACAGTTGTGGCTCATCATAAACGTGTACAATGCTGGTTAAAGTGGCCGTTGCCGAATAAGTTAACTATTTTTGGCTGTTTAACAACAGAAAATTTTTTTAAATTTTTGTAGTGAATAGTAAAATTTTCATTCATAAGAGGAAAAATCCGAGTTGCGCCGAAGAACTATCGCCTAACTATCGTTAAAAAAAAGTTCATCAAATTCGGATGCGCAACGGATGAACAACAAACGAGAATTTCGGAACGGGAAAACCTTATGGATAGATTTAGGAAGGCAGATGGATTTCTGTGGAAAAACCCCTATTATACATCTTTTTGTTGTTTTTAATATTAAAAAAATGTCGTCAGACAAGACCTTTTATATGACAACATTGTCATTGTTTTTATCCTCGCAATGTTATAATATCTCATAATCGCTTATAAAATGTTGCTAAAATAATTTAAAATAATAATTTTTATTTTTAATTTTTTAAAATAATAATTTTAAAATAATAATTTTAAAATAATAATTTTAAAATAATAATTTATAATAATTAATTTAATAAAAATTAATTCGCTATGACAGAAATTACTTAATTGTTTGCATACAGATGAAAGAGAAGACGGATACAATGACTGCTTAAATTTTCACTGCTGAGATGTAGATCAAGATCAAGTCAACTGAATTCCCATTTTTACTAAATATTTCAGGCGAGCGTTATGATTTCGTTATTACCGCGGATCAACCTGTTGGAGCTTATTGGATCCAATTGCGAGGGCTTGGTGAGTGCGGTATCCGTAGAGCTCAGCAACTTGCGATACTGCGCTATGCCCGTGGTCCCTATCAGCCAACTTCTCCACCGCCCACTTACGACGTCGGAATACCACAAGGTGTGGTAAGTAAAAGTCACGTCATTTCAAAGCAACATACAAAATGTATTGAAATGCTTACTGATTGTGTTATCACTGATTAAACATTGATTTTAATAACCTACGTTTCGTTCTATAAATCAAATTCAAAAGCTACCATCCAAAAAGTAAAAGTATATTTTCGCATTCTCTGAATGCTAAATTATATTTCTACTATCACTTTATATCTTGTGAACTTTGTATAATGACCATTCTTTTACAAACTAACAAATTTATACATTTAACATGCAATGAAAAAAAAAAGGAATAAAATAGTGTACACCAAATTGTTACGTCTACGGTATGTCCGATCTAAAAGTTGCGTTTCGTAAGATTTTGTTTCTAGACTTTCACTTCATGTGGTACCTTTTCTCGGGCGCTTTCTTTTTTTGAGCCCTAATTCTTTTCCCTGTCTGCTAGCGAGGTCGACAGGTTGTGCCAGCAAGAACATTATCCCATGACCTTTTTTTTCCGTCTTTGTACATACGCGGTACTTACCAAATGATCGGGGAGTCTGTGATTACATACTGCTTACCACTGCGGTGCTGAATGCACATTTCGTACTATTATTTTGGACAGCACCGTGACCCCTTTTTGGTTTAACGAAAGCGTTCGGAAGGAGCGTTTAGCTTCCGTTAGTTCATGCAAATGGCGCGCGATTGTAGCGAAGTCCACCATTGTAAACATTGTTGTACGACCATAGTCCCCCAAAAACTACTTCCTTTTTTTTCGGGGCCAATCGAAGACTTTTCGATTTTTTCAGCATACTCCATTAAACCATTACAACTTACAATATTTTTATTTATTTATTTATAAAGAAATAGCAATGAATCTGCCATTATTGATAATAATAATAATATAACATAAATTAACATATACCCTTACCTCTGCACGACAAAATGAGTGCTTTTTAATGATGGTCTCCGACTCACATCAGGTAGGCAGAGGCAAGGATAGGTGACTTATCAAATTACATACATTAACTTCAATAGGCCGTTCAACATGTAACAAAGAATAGTAGTTATTGTACATGGAACAAAGAACACGGTAGGGATCATGCTCGTCAAAGTTCGTCTTACACACATTGAGGGCGAGTGGACGAAAATGACGAGAATGCCTTACAGGGACCGAGAGACTTATTTTGTTTAAGAGGTAGGTGGAGCTAATTTGTCCGTTTATTAGCTTAAACATAAACATCGCACCGTGGCAGGTTCGGCGTGGGTGGGTCACAACTTAAACCACGTAGAGCAAACAAAATGAATTGTTCCTGCACGGATTCAATAGGTTCTTGATACTTCGATATTATAGTGCACCAGGGTGGCATGTTATTAAGAAGAGTATGTGAATGAAAATTCGTATGTGAATGAGAATTCGTCAATGGAAAACATAGTTTGACGTCATCTGCGTACATCATCACCTTTGAGTGTAGAAACACTTCAGGCAAGTCGTTGATAAAGAGGCCGAACAGAAGTAGTCCAAGTTGGCTTCCTTGCGGGACGCCAGAAGTGACAAGAACCCGGTTAGAGAACGCTTAAAGGCAACACGTTGAATACGGTTGGATAAATATGTTGCAATCCATTTAGTCAATAAAACAGGGAAACCCAAGCATAAGTTTTTTTTAGAAGTAGAGATGATTTACCGAGTAAAAAATTTTGCTAAAGTCGGTGAAGATAACGTCCGTTTGGAAATTCGATTTGAAAGCGGTTCTGATAACAGCACAAAATTCAAGAAGATTTGTAGACGTTGATCTGTTTTTCATAATGCTTAGAGGGGGACATAATTGATAGGCATTGGTGCTGCAGGTGCGTAGTAATCAATCCTTCGAAAAACTTTGGAATACCACTAAGCTTTGCAATCCCCCTGTAGTTTTCGATATCGGATTTACTGCCCTTTTTATGGAGAGGAATGATAAACAGATTCCTTCCAACTTTCAGGAAAAAAAAGAAAGCTGAAGGGACATCTGAAAAAGAATTGACAGAGGTCGACATACCGCACCAGCACAGTATCTCAAAACGCAGCTAGGAACGGACTCAGTATTGAGATGAAGACAAGAAAGAAAAAAGTTGGGATCTTCGATTTGAATTAACAAACGCGTAAAATTGCTTAGGATTAGCCTGGAACTGAGTTCTAAACCGATTTAGGTGGTTTCTATAGCATTCAGAATTGTGAGTCAAGAAATTTGTGCGAGCTGTCAGATATCTAGAAAAGTCGACCTAGGACCTAGTCCTGGTAAATTTCTTCAAAAGTCTAGACTTCAGGTTTTTAAAATATGAAAGACGACGAGAAAACCATGGGGGCTTGTGGGACGCATCATCATATCAGGGAAAGGATGGGACGTACATGTCGAAAGCAGAATATAAATTATCATAAAAGCGCCTAACCATGTTAATGGGGCCGTCTGTGGAATCTAAAAAAGTCCAATCAGCTAGGGATAGATAGGAGTTAATGCCATTGAAATTAGCTTTTCGTAAGCATCGAGACGTTGTTGGTTCAACTTATCTCCAGTGTGGGGTGATAAGAGTCTTTAGGACACGAGATAGGGTCGATTCATGAGAGGAGAGCGTTGGCAAAAGCAGACGCAAAGATGAGGTCCAAGATTTGATCACCAGAATTCTTAACGTGATTCAATTGCCCCAAAGAAAGGTCAATAAGGCCATGAACCAAGTCATGAGGTGCAGTGGGAACAAGAAAGTTAGTATCAGTTGATGGCATCCAAAATATGGAGGGAAGGTTAAAATCACCCATAGCTATCAAATGGTCATTAACACTCAGTGTTGAGTGAATTACCTGGATTAAAGATAGGTGCTGAAGATAAATAGAAGCGTCAGACCGGGGTGGGATGTAAGAGCATGAGACATAGAGGAAATAGTCGTGAATTTGAATGCGAGCCGCGACAAACTCCAAAGTATTATCTGAGTAGGTTATGGGAACCAGTTCAGAAATTAGGTCAGATTTTACAGCAGTAAGAACGCCGCCGCCAGTACGCATTTGACGGTCACGCCTGAAGACAATATAGTTGCCAGCGAATAATTCGCAATCAGAAACAGAGGAATCAAGCCACGTTTCAGTGAAAGCGATAACGTTGGCAACAAAAGAGACACTATTAGCGTGGAGCTTGCTAAGTTTCTCCAACAGACTACGAGCATTCTGATAGTGCAAAAAGAACGAGTTGGTTAGTTTTTTGGAGGCCTAGTTGAGGGAGTCAAAGGCTCTCCAGCCCGAGGGTTACTCTTGCGAAGAAATTCGTGAACAATTGCATGTTCTGGCCACATGGAAGTATCAAGAACCTTAGCATATAACGCATCTGAAAGTGCAATTTTAAACGAAGAAATATCTCGTTCCTTTTTAAAATTTTATTTTGAGACGGAGAATTCAGTGCAAGAGACATTCAATTTGTTGCTCAAGTGAGTAGCGAAGGCTTTTTCTTATGCATCAGGACTGAGGCGTGCCGGACTCCTTTGGGCAACTCCAGAGATCGTTTAATGGTGTGGTCTGGGGCCAAAAATTTAAGCAGATGTAGTCGTAATCGCCGGGCCAATCACAGAGTGAGCATCCTTTTGTGGGTTCGGGGCCAGCAACACTTTGCGTGCGGCAACAGCATGCGACGTAGATGCCTGATTCACATTGACGTTGACTGGCTGCAAGGTCGGAGATGCGACAACCACGGCTGGTCCATGGCAAGGGGTCACGTTCACTACCTGGGCAGACGCAGCATCATCGGCAGAGATCGAGAATGTTTTTTTGTTTAACAGAAAGTTTGTGCAAATATGTCCGTTAATTAATTTGTGTAGGAACATCGCATCGATGATCCTTAAGAGTGGGAAGTCGTAGTCTGTCGGTGTACGAAGGAAGTCGACGACGTGGGTCCCAGTTTAATCCCCGTTGAGCAAACAAAAGGAATTATTTCTGAACATATTCAATAAGGTCTTGATACTTCGCATATTGAGGTGACCATACACACGAACAATATTGAAGAATAGCACGAACAAGTAGGATAAAAAGAAGATTTGAAGTGTAAGGATCATCAAACTCCTTTGACCAATGTAGTCATTGAAATTTAAGTTATGGTTAAACAGAACTCCGAGATCTGTTACTATATAAATGCTCGCACCTATAGAATAATTGGCGTGGAGGCAATTCTTCCGCTAAAACGACATAAGTTTACATTTGAAATTTTTGGGAAGCAGGAGATTATTTGTGCACCAGGATTGTATGTTATTCAAGTCCGTTTGCAGAAGCGTATGTGAATGAGAATTCATCAACAGCAAACATAGTTTAATATCCACGGCATCAGCCATGTCAGTGCAGAAGTATAGATCAGACCAATTAAATTCAGATATAAATGTATTCATCCATTGAATGCCTTACGTAACCGACGTTAGGTTTATTTTGTAAATCAGTAAATAGCTAAACAACTGTCGCTGGATCTGAGAAAAACAAAGAACAAGCAAGCGTTTTAAGGAATTTCATACATGCTTGAAAAAGTCAAAATGTCGAAAAAGTCAGCAATAAAATCACGCTGTGCTTTAGTTAGGAGAATTATTGTGGAATTATTTGAGGACCAAATAGCCCAAGATTTTAACATCTCCGCCTTTAACGAGGTTTCTGTGAACACAATAACCTGTGAAGCATACAAAAGAATACAAGTTAGGAAACTTACCACATATACCTCTTGCATTCTGATACAAAAACACAGAGAGTTAATAAGTGTTTTTGGAGCGTAGAGGACGCAGTGGTCTGATCGGGAATAGGAAGATTCCTACATACTGCATTTTTTTTTCTTCTTGACAACAACATACTCTGTCCAGAATTTGGTAAAGATTATTCTGCCAAAGAGTTCGTTAAAAATATTTATTTTGAAAAATGCAATATCATTAGCATAAGAAAATTGAAATTCTTCCACCTTTATTTTAATTTGTTCGGTCCTGGTTTTGCCTTGGATAAAGGCAGCGAACCAAATATGTTTATAAGGTCTTTTTGGCAATGCAGACAGATTATTTGGCGTCCCATTATCGCCCGGTAGTCCGGGCCCGATTTCCTAAGCAGATAAATTACCGGGGCTCTGAGCGGTCATTATAAAGACCCCCTAGGGGACATAAAGAATATCTCAGGCACATTTGAATAGCGAATTTTTTTTAGTGCTTGATCTCAGAATCCTGAGGTAGAAGATGTGTGGGGATGGACAACGCATGGAGTCAATAAGACAATCAATTTGCGTGAAGAGGTATTCGTTCAAAAATCTGTGGAGGCGGGGCTCCAACGGTACACAGAGCACAGATTAGTGCTTCTTGTTCTTGCCGGTGCGATCGTATCCGCTTTTAGACTAATGCCACAGACCCAGTCAAATGGCTAGGGAAGGCAGGATGATCACAGCGAAGCCCAGCCAATCGAAAAAGTGGTCGGAGAAACGCTCAGGCTCAGGTCGGATTGGAAATCATTAAACTGTAAATCGTAAACAGTAACTGTAAAACTGTTAAAATAATTTGAAAAGGTAAATGTTAAGCAACTGAATATTTTAACTCTAAGATATATTTATTATTTTTGACGAAATATTGGATACTTTAACCGCAATTTTGTTAAAATTAGAAAGCTTTTGTAAATTTTTGTCTGTGATTTAGTTATTCTCCAAATTAAGAACTTTGTCCTATGTTTTATCGCACTGGGTATTAAATAAATACCGAAAATAATTATTGCAGTCTGTAAATTACAAAAAGTTATTTGTTTTGTAAAAGAATGACATATATGGCATGCAAGTAATAATTGCTTATGATAGCAAAAGAACTTATCCACTTTAGTGGATTGTTCAAACCGCGGTTTTAGTCTAATTTGATACCAAATTCTTTACGAATAACATATTTTTATTTGTGTATTGTTTAAAAATCGATTCTATTCGAATATTTACTAATAACACAGCAAATTAAAAAAAAAAATTGTTTGTGCCCCGGTATGCAACACGCCTATATACGGTATTTTGATATGGTCAAATCAGATTTTATGAATATGTATATTATATTATGTATATATTTTTACAACAATGTACACTGTTAAATTTTATTGTACGAATAGTTTGTTTATGTTATTGTATTATTTTATTTTATTTATTTTAAAATTGTATTTTATAACCTGTATATTTTTCTCTTTTTTTGATTTCCGACATGTAAAATATCACATATACCCAAAACCACCTAAATTTGAATATTCGCACATGTAAATAAAACTACACAATATTTAAATATGAAACGACCGACAAATACGTACAAATCTAATAAAAAGGTTATGAACCCACTGGACGCTCAATGCAATCGACAACGCAACGATGCAATTTGTGTAAGTCAACTGAAAAACGCTCTTGAAATAGATCGTGGGATATTGGCAGAGAAGCCAGATGTGAAAATTTTCCTGCCGTTCCGCTTTTTTGTATACCGAGCCGAAGATCTTTTCCAGCCGAACACTTATAATCGATTTTTAGGTAAGTTTAAAAGACTATCTAAAAAATTACAATGGTAATCAAACTTTATTTCAGTGGCACCCACCGGCGACCATGTCATTTCACTTATCGATGAAATTTCATACTTATCGGCACCTGCACCACTAACATCTCAGTATAACGATATTAATCCAGAACAGTTTTGTAACGGCGACAATCGGCCTGCGGATTGCGGACCAAACTGCATGTGTACGCATAAGATTGATATACCACTTAATGCTATAGTGGAAGTAGTTTTAGTAGATGAAGGTAAGCATATGTGAAATTTGTATTTTTTTATAGAATTTATTAAGTTTTAATGTATTGCAATTTCATATGTTAAACACTGACTTTAAAGAAATATGGCACATGGAGTTGTTACGGAAAAAATATTGTCGGATAAATGAACAATGAAATTTCGGAAATGTCTCCTTCATTGTGTTGCAAACTTCTGACTGAAATTATAATACCCTGCAAGGGTATACAAATTATAACATGGGAAGAGACGGTATAATCTTTTTCCGCCATTCTCTGCAATAACCGGTAAAGTCGGGCCTTATGTTATACTTTGCGCATATTTCATTCGATTGTTTTTGTGTTAATTCTCAACTTGGTCTTACAGAAGCATTTATCTCGTGCCGCGATTGTCGAATTCTCTTTCGAGCTCTTCAACATAAATATATAGGCTTCGAGTTTTTAAGCTTACCGTCTTCGCTCGTCGGCAATGATGCGCGCGGAAGCTGGTGGCCGAGTGTATGATTAACTGTTCTGTTGGGTTTTCTTTTTTTCTTACGTTGCCTACGGCCGTATACTGCACTGCGTCGTAGAACTGTCTATAGAGTGGCTCTAGGAACATGAACATTTCTGAAATAAACGCATAAAGCGACGCGACGCGCCGAAAGATTTGTAACATTAACTCCTTCATCTCTGAAGTGACTGAGCAATTAGTCTCACATTTTTACACAGGCTTCTGATAATCTTTCCAGAATCAAAGTTTTTTTAAGGTCAAATTAATTGTATTTTTTTTTTCTTGATAAAACGCAATTTTGTTCGATCAATGTGTTTTTTTCTGTTGATCTTCTTCAAAGATATACTGGTCAGTAAAAAATGCATTTATTGAGACGGGTTCTGGAAGATCGGCTGTAGCAGCTGAAAACAAAAAACCTAAGTACTTTTAAAAGTTCCAATAATAAATATTCTTAAACATAGGTACATTTTTATAAATCTAGTTTTTTTTTTGCATTCTAATTAGCTTCAAGCCTTGAGAAATCGGCATAGTTTTGTTCACCTAATCCACATATTTATTTCTTATTCTGTATTAAACACCACAACCGCATGCTAGACGATAGTTATACTACCGAAAACAACCAGAGTCGAAGACCTCTGATACTCATTTAGTTTTTTATATTCTTAGCCTACTTATACTCTTACAGGTATTATAACTTTGCTCAGAACCTTACAATGCAGTGAAGGAGACATTTTCGATTCTATAAAGTATATATATTCTTGATCAGGATCAACAGCCAAGTCGTTTTAGCCATCTGCGTCTGTCAGTTTATATGTACAAACAAGTCCCTCAGTTTTAAAACTATCTGAATGAAATTTTTAGTTAGTCTAGCCTAACTAGATCGGACGTCTTTAATATATAGCTATAGGGCAGCTGGATCGAAAGATCGATATGATCGATCGATATGAATTTCAAAAAGCTTGATTGTAGGGCTTTTTGTACATCTCCGCCTGGACAACATTTGTTACCTTGTCGACCTCTACCGAGTCCTGGGGCACTGGACGTGCCGCCGCCCGTATTTCCCGTGTCCGCGGCGGCGTCGCCCACCGCTCCGGCCAGGGAGCCTTCGGCAACATATACCGTAGTGGACGCATGTTCGCCCACACCAAGACTTGCCGTCGCGGGCACCGCAAGGTGAATGTCAACCAGCGCCGCTACGTCCTAGTGTCGGCCATCGCCGCCTCCGGTATACCCGCTCTGGTCCTGTCCATGTCATCGATGGAGTGTCTTAGATCCCCCTAGTCATTTCCGAAGACATAAAGAAGGTCCAGAAGACTAAGCAGGCAGTCATCTTGCGTCGCCTGCAGGTCTGGGCTGACATCCAGGAGGTATACAAGTCGCAGCAAAGCGCAAGGTCTTCCGCAACATCCCACGAATCGAAACCATTCGCGTTGACAAGCTTAACGTGCTGAAGCTCACTCCCAGCGGTCAATTTGGTCGCTTTATCATCTGGACCTAGTCTACGTTCTCGCACCCGAACGATCTGTTCGACACTTGAAAGAAGATCGATCTGTCGCATCTGCTCAATTCTGAGGAGATCCGCAAGGTGCTGCGCGATCCCCGAAAGCGCCTTTTCAAATCCCAGACAAGCGTGCGGCAGATTATAAAAGCTGAATCCTTACGCCGAGCTCTTGAAGCGTCGTGCCGCCTAGAAGCGTACCGTGGCCAAGGTGCCGGCCTTGGCCAAGAAGCAAAACGTGGAGCTGGCCAAGTTGCACGACGTCAACTAAGCTCCTGGCTGCCGCAAGAAAAACATCTTAAACATGAGAAGCAAAGCATATATGGATTCGAGAGGAAAGGAGTTTCCATCGAATAATCCAATTTTTCTGTTGATTCCTTTGGAATCTTGGACTCTTTCCAAGATATCTGATTTGATATCGACCTCTTGCGGATATCCAAGTCCACGAATTCTCAATAACGTTAAGGGCAGGAGATTAGGCATGTGTATCCATTACGTGAGGGCAGTTTCATTGCATGCAGGTCTGCAGATGATCCGATTTTTGTTTTGGGTTATTATCCTAATAAAATCGGTAGGTGGTCTCTATGTCCAATTTCTTGGCGCCCTGGTCAAAGTTATCCTTCAATAATTGAAGGTACTTATACGCTTGATGCCGCCATGCACGTCCAAGCCATAATTCTACCGCCACCATGCTTGACTGTAGGTTATTGATTCTTGTTGTGCAGCTCTGTAGTTAGCTGACGCATACTGCATTCCATACGGCCCAATGTTGACCAAAAATGTTTATCTTTGACTCGTCTATGAAAATAACATAATTCCAGAAGAATGACAGATTAGTTACATGGTCCTTGGCAAAGCCTGCGCTTTTGATTCTAATAAAAATGATTTTTGCGGGCTACTCGGTCATTAAAGTTTTGTTTCCGCACGACGCGGCGGACGTTCTCTAATTGTATGCTCATTATCTACTGAATGTTTTGGTGCCCAATTTTTAGGACTAATTAATTAATTAAATTAATTTTTACGTATAAATCGCCTTTACTCCATCGCTGTGAAAGTTTTATTCTGAGCATTTTGGCCTTTATCTGCGATCCTATTTCCTGGAACGAAGCTTTGGATGATATTTTGGACAGTACTAGTGCTCAGGTTGACCATTTTAGCAATATTTTATTTAGTTTATCCATTTTTGAAGTGATTTAGGACCAATTTTCGCTGTACTGTGGGTGTTCCCAGACTCATTTTGGTAAATCAAAGGAAACTTTTTTTTCAGTGCAACCAAACGCCACAAGGTGATTAATGTATAATCTAATATCTTCTCCAATGGGATGCAAGAAGAAGAAGTTATTTAAGAATAACAAATTGCAAATTTACTGTGCTCAAAGTTCGTGCACAAAATAAGCTGTGGTATGAAGAAATCAGTACTGCATTTAAATTTTGTTCATATCTCTTACAGTTCGTCAACTATAAAAGTTTGATTTAACTTTGCACCAAATAAGCCACTGTATACATGAGGCTTTTTGCATTTATTAAGATAATTTATATGTTTACTTTTACGTTAAGCAACAAATTAAATGATTATAACAGAAAGTGACTAGCAGAAGTAATAATGTAACACACATAACAATGAAAGTGTTTACAGATAGTTGTAATTTTTTGAGGTTACTTGTGAAGGACTCGCGTTCTTTGCCTCTCTTTTATCCAAAGATGTGTCTGTCAATATGTCATCGGGATTAATAAGGTTTTTTTTTATTAAACATTATTCTTTAAATCTCTTTTAAGGAGGAATATAGTCTTTCTACTCGGGAAGTACAAATACATTTTGAAAAAGGTCGCTTGGAAGGAGTATCTAAATAATTTTCCCGAAAACTCTGCTTCTCGGTCAAATATGAACTTTCGCGGAATGCAGTATGTGTATATTTAGTTAGTTAGTTATCTACTTAATAATAGTTAGGATGGTTTTTGCATTTATTGTATATAAATCTATGCGAACTATTGAAAAAAATTTAAGTGGTGAATTAGTTATTAGTCTGTCGAACTTTAATATATGTCAAATATCAGTGCGTGTCTCATCTGAGAAAAGTAAATAGTTATTTTTAGGTGAGTAAATCATGATAATCTATCTTTTCTTTATGTTTTTCTTTTGTTATACTACTCCTAACATTTGTTTAAGACATCTGCCACCAGATCTTGAGATCCTTTTTTGAACTTGAGCACGTAATCGTATTAATTGAGTTGTGATTTCCATCGGACCATTTTTAAATTTGGTTCCTTGAAATTCATGAACCATTTTAATGGATCATACCGTTGTAATTGTACATTTTTGTCCGATAAGGTATGGTTTAAAATATTTGTATGCCCCCAGGATCGCTAACATTTCTTTTTTTGATGGCGAAAGTCGCGATTCTATTTGAGTTTTTGGTTCCTTGTGATAGTCCGGTAGCTGGTTATCTGCACATCTTTGAGTTTTATATAAACTACCAAATGTCTCAATTACTTTTAATTTGATGCGTAAATATTTTTTGATGCCAAAAAGACTGGAACTCTCCAAGGGCTATGGCTATGTTAGATAACATTTTGTTGTAACATTTCGTTGATTTGCCTTCGGTATTTCTTTAGTTCGAACTAACTTCTGATGCCATTAGGGCATCTTTTCCTACTATCTTATTTTTGATGCATCGTATTAAATATTGACCGTACGATCCCTCTGATGAACATCAATACCTCTTCTACGTTGTTAATAAAGTCACTTAGTAGTTTAGAGTCTCCATTATAATTTGGCAAAAAGTTTTATAGCGTCTGGGGTGAGTAAGGCTAATGCCAAGCTAATGCTAGAGGTGCACTCTGTTTGTTTATTATTCGGATACTTATAATTTTGTTATTTACTTTATTTTCCTTTTTGGCCTTCTATATATTTGGATTATCAATATTTCTTCTTGGTGTAAAATGGATTACTTTTTTATCTATGTTTATTTATAATTCTATGTAGCTTCCTTGTGTGTAGGTAAAGAGTCTCTGAAAACTTGTTGACTTTAGGTTGTATGTAAAAGTAGTGTGGGCACAAATGTTTTATTTTATTAATTTAAATACTTCCAATTCGTGTGTTGTGTTTTGTGTTTCTTTACTTTGGACCGTCTACAGTGTAATGACCGAATTTCACATAAATCTTTTAATAGTTTGAAAATATTTGGAACTTTATATTTGTTATTTCTTATCATAATTGCGTTGACCCTTAATAATTTACCATCACAACTGTAGCTGTAGAAATATTAAATTATTTGTTTGGGTTATCATCACAATACAATTGGGATATATCATCTGATTTACACATCTATTCACTTCTTGTTAGCTCAAACTTTTCGGGCCGCTTGAATTTGATTTTTTTTATTTTGTTTTGCATATTTGAGCTTGTCTTTGAGTTTTTTGGTCCACAACTCCTTTTTTTATCTTAAAAGTTTCGTAGAGTGTTTATTTGTTAATGGGCTTTTGTCATGCAACAGTTTGATTTCATTAATCTTTCTTACTGAACAGATACATTTTTATGGCTTTGGCGGTTCAGGCGGTTTTTTGCAAATGGTTGTTCGATATTCTTTATAAGTGTCCAGGAAGTCATTTTTTGGAATATTGTTCTTATTTCATTTTTTATTTCCTCATAGTATTTTCTTCTCATAAAATATTTAGCATGATAAAGCCGATTTCTGTATTCATAATCATAAAGCCGCTGTTTCTTGTACCATTTTAATTTAAATGCCTTTTCTAGTCTATTAAAGAGTGAATCTAAATGTGACAGTTTTCAATACTTTTCTAACTTTTTATGAACTTCACATTTAAAAAAAAAAAATTCATAATGTCAATAGTTTTTGGGATTACCTTGTCCTTTATAATCGCGAATAGGTCTTCTACGAATTTTTTACTTTCCTTGGTATGGTGTACGAGTTTTGTGCAATAATTTCTCCATTATTATGTTGGCAATGATTGGTGTATTTAGTGTTTCGAAATTTTGTGTGTTCCAATGCAACTGCTGCCTAATTTGCATTCCAGCTCGACAAGAATCACAATTTTTTGAAACGGAAAGAGCAGAGAGAGCAGAAAGAGCCACTGCAAGTCAACTGATAATATTATTATTTAGTATTAATACAAAAAACTATTTAATTTAGAAATGTACCAAATTTGCACAACGCGCTTTTAAAAACAGACAACAGAATAGAAGCAACGCAACTCATACAAGAGAACGAGCCTGGTCTAGCGATCTAACAGAGAGAATAGAAAAATGACCCATGTGAGATATCTCTTAGAATTTATTCTGAATTAAACGGTTACCTGGTATATTGCGAGTTTCTTGGGAAACGGGACTCGACTTAAGAACATTATATCGGAATAGTTAATATCGTAGACCTTCTACAAAAGATATACAGATATGCAGTGCCATCCGCCAAGTATACGGATATACATATCTACACGCAAAACTATCCACAACAAGCAAAGCTGCTGTAAGATAGTAATATAAACGACATATATACGTATAGTGACATATCCATAGACTTAAGCACATGCGTACTTATAAGCATACATAAAATCTATAATCATAATAGTCCTTGATACTCAGTAATAGTAATAGTATCACATCATACCCCAGACTACCGAATAAATGTAAAACTGCACAGCAACAGTTATAAGGCTAATGGAATAAACCTAAAAGAATAAACCCTTGACAGTCCCCAGTCGCGGACTAAGCATTAAATGCCTAAGCCTCACAAAATTTTCGCTTTCCCACGTTCAAAATTCTCCCAGATCTTTTATAACTCATTCAATATCCATGAAAGCTCAAGACTGAGTCTTGAACGTTAATCAACTTACGATCAATTCAATTATTTAATTTTATACATATAATACATTTTAATAAGGCATAATTTGAATAATATTTGCATATATGATTATATTTGCAGTACAACAACCTAATTTGTCGCACCCATTCCATTTACACGGTTACGGGTTTAGCGTCATTGGCATAGGGCGATCGCCGGACTCGTCCGTTAAGAAAATTAATTTAAAGCACGCTTTGGATCTTGATCGTCGGGGACTCTTACATCGGCAGTATAATTTGCCACCGACTAAGGATACTATTGCAGTGCCGAATAATGGTTACGTAGTGCTGCGCTTTAGAGCTGATAATCCTGGTAAGTTTGTAAACTATTTTGTATTTGTATAATGCAATAAAATCTTAACTGTAATCTTTTTTAGGTTTTTGGCTGTTCCATTGTCATTTTCTATTCCACATAGTTATTGGAATGAATTTGATTTTACAGGTTGGCACAAACGCTGATCTGCCACCTGTGCCTCCAGGTTTCCCGACATGCGGTGACCATACTCCACCCATACCAATAAATTAAGTAAAACCAGTGAAGAAACAACACCGATTGAGCCACGTTAAGAGGATGCGAAACACTTTTTTAAAACAGAACAAAACCTACATACTGATTAACTAGTTTGTACAAAGCTTGATACAGCACATAATATGTGCAAATACTGTATATATTTTCGTATAAATAGCACAAAGCTACCTTTGCCTATTTAAATAATGCCAATATTGCCAACTTTTGATTGAAAATTAATGGGCATAATAAATATAAACAGCCTTTTTCCCCTTTCCTCGAAACCTAGGTGCTTACTATCAAATGTATATATATTTTTATTCAAACAATTTAATACAAGCCAACCAAAAAGTTATTAAACTTTCTGATTTTTGCAATGTATAAAATGAACGAACTTTACTATTCTGTAAAATTGTATAATTTTATTGCCTTGTTAATATGGTTGTATGCTGATTTACATGCATATACATAAATATAAATTTTTAAAAAACCCATTAAATATAATATATGGCAAATTTTCTAAAAATTTGTATGTTACGAAATCATCGAATGATAGTTGAGACGTCTACTTACATCCGCCAGTTTCGAGTTTGATGTTTCAAATATGAGTTTGGTAAACATAAAATTAAAAATACTATATTAAAGTATAATTTGTATATTCATAAAATTCATGCAATAATATTTCGGGGAAAAATAAAAACTCCATGCTCAGAAAGGCGAAACTAAAAATATTTAATAAAAACTAATCAACTATTTTTCGAAGTTTTTGTAACTTAATAAATAAGTTGTTAGGATCACGGCATTGAGGTTGGGTATATGTATATGTATGTGAGTATTCATTGTCTGCCTGCTCTATAGTCTTCAAATCTGTAAAAATTTATTGTCTTTATTTCGCACTTTATGCTTTCTCATTTATGTAAATTATATATACATATGTATGTAAATATTCAAATCATACATGCTTACATGTTACCTTCTTAATAATGCATTTAAATATTAGTGTAAATAATATCTGTATAACAAAAAAATAAATAAATAAATAAAAAAAATTTAATAATATATACATATTAATATATATGCATATATATACATTTAAATAAATATATATGTATATATATTAATAATTTTTTGCATATTCACAACCCTAAAAATAAATAAAATTTTAATAAAAAAAAGTAACTTTAACGTTTATAATGATTTTTATATTTCGAAGTATTATAACATTTTATAAAATCGTATTAATTTTATTTCCGAAATAAAATTGGAAATAACCAACTCAACACATTCTAACCAACCAAGTCCTTTATTCACAGATTCTTAACCCTCTGGATGCCATTTGTGACCGTAAACGACCAGATGCTATTTGCGTTTCTAACTTAAGAAATGCAAAAAATATCGACAAAGGCGTTTTAGTAGAACGTCCTGATGTGAAAATCTTTTTACCTTTCAGATTTTATGTCTATGAGCCAAAAGCTTTATTCATACCAAACACATACAACCGATTCTTAGGTATGTTTATTTATATTGGTAATCAAATTACTAATTATTTTTGTGACTAACAATTTCCATTTATTTATGAACCCGCCGCAATCGCATTAATTTGAAACGCTTTTTCGGTTTTCCCATACAACGACATTCAAAAAATTGTCTATACTAAAAGTTGTGCCAAGTGGGGATCATCTGACATCTTTGGTCGATGAAATATCATACATTTCACCACCGGCTCCTCCTCTATCACAAATCGATGACATACCGCCAGAATTTTTTTGCAATGGGGACAATCGACCGCCTAATTGTGGACCCAACTGTGAATGTACACATATGGTTGATATACCGCTTGGAGCAATTGTTGAAGTGGTCTTGGTCGATGAAGTGCAGCAAGTGAATCTTAGCCATCCATTTCATTTGCATGGAACTGCTTTTTATGTAGTAGGACTTGGTCGGTCACCGGATAAGTCAATAAAAAAAATTAATTTGAAGCATGCTTTGGAATTGGATCAAATGGGTATGCTCGAGCGGGATTTTTCTAAGCCGCCACTTAAGGATACAATAGCTGTGCCTAACAATGGATACGTAGTTATGCGTTTTCGCGCAGACAACCCCGGTTACTGGCTTTTTCATTGCCATTTCCTTTTCCATATAGTCATCGGAATGAATCTTATTTTTCATATCGGCACACAATCTGACCTGCCAGCAGTTCCACCCCGATTTCCGACTTGTGGTGATCATGTACCACCTGTTACTTGGTACTAGCACACGATATAAAAATGTAAAAATCCTAATGTATTTTCCTTTTTAAATAATATAAATATTAATATAATAATAATATAAAATAATTATTTAAACTTATTTTAAATATAATTATATAGATCAAACGAATAATGTCAAAACACATTACGTTTGTTCGTGCCCGTGTTAAAAAAAATTCACTATGATTTATTTGTTAGTTTTTAAGTAGTTTAACATTATTTTAACATATTTATTATTCATGTATGTATATGAGTTTAAATTGGTATAACAAGACCATTACTTGTGCAGCTGCTCAAGGATTAATTATACTGTTGTATGTGATTTGTTAAACCTAAAACTATACAAATGTATTATAAACGGAAAATAAAAAAGAAAACACTAAGATAAAAATATCTATATTGCACATTTCCATTTTCTAGTCGCTTCGGACGCTGACCATCTCGTATCCCTTATCGATGAGGTATCATACATATCACCACCTTCACCAATGCTTTCGCAGTATAATGACATACCGCAGAGCTATTACTGTAATGGGGACAATAGACCAGCAGACTGTGGTGAAAACTGCCAATGTACTCATAAAATCGATATACCTCTTAACGCGATTGTTGAGGTTGTGCTGGTCGATGAAGTTCAACAGATAAATATCAGTCATCCATTTCATTTACACGGTACATCTTTTTACGTACTAGGACTTGGACGATCACCAGACGTGAATATCGAGCGCATGAACTTAAAACATGCTTTGGAACTAGATCAACGCGGTTTGCTAAAAAGACAGTACCTGCAACCGTCCCTTAAGGATACTGTTGCGGTACCAAACAATGGATATGCTGTTTTACGCTTTAAAGCAGATAATCCAGGATTTTGGTTATTTCATTGTCATTTCCAGTACCATATTGTTATAGGAATGAACTTGGTATTTCAAATTGGTACGCTTAGTGATCTGCCCCCTGTACCACCCAATTTTCCGCGCTGTGGAAACCATTTACCTCCTATAAGGCCTCATGGGGGATAAGTTTTAAGATATTATAATAAACTAGAAAGGAAGCTTACTTCGGCACGCCGAAGTTTACTCTTGTAGTTTACAATTCGATCATTAATATTTTATACAATATAAATTATATATATTTGCGAGAAAAAACAACAAAATAATGCCTGCTTTTATTACAGACACCTATACTTATTATATCTACAGTTTTAAATTCACGGGTTGCAATTTTATTCTACATTTAAGAATTTGTTCTTTGGCATCTATATGATATAGTAGTCCGACTTTCAAAAAACTAAAAACAATATTCAAAATGTTGGAAACTCAAAAAGTTATTTTTTTGTTTTTAATTTCCTATCGTTCCTAAGGCAGCTTTATGGTATAGTCGTCCGATCCAGCCAGTTCCAACTTATATACGATTGAGAGTATGTAGAAGACTAACTGAAATGTTTCATTTTAATAGCTTAATAGCTGAAAGATTACCTTGTGTAGAAACAGACGGATATGTTCGCAGATGACTCCTTCACTGCGTTAAAAACTTCTGACTAAAAGTAAAATATCCTGCAAGGATATACAAATATTTACGATAAAAATCATAGAACCAAAATATAGTTAGTGATGATAATTAATGATGTAAGCTTCTTATTAAATAAAACTATCTTTAAGCTCTAAGAATATTTTTAAACGATTTTCGATACAGTACATGATTATAATATAAACGAAGGTTTGGAAATTTATTTGAACCGGTTTAAAAAAGATGTATATCTTAAAGGTCGCAAGGCGTTAAACAGACCAGCATTAAAAGTTCGTAGGTAAATATTGAGTCTTTTTAAACAAATTTTTTTCCCCCTTTTTAGTTTTTAGAAGCATATTTAAGAAAAAAAAACAGGTTTATAATAAAATGGCCGACCAATTAAAAAATAAAAAACGTCCAAAACAGATTTCGATTCGTTAAAACCGAATTCCGCTTCCTATACGAGATTTTTCTAATTAAAAGTACACCAAATGCGAATTCTGGGTACATTTGAGGTGGTGTACTCCTGTTTTTTGTAAAATATTATATATAATGTTAAATTTGCCACACTCGCCACACATACATATACATAGCACATAAAAATAAATAAATTAAATATAAATAAAATTAAACAAAAGCTGTACTTTACGATGTAGTATCCAAGGTTTTAAAGAAAAAACGAAGTTAACGAATTAAATTTAAGATAAAAACAATTTATGTGTTCATATGACACTATACATGCATTCATGTACTTCTAGCATTGTTCTATGAAAATTTATCTTTTGATTACTTTTTCGGCTTGCTGAAAAAAAATGTCAGGAAAATTGGTCAACAACAAAAAGTCATAAACATAAGTGTCCTACTTACTAATTTCGTACACCTTACAACTACAAAGCAGAGATAAATATTATTTATTTATTTATTGTATGAATGCTCAAAGCTAGGACTCTTTTTTATTAAATATTAAAGTACGTGTTTAAAGTAAAATACCAGTGCAATAACCTCATAATCATAATCACCTCAATAAAAGGTACTTAGTTTTTTACTTGTTAAGCCTGTCAAAAAAATGCTCAATGTCAGCATTATAGAGTTCTTCGAATTCATCCCGATGATTGTTGATAGCCAAAAAGAGTGTCCGCTTTTTAATCGAATTGAATTGATCAAGAATAGAGTTCTCGTTAGCTGGTAGATACCACTGCACTATATTACTTATATTCAAGGAAATGTTTTACGACTGCTTGCATATTTATCTAGGGGATGAACCCACGCATGAGTTCATGTAACGCTCAAGCGTTGTTTATTTTCAAATCTAAGCAGACAAATGTTTACAATACATTGCTGCAGCGGTTCAGTCGTTTTAAATAAAATTCTTATATATTCTTATATATCCATGTTCATATAAGAACATTTATTTTTTCCGTTAAAGTAAAAAGTGACGTCTACCTTGCAATTACTCGCAATTACTCAGGTTGCAACATATTCGTCCCTTATACAACTCGCTGCAGAACGGATGACTTGGACGAAGCGACTGTCGCGGTCCGCAGGGTATCCTGGCGAGCGGCGGAAATTTCCTATGCGCATCGGGGTACAGCTAAGGAACGGTGGAAAAATGCTGGAGTGGCTGAGGAATGCCGGGGAAAGGCGAAGGATCCTGGGGAGACGTTGACATCCGAAGCGGATGAAGTTCAGGGGCAGACTCGGCATTGGTTGGATTGGACCTCCCGTACGTCTGCCCCCGAAAACGTTTGCGTGGTGCGACGCGAAGGCATCTTCTGGAAAACATATATCAGTTAGAAGAGTGGTCAGTGAACAACGCGAATTAGGAGCCCGGTGTGATCCGATGCTGCGATCGGGGTGCTGGAACGTCCAGTTCAAGGCATATGCAGGAGCGTGTGGTGATTTTGATTGCACGTCTTGATCGGTCACCACTACGGCACTTGCCTTGGGAATGTTCGTCTGCCAAACAGTTGGAACAGTAGCGGTTGGTGGACACCGTGCTGAGCCTCTTCTCAGCACTAAGCATGAGGAACTTTTGGCATCTTCGAAGCGGATGGATTCCGCTGCAGACTCGGCAGCGGTAGGAGTGAGTGCTTGTGGGATGCCTGCTTTTGATGCCGTCGTAATCCCGCTGCTGGTGACCTCGTGCCAAGCAATTCAAGCAGAGTTGCTTTCTTCGGACGATATTTAATCGCTCGAATACGGTCATTTCGTGGAAACGGGGACATATATGCGGGGGGTGGTTTTTCCTGGAACACAGGTCACACCTTCTGGGTGCTGGAATCACCCTGAAATCTGAAGAATGAAGGCGGGGCTCTGGGTCGGTCGTAGCCGATCTTGGCTGAAAATGTCCTGAACCATTAGGCGTGACGTCGTCGATAGCCTCCAGCGTACGATGGCGTTTGGTCAGAAACGCTTCTAGATCGTTCCAAGTTGGAATGTTGACCTTATTATGGATAGATTGCTCCCACATGGAAAGCGTTAGTTTTGGAAGCTTGAGGAAATAATATAATCGAGAAGATAATCCTAAGCCTCAACTTAAATAGAGGACATCTCTAAGGCGGTCAGACAACTTTTGATGGTGCCTTGTACTTCTTTCAGCGCGACTCCGGACTCTAGGGAGAGAGCCTGGATGTTGAAAAGGTTTTTCAACTGGCTATTGACTAACAACCGCCGATTCTCGAAGCGGTCGGTGAGGCTTCGCCAAGCTGAGACGAACCCTTCATTAGTGAGCGGGGCTTTTGAAACAATGGTGTGCGCATCGCCAGTTGTTTTGGATAGTAGGTGGAACAGTTTCTCCACCGGGTTGAGACGCGAGTTGTGAATACATACCGTGTAAAGGTCTCCGAACGTGGGCCACCGAAGATAGTCACCAGCGAAAACTTCGGTGTCCACCGGTGGCAGAGAACAACCCGCGGAAGGGGGTGGTTGCAAGATGTCGGAAGTCTAAGTGGACTGGGGGCGCCCTTCTCTGCTGCTTCTTAAAGTTGGGCAACACATCTTGAATAGACGGAGTAACAATCGTTGTATTTGGATTCAAGCACTGTCGCGGCGGACGTACTATCAGCGGACACGGAAAGAAGATCGGAGCAGCTCTCGTAGCTCTTTTCCACCTTTTCCAACAAGACTCCAATCTGCTCGCGATGGACTTGGATTATGAAGGGAGAAAAAATTGCAGATTCGGAAGTGGCGGAAGTGTGAATGTGTGACTCAAATTGATTTACCCGGTCAGTTGTGACAATAAACTTTCTTAACGCAATGTCAACTGCGGTTTGAGCCATCTTTCTGCGGTGGAATAAGTGAGTCTCAAAGAAGGGTTCACGGAATTTTCGCTAATTGCTCGTGGAATTACGGTAGAGGTCCTCGGAATCAGGTGGGACGGCGGCGTAGATGCGGATTGGAAATAAGGTTACACTTTATTTATTATGGAGCCGAAATGGTGGAAATAAACCCTTGGCTTCTATTCGGGAGAAAAAAAACTCAGTGGGTTATGCCGTCGTCAAAGCAGTGCGTATGTGCGGACTATAGAGAACCGAATTGCATCAACAACAACACGGCCACTGCGGCGGCTAAGTTGAACAAATGGGGAAAAATAATCGCGGTCGCTTCCGTGCAGGCTTAAATTCAAATTCTGGGTTTATTGGTGGGTGTTGAACTATTTGTAAATTTAGAAAATTATCAGCCGCAGATGTTCAACTATTTCAGCGCCGGAAAGGTGGAATCAAAAAAAGGTGATGTTTTTTGGTCGCGGATAAAAAGCTCACTAAACGAACTAAGCGGCAACAACAACACGTCCGCTGAGGTGGCTAAGTTGAAAACAATTGTTGGTGATTGTTTCGTTCACTTTGAATTTTAAAATTATATTATCAGGATTAGTTCCTGGAATCATTGGCTGAAAATATATGGGCATGCATGTAAATAGGAACAATGTGTAAGGGCATGTATTGGTACATTGGAGGGTCGAGAAGTGGACTGTATTGAATTCCGCCAACAGAAAAATTGTGTATGGACACGGCACAAAAGACGACATAAAATAGATCGCGACAGCGGCGGACTGTTCGGCGAACAGGATGAACTTCCGAAACAACAATATTTATTATACCTCGATTTAATTGTTCACGGTGAACTTTTATATGTATGTATGGAAATATGATGTGCAAGAGGTTAGCATTCGTCTGTGTGTTTCGGTGTATGTGGCTGCACATAGGCCTCGACCGTTAGCAAGTGAACGGACAAGGGGAAACCAAAAAAAAACGGCAAGAAGTCTAGCGGCGCACACAAAACGGACACGGATGGAAATTTTTTGATGATCGGAGACGAAGAAAATTATAAAATTGTCAACTGCCGTTATGTCAGGAAAACTTGGACTTGGAGTTAACACGAAGAAAAACAATCAATTTTGCAGCAGTGCGACCGAAATTTAATGTTCGACCAACTGTTCGACCGGAAGAAAGCTTGTACTTATCTTTAGCGGAAACAATCACCTGGAACTGCTGGTTAAAGGACGGAAGGATATTCGTATCCGGCTCGAAGGACCAATGTTTGCAGGGCTGTGATCCTGCCGCTAAAGATCCTTATAGTTGGAGCCAAAACAATCCCATGTCGCGAGACGAAGAATTAACCCGTCGGGGTTAGGAGTAAAAAAACGGGTAATTTTAGCGTCAGCTTTATTTCGCTGCATACATAGTACTAGAACTAAAGCATAAGGGCCGCGCTCCAAAGAGAGAGAGGGCCCGAGAAGTGGAGCGCAGTGAGCGAAGCTCGGGTAGTCGGGAGCGGGCGGTCGCAAATATCGAAAAGAGGAGAACGGAAGCACGTAGATTAGCCCGATGAGATTAGCAGATGAGTGCAAGAGCGGCCAAGCTTTTGGGAGCTCGATGGACAGAGGCGGCCGCCCCGAAGCGGCTCCTGACGTGAACATATACATATATAATTTTTGATTCGTAGCCATATGAATGTATATTAAAATATAAAGAATAATAAAATATAAAAATAATTATAATAATAATAATAATAATAATAATAATAATAATAATAATAATAATAATTAAAATTGATTTATATTAAATACGGCCAACAGAGTACCTGAACATATTTTGGCTATCCTGCGTTTCTTACGATCACGAAGCTACTCATAAGCATCCTCCCTGCACACATTTTGCCGGCAAAACTCAGTCACCACCCGGCAGCACCACATGTCATTAACATTTCATGTGCACATAGGGTATATACATGTTCAATACGACTTCGAACACAATTCGACAAACTGCCATCAGAAACCCCCGAAATACTAACTGGGGACAGTTCAAGAAGACAACAAGACTCGCGATTTGTCCAGGCACGGTAAGATCTGTGTAAGACATAGAAAAGTCTCTGGAGAACCTCTCCAAACAATTACTAGACGCGTACCACTCATCAAGGCCAATATCGAGAAATATGAAAAGGACAAAACCAAAATCGCCGAACAAGCTAAAGATTATATAATTAACGAAGAATACAAAATCCTACTCAGGGGTTAACAAGAAGGAAACACGCAGCGCGCATAGAAACTCATGGAGAAACTTCCACTTCAATATAGAGACGGCGCCAGAAACAGCTAGATTACAGAATTTGCTATCGAAGCAAACGCGATGACGAACAGTGGACTGAGGGCAGTGAAGAGGCCCTTACAGCACTAATACAAGTTCACTTCCCAGGATGCACGGAGGTCACCGATGCCAACGAACATTAAGCCCTAGTAACTGGAGAGGAGCGTCTTTCAAAACATCTCATACCATCTAGAAGAATACACTGGGCTGAAGACTCCTCTGCGCATTATACTCAGCTTGCCTAAGCATGGGCTATATTCCTATCCAATAGAGGGCCTCTCGGATTGTCTTCCTGCCAAAAGCAGAAAAAAGCATCTATGTGAGCCCCAAGGATTATAGGCCGCTAAGCCTCACATCATTCTTACTGAAGACGCTAGAAAAACTGCTAGACCTATACATCAGAAACGATGTGGTAAGACTTCTGTGAATCAACCAGCACGCTTACACAAAGAGGAAATCGATTAAGACTAAACTGCACTCGTTAGAAACCACCATTGAGAGAGCCCTGCAAAATAAGGAATATGCACTTGGAGTCTTAGTAGACATATCTGGGGCATTCAACAATGTAAGCACTGACGCAATAATGGACCGCCTAGTAGCGACACGCACGACCTTCAACATCAACTTCTGAATGATAAATCTTTCGGTTGCAGGCGGGTACAATCCGATTGAGGTACCGTTTCCGCGGTGAAGAGAGCGCACAAAGGCACGCCGTAAGGAGTACTATCGCCCCTGCTATGGAATCTAGTGGTCGATGACCTAATCAAGAGATTCGAGAGGAAGGCTCTGAAGATAACAGCTTATGCTTACGACATAAGAATAATTAATAATAAGAATTACAGGTGTCCATCGACTTTCAGCGCGATTATTGAATCAACACTTAGGGAGATATGTAAGTGGGCAGACAAGATAGGACTCACGAGAACAAGACGGACCTCATTCTCTCAATATACAAGAGATGGTTAAAAAAGCCGACATGGCGCTATACGCTTTCAAGAAGCTGCTTAGCAGCACATGTGATCTCTCGTCCGCTCTGATGCACTGGATCTACATATCGGTGGTGCGTCCGACACTGCTGTACGGAGTCCTAGTGTAGTAGCAAGCCATGGAAAAGAAGACATTCACAAGATTATGGCGAGAACACAGCGGCAGGCACTGCTCTGCATATTAGGGACTCTGAGGTGTACCCCACAAAGGCCCTCGAAACCATAATCGGTATTAATGACCTAGATATTCAAGCGCAACTGAATGCTGGGAAGGCTGCACAGCGCCTAGTAGCATTAGGGAATATGTCGCTCCAAGGAGTCGGGCACAGTTCAATTGGTCGAGACATGAGCAGTATAGAACCTGCTTCTACCTAGAACCTGCCTGGATGCCAAAACAACAACATTCATGGGACAAGACTGAAAAGTGAAGAAAACGTAAAAGTTAAAAATTATTATATTTGTGCAGCGAATTAAAAGTGAAAAATAAAAAAACTAAGCAAAGAACATGTTAATTTCATCCGTAATTTGTATGGATTGTCATTTAATGAATAATTTACCGATGAATTTTACTACAGGACAGCTGCACTGCATCTCTGTATATGGTTATATGAAAATTGAATCCAAAAACAATTTTGCTGTGTTTGTTATTTTGGCACGACTGTGCACATGCATCTGCATTATGTTAAGACTGTAGGCTATATATTTCAGATCAAAATTGTCAAACCAACTCACTACCTGCACCAGCAACAAGATTTTGCATTCTATTGATTGTTCCCAATACTTTCCACTGGGACCATGAGCGTCATAAATAAATCACATAAATCGAGCCTTTGGTTATAGTACACAGATAGTCTTTAATAAAATTCGTTATTAAATAATAAAGATTTTACCAATTTGTTCGTACACTTGTGGTTTGCCGCTCTTAAATTTCACAATTACGCTTACATACTATATTTTTCTCTTTACAATTGCAAATATAACAGTTTTCTTAATTGAAAATATCGGCTATTCAAATTGGATAACTAGCTCGTGGCTGCCCAACCTTCGCCAGCGTCGTAACATTCCCCACCTCGAACTTCTTCTGAATAGTTACGTAGAGTTTTACCATTGCGGACTTTGTCTAATTTAGTCGTCTTGACCGCAGGACGGGTTATGAATCCTCCAGTTGAACGTACTACGGCACTCCACGACAATAACTACATCGTTCACAACAATTCGATTTGGGTTCGGCTGGAACCATTTCGTTCGTCTTGTGAGCATCGGTGAATACTCTCGATTCCATCTTTTCCAGAATTGATCCGCTTATTGGTCAGTGATTCGTACATTTTTTTGCTAATCAGGGTCCAGTGCAATTCATCGTACCAACAAGAAAGAGTCCGTAGACAGACTGCAGACTAGTCCGTAGTCTGTAAAGATACAGTTGAATAGTACTCCCCACCCATTCTTCCGTCGTCTTCCCACGACCATTTCACTCACACTCGAGGTGCTGCGGTCTCCCAGAGCAAACGTTTTTTTTTCTTTTGTTTAGAGATTTCCACTATAGAGACAGGAAGATACTAATAACATCGATTATTAGACAGCTCATTTCTTCACAGTTCTCAAATGGTGGTGATCAAAAACTCATTCAGTGTTGAATCGATAATAATTTTTGATTCGAGACATTTGAAGCGTTTAAGTAGTTTTGTTCATCTTCCTTCGATCGTAGTGGTTTTGCGGTAACGCTCACACCAAATGCAATGAAAAGTGCGCCTATACTGCTCCTTCAAGTGCTCGCGTATCAACTTTATCGATCATATTTCGTCTATGGTGAATAAAGCCAGAGGTGTGCTTCGATTCATTACGCTGTCACTTAAAATAAATTGTGCCAACGGTTGGAAAATCGAACAGCATGAAAATGTATGAAGTTTATTATATTATATTGATTATTTAGAATTAGTATGCTGAGATTAATAAAACATAAATGTGCGGGATTATATAAACTATTGGTACCTTAAAACAACAACTTTAGACGACTTTAGCATCTTTGACAACTGATATTCAACTTAAAACGACTTCAATAAGCTTTCTATTACAATTGTATTCAAAAACGACTCCCGAAAATGCGACTGCTTCTGAAGACTTCTTTCCTGCAACTACCCTATGTTCCTTCTGCTCTCTCGATCGATCAAACGACATTTACAACGAAATTAAATGTGTATCCGTTGTCCGACTATACCTCAATACTTTACACTGGGCCCTCCTGCTCATCTTCATCTGTCCCAGATGAAACCAACTCGTCGTCGTTGTCGGCTACGAACCTCCACAGCTTCATGATATCGCAGCTAGTACATATTACGTTTGGTCCTTCCACTTGGGCTGCTTTGCTAACGTCGTACGGGCCATTTCGCTTAACTTGGACTACCTCATATGTAAGTCTAAATACGGACTAGCCAGCTTCCTTCCTGCGACAAACGGAGTCTTATTGATTGCGACGAGATCACCCAATCTGTATTTGTGAGTATGCTTACAATACAATACAATACAATCCTGAGTCTAAAGCAGCACCTAAACCTGGTTACTCATTATACCAGTTTAATAAGGTCTTTCGGACCATGTAATGCCCCATCCACAATGTGTAGATTGATGGACCAGATCATTCCACACGACCTTCCTTTGTTATGGATACCTAGACGACATTTGTTTCATCTCAGAAGACTTTAATTCACATATAGAAATTTCGACCAGACTTGCAGAATAATTTCGAAGAGTTAATCTGTCTTAACCTGGCTTAAAATTAATTTTACCTCATGAGGATTTTTGTGAGTTTCAGGTTGGTACCGTCGTTTTATCTTTAACTTATGAGGTTTAACATGCCCAATCACTTATTTGTTGTCAAAAAAGTTAAAATTTTAATAGACCTCCGAAGCCTAAATAGTTTCAGACAGACTAAAACTAATTTTCCTTTTTGGATAGAAAAGGAAGAAACCGCGACGTTCCTGATCCTTTTTCCAGAATCTGTGAAACAGTGATTGCGGAGCTAGATATAAGCCCAGTGATTGGCTTTGAAGTAAAAACGTTCTTAGAGGATTCTTACGTGGCACTGTAAACAAATCTTAATTACCCAACATTAAGATAATAGATAGGATATAGATTCATATAAGCTTGTTAATAGTTTTAGACCACTTTTTTAAATACAATTGGTTGCAGCCGTTAAAGAAAGACTTTCTGTTGAATCAAAACTTTCATTGTTTCAATACATTTTAGACTGAATTATTTATTAATCACTTCAATACTGCCTTATACTCTTCAGAAAGTCATTCCGAAGAGCGTTTTTTTCGTTCCTTACTTTACTTCGATCTTACTTTAAGCACGATTAAGGCGAACGGGACTTACACCTCACAAGCATTTCATGTTCATTGAAGGCGTCACTTCAATTATATTTCTGTTGTTCTCCTTATCGAGCCGTATTGGACTAGATATGATTACTCATGGTTCCGATTACATTTTACTGGAGGAGTTATCCCTTTTGGAAAAGCTATCTGTAGCATTTTGTCGATGGGACAATTTAGAGAGAAGAAATTTAATACTTCAAAAAAGGACAAGAATTTTATTGTAGAAGTTCGGCACAAAGCAAGTTTCCAGCTAACGTACGGGATATGAGAGTCCAAAGGGCTTAAAGTCGAGCGCAACGCACATCCCGGCTGTGAGAGGAGATAAATCGCCATTCAAGTCGTTGCAACGAACGTCTTCAAGCCCACACCAACCACAGCGGCTTCAATGGCAAACTCGATGTCTAGGCGAAGACTAAAGAGACGACATCCAGGAGACCTTTGCATAAGAGGGAAGCACAGAACGCGTGTACTAACGTGTTATGATTTCACGTTGTTTCTTACTATTTTGTAACAATTCCATTAGTTACTTACTTACAAATAATCATATTTAATATCTCATAAATATAAATATAAATATCTCATATAAGGGTAACAAATATGAAGTTTGAACATCGCGAGACATCGGCAGTAACTGAACGTAGTTAAAACTTTCTCTACCTACCTGATTTCAAATTCTTTAAACGAAGCGAGGACACTGACGGGTAAGATTTCAGAACGAAAGTGAGAAGTGGTAGTATACGGTAAATATTTAGATTATTAACTCAACGATAACAGGTGCTGAGACATTATATTGATATGTTAGATCTGCATTTTTTCCTGATTCGGAGTTAGACATGCATGCTAACATGCAAATCGTAGTTAAGCAACAGTGCAATAATTATTAGGTTTAACATAATTATCTAATATTCACACTTCAAAAAGACCCCTAAGGTCGTTTGTAGTCTTGTTCTAATTTATTTTACAGATGGCCGATTGCACTTACAGTGAAAAATCAAATCAAATCAATTTAAATTTGAAAATAAAATTCAAAGCTACCCTAACCTTATTTTGTAACAAATTTATTAGTTATAGATAAATCCTTGCCATCATATATTATGCCCTCATAGAAAAACTTTCGATTTGATCGACATTGAGGACCACATTTTGTAGAGCCGCAACAACGGCATCCATACCAGCAGCCATCACATTCTTCATTCATACAGTCGCCTTAAATGAAAAAACAGAAATGATTATATTTCTTAACAATGACGAAATTCTTACAGATGTCCAGTCCGTTGAAGCGAATATTTCCATATTCATCGTATGCGCTACTTTTGCCGTAAATGGTTCCTTTCTTCTTTGTTTTACGTTTATTCTTATCTAAATCTAGTATCCCATTCTCAATTGAATCGTTTTTTTTTTTTTGTCTTTGTCTCAATTTTCGTCGAATAGAATAGTCGGGATCTCTATCAGAGCTCATAATTTTCTGTAAACATAGACTCACTTCTTAGTGTTTTCTAAGTAAAATGCGCGGCTAAAATTATTTACAATTAGAATCGAACGATAACCATTGGCGATTGGCATGGAGTCTTGGATCCTTCTGGTCCAGAAAGAAAGGGTTAATAAGTGGCCGACGAATAGACGACGACATCGATATCGATTATTCTGTGTTACTTCTTATAGTCTGTTCCTACTACGGCTGCGTTTTAAAGTAATGCATGTTGAGAAAATAATGCAAAATTCTATCGAAAAGAATATAAATCTAGTTGTTTTACGAGCCCCACATTCGGATTTTCGACAGATGTGAAACTCCGATTCACACAGAGATCTATCTACCTCCCACCATTTGATAACTTTTGATCGAACAGCTTCGTGTCATCTAGAACATATGCTTACGTTTATGTTATAGTTGAAGTGGCATCAGCGGAACCAAAATGAATATATTACAAACTTTTTCGTCTGTTTAACAACAGAAAAACTGTAGACAGCGGCAGATTCTGTTGGCGCTGCATTAGTATGAATTAAATTACGAGGAATTGGAGATTCTTGAATGATTTTTTTTTTTTTTAAATCTATTCGAAATAATAAAAATATTGGCGTTTTATGAAAATAGTAGCAATTCGAGTCAATGAACCAACATTTGATGACATTAAATGATCTCTCCAACGGTGTTTAAAAAGCAATACAAGCCCTTTTGACCTATTAAATTTTAAGTCTTTTGTTACACAGGTTTCCAAAGGAAGTATGTATATAGCAATCACGCTTACAAAATAATGGATATAAACAACCGAAGTTTTAAAAAAGGTATAAGGTGAAGTAACTGTCAAACCCAAAATACCTATGTATATATATTCACTCTTTAAAAACTACACAAACAAGCTTTTAATGCGGCTATGGTCGGAATGATTTATAGCGACTTCCCACAGGGATCTATCTGCCACCCTTTATCCGTTAAATGGTTTGACCGTTCAGGAATATCTAATTTGTTTATTTTAGGGAAATTTTGAATAAATATATATGAAAGTTTAAAGTATGCCCAAGAAACTCGTCTTTGTTGTAGTTTTTTTTTTTTTTTTTTTGTATATTGACTCAAATTGCAATCTTTTTCTGCTGATACAAATGCATGGAGACAACTTTTTGCGTAGCACATTTATAGTAGTTTGACATATTATTGAGTAAATGTTCTTAAGATGTTGAGCACGGTATTCCTACAGAGATCCATCTGCCATCCTCCATCCGTTAAACAAATGAAACAGATTTTCCCGTTCCGTAATTCTCATTTTGTTCTCCATCCGTTGGGCATCGGAATTGGATGAACTCGTTTTAACGATAGTTAGGCAATAGTTCTTTGACGCTATTCTGTATACTTCTTCTTATCAGTGAAAATTTGAACATTCAATACAAAAATGTAAATAAAGATGGCAAGAAAGGAGTGAAATATCAAAGTATAGCAGAAACACTCTGTCAGTGTTTTCCAGTAGACCATAATAGTTGTTAACTTATTCGGCAGAGGCCACTCTAACCAGCTTTGTTTATGTTTTGTATGAGCCACAGCTGTGAGATCAGCTGTTATCGGATAGAGGATAGTGATGTAGCACTGTGGGAATCGGAGTTTCACCTCTGTGAAAACTGTTTAACATGGGCGGGCCTTGTGGAAAGACAGTATGAGATAACAAAACGATTACAAAGAGTAAGGGAAAGCCGAAGCATTTAAAATCGAAATCGAACTTTGTCACCAAAAACGAAAACGAATAAAAAATAGTTAAAGCCGAAGCAGGTCTGATTATCTTTGCTCTACTTTTTTCAACGTTTCATTTTTAATAATAGCTCCTCGTTGGTTGCTTAATAGGCATTATCTTTAAATATTTTATTGAAAATTCAAGCTGCGGTCACACTGAGGTACGCGAGGTAATAGCAGCTAATAAAAAACAACCACTATATGATTGTCGACATATACATAAGTTTTCTGCATATGTAAATATATTGTCATCAAATGTTGATAGATTTCTGAATGGCAGTCTATTTAAACCTATCGAGTTGATTAATATTGGGCTAAATGCGAAATCTATACCACCTTTGTAAGCTTTTTAACACATAAACTCGCATTCATATCGTATATGTAGACTATGACAAACACTTCCCATTTGTTGTTAACAAGGTAATACTTTTATTCTTGTCGAAATCTATTGTATAATTTTTATACCAGGTAATTACTTACACTTTGAATGCCTTATACAATTGTATGTATGTATGTACATTCAGGTACATACATACAGAAGTGGTCAAAGGTATTTACACGACATATTTTCACGTCAAACTTTTTGTTATTATTCTTAGTGTTTTTGACCAATTTTCCTGAAATTTTCTGTATCGCGTAGATTGATCTATGCAGAATCAAGTCGAAAAGGACAGCAAAAGATAACGGTTAATAAGACAATGCTAGAAGTAAAAGAATAGAGTGATGTATAGTGTCATATTTACACTTAAATAGTTGTCATCTTAAATTTAATTCTATTAAATTCAATATTCTTTGCAGCAAAAATTCCGTAAGTTACTTTATTAATGATTAGAAAAAATGGTTTTAGCATCGATGAAGGCTTTCAATTGTCTGAAATTGAGTTAATTAAATGATATCCAAAATAAAGAGACATATATTCTTTTGCTTTTAGCATTGTCCTATAAACCGTTATCTTTCGCATCGCTTCTGAATAGATCAAACTACGCGATAAAGAAAATTTCAGGGAAATTGGTTAACAACTGCATGAATAATAACTAGAAGGAGTTGAGATGTGCAAATAATTGTAAATTTGTGTAAATACTTTTGACCACTTCTGTATGTGTAGTATCACAAGAATCGTTTTTGTCTCATTTGGTTCTCTCGCCTACATCAATTTTGTATAGTAGAATGCACAGCGTGTTGAATAGGTATTCCCTACATGAGTATCCATTCATATCGTTCCGTACCGCATAATTAAATATCTATACCAACATTGGCTTAAAATTCAACGATTATGTTTTCCACTGCGAATCGAAATTATCTTAATTTAGTTCGTCAATTATTTGACCGTCTCCTTACATTTTAATAGTTAAGCGCTATGTCGTATTCTTTAAATAACTTTATTATTCAAAGTCGGTTATTAAGAGCAATCTCAAATTAATTTTACAGTTAAGAAAGACGTTAATTTGAATCAAATGGAATTAACGACGGTGGCAAATCACAAAAATTTGTTTATAGAATCATTACGAATTAGTCGTGCGCAATCTTAACTAGGCCCATTAATGCTCGCTAAAGCAAAATAAACAAAAAAGATATAATTATGTGGTCCGAAACAATAGGACATTAAAAGTTGCAAACGTTTCTCCAAATTCGACTTAAATAATACCATGGGAAAAGTCAATATCATGGTGGATACAAAGGACGTCTGACCGACACGAATTAGGAAAAAATTATTACTTAATAGATTACCGCACTACGAAACCTATCGAGTTTTGAATCAAGTTAATAAGTTAATAATAATACCAATAGAATTAATAATTTTATTGTCTTTGGTAATACTTTTGAACGAGAGGAACTCGAATTTTTAGAAATCAAGGGGGAGTAAGACGGCCTAGAGCATCCCAGTCAGACATTGTTTCATGCTGTAAGCGACTGAGGATAGAATACTATGTTGAACGGGGATGGCCTTAGGGATGATCTCAAATTCAACTAGGCGAAAACAGTTATATTCGGGTATCTGAACAAAAAATGCTCTTTATTTTTTGGTAACAACGAAGCCTGATAAAACACAGATAAAAGTAATTATAATTAGTATCTTTTGGCTAAAAAGGTTTAAGAAAATGAAAAACTCTAAGAAAAGTTTCAATTTGTAAAATGTTTCATAATTTTTCAAGTATAAAACGTATAAGGAAAATTATATAATGCCTTATTTAGCCACAGCTAGATATTAATTATTGATTTACTTTAATTTTGTTTACGGTAATTTGATCAATCTTTAAAAGGATCAGCAATTTTTGAAATAGAAAATTCATTTAACTAATGAAAACAAAAATATGAAAAATTTTTTCTCGAGTGGGATTTGAATTCGCTCTCCAGTTTGTTAAGCGGGTGTTTCAACCCCTGAGCCACGCGGCAGGATCGCCTCGCGACGTGGTTGAAAGTTTTTGTCCCTCTCAGACTCGATATGCACATATGTGTATTTTTCCGACGCAATTTAAGTTGTATATATGGCGCGATGTGTAAGCTGGCGGACTGTTGATCATGAAGACGCAGGTGCAATCCCCAGTTGGGTTCCGAAAAAGTTTGATGTGAGTATGGTTGAAAATAATTAACAATATAAATATAACAAATGGAAAAAATTGACTTGTAAAAATGTCGAAGCTTATATGGTTTTGTTTTTTTTTTATCGAAATTTTTTCCTGAATTTTTTCTATACCTCATGATGAAATTAATCATGAGCCGACCAGCGACGGTGGCACCCTACTGAGTCGTAAATGAGTCGAACAGCGACGTTGGCATCGTAATTTACCCCGCTCATGCATGAATAAAATCGAATGAGAACTTTACATAAACGGTGGGTCCTGCGGAATTTGGCTAAAAAATCAGACTGGGAAGCGTTCTTGATTGTCGCGAGAGAAGGAAAATAGGTAATGGAACGAGGAAATTTAGAATGCGAGCTAATTTTACAAAGTGATAAAGTTATTAGTTCAGGAAGGCTTTTAATGCCATCAATATTATCAATGAGGCGATTGTAATTGGTACGTAAACCCCTGAAGAGTTCATATACCTTAAGCTGTCTTCTACAGTGGTGTACTACTAATACTAAGGAAATATACGTTCTAGATGTTAGCCGGGAATATAAAAATTTGTTAAAAAGATATTATAATTCAGACCTCATAGGTAAAAAATCTTTATATTGATTACTTTTACAACATTTTGTGTTTGGAAAATGTTGCATAATTTTTCAAGCATTAAACTTAAAAATCAAATTTAATAATGTTTATATCGTAATAAAACCCAGGTAAATGTATGAAACGTGCAAAAATATATATATAACAAAAATTCTCTAAGGCTATACTTTAAAAATAATTGGTGTAATTGAATTATAAAAAATTTCAATATTTCATGATAAAATAATACAAATTTTGCCTCAACCGGGTTTTGAACATAAGCCCGCTTGTTTCTTAGGCGGATGGTGTTGCTAGCTTCTGTCACTTTCAGGAAGTTTTCCGACGTTGGCCGTTGTGCACCCGGCCGGTTAGATAAACACAGAGACCGGAGGTTCAATCGCTAGTTGGTTCTTTTGTATTCTAGATTTCCCCAGGAATCATTGAGGAATTCGGAAATACACTGGAATTTTCATTAAGGGGATCCGTGACCCGTAATTGGAAGTTCCCTGGGATTCCTTTGGGAATGCGTTGGAAATCCGAACGGAATTCGCTAGGGGAGTTCCAAGCTGTATCCAGAACAAAACTTATCGAAAAGCCCCCTTTCTAGCACAAATCCAAACTATTGTATTCCTTATTTATTTTTAAAATGTATTATATTTATTGATTTTTAATTTTGTTAGCATTAATTCTGAAATAATTCTTAGTGCGTGTGAGGGGCCTCATTTGCCGGTTGCTGATCATTCAAATGATTATCTGCAAATTATATACATACATATGTTAGAATCAAATTGCAAATTGACATATTTTGCATAAACATGTGTATGTACATACCAATTTCTCCGCTTCCCATCTAGATTGAAGTCGCAACCAGGTTCCAAATCAATTCTACAAATTAATTTATTTATTGACCACATATAACTTCACTAACCTTGTTATAATGATTAATTTTTATGCAACTTTAACCAAATACAAAACACTTGTGAATGCAGCACAAGTAAACTCCAAATGCAAGGACAATTAGGATAAGCGAGCCAAAACCGAAAACCGAAAATTCCGCCGCGTGCCAGGGTATACCCAAAAGCAATGCTTTCTAGAGTCAAATAATCAAACATGAACATTTTGGCTATGTCTATATGTAATATGGTTAATGTGTCATTAAATAAGTACGCGTTAATTAAATAAAATCCCAAATCCAACTTATTTTACAAAGGTTATTCTGATATCGATCCCTAGTTTTCGACACATAATTTTTCTCCCTCACTTCCCACCATCTCTTTCTAATTTCGAATACAAAATCAAATATGAAGTCCGAACTTCGCGAGACATGGGCAGTAGCTGAACGCAGGTAGAATTTTCTTTGCCTAGTTCGTTTCGGAGTTCGCTAAGTGAAGCCAATGCATATTGTTTTTATTTTTTCGAACATACAGCGAGAAATCGAAACGAAACGGAATTTTGGTTCTTAAGGGATATACAAAATTTACATAAACATAGATTTAAAAACAAATGGATAAAAAATACCGCTCTACTTGAATTTTATAAAGAGCTGAGTAGCAAGACTGAAATGGGAAAACACATAGTTTTCATGATGAGCTTTTGTTAACATACATATATATTTGTAGAGAAATTGTGTGAAAATGATGAACGGATAAAGCTGCAAAAGGAAATTTTATTTCAACAAGGTAAATAAACACTCCTCACAATTCCATGCCATAGCCCCAATAAAACGACAATAAGAAGTTCCAAACTACGATTTCCGGGGTTGAATCATATTGAACACCTGCGGGATCTCGTGGAGCGTAGCATACAGAAATTTAATAATACGTCGAAAACTGAACGGGAAGTCATTTATCGTAGAACACTGGTAGAAGAAAAAGGAAAAGAATTGATTAGGATTAGCGGAATCGATAATCTAACTGTATAAGGTTTTACCCACAAATGTTTGCTATTAAATAGTGCTTCGGAGTGTTCGATCATAAATAAATAATACACCAGAGATCCGCACCGGTGCTAATTTTACCACTAGAAGAATATGCAATAAAATACTAAGATCATATAATTGGAGCAGAATACACAAACGGAAAATCGACCAAGGCCTTGCAAGAAAACAGTTTGAAGTATAATTTTACACAATATACAGAATAAGACATAAAGTTACTTGAATTATTTTACTTAATATGTAAATTTAATAACATGGGTCTTAAATATTAATAATTTATCTAAAAACATCTACTTGGGAAAGATGCATAAAAAACTTATAAATATCAACTACTGTTTAGACGATCTTTCAATATACTCAATGATGGCTTAATTTGGGATTATTATGTATATACATACTACAATACTAAAAAAATAATGATTATTTTCTGAGTGTTATTTTTTCCCTCAAAATATAGCTAATAGCATAACCCTATAAAGCCAGTAAAGAGGAACACAAAATAATCAATTGTTGTTAGATCAACTTTTTTTCAGTTTATTCTTTTGCTCAAAATATCGTTCAATCGGTTTCTTTGCTAACATTTTTACATTACCATATAAAGCGATTACAGCCAAATACAAAAACAAATTTTTCGAAAATCAATTACTATTTTGTTAAGCAAAAGTTTATTTAAATAAATTTCACATAAACCAGCTTTTGCAGAAATCGCTCTTACCTAATTTAAGGGCCGAGAATGATCTTTTAACGCTGACCTTAGTTTTAACTTGTTCGTTACATAAAGTACCTAATTCCTTGTTTTCCATTTAATTTCACGTTTTTTTTTTTTCTATAATTCCACTGTTTTTAATATAGTTTCACTGGTTTGCATATAATTCCACTATTTATCATATGCACTTAGTGCTGTACAAAGAATTCTCTCTAGATAATTGTACTCTTTTTTCACGTTTGCCATCTATAATGTATTACTTCTAACTTACTCAAAAGTTAAAACGCAAATAAAAAACCATATCCCGCTTATATTTATATATTTATTATTATATTATTTATTTATGTATATGATAGGTCTTTTTTCATCATCGGTTCATCAACCGAGAGAAAATGAGAGCGCGAGAATTGGGTTCGCCACGATTTCCGACTGAGAGCATCGGCTTGGTAGAAGTTGGAGTCGGTACGGTGATGAAGTGTTGATGTCTGTGGCCTATTGACGAAATGTGGTACTGTTGTTGTTTTTGCACACACATTTGCGTATGCGGTGGCCGCTCACATAAGTGAAAAGTGTACCATAGTACTAGGTGCAGCTAATATTTGGTATGATATAAAAAGAGCGCACAAAAGATAGGTATTAAAAAAGTACTGCTATCATTTGTTGATGCGATGCTTTGATACACGAGTTTACAAAACATTATGTTTTTAGTTGTGGTTCACTAACGCAGATCTCTGATAGCGACATCTTCTTTGAGGACCAAATAACACCAGGGATGTTAACATCATCTAGGCCTATTAAATAGTCCATATCCGTAACTATCTCTAATAACGGAAACCATCTTAATAGCGGTAACCATCTTAACAGCGGAAATGTTGTTCCAATAAATGGATAGTTTCGACAATGGAGGAATGTAGGAACATGTAATAAAAATATAGTTACCATTGAAAAATCGTTGATTTCCTCGTGGCTGATAGATAAAAAGCGGATTACGAAGGAATATAACTAAACCTGAGGGTGTACATGCTAAAAGCTTGAATGTATGCGGAGCGTCGCGGTGAAATATATGTAAATACAAAGGGCTTGCGTAGCATTGTTGTGAAGTTCCCAGGAGGTGAAATACCGATGCCGATTCACAATTGTAATAGTAGATGACAGCGCTGACAAACATGATGGCACAGTTTGTGAACAATATGCTAACCAGTAGCAGCAACCCAAGGAAGAAATTAACGTAAATGACTTTATCGACCCTCGATTTATCAAGCATCGATCGCAGTAATCCAGTTCAGTAATTCGCGTCAAAAATAGGACAAGAATTTATTGCTTCTTGTTGACTGGTGATAAATCCTCCAAGGAAGTTAACGTTAGTATTTCATATTGGGGCGGGACGAAGTGTCCGTATTATATATTGGTTTTTATATATACATCAATGTATGCAGTACAGTAGGCATTCGATATATGTGTATATTACATACATAGCACAAGGAACAGTTTTGCTGCCAGTATCGAGAGGAGTTCGGAGCGGAGTCAGACTTGGAAAAATTTATTTTAACACGGCAAATGCAACCAACGATAATGATAAAATGATAATCAGTAAACAAGATTTGGTGGTATTTTTGTATCTGAAAACATTGTCAGTCTAAATCAAGCACTTATTTTAGGTACTGGGGTCAATTTTCAAAGAATCTATAACCTGTTCACTTCTATAGTAATGGACATTGATATACAACGGTCAGTACATTCAAGTGGTCCTTGTGACACCAAGAATTTCCTTTTTTACGTCAGGTGCTGCTGTCTGTCTTTTTGATTGCTCACGTAGTAAGTGGTTTGTGATTAAAGCTTTTAGTTTGGGAATGCTATCTACTTGTGAGGTTATCTATATAACTTGCACATAAAACTCTTAAAATTGTATGCAATTTAAAGGATGTTTTACAGTGGCGTAACACTAAAAGTATATAGGATCTAAATTTCTACTCGGTACGTGATAATTGTGCTGACCCAACAAGTCCGTACTTTCCACGTCACCACGGAATAGGTTACAATTGAGAATGATGTCTGCATGGTGCATGGTGCTCGGTACGTGAAAATTGAGCTGACTCAACAAGTCAGTACTTTCCACGTCACCACGAACTACGTTACAATTGAGAATGATGTCTGCATGGTTTTACGGTTGGGTAAGAGAGGAAAGGAGGAGGAGTCCACTAGAATAGGACGGTAATCTTCTGTCTGCAGTTTAAATCGCGGAGAGCAAAAAGTTCTTTTGAACCGACTTGATGCGTTTACTGTAGGCACCATACTAAGGGCTCCAAACCCAAGATCCATATTCTAAGATTTTACGAGCCAAAGAAGTATATAAGGATTTGGTAACATAACATAAACCCTAACTTAGATAATTTGAGATCCATCCAAGATCTGTGAGTTGCAAAAGATTATATGAGAAATAACTGATCTACAAAGGTGATTCAAACTACATTTGGTTGGCCAAAAACTTAAAGATTCCTCAATAGTTCTCCAAGGCAACAGCTATGTCAGTGCACATGTATAAATCGAACCAATTAAATCCAGATATAAAATTGTTCAGCCCCTCAAAGCCTTCCTAAAACAAAGCTCTTTCTTGGCTAAACGGGCAGTTATTTTGCGAATCAGTTCCAATATAGAGAGTAACATCTAAACTACGATGATAGGGCTAAGGGCTTGCGTAGCATTGTTGTGGAGTTCCCAGGAGGTGAAATGCCGATGCCGATTCACAATTGCAATAGCACATGACAGCGCTGACAAACATGATGTCCCAGTTGCTTCTTGTAGACTGGTGATTAATCCTCCAAGGAAGTCAAAGTTAGTTTTTGAATCTTAAGTTTGGTTAAGAATTATTACATATTGGGGCAGGACGAAGTGCCGCTTCAATTCTCTAGGGTTTCTTGATTTGATAAAAGCAGCGGTGGTGCCGCTCCAAGCTCACAGGAGTTTCTGATCTCGTAGCTGCGTTGCCAACAGCCGGCAGCGGAGAAACGGCTATGTATGTCTTATGTATATAGCTATACTCGCTTAGGCTGGAGCTCGATGGTATTCGCACATACTTGAGACCGGATACATGTGAGGAGCGTACGCACTGACACACTGCTGACACTTGAACTTTGTGCTAGCCGACCAAGGCATAGCGACGGATTTCGGATTTCGGTAACTTAGTTGAATGATTAGTACTTCGAATTATGTATTGGTTCTTATATATACATCAATGTATGCAGTACAGTAGGCACTCGATATATGTGCATATTACATACCACAAGGGACAGTTTTGCTGCCAGTATCGAGAGGAGTTCGGAGCGGGGCCAGACTTGGCAGAAATTCGGTTCAACACGGCAAATGCAACCAGATGATCGAGGAGTATTGTTTCCGGATATCCGATCTTGTAAACACCGAAGAGCGTGGTTTTAAATCAGGGCATGATGACAGACGCCGAATTGGAGAGGATCCGATCTGACGCTGCGGTTAACGATCATAGAGCCGCTGGCCAGAGAAGATATGATGCCAGCCACTTCAACCCAACTGTTTTTACACTGGAGCTAATGCCAAATTATAGCCACGGTACAAAAGTCCTATTATTTTATCCAAAGCGTTGTCCATCGAGTGACATATAGTTGAAGATATTTATCACTACGAGCAATTTCTTGAGCCAAAAAATAAATTTAAAATATTATACTTAAAGCCTTTCGTTTTTTAAAAAAATATAAAATATGGAAGATAGTACAAGCAGTATGTTAGGTTATGTTAAACCGGACAATACTCGGGGGCCATGCATAGGCCAATATGGCCCTTATTTGTCACAATGTTTTGGCGAAGGCCAAAAAGTTCGCTTGGCGTTATCTTGCAAGTATCTACTAATGATGCCGGTATTGATGCCTGGGTATCTTAGTCTTGCGTGCGTTAGGCCCGGACTCGTAAATATAAGATGCTTTAAGGTCTCTGTTGCCTCGGATTCATCACAGTTGTCTGCAGTGGTCGTTGTGGGTGATGTCCAGCTCGACTCTTTGGAAGTACGTAGTAGCTGAGTTTTTCATTGCGCTCTTTTCACATGATTTTTGATATTTGGAAATTTCGGCATTTTTTCTTCGTCTGCTTTTTGCTCATGCATCTGCTGCCTCTCTTTCCCGCTTTGGAGAGCTCCTAGGGAGACAGAACGTTGGAAAGAACGCAATAGAACGTGCTTTGGATATCTAGTGCGTACATGCTTACCAGTATATTTATGGAACTAACCCCTGACAACTGCATGGATCTTATCGCAGCTTGACTGTCAACGAAAAAAGTTTACCGTCTCATGTGGACCTTCTTAGCTTTGCGCAACCTATTTTACCTTCCTAATGGCAAAGACTTCTGCATATGCTGCATTTGCTTCTACTCTTTTATAACCTCGAATGATTATATCTGTAGCTGATATAGAAACGATATTTAAATGTAGAGGAAAATGCTAAATTGTGAATATATAATTGTAACTGTTAAACTAATTTTCATTATATAAATATAGGTTTTATAAAATTATTGTTGGGATTTCATTTCAAATGATCAAATTGGATTAATTATTAATAATCCAATTGTAAACTGCAAGGGTATTAAAACTTCAATGTGCCGCGGTTATCTTCCTCCCTTATTATAAATTATATATATTATTATATTTGTTGTCTTTTTCTTGAAACCACATTTTTTCAACTGGTCAATAAGATTTCTCAAAACCACCTTGACCTATCGCTTTAAGATATTTTTTATATAGAGAACAATTGGTCAAAAATAATAATAAAAAAATATATATTTTTATTTTGTAAATACATTAATATCCTAGTTAATGCGATGGCCACGATTATGCATATGCTAAGGGTATACTACTCTTTTTATTTCGTATCATCTAGTCAGTCGGAATCTCAGAATTACCTTTTTTCAGAGTTTATATTATTTCAACTTCTAAAATGTCAATTTTTTCTTAATATGGTGCTTAAAGATGGTAAAAAAATATACGATCTAATACTGCCTTCCCATACAGTCAATTTTTCGCAGATGTGAAACTCCCACAGAGCTACATCACCATCTTTTATCCGATAACAGCTGATCTAGCAGCTGTGGCTCATACAAAACATAAACAAAGATGGTTAGAGTGGCCTATGCCGGAGAATACAGTAGAGCCTCACAAAGACGCTAGAAGCTTCAAAATAAAGTAGAAATAGGATTTTTACATAAAATAGTATTATTTGCGGCTAGCATATACCGGAAAACACTGACAGAGATTCGCTAGCATACTTCGTTCCTGGCATTTCCTTACATTTTCGTAGTGAATGGTCGTATTTTCACCAATAAGAAGTAAAATACAGAGTTATACCAAGGAGAAATAGCCTAGCTGTCGTTAAAACAAGCCCTTTAAATTCGGATGCAATAATTTATATTGTTTTTGGTTACATTCTTCATTTTCTATTATTCTTATTGATACTACTTCAATCAATTGATAAACGCCATCGGCAATCCATCAGCATCGCGAATAGGTGGTACTATTTTAATGTATATCAATGTTATAATAATTGTGGGGAATCGAAAAGAAGGGAGCTTGTTGACACAGCCACCTCACTGCTAACATGACGATGACTTAGAGACGGTGGGTCAATATTTCAGATACCAGAATCGAAGCTTAAATATGGTAGGACAGATACAAGAAATCAATTTTTATTAATTCAATTAGATCTTCTGCATTGTACTGCGGGTTTCGTACTCAAGAAGAATACTCTAAGAGTGGTTAATTTTATTGAATAACATTGAATTACATATTACGAATAAATGAAGATTTTAAACTTTTACTTCAAGTTATTATTATCAGTGTTAATGAATGCAATAAAAACACACGCAGAAAATGGTGGATAGTATATTGAAAAAAATGTTAACTTAAAACAGTAGAATTTAATTTATTTTCATTTAAGGCGATAAAATAAAATGAAGCAAAATTTAATTGAAACATTTTATGTTATAAACTATGTACCTTTTCGTAAGGGACCCATAATCATGAGTCCGTTTTAATTTAAATGTTGTTTATTCTTGATTATTATTTATAATAATTATAATTATTATTTATAATATAACTGTAAAAGAAAGACAGGATTGTTACAACACTGAAAACTCGAGATATGCTTTTCATTTAATTGTTTTTTATTACTTTTTTAAATTATTTATAATAAATCGAATTATTATATTTTTTAATTTCTATAGGGACAGTTTTGTTATAACACTTATAACTCAAGATTTGCTGAACCAGTTTAATGATTATTGTTTCCTTGGATTTGTCTCCGCCCTGAATAGCAGTATACATCCTAAAAACAAGACAACTCGATGGGAACACCCAAAACCCACCTTTTTCTTTGAATAGTATTAATTGTAAAGCCACAAGGTGAAGATGCGTCCTAGATCTAATATTTCCCAGCGGAGCCGTATTGCAATTAGGCAACGGAATATTAGTCAATTATATGAAGAAGAAGAAACGTCATCCCACTGTTGTACATTTGGGGGTGCATCTACAGAATGGTCAGAGAGTTTTTCACAGCGTCGAATGTTGCTCAACGTGCCGAAACACCTTCAGCAACAGCACAGACCAGTTTCTTTGCGATTTGTCACAGCGATCCATTCGCACTAACTTTACTTTAGTCAGAAATACCACAGAAATTACACAGTTTATCCGAAGATCCTGTTTGCGCATGTTTCTGATACATGTTCAAGGGCCAACATCATTTGAATCTCTACGAACTGTTAATGGGCACACTATAGCCCTACATTTCGTGCAGCATGTCAAGAGCTGAATTTGCTTGAAAACGATAATTATTGGGACATGACAATCGCTGAAGGAATTATTTTTGCATCTCCAAGTCATATTCGCACATCAAAAATAACGTCAGAAAATATTTTACACCGAATTCCCGTCTACTCAAGAAATTCCGATCTTAAGGTGAATGAGGAGATACATAACCAGACTGCTCTTGATCGAAGATATGTGTTACCTCATTTGCGGCAGTTTGTTAGTTAGAATGCCAGCGCCAGGTCGCAGAATGAATTACTCATTTATTAGAGAATTGGATACTGAACAACCGACATGTAATATTTCGAAACACTCAGCATTGACCAAAGTTTCAGTAGCACCAAAAATCATCATATGGGACGAATACACAATGGCGCACAAAAGCGCATCTTCGGAATGACTCGAGGTGTTTTGGTGGTGCACTGATTTTATTATCTGGCGATTTCTGACAAAAGACTGCTAGTCATTCCAAGATCTACTGCTGCCAACGAAATAAACGCTTGCCTAAAAGCATAAAATCTGTGGCGATATGAAAAGAAACTACAACTGCCTGTAAATATGAGAGTTGCATTGTTGAACGATCTATCTGTTGATGATTTCTCGAAGCAATTCCTGACTGTTTCGCATCATCAAAAGACGAGCTTATCAACAAAGTATTCCCGGATATCATTGCTAACCACAAATATAATAAATGGTTAAGTGAGCGAGCAATTTTGGCCGCAAACAATAAAAATGTAGATGACCTCAATTTTATAACTCATAATCAAATCGTTGGTACTCTGCATTCATTTAAATCGATCGACTGTATAAAAAAACGAAGAATCCACTAATTATCCAACTGAATTTTTAAACTCCTTGGATGTACTTGGTTTACCACCGCATAATTTAAAACTGAAGTTTGGTTCATGCAAAGAAAATTAAACCAAACAAAACTGTGCAATGGAACGCATTTGGTGATAAGAAAACTGATGAGCAATGCGACGCGTCTTTACTTAAAGAAAAATTTAAAGATGAAGATATTATTACAAGGATGCCGATGATCCCAACGGATTTGCCCTTTAAACGAATTTAATTCCCGATTAGTCTTGCCTTCGCAATGACGATCAACATAAAAGGGCCAAACCAAAGGCATTAGGGTGTAGACTGTAATGTCTTTGGCCAAACCTTGACTATTTGTGGCCTCAACCTAGAAAATGCATGTTTTTCTCTTGGTCCATTGTACGTGGCATGCTCACGTGGCCGCAAACCCTCCGCTGTATATGTTTTTGGTCCTGACCAAAAATCAAAGAATGTCGATAACCACAAGGTGCTTGAATAAAAATCCTGTTAATGAATTAATCCGAGTTTATCCCAATTTTCAAAAAATAGTATTCAATCATTTTTTTTTTTCAGAAATGTCGTTTACTATTGTCTCAAGGTATATATTTTACTGGTTAACCAAATTCATTGTTTGAAAATAAAATTATATTGATAGTTTAAAAGGTTTCATAGTAAGCTTTTAACGAGGTAAAATAACAATAACAATGGCACCTTCAACTCAACTTGAAACATTTCTGACTAAATAATGTGTACTCATGTATGTTGAAAACAACAATATAAGAAAGTCTCATGCCAGTTTGATTTACAATAAGACCCCTTATTCGACTACAAGGGGGTTCCCCCGATCTCGAATAATTATAGTTTTTTAGGTCTTGCGGTATCATCCCGACCCGTCGGTATTCATATTACCGGACCACTCAACGGGACTCAATAGTCGGAGATGAGGACTCAAAAATTACCTGCAGCCTAAACGACGGCACACCGAGGACATCAAAACGAATTCAAAAGCGGTTGAGCAACTGCCAAAATTATAACGCATCCCATGGAAAGGGGAGGGGTGAGGTTATCTTCTCCATCGTCTGTCCGCCGACGCTTGTTAATCTGCGTTTAGAAAGATCTGCTTGTCTGCTTATTTCCCTTTTCTCTCACTTCGTTTCCTTCGAACTGCCATTGTCTGAGCGTTTGGCCCTGAGCGATATTATCTCCGAGGAAGTACAAAATGTTGCCGAGTCTTCTTAATAATATTTCAATTATTAGGCCTTTTTTATATCCTACCGAAACTTTTACCCGCCAGGTGGCGCTTTAGCGTCCCAAAGCTCTCACTCACAGTTTCCCCAATGACGCCAAGCTGGCGCCACTGGTCTTTGTAACCAAGTGATACAAGCTCTCGTAGGTAGGCAGTGAGTTTTAACTTTGTTATATATAGTAACGTTACCGCAAACAATGTTATCAAAAACAATGTTATTAATGCTATTTCCTTTATCCTCTGCATCATTGTAATTTGTGTTTAATTGTATAAATATTTTTTTCTTGTCTTAGCCTTATTTCATTTGCCTTGTTTCATCATCTACTTCTTCATATTTACCTAGATTGCATTTATCATAATTTTTCTTAAATTTAATTTCTTATCCGTTACATTTAATTTATCATCCGTTACATTTAAATCATCATCCGTTACATTTATTTATTTATTTATTTAATATTCACATACAATAATTTATTTAAAGGATTGGTTTACACATAGATTAGATTAGTTTCACAAATTAATTTTCTTTTGCCTTTTCACACACAGCGTTTTCTTATTCTCAACTTCTCATTAGCTCTGACAAACAACAACTTCCTTACTTCTTGCTTATATTCGGTCTTAAATTATCGGCTATTATTTAAATATCGAATTGATTATGAGTCGCCAGATATCGAGTACGCTGCGAAGGAAACCCGCCTATTTCGAATCCTACATGCGGCCCTCCTGACTGTTTATTTGCCTCGAATGGACATGTCTTCAAAAATTCAGAAACGTTTGAAGTTTTGAACGGACCCCCTGTGTCCCTACGCGCTCTACCTCATATCGCACATGATCATTGCCAGCAACTATTTTGTATGGCCCTAAGAACTTTCCTTTAAGCTTTAACTCTACTCCGTAATTTCTTAATCGCTATTGGGTCTTTGATTTTATAAACTATTTCTTGTTTTCGTTTCAAACCAATCGCTTTCTTATTTTCTTCCTACAGCTGTTTGATATTCTCTCTGGCTATCTGGCTGGGTATAATTACGTCGTCCATATACACAACAACCATGTTGTTGATGATGAGGTCCCTTAAAACTGCCATGATGAATCTAGTGAAACCTGCAGGTGAATTAGATATGCCAAATGGAACATATAGAAATTCAAACTGTCCAGACTGTGTCACAAATGACGTATACTTTCGAGAACCTGGTTCAATTGGAACGTGGAAAAAACCGTTCGCGTTCCAAAGTCGTGAATATTTTGGACCCCTTGTAGCTTGTCTAAAACGGTCTCCATGTGAGCCATCGGGAAATTGTCTCGAATAATCTTTTCATTCAACTTTCGATAGTCGCAACACAGACGTTTCTTTCCGTTTTTCTTTGATACCAAAACAACTGGCGATGCATATTCAGAAGTACTCGGTTGGATAATCTTCTCAGCAAGACACTCCTTAACTTGGTCATCAACTGTTTTCTGATCACAGAGTGGAAAACGCCGTGGATGCTGAAAAACTGGTATTTTGTCCTTTAGAATTATTTTCATTTGTACCGGTGCATTTACGTTTCGTTCGGGTACGTAATCTTCAATAAATCTCTTGACTTCGACCTTCTGAAATTGATTTAAATGGGACAAATCAACCTGATTTGAAATTGCCAACTGTTCTGCGCACATGCCCCTAAAATTCTGCAGGAACTCCATATCCGTGTTGCTCTGCTCCTTCAATACTTCATGATTCGTTCCGATGCAGAAACTCACTGCCTTCTTTAGTAACTTTCATGTCCACTATTTCCAAAATAGTTCTGCCCAAAATAGCATCGAAGCCCATGTCTTCCTCCGATACATTCATTTGTATGTTGTCTATTTCGACTGGCAGAATTATGCTTCCAAACGTCAACACTTGACTCGCCTATTCGAGTCCTTTGAATTTGGACGACGCAATGCTTGACAACTTTTAGTTCAAGGCCGGAAGCAGTAAACTCGTTCTTTGGTTTCGAGGCTTCACTCTTTAAGTGAACGGCATTGGTGTTACTCTCTTGTTTCAAATAGACCGTGCACTGTGCAGCACTATGACCTGGCTGTCCGCAACGAAAACAATTGTAATTGTCCTTTTTCTTGCAATCTTCCTTTAAGTGGGACGGATCCCCGCACTTAAAGATCCTTTATAGTTTTTTGCCTTTGCATCCGGCACTGCCTTCACAAAGTACTCGAATTAATTTTCTTTATCTAATTTGACTAGCTTAGCAATTTCCATTAAAGCATACAAATATTATTGTAAAGTTTCTCCTTTCTTTTATACCCGTCGACCTAGCTTACGATGCACCTCAGCAGACGATATTTTGATAGCAAATTCCCCACGCAATGCTGCCTTAAGAGAATCCCAGTTGAGAATATTAACCTGACTACAAACAAATGATTTTGCGGCTGCACTGAGCAACTGCTTGGAGTAAATTAGTAATTGAAGCTGGTTCCACTCAACTGTCAAAGCGCATTCCTCTAACTCCACTATCCATTGATCTACATCTGATCTACCTGTTCCTGCAAAAATGGATGGAATGTAAACAAAGAACGGCTTGTGTGCATTTCCTGCACGTTACGATCGAGAGCGGTAACTACAGATTCGACCTCATCCGAATCGTTATCCTCATCATCCTGAATGCCAAAATAAGCAAGGGCCTATCCTGTAAATCGCGCTTCCTACCGGTTGTTACTAAATGTAATTCTCCTAGCTTTGCGCGAAAATCGTCACATCTCATTAACATTATTTCCTCGAGCTGCATTTTGAGAAATTTTTATTTACAATCGTTGATATTATCTTAATGGTAAAATCTGCTTTCGACTGCTTGCCAGTTCCAATTGGTTTTTCGTTTCCGGCTTGAACCTATTTCGATGCACTGCTTATATACTGCTTATCGTACTGCTGTTACCATATAGATCTGCTGCTTCAGATTTCGTCACCGCGTCTTTGGTCTTTTAGGTCCGCCTGCTCCAGCCGGCTTGTTTACCAAGATCTCCCTGCCAACTGCCGCGCCACAAAGATTTGCTTGCCCACTGATGCTTCATGCCCTCCATATTGTAACCGTCGCTGCTTGCCCGCTTGTACTCAACCACGAAGATCCGCCTGCTTCAGATTTTGTCATCTCGCCTCAGCTCTTCCAGTCTTCACCGTGGCCGGCCGGATCTCAGACTGCCGCTGTGACGATCTTTGACGCACTACCTCCTGGACCGCAGTCGCTACTTCCCTTGCACGTTTTCCAGTTCGTCTCACAAATGCTGCTCTTCGCCGTCGTATTTAATTTATTTAAAGGATTGGTTTACACATAAGTGCTTAGATTAGTTTCACAAATTCATTTTCTTTTGCGTCTTCTTATTCTCAACTTCTCACTAGCTCTGACAAACGACGACTTTCTTTCTTCTAGCTTATATTCGGTCTTAAAAGTATTGGCTATTATTTAAATATCGAATTGATTATCAGATAGTTTAACCCGCTTCGAGTACACCGCGAAGGAAACCTGCCTATTTCGAATCCCACATTTAATTCATCATCTTCTACATTATCTATATGTTTCTTATTATGTTTTCTTTCAGTGAATATCCAAGGCTTCAAATTATGTACGGCCCATATTTCTGAAAAATTTCTACATCTCTTATCAAATACCTATCATTGAAACTACATGCAGCCCTTTAAACCTTGGAATTAGTAACTAGACGTTCGACTTATAGAATTAAAATTTTTCAACATCACATAATCCCCTACTTGATACTTGTGTAGTTCCCTAGTTTGACATCAACATATTTTTTATTATATTATTGTGCTTTCTTTTGTGCTACTCCAACTTTTTATCTAATTTCATCTAAATTGAACTCTTCCTCCATTTTTTTCATTCTTAATAGCGTTTTCTTTCTAGTTATCAATTACTTTCCCCTTTTGTTATTTTCCAAATAATATTCTACTTGGATATTCATTTATGCTTTTGTGAACCACATTATTAATTGAGAATTATACGTAAGAAAGTACTTTATACCATTGTTCGTTTTCTTCCGTATTTATTAGTTTGATTATCATTGGTCCCAGTTTACTTTTTGTTCTTTCTACCTGGCCATTTATTTGCGGTGACCTTGTCGGGACCTTTAGGCGTTCAATGTTGTTTTCTGAAACAACATTCTTAAACTCTTGTGATGTAAAACTCGTTCCTCTGTCTGAAATAATAACCTTTGGTCTACTATACACTCTATAGTAATCATATAATGTACCTATTGACTCTTTCAGTTTCGTAATTTTTGTTGTGTACAATCTTAAAAATTTTGTAAAACCGTCTATAACTACCAGAATGTGTTTCTTCATAGCGTTTTTGGTTTCGGTTGGACCATAATGATCTATATGTAATACTTGGAAGGGCAACGTTTCCTTCGGTATGGAATGAAGAAAGCCTTCCTCTCTCGTATTCTTTGCCGTAAATGCAATACATTTCAGACGGTTTTTAATGTGTTTCTCTACTTTGCTTTTCATATTTGGAAATCGATAACTTTTGCTTATAATTTTTGGCTTTTTTTTTTCTGTTCCCCAATGTTCCATTTCATTGTGGTATTTAAAAAGAATGGGAGTTTCCATTAATTCGGGTACATAAAACAGTAAATTCTCCTGCTGTTCCTATAAAACAACTCCATTTCTCATTTGGTATAAATTGTGCTCTTTATCCTTTAACATATCTCTTAATCGAATTATTTGCTGGTCTTTACTTTAAAAAATAAGTAGTTTATCCTCAATGTATTATCTTCTATAACCATAAGTCAGTTACCACCATATCTAACTGCCAACGTTTCTAATTCGAAACTATTTTATCTAGATTCTGTTTCCGTTGTTTGCTTTGACTTGTAAAAAATCGGATGAAACTTTCCGTCGGCTTTCCTCTGTAATAATATCGTTCTGCAGATTTTTCTTTATCCTCTGAAATATATATCGCTAAAATTGGTATTCTAGTAATTTTTTCAGTGTTTCAAATGCCTCCATTTCATTTACTCCGAATGCAAACTTGTTGTTCTTTTTTGGCAAATTATGCAATGGTTTCGCAATAAATGAGAAGTCCTTGATAAATCTCCGAAAAAAAGGAACCCATTCCTAAAAAACTCTGAACTTCTCTGACGTTAGTAGGAATTGGAAAGTTATTTATTGCCCGAATTCCCTCCTCATTTCCCTGTTTACCGCTCTCTGAAACAACATATCCTAAATATGTTACCTTTTATCATTTTCTCAAACACTTTGTTTATAAACCGTTGAACTATAAATGGTGATTCGTTAAACCAAGTGGCATTCTTAAGTACTCGAACTGTCCCAGTGGGGTTGTAATTGCAGTAAACTTAATTGAATCCGGATGCACATATACATGATTATAACTATTTTTCATCTAACTTCGTATATATTCTCTTGTTACTCAGCAATTCTAGTAAATTATCTATCAATGGTATAATGTACTTTATTTTTTGTTTTTGTTTTGTTTTCTTCTGTGTCGTTTCCAATACATCGTTTTTTATCTCTTTTCAAAAATTTTTCCTCACTTTCAATACTGATTTTTTCATTCGTGGCACTGTTTTCATTTAATTCTTTACTTTTCATTTCTTCACCCGCTTTTCCTTTCTTTTCGGAATAGTCAGTTTCATGTTACATTTCTTTACGAAATCTCTACCCAATATAATAGAAAAGTCCTTAGATTCGTTATCCACCACCATTAAACCACATATAACATCTTTATTTGAAAGACAAATTACAAATTTTACATTTACAAGAATCTTCAGTTTGCTGTTGTATTCGAGCTGGAACGTATGCTTGTTATTAAACTGAAGGGCCTTTCCGAATCCAAAAATGTTTCTATGAAAATGGGTTTACAATTAGCATCAGATCAAAATATTACTTTTATATATACTCGTTTTTTATACTGCTCTCAGTCCTTACCTTGATGTCCAGCCCTTCCACAAGCGAAGCGAGTCCCCATCTCTCGCTTCGGTTTACGGCATTCAATCGCTATGTGCCCAGGCTGTTAAAGTTGTAACGCTTAATATCGCGCCTTTGACTCTTTCCAGCAACCTTATGTTCCTTTGTGCCCCGTTGAATGGCTGGTGTCCTTTGCAGCTCGACATCGTTGAAAATTCAGTAGTTTCGCCATATTTCGATGATTTACATCCGACATTCCCGCTAATTCCAATTCAATTTAATTTCCCAGCGATACCATTTCCTGGAAATATTCGTCGAAACGTTTTCCCATTTTCCAGGTGCATGCCTTATAACCAATTTCAACCCTTTTCCTCAAAATTTTTTGGCTTTTAGTAAAAAATCGAAAGGTTTTGCCATTAGTATAGGATTGGCAGTCACCCATTCCCATGCTTTGCCCTAAACTTTGTTACAAATTATTGCACGCATCACATTGTCATCTACAATGTAAATTTTCCGAACATTGTTGACCAATGTACGCCAGCTGGAAAATGTATTGCCCCCTTCAAAATCGTGTACCAGTTCCTTTGCTTCTGGTACCTTCTACATAACTTTCTTGAATTTTTGTCTTTTCCAGTTCCTTTGTTTCTGGTACCTTCTACATAACTTTCTTGAATTTTTGTCTTTTCCAGTTCATTCTCCAATTGAAAAATTATTTCAACCTTCTTGAACATTTCAAAGCGTTGCAGAATAATATCCAAGTCTTGCTCTTTCCCCTTTCCGCGTTTATTGAAATCTCCAATGTCTGCCGCCACTTTCCACTACATCATTGTTCCTCTTTACGTTCCTATCTTGTTTTTATTTCCATTTTGATTACGTTGTTGTTTCCAATTACATTTTCATTTTGCTTCACATTGTCCATTTTCTTTACGTTTCTCTTCGTTGATTTTATTTACGTTTTCATTTTTCACTACTTTGTCGTCTTTCTCTACTCAATATTCTGCTGGCCACTCTCGTTGTCTCGTTTTCCTTATTAGTCGCTTTGTTGTTCTTGGTTTCTGTCGAAATGACGCCGTTATTCTTCTTCTCGAGATTTGTTTATATTCCGATTATGGCACAATTCACATTCAAGGCGTGCTCAAGATTAATTCTGAATATATTAACGTCGTGATAGTTTAAATAACTTTAAAACTTTATGTCTCATTCATATTCTCGACGTTCCAAAAGTAGAGCTAGCAGATCTCTTCTTCTTCTATCGATCTTCTTTAGTCTATCGATAGTATCAATATACATTAGTGGATACCCAATTAAATAGCACTACGCTTTTAAATAAGTCGACCAGTCGCACGAAAACTGCCAGCCGCTACCGGCTTTTGAAAGCAGCCTGACTCGGCAGAGCCCCCGATGTATCCGCCGAGATTGTCTAGCCCGGACTAACAGCAGATAATGGCATGGCACATAATCAGTGTGCCTTGCCAAAAGCCCTTATAGCAGTACCACATACGAAACCGATATTTGTTTCGCGTATCTTTTCTGATCATACATCGGAAGATGTTACCGTCTATAAATATTTTATCTAGTAAATAATCCTGAAATGAAAAATGAAGGTGAAAAGTTAAAATTTGCTTATGGTAAGATTTCTTTTTTAAAATAAATGTTTCACGAACCCTTTGACAGAATATTCTTTACTAAATTCTGACCACAGTAAGTTGTTGTCAAGAAATCCGAAAATTAAAAGACGGCCTATAGGAATAACTCTCCCTAGCCCCGATCAGACCACAGGTGTCTCTTTGTCTTTTTTTCTCTGCACAAAAAAAAAAAAAAAATCAACTTCCCATGTGTTTCCTGTGGAAGTAACTTATATGTTTCGTTTTGTTTGGGGGGCGATCTTGCCCGCAAAGAATCCTTGTCGGAGACCAAAAAAATTCCCACGTCGCGAGACGAAGAAATAACCCGCCGGGGTTCGGAATACAAAAAGCGTGGGCGTCGTGGGGTAGTTTAGCGTCAGCTTTATTTCGCTGCATGCATAAGACTAAAAATGAGCCTAAAACTTAACTTTGAACCGATCTCCCGGTCACTTTGCCTCGTTAAAGCGGGAGCGGAAGATCGTCAGTAGTCGGGGTGCAAGCCGGGGACCGAAAGCTCGCTCCTGAGCAAAGGCGGCACAGTGGGCCCTTCACGTAAACACGTTTGTTTCGCAAGTTATCGTGTTTCCAGAAACCTGATTAAAGTCGGAGATTCAAAGCCGTGAAGTTTTTTCAACTGTGTTCACGGTATATCGGCCAGCGGTCGACTTCACAACGGTTGTTTCTCAATTTGTATTCAATTTTGATTGGAACTCCCTATTTATTAAAGTCACCTTTCATATGGTTTCCAAATGACTTTCAGATAGAGACCATTTGGTTCTCAAAAAATTACACATGTCCTCCCGTAAGTAAGTAGCATTTTTTTATGTACTTCTTCTCGTTGTCTTTAGTCAACCACATACGAGTGCATGCTTGATCTTTGTCTCTGATCCGGCGAGAGTTAGTTTTGCTAAGATGTCGTTGACGCAACCCGAAAATCCCTATCATCCTCCTTTCGATGTGACTCTTGATATTGGTTCTGACTTACAGAATATATCTGACCCTCCAGCCAAAAAAGTCTTTTGTTTTCGCAAGACGGACTTTGAACGGCTGAAGAATTTTATATATGAATTCATGAACTCATTTTTTTTTAATGTGATTCGTTATACCATCCGCCAATCTCGAATAGACCTCCATGGTTTTTAAAGAGCTGAGTTGCCTCAAAAACAAAATAATTAGGATGAATGCTAAATTTAAACTTAGCGGTTCTTAAACTGCACTTTCTTGTTATTTAATGGCCAGTGCTACAGAAACTATTTGACTCGTTGCAAAGTACAGTTCTTTCTAGATCCAAAACAGTTTTTAAAATTTTGAACATTAAACGTAAACCTGTAGCTCATACTTCCTCGCTTTCTTTTGAATACACAAGCGTAAATTACGATCAGGCAATTGTCTTTCTATTTGTGTGTTTTGTCAAATATTATATTCGAGTTCCACAGAATCAAATAAACTTACATCATGCCGAAACCCTAGTTTGAACAAAAGCTATATTTTTTTAGATTTAATCGCAGTGGGCTAGTTTTTTCAAGGTCCTGACAAAATACCTGACTGTGTGCTTAGGTATTTTGCCGACGCCTTGTGCGCTCACTTTCTGTAGTTGTTAAAAGTATCCTCAGAAATCAGGCACTTTCCGCTTATTCGCATGGAATAGTTTTTATTTCTCTGCAAAAAAAAAAAACAGTTACAAATCGGATGCCAACAACTATATAAAAATCTGTAAATTGTCGGTCATCACAAAATTTTTCGAAAGTGTAATTATTCCACATTTGCAAAACCATTGTAGATTATTTATTTCTCTATGTCAACATGGATTTATAAAATCAACATTAATCATTTGAAGCTCACTTCCTTTATTATAAAGGGTTTCAATAATAACTTTCAGAGAGATGTAATCTATACTGAATTCTGTAAATCATACGATTTTTTTAACCATTGTAAGTCATATCAATTTAATGAGATTTCTTGTTGATGGATCTCAAGTTATTTGAATGGCAGGACGTAAAAGGTCCTTTTTATAAAATAACTAATGTTCTAATGGTAATGGACGTGGAAAGTACTGACTTGCTGGGTTTGCTAAATTTTCACGTACCGAGTTGCAACGATAGATATACAAATAGTCTTGTAGAAATTTTTTTTTTAATTGCATAAAGCTTTTAAATCCTTGTATACAAATTATAATGATTCGTACACAATAAGTTCAAGCGTAGATAGCCTTTCCAAATTAAAAACTTTAATTCTAACATACTCAGTAAACAATAAGGCAGCACGTCGGTAGTTAATTTCCCCGCATTTTGTTTTTAAAATCATTTGCGCTTACTAGCGCCTAACCCAATCAAGGACGTGCTTGATGACACAACGGTCACTTGAGTGCTTGGGTATACTGACTGTGGTGGATCAACATCCATGTGTTTATGTGGTATCCTGAGAATGTTTACTGTGAACTAGACCGATTCTGCCTATTCGAGTTTCCATCTGAATTATTCTGGATTTGAAAAATATCTAAAAATCCATTTCTCCTGAAACATTCTATTTTGAAACATTATATTATGGAATTTCAAAATTTATTTACATTTCGATCAAGATATAAATTGGAATTATCGGCTTATTGTATCCAATTTTCAATTCTACGCTCTATTTAATAGTCCCCTTATGAACGACAATCCCTGTACTAATCGTTATTATGTGGAGATGCATATTTAATTTTTTTCCAAAATTCTTTAAAAATAAAAGAAAATAGTTTAGTTTACTCCTTAAGTAACGCCCGTTGCTTCTAACTTCCATATAATATTGTATTGCAGTGTATTATTGTCCAAGAAGCGCAGCAGAAAGGTAATACCATGAGTATTTCATTATCAGATCGATGCCTATTTTGAGTGCAAATGTCCTGATGAGAGTGCTTGCAATATGTTGCGCACCATTTTTTTTTTATCGAGGCCTGTAATTTCCGAAGATAACCCAGGATTACTAAAGAGTTATCGGGAAGTGTTTCCATCATTTTATGTTCCACATTCACGTACCTTGGGTTTATCAACCATCAGTCCCATCTCTGCAGTACCATTAAACAGTCATAAAAACAATTCATAATTTTAGGTCTAAAGTCTTTTTGTTAAGTTTCTTTTTTCACTTGAAAAATATAGTGCGCTGTTAATTGTTTTATTAATTTAGTTTTTAATTATACCCTTGCAGGGTATAATAATTTCAGTCAGAAGTTAGCAGCGCAGTGAAAGAGACATTTCCGACCATATAAAGTAAATATATATTCTTGATCAGCATCAACAGCCGAGTCGATCTAGCCGTGTCCGTCTGTCCGTCCGTCTTTCCATTTCAACGCAATCTAGTCCGTCAGTTGAAAGCTCTCTGAATGAAACTTTGCAGTTAGCCTTCTATACACTCTCACTCGTATATAAGTCTGTACAGGCCAGATCGGACGACTATATCATATAGCTTCCTGAATTTATTTGTCTATCACCAAGTGTGATCTTTGTCAGAACAAAATTCATAATGTTGCCTTTAAAGTGTTTTTCCTCATTAATTTATAATTTAAGATATTTGAAATATGTTGACAGTTTCGTGGAGATGCTGGTTGGAACATATGCACATTCTATACTTTCAATTTTAAAGATTGATATATCCTTCTATGCTTACGAAATTTGTACGTCTTGAAACACCACTTATTATATAAATGTGGCTTAATTCGCCGTCGTAAGAAGCTCCTGTATAAAAATATACATACACATACCAGAAGAAGTATGCGTACAAGCACAATGCCTAACTTTGATGCCTTAAAAAACATATTTATATAATTGTACCTTCATGAAGATCCTTCTTGTACTTCTCCTTAATGTCCTGACAAATTTTGAAGGCATTTAATCGAGGATTTAGCTTAACAGCCTTCAAAACGTCGCGCTTCTCATGGTTCGTCAATTTTGGTGACCTTCCAGAACGAGACTTTTACACAAATAATCTGTTTAAATTATAATTTTCCTGCGCCCTTTGTATAACGACATGAGCTCTGCCTACAATTTTTCCAATTTTCCGCAGAGTTTTCCCTTCATCCCGCAGTTTTACTATTAATTTCCTTCAATCAAGATCAATTTCTTTCGACTTCCTGCTCATAGCGATTTTTTACACATTTTTCTGGGTAAAAATTTGTACATTTTTGGTTTATTAATTTTAATAAATTTAGCTAAATAAAAAGAAAAATAAAAAATTTTACGAAAATTTTATAAATAAACTATCAATTATATAAGTATGTTTTTTATGCCATCAAAGTTAGGACTTGTGCTTGTGCGCATACTTTTTCTGGTATGTGTAAATGTATATAAGTGTATATGTATAACTTAATAAAAGAAAACGAACAAGCAACTGAAATGAAAATCACAAAACAACATGAAATAACGCACAAAAACGAAAACGAAGATGACCGCATGCATACCAAAAAAACACAAACGAAAAATTGCTCGAAAACGGAGAGACCGCTTTTTCTTCCCCGTTTTACTACATCTGTTGGTCATAGCGTGAGTGGCTTCGACGGCGGCAAAAATGGCACTATCTTATGGCTATCGTCTTAGTCGAAATTGGTATAGGAGCCATATACAGGGGTGGTCAAAAGTATTAACACAAATATACAATTATTTGGACATATTTTAGTTATTATTCATGTTGTTGTTAACCTGAAATTTTCTTTATCGCGCAGATTGATCTATATAGAAACGAAGCGAAAAGGAATGCGAAATATAACGGACAATGCTAAAAGCAAAAGAAAATATGTCTCTTTATTTTGGATATCATTTAATAAGCTCAATTCCAGCCAATTGAAAGGCTTCATCGATGCCAAAGCTAATTTACCTAATTATTAATAAGAATATTCAAGTTTAACAGAATTTAATTTAAGATGAATATAATTTAAGTGTAAATATGACACTATACATCCATCTATTCTTTTCCTTCTAGTATTGTCTTATTAAACCTTTTCTTTTGTTTTCCATTTTGACTTGATTCTGCATATATCAATCTACGGGACACAGGAAAATTGGTCAATAACACTAAGAATAACAACAAACAGAAGTTTGACGTGAAAATATGTCGTTGTGTAAATACTTTTGACCACCTCTGTATAGTGGACGGATATCTCTCTCTCTCTGTCTGCTAGAGTTGGGAGTCGCGGGCCCCTAGATTTCTATAACTCTTGGGCTTCTTTTCAGCGGAGGAAAAAATTGATTTTCGACTTCGGCTGTCACTAAAAATTAACTTTGGTGGTTTTTAGAAAAAGACACTTCTTTTGGGATCCCGTCCTGGACGTCGCTACAATCTCTAGGCACTGCTCTTGAATGTTAATTTATAGACTCATTTAGGGGAATTTTTGGGCACATTCTGAGATTGCGGCTCTCTCCGGCGTGCTCTGGATCTGGCTCTGAATCTTTCTCCGGTCGTTAACTTCTGGTAGTTAATTTTTGTTAACTTCATAACTAATTGTTTAAGAAAAGTTATAGCTTACATACACCGTTTTTTTAATTGAACAAATATTAAATTATTTTCTAAAAATAAACACAACATTTTGAGTACATGAATAAAGAATGTTCGAAAAGAAACTGTCCAGTTTGTTTTTCTTATAAATTGTATCTTATTAAATATATATATATATATATATATATATATATATATATATATATATATATATTATATATATATATTTATATTTTTTCCTAAAGAAAATGTATAATTTTATTCTAGTATTTTTAATCGAATTTTTTCTTAACATTTTTTTTTTACAAAATTTACATTTTCTGATTCAAGCAACGCCATAGTGAGCTGATGCTAAATCAGTCCAAAACATTGGACATTGAAACATAGTGTTTGTAATATCAAACGTTTATTGAAGCATTCTTTAATATATTTCAGGGTTGATTGTCCCTTTTGTGAAAAATGCGTTAGTTCTCAGACCACAAGGAAAAATGGCCTGCCGTACCAAAATCATCTCGTCGTATTTATCTACCTAATTTTGGACACCGTGTCGTCAACTGGTCCCACCTTTCGGTTTCGTGTTAAATTGAGGTCCGGGTAAAGTTTTCGAACCCAATTTTACATACATATGTTTCGTCGTGCATAAGAATGTATTGCACTGTATCATTCAGCAAGCATGTTTGTTTTGCCCACTTCTACTGTACTTTTTCTTTAATTTTTTTGGTCTTTCGTATGTTTTTAAATTATGGCGTTGTTGTGTTCTTTGCACCATACTTGTTGAAGTTTTCTCTTTTTGCAAAATCTCGAACGGACATCGTTCTGTCTTTGTGGATTAAGGTCAGTACCTTATTGTCAACACTGTCATCCCTTGGACCTGTGTGTGCAGTTTCTTTTTGACACATTCCTTATAATAATTTAAAATAATGAATACTTCCATTGTTCTTCTCATCTTTTTAATATTTTTGTTATTTTATTAACTTGTAAATGAAAGTAATTGTAATCTGTTTTTGTATTTAATATTGAACACAGGTTTATATATCTTATGGTGTAACTAAATATATTAACAGAGAGGCTGATTAACATTCCAGTAAGTATATCTATGTATATTTATAGACAATTAAATTACAAATACCCATTTTAGAATATGATGCACGATTCGAGGGGCTCTTATTCTGCACCACATGAGAGTGATTCTTCAATAATTGTTCCGCGATACCGGCGTTTAAATGGTACGTTATTTCTAAACTTTTATATACCAAACAATTTACAGTAACATAATAAACCAAATTATTTATATATTTTTCTTGGAGTTTTTAGAGGTATTGTGGAAAAATTGTATATATGAGAAACAATTACTTCGGAGTTGTCTCAAATGTAAATATACAGAGATAGTAAAAAGTATTTTTACCAATTTACAGTTATTAGCACATCCAAAATTCTTTTACTTGTTATTCGTGTTGTTGGCGACCAATTCCCCCTGAAGTTTTCTTTATCGATTAGATTGATCTTTGCAGAATAATGCCGAAAGTGAAAGCGAAAGGTATGGGTTCTTAGAACAATGCTTAAAGCAAAATTAAATATATCTCTATATTTTATATATAACTAAATAATATCAATTCTAGCGAATCTTCGGTGACTATTTTTTACCCTTGCATTGTATTATAATTTCAGTCAGAAGTTTGCAGCGCAGTGTAGGAGACATTTCTGACCATAAAAAGTAGATATATGATGTTGATCAGCATCAACAGACGAGTCTTTACATTTCTACGCAAACTAGTCCCTCAGTTTTGAAGCCTTCTATACACTATCACTCGTATATCTTCCCGATCTTGGTTCCGATGCCTTCTTTAACGCATTATCTTATTGAGGGAGCTTAGGACAGAATCTGCATTTACGTTCTTGAAGGCTCCCTCCTGTCTAAGAAGGTGGGCAAAATGTAATTCTTGAAGACCAGTGCCTTTTCTACGTATCGTACCACTTCTTGTAGTGCGGTCTCTGTGGATATGCATTTCTTGTATCCGTTCCAGTGATTTCATGATGAATGAAGTCCGGCTAATCGTCCTGTAATCCTTGGCTTGGATGTGTCCTCTTCTTCCTGGTTTGGGTATGAAAACTACTTTTGCTTCCTTCCGCGGAAGTGGTATGTGTGCTATTTTTATACATGCTTTCAAGATTGTTTTTAACCATTGCTAATATGATTCCGCCTGGACCCGGACTTTTGTACCTGTCGAAGGATTCGATCGCCCAATGGATCCTTTCCTTTCTCTTCTACTCGTATCTGCTGGATTGCCGTTGTTCCAATTCTTCTATCCGGTTTCCTGGAAAGTGTATGGCCAGCAGGATTTTTAGTGACTCTTCTGCTGACGTCGTTCTTGTGCTTGCCCTCTTCCTAGTATCTTGCTCAATCTAGGCGCGTATTTTATTTCTTCAAGCGATTCGCAGTAGCTGCTCCAAGAGTGCTTCACTCTGATGAACGCTTCAGGAAGTGCCGGTTCGTCGTGGGCCATGTAGCCGGAGGCTATGAGTATAGCTAAGGTTGCTAGTCTTAGCAACGCACTCCACCAGGAAGTCGTTGAGTCCCCCCACCAGTGCTATGAAAAGGCTGTCTTTAGCCACCTCACTAAATTTCTTCGCCGGTCTGACGAAGGGTGTTGCTCTCGGGGACCCCTTGTCGTTCTTCACTCTTTTCGGGCTTCGTGTGAGCGATTGCGCTTCGACTGCGTGGGTAAGGACGCTTCCGGATGCTCCTTCTCAAAACGTTTGAACTCCTCGATCACTTCCTGGAATCGAACTTTATCCGCTTGAACTCATTAGTCAGCTTAGGCCTCCTTCTCATTCTTGGCTATCTTCGCCAGAATTCCAGGTCTTACTGACCTGCGCTTACCTTTTTTGATGAGTGGACAACTTTGACTGATCGTCTACACCTCGCAGCAACTCATATTCGTCGATTTTTGAGATTGATTGCGGTTTTACCTCCCCCAAGAGGTCCCAAGCGCATTTTTTGTTGTTTTCAATGATTATAAACGGTCGCATTGCTCGGCGAGGCGAGTGCGGCAGGCCCGAGGGGTTTGGGGCATTGAAGAAGGTCGACCGTGGCTTCGCCCCAAAGCTACGGCAAGGCCACTTCAGACCCAGGGTTTCCTGGCCCTGGGAAGACTCCGTTCAAACACATCTGGATTAACCCCTCAGCTGCGAACCTTATAGTCAGAGGGCACGCCTAACTTGAAACCATTCTCAAGACTTGCCCGGGTCACAAAAATGGATGGGAGTCAAAGGATTCATTAGGTGTAGGAGTCACGGGACTCTGCCGCTCGCATTAGCCGTACTGTAGTAGGTTTCCAGGTGGTACCATGAGTTAGACATTCTCCGAGGAGTAGGTGTTGTCTATTAAATTGATTTTCACCTGCGAGTCGAGTCGACTTGGTGCACCATGTAGCCAAGGAAAAGCAGCAAAAGCTTTGCTGTTCTTGCTTTGCTTACCAGTCCTATTGCTACAATACGAACGATCGGAAAATTAAAAGAAAAATGGTTATTTAGCCGTTTTTCTAAATATTTCTATCTATGTTATATAATTATAATTATTATTGTGAACATTCTTGTTTTTTTTAGCGCTCTCGTTTTGGGTATAATTCTGCATAAAATCTTATATTTTGTGAAGAGTCTGTTTTTGTTCACTTCTCGTGTTCATGCAGGCATGCTGATTTTTTAATATTAAATTCTTATTTATTTTATAATTGAGTTTGTGGTGCATTTTTCGCATTTCTTTTTGCCCCTTTTCCATTTTCCGTTATTTGTGTTGTCGTGACTGATTAACGCTTCAAAGCTTAAACATAACAGATAATGTAGTAAATGATGTGTTCTGCATTATTAAAACCTACAAATCGGTCCTTCCTGCAGGTAATATCATCATATGCTGTTGGCTGTGTAACATTCATTCTAAATTCTATATATATTCGCTATATTCGCTATATTCGCGATGGATAGCCTTACGGTATATCGGCTAGATCGGCCTATGAGACGTGGGCGTGGTGTCCTTATAGTGACTTGATCCATGCTTACGTAAGAATTATTATCTTTCGAGGAAAGCAAGCATGTTTTCTTCCTTTGCGTTAACCTATTAGTAGCTGCACTTTTATTATATATTCCTACATGCCTCCACTTTTGGAACTTCCTATTTATTGGAACACCTTTTCCGCTTTCAAGTAGACTTTGGGAACTTTAATAGTTTTGGCGATTTTAACATTCCACAAATATTTTTTAGCTACATCCCAAAATGATTTAATAGCTGCCTTTTTCGATATTTCGCTGTCTCAAGTCAATCATGTATGAAATTCGTTGCTTGCTTAATTTTTGTTTTGTCTCTGATCCGGCGAGAGATGGTTTAGCTAGTGTGGCTTCTCTGACGCAACCCGAAAATCCCGACCATCCAAAAAAGTCCTTAGATTTCACAAGATTCACGTTAAAAGGCTGAATCATTTTTACAATGCTTTGAATTAATTTTTTTACTCATTGTGTTCCGGTATAATATCCGTCAATTTTTAATAAGCCTTATTGGCTTACAAATTATAAACTCACCTTCCTTTCCACTTATTAAACGGTCCGGTCAAACTCTACCGTGCTAAACGCGCAGTGTTACCACAACTATTTTACTCGTTGCAGGGTCCAGTTCTTACAGGACCTTAAACCATTTTAAATTTTGTTAACAATTAACGTAAGTTTAAAAAATACCCTTGCCTAATAAGGCAAGTTTTGCTCAGTTTTTTCAAATTTAACCTTTTCTTATAGCCCAAATCTACATTCTAGTTTATCTTAGAAATCTTGTAGATCTTCCTCGTGTTAAGCCAGTTTTTTTGGCCATGTCCCGAGGAAATACCTGACTGTGTGTTTAGGTATTAAGCCGAAGCATTATGGAATTCCTTTTTGAATTCTTAGAAACTACCAATATCCAATTAATTTGGAAGGAATCATTAATTATTTCCCTCCATAAAAAAGGTTTTAAATAAAAATTTTTTAGTTTTCGATCGATCCAAAACTTTTGAAAATGTCATTACCCAACATTTGCAACACCTATATAGATCTGTAATTCTCCACGTCAACATTGGTTTATTAAGAAAAGTTCAACAACAACTAATCCATATTAACGCAATACTGATTTAAGTAAAGCACTTTGTCTTGACTGTGTTAATGTTTCACTCCTTGTTACGAAACTAAATTTAATTTGTTATCTGATTAGTACGATGCTAACGGTCCACTTCTGGCATACTGCAAGAGAGCCATTTGGGTCCCTAATTTGTACATTATTTGTATACTTGGTGCGCCATGCAATTGAAGTTTTTTTTAAATAAAGTAAGAAAAACTGATTTTTTGTGTACGACTGTTTATTGTACCCTTGGAGGGTGTTATAATATCAGTCAGAAGTTTGCAACGCAGTGATGGATTCATTTTCGACCTTATAAAGTAGATATATTCATGATCAGCATCAACTTCCAGGTCGATCTAGGCCTGTCCACCTGCATAGCGTATAAAAGCTTTTGCACTCTTGTCTTTATATTTATCATCTCCCCTTTTATGCCTACACTCCATTTGTAACACTGCATATTTTTTTGGGGGTTGCTTATTTTTCTGCCCTCTGTCACAATGACTCAGCGATATAGCTCTTTGTAACGAAATAGTTTCTCGAATGTGCTACAAAGGCTTGGACAGTCCGGTCATTTTTAGTTAAGCCATCTTCAATCATGCGCATGTATAATAATTTTTTAAACATAGAACATTTTCTCACAGGGCCTTACGGCTGAAAAATTTCTTTTATTTGTATCCAGGCCTTTTTTGACAGATTTACTCTTTTTGATGTTTGTAAGCTCATTGGTTTTTTCTAATAGCGTTATTGCGTCTGAGGCTTTCTCTAAACAACAACAATTGAAATATATTCCGAAGTATAAAATAAATTGATATATTTAGGTGATATTTTTAATATTATCATTTATACAATATTTTTCAATTATCCCTATATAATTTCGAATAGAAGCGCCACTTTGACGCCTAAAAAAGTTAAAAAGTTAACAATCTAATTCTTTCAAAGAAAAAATCAGTGTTTTGTTTTTGTGTGAGTAATATATATATATATATATATATATATATATATATATATATATATAATACAGTTTTCAGTTTCGGAAGGCTTTCAATGCCTTCTGTATTATCCAGGAGGCGAATGTAATCGGAACATAAAACCCTAAAGGGTATTATATATATATATATAATACAGTTTTCAGTTTCGGAAGGCTTTCAATGCCTTCTGTATTATCCAGGAGGCGAATTTAATCGGAACATAAAACCCTAAAGGGTTTACGTACTTTAAACTCTCTCCTAAAATAATTAATTACTAAGGGAATAAACGTTTTAGATAGAAAATGGAAATTGAGCTGATCCGGTTGTAAGTCTGACTGGCATGAACTATCCCTATACTGCACGCAAAGTTTAACGTCATCAGCATATATGAGTAGTCTGGATTTTGTTTGAGCCAACGGCAGGTTATTGATAAACAAAGTGAACCGCAGTGGACCAAGATGGCTATCTTGTGGGACGCCAGATGTGACACTGAGGCTGTTGGATAGGTCGTTCTTAAATAGAACCTTCTTCCTTTAATAGAAGCATTCTGACATGAAGAAATGATGGATCTGCACAGATGTTGCAAGTGATTAGTAATTAGATAACAGTCTTCTAGAGTTTAGGGATTGCCAGTAACTATAGGGGGATCTATAGTTACTGGCATACGATTTGCTACCTTTTTTGTGTACAGGAATAACAAATGATTTCTTCTAAATAATGTGAAATTCTAAGGATTTTAAAGATAAGGTAAACAACTTAAGAAGGGGGAGACACAGAGTTCCGGCACAATATCTTAGCATTTAGCCTGGTATTCCATCGGGACCTGGTGAATATATTGGCTTAACACGTTAAAGATCTAAAATAAAAGAGCTTTCGTTTGAGATCGGACTGAAGATTAAGTTGTTTTAAAAAACTCCGCAAAAAGATCGGCGATGGTCTGGTCAGAGTTTGCGGTGATATTTTTAAATGTAAGCGAGGCAGGGTATAAATTGGGTTTACGCTTAGTGTTAACAAAGTTATAAAACTGTTTTGGGTTCTGCACAAACTGAATCCTACAACGAGTCAAATAATTTTGGTAACAGTGCTCAGTGTAACGGTAAAGTTAGACCGAGCGCTTAGATAACTAGAGAAAACAGTGTGGAAACCGGTGAGTTTATATTTATTATAAAGTTTAAACTTTACATTTTTTAAGCGTATTATTTGTTGAACCAAGGCGGTTTATTAGAGACCAACGTATAGGTTACCGAAACATTTAACGAAAAGAAAGAGTTCATGGCACTGTAAAAAATGTCCACTTGAGACACTACCACTTCCGAGATAAGGAAGGAGTCAACGGCAATTAAAACTCCACCAACTCGTTGGAAAAACCGGTCTAATCTATAAATTTTGTACTTACCCGGGAGAACTTCGGATAAGTACACAATTTATAGATTAGACCTACTTTTCCAGCTTCCAGTCAACCAGGTTTTAGTAAACAAAATTGCCTGGGATGCAAAATAGAAGCTATCATAATACAGATTCGAGAGCTTGCTGCATAAGCCCCTAGTATTCTGATACGAAAGTTGAAAGGAAGTGGTTAGCTTTTTGGGACTGAAGGTACAACGGTGGATACTGTAGCTTGGGTCGGCCTGGGTAGTTGTACTCCCACAGGCCGTGTTTTCTTTTTTTTTTTAGCCTCGTACTCCTTAACTACAACGTGCTCGGGCCAGAACTCATCCGATGCAATAGTGTCGAAAAGTTTGTAGAAGAAAACTAAGAAAACTGTGTCAGCCAAAACTAAAAGTGGTTATTAATAGTATTAATCTACAATGAAAAGCACATTCACTCGCGGTAGCTAAACGGTTAATGTGAATTATATTATTTACTGATAGTTTGAGAAATCCCCGGTGGCTTAAAAGGCAAATAAACACAAAAATTCGGAGCGCAAGACTAAAGCACTACCGTTCGCTATTTATTTGTTTTAGGCTTTTGTTTAGTGTCCTGTGAGAACTGGACCCTGCAACGAGTCAAATAGTTTTTATGTTAAAAGACTGCGTGTTAAGCACGGTGAAGTTTGACCGAGCTGATAAGTGCGATGGGCACTTTGACAAAATGTTGAAATGTCTCTGGCTTACAAAAATTAAAATTTTCCCGCCATAACATTTTCGGCTTAGGCTTTGCCTTGTATATAGGCTAGAACATCTTCCGATGCGAGGTGTGGCGAAGATTGAATATTATCTCCGCTTTTGATTTTTGTTTGATATGTAAGTTAATGTAACTCATGGAGTGGTCATTGGTCATCTGATGATCAATCCACGCATCCTTTGTGAGTAAAGGAAGAACTCGTTGATCTGATCGTTAGGGTGATTTTTTTTATGTTCTTAAAAATTTTAAGTTTTAAGTTTTAGCCATGGTTGTTGTTGTTCTTTGTCAAGCCTGCTTGTGAGTTCAAAATTATGTTTCAGTCATTCGCGTCTGGGGCTCCAGCTATCTTGTCGATTCCTTCTGCTGCTTCCTCTAAGTAGCCTTGCTAAGGCTCCGATACGGGGATCAGTTAACAGTGACGCTACCTTCCTGACCTCATATATAGTTAGATCGCGGCTTGGCCCAGTGTACTTGATACCGTCGCTTTATGTTCTTGAGATTATTGAGTCTTGTCATTCTTAGCTAATTCGTTAAGCCGATTTCGATGGAGTTGTTACCAATCTAATTGCTGGTTAGGTTTCACAAAGATTAATGAAATTTCATTTAAATCCGTTCAAGGAGATGCTTGTGCGGTTAGTACACGGCTGCCAGTTCCGAGCTTTTATTTCAATATCATTCTTTCTTATCCCTACAATTAAGGGTATGCAAATAGTGACTTTTGTATATGTGACTCCCCCACGACAAGTTTCTGCAATATTAATTGTAGAAATTTATAAATTGTAATTACATGTATAAGTTATATAAACTTATTTTAATTTTGGAATTTATATTTTCTTTTGACTTAGTCCTTATATATTTTTGCGTTTTCATTTGATATTAGGTAGTTTCCATCTTGATGAAAGTTTTGAATTTGATTTACCGTTTTTATAATTGTTAACATAATTAGTTTCAAAAATTTCCCTGTTAATATTATCATTTTTAAATTTAAGAGATACTTATTATGTGTAATTTTATTAGCAATGTTTTATTGTTGTTCTGCGCTTAGGCTGTTATTTAGGAAATCGATTGGTTTTATCTTTGTAATAGAGTTGATAGTATTATTGTAGCATACAATACCTTGTTTTGGATCGTATCATTGTTTTTCTCGTCTGCTTTAAAAAGTCGGATGTGCTCATGTAATGTCAAGTGTAGTCTCTCAACATCTGAGTTCTCCGTTTTTTTATATGCTGTCGTGAAATGGATTTCTATATTATTATCTATAAAAAACTGTTTTATGCAATTTATGTTAAATTTATTATCTGTTATAATGAGCTTGGGCTTGCCTAGGTACTGGATTCTCTGTTGTATAGCATTTAGCAATGAAACCCATGGCCTATCTTTAATATAATAAGCGGTAGCGTATTTTGTGAATTTGTCTATTGTAGTAAGGTACATAATGTTTCGCATGGGGAACCAAATATATAGATGGATTATCTTGTTGTGTTGCGAAGGGGTATCGGGTATATTTAGCTTATATTTTAAGGGGTTTCGAACATGTTTGGCCAAGTTACAAAGTTTACAATTATTAACATATTTCTATCTGAAAATTCGGGTAGTAATACATTTTTTTTTTAATTTCGCACAGATTTCGTTAATACCTCTATGGTTGTTTTCTAAATGTTCTTCATTTATTATTTTAAAAATTTGTTCTTTATCTGTTACATCTTTTAGCAAAATAAACGATCTTATTAATTTTAAGTTTTCGTTGCATGCAAAGTATTGTATGTAACAATAAAAATTAACGTCTTCGCAATAAATGGCTACTAGGCCTTTATCTGGTATGATTTCTTGCATTAATTCTAAAATGGTTGATTTATTTCCTTTTGTTTGTATAATGTGTCTTATTTTTTGTTTATACAAGATTTTGGTGGCTCGCGATTCCTTTTGCGATTCTTTTAGTACTACTTGCGACTTATATATGTTTAACGCGTTATCTGTAGTTTTTATATAGTTTTAAGTAGTTAGTAGATTGATTTGACAAAGGTTTATTAGGTCTAACGAAAAGTCATTGTTTAGTTTGTCAATTGTTTCGACGGTTTGACGAGTTCGCCTAGCAATATACAAGCTTCATTCAGCTGGATCAGATCGCTTCTATTTACTTTAGGACAATCTAACAAATTATTATCAGTGCATATCCTACTAAGTCCGTCCGCTAGAGCATTTTCTTTTCCTTTAATGAAGGCAATATCGAAATCATATTCGTTTAGTTGAATTTTCCATCTCTGTAGCTTTAAATTGGGTTCTTTTAACCATACTAGTGGACGGTGGTCGGTTTTTATTAAAAACTTTCTCCCGTATAAATAACAATGAAAATGTTTGACGCGCCAGAAAATAGCTAGAAGTTCCTTTTCTATCGTGCTATAGTTCAGTTCATGGGTTTTAAAGTGCTGCTGGCATAGTAATTAGTGTAAACTGTTTTTGAAAGTCAGGGTAGTTTTTCGAAAGATTCTTTAAATTTGAAAACATCTGTATTAATTTTGGAATTTTTGTTCAGGTGTTTTGCAATTTTAGAGTAATCTTTTATATATCGCCTTAAGTAGCTAGTCATGCCCAGAAAAATGTTTATTTGTTTTTGTTGGCAATTTAATCCTATCGATTGCCTCAACTTTTTTTTTGATAGGTTTCAGACCGTCAGAATCCAAGACGTATCCTAAGAACTCTATTTCGCATTTGGCAAACTCGCATTTGTCAATTTGAAGCTTTAAGTTTGCATTCTCCAAGCAATTTAATATTTTGGTAAGATGCTCAATTTCCTCTTTGATTGTTTTCGTAAAGATAAGAAAATCGTCCATGGATACAATACAAAAATGGTCTATATAGGTTCTAAGTAGGTGGTTCATAAGTTGTTGAAATGTTGCGGGAGCATTTCGAAGGCCGAATGGCATACGCAAGAATTCGCTGGCAGTTGAAAATGCCGTCTTTTGGATATCGCCCTCGCTCATTTCAATTTGGTAGAAACCTTTTGCCAAGTCTAAGGAAGAAAATATTTTACATCCGTTCAGCTTATGAAATATCTCATATATATTAGGAATAAGATTGTTTTTTTCGATTGTTTGCGAGTTTAACTTTCTGTAGTCGACAACGAGTCGCCATTTCGATTAATTGGATTTATCCAATTTCTTTTGGACAACCCATAAGGGACTGTTGTTCGGGCTATTCGAATGTCTTATTATTCCTTGTTTTAGCATATCGGATTAACTTCGTTATTATGGGCCTCGGGATACCTTTAAGCTTTCGAATAGATAGGAATATAATTTTTTGTGTGTATTTTGTTAGAGGCATTAGGGGCACGTGTATAGAAGTTTAGTTTAACGCTATTTAAAGTTACCGTTTGTTCTGAATAGTTTATTATTGCGTTTAAATCATTTTATATGTTGCCTCCTATTATGCCATCAAATATATCGTGGAAGTTGTATTCCAAGAACTCACACGAATAATTATTTATTCTAAATTCTTTAAATGAAGGAAACCTACATAGTTTTTGTATCTGAATAATGTTTCCCATTGCTTTTACTTAAACTTCAATGTTTGATTTCCATTTCGGGTGGCAAATGTTTTCATTCGCGTCCATCAATTCGTCACTACTTTCTTTTTCCCCGAAATGTTTTATTAGTATTTCTTTAAATCTTTTCCAGGTCGTAACGTTTCCGTACCTATACAAAACGGGTCTTACTAATCCACAACATTTTTTTTTTATATAGTTAAAGAGGACATTTTTCGATTGCTCGTCGAACGCTTGAAAACATGGCATTAGTACGTTGATTTGATTTATGAAATCGGGAAGCTGATTTTTATCTGAGCCATCAAACTCTTGGATATTTTTTATACAATTTAAATAAAGGGTAAATGATGCAGTTACTTCGGAATTAATTTTAAAGTCCTGTAACCTTACGACTATAGTATTCCTAGGCGTACGCTTTTCCTCTCAGAATACATTTTTTTTTTCAAAGTTTGGCATTTCCTCTATATTTAACGATAGTTTCTATGACAGCTATATCATATAGTAGTCCAGTTTTCATAAAATTTTAATCAAAATTCTAGAATAATACAAAATGGCTTTATCTTAAATTTGATGAAAATCTGTTGAAAACCGGAAAAGTTGTAATTTTTTTCTAAAAATTTCCCGATTGTTCCCATGGAAGTTATATGATATAGTCGTTCGATCGAGACCGTTCCGACATGTATAAGAGTGAGTGTATATAGAAGACTAACAGCAAAGTTTCATACAGATAGCTTCAAAACTGAGAGACTAGTTTGCTTAGATACGGACTGACGAATATGGCTAGATCGATTCGGCTGATCAAGAATATATCTCCTTTATATGGTCAGAAATGTCTTCTTCACTGCGTTGTAAACTTCTGACTAAAATTATAATTTCCTGGAAGGGTATAATCAAAGTAAAGTTTTTAGCAGTGATTTAATCAACCTAATAAGACAACATTAGTTTAATTTAGTATAAAGCAGAGATTATATCTGCTCAAATAAATTAAAAAAATTGATCAATATATATTTTTACACAAATATTTACAAGAAATCATATTTCTAATATATTTAGAATGCATTAACGACCATTTGAAATAACGCAAAATATTACTGGAGCGAAGAGGTTTAGCGTACTTACACATTTCAAATCATACGTATTAAATGCACACTTTACTTATTGCAGTGTAATGTTTACAGAAACACACTTTTCCTAATTGCAGAGGAAGAGCAAGTAATTTGATAAAACACTGACAAAAACGCTGAACTAACCCCCCACGTTTACTTGAACACGATGTTACTAATCTGGGGCGCCTTTAGTAAAGAAAAAATGTAATGCTTTTTTGGTCGATGCGCTTTAAGCAGCACTTTTGGAAATGTTTAACTGCGGTTTTTAAAGTGGAACGTTAGAAATGCATACAAACTTACATTGGCTGTGTTCGCCAGATCATGATCACTGATCAGTGATTTGCATGACGTTCCCGCCTCAACGGGTAATATTATAAAGAATGCTAAATTATAAACTTCTGGCCGTTCGAACCGACTTTCGCCAGATTAAGCACTTGCTCTTATTATAGATACAAATCTATGAAAGCACCTTGCGGAAGCATACATAATTGGTCAGTCAAAAAGTGTATCCATGCTATGTATAAATGTGCAAAAAACCTATTTCATTGAATTAACATTATTTCTAACTGCATACTTCCCATTGGAAGTTTTTCAGAGGAAGTACAAGAATCACGGAATAAAGAAGTGAAAAGTTTTTGTGAACATTTCACTAGGAATACTTCGCGGGTTCACATAAATATTGACCTAATAAACAGGCTACTTATATCATCGGATTATTTACTTTTCCATTTTTTCTTTTCTCAATCAATTTGTATGCGAAGAATGAAAATGGTTTTAATTTACGAAAAATTGATTCACTTTTAAAAGATTTTCATGCCCTCTAAAATACCACCCTCACTTTCTGAAGTCTGCCCATTTTTACTAGAATGGAGCCCTAGACTGGCAAAATCTTACATATGTGCGGGCATGGTATGCCTCCCCGGTTACCGACCTTTCCGGTGGTTGGCCGTTTTTAATTGCAATTGTTCAATAAATGGATATCCAAATTACCAAATGCCCTCGATAATTTCATAAGGCTAAGTCAAGTGCGCTGAGCTTGCATCTTTTTGACTAGCGATCGTATGAGCTTAGCAAGAAGTTTTCTAGGTTGGTAGTTGATTGAACCCGATCACCCGATTACTACACTGGCACCAGTATTGTTCCGAGGCTTTGTGGCATGCTCTTCTGAATTGGTGGATACACAGGTTAAAGTGGTGAGTCCTTCCCTTGAGCCCCCAATTAAAGCTCCGTTTTGGTTCACACACTCTGTATTTTTTTCGGGTTGATTCCGGTTGACTTCCTAACCACCATCCGGAAACGTTGAGAAAAACATAGCTGCAATCTTGAGCTTGCTCTGGCGCCTCCTGTTCCGCTGGTTCTTTTCAACTTTGTTTGTGTTATAGGTAAAGCCCATGATTATTGCGTACGATTCTAGCGCCCAATGACAAATCGAGGCTGCCTTGATTCTACTGATATCCTTCTTGATTTGATATATGAGTTTTTTGTGTGCTTATGATCTAAGTTAGCTCATCCTTGATCATTCTGTGTTTTTGCGATTCTTATTTCGGTGATTTCGGCGTGTTTTCCTGCTTTGATTCTCACTTCATCTTGCGCCGCCGTATCCTTTATGAACAGATCAATCAATATGAAGTCTAGGATTTCGATTAGAGCAGCGGATGGCACGAGCTCAACGGTCACGTTTCTCCTGCGAATGCCGAACGCTGTATCCGATGTTGTAAGCTATAGAGTGTGCCGGCTATCATACTAGAGCCCCGTACGTCAATATTAGTAGTTGCTGTATAGAGCGACGTTATGGTCTTTGGGTGTAGTCACCAATTTTTACCAACAATTTTCCTACAAGAGTTGAATGTAGTTCCTGCTTTTCTGCCTTTCTCCTCAATGTTACGCTTCCATGAGAGCTTTTGGCACAGTATCACTACTTGGAACTTCGACTGATCTTATAGTTGTACGTCGATGCCATATATCTTGGGCATGTTATAACTTGGGATTTTTGAACTCCTTGTCAATAGTTAGTTCTATCTTGGTTTAATACCGAGTGCACACGCTTTTTCCCAATTGGTTAAGCATTCCAAATCTAATGACGTCGGGGTAAGATCCTGATACTATAAGCACGTCGTCGACTTATACTATAGTTTTCAATGACCCACCATTGTGTTCCATCAATATGCGGTGCAAGTAGATTAGCTACATTAAGAGAAATGAAACTCTGCCCTGGGGTGTACTGGAGTGCCACCGCGTTCAGCTATGGTCGTCCGACTCGTGAGCACAGCATCTATCCACAATAGCTAGAATGGATTTGGCGTTCTCTTTGTTGTATTTCTTGTTGTTAAAAGTTTTCTCAACGTGACTCACCACAGCGAGAGACATATTCAAATATTCAGTTTTGTGCTGTATAAGAATATGCAATCTTGCACTGAACCAATAAAAACAATCCACATCCTAAGCAGGCGATTCCACTCCTGCAATCACTAAGCAGCAGTCTCTGAGTGACAGTCTCATTTTCAAATTATGTACCAATATCCCAAGTGGGCGATCTCGCCCCTAATATATTTTGAACGTAAGAATTCAGTCTTAAGCTGATTTCAAGCGATATGGCCGTTGATGCACTACGGTCAGTACAAGTGGCCCGTATGAAACCAGGCACGTGCCTGTTGGGTTAAGTGTTAGTAGGCGCGATAGGAAATATAGAAAAGAGTAGGAAATTAACTACTGGCGTGCTGCCAGATTGCTTGCCTGCATGCGTACTAAGTGAGTTAGAAAGTTAGAATTTAATTCTGGTTTTAGTTTTGGAAGACTATCTACGTTACAGATTAATGTGTACAAATCATTATAATTTGCACACAATACTCTAAAAGGTTTATGCAATTCAAAGGAAGTTCTACAGTGGTGCAACACTAAAGGTAAAGGATCTAGTATTTCTACTTGGTACGTGGAAAAGTCAGCTCTTTCCACGTCACCATGAATGAGGTTATATATAAAGGTAATGCCAAGCATAGTTCTACGGTTGGCTAAGGATGGTAAGTTAATTAGGAGGAGTCTATTAGAGTACGAAGGTTATCTTTGGTTTGCAAAAAGTCTTTTGAGCCGATTCGAATCGTTTACTATGGACGCCGTTCTGAGGGCTCCAAACGCAATATCCATATTCTTAGATAGGACGAACTAAAGAAATATATAAGAATTTAGTACCATAGGAGTATTTGAATTCTTTCGACCATCATTTAATAAATCCAATCATACCCCTGGGTCTATTCACCACAGACGAAATATGATCTATAAAGTCATGTTTAGGGTCCAAGCGGACGCCTAAATAGAGTACGAAGGTTATCTTTGGTTTGCAAAAAGTCTTTTGAGCCGATTCGAATCGTTTACTATGGACGCCGTTCTGAGGGCTCCAAACGCAATATCCATATTCTTAGATAGGACGAACTAAAGAAATATATTAGAATTTAGTACCATAGGAGTATTTGAATTCTTTCGACCATCATTTAATAAATCCAATCATACCCCTGGGTCTATTCACCACAGACGAAATATGATCTATAAAGTCATGTTTAGGGTCCAAGCGGACGCCTAAATAATCAACTGAATTAATTCTTTCCAAAGAACAGGAATTCAGCGTATAAGTTGCAAGCTTGGGAACGACACGAGAGAATGTCATTAGCTTGCAGTTAAAACAGTTTAAGCTTAATAAGTTTACGCGGCACCATGTTTGAAAGTGATTATGATATTGTAACGAATTTCGGCCGTGAGCGGGACACAGCCGAGTTCACTACGGAAAGCCGAGCGGAACTTTTTTTTTTAATAGGTGCGGCTGCCTCGAACCCGGTCCTGCCCAATCCGTCGCCCCGATCCCTAAATGGCCTCGTGAGTCTTTCTGTGTAGATCTATAGTTTTTATTCGGGAGCTTGGCCCTCAACGCATGCTTATTCGGAAATTGTCATAAAAAGAAGAGACGGACAAAGAGGCGCTTAGAGAGACCAGGCGTCCTGGCTGTCAAAAGCTCTCATAATCGCGCAAAGGAATTCTTTGCGTTGCCAACCGCCTGAAATATCGGCTCTTTGGATCTGGCGGTTTTCGTTACATTACCCCCCTCTCAGACTCGAGCCTCCCGGCCGAGTAATTAGTGATTTGGGTCCTGATATGGTGACAGGCGGTTGACATGAACGGTCCTGGTGGCACGTTTCCCTGGTAGGCGGATCTCGTACACCAGGTCAGAGTGTCGACGAATGACGGTAGCCGGTCCAATCCAATCCGACTGCAACTTAGGGCATCGTCCTACTCTTCGAGTAGGAGCGTAAAGCCATACTTCGTCTCCAACGACGAATCTGCTTCGTTTGTCGTAGGCGCTTCTGCATCTGGTCTACGAATGCCGGATAACTTTCCGGACTAGGTGATGGTCGCCCTTACAACAATTAGCTTGGTAGTCGGAGTTCACGTCCCAGCGTCAGTAGCGACGGGGAGAATCCAGTCGCTTCATGTGGGGCCGATCGATAGGCCCACAGGGCTAGCGGCAGCAACTGGTCCCAGTCTCGTTGATCTGCGGCCACGAATTTCGCCAGATAGTCCAGGAGGCTTCGGTTAAACCTCTCCACCATTCCGTCCGATTGAGGGTGCAACGGCGTGGAATACTTCTGACTCGAAGTTTCGGCCTTGATCCGAGTGAAGGATGAAGGGAACACCAAATCGACAAAAGACTTCCTGGACGAGAGCTCGGGCTACCGTTTCGGCAGTTTGATTGGGCAGAGCTATGCATTCCGGCCATTTGGTGAAGTAGCACATCACTACAGCGATGTAACGGTTCCCGGGTGCTGTTGTGGGCAACGGACCCAGTATGTCGATCGCCAGTCGCTCGAATGGGGCGCCCAGAACTTTGGGCTGCAGCGGGCCTACCGTTCGACGAGTAGGTCCTCTTCTGGCATTACAATCGGTACAGCGGGCACACCAAATGGCTACGTCGGCGGTCTGTCCGATCCAAAAGTAGCGTTGCTTTAGCTTGGCAGTCGTCTTTTTTATGCCGAAGTGTCCACCGGTCGTAGAGTTATGAGCGCTGCGAATGGCTTCCTCCTGAAGAGAGCGAGGCACGACCAAAGCGGGGTCGGCCGTTTTGGTGGTAATCATCAAGAGGTCTTTGTCCATCAAGAGTTGTCCAAACAAATGCCAATACGCCTTTACCTCTGGGCTTTCACTCCATGTGGTTGATTTATTCGGTCGCTCCCCTTTCTCTAGCCACTGCAAAATAATGGCTAGAGTGGGATCCTTTTCCTGTTTGCAGAAACACGATCTCGTCGTTTTTTTCGGCCCTGGTGCACACGCGGCTGTCGCAACAGGGACGACGAGACAAGGCGTCGGCGTTTCCATGCTGCTTTCCGCTGCGGTGCTGGATGTCCAGGTCGTATTGTTGGAGTCGTTCAATCCATCGAGCGAGTTCTCCTTCAGGTTCCCGAAAGTTGAATAACTATCGGAGGCACGAGTGGTCCGTGCGCAGCAGAAATCTCCGGCCATATAGGTAGTGGTGGAAGTGTTTCGTGCCCAAAACTACCGCCAGCAATTCCCTTCTCGTTACGCAGTAGTTGCGCTCCGCAGGACTAAAGGACTTGCTGTAATATTCCAGTACGCGTTCCTAGCCGTCCTGCCGTTGACCGAGCACCGCCCCCGCCCCGTGGTTTGACGCGTCGGCGTCAACGATGAATATCCCATCGGGAGCGGAGAACGTTAGCACCGGAGGCGTGGTTAGCTTGACTTTGAGTGTATCGAAGGCGCCGTGAGCAGCTGCTGACCAAGTGAAGGGGCGCTTAGCTTCCGTTACGTCGTGCAAAGGGCGTGCGATCGTGGCGAAGTCGGGAATAAACTTGCGGTAGTAGGAACATAGTCCCACAAAGGAGCGCACTTCCGTTTTGTTCCGAGGTGGTGGCCACTCGACGACCTTTCGAACCTTTTCTGGACACGCTCTTAAGCCCTCGCGGCTTACGATGTGACCCAGGTAGTTAACCTTGGTTCGGAAGAAATGGCACTTGCGGGGACTCAGCTTCAGTCCTACGCTCTCCAATCTATCGAAGACTTGCTGCAAGTCGTCCAGATGCTGCTCGGCTGTGCGAGAGTGTACGATGATGTCGTCAAGGTAAACCAGGGTGAACTTTCGGGTGTCACCGGAGAATAATCCGTCCATCAAACGTTCAAAGGTAGCTGGCGCGTTGGTCAAGCCGAACGGCATTACGTTGAATTCGAATAGACCAGCATCACACGTAAATGCGGTCTTGGGTCTAGAGTCTTCATCCATCTCCACCTGCCAGTAGCCGCTCTGGAGGTCCATGGTGGAAAACCAGCAGGCACCGTGCATAGTAGTTAAGATGTCGTTCATCCTCGGTAGGGGATATGAATCCTTGACGGTGATGTCGTTTAGACGTCGATAATCCACACAAAACCGGGTGGAACCGTCCTTCTTCTTTACCAGGACGACTGGCGAGGCCCATGGGCTGGTGGACGGCCGAATTACGCCTCTCATCTGCATCTCGTCGACGAGCTGCTCCACCTTGCCCTTCCTGGCCAACGCTAGGCGACGCACTGGTTGTTTGATAGGCCGAGATTGACCCGTGTCTATAACATGCCGGGTTAAATCAGTATGCCCAGAGTCGCCGTCGCTTCGGGCAAATACCCGAGGAAAGCGGTCGATCAGTGTCGTCCATCTTGAGTGAAGGTGGGCCGGCAGGTCGGGGGCACCTCTACGGCGGGGAGCGCTCCGTCCCCTTCTACTGGAAGGCTTGCCGCAGTCTCGGATAGCTCCACGGGTTCCACTTGTCCTACTATCAACTGCGCGGGTAGGTTGTATTCCTGCGCGCTGAGGTTGGCCAGGTGCAGAGTGTTAGTGTCGCTTGCGGAATCCACCAAGGTGCTTCCTAGCAATATATTTGGCGGCAGTTGAGAACTCCTTCCACGTTCTAGCAGGGCCCGTCGAAGTCGTTTTTCCGACCGGCATCGAACGACTACGTGGGTGTCGCTATATGGCGGGATACTGGTGGGTGCAGTCGAATAAAGCAGATTTCGCTGCTGTGTATCCGGCGAATATAACGGCAGAGATCCCCACGGAAGCCGTAACTGCAAATCCTTCAGATCCACGGTGGTCTCATGGCGCAACAGGAAGTCCATGCCCAAAAGGCTAGGAGTGTTGCCCTCCACCAGCAAGAACTCGTGGGCGACCGGCCTTCCGGCAATCTCCAGTCTGGCGTTGACTCGAGCGGTGGCCACGAATTTTTCTGCCGAGGGCCCCTGTAGGGTCACTCGGCACGGTGCACTCGGCAGTCGGTCTGGCAAAACGCTATCATTTAGTAGCGAGACAGCGGCTCCGGTGTCTACGATCAGGCGTACTGGATACCTCAGTAAAAAGATCAAGCAGTGTAAATGGGGGCCGCCAACGGCACTACACGTATACGTAGCTTGACTGGGCGGAGGCGGGGTCCCGCGATGTTCCGCGTTAGGGTTCCCAGTTGTCCTTTGCGTTCTTATACTTAGGGGGGTTTGTGGCGGGTCTCCGGAGGGTCATTCGGCAAACAATCGGCCCAAAGTGGAGTCCACTTGGGTCGGGTGCGAATCCTCTTCTTCTGCCGGCGGCGGGGATACTGTCCCGTAGTGCTCGGCGGCGGCAGCAGTCCGGATTAGAGCCCTTGGGTAGCGTGGCGGTCTGCCGGCGACTTCGCCGGACGCCAGCTTCTGCAACCGCTGTGAACGGGCGCCCTGCGCTTCCTTCGAAGGGGGTTCCGTCGTGACAGCAGGTATTCTGGGAGTGCTCGACGAACATATCGGTCGGCGTAGCGTGGTGGTGTCCCGGATCGGGGCATACTCTATGCCCTGGGACGCAGCGACATCCTCTTCGGGCAGCGGCGGCGAGAGCAAGGGGGCCAGGCCGGTTTCGACTCCATTAGGAGGAAAGCTTCGGCGGGCGCCAGGGTGCTCGTTAGGCGGCGGCTTCGCGTCGAGGTGCGGCGGGATATACAGAGTGGCGGCCATCTCTATGTCCTGGGACGCAGCGGCATTCTCTTCGGGCAGCGGCGGCGAAAGCAGGGGGGCCAGGCCGGCTTCGACTCCATTAGGAGGAAGACTTCGGCGGGCGCCAGGCTGCTCGTTGGGCGGCATCTTCGCGTTGAGGTGCGGCGGGGCATCCAGAGTTGCGGAAATCCCTATGTTCTGGGACGCAGCGACATTCTCTTCGGGAAGCGGCGGCGAAAGCAGGGGGGCCAGGCCGGTTTCGACTCCATTAGGAGGAAAGCTTCGGCGGGCGACAGGCTGCTTGTGGGGCGGCGGCTTCGCGTTGAGGTGCGGCGGGGCATCCAGAGTTGCGGCAATCTCCTTGTCCACAGACGGGGCGGCCCCTCCTTCGAGCAGGTGCGACGGGAGCAAGAGGGCCAGGCCGGCTTTGACTCCTGTAGGAGGAAGACTATGGCGGGCGCCAGCTTGCTCAGTGCGTGTCGGCTGCGCGATGAGGGCCGAGGAGGTAGGGATCCGTTCCAGTATCCCGTGAACTAGGGGGTGTAGAAGTCGTATGGAGCAGATGCTCGCTGGGGCTTTCGGGGTTGGCCCCCCGCCCCGAGAAATTGACGGCAGTTAGTTTCCCGAGGGCGACTCGGGACTCCGGGAGGAACCCGGGACGGCCATGTCGTTTCCGCGGGAGCCTCGGTTTCCTCTTCTGGGTGTTCCAAAGCCATCGGCGGCAGGCACGGCGGCGACAGTCATCACAGCGGCCGTGGGGCGCCGTCGACATTGGGCTTCGATGCGGCACGCCATGTCGAGGGCCTCTGTCAGCGAGCGCGGATTGCTGCTGATGAGAGGGACTTGGTATCCGGTCTCCCGGATCCCGTCGATGAAACGCTGCACTACGATGCTGTTGTAAGTCGCGGGCGGTAACTCGCCTAAGACGCATCTGCCCAAACGTTCCAGCTCCATCGCGAAGTCCTCGAAGGACTCTCGGGGTCCTTGCGTCCGATTATGGAAGGCTTGATAACCGGCATGCTTGCTGATCGTAAAATAGTCGCGCATAGCGGCGGTCAGCGCATCATACGAGCGGAGCGTGGCTTCGGGGAGGGTAGCGTGAAAACGCTGGGCGCGCCCCCGCAAGCTCGTATACAGTTTTCTGCATTTCTTCCTTTCTGACCAGTGGTATTCCTCGGCCATGTCGTCCAGAAGACGCTGGAACTCAGGCCAGGGGCGGGTGCCGTCGAAGGTGGGAGGCAGTTCTGCGTCCGCCACCTCCAAGATACCCCAATGTGAGGTTAGGTCGCAGCCCGGCGGCGGCGCAGAAGTTGGCGCTGGTCCTGGCCCGGTGTCCATCCTCCGGTTACACACCTGCCGCACCTGTCCCGAGTCCGCGTTCGATCCCTCAGCCACACGCGGGGTGCTCGCGGAATGTCGTTCGCTCCCTGCTGGCGGCATGCTGTCGCGACGGCGTGCTGGCTCAACTCCATTGTTTCCAGAGCGGTCGCCCAGCATCGTCCTCTCGAAAGTCGCCCACATCTGCTCGAACTTCTGCTCTAGCTTAAGGTGAAGCGACTGATCCAAAGCTTCCACTTTTTGCTCCATCCGCCGGAGCGAGCGATCAACGGCTCGGTCCACGGCGTCCAGCGCTGCGACTCCATCCCTCGGTTCCGCGGGGATGAGACCATCGGGCGAGGGTTGACGACGGTGGCGAGCGGAGTTCTTAGGCATTATCGTAGGTCAGGGTTTTCGCAAACCCTAGTGACCCCACACCTGACACCAATGTAACGAATTTCGGCCGTGAGCGGGACACAGCCGAGTTCACTACGGAAAGCCGAGCGGAACTTTTTTTTTTAATAGGTGTGGCTGCCTCGAACCCGGTCCTGCCCAATCCGTCGCCCCGATCCCTAAATGGCCTCGTGAGTCTTTCTGTGTAGATCTATAGTTTTTATTCGGGAGCTTGGCCCTCAACGCATGCTTATTCGGAAATTGTCATAAAAAGAAGAGACGGACAAAGAGGCGCTTAGAGAGACCAGGCGTCCTGGCTGTCAAAAGCTCTCATAATCGCGCAAAGGAATTCTTTGCGTTGCCAACCGCCTGAAATATCGCCGGCTCTTTGGATCTGGCGGTTTTCGTTACAATATGTTTATAAATTCGACTGGCAGGCGACGTCCTTGTATTACACGCTAAGTTTGACGCCATTAGCGTACATAAGCACTCTGCAGTTGTTCAAGTCTTTGGGCAAGTCATTTATAAATAAAGTAAGTAAAGTATAAGTGGCTCCCTTGCAGAACGCCAGAAGTAACCCTGAGAACATTAAATACATAATTCTTAAAGAGGACCGTTTTTTTTATTTATTTTTAAATGAAAGGAAGGAAGGATTTCAGGCTTACGTAAGGTGTTAACAAAATTATATAACTCCTTTAGGTACCGTGAGAACTTTACCCTGCAACGAGTTAAATAGTCTTTATAACACCCGCCTTCAGCACATTAAAGTTTGACCGAGCTCATAAATAAGATGCAAGGGCAGATTGGGAACCGAGGATTTTAAATTTAGCATACAGTCTAGAGTTCTTTATTTTTAAATCGGCTCAACCCTTCAGTAAACCACGGAGGTTTATTCGAGATTGGATAGTAAAACGAAACACATTCAGTAAAAAATGAGTTCATGGCATTGTAAAAAATACAATGCCATGTCAGTGTACATGTATAGATCGGACCAATTAAATTCATATATAAAATTATTCAGTCGTTCAAAGTCCGTCTTTCGTCGGTCAGACATATTCTGTGAGTCAGACCCAATATCAAAAGTCACATCGAAAGTAGGATGACACGGATCTTCGGGTTGCGTCAGAGGCGCAACCCTGGCTAAACTGACTCTCGCCGGATCTGAGGCAAAACAAAGATCGAGAAAGCGCTGTAAGGTATTTTGCACATAGAAGACTTGAGACAGCGAAATGTCCAACAAGCCAGCGATAAAGTCATGTTGTGTAGAAGTTAGTAGAGTGGGTGGAATTATTTGAGGACCACATAGCCCCAGGCATTTTAAAATCGCCAAAGACTACGAAATGGTTTCTATCCAAAAGTCTACTTTAAACAATTTTAATAGCGGAAAGGTGGTTCCAATAAATATGAAGTTCCGACAAAAGAGGTAACAAAAATGGAACTGCCATTGATCGATAGCTTCACACAGAGGAATTCAACAACGTTGCATTTCTCGAACATTAATAATTCTTACGTAAGTGGGGAGTCAACCGCTATCAGAACTACACCCTCACGCCTGATACGGCGATCTAGCCGATATAGTGGGATACAGCTGGAAAAACTTCGGAGAATCTCCGGCTTTAACCAGGTATCTGTGAACACAATAAACTGAGAAGCAAACGAAAGGTTATAGGAATACAAGTTAGGGCGCTTACGACGTAAGCCTCTTGCATTCCGATTGGAAATACCTGGGAAGTGGGTTAGTTTTTTTGGGTAGGGATTGATAGACTTTCAAGGCGTGGTGGTCTCATCAGCGAGAGAGCGTAGGTAATAGCAAGCAACGTTTAGCTGTCGCGAAGGCGCAGACAACTCTAAACGGGGAACACACAAAGGGAATGCAAATAATGCAACAGCAAGCATTAGCAGCATAATTAAAATTAAGAAATAAACTCAAATAACTACACAAATAGAAGATTTCATTTAAAATCTCGGTGGTTTATGCAAAATTTAAGCACAAATCGAGAGCTCAAGAAAAAAAGACGTCCGTTCACTTGGAAAGATGACAGATGATGAATAAAGACGATAAAACCAATTCTTCGTTTAATTATTCTTAGTCAAGTAACAACAATAATTTTACTATACGCATATCCATTAGCCTTTCCATCGTCTTTAGGATGAAAGAGATTACGTCTGTATAGTTCTGATTGGTCTATAATTCTTTGTTAGGATATGACCCTCCTGCCAGGTTTAGGTTAAATATCACTTTAGCTTCCTTCGGAAGCGGTACGTGAGTTAGATTGACCCACGCCTCATAGATCGCTTGTAGTTACCTGCTGATGCTTTATTTGGCTATCTATAGAAACGCCCTAATAATGCCATCAAGGTTCGTGCTTTTATATTTGTCAAAGGAGTTCATCTCTTATTTAAGATTTTCAATGGTGATTATGTCTCCTGTTAAGGTGTGTGTATCTCTGTCTTGACCTCTCGGACTCCGAGTTTTCTCCCACATTCCCTAGAAAGTGTCTACCAGAGCCTCTAGGGATTCCTCGGCTGACGTTGTTAACGTGCCGTCGTTTATTTATTAGAGATGGGCTCTTGTGCCCTTTAGCAAGGATCTTGCTTAGCTTGGCAGTCGCTTTTCCAAGAATCCTTCATGAAATCGTGTACTGCTTTTTTGTATTGTTTTTGTGATTTCTTATTTCGCGTCTTTCTTATGCGCCCATTCTTTGGACACACATCGTGTGCTAAAGAATTTTCGTGGTCTCTTTCTGAGATCATTGATGTCCGTGGTCCACCATGGTGGATACTGCAGCTTTGAAAATGGCACATGTTTCATTAAAGGCGTTGTATAGTATGTTTTTGAGGTGCTCTACATCAATGTCGTGTGTCTTTGGTGAGGATTGTACCATTATCCTCCTACTGCTGACCTGAGAGCACAATATCGCTGAATTTACCCCAGTTGGCTTAGCAATGACTACGTTTCGATATCGAGTTGCTAATCGCTACTGATAACTCAAATAAAATTGTCTGGTAATCTAAAAAAATGAATGAATGTATATTATAACGTTACAGTATATAATATGATCAAAAAGTGACTCTCCTCTATTGGTTTTCGAACTTCCCCATACCATGGTTATCATCGACGGTTGCAGTAGCTTTATTCTGCTTTGTTCTGGAGGAGCCAGATCGTCATCGTCCGTTGTATTAAGATTATAAAAGAGAAAAGCTTTAAAATTATTCTTTATTATTATACAAATTATTAAAAGGGTTGTATATAGGTTAAAAAATATATTGTTGTGCCGAAGCCTTTCTTGATCCGTAATTAAGAACTAAACTTATTACCTATCCTTACGTAGTTTACAATGGGTCGACCTATACAAAAGCTTCTGATTTTGGGAAGTAGGCTTTCCAATAATCAAAAGTTTGAGAGAGGGAGCTTTTGGCGAGCGTACTCGTGACACTGGACTTTGAACTGGCCTAAGAGTGGGAATGCATGGGTAATCAACAAAAGGGTGTTTTTTTGGGGTAACTGAAGAGATGGCCGCCTGCCGGTGGGGCAATTGTATATGTCAAGGCGCGAAGAATGTGACTGCAAGGTAAGCAGTTTTTGAAAGGCCCTCTGAGGAAGGGATGCGAGACAACTTGACTGAGTGAGGTCAGTTGTTTATAATAATTCCTATTTGCTATTCCTGAAATAAATAAAACTATAGTATTCAACTATATGTAAACTTGTCTGGTAACTTACATACTGTGACAGAGCAGATACTTGCTTGTTCCTAGTCCCCGGTTCTTGAAGTAGTTCTCTTTCGATGTCCATTTCCCTTCAGATGCGCTTCAGGTTAACTTGCATTACTGTCGGCTTCTTGGTTAGTCGGGGTGAAGTCGGGCGTTTTGTTGTTTAACTTTAAAATCTTTTGTCTCTAGTTGCGACAGGCAACGATAAATTATAAGCAGGAGGAATGGTTGGTTCTCCTTTATCTCCTTCTCTGCCACGAGGGTGAATCTGGATACTGCACTTGCAAATATTGCAGCACGCTTGCATGGTCGGATTGCCCTTTTGGCATCTAGATGAGACCTCTGGGTCTCCTGAAAATCTCCCTGGTGTGAACCTTATCCTAAGGCCAGCCCACGTGTTGCTAATTTTACCAAAACTTTTCTCCTTAACCCTCCTCAAAAACCCATCGTCGCTGATAAATAGACGGTACCCTCTTACCATGTCCCATATATAAATTCCAAGGAAGACCGTCCGGCAAGGCAAACACTGTCGGCCTGTATCTCCTTCCATTACTCTGCTAGCAGGCGTCCGTCATCGTTGAGTTTATCAAGCAGCGCCATAGCCAGACTCTATCTGCCTACCTTGCTTAACCACGTCGTCTGCTTGACGAAGGATGTCGCTCTGGCCTTCCCTTGGATGTCCTTACCCGTCTTAGGTGTGCTCTCGCTAAAATCTATTTATTTCACAATTTAGTTGTGCTTCCATTGTTTGTTTTGTGTCGCTAGCTTTCGCTCTCCCTCTGTTAACTTACTCCAACACTCCCTCTCTTGTTGTGCCGGTGCACTTAGTAGCTTTCTCTCGCTCTCTATTTTTGTTTATCGTAACAGGTACAGTGAAACCTCCTTATAATGACTTCTTAAATTGTCTGTGTTGTGTGTTGCTAAAACCAGCAGGTGTACTTTCTATAGGCTGGGTCACAAAATCGTGCACTCTAAGTGGATTTGTGTTACAGCGCGGACGGTCGGCTTACGCTATTGATGCGAGGTCTGTCAAGACGTTGAAAGAGATATGATATTTATTATTTGGGAAACCAATGTGATTGTTATATCGAGTTTTCGTAAAACTCCTAATATGTTCTTAGCGATGGATAGGCAATTTAAGAGCCTAAACTATTAAGTGATCCCAACAGCCTGCAGCTAGCTTTCTCAACAGCTGCCTTCGTTGGCACAGCCCTTAACCTTAGAATCGAATACAAGATTTCTGAGGTCACTTCAAATGTGCCCCAGAAGTGCCCGTGGCCCCGGTGATATCCTTTACGTCTGCTGGTCTCACATCATGACCCCTTTCGATCTTTTATCCGCTCAGGACTACCGGCGGATAATGTTGCATCAGATTATCAGTCGGACCTACAAAACAGATCTGAATATTTTCCAAACATTGCGCCGAATAAACTTATTACGCTTTAATGGCTTTAAAGAGAAGCTAAATAAGCCCTGTTGTTTCGTTCCCTAGCTTGCTACTTATTAGTCTTGATATTATCAGGGTTTGCTTAGGTTTATTCACCGGTGGTCGGAGGAATTCAATGACCCTTGGGCTACAAAACCCTTCCAAAGCGGTTTTAAAGGCTGTTCTGATTGTGTGATTTACGGAATATATGTAGATTGGTTGGCTGTAATATGCTTTTACGACGAAAGTTGATTTTATTACGTTAATAAGTGTGGATGTTTTTCAATTGATTTTTATAGGCAGTATTTTTAAGCGATGTTACGTTTGTATATGTATTTGTTGTCAGATAATAGATTGCAGTTGTAATTTGATTTTTTGTAAACATGTAGATGTTTGAATTTGGTAGGGGAAAGCGGGGGCGGTTGAATTTTCAGCCTATTAAAATGTTGTATTTAAAATAGGGTTTAATACGGCATACGCATTAAGGCTAAGATTTAAATGAAGCGTAAGTTCTTTGGCTAGCTTATTATTGAAGCCTTACGAGATGGCATTTTGTATATGTTAAAAGGTCGGAGATAATGCGTACATGACTTTGTCTATTTGCCAAATAGTTTTTAATGTAATTTGTAATGTAATTTCTAAGGTGTAAGTTTGTCTAGGATGGTCGAAAGCTTTTGCATATTTTAATTACATTATGGATGTATGGTCTGTTCTTGAAATTGCTCGTGCTAGTTTATTCTGTCTATTCCAGGAGTATTTCCTTTTAATGTATTTAGTGCTGCTGTAAATTATAGATATGTTATCGGTTTTTCTATATTCGTTTCTCTTTTGCTGATAATGTGTGAATGATTATGATAGTGTTCAATAAAATCTACTTTTGGATTATATGCTACACGCATATAATGTATGGAAAATGTATGAATAAGTGAATAATGAATTTAAATTAATAAGTGTCACGTGGCACCAAGCTCCGAAAACCAAAGACGCGGTTACTGGTAGCTCTCAACAAGCGATATCGAAATAGAATAAATATTAAGTATATAATAAAAGCAATAAATTTATAACTAGTATAATGATTGGTATACGTGAATAATTAATTTAAATTAATAGGAGTCACGCTGCTCCAAGCTCCGAAAACCAAAGAAGCGTTTACTCGTATTTCTCAAAAAACGACGTCAAAGTAACAACCCGCCGCTACTACCCCTCTACAGCAAGGGAGCGTGTTTTTGCTCACCCTGCATCATTGATCTTTTAATTTCAAGCCCCACCTATACCGACTTTTACTGTAATCGTACCAAAAACAAAAGCAACAATTAAAGACGATAAGCAACATACGGTTCCAGCCATACAAACCGGTACGGATCGCTACATCCAGATTAAACGTCAGCTTAATCCACAAAACACGACAAAAGAACAAACCAGGTATTCCATCAACCGCTACATCCAGATAAACGTCAACCTAATCCACAAAACACGACAAAAGAACAAACCAGGTATTCTTGGTCCGGGACGAAATTTGCATGTTGCAGGCAGCATTCACGAAACAAAAATGCAAATCAAATCTATAGAACATTTCGAGTTGTATCTAAATACATGAAGGAAAAAAAAAAACTTTTACGCGGTTCGCCAAATACCACCAAGGGCAACTCCTTAGCTCTACGAACATAGAAAATCCACTCCAGTGAAACTCAGAAAACGCTCAGCAGATCCAGAGCAGGCGCTAAGTAATTTGGAAACTCTTATATTTACCATTCAACAAAGGATGATAGAACTAATGTAAATCATGAAAGCAACCAAGCAATCGCTTGTTCAGAATCAAAATATGGTGAAGTTGCTGTAGCCCAAGAGATCTTTTCAAGTGAATGGACGTGATTTTTTTCTAGCGCGGGTTTCAATTTAATCTTCTTTTTTGTGTTTAATAACTTCCCGTTCACTTCTCGTGTGCATGAAATTAAATGAGTTTAATTCCAAATTTTAATTGTACTGCTACTGCTTGCTATTGGATATTTTGCATTCCTATTTGTGCCTTTCCTGTTTTGCCGTTGTATGTGCCGGCGCGACAGCGAAACGTTCCAAAGCTTACTCTTACTCTCACGCTCTCTTGCTGTGCCACTGCACATCTTATCTTTATATTGCTCTCCTCCCAATATTCACAAGTAAAAAGTACAGTGGTGATTCCTAAAAATGATTTCTCATATCGTCTGTGTCGCCAAAACCCGTAAAAATGCTATTTCTGCAGGGGAGCTTACAATCGGCTGCTGGCTTTGCGATAACATCTTGCACGCCAAGTGCATTGGTGTTGCAGGTCGGATTCTGGATGATATAAGTAAAAACATCATCCTGCGTTACTGCTGTCACGATGTGGAAATGGAAATTATGTCTTTTATGCGGTATACCAAGTGTGGTTTTATAGACATATTTCCGAGTTATCGTAAAACTCATATGTTCTGGCGTTGGCTAGGCAATTGGTGGGCAGCATATAGGCGGATTCAAACAACCTGCAACGGTTACTTAGCAACAGCCTCTTTCAGTACAGCCCTCGACCTCAGCATCAATTACAAGAATGCAGAGTTCGAGCACTAACAAATGATTGCCCGAATGTGCCCGTGTCGCTGGTGATATCGGTCTGTCTCCTTGGGGTCTCAAATAATGACCGATAATTCCCAGGACGTCATTCCCGGACTCTGGCCGATAACGGCACGGCCTTGCTTTGCCGAAAGCCCTTATAGCAGTCCCACTTGGGAGACATATTTGTTTCGCGGTTCTCCCCTGCTTAAACTTCGTATGATGTTCTTGCCGTTTCCTAGGGCAAAACCAGAGTCGTAAATATAAAAATAAAGGTGGAAAATCTTTGACACAATTTGCTCTACCAAATTCTGGTCAGACTATGTTATTTTTAAGAAGTTGGAAGCTATGAAAAAAATTGTAGGAATAGCTCTTCTTATGCCCGATCAGACCATTGCGCCTTCTACGTCTTCAAGGAATAGTAGTCTTTCATTTGCATCTGAGCTTATTATGTTCACACAAACCTGGCCAAAGATTCTTAGCCAAGAAGTTTTTCCAGCTGCGTTCACGGTATATCGGCTAGATTGTCCTATCAGACGTGGGGATGGTTCTCTTATAGCGCTTGTCTTTATACTCACTTTCGAGGAATGCAACAATATTGAATAATTATTTTTTCTTTTCTTTTTTAATTCATTTATTTAGCTTAGAAATGCTCGGGGGTGAAATTACAAATAGGGCACATATACAGCGAAAGCTGGCACCCCCTTTAAGTAGGTGCGCCATTCCTGTGACCAGTACCGTTAGTGGTTAGCGACTTTGACGCTTAAGCCGAGACAGGACTCCAGGTCAATCCGCTACTTTGCGAACGTACTGCAGGCAAAGATCGTATGCTCGACTTTCTCCTTCGTTCGGTCATTGCACATTATGCTGTCTCCGCTGTACTCGTGATCAAATTGGTGGATCCCTAATCATCCATGACCGCACAGGACCTGGGTCAGAAAGAAGAAGAAGAAGCACGGCCAGACAGTGCTTTCTCCCGATCCAGACAATCAGCTTGGGGATGAGCCGGTAGGTCCACCGCCCTTTCGACGATGTTTCTCAGCGGTATTCTCAGGACTTGATTGTTCTCGCCTTGGCTACGGTGCGTGCTGATCTTTTCACTGATCGTGGGAGGGCTTTTCAAAGCAGCTGGCCGAAAAGAGTGGGCTGTTCCCTGGCCAACAGCTTCAGTGGGGATGACGGCTAGAACCTGAGCCGCCTGGTCCGACACCGTTCTAAGCGGCTAGACGATGCGTGACATTTCCTGCACGACTTTATGAGGGCGTCGTCAGTGCGTTCGCCCAAACTAGCTCAGCGTATAGCAAGGTCTCGTCCCAGTACAACGCAGCTTGCTATCCTGTTTCGGCCCTCTATGATTCAGCATGATCCGGGACAGTGCCCTAAAGGATGATGCCGCCTTGGAACTGGCTTAAGCCAGGTGCTCGCGGAAGATGAGCCTGATGTCTAGCATTACACCCAGGTATTTTATAGCCACGAGCCAGCTACTTTGATTTTGGTGACCTCAACCTTCTTTTTGCTTCTCACCATAACCCCTTCTTCTTCTGCTAACCGTAGTCCGCCGGGCAGAAAGAGGCGCAGTAATGCATCTTACATTGCATCCCAAGGCAACGGGGTAAGTACGGACTCTTGGGGTACTCCGCAGGAGAGCTCCACCGCTTCCGCGCATTCTATGGTGTCGAATTTTTGCATGCGATTCGCAAAGCAGTTAGGCATCATCCTCAGTAAATATGGGGCGACGACGGGCCACTGCCACCGAGGCCGAGAGTCCGGCTTGTTCGGATAAAGCTTCAGCTAGCTCCTCTCTGGTTACCAGCTCGTCTAGGTCGTGCCGATGTCCTCCATAAGCTTTATTGCATCTTGATCCAGATGAGCTATCTCCACCAGACGGTGTCTTAGTTGGTCTTCTTGTCGAGGAGACCTTTACGGCTAACGCACAAGGCACATTATTTCGCTGCACGATGCCTCCGAAGGGCTTAAGATGAGGGCATCTCTTTTCTTTCGCTTGTGGCGTACATATGCTGCAAACGGGGTAGGTTGGCAACCCTATCCCAATATCTCTTCGGTATTGGAGATTGCGGTGGGGGTGTTCTCCATCGGCTGTTCGATTGTCAGTTGGAGGTCCTTGAGCTTGACAGGGGGGTTCCTCATTACCTAATTACTGTTGCGCACGTTCTAGTCGAAGGATCGAACCCATCTCCACGATAAGGGAGCGGGAGCTCTGAGGCTTGTTGAAAGGCCCTCAGTTCAGTACTGCTTGTGTGGCTGCCATCTAGGGAAAAATATTTCTTACTCGACATTCCTTTGGGGTGCAGCTAGCATGTTACCCTGCTGCAGGGGATGTCGTTTTAGACTTGCCGCTAGGTATGGATGGGCTGCCGACCACGAAGACCACACCGCTGGGCAATGTGGAACAGATGCGGTGTTGATTTAGGGAAATCGGCTTGGCCGACGTAGTTAATACCTGCAGCTAGGATTCGCTTGGTCTGCCGGCCTCTGTGGCACAGTCCCAAATCGCACAGCCGCTCAGTGTGGGACAGACGATGCGTTATGATGAACATTTACGGTGCTATCCATCGGAAGCCGAGGATTTCTTCACTAGAAATGGATGGGGGTTATAGCGCCCTGCCTCGGTCGCCAGAGCCCCGTTTCCAGGTGTGTCGTATGGCGTAGGGGTTGGCAGTCGGTGTCCTCCGTGACCTTTGCAGCTGCCCGGAGTAGTATTGTACTGCTTCTGCTGGCGATTCGCAAGTGACAGTCGTAGCCGTCCGCCTTTGGCAGAAGGCACTAAAATAAATGCGAGCGGCCCTGTCGGCCGAGCGCCCCTGGACAGATGCTTCACTTTTCAAGCTGCAAACTTGAACTTTATAGCACTTTCAAACAGCTGACCGGTTGACCACATTGGTAAGAGAAGTTTATCGAGGAAGAGAAAGTGAGGAAAGGGCCACCTAAAAGAGGTAGCCCCACACATCCCTGTCGACGAAGCGCTGGCTATCATCTGTGGATTCATTAGTGCCGAATAGCAGTACGAGGCCTCCGGGTCGTAACATGTAAGTTGGGCCGGTCGACCGTCGCCCATTTAGAAACCTCTGATGATTAAATCTCTTCTCTATTTAACCTCTTTTTCGCCTCCCCTAGGGAGTACCCAGAGAAGCGCGACTGCATTGTTCCACGCACACAATTAATTCTCTTGTTCAACTCCTTTGTATAAGCAAACTTTCCCATTTTTAACAGATTTTTATCAAATTTGAGATATAGCCAATTCTATATATATATAATTCTATATTATATATATATATATATATATATATATATATGTACCACATATATATATATATATATATTTAAATATATGTAGCGTTTCTTATATATATTTATATATAGAATATAGAATTATATATATATAGAATTGGCTATATCTCAAATTTGATAAAAATCTGTTAAAAATGGGAAAGTTAGCTTATACAAAGGAGTATATATATACATAATATATATATATATATATATATATATATATTTACAGTTTTATTTATATATTTATATTTATATTTACAGTTTTACAGCTATAGTTTTATATTCACAGTCATCCTCTACAGCATTTCTTAATTTTTCACAATTTTGGTCTTTAATTTGAACTAGTACATATATATATATATATATGTGGTGCATATATATATATATATATATATAATTGGCAGCTATATGATATAGTTGTACTAGTTCAAAATAAAGACCAAAATTGTGAAAAATTAAGAAACGCTGTAGATGATGACTGTGAATATATATATGTATAAAACTATAGCTGTAAAACTCTAAATATAGTCTGTATACAGGGGTGGTCAAAAGTATTTACACTATTTACAAATTATTTGAACATCCCAACTTCATTTATTTATTGTTAACCAATTTCGCTAAAATTTTCTTTATCGCGTAGATTGACTTATACAGAAGCGAAGCGTAAAGGCATTCGAAATATAACGTTTTATGGGACAATGCTAAAAGCTAAAGAAAATATGTCTCTTTATTTTGGATATCATATAATAAACTCAATTCCAGCCAATTGAAAGCCTTCATCAATGCCAAAGCTAATTTACCTAATTATTAATAAAGTAACTTAAGGGATTTTTGCTACAAAGAATATTCAAGAATATTCAGAAACAAATTTAAGATTAATACAATTTAAGTGTAAATATGGCACTATATGGTACATCAATCTATCCTTTTATTTCTAGCATTGTCTTATTACCCCTTTTATTTTGCTTTCCTTTTCGACTTGATTCTGCATAGATCAATCTACGCAATACAGAAAAGTGGTCAACAACACAAAGAATAACAACAAACAGAAGTTTGATGAGCAAATATGTGGTTGTGTAAATACTTTTGACCACTTCTGTAGATCAATGTAACAAAAATAAGCATTACTTTGGTGTTTTTGAATATAAATATATATAACTTATATTGTATTATATTATTCATGATCTAATTGCAATCTGAATGGGTATAGCAGCTTCGGCGTTCCAAAGTTAGCTTCTTTTCCTGTTTTTAAATATTCCATTGTCCGAACTTCCTATATATTGGAACCATCGTTCCGCTATGCAGTTGATTTCTATGCGATTTTAACATTCCAGTGTCTAATGCCCTCAAACAATTTTACTAATTCACTTCTAGCTTTAACCTAAAATGTTTGTATTCCTGGCTTATTCAACATTTCAAGTAACACATGTACGAAATTCCTTAGATCGCTCACGCCTCTGAAACAACACGAAGATCACTATCACTATCACTTTCGATGTACAGTTCGATATTGGGACTGATTTACAGAAAATATCTATCCGACCAGCCAAAAAATTTTGCGAGGCGGAGTTTGACCGGCTGAATAATTGTATATCTAAATTTTAAATTATGATCAGACAATTACTGATTTATTTGCTCAGCTTTTTCAAACAACTTATTCAAACTCTACAGATTCAAATTAAACTTATTCGTACAGCTTGCCTATAGGGAACATCATTTTCAATCCCAGATTAAAGCTCAATTAGATCTTAATAGTGTTATGTCAGTTTATTTGCCAGGTTCCGACGGAATACCTAGAAGTGTGCTTTGTTATTGTGCTGACGCCCTGTGGAATTCCCTTCTGAAATTGTTTACCCTATCATTAAAAATCTCAGACTTTTTACTTTATTTGGAATTAAATCGGAAGCCAACAACAATAGAGGAATCTCAAAGCTGTCGGCCTTCCCTAAACATTTCAAAAATGACTTTACTCCCATGTGCTGTAAATCTGGAGTAGTAACATTTTTGAAAAGTTTTAGGGTGTGTAGATCAGGCAAATACGAGTTGTAGTTTTTATATCCTTGCATGGTTTATAGTTTCAGTCAGAAGTTTGCAACGCTGTCATCTCCGAGCATATAAAGTAGAAATATTTTTGATCAGCATCAACGGATGAGTCGATCTAGCCATGTCCGTCTGTCCGTTTCTACGCAAACTAGTCTCTCAGTTTTGAAGCTATCTGAATGAAACTTTGCAGTTAGTCTTCTATATACTCTCACTCGTTTATATGTCAGGAGGGGCCGGATCGGACGACTATGTCATATAGCTGCCATAGGAACAATCGCAAAATTTTTAGAAAAAAAAATATATTTTTTCAACAGGTTTTCATCAAATTTAAGATATAGCAATTTTGTATTATTCTAGAATTTCGTATTTAATTTTTTTTTTTAATCAGACACAATATCATATAGCTGCCATAGGAACGGTCCAGAAATTAATATAATTATAAAATTTTCCAGTTTTCAACAGATTTTCATCAAATTTGAGATATGGCCATTTTAAATTATTCTAGAATTTTGATTTAAATTTAATGAAAATCTGACTACTATCTGATATAGCTGTCATAGAAACTATCATTAAATATAGAGGAAAATGGCAAACTATGAATGTAAAATATACAGATGAAGTAATGAATGTAGAAATTACTTCCTTGATTTTTAACAGAAATGTATATAATTTATATTGTATTTATTATTAATGATCGAATTCCAATCTGCAAGGGTAGTTAGCTTCCTTTTATGTTTTAATTGAGTCTTACAGTTCAACTGATTCGACTTTTCCTGGTTCTAGTTCTTCCTAGTTTCTTAATTTCAGACCTTCCATAAAACAAACAAATATCTAAAAATTATTTTTTACATTTCTATACACTAAATTTTATATTATATAATTACAGATAAAATTCCGGCTCGTTTAGTGCTTTATTTTTTGTCATGGTCTGGCTTTCTGGTCTCTTTTATGATGCGAAATGATATGAACTTCGCTCTGGTAGCAATGATTTCGAATGATAATTCAACACATAACCAGTCTATAATCGGATCGCAATCGCAACCAGTTTTGGTAATATTATGCAAATTAAAGTATGTTTGACATATATCTACTCTTATGTTTTTAGCGTGGTGGTACTGAAGACCAAACATCTATAGTAAAATCCGTCATAATAAGTTCGTTCTATTGGTGTTACGTATTATCCCAGGTGGTTGGTGGAGTGGCCACAGAAATGTTTGGAACTAAGTGCGTATTTGGATGGTCACAGTTAGCAACGGCTTTATGTAGTATACTAATGCCATTAGCAGCACAATTACATTACATAGCTGTTATTGTTCTAAGATCCATACAGGGATTCGCCTCTGGCTTGACATGGCCTGCAATGTACGCAATAGTTGGCTATTGGATTCCACTTACCGAACGATCACGGTTTATGTCAAGTTTTCAGGGTTTTAGTATAGGTATTGGCCTAACCTACCCGTTATGTGGATTTATTTTATCGGAATTCGGATGGCCTTACGTTTTTTATACAACTGGCACCTTAGGTATTGGGTGGTGTTTATTATGGTATTTTCTAGCATACAATACACCTCGGGAGCATCCACGCATAACTAAAGAAGAATTAAATTACATAGAGCTTAATGTATGCAACGAAGTTAAAAAATTGAATAGAGTAAAAGTGCCTTGGCTGCAGATATTTCGTTCCTTACCAGCATGGGCGATTGCTATTACAACGTTTGGACGAATATTTATTCATTATATTTTCATTGTAAATGGGCCTACGTTTATGGGAAACGTTTTAAAGTTTAATTTTGAAACAAATGGTTTTCTTTCTGGTATGCCATTTATTGGTTCATATATTTCATCAGTTTTTTTTTGTTATGTTGCTGATAAATTGTTACTCTACAAAGTTTTAAGCCTTACTAATGTAAGAAAAGTGTTTACAGCCCTCTCACAAATTATTCCAGGAATATTATTATATTGCATCGGCCACATAGATAATGTACATATATTGTTAACAGTATGGTTTATAGCGGTTATATTTATAACAGCATCCTATGCAGGAGCAATGGCTAATATAATTGATATAGCGCCAAACTATGGACATTCAGCTGCAGTTCTAGCATTTTGCCAAACAATACATATGTCAGCGTCTTTTATTTCTCCGTTGACGGCTGGATTTATTGTAACACAAGAGGTAAAGTATACGTGTTAGTCTTCTTACTAATGAGTTTTAAGTATAAAAAAATTATTTTTATAAATAGGTATTAGATAGAAGGTAATATTTTTTATTTTGCCCCTCTTTTGTTCTACAACTATTTATGTTTGTTGTAGCTGTGTCGCCTTTAGTACCATCCACAGTCATTGAGGAATCCAGTGTTGGATTTTGAATTGGTTTAGAACTTATCAGTAACAGAGCAGATGCCTCCTGTTTTGTTTATTCCTCGTAGATGTCATGAATATTAAGAGAAGTGGAGACTGCAGTAATGATATGAATTAAATGTATTTATATCAACTTCTTTGCCTTTTCCCACTGTATTTCATGATAGTAACATTTATTTTGAAATATCATTGGTTATTCATGCTACAAACAACAATATATTTGTTTGGATCCAAATGTTTTAGATTAAGTTATAAAATATCTCCCAAAAAATATATTAATTTTCGTTTGAATAAGTGCATTTATATTTCACTTAAAACGTAGCGCAGCATGTACCGGGCCGCTAGTAATTGATATGTCTTTTGAATTGCATTCTCCTTTTTGTAATATTCTTATCGATATCCATTAGTCCATTAGTATGCCGAAAAAGTAGCATACTATTTTTACCCTATTCTTTTGCTGGTCGTGATAAAAGATATCTTACATCATAAAAATGATAAATGGTGGTGCACAGTTATGACGCTCTGCTTTCCACTCCGAGCATTAAATTATACACAAGCCACTTAAGTGCGGTTAACGAGTTGGAATGTAATTCCAATTTATTTCCATAGACCTACACGATTTCCAATGGTCGGTGTTTTGAGGCTCCCACGAAATTGGCGTTTATCACTTAGGCTTATAGCCCACTTAAGATCTTCGAACGCTTTTTTTTTGTAATGAAACAGATTTGTATGGCTATTCATCATTCTATAAAGGAATAAAATTTGCGTATGATAGTGACATTTATTTTGAAATATCAAGGAAAAGTTGTCTCAGAATAATTTTGTTAACACAAAAAACGGCTATAAAGTTATCTTTTCCCGATTTTTTTCTAAAAATAAAACCGTAATAAATAATCAGGCAATTGCCGATTTGTTTTGTTGTTGTTTACAATCATGCCCAAACCGAACACAATTTTTAATCCTATGTCATATCTCTTTCAACGTCGCGACAGACCTCGCAACATTAGCGAAACAAAAACATCGGCTTTTTGTGCTCACATCATCGATGTCGGCAAAGCGAGAATGCGAAAAAATGTGAAAATTGTTATTTTAAATATAATTAAAACACAATACAATAATAAGCTACATGAACACGTGAAGTGAACGGGAACTTTTAAATTCACAATATAAGTGATTTTAATAAACCTCAATGTTTTTTGCAGTTATTGCGAAAGAGGATTCGCTGAGACCGTAGTTTTAACAAGAGAAACAATATTTAATATAACAATGAAAGGTCACAAGACCAAGCAAGTCCCGGAAACCAATTAAACAGAAACCTTTGAATCGCACCTTAACACGAGGAGACCATTTTGGAAGAATATATAACTATACAAATTTTGTACGACTAAACCTCGGACTTCAGCCGATAGGCTACACAGGAGGATTAACGGATGACCCAGTCATGTGCCGTAACTGTGTGCACCATCGGTTGTGCGACTATACTCTCCAAGTGGGGGCGGCTGGAAGCAGGTCCTCAGTCAGGCTTCGACCCCCCCAAGTCAGGTGTGTTACGCGACCCATGCTTCCAGGTTCCCAGCTGAGGGGTTAATCCAGCCTTTCTAGGGCCGGGAAACCCTGGATCGTAAGATGCCTTGCCGTAGCTTTGTTGCGAAGCTGCGGTCGACCTCTTCAATGCCCCACCTTCCCTTCTGGCCCGCTTTCCCGTCCAGCCCTCATAGGCATAGATCAAACGGTCACAGGAAGTGAGTGAGTGCGCAATTAAGAGGTTAAAGAACCCATAGGGAAAGCCAAGAGCGACACACATTGTCAGACTGTCCAGGGACAGTCTGGCTATGGCTCTGGTGGATGAACTCCACGACGCCGGTCGTCTGCTGTCGGAGAAGTGGGAGAAAGTGGTTAGAGGGTACCGGGTAATAAGGTGCGACGATGCTTTTCCCAGGAGCTTACTGGCGAATTATGTGGCTAGGATTATCGAATCTTGGGCTGGTAATAGACGACAAATCGCCCTACACAACCCCAACAAACTTCCATCTCGAAAGTTTTGAAAATTTAATCTGATAATAGTTAAGCTGCTGCAAAGGGCCGAAGCCCTAAAGACGGACCTGGTGCTTGCGAACGCGAGGAATCTCGGAAACTGATGATAGAGATGAGCCTCTTTTTAATAACATTGTTTGTCGTAACGTTACAATATGTAACAAAGGAAATACGCAATCTTTCATATTTCCGAGTAAGGATGACTTTCAGGGTTGGGTTAGATCTTACCTTACAAATGGAACATGTCTACAGAAGATTACGCAAGATTAGGACGATCCTCGCCAAAGGACCCGCAAGTCCATCCTTAATCAACAAAGCAGAAAGCACAGGTAAAAAGACAGAGGAGTCACTAGAGCTACTAGTTAAAACTCACTGCCCACCTACGAGAGAACTTGTAACACTTGTCATTGGGGAAACTGCGGGTGAGGGCTTTGGGACGTTGAAGTGCCACCGGCAGCAACTCGGCAACATTTTGTACTTCCTCGGAGATAATATCGCTTAGGGCCAAACGCTCAGACAATGGCGAAATAATAAAGCGGACAAGCAGATTATTCTAAACGCAGATTAACATGCGTCGGCTGACGGACGGAGGAGAAGATAACCTCACCCCCTCCCCTTTCCATGCGTTATAATTTCGGCAGTCTCTCAACCGCTTTTGAATTCGTTTTGATGTTCTCGGTGTACCGTCGTTTAGGCTGCCGGTAATTTTTGAGTCTTCATCCTCAATTGAGTCCCGTTGAGTGGTCCGTCTATATGAATACCGACGAGACGGGATGATGCCGCAAGACCCAAAAAATTAGAATTATTTGAGATCGGGGAGACCCCCTTGCAGTCGGGAATTGTGGGCTAAAGGAGTTAGTCAGCTTATATGTCTAGCGAGATTTGAAAAGACAGGTAAGCATTTCGACCTATTTAAGTTGAATAAGTTTACACATTATTTGAGAGATATTAGGGTCTGTTTGTAAATCAGACTGGCATGAGTCTTTCTTATTTTGTTCGCAAAGCTTATTGTTGTCAACATACATGAGTACACACTATGTAGTCAGAAATGTTTCTAGTTGAGAAGTTATGAAAGCTTTTAAACTATGTAAACTATTTATTTTCAAACAATGAATGTAGTAAACTAATTAGTACCTTAGGTTAGTAGCGTCCAGCAGGTGAATTAAATTAATTACAATGATTCAAATGCTTCTGTACGTTATTTAATTTACTAGCTGTCCCGTCGAACATTGTCTCACTCCTAATTTATGTTTTATATAACCCCAGAGTGATATTAATCTGATCTGCTTGGATCTGATCTGCTTGGATCTTGTCAAGCATTCAATGCACAATATATATGGTAAACCACATTTCTGAAAAAAAAATGATTTAAAACTATATTTTGCAGATTGGGATACAATTGATAATGAGAAAAACATGGATTTTGTAGATTGAGCAAACAAATAGTCAAACAAATAGTCAATTGTCCCTGTTATTTTTTGATCGTCATAGCAAGACGAATCAGAAATTGAATTCGTTTAAAGGGCATATCCGTTGGGATCATCGGAATCCTTGAAATAATATCATCCTCATCTTTAAATTTTTCTTTAAGTATAGACGCGTCGCATTGCTCATCAGCTTTCACACAGTTTTCTTTGGTTTAAAGTTCTATGCATGATGACTCCGAGCCAAGCTTAATTTTTAAATTTTGCCGTGGTAAACCAAGCACAACATTTTTGGAACTTAATTGAAGAAGAGGAAGGTACACACAATAAGGGGTCAAGTAAAAATAAACAAATATAACAGTGAAGCCAACCATTATATGTGCGACAGTACGCCAATTTTACTTACACAAATTTCGTCACTATCTAGAAGCTACCAAAAGAATAAATGTATTTCATAAATGAATTAGTAACTTTAGGGTCGAAAACTTATAAATTTTGGTTTGCAAAGAAAGGGACGATATCGCACCCACATCTTGCACCTCGATCAAAAAGCAAAGAAGGAGAAGAATGCAACTGCACTCGATTAATGATGAATGAATTAATTTCGCAATAAATAATGGTTGTAACGAATTCAACTTACTTACTTATTTCGGTGGTTGCCAAGAAAACCGATGCTTTTGGAAAACTATAAATTTAGACTATTAGTTGACTATAGGAATATCAACGATTTTACTGTTAATGGCAAATTTCCGCTTTTTAGACGGTGTGAAATAAATATAAATATAAAACAAAAATTGAACTAATTTTTCATCAGATCCAAATGGATAACAATTAAATTGCTTTTATGACCTTAAAAAAGACTTCTGCAACTTTTCAGAGATGTTTGAAGAATCTGTTGGAAGATTTAATAACAAAGATTGTTTAGTTTATCTAGACGATATAATAATTTTCTCTACTTCATTGGAAAAAACTTTCCCTCTCTAAGAAAGTATTCAAGAAGTTCAAAAACGCAAATTTGAATCTCCAGCTACACAAGTGTAAATTCATGAAAAAGGAAACCGAATTCTTAGGACTAAAAATCAGGCCTGTTGGGTTAAGTGTTAGTAGGCGCGATAGCAAATATAGAAAAGAGTAGGAAATTAACTACTGTCGTGCTGCCAGATTGCTTGCCTGCATGTGTACTAAGTGAGTTAAGCTAGGTAAACACGATTCAAACAATTTGCAGCAAGTTGAAAACAATTTTCAGCAAAAGTTTGCGCAAATGTTTAAACCTTTGCAAATATTGCAAGAAAATTTATTGCCTCAATCAATTTTTATTTTGCACGCAAACTTTTTCTTGTCTATTTCGTGCAATATATTGCGTTAATGTCTACACGTGTTTGGATTTTTTTTTGCAGTGCTTGCGAGTGATGATGTGAAAGTCAAGGAATAACGACGTGTTTATATTTTGTCGGCACAGAAATCGAGAGTTGCTACTGTTGTTATATTAGCAACTTTAATTAAACGTAAAAAAGTGAGAAGACTAAAGTCTGACAAATAAATAAAAAATAAATTGAACTATTTACCAAATTTTAAATTTTATAATTATTTTCGTCGTCATTTTTTATAAATTTAGGCGCATCAAAAAACTTTTGCCGAATTCTTATCCAATTCCTCGATAAGCAGTTTGCTTTTTATGCTTATTATTATAGTCTTGTGACGAGACATCCCATAAAACAGAATAATTTTTCTAGAATTTATGTGCATTGCTTGCTGCAATATTCCGACTGCAAGCAAACAGTTTGTATCGTGTGTACCTAGCTTTAGAATTAAAGTTTTTAGTTTTGGAAGAGATTAATGTGTACAATTCATTATAATTTGCACACAATACTCTAAAAGGTTCATGCAATTCAAAGGAGGTTCTACAGTGTCGTAACACTGTATTTCTAGTATTTCTACATCCTAGATCAACTGATTATCGAAGCCCTTGAAAGCTCTGAAAGGTTTGTTGTTGTTGATCTTCGTTTAATAAAACCATGTTGGCATGGGGAAATAACTGATCGACAAAAGTGCTGCAAATGAGGAGTAATTATGTTTTCGAAACGTTTTAGGATGGCCGACAGATTGCTAGAGATTCCTTTATAATTGTTGGCATCCAATTTGCTACTTTTTTTGTGGAAAGGAATAATAAATGACTCGTTCCAAATAAGGGGAAAGTGGGAGGTTTCTAAGGATAAGGTAAACAATTTTAGAAGGGGATTGCACAGCGCGTTGGCACAATACCTGAGCACACTGCTAGGAATTCCGTCGGGACCAGGCAAAACTGGCTTAACGCGATGAAGGTCTAAACGAAGAGATCTTTCGTTTAACTATGACTAAAAATTAGGCTCGTTTTCGGCATGGTGTAAGAATATGTCCGATTTGAATCCGTAGAGTTTGAATACGCTGTTAAAAAAACTTCGCAAATAGATCGGCAATCGCCAGAGCATTATTTACGCTAGTATTTTCAAAGGATTAGTTTTAGGTTTACGTTTAATGTTATCAAAATTATAAAACTGTGAGAACTGGACTCTGCAACGAACTGGATTGTTTTTACAGCACTGCGAGTTCAGCACGGTAAAGTTTAACGGAGCTGATATATAAGAAGTAAAGGTTGATTTTTAATTTAGTATACAACCACGGAGGTTTTTTTGAGATTGGCGGATAGTATAACGGATCACATTCAGTAAAATTTTAGAAAATATCCATGGCAACTACCATGTCAGTGCATATGTATAGATCGGACCAATTAAATTCATATATTAAACTATTCAGGCGTTCAAGATCCGTCTCGCGAAAACAGAAGACTTTTTTGGCAGGACGGTCAGATATATTCTGTAAGATGTAATGTCGAGAGTCACATCGTAAGTAAGATGATAGGAATCTTCGGGTTGCGTTAGATGCGCCAGCCTGACTAAACTGACTCTCGCCGGATCTGAGACAAAATAAAAATCGAGCAAGCGCTTCAAGGAATTTCGTATATGGTTGACTTGAGACAGCGAATTGTCGAACAAGCCAGCAATAAAATCATGTTGGGTAGAGGTTAGGAGGGAATTTTTGGAATTATTTGAGGACCAGATAGCCCCAGGGATGTTAAAATCACGTAGGACTACCAACTGGTCTCTATCCAAAACTCTACTGGAATCCAACTGAATAGCGGAAAGGTGGTTTCAATAAATAGGAAGTTCCGACAATGGAGGTATGTAGGAACAGGTAATATAAATGGAGCTACCATTGATCGATAGCTTCACACAACATCGTTGCGTTCTTCGAAAATGAGTAATTCTGACGTGAGTGATGAGTCAACCGCTATAAGAACTCCACCCCGGCGCCTGATAGGGCGATCTAGCCGATGTACTGTGAACACAGCTGGAAAACCTTCGGAGCTCAGAATCTCCGGCTTTAACCAGGTTTTTCAGAATACAACAACCGAATCTCATTTAACGCTCAATCTCAGCAAAACATTATAAAATTTTATTAAGACTAAAATAAAACTAATTTCTTAGTCTGAACGGTAAACATATACAATAAATATAAATATAATAAATTCAGCAATTTTGGAAACTTGCCTTAAGGAATATCACATTTAAAACGTTGTTTCTTTATGCATAATAAAATAGTCAAAGTAAAAAAATAAAAGCTTTTAGCTTAATCCCAATTCACTGCAATGATTCCCCCTTTGAATTCGGTGATTTCGATTATTTTCCCCTTCGTTTAGGTTAAATTTGACCATTACCATTAATTGTTTTTTTTTTTTTGTTTAAATAAACATAACCTTTCTTTTATTCTAATGATTTTCTTAATGAAACATGATTTTTTTTGTTGGGCCGTTTTAACTGACTTAATAGGGACTAATTTCCCTGCGTGGTATTGGCACGAGCGGATCGCGGCGGCTTAGATCGAAGCTTCACTGAAACGCTCATCTCGGCCGAAAAAACTAAACTAAACTAAAACTGGCCTAATTCTCTCAGAGGGTGAGCTAAGGTAATACAAATACTGCCTTTCTCTGGCGAAAAATAAATCATGATTTTAACCCGTTTCTGGTGCGTTGTTGCGCGAAGTGGAAGCGATGGTTGTGTAGGGAGTCAGCTCGCTCTCCAAATGCTTCTTGATGTTTAAAGTTTAGCTGCGCTTGCTTCGTTTCTCTTAGTTTAAGCCTGCCCCTTGCATTTCTGGGGCCTACGGGCGGTAGAAGCTGCTGCTGCTACTGGATCTATTCTTTTTCACTCACGAAACTCGCAAGTACTTTCGAAAAATTAGATTCCGTACACTGCCTAAAAATCCAAATTTACTCTGGGGCCACCACAAATGTAAATAACTACGATGACGAAATGTGGCGGTAATCCCCGTTTGAAAGTGGGAGAAATGGAGACAATTAGTTAGCAGACAGACAGACGTCAGTCACTGTGCTCTCTCATCTCCTCCATCTTTGATTAACCAACAGATGGCGCTGACAATGTATCTGTTTTCCCGAGCAAACTGTTCAAGTTCTAATGCTATTTCGAAATTAACGGGGTCATAATTGTCCTGAAGACCTATGAATTCATTATAAAATATTTGTTGATAAAAATTAATGTTTGACGGACAGTCAATAAATTCTAAAAAAGAATAACAAGATCATGAAAACTTAGAATTAGAATTTGATGTTATCTTTATGTATAAGTCTATTCCTATTGTTGATTCTAATTTCCGTATTTCCTAAATCTTCCCTAAACCCTCTCCTTTCTTTCGAATTTCAAGTTTATCATGCTCGGCATGCATTTTCTCGTAAATAATCTCGCCTATGTGACACTCAAACATTTTGTTTTGAGCTGTTTTAGTGTTTCAGGAAAGTCTGTATGAACGTTTTTATTAAATTAAATTTGATATGCTTTTTGTTTATATATTTATATATATATACGAAGAAGAATTTCGGAATAGTCGAGTAGATTGTATTTCTTTTTTATGTAGCAGGAATTTCTATCTGCTTCTACTTGACCATTTTACATGCAATGTCTAGGACTTCACAAATGGAAATATTAGACCTATTATTAATATCTTTGATAGCTACATATTGCGTCAATACAAGTTTTAAAAGCTAATTTTTGTGCGTAGAAAAGGTAAATATAGTTGTTCTTCTCCTTCTTTTTGAGGTGTAGGTGCTTCCTAAAGCACCTTAATTTTACTTTACGTTTTTGATACATGTTTGGCCAGTAGTAATATGATGAAAATTGTAGTTAAAGAAATTCTTTAAGATCTTCTTTGTAAAATTTGATGCTTTCCTGAAGTTTGAAGTTATTCTAAAGGGTATCCTTGTTTCTTGAATCGCTGTTTCATATCTGTTAAGGGCATAACGGATTGTTTCCCTTTCAAAATTGCTATCCTCGGTGGAGTTTCCATTATTGGTTTTTGTAATGCCATTAATAATTACTCTGGAGGCAGCTGCTACGACAGTGGGATTTGTAAATATTTTTTAGATAAAAATCTTCAAGAAATGCGTGTCATCTATTCAATTTAGAATTGGGGTTCCTTGATGAAACAGCAAAAAAAAATGGTTGATGATCTATCTGGATTTCTAGATTTGCTACACCCTAAAGGTAGTTTAAATTCTTCAGTGCCCATACTTTTGCGTACAATTCCCTTTCGTTTACCATACAATTTTGTTTCGTTTTATTCAAGGTTCTGGACTCGAAAGTTATTGGTTCACCTTCTTGAGAAAGTACTGCGCTGATCGCCAAATCAGATGCGTCTGTTGTAACAATTCGGTAAGGGGTTTTGCGATAGCCTTGTAGTCACGGACAAATTTCCTGTAATTGTTTTGAGGGATACTGGACAATTGAATTTATTATTTATTATTAAATAAAATATATCCCAAAAATTCGGTTTCTGGGTTGAAAAATTTAGACTTCTAGAGAAATTTTCATATTTGCTTCTTAAAGTGTGTTAATTACTTCTTTGAGGTCAATTAAGTGCTGCTCGTCTGTTTTACAAACTATAATGTATTTCATATCACATGTAAATGTGGCAAGTCTATGGCTATTTTCCGGACGAGTTTCTATTATGTCAGATGTTTCAGTGCAAATTTTTTCATCGTCAACTTCTACTGGCTCGTGTTCATTTAAGTGTAGTGTTTTAAGTTGTCATCTTAATTGGGTCAAAAACACTTGCAGCTGAAGTGTTTCGATAGCTAAGAATCAGATGAGCAATCAGTTGAACATTTAGTTGTTAGGCCATTGTTATTAAAAAGGGTTGAACTATTCACAATTGATCGAATAAAATAAGTAAACACAAATGAAATTTGGGTTAATCAGTGATAGCTAACTGGAGGTTGCATAGTTAAGAAAAAAGGTTGTAATGTAGCTCAGTAGGGTCCCTCGGCGACGGATCTACCAGTGATAACCTTCTTGGTATTTCTTGTTTACTTTCTTTCGTTGCTAATCGGTGCTCCTTTTATATTTTCATAATAAACAACTACGTTACGAGCCGTTTTCTTTTATAGTTAGTTTAAACTAATTAGTTTAGAAATTGTTATTCGGAAATTTAAATTAAAATATTAAAAGAGGTTGGGTTTATGTTAAAAACTATATTATTGGACCGAAGCTTTTGATTTAGGGGAGCTTTCCAATGATCGAGAGTTTAAGACAGGAAGCTTTTGCGGACTCACTTAACTTATTTACGAGCGAGAGTATATAGACTAAATGCAAAGTTTCATTTAGATAGCTTTAAAACTGAGATACTAGTTTGAGTAAAAACGGACAGACGGACATGACTAGATCGACTCGACTGTTGATGCTGATAAAGAATATCTGTGGGGCAAGAAAAAATCCCATTTGAATGAGATGTCTAACACATCGAAGGTAAATTAAAACTAATTACATGTAACTTAAACATAGCTTAAACATAGCATAGGACGAGCGAATTGGAAAACTGTTTGGACAGGAAGTTTTGAAATAGAGCGAGAGGCTGGTAGCGTAATCACACTGCCTCTTGAAAATAAACGCGCTTTTGGGCTAACAGCTCTGATCTAAGCAAAATCGAGGAAGGAAAATTGAACAAATTTAAGCTTAGATTGATAGTGGACTTAAAGTAAAAATATTTTAGAGAAACTCCACAAATTCTGCGATTATCAAGAATAAAAAGTAATACAGATATTAGTGGAGTTTCCTCTATTGAAAATTGAATTTCGAAACATAATATTAATCTGCACATTTAAAAAAAACAAAGATGATTTGATGGTAGATGTTATTATTTTTCAAAAGTTGATGGGGCTACCAGCTCAATCAGTGTACACAAACACTGCGTGGTGGAATAAATTCCGACTTGCTGATCCCGAACTTTATAAACCAGACGTTATTACCATAAAAGTGGAGTTACTAAAATGGACGGATACCTTTGGATTCGCAATCTAAGCGCATTGCACCCGCGGCTCCTTGATAGCTTTGCTATGTTATACGTCATCGTTAGTGCTGTATGTAATTATTGGCCGTGCCACCGCTGTGTAGAGCTATATTATGATCTTTGTGTAGTCCTTATTTGTCTGCAAACATTTTCCTGCTGGAGTAGAATGCAATGCTTGCCTTTCTGACTCTTTCTGCAACGTTTTTCTTCGATGAGACCTTTTGGTCCTCTATCACTCAGTGATACTTTGACTGCTTTGATAATCTTAAATCTATGCTGTCTACGCTGGGCATGTTGTATGTAAGAGATGAAGTTATGCTTTATTAAGGTTGTTGCGTAATACGCATGTTTTTGCCCATTTGTACAGGCGATCCAGCGCTCTGATAACGTCAGGATAATGTTTTGATTCTAGCAGTACCACATCATCCTAGTAGACTACTGCTTCGACACCAACAATATTGAGCTATTCCAATATGTTGTTCATGTTTATAAGCCAGAGTAGGGGCGATAAAACCAGCCCTGAGGTGCCAAACAGTTCGGCAGTGATCGTCCTGCTTACCTACAACTTCGTGTAGCGCTTTTTCTGTCGAAAAATGCTGCGCATCCGATTTCTCTAGTTCTCTCGGTCTGAGATATAATGTTGCATCGATATCCTTTAATTCTCGACCCTGTATTGAACGTGATTAATCTCTAAGGGGACTTCTAACGCCTCCTCCCAACCTCAAAAGCCCACTTACTGCGAAATATGAAAATTGTTGTATTTCCATAGTTACACCTGGGGATCTATCGACAATAACTATATGGTCCAACAACTTGTTGGTGCCATCGACCTACTACTTGCTCTCGCCTCGAGTCTTGACTGAGCCTTTATTCTTTTCCCGGGAGTTTCGAAGTTCATAAAACAGATACAAATTAACTTTATTAAAAGTTCGTATATTCGTAACCCGTATTTGAAGTAGTTCCGTATCCCAAGGAGTACAATAAACAGAATCCAAATACATTTTATTTTAACGAAAAAAGAGTCCACAATAAAAATATTTGAAATTATTAAACAAACAGAATCCAAATATACAATAACTCACAAAATCTTCTTAAAATATATTAATTACATGGAACACACCGAAAACAATTATTAAGCAAAATGTTATAAATAATGAAATATCATCAAAATTTTAAAATTTAAATTGATGAGTTTATAATTCAATTTAAAGAGATAATTGAATCACAAGTTTAATATGTTTCCATGTAATATGTCTAACTTAATTCATAATCATTATAGTCAGTTTATTATTATATTTCAACGTTATAATCCACAATTGTAAATGAACAAAATCCCCAAATTAATCCAGGAAAACTTTTGTGCTTCATCCCACGTTTTCTAATAGCAGGTCAAATTCACAGGTTTGCAAATGCCTATTACCTCGTGTAAAGTTCGGACTTGTCTACAAAAATCTCAAATTTCAATAACAAACTCCAACTCATAACTCAAAGATCATGTGAATACTTGACTTGAATTAATGTGTAATTTAGAGTTACCACAATTAATAACTTAAAAGGTCAAATAAAATTCTTTCCGACTTTTGAAATTAAATATTTGAAATAGTTTAAGATCGAAGCTTGATCTCCATCTTGTCTTTTATACCCGCAGGCAGGTTGAACCGCACCCTTTTCGTCCTGTTGCGGTAATTGGATCATAGGAATAGAAACCTATTTGTAGTTTATTATATTGTTATAAAAAGAATATAGTGCGATAAGATGAAAGAAAACTTCGAAGGAATATATTTAACTCTGTCTGGCTCTCTCCGTGACTGTGCATTTAATCTACTTCTTTGCCATCTTATATTACCATAACGCAAAAAGTATTGTGTTAAAAGGTTTTAATAACCTCTGAATGTTTCTTTTGTGTAATATCCTTCAAAAGATATAGTTTTCAATAGTTTTCAGCTATTGAAATAGTCTCATAGGCGAAAAAACACAGTGCATTAGTTAAAGAAGACTCCCTCTGCGTTGCCTTCGACCTCAGGATCAAACTCAAAAAGTTAGAGATCGAGTACTAAATTAGATCGTTTTCCGATTGTGTCGCGGTAGAGACCCTGTCCCCGTGATATCCATTGTGTCGCCTTGGGAATAAGTCTTCCTAGTGCTGATCAGACCGCTACGCAATCTATGACTTCCATTTGCATTCCAAAAAAATAATAAACTCCCTCTGTTTTCTATCAGAATGCAAAAGGCTTAAATAGTAAGCTTCCTAAATTTAGTTTAAATAGTCTTTCGTTTGCTCCCTATGTTAATGTGTTCACAAAAATTTGGTTAATAGGTTCAACCAAAAGTTACGTTCCTATTCTAGTGAACTTCGCTAATTAACATACCTCCCGTAGCCAACCGTAGAAATATGGTAAATAAAGCCCATATATAACCTATTCCGTAGTGACGTGAAAAATACTGTACTGTACAGAGTAGAATAACTGGACCCTATGTACCTTGAATGTTGCGCCCCTGTAAAGACTTAACCCTTTGATTCCTAAATGCAAATTATAAATGTTTAAACAAATGCCGTCAAACATTGACAGCCTTCCCAAAGTACTAGTTCGTTTCCTCGCTCACCTTTTGTATACTTTATATTATCATGCATACTAACACCAAACCCTAACAAGCTTGTTGTAGTAAAAGCCATTGGAATGTACTGCACAACATTCATTAACATTAAAATATACAAAAACAAAATAGCATTCCTATGGGAATGCAACAACAACAAAAATATATGGTTATGATTATTTCTTTTTCTTTTAAAATAATAATTCATTTTGAGTAAAAACATTAAAATTAAAAGACAAATATTTATTAAAAAAGTGATATAAAGAATATATTTGTATTCAAGAGCTCCATGTTAAAATTTTGAAGCAATATTAATTCATATTCGTGTATATAGGAATAGTCTTCAATCCCTTCAGTACCTGATTTCCCTTAGGGTCCAATTCCTTGGCCATGTCAAAAAAAAAAAAAAAAAAAAAAAAAAAAAAATCCCAGGGCTTTCATTTACAGAAGTCCGAAACGAAATCCTACCTTAATTTTGTATGTACGCCTACGTAATAAAAATAAATATACAACAGTATTAAAGCTGTAAGGATGCTAATCACGGGCCTGAATAAAAACAAAGCCGGACCAGAGTCCTCCACTAAAACATTTCTGTTTGCGGGGACAAGCAGGATAGTGGTCCGAGATTTGGGTCAGTCTAGGAGGAGTATATGGGAAAGGGGGTGGCCCGCACAGGCCTCCGCCTGGCCAGGATCGGCCCGTCACCCGATTACCAACGCCTGTCCAAACGACAACCATGTGCGTATTGACTTCGGGAACAGCCCCTTCACCCGGTGGCGTGTTCCTCGGCTTGGGAGGGGTTGAGATTGAGCCGGCCCCAGTTCCGGGAATCGGCTGCTCCCAACCCTACTACGGTGCTGCCCGCGTTTCTGACCGCGTCACCCGGGTATCGGATTCGCCGGACCCACCTAGGAAGAATATCTCCGAGGCATATGCGTGGTGGCCATGTCACCTGTGTGCCAGCCGCTACGCCCGGAGGGAATCCTGACAGGGTGCGGCCCCATCAACCGGCAACCGCTAACGAGCAGTAGGGGTTGAGGGTGACTCCATTGGCCTCCGCGTTTACGGTCCCGGATGCGGGCACCGCTCCCGCCTTGGCCACCGAGCCAGGTTGTGGGACCATAAAGGGAAGGAGGGGAAAGAATGGAAACGCCAACTTTAAAAACATTAATTAATCCTTGTCCGACAAAAACCGAGTCCACATCGGCGGGCAGAGAGGCCCTCGACCGCCCTCCTGCCGCCGATTCCCCCGCTACTCCGGCGCTCTCGCCCTTGGTTGGCACGATGCTTAACGTGCCAACGTTGGGCTTCGGCGTTCTCGCCCTTCCGAAGATCTCGTATGTGATGCTCGTGGGTTTTTTCCACAGCAGAGGCTCGCTCGGCTGTCTGCACGAGCTGCTGTCTGCTCTTCTCTTCGTGGTGTCTGTTGGCGGTGATCGGCTGCTTCGCTGAAACTGCCTGCGCTGCTGTGCCGTGTGTGTGTGTGTAGCTACGCGCGCTGTTCTGCCGTATATGTGTGGCTCTACCGCTGTGGGGTCTGACGCTTTATAAGGCTATGCTGCTGTGGGCTCAGCCGCTGAGTGGGGTTATGCAGCTGTAAGCTCTGCCGCTGTGTGTGGCTATGCCGCTTTGGGCTTTGCCGCGTGTATATGGCTATGCCGGCTGTGGGCTCTGCCTCTGTTGTGTGGCTATGCCGCGGTGGACTCTGCCGTTGGTATACGGCTCTGCCAACTGTGGGCTTTGCCGCTTATGTGTGGCTATGCCACTGTGGTGGATCGTTGAGTCTGGTGGTGATGATGATAGCGATGATTATGTTCGTGGCCCGCGTGCTGCTGAGGCTACTCCTAAATCTATGTCTATAACTGCCCTCCTGTCTTCGGGGTCTCTTAAGCTACTCCCATTGCTATCCCTATTACTATATTTACATGTGCCCTCCTTGGGTCTTCGGTGTCCCTTAAGCTACTCCTGTTGCTATGTATTCCCTAAAACTATCCTTATTACTATATTTACACTTATATACAACTATATACATAAGAGTGGGGAACCGTTGGTTCTTCACAAAGCAATATTTATAATACCTAATTTAATCGCACACATTCTTATTATTTGCAGGACTCCATAGAGCAGTGGCAAAATGTTTTTCAAATTTCTGCTATAATTTCAATATCCACTTATGGTTTTTATCAAATTTTTGGTACAGCTGAAATACAAACTTGGAATAAAGAGACACCTACAGAAGACGATGTACAGGAGGGAAAAATTCTATCAAAACCAAAAGAAAATAAAAGTATTAACGAAAATTGAAAACTATGAACTTAAAATAATGTCCTGCTTTTTAATATGTTTTTAATATAATGTGACTATGTGATTCCTTGGAATGGCAAATAAAAAAGACGCAAAATACTTATATAATATGTCTTTTCGTTGACGATGAGCTCCGAGAGTGTGAAAGGCAGCTGCTAAATATACATACAGGCAGCTTTGAAAATCATATATTGATGGGTTGTTGGAAAAAGCTACCATTTAAAAGGTATTGAGCTAGCTCTTGATAATTTGATATCAACTTAGCAGGACATCAAAAAAATTCTTTGTTTTACAGCAGTTTCTTTTTTTTTCTTTTGTTCACGAATAAATAACGGCGAATTATGGTATTTGGCATATTATTCCCTGCCCTTGATACACATATGAATAACTTTAATTGGCAAACTAGAACCAAAAATGCGTGTGGTCGATATTATTCCAATTAGAAGTCAATGTATAATTATTCTAACAATTTTGCTAGAACGAAGGATGGCGAAGACGTGGCGAATTCGAGAGAGCTTTATTATGCTCCCGCCTTCACTCTAAATTACCTTACAGCCCTTCGGAAGAATACTCTTAATATAGACAACTTTGACCATGCCGTTTTCTTCTGCTTGTGTTGAGGCGACAGGTTGTTCTCTGCCACGATCACAAAGCTGTCCCTCCTCGAGTTCTGTTGTTGCAGGTGCCATTTGAAGGCCCAGGACATACTCCCGGGACCATCGCCGCCAGAACATTTTCCTGACTGACGAGATGATTGTCAGCATATGCCCGGGAGTTAGCGCCTCTCCGTCGCATGGGTTTTGGCTCAGTGCTCTTAAATGACTGCACCCAGTTCGTTTGCTTTTAGGATCACGTTGACCACCACTCGTATAAATAGAACGCAAACTCGCATTCGATTTCAATTACGACCTCTCGAGCCTGGAAGTTGCCACTCTTTCCGACGAAGTTCGTCGCGTTATTGCAGTGTTGTTGCATTCACGGCGACAATCCTTTGAAGAGCTAATAAAAAAGGGTCAGTGCTTAGATCTCACACAACGACGAACAGCAAAAAAACAGGGCAACATAAAACTTGTAAGGTCTTTCTCGGATTTAAAGTGTCGTTTAGACAGCGCCACAAGAATCAACATCACATTAAATTGAACTGTCTAAATGAGCGTTAACGATTCAAATATGATGATGAATGATGCTCACTGACATGAATTTTAGAATCGTGCTGGAGCAGGACGTAGGTCTGCAGAAATTGGGAGTGTTTATTTAACAGCAAAGGAAACTTGACATCGTATGGTATAGGAGCGTTAAGTTGTCGTAACGAATGTCGACAAGGAGGATGGATAAAATCGGATCCAATGAAGAGTAACTCCAGTATCAGATATTTAATAAATGTTTGATTTGGATGTCAACATTTATAATTTTTAACCTTCAGTTATGTTAGGTTATGTTAAACCGGAATGCTCTCGTGGGGGCCACGCATTGGCCAGTATGGGCTTTATTTATTATTTGTATAGACCTTTAGATTTTACGCGGAGGGCAAGTAGTTAACATGTTGTCCTCTTGAAGGCATCTGCTAGTAACGCTGTACGTAGTGGCTTAGTTTTTCATTGCGATCTTTGCACATGCTTTCGGATGTATTGCAGGATGATAATTTCTGCCCCATCTGCTTTTTGTTTATGTCTGCCCGTCTCTCCAGCTCGCTTTGGAGCGTTCTTAAGGATACTGGAATGTTTTCAGTTCTGTCGCTCGTCAGTCCGACGTCTTCCTTTGCAAGTACGTCGGCAATCTCGTTGCTAGGAACACAATAGATCCGTACTGACGTTGTCGTACGTAGGATATCTTATGCTTCCCAGCTCCAGCTTCGTTTTTGGAACTTACCGCTGACGACTGCATAGATCGCCGCTTGACTGTCTACAAAGAAATTGACCGCCTCATGTGGACGGTCTATGCTCTGCACTAGCTCTGCCGCTTCCTGATGGCGAAAGCTTCCGCCTGGAATATGATGCATTTTCTTTGTAGCTTATACGACAGTTCATCTCAGTATTTGTACAGTATATGCTCGCTTCTACTTCTTCTTTCATCTTGAAACTATCTGTGAATATGTTGAGGTTTTGAGCATGGTCCTGAGCCTTTTTCCAGTCTTCTGGTCCCATGAATAATGTTGTTTTGACATCCGATGTCTGACTAAGTTCTTGATGTTTCGACCAATTGAACAGTGTCCGAATACCAGGCCTTTTCTGATGTTTAGGTCCAGCTGCTTTTCTAGCGTCTTGAGTAGGAATCAGCAGTGGCGGTAATCCTGTTTTTGGCAGGAAGACAATCCGAAAGATCTTCCATTGGATAGAGACATAGCTTATTCAAACTGTTTATAGTGCGTGGAGAAATGCCTTCTTTGGTCCCCTGTAAAATGGTTGGGAATATTCTTTCTGGTCCCGTCGCTTTTATCCCCACCAAGGAGTCTGTGGTCCAATGAATTTACATCGAAGATATAAGAGCCGTTGGGAGATTCTCCAGTTGCTAGGCCCTGGTACTCTTTGGCATCGGTGACCTTTGTACATCCTGGAAAGTGCAAAAGGATGCTTTTTGAATTGCATCAATCTTTGAAATTCTTATATGCAAATTTTAATGATTTGTACACAATCGCCTTAAACGAAGATAGCCTTTCCTAACTAAAAATCTTAATCCTAATACACTTAGTACGAGTTCAAACAATCTATCAGGCAGCTTGCTGCTTGCTGTTCGTTTTCACATCTTATTTTTCTATATGAGAGTATGCAGTTCTACGTTAAAGGCAATGGATCTAATGTTTTTGACAAACTTAATTTTCACAAAAAGAATGCTACATCAATTAATGTTTCTTTCCAGTAATCTTTTGTAATTGTTCAAGGACCTTGAATAATTGCACTCTGGCTCTGATACGCAAGGGTGGATTGGTGCCCGGGAGAACACCTACCCGACGGGTCAGCCATGTATCCAGCTGGAAACCTAAATCCGATGGCATCCAACATGATCCTAGAAGTTGAACAACCTGTAGCGGGTGCATTGAGATCTACAAGATCGAAGAGGCATACTGTGGATATGCCCCATTTTGTCCTTGAATGCAGTCTTTCTTATTTATATTTCTCTTCAGGGTTCTCTTCTAATATTTTAATTTTGCGTCTCCGCACAGGACTTTGAAACTGCGCTTCCTTAAAATGTGTTCGCGCCACAAGGGAGCTTAGTTTCGAGCGGCAGGGAGCTAATGCTTTTGCACGAGTTTTCGCTCTCGCTCGCTCCTTTTTGTGGCTCTCTCGCCCCCTTCTCCTAGCCGGCAAAGTCACCACTCAGCGGTCCCAGCAGCCCTTTAGCACAAGACATAGTTTAGTACAGAATCAAGCGTAAATAAAAACAAAAGTGAATTGAAAACTCCCCCCAACGACTTATTACTGAGGGAGCATACATCCAGCGGTCGCCGACGAAGACCAACGACGACGGCTTATTTTGGCTCCAACTCCGCCCACTCCATTTCATGGTCCTTCGAGCCGGATCTATCCTAATCCCACCAGAGCCCCTTGCGGCTTTCAAGATAAGTACGATACTTATTCCAAAGTACATTCGTCCGTAGTCGCTATATTTTTTTTCCATCGGCGTTTTTCTTTCCATCCGATTCCAACCAAGTGAAAATTGCTATATATACATATATTTCCATACATAAATACATTCATATGCCCAGACTCAGTGAATTTTCCTCTGTTTTAAAATGCAAGAGTACTTTTCCAATATCGGCCGTTTACCTCGTCTCACTGTGATACACATCACGTCCGTCACTAAACTACACCCTTTGCTTTTCAATTTTATACCCAAAATTCACACAAAAATTATATATTAAATAGATGAACCAAATTTAGACACGATTTTTAAAAGATATAGACACAAACATACCCACACTTCATTTGCACAGACATAACTTTTTTTTAATTAAAACCATACATACACATACCGAGATTCGGACTGGGTTGTTCATCCTAGTACAGTTTTTGTTCAGTTCTTTAATCCATTTTGGCGGCGCGTGGAAAGGCTGCCTCGATTTCGTCAGGGCATAATTGAGCATGGCCACCGAGGGAAACACCAAACCGACATCTGCGCCAGGAAAAGAACCGAAAAGTTGAAAAAGAGTATGAGACATGCTCTGACTTAATTGCCCTAGAAGGATCCCTCAGCACATTGCCTCTGCTACAGTCCAAATATGATTACTGCTATTCAATTTATGAGGCATGTGGAGCACAAATCAGTGAAACCCTAGAAAGGGTAACGCCTCCAGTCGTGCCAGCCCTCTCCCAACCGCAATTTTCGTCCGGTTGTCGTTTACCTTCGTATGATACGGAAATTTACGACGGGGACTACCTCCGATGGCCCACATTCAGGGACCTGTTCACGGCACTTTATGTCAATAACCTCAGGCTGACACCGGTCGAGAAGCCATTTCATCTCCTTACAAAGACAAGTGGCGAAGCAAGGCCATTGTCTCAAAATTTCCGCTTACAAATGACTGTTTCGCTTCGGGAGGCGCTTCATGATTAGTTCCAAAACAAACGACTTCTAGTTAACAGCCAACTCAAGCTCCTTTTTAATTTGAGTTCTATTTCTCAAGAGTCTGGTCAGGCTCATTTCTTTTTTCGCATTCTTTGAGTTGGAACTCTAACGGCATTTGAAATCACGTACACAGCTAAACGCGCGACATGCCGACTTCACATTCGCCCAGACGGAGCCCCAGGCTTAAGCAATCTGAGGCTACCGCAGCTACAACCACATCTGTAACATCCGGCACACCGGCCTACTTGGCAAATGCAGACGGTGGACGACAGCGGCCACGGACTCCAAATGAAGGAATCGCGGTAAAACGCACCACTACAGACTACAACAGACTGGAGTGCCAGGACAGGATGTGGACTCTACGACTTCACAGATTGCGATGCTCAAACCTAGAGAAGGAGCTCCTACAGGCAAGGGCAAATGTAGAACTTGCGGCACCCGCCAGGCGATCCCGGTTCGAGTGGCGTCGGAGTGAGCGGTGCGGCGAATACACCACTAGGAGAGGCGCCATGCTTTAGTGAAAATCTGCCAACGGGACCACTGGAGTCAGTGACGCCACAATTGAGTGCAAATCTTCCACTGGGACCACTGGAGTCAGTGACGCTACAATTGAGTGCAAATCTGCCGCCACAATTGAGTGGAAGCTTGCCGCCATATTTGATCGGTAATGCAGCAATAGGGCAACAAGTCACTCGGACAGGCTGTACAACTGTAAGCTACCCGCCGCCTTGTTGTGTCACAGCCACGGTGCAGCCAGAACGAGGTTATGTTCGCGCAACATGGGGGCCACAACCCAGCTTCGCTGTATCTGCGCCATCACCTGGATCCTATGGAACAGCACGGGGGGCCAATGGATGGACGCCTCGCAGATTGCCTTGTCTTCCAGAGTTCGAGGGTCAGCCAGAGGAATTGCCAATTTTCCAGTGCGTGTTTTTGGAGACGAAGGCGGCGTATCAGTGTACATCATTGGAAAATAACCAAAGGCTAGTGAAGTGATCACTGCTTATTCATCCCAACAACGAACAGGCCGTAATGGAACAGCTGCGCTTTCGACATGGGCGTCCGGAGCAGTTGATCCGGAGCCAACTGGAGAGCGTGCGGGAGCTACAGCCAATTCAGGAGCACAACATAGGCAGGATTGTACCGTTTGCCATGAGGGTGAGCAATCTTGAAGCGTTTCTACCGTCAACCGGCAGCGGCGACCAGCATATAGGAAATCCCACCCTGATGGAGGAGCTGATCGCTAAATTGCCCCTAAGCAAGAGGCTGGACTGGGCTAGGTACGCGGTCACGGTGAAACCATACCCGACGATAGTGCACCTAAGCGAATGGCTAAACGAGCTCGCTAAGCTGGTAGGCGCCATTACGAACGTGAGCAGTAAAGTCCCAACGCAAAGGGTATTACATGCAAACGCGAATTTGCAGCCTCCGATGCGAGGCGAGCATCAGGAGTGAGCGGTGCGGGGGTATAATGACCACCCCAGAGGTTGCCTCATGTGTGAAGGGCAACACGCGATCAAGGATTGTAAGGAGTTCAACAACACCCCTGTCAGGAAGCAGTTGCAGTTCGTCAAGAGGCGTCGGAGCTGTTTCACGTGCCTTGAAACCGGGCATATGGTACGGTTTTGCAAGAGGAGTCGTAAATGCAACGCCTACGGATACCAGAGGAAGCATCACTACTTGCTACATGACGAGGCCGATAGCCCCAGACGGTTACAACAGTAAGCCGGTGGCTACAGAAGGGAGCTACGGAGCAACCACGGACAGGAGCTACGCGAGGTCACCAGTTCACGCAAGCGGATGCCGCAGTCAGCGGATCCAACAGTGGGCAACACTTCCATGGCCCAAGCAACAAGCCTGAGAAGCGCTAGGCGTATGGAAAATGCGATCCAAGAGATGACGCGCCGAAACCTTAGTTGTGTCGATTCGGATGGAGGTCACCTGCTGTTCGAGTTCTGCCCGTGACGCTGTATGGGGAGAAGCAACAGGTGGAGCGCGCAAACCGAAACTGCACGGTTTAAGGAACGTGTATGCAGTAAGCAATTTCAGTCTTCCGATCCAGAGTTTACGTCGAGAAGATGTCAAAACGGCAAGGGCGAGCGCACGCCTACCAGTGAAGCCGTACAACAACGCAGCGCCAAGGATCCTTATTGCAGACCAGAAACTTCGGCACAGGAGGACCATACGCAGCAGCTACCAAACAAGGATGGGTAGTATATGGACCAGTGAGACGTCAAACGAGTCCAGTGATGGAGAGATCGTGCCTTCTAGCCATTACCCAGGATGACGCTCTGGAGAACGCTCGAAGTGGAGAACTTCGAAGTGAAGCGATGAACGGGCTCTGGGCATCTTGGAGAGGACAACTAAACGGATAGGTCAACGGTATCAGACTGGGCTGCTATGGAAGGATGACGTGATGGGACTGCCTGACAGTTACAACATGTTACAACAGTTACAACGACGACTCGTCAACATCGAAAGGAAAATAAATCGCGACGCGAACTTCGCGCAGGCCTACAATGCAATAATGGATGACTACGTGAAGAAGGGATATGCACAAAGACTAGAGTAGCAGGAGGCCATTTATGGTAATAAGACAAGTTGTGGTACCTGCCGATGCAGCATCCAAAGTGAACAGCGTATCCCTGAATTCAGCACTACTGAAAGGCCCCCAGAACTACAAATCACTCCCGGCTGTTCTCTGGGAGCCGTGGGAGTCTGTGCGGACATCCACCAGGTTTTGATGCAGCTACTAGATAGATGCGCCCTGAGATTCTTATGGAGGTATGGAGATGACCGAAACGACCCGGAGATCTACGAGATGACAGTGATGACGTTTGGAGCAGCTTGAAGACCGTAAATGCTTCAAGGCACGTGCACACTGATCCCCGGTCCTGGCCATTAATGAGTACCACTACGTAGACGATTACGTTGACAGCTTCGCAGACGAGGATGAAGCTATCGCCGTCTCAAAACGATTTTTAGACAGTGAGAAGCATGGACTTACGGCAAACGAATGCGCCAAGGCGGAGCGCATATTGAGCCGGCATGCGCAAAGAAAAGCTTTCTCCGGAGATGAGAGGGACAAGACTGGAAAGATCTCAAAAGAAGGCAGCCAACTGCAAGCGCTGTCCCCTTATTTCGACGATGGAGTCATGCGTATAAGGGGAAGGATCGACGCTGCTGCTTATGTGCCATACAGCGCACGCCGCCCTATTATACTGTCCCACTGACACACACTGACGGTGATGGTAGTACACCACTACCACGAGAAGATGGGGCATCAGAACCACGATGCGACCATAGGCGAGATACGGAAGAAGTTCTGGATAAAGAGCTTACGGAGGCTGCTACGGAAGGTGGTGGCTGACTGCCAGATTTGCAAGCTGCGGAGGGCACAACCGATGCAGCCAATAATGGGTCCCTTGCCAGAGGACCGACTGAAAGCCAACGGATGGCCATTCAAGCACACAGGATTGGATTATTTTGGACCGTTGCACGTGACGATTGGACTTCGCATCGAGAAAAGGTGGATGGAGGAGGAGGAGGATGGAGGTGGATGGAGGGCTATCCATTTGGAGGTGGCCCATGATTTATCTACAGATTCCTGTATCATCGCTATGAGGAACTTCATGAGCCGGTGAGAACCGGTGGTCAAGATGAGGAGCGATAATGGGAAAAACTTCGTTGGAGCCAATCGAGAGGCCACAAGATTCAACGAAGTTTTCGAGCTAGAGAAGATCCAGGGCGAGCTATAGTCCAAAGGAATCGAATGGATATTGGTCCAGTGCGTCAAGAAGGTACTGACCCATACGATGAGGGAGCTGGCACCCATGGAACATGTTCTGGAGAACCTGTTGATCGAGACGGAGAACATAGTAAATTCTCGCCCACTAACGCATCTGCCAGTCACTGTGGATCAGGAGGCTCCACTGACTCCCAACGACTTGCTGAAAGGAGTACCTAATTTGACGGATCTACCCGGAGATAATGGACAGCCGTTGGAGCGGTGCGCCACAAAGAAGCAGTAGCGTCTGGCCAGTATGATGATAGACCGCTTCTGGAAGCGATGGATACACGAGTACATGCCTACTTTTGTGCGCAGGGAGAAATGGTGCTCACATGTCGAGCCCCTGCGCCGAGGAGACTTAGTGTTCATCTGCGATCCGGCCATACCACGTCGAGAGTGGAAACGAGGAATCGTGGAGGAGTGGTTCACTGGAGTAGATGGAGTGCCCAGGCGAGCGGCGGTACGGACTAACGATCGAGCCAGGATGATTCGTCCCGCTTCGAAGCTAGCTGTTCTGGATGTGGTGAATGTGGCTGAATCACGGGGGCGGAGATGTCGCGGAACGGATAAGCTAACCCGCTAGAAATATCGATTGTCAGTCAGTTTAGTATGTATTTTCGGTAAGCATGTATTTGGGATTTTAAGCTATGTTTGTAATTGGAAACACTGTTCGGCGCCGCGATTATTCCCATCGGCGATCCTATTAGAGAAGGGAGGAGATACTGCGGTATATATAGGAAATAGGTTAAGGCTAAATCTAAGTTGTATTTCTCAACAGAATAAAACGCTCACAGAGACGCTCATTACCACACTTATCGAGTTTCAAGTGTTGGCTATGCTACAAGATCTGGGATTTCTTGTTTCGGTGGAGTGCAGAGTGTTGGAGGCAACTCCCGGGATTTGGATCGGCGTCAGATTCCAAAAATCAAAAATCTGGTGAAGGCTGTGGTGAATCCGTGTAAGGTTTGCACGATTTTCAAGAAGAAACTGCAAAAACAGCTGATGGGCGATCTTTCGAGAGACAGAGTCTTCTCTCTAGGGCTTTTACTTAAACGGGCATTGATCAAAAACTATACAGGGAGTGCATGTCTCATTACAAAGGGATACGTGTGGTATTTGTGTATTTTTCCACTAAGGCTATCCATTTGGAACCCGCCTCCGATCTGACAACCGAGAAGTTCCTAGCAGCCTTTGCTCGTTTCGTAGCTAAGCGCGGTTGTCCTCAGCGGGTCCACTCGGATAATGGCAAGAACTTTGTGGGGGCAGCAGCTCTGCTTTCTCGTGATTTCCTATTATCCGTCAAAGAGTCCGTGACTGCAGCATATGGCCTTCAAGACGGTTTATACCAGCAGGGGCTCCATATATGGGGGGTCTATGGGAAGCCGGGGTAAAAAGATTCAAAACCCTCTTTCAAAAGTCGACGGCTACCCGCAAGTACACATTTGAGGAACTTGCTACTCTTCTTGCAAAGATCGAGGCTTGCCTCAATTCTGAACCCCTCTCCCCAATGTCCGAAGTTCCATTCGATTTGCTGGTCCTCACACCAGGCCATTTCCTGATTGGAGGGACGTTTCTTTCCACGGCTGAGCCTGAGATAAAATACGAAGCCAAATCTATACTAAATCGATGGCTACATTTGAAGGCCCAACATCAGAGCTCCATAAACGCAACAAATGGCAATTTCCAACCATAAACCTCCATATTGACGATATGGTAGTCGTCAAGGAGGATAATCTGCCAGCGAACGAATGGTGACTCTGTAGAGTCGATTCGGTTTTTCGGGCGCCGACGCCGAGTTCGAGTGGTGGAAATCCGTACGGCACGCTGAACACAAGGTCATCCATCTCCCTGTGGAGAATGAGGGCTCCGCTGGTTCCACCGAAGAAGATATTTCCGCCTCCAAGTTCTAAAATCACATTTGACACTGAGCGCTGAAAAGCGCCTTCGAGCAGTGCTTATCAACAATATCAACAAGTACTGCTCGAACTGCTTCGCCTCGACGGCCTGCGTCGTGCTGGACACCGGGACTACGTCCTTTGAGATGGTGGCATTGATTGACCCGTATATGGCGGCAGCATAGATCGCTGGCGGCGGCGTATAGGCTACCGACGGTGGAGGCAAGAGACGACGGGGTCTGCGACCATGCAGTCCCGGACGAGTAGCTTCTGCCTCGAGTTGATTCAGAGGCTCGATCCCAGCCTCAAAATCCGAATGCCCACACGGAATCTGAGCGACGCCACCCGGGCGAAATTAAAATGACATCCGCCTGGTGGACGCCCAGTTTCACCGCCCAGCAACAATCAAATAGTTTTTTTGGACAGCTTTAATTCGATTACTATGGACTCCGAATTGAGGACTCCAGACACAAATACAATACTCTAATAAAGGGCGTGTTTACGTGAGGGGCCCACTGTGCCGCCTATGCTCAGGAGCGAGCTTTCGGTCCCCGGCTTGCTCTCGCACCCCGAGTACCGACGATCTCCCGCTCCCGCTTCTACGAGGCAAAGCGACCGGGATGTCGGTTCTAAGTTAAGATTTCGGCTCGTTTGGAGTCTTATTAATGCAGCGAAATAAAGCTGACGTGCCATATACACCCCGACGCCCCCGCTTCTTATTTACTTTCTAATCTGAATGGTTACATTTTCCTTTGCGACGTGGGACACATTTGGCACCACTCTAAGGATTCTTTGCGGGCAGGATCGCCCCCCAAACAGGGCGAACTAAGGAAGTAAAAAGAGTCTTAGTTACATAAGGAGAATAGAATTCTTTTGACCACCTTTTAATGAATCCCAGCACGCCGCTGGCTTTGTTAACCATGCAAGAACGAAAGTTTAAATGTGGGTAATCAAAATCTAAGTGAAATTGGCTTCTGCGCCGTTAAAATGGGACGTTAAATAACTAATAACAACGTTTTAAAATATAAGGGTCATGTGAGCAGTCGGAAAGCGAAGCTTTCTTTCCAAAGTAATTTCTTGAATAGAATGCGAATCCATCAGAATTAACCCATCACCTCAGGATTTTCAGATACCTAAATTTATTTACCCGTAAACGGAACTTTTTCATATTTTGAAATGATGTAGATTTAGCTGCATATGCTTAACCGATATTTTGGCTATAACTTTATAAAAAGACTACGTTTAAGACTAGTACTACAAAAAGATAAATACGTATTAAAAATGCAAAAAGAATGCAAAGTCCCTATTTTTATCGGTCGGTAACCAATGTGACAAAAATTGAAGAAAAGGCGATAAAATGGCCAAAAGGACAGCTAAAGCCAGCTGTTTCTCGTAAACAAACTTTATTAAATGATATAAAAATAAATTGAACCAAATTGGATATAGAAATATTATTTATTAATGTATTCGTCGCTATATGTGTAACTAAGGGAAAATAACCACAACCACCATCACAGTCGAGTCCAAATAACAGATTATTACGTATTTTAAATGCTTTATGTCAATTAAATCTTATATTATGGAGCATGGCATTGCGGCAATTATTAATTCCAACCTATTCTTGCCGGTTAGAAATTCCATGTGAATCATATTTTTTTTCCTTAATTTTACATCCATTTTGGCTTTAAACATATACAATATATATATATTAAAAAAAAATTCTTATTCTCATTATCATATTTTATGTGGAATTCTGCCTAGCTTTATTTCTATTGGCTATAAAATATATGCCTCGGGCTTAAAGTCCCTTTATCTTCGAACTAGTTCACAAAATACTCGGTCACTCAATATATACCGACTAATCCTATCGATTACTCTATTCGATCGTCGACATCTTCTTCTCGGTTAGGAATAATTAATAATTAATTAATATTAATTAATAATATATTTGTTAGGAATAATTAATATTTTCAGGTTTGAAATTAGTTAGATTTCAAATTCTCGAACATTTTTTCGCTAATTTCGCTATAATACAATAATGCTTTTATCATTAATAAGCCATTTCATTATGTTATTTTCGTTACATATTATTTTATATCATATATATTATTTTCTTTTATGTTTTATTTGTCTAAACTATATAAATGTAGCTTCAGCATGACATAGCCGTATTAAAAAAAATTTTATCAATTGGGAGCACTTTGAAAAGAATATTTGTATACGAAATTTTTGTTTTGCTATCACATAAAAAAAATCCTATATCATGTCATAGAGGATGCAATAGAGAAGTTGTGTAAAATAAATTAAGAGAATCGGTCAAGCAGTTTTTGAGAAATCATGTACAACGTTTAAAAAACCTGAGTTATGAGAAAACGTGTTGCATTTCGGAGTTCGGATGGGCAAGAGGCTATCGATGTATCGATAGGGAGAGGCAGAATCGGTGGGCCCAGGGGGGGATGAGGAAGCTGAGCGAACCGGGAACTTTGAATGCGGCTTAAGAGAAAGGGTTCTTACCCTTTCTCTCGGAAGGGCAAGAAGGAAATGAAAAAGTAACGGTGTGGAGCTTTGGAACACAGAAAAGGAACGGAGGCAATTAAGGGAGGTGCAGGAGGAAAAAAACGAGGAGTCAAGAATTTGGAGGAAAACGTGCGCGAGGTCTTTGGAGAAACGGAAATTGACCCGATCGCTACCTGAGTAGTGCGCGCTTGCGTCAGCAGTGCCACCGCCTCAGCACCGCCCTGTGCCGCCGCGTACCGTTCTGTTGACACCGCCTCCGCGCCGGGCCCGGAGCCAGAGCCCAGAGCCACCGTAGCGTCGCGAGTGCCACTGACTCGGCACCGCCCGTGCCGCCGCCAGAACCATCAGGAGGGCACCCGATCCAACTGAGAGCCCAGAGCCACAGTACCGGCGCCTCAGCACCGTCCGTGCCGCCACTTCAGCGCCGCCAGAGCCGTAGAGCCGAAGCCGGAGTCGCCGCCGCAGAAGGACAGCGCGCCGCACGCTCCGACGCCGAAGCCGCCAAGGGCTAATCCGGTGAGTCCGTTCCGGATGAAGGACCATACAAAAAAAAAGAAAAAGGAAATTAAATTAGATTAGAATAGGTTATTTGTGTATTGTAAGTGTTATCTTTGTTCTCCGCTTGGCCGTATCCTGGGTCCGGGATTGGTGCAACACAAGTACTGTGACCAAAGGGGGAACGGGGAAGAAGCCCGGTCCTTGTTTTTCGTGATTTTATTTTTTTTTTTTGTCGTGAACCCCTGTACCCTATATTTCTATTGGAGCTCCAGCAGGGATTAGGGACTCAAAGAGGGAGTAATTATTTTTGTGGCCGATTGAGGCCAAATCTTTAAGGCGCTTCTCCGCGAGTTTTTAAGTCCCCCAACAGAGGCAGCCTTGGCGCAAGCGCATCCCTGGCTAAGGCCACGCTTTCGCCGGGAGTGGAGAAATACCACATAGAAAAAAAGAATTGTAAAATAAATAATAAATGGAATAAATAATGCAAGTGAACATGGAGTAGAGCCATTTACCTGGGGGAGATGGGTCGGTCGCCAGACTGCCTGGAATAGGCTCCAGTCCGCCGGAGATGGGTGATGCCCCTAGATACTCAGGATGGGTGGGTGCGTCGTGGCAAAAACACCAATGCCATCAATTTGTTCCAGCAGTGTAGTCGGTTTATATTTGTTGTTTATTTACTTTTGTTTTGTATTTAATGATGATAGTTTTGGTTAGTGAGGAGTATTAGTCCGAGACGTCCGAATGGTCCGATATTTTATTGTGCGGACTGCGGGCATTGGGTCGAACCCAGCTCTGGGCCTCCTGAGCTAGCCCGGCGTTGCCCAAGAAAGCAGTTCCGTTAACAATATGGCGCCCAAATTCAAAAAAACAAATAAGAGATAAGCGGAATGACGATGTCTCGCAAGGTCGCGTCCCGGGGCATCCAGCCCCTGCAATCGGTGGCTTGCATGGCCTATATTGACGGCCTGCAATTGCACCGAGGACCGGGGACTGGCGGCCCAGGCGTACGTGTTGTGTTTTTTGTTTTCCTTCCCAGAAAGAAGGGAGGCTTGCTCCGCAGAAGGACGGGCAATTGCTCCTGTAGACGTTCGCGAGGGTTCTGCTGTGGCAAGGGGATGACATCCGGGCGTGGAAACGACGGTTTTGCATACCTCGCCCCACAGATCCGTGCATGAAGCACGAGATTAGAACAATTGTGAGATAATTTAGGAGAAAGTGATAAATGTTGTTTATTTGATTTAACGTAAAGATGTTGTTTTCCATGTAATGTAAACTTGTGCAGATCCTTGGGTTTTCCTGGTGGAATTGGCTTCCTGGTATCATCCTGTTGGTGAAGTCGTGACCCGCAGGTCTCACTGCGAGCTGCACGACGACCACAATCAGAGCTTCGGAGTCCCAGACATCAAGGAAAATCCTACGGGATACTGCTGTAGGCCCATGTCCTTAACTGGCGACTTTCAGCCCAGCTGAAAGTTAGCCCAGTTGACGAATGGCCGGATTAGGGACGACACGGGACAATTGAAGACGCAAGTATCTGGTGCGGAGTCCACCGGTGGTTGATCGGCCATCTCCCCTGAAATTAAAAGAAAATATTAATAATTAATTGTTTATATTGCAGAAATAATTCATTTTCTTATCGACTTGTTATTTATTGCTATTATTTATTTATTCTATTTAATTGTCTATTTATTTATTTATTTAATTGTCTATTTATTTATTAAATTAATTTTCTACTGAATTATTTATTTGTTGCCTGTGGATTTATTTACGTTGAGATATTTATTTAGTAAGAATCAAGCCGTTAGCTGTTAGGAATTAATAAATTGGATTATGGAAGGGAACAAGGGAAATAATTACCAGCTCAGGTCGAAGGGTTCTCAGCCCAGGAAGAAGAGTTGTGGTCCACGGATGTGGAGGGTAGTGTCGGGTTCGCGCCGCCGCGGGCCTCAATGGGATTGCAGAGGACACCCCCATCCCGGCGACAGGAGCGAGCATGTCCATCCAAAGCAGCTGGACTTCGATGCGATCGGAGCAGCAGCGGAACACCTGGTAGAGATGAATCCCGCTCAGCGTTCGGTACATTTGCAGGAGCCGCCCGTAGATTCCACAGCCAAGTCGGCGGTGAACCTTGCCCTGGCTCAGGCGGCAGAAACGTATCGCAAGTCCCAAGAAGCTGGGATCAGCCAGAGCTTGCGGGACGAGATGCGGGCCGGATTTCTGGAAATGATGCAATTAATGAACGAAGTGCTGAGACCCTCCACAAAGCCGCAACACGTTCCAGAGGGAGCGCGGAGCAGCAACCAATGATGGCAGGACCACAACAACGTCAACAGCAGCAGCCACCGCCATTTGGACGATCAAGGGAAGCTGTATACGACGCTCGCGGGGCTATACCCAAGCAAGGGCAGACGGCTGCCGGGCAAGCGACGCGGCCGACTCCACGAGTCCCACCGAAGCCACCCCGGAGGGCACCCGATCCAGCCGAGAGCTTTTCCAACAGCCCAGACGGTTCCACCGAGACTGAGGAAACGCGTAGAGATGACTGCGCGGGCCGGAACTGGCGCGTGGAGGACCGCCGAGGTGGTGATTTCCGCGACGAGCGGATTTACGTCAACTGGAACGCAGTTCCTATGGCACCAGGGTGGATAGGTGGAACATCTCATTCAGCGGTGAGGACGAACGGAACCACATCGAAGGCTTCCTGTTCCGCTTGGAGTATCTGCAGAGGCAATCTCGTTGCTCGTGGGCCGAAGTGATTCGTAACTTTCACACGTTGCTGACGGGCAGGGCGTTGGAGTGGTTTTGGATCCACGTGCAGCAGCACCGACTGGACAGTTGGCATCAGCTGCGCCGAGCGCTGATCGATAGGTTCCAGAGCCATGAGACGGAGCATCAACGGATGCATCAACTTTTGCAGCGGGAGCAGCAGTCCGGGGAGAGCGTCGATGATTATCTGCACGCGATGCAAACCCTTACTTCCCGCCTGAGGAAGCCAATACCGGAGCGCCACCTGGTAAAGGTTATGAAAAAGGGTTTAAGAGAGGGTGTTGCTCGCTTTGTATATGGTACTCACCGTCGATGAGCTGCGGCAAGAGAGCCTTGAGGTGGAGCGTAGTTTCGGACGCAAAGCCCGGACCCAATTCCTGCCACCAACGCGCTACCAAGGAGCGGAACGGAACCGAGTCAGTGAGGCGTTTGCTCCAGAGCCGGAGGAGGATGAAGACGAGCAACCACTGCAAGTGCAGGAAGTCCGGGAGCGGCCTCGAAATCCTTTCCGGGCTGGCTGCTGGAATTGTGGAGCCATGGGCCATGATTTCCGGGATTGCGAGAAGGAGCTGACCAAGGATTTTTGTTTCCGCTGTGGAAAAGCGGACGTTGTTGCGCCGAAATGCCCGAATTGTGCGGGAAACGGATGGCTGGGCGATCGGAAGGTGGGAGGATCACGCCCAGCGAGGAACACCGCCAAATAGATGAGCCCAAAAAGAAACAAATATTAAATAAGAGTAATAATACGGATAGGTTAAGATATTTACCTCCTGAAGAGCGCGTGCGACGGTATTTAGAAGTAAGGAACCGGATTTTCGAGCAACACCAGTTAAGCGGTATGCGTAAGGTATACTGAACTGTCTTGAAGGCCCGAGATCGCTTTAAGAAACGCCAGGAGAAGCGGAGAGAAGTCGTTGCGGCCGTCAAGCGGGGTGACACCCCCGATCCCAGGCCCTTCGCCCAAATAACGATTTTAGGCCAGCAGCTGACTGGGCTGTTAGACACCGGAGCGAGTGTCAGTCTGCTCGGGAAAGGCAGCAGGCAGCTGGTGGACGCGTTGGGTGTCCCCGTGCAGAGGTATTTCTCGGTGGTACGAACAGCTGCTGGCGAAGATCGGTCGATCATCGGTCGGATCAAGGTACCTGTGAAATACAAAGGAAGGGTAGACTATATCCGATATCCAATTTGTGCCCGTACCTGGAGCAGGCAGCATACCTCGGCGTCGATTTTTGGCGAACATTTGAACTGGCCCCGGCTGTAGTGGGAAATTTCTCGGTGCAGGGCGTGAAGGCCGAGGAAATTCACGCTAGGTGAATTTTCTAATTAGTTTATTAGAATTAAATTAACTAAACCGAGATGTGGTGGCAGAATTTGGCACGGACGACAAAATGATACGATGCGAATTCGAGTTCAAAAATGCGAGTAATCTATTTCTTAGCTTAGCCTAGCTTATGCTAAGGTTGGCGAAGGCGAGGCGAATTCGCGAAGAGCGCGAGAAAGCTTTATTGCGCTCTCGCCTTCGCCCTAAACTAACTACACCAGACTTCAAATTATCATCTCAGCCAACAATAGGGAAATGGAACACTACGCAGACCAGGAGGAAGACGATGAGGAGAAGGCGGACCCGGAATCCTGGACACTATCCGAAGCCGAGACCCGGGAGCTGGAAGACATTAAGAAGGTGTTTCTCACCTTCGAGAAGGACGGCTTGGGTACCACTGGACTAGAAAAGCACACCATCGAGCTAGTGGCAGGCGCGAAGGTTTTTAAAGACCCGATGTCTCCGGCTGTGCAGAAGGTGAAGAAGAAGAAGGAAATGATAGATTCTGCCTAGACGCCAGGAAACTGAACCACGTGACCGTCAAGGACGCATACCCCTTGCCTAGTATCGATGGAATCCTGTCCAGAATCGATCAAACCCACTTCATCTCCAGTGTGGATTTGAAATTCGCGATCTGGCAGATCGAACTGGACGAGAAAAGCAAGGAGTTGACGGCGTTCACCGTGCCTGGTCGATCCCTCTACCAATTCAGGGTGATGCCGTTCGGTCTCTGTAATGCGGCACAGAGGTTGGTGAGATGTCATGGACAGAGTAATCCCACCCGAGATCCGATCCAATGTGTTCGTATACCTGGACGATCTGCTCGTACTGGCTCCGGACATAAAGACGCACTTCCGGTACCTACAACGGGTCGCTGAATGCCTAAAAGAAGCAGGATTAACCATCGGCGTCAAAAAATCAAAATTCTGCTTCAAGTTCTTGACGTAGTTAGGTTTTGTCGTAGGTGGAGGTCGTCTGAGCATGGATCCCGGTCGATTGGCAGCAATCAGGAGGATGCCGGAGCCGCGGTCGATGAAGGAGGTGCGCGCGTTCCTTGGTACCGCTGGCTGGTATCGACGTTTCGTCACCGAATCCCTCAAGAAGACTGGAAACAAGTTTTCCTTGAGTCCGGATGCGCAGCAGGCTGTAGAAGCGTTGAAGGTGGCGCTAACCACGGCACCAGTCCTGGTGCACGCGGACTTCCAGCGGCACTTCTACATCCAGTGTGACGCACGTCGGAGTTGGCCATTCTTTTCCAAAAGAACGAGGACGACCAAGAGCAGCCGATAGAATTCTTCTCGGCGAAGATGAACAGGCACCGATGAATTACACCGTCACCGAGAAAGAGTGTCTTGCTGCTCTCCTGGCGATCCGCAAGTTCCGGCCCTATGTAGAAGGCATGCCGTTTACCTGCATCACCGATCACGCCAGCCTAAAATGGTTGATGTCCATGAAGGATCTGTCGGGACGCTTGGCCAGGTGGTCTCTGCAGCTCCAGGGCTTCAACTTTAAAATCGAACACCGGAAAGGCAGCGAGAACGTGGTGGCAGACACGCTTTCGCGATGCGTGGACGAGATCGCAGTGGACCCGACCAAGTTGCTGGGTTTTGAAACCACCGAGTTTGCTGGAGATGAATATAAGGAGTTAGTCCGAGATATTCTGGAAAACAAGGACAACTTACCGGATCTTAGGATTGAGGACGGACTCATCTTCAAGCGAACCTCCCTAGCAACTGTGGACGACGAGGTGGACGGATCGACATGGAAGCTCTGGATACCGCAGAGTCTGACCCACAGCCTGGTTGAGCGAGCCCATTCAGACCCAAAGGCAGCTCACGGCGGAATGGGGAAGACTCGGGAGATCCTTCGGCGGCAGTTCTACTGGTCTGGGAAGGTACTGCAGGTGCGGGAATTTGTCCGAAGATGCCAGGTCTGCAAGGAATCGAAGGCCCCGAATCACCGGATGATGGTCGGGATCGGCGAGCGAGTGCAGACAGAGCGGCCATTTCAGAAGCTGTACATCGACTTCCTGGGCAAGTACTCGAGATCAAGGAAAGGACACGCCTGGATCTTTATCGTGGTGGACCATTTTACGAAGTATACGTTCCTGAAGGCCATGAGGGAAGCGACAGCCTCAAACGTTGTGGATTTCCTCATCAATGAGGTCTTCTACAAGTTCGGGGTGCCAGAAATTGTACACTCGGACAATGGACGACAGTTTACGTCGAGGATTTTCGAGGAGTCCATGGAGAGCTTCGGGATCCGACACGTGAAGACTCCGATATACTCTCCACAGAGCAACGCAGCGGAACGGGTGAACCGGAGCGTACTGGCGGCGATCCGAGGGTTCCTGGAGAGCGACCATCGGGATTGGGATGCCTATCTTCCCGAGATAGAGGTGGCCATCCGGAACGCAGTCCATTCGGCTACGGGCGAAGCGCCGTTTTTCACGCTTTTCGGACACCACATGTTCCTGCATGGTTCCAGCTACCGACTGGCCAGGAAGCTGCATTCGCTGTGCGACCACGAGATGGCCGGCATGCCGACTGCCGACAAGCTCCGAGTGGTACAGGAGAAGGTGCGAAAGTTTCTGGAATCCGCATACGATCGCAGTCGTCGACGTTACGATCAGAGGGCCAGAGTGTTTGCTGCAAGGCCAGGTCTGGAGGTATATCGCCTAAACTTTGTCCTCAGCGGCTTCGGGAAACAGTTTAATGTCAAGTTTGCCAAGAAGTTCCTGAAGGCCAGGGTGGTGAAGGCGGAATAGGCGGAAACGCGTACAAACTGGAGGACCTGGACGGCAGGAGTTTGGGCGTGTAGTACGCCAAGGATATCCGCGTATGACCTGGAAGAGGGAGCAAAAAGTACACATGGGCAAGACCAAATAAGGAGATGTACTTCCCGTAGGACGTGGGCCCCGCGTTGGGCACCGTTCGGAACTGCACTGGAGATGCCATTCAAATGCTCCCAATGATCCTTTCGAGCCGGCTCCTAGTAGCACCTCTCCAAATCCTTGGGTGGTGTTGCATTTCGGAGTTCGGATGGGCAAGAGGCTATCGATTTATCGATAGGGAGAGGCAGAATCGGTGGGCCCAGGGAGGTATGAGGAAGCTGAGCGAACCGGGAACTTTGAATGCGGCTTAAGAGAAAGGGTTCTTACCCTTTCTCTCGGAAGGGCAAAAAGAAAATGAAAAAGTAACGGCGTGGAGCTTTGGAACACAGAAAAGGAACGGAGGCAATTAAGGGAGGTGCAGGAGGAAAAAAACGAGGAGTAAGGAATTTGGAGGAAAACGTGCGCGAGGTCTTTGGAGAAACGGAAATTGACCCGATCGCTACCTGAGTAGTGCGCGCTTGCGTCAGCAGTGCCACCGCCTCAGCACCGCCCTGTGCCGCCGCGTACCGTTCTGTTGACACCGCCTCCGCGCCGCCCAGTGCCGCCGCCAGAGCCATCAGAAGGGGGCCCGGAGCCAGAGCCCAGAGCCACCGTAGCGTCGCGAGTGCCACTGACTCGGCACCGCCCGTGCCGCCGCCAGAACCATCAGGAGGGCACCCGATCCAACTGAGAGCCCAGAGCCACAGTACCGGCGCCTCAGCACCGTCCGTGCCGCCACTTCAGCGCCGCCAGAGCCGTAGAGCCGAAGCCGGAGTCGCCGCCGCAGAAGGTCAGCGCGCCGCACGCTCCGACGCCGAAGCCGCCAAGGGCTAATCCGGTGAGTCCGTTCCGGATGAAGGACCATAAAAAAAAAAAGAAAAAGGAAATTAAATTAGATTAGAATAGGTTATTTGTGTATTGTAAGTGTTATCTTTGTTCTCCGCTTGGCCGTATTCTGGGTCCGGGATTGGTGCAACACAAGTGCTGTGACCAAAGGGGGAACGGGGAAGAAGCCCGGTCCTTGTTTTTCGTGATTTTATTTTTTTTTTTGTCGTGAACCCCTGTACCCTATATTTCTATTGGAGCTCCAGCAGGGATTAGGGACTCAAAGAGGGAGTAATTATTTTTGTGGCCGATTGAGGCCAAATCTTTAAGGCGCTTCTCCTCCGCGAGTTTTTAAGTCCCCCAACAGAGGCAGCCTTGGCGCAAGCGCATCCCTGGCTAAGGCCACGCTTTCGCCGGGAGTGGAGAAATACCACATAGAAAAAAAGAATTGTAAAATAAATAATAAATGGAATAAATAATGCAAGTGAACATGGAGTAGAGCCATTTACCTGGGGGAGATGGGTCGGTCGCCAGACTGCCTGGAATAGGCTCCAGTCCGCCGGAGATGGGTGATGCCCCTAGATACTCAGGATGGGTGGGTGCGTCGTGGCAAAAACACCAATGCCATCAATTTGTTCCAGCAGTGTAGTCGGTTTATATTTGTTGTTTATTTACTTTTGTTTTGTATTTAATGATGCTAGTTTTGGTTAGTGAGGAGTATTAGTCCGAGACGTCCGAATGGTCCGATATTTTATTGTGCGGACTGCGGGCATTGGGTCGAACCCAGCTCTGGGCCTCCTGAGCTAGCCCGGCGTTGCCCAAGAAAGCAGTTCCGTAACAAACGCAAGAAGATAAAAAATTACTTTAAGGTATAGCTGCACCTCTCAGATATAATGGCTGAAGAATCCACAAATAATTTTGAAGCCCGATAACCGCTAGAATTACCGTAGGGATATCGTCATCAAAATTAAGTAAAATACAAATAATTTTAGAGCTAATTCGGGATGTTAATTATTAGAAAACATGCTGATTGCAGCAGATAATGTTGGCACAATAGTAAAATAAATTTAAGGACTACGAATTGGAAATTCTTCAGTGCTCTTTCTATAATAAAGGAAAATATAACTCGAAGAGTAGAGTAGAGGCTCTCAATGAAGCTGAAAAATAAATTAGAAATAGGAATTTTATTTAAAATGGTATAAATTTGAGTCAATTTGGGGCTAGAATATTCCGGAAAACACCGACAAAGTTTCTCTGGCATACTGTGAACGTTGGCGCCCTCCGATTTTCACTCGTTCCTTGCCATCTTTATTTACATTTTCGGAGTTTAGTTTAGTTTAGTTTCACTGATTAGAAAAAGAAATCAGAGTTGCACCGAAGAATTATCTCCTAACTATCGCTAAAACATATCCATCAAATTCGAATGCACAACAGATGTAGAACAAAATGAGAATTTCGGAACGGGAAACCTTAACCTCAACGGATTGAGGAAGGCAGATGTATCTCTGTGGGAAGACCCTATAAAGTGAAATTAGCTCTCATAGTTCAAATATTTATCGATGTTATCGGGAAATATAGTCATATAGAAATTATTGTTTCATCTCTAAGTAATTTTTTCTGCTGTCGTCGATATAGAAATGGTTGGGTCAGGCTAAATTTATAAGATATGGAAGTCTATGATCACCCGTATGGTAAGATTTCTTAATATTAAATATAGTATTTTGATGCTAATTTTATTATGTCGTTGAAGTAAATTGTTTATTCTGGGGCTTATATTTACAACTGGTATATATTATACATACAGACATACATATACATATGCATATACATACATATGTATGTATGTATGGACCACATCCATGCGTACGTAGATATGTGGCTGAAATACTATCGGCTAAAAGCGGCTGAGAAACCAACGCACTAATTGTATGAGAGCGCGCACACCTAAAGCTGAGCTCAGTTTATTAGGTTTCAGCTCCGCTCCGCTCTGTTCTATCATGTTTGATTTTTTTCAGCAACTGGCTCGGTTAATTTAATCGGGTCATGCCGAGTTGATGCTGTTTTGATTTTAGGAATTTGGTTTCTCTGGGCGATTAAAAAATATAACTTTGAATTTCTTCACCATATATGTATTTATTGTTCATCCATGTTTATTTACAATTTTATTTAAGTCAACAATAAACTATGAATATGGTCACGGTTGAGGCACACTTGGTATTAAGCATAAAATAAAAAAGAATTTTAAATGTTAAAATGTTATAAATAAATCCCTTTTTTCATTTATTCTACATTAATTTATGAATTGTTAAAATTTTTTGTACGCACGGCCTAGTACCTGAAAACGGAGCTGACGGCTGAGCTCATAAGCTCTCTTATAAGCGCAGAGCTTATCAGCTAGTTGGCATTTTGTCAGCCGCTCACACAATTAGCCGAATCTTATGCTGATATTGTATTGATATTCATTAATTGTTATTCAAGAAATATGCCTTCATTATTAATTTTTTCCAATCTATTTGTAAAAATAAATTATGGGAGACATGCCTTCCTTAAGGAATAAAAAAAAATCCAGAAATCGTAAATATAAATTAATGTAGAATATATAATAAAATGACTGATATTTACAACGGGCCATAGCCACAGCCACTGAATTGTGACCATATTTATAACTTCGTACATGATTATATTTTTAGTGAGAAGTTTGCAACGCAGTGAAGGATACATTTCAGACCATATAAAGTATATATATTCTTGATCAGGATCAACAGTTAAGACGATCTAGTCAAGTCCGACTTTCCGTCCGTCTCTCCGATTCTACGCAAACTATCTAACTATTTTAAAGATGCATATTTTAATGAAACTGCAGTTAGTCTTCTATATACTCTCACTCTCATATACATACATATGTATATTATGTAAATCGAAACGGGACAGATCGGACGACTATATCTGTCATAGGAACGATGGGAAATGTTTTAGAACAAATTATTCGAACTCACGTTTTCAATATATTTTCATCTAATTTAATATAAAGCCATTTTATACTTTATATTTATAATTAATATTAATTATATTTTATAATTTAAAATTATATTTTATAATTTTTAAAAATTAGACTTTAATAACATATAGCTAAGCGATGGAGAAATTATTAATAAAAATGATTACTTCGATAATTTTTAAAATATTCTCATCTACCCAGAGTTTTAGTTTATTTTTAATAATTTAGAATTTAGAATTTAATCTTTTAAAAATAAAAGACGTGTACTGGGAAAGGGTTGTGTTTGTGGCTTTTAGAATATTTATTTTTTTAAACGCGCAATTCCCACGCCCACCTTCCGCCCAACCGCAGTCGTGTAACGTACGGCACGTTCACGTTCTAGGTACACGCGAGAGAAGAAAAACAGGTAATAGAACTAGGAAATTTAGAATACATTACGAGCTAATTCTACGAGTAATAAAGTTTTTAGTTTAGGAAGGCAAAGAGGCGATTATAATCGGTACACAAAACCCTAAAGGGTTCTTGTACTTCTTGTTAGTCGGGGAACACGGGAATTGAGCTGACCAAGCAGATAGGGGCTATCCACGTCCCCGTGAATAAGTTTGTGTAAAACAGACGAAGGCAAGCATCGTCCACCGTCCTATCTTTCTGTATTTTCTTTTTGTGGTTTTGGCTAGTTTACTTATCGGAGAGCCGTGGGTGAGTATTAGGTTTGTTGCAAGTTTGCCTGTTAAGAGTTTAAATTTGTTTTCTAATGAGTTTATAATGGATTCTATAAGAATAACAATCTTCTTATAGAATCCATTATAAACTCATTAGAAAACAATGGGATTCTTTAAAATGCACCAAGAACTGCTCTATTTGCAAAGTTTTGGCAGACCTTGAGTCGGTTTAAAATTGAGGTTGGAGCTTTTCTGTAGATGGGTAGGCAGTAATCTATTTTAGAAATGAGGATTTGACAATTTGGATGAGGCAAATTCTGTTGCAGTTGTATTTTATAAAGGAAAGGTGTTTTATGATACCGAAAGGTCTAGAGAGGTTTTTAAGTGGTTATTCCAGTTGTATTTTTGGTTTATTTTGACGCTAAGAACTTTCGTAGCGTCGGTAGTTGGGATATTCGTTGTGCCTGTGGGATGTTTGCCATACTTCTTTTTATACCCTTGCAGGGTAGTATAATTTCAGTCAGAAGTTTAAAAGGGACATTTCCGACCATATATAGAATATATGTATATTCTTGATCAGCATCAACAGCCCAGTCGATCTGGCCATGCCCGTCTGTCCGTTTCTACGCAAACTAGTTTCTCAGTTTTTAAGCTAACTGAATGAAACTTTGCAAGTAGTCTTCTATATACTCTCACTCGTATGTAAGTCGGAACGGGCCTGATCGAACAACTATATCATACAGCTGCCATAGGAATGATTGGAAAATTTTTAGAAAAAAAGTATAACTTTTTCAGTTTTTCATAGATTTGCATATAATTTAATTTATTGCCTTTCTATATTGTTCTAGGTTTTGGGTTTAAATTGGGCTGTAATGTTATTGTATAATTAAACAATAAATTGTCAACATCTGTTGAGGCCCAAAAGAATTTTAAACCAAGTTTGCCAATATTTTTTAGCAACGGAAACATTCGCCTCGCAATTTTAAAGAACTGAAAAAAGTCGTCCAAATCGATTCAACCGTTCTCATGTTAGAATTACAAAAATTGACACAATTTTAATATATGTATATACATTTTCTGTAAATTTGTGTTATTCATGTATAAATCTTAATCAAAGAAATTGTGTTTAAGGAGTTACGCCACACCGAAAGTTATGTTTATTCGAAGTCGGCGCGGTAGCAGGGCACCGAGAGCAGCTGCAAGGCGTCTATTCCGTTTTTCTTAAAACCAGTTTTTTCAAGACGGTGAGCATTATAACACAAAAACTATTCAACCTATTGACTTCAAAATTTAATCACATATTACATAGATTCTCCACAGGGTGAAGTAGCATATTTTTCGATTCAATGTATAGAAATTTTTGTATGCACTTTTTAAATGAATTATTTTGATAAAAAAAATATTAATTGTTGTGCTCTAATTTGCCCAATTTTTTTTTTAAATAACATTTTTTCACTTGTTTTCGATAAAAATTGACACTTGAACCATGCACTTCGTCAAGGAGCGCTCTGAAAAAACCAAAGATCGCCGATGCGATCCGTCGTTTTTGATAAAATACAAAATATTGTTAGCTATTAATACAGCTCATTACTTATATTTAATATTTTTTGTAAAGTTATTTATATATCTTTTCAGTCTTCTTACTGTTAAACTGTTGTAGATTTAAGGCTAAATTATTTTCGTAGTTGTGGAGTTTGTCGATGTATTTCATGCTAATTTTATTTATTTCTTCTTTTAGGGTTGGTATGCTAAGATCTTTGTGAATGTTTTTGATTGGTAAAACTAGTATTTCAATATTTGAATTGCTAGAAGTTCCCCAGAGCTGTATAGCTTAGGTCTCGACAGGCTACAGTATGGATTTGTAGAGACGAATTTTGTTTTCCAAAGTGGTTTATGATTTTTCACTTATTTACCAGGACATTTTTATTGTTTTAAGTCTAAGTTGTTGACACTCTGCTTTTATGTGGTTTTTCCATGTTAGTCTGCGGTCGAGTTGCAAGCCGACAAACTTGGTTAAAGTTATTTGGACAGATTTAAGGGAATTGCTTTTTTCCATCGAATTCCATCGATTTTTCATCGAAGGAATCGAAGGAATCAGTCTTCAATTACGCTAAGCTCACGTTGTAGGAGTTCGGAAGCTTCATTTCTGGAAGTGCTTGTGGGCAAAACGGCGGTGCGTAGAAAATTTACCCCAATACGCCTGCGTTAACGAGATTTAAAGTTGATATGTCGTTTTTCTGCTGCATGTAAAAGCATATTTTAGTCAGATATGATTTGATTAATAAATAGTACGAGGCAGGTAGGCAGTTATTTATCTTGCCGTAACTTTTCAAGCTTTTAACATATTATCATCAAAATTGAAATATAGCCATTTTGTATTATTCTAAAATTTTATTTTAAATTTTACGAAAAACGGACTACTATAGGAACGATCGAGAAATTAATTAAATTAAAAACTATAACTTTTTCATAGAAACTATCTTTAAATGTAGAGGAAATGCAAATATAATAAGTATAGGTGACTGTAATGAAAGTAGGTATTACTTTGTTGTTTTTTAACAGAATTATATATTTATATTGCAATAATGATAAATGAACGAATTTCAATTAACAAGGGTATTCAAAATTTGGAGTTGCGAAGTTAGCTTTCATGCTTGCTTAATTTTTATTTGTGGTTAGAATTATTAACAAAACTAAGATTAACTAAAGGTAGGCTTTGTAATAATTATGTTTATATGTACATATACATATGTTTATAAATATAACAAAAATCAGAACTGTGTAACGGAACGCAAATCTTTGATTTTTCGGTGAATATGGAACCGATCCTTTTAAAATTTTGCACAACCTTTATTATCGAGACACCGCAAAGTTAAAATAATACTATCGACAGACAAAATCTTTATTGCGATAACGTACCTTATCACAAAAAATATTCTTTTATTTAATTACCAATTTTTTTTTTTTTTAACCGCCTAAGTCCTTAAACGATTCAGGGTACTGATCCCACGATTGTTCATGCACTTCCATTATATTTAAAAAATAATAATAAACTCGCGTGCTGTGTTAGGAAAATAGAGGAAGAGAGAGAGAGAGGTGCCAGACTGAAGCAAAGGGAGACGAAGAGAAAAGAAGAAAGCGCTGAACAACGAAACGGGGATGCTGTGATGTTTTTTAATCCCCTTTAACCTACCATAATCGCTTGCAAGAGTCAGCGCTGGCGATCTCTCGTTACGTTACCCTTACTTCAAGACATCCTTCGGGTTCAGTATGCTTTGCAATAATAAACATTTTGTTCGACTTCAACATAAATACAGATTTCGATATTTAATTCTTCAATTTGTCAATACTTATATATATATGATATATTTTATTAATTAATCCAGTGCTCAGAAAAACTTTAGGCTCTCCAGGGCCTGGCTTGGAGCGGATATAGCTAACTTCGGGCGCAAATCAAGAGATCCTGTTTTTGTGACATTAGACTGACCCTAGATCTTTCCGATATCTCCTGAGCTTCGTTAGTGAAAGCATTGAGAAAAGCGAAAGTATACACGCATTTCGGGGAACTCTTATGCTGCTCGCAGATCGATATACATATCATTGAATGTCAGTGTAGACTTTAGGGCTAAAGACGCTTTATTTATTACCTGGCCAAGCGCGTCTAGCATTCTATCACAAGTGATGTAAAAAATAAAACCCATGCTATGTAATATGTACTTGACCAATAAAGAATATTTCTGAAGAATGCGCCAAAATACAAGAGCAATTAGGAATCATATAAATATTTAATGTAATTTTTGTATTTATATTATAAAAGTGACCGTTAAGTAATCGATGAATTCTATGCCAATTAAAAAGTCGCCGGCCTGACATATAAATGGCACGACTAGAATCAAATCTTGATGATTTTTAGTTAGCCCTAACCTTCAAGGGTGTGTGTATAAAATTTGACGAAATTTTATATTTGATTTGTTAATTATTGGAATTTGAAAAAAGTAACTTTTGTTTTTGTTGAAAAAATCAATAAATTGATCAAATATTGTTTGTTGAAAGAAAAAAAATTCAGTTTTCCAGACAATACCTCAACCATCAAGGATAGTTTTGCTAAGTTTAGACGGAGTGAGTCTTCGGAGCGCCGAAAACGTCGAACGCAGTGGACGCTTATCAGAAGTTGTGACCAATGAATCTTAAAAACATAATGATTTTGAATAATCGAAAATTTTAATTGAATGAAATCACAGGCACTCTAAAAATATTAACTGAACGTGTGCATCATATCATTCACGAATTTTTGGGTATGAGAAAGCTTTAGGGAAAGTGGGTGCCGTGCGAAGTCACTTTTGACCAAAAACAACGGCGAGTTGATTATTCCTAGCAGTGTTTGAATATGGTCAAGCGTGATAAACTCGATATGTGACAAAAGGTGAAACATTCGTTCATTATTATACACCGGAGTCCAATAAAATCATCTAAGTGCACTGCACACGATTAACCTGCTCCGAAGCGTGAAAAAACGCAACAATCGGCTGGCAAGGTTCTGGCGTCTGTATTTTAGGATTCGCATGAAATTATTTTCATTGACTACCTTGAAAAAGGAAGGACCCTCGATTATTACACAATGTTGTTGGACCGTTTTAAAGACGAAACCGCCAAAAACGATCGCATTTAAAGAAAGAGAAGTCAAGTCAGTAAAAACGATGGCAAATATCGATGAAATGGGCTGTGAATTGCTTCCTAAACGTATTCTTTTGATCTAGCCACAGATCTTAAAAGAAAGCTTTCCAATCCCAATCCCAATTCCCAAGTTAGGTTTACGTTATTACGTATATTAAGAAATACGTATATTAAGAAATAAATTGCCGTTTAAAACTAAACATATCCAACGCACGTCACGTAAAATCGAAAACATTCTGGTGTTTTTTAATTAAATTGTGGTACCTTATGTTAAATCCACCTCTTCAAATAATCAATTAATTCAGAAGATAATTTCAAAACTGATTTGAGATAGGTCCATAAACGGAACGGGTCATTTCAATGCACAAATTTCCAGGATTGACTTCGCTCAATCCTTGTAATTTACGGAGACTCACATTGCTGCAAATTGGCAGGCTAACACAATATCCAACATATAAAAACAAATGGTTGTATGGTCTAAAGGAAGCTAAAAGATCTAATGCGACGAGCGATAAAGCATCATCAGAGTACACGAACATTAACTCGCAAAAGATTCTGGACGATTCTTTTTTACATTTATTGATCCAGAAGAAAATTATGCAATTTGGTCGAGTAATGCGAAAATATCTGCCAAATTTAATTTAATGTTTGCTATACTCCGGATGAAATCAATACAAAGAAAACATCAGAAAGTACACATAGATGACCGCTGTTTTTATATCAATAGTATTTATTAGACTTCTGCATAAATGTACGAATTTCTAGGTACAGGGGTGTAGTTTTCTTAAGAATATTGCAGCCAGTTTTTGTTTAATTTTATAGCGCAATGTAAATCGAGTTATTTGTTTTTATATGTACATGAGGAAAAGGGTGAACATATACATTAGTAGGGCCCAACACTCGCGTGGTGCGACCGTAAAGGAATATTTCGTTTATCCAAACTAAGACCCCCTGGTTTCATCGTCTCTCCTTAATCCTGACCTTAATCATTATTGCGGCTGAGAAATTTAAAACTGCTTGCCAATTTTTCTCTTTAGCCAGCATTGCGGCAAAGGCCTCCTCTGGTGATCCCTAAGAGTGGAGGTCCTCACTCCGTAGTTTCTCACACGAGAACAGCACGTGCTCGAGTCTCCTTTTTCCTTGTGGCAGAATCTGCCTAGGTAATTCCTGAAGCACCTATCCCCGCTAAGAACATGGGCCAGGTAAAAGTTAACCTTCTCGTCTAGTCCTCCAATCCTCCGTCCAGGCTCTTTAAGTGGCTTCTTTCGCAGATCATGCCTCCAATTTCTTCTACGACGACAAGACTCTTCCTTGTGTCTTCTTAAAAATGTCCTTACCAATTAGGTCAAGAGGTGGAGGGGGTTCCAGCTAGTGCCACCTTAGGCTTGACGTCGTCGATTGACTTCGCCTTTCTAAAGCCGCTTGCCGCAATGATGACCCTCTTAAGTTTCGAGCTGATCAAGTATTCCAACACCTTGCCTGCCCTATCTATCAAACATATCGGTCTGTAAGATGCTGGCTCTTCCAATGGCTAACTAACTAAACAACTAATCGACCATACATTCTAATAATATGAATGCTTTAAAAATTGTTTTTATTCTTAATTGAATAAATATAGTGTTTTATTGTTTATTATTATATATTGTTTAAAAAAACAGAAAGAAAATTGATTAGTATTTTGAATCAAGAATTTATGTTAAACATTTTTTGTGACTTCTTGACATTAACAAAAGCAGTGCCTTTTATTATATTTTATATATATATAACTTAATTAAATGTTGATACGTCGGACAAAACGGTGAATTGCCGTCGGCTATTTATATTCCTTCACGGGTGGTCCCTCGAGGTTGGAGATATAAGAAAAAGGGTTAAACTGACGCCTAATAGTGATATTTAAAGAAACAGTTAAGTCTGTGCAAGATTTAGAATCATTTATAACTAAAAATTGAATGTATCCCTCATTGAGCTCATTACAACCACTTTTGATCTTCTTTTGAGCTAATGAGTTATGTATTTAATAGCTTTAAGGTACAATTTTCACTGCTACAACTTGCTTATGAAAAATGAACTTAACACAAGAAAGAAAGATAACTTCGACACGCCCTTACAGATTTCAATTCAATCAATAGGCAATAATTCAATGCCTACTTAAATTACATCTAGCTTTACATATCAACTTACATTTTTAGTTTCAGTTTTATAGTCACGGTGTTGCATATTCCTCTATATGTACCGATCGTTTGAATGCCAGCTATATGATATAGTAGGCCGATTTTCATAAAATTTAAATCGAAATTCTGGAATATTGCAAAATGGCTATTGATGAAAATCTGTTGAAAACTTGAAAAGTTGTAATTTTTTTTTTCTAAAAATTTTCCGATCGTTCCTATAACAGCTATGTATATGACATAGTCGTCCGCTCCATCCCGTTCCGACATAATATGCATATACGAGTAAGAGTATATAGCAAGCCAACTGCTGTTTCATTTAGATTCAAAACTGAGAGACTAGTTTGCGTAAAAAGAGGCAGATGGACATGGCTAGATCGACTCGGCTATTAATCCTGATCATGCCTATATATACTTTATAGGGTCGGAAATGTCTCCTTTACTGCGTTGCAAACTTTTGACTAAAATTATAATAGCCTGCAAGGGTAAAATTAACTTTAAATTAACAACAAAACATTTCCAAAATTGAATTACCTATGCTCTAACAAAAATAAATATACACATAACTAATTTTAATTACATATGAAACACATCATAACAGCTTCAATATATTATATTTTATATTTATATTTTCAGACGATGTGTCGCTCTTAGTAACAACCACACAGAATGAGTATGAAAATAATGTTTACGACGAAATAATGAATTCAACTGGAGAACATATCGACACATCACAAGACTTAAATCAAATATTACGTGATGTTCAAAATGAGCACGACTTTCCGGGAATATACAACACTGATCAAATGAATGACTTAACTTATTGTTTGGACTCAATATCATCAATGGCTGATTTTCCCTATCTTAAACAAAGCCAAGAAAGTCCAAAGTATATGTCCGTTGTCGATGAATCTGAAAATTTTGACGATTTAATCAATTATTTAAATTACGATAACATCAGTCAATTGGGATGCGACACCAAAACATTAAATACAAATGATCGTAATACACCGTCTCCTACAGGAAGCTGCGGTAGTTCTAGTGGGAGCTCAACAAGTGGAGTTCAGAGTGATATATCTGATGTCTCATCAAATAGGCCGCTTGACCAAGTCATTGTTGAGTCAGTTAAAGTTGGACAATTTATTGAACCCCACGAAGATGGACAGTTTAATATAAAATTGTGCAGTAATTTTCCAAATTTATCAGAAATAGATAATTTAAAACCGCAAACCTCGACGGAACTTAAATCTTTAAGATCTAACAATACACAAAATATTCCATTTGTTTCCAGTTGTAATTTAATGAATAATGAAACATATATTAGTTCCGAAATAACAAATCAATCGGTAAATCAGACGAAAAATATTGGTACATCACTAAAACCAAAAACTATAGTTTTGTCTTCTCGGGATTATAGAGCGCTAATGCAAAAGATACACCCAAGTGGAGCTAAACCTTTTTCTAAGATAAATGGTACCATTGCCTCTAATATTCCTAAAAACATTATGCAGAAGATTAAAATAGAGAGGTTAAAAATGGACCCTAACTCAGACTTACAAAAAAAAGAACAAGAAAAAACAGAACATTCTGTGTGTCAAATGTTAAAACCCACAAATGGTAGCCTCAAGCTTGACGTCTTAAAAAGAGTTGCAGCTGACGAAAAGATGTATAAAAAACAGCAGCGTTTAATCAAAAACCGGGAGTCTGCTTACTTATCACGAAAAAAAAAAAAGGAATATGTAGTAGCATTAGAGACTAGAATAAATAAACTTGAACAAGAAAATAAACTTCTTAAGGATGTGAGTATAGACGTTATTTTATTAAATAAATAAGCAAAAGATCATATGAATCCGACTGTCCCTTTCTGCGCAAGCTAGTTCGTCTACTATATAAACTTACTCGTTTATAAGTCTGAACGGGCCGGATCGGACGACTATGTCATATAGCCATAGGACCTATTGTAAATTTTTTGAAAAAAATATATAACTTCTAGTTTTCAACAGATTTTCATATAATTTCAGATATAGCCAATTTCTATTATTTTAGAATTTGGATTTTAATTTTATTAAATTTGGACTAAATTATCATATAGCTGCTATAGAAATGATCGAGTAATTAGGTTAGGTTAGGTTAAACCGGTAGGCCCTCGTGGGGGCCACGCATAGGCCAATGTGGCCATTAGTTGTCCGGATGTTGCAGATTTTACGTGGTTACGAAGTTCTTGAAGATAAAGGTTTTTTTTGGCGAATGCAAGTAGTTCACCTGGTGTCCTCTTGAAGGCATCTTCTAGTTATGCCCTTACTGGGGCACCTAAGTACCTTCTTCTTGTTTACTTTATTGCCGGAAACCTGCAAATAAGATGTTTCAAGGTTTCAGTTGCCTCGGATTCATTACACCTCCTACAGTTGTAGCAGTTGACTGCGTTCTGCAGTCACCCCATGGTAACGCATCGCGCCGGGCAGGGACACAGTAAATGCTCCGGTGTCTCTTGCTCTTGCGACTTCTTCTGCATTGACGTGCGTGCCTATTGGCCAGTGGCCAGTGGCCAGTGGTGTCTTTTTTACTCTTGGAGATCAGATCCCCAGTCCGTCTTCTTTTATAATTAGGCCTGCATAGCTTCGATCATCTGTGCTCTGCCTTCATTGACAATTTCTTGCTGGCTTTTAATTTAAAATGGTCATGAATTTCCGTCTGGACTGAGTTCAAAGAGACTAGAGTGTCTGTTGTGTTGAATCTTTCCTCTGACCCTTTCCTGACCAGCTCGTCAGCTTTCTCATTCATTGCAGTATTCAGCATGGTTTTATGAGGAGGTGCACCACCACTACAAATCTTTTGGAACTTACCTCATTCGTTATTAGGGGCTTCCAACGTAAATTACAAACCGATGTGACTTACACGGACTTTAGTAAAGCATTCGACTGGGTTAATCTTTCTCTTCTTATAAGAAAAGGGTTTCCTGGTAATCGACTTATCTTAGTGACAGGACCTAAACCGTTCTGTTAAAAAATGTTCTATCCAATAGCCTCAATGTCACATCCGGCGTCCCACAAGGTAGCCACCTTGGTCAACTGCTATTCACATTGTTTATAAATGACCTGCCACTGGTTTTAACAAAATTAAAATTAGTGTATGCTGATGACGTTAAACTTTGTGTGCAGTAAAGGGATAGTTAATGCCAGTCAGACTTCAAATCGGATCTTAACAAATTTCAACCGTGGTGTCATTGTAATTTCGTACATCTTATCAGCTCTAAATGCAAACTGATGACATTTTCATGAGTCACTCCCCGGTATATGCTTAACGACTGCCCTTTGGAAACTTGACTTTGACTTTTTCTGGACTAAACTTTCGTTCTCCGAACATACTTCTTGTACGGTTAACAAAGCTAGAGCCGTGCTTGCATTTATTAAAAGGTGGTCGAAAGAATTCGATTCTCCTCATGTAACTAAGACTCTTTTTACTTAATTAGTTCGCCCTTTATTGGAGTATTGTTTTTGTGTCTGGTGTCCTCAATTCGGAGTTGGTAGTAATCGAATTTAATTGAATCTGTCAAAAAATACTTTTTGCTTTTTGCTCTCCGGTACTTACCCTGGGATGCTGAGTATACCGTTATATTCTAGTAGACTTCTCCTAATTAATTTACCTTCCCTAGTTAACCGTAGGACGATGCTTGGCGTTGTCTTTTTACATCAACTTATTCATGGTGACGTGGAAAGCCCATATCAGCTTGGTCTTGTCAATATCCATGTTCCCCGACTTAAATCTAGAACGTATATTCCTTAGTAGTACATCACTATAGGGTAGAGTTTGAAGTACAAGAACCCTTTAGGGTTTTATGTTCTGATTACAATCGCCTCATTGATAATATAGAAGGCATTGAAAGCTTTCCGAAACTAAAAACTGTATTTCTCGAAGAATTAGCTCGCAATGTATCATAATTTTCCTTGTTCTATTACCTATTTTCCATTTCACGCGTCTATCTAGAACGCTAACATGCTGTACGTTATACGGGTGCGCCCCTCGGTCGGTCGACGGCGGAAGGTGGGCGTGGGACTCGCGTGTGAAAAATATCGGTTTTATGTATTCCTTCTGTAGCTCCTTGTATGGTCGCATGTCTTCCTAACATTTTTCTGAGTTCTCTTGGGATATCCTTGCAGGGACTAGCTTCATACAACAACGCACCTTGCCAAGAAGCCCCTCGATGGCTTGTCCTCGCACCTGATCACCCGGTCCCAAAGTCAAAGGAGGGTGTCAGACCAGATGGCTTCAATAGTAATTTATCTGTTACCATCTCAGACTCCGTTTTCTATCAGCAGGCGGCCATCGTCATTGAGCCGGTCCACCAGTGCCATAACAAGGCTGTCTCTAGCCACCTCACTGAATTTCTTCGCCCCCCTTAGGGGCCCCCATGTCTTTCTTCGCTCTCTTCGGTGCCCTCTCGCTCACTTCGTGTAAGCGGTTGCGGTTCGACTGCGTAGGCAGGCAAGAACGCTTTCGGATGCTCCTCATAACGCTAAAATTTCTCGACCACTTGATCCGCCTGTTCTCGCTTGTCAACTTTGCTCTCCTTTTCATTCTTGGCTATTTTCGCCACAATGAACCGGGCCTTACCGATCTGCGCATTCCTTTGTCGATGGGTGGACGACTTTGGTAGGATGACCTTCTCCGAGGAGAAGGTCTATAAAATTAATTTTCTCCTGGGAGTCGACTTGATGCACCATACAGTCAAGGAACATATAACAGCAAAAGCTATGCTGTTCTTGACTTAGTCTGATGCACCCTAACCAGCCCGAGAAATTAATACAATTAAAAATTATACCTTCGATGTTTTTATACGCTTGCAGGATATTATAATTTTTAGTCAGAAGTTTGCAACGCAGTAAAGGAGATTTTTCCGACCCTATAAAGTATATATTCCCTTCATCAGGATTAACAGCAGAGTCGATCAATCCATGTCCGTCTGTCCATTTCTGCGCAAACTAGTCTCTCAGTTTTTAAATTATCTGAATAAAATTTTCAAGATAGTCTTCTATATACTCTCACTCAGAGCAAGCCGGATCGGCCGACTATATCATATACATAGCTACAAAATGAACGATCGGAAAATTGTTTGAAAAAAAAAAAAATAACGTTTTCAGTTTTCCTCAGATTTGCATATAACTTCAGATATAGCCATTCCAAAGACATTACAGTCTATAAGATGCCTTACGACCATACGACAATCGCGCTTGTGTATGAGGAAACACAAGAACAAGCAAGTGCGTATGTGTGCATGAATATATTTGTGCTTCGTTGTCTTTGCATGTGCCTTCCGAAATGATCTTAGGATATATAAGCTGAAGGGTATCTTTTGATTCGTGAGAATACGTGTGCACAAAAGAGCGGCTGGCTATAGAGCGTTCTCTCACTGGCTTTTGAACGGAATGTAAGAGCCGGAAGCCAGTTCAAAAGCCAGCACGAAAAAATCGTGTGCAAAAAAATCGTATGACGTTACGCATCTTATAGACTGTAATGTCTTTTGCCTTTCTGTATTATTCTATAATTTCGGATTTAAATTTTATGAAAATCGAACAGCTCTTTAGAAAAAGTAATGACAGAAACCAATTACGATAATTATTAATTCAACTTTAATAGAAGGACTTAAAAACGTATGCTCTGAGGAAGCACATTAGGTTATGGATTTATATATTACTTTTTTTTTATTATACCTGGTTTACTTATTTAATAAATAAAATAAAACTATAACAATATTTCTTTATTATACAGGATAACAAAAACCTTCGCAATCAGCTTATTGCTTTTGAAAAAACATACAAGCATCGTGCCGGAAATACTAGTGAAACTGTGCTACAATCGTTTTTTTTCAATTCGAAGAGTGAAAAACATAATATAAGGATTGCGCCAAAGCCGAACTGCTCTAATCAAAAACTCAGTAATACAACTGTGAAAAAGAACGTTGCACTATTATTTGCCATGGCATTCATGGTAACTCTAAATGCTGGAAACTTTCAGTCATTCTTCAAAAGGTCACATATTCAAGAAGATAGTAATGTCCTCGAAACAGCCCTTAAAGATTCTAGCCTGACTGGTCGCCGATTACTTTGGGGAGAATCAAATGCTGAATATAATGAAACACCCATTTCAAATTTACATATATCGAACCAAACGCAGGTACCTCCTCTATACTTTTTAAATTCTCCTAGGCGAACCAAAAAGGAAAACGACTTAAAAAAAGATACAAGCATGTTGCGAAATTTCTCTCACAACGAACCTCCACCTCTTGCTTATCCATCGAATTGCATTGGCTGCTGTAACACTTCTAACTTTAATCTACAGTCTGAGTATTTTAGACTTGCCCAAAATTTAAATAAATTGGCTAATGGAAATGTTAGTACGTCTGCACGATTTACAAATGGAAAAGATAACCCTGATGGCTTTAAATTATCTAATGAGTATCTTGATCTAAAAACAGGAATACACAATAAGCATGAGGGAAAGCGTAAAATATATATGGACCTTAATGAATTTTCTTCTGATATTCAGGGCAAACGAAGAAAAATAGATAAAAAATTAAACAAAATTATGTTTAATAAAAGCGAACAAATAAACTTGATTAATGCCATTAAAAGAAAAGATGATACATTCTATGCGATATCCTTTAACATGGATCACATACTCCTTCCACCATCCAAACTTAGCAATAGTGCTCGCCCAAAGATGTCTTTGTTATTTCCTAAGGGTAAACAAGAACATAACGGGGACTTTATGTTTGTGCAGGTAGACTGTGAAGTTTTTAACACTAATGAGCTCAATCTGAAATCTCTTATGATCCCAGTTGGGCTTCGGCCAAACAATACCAAGTGGAAATCAAGTACAAAAAAGGATCAGGATGTGGGACTCAATCCAATATCTGACCAAGACACAATAATGATAAACGATAAACCGCAAGTGCGTTCTTTTTATATGATTGGTCCAAAAACCCAAGCTGCTGCAGCTGCATCACAGGAAAAAACTCGTTTGGTTCAGTTTAATCAAACTTTGATTACTAAAAGCGAAAATATCCCGGCGCCCAAGTGGAACGCACGACATCGCGGATCATTTCACTCATAATTTAAATTATTTTTAAATATTTCATTTAATAAAGTAATTTGGACTTCCATAGACTAATCATTTTCTTATTTCCATGTAATTTCCTTCATTGTTAATTGTTTTAACGTTTGATATTATTAAACTTATTTTCTTTAAGATTAAGCTTAAGAATACAACATTTCTAGATTTCAACCTAATTGTAAAATAAAATTCAAAATTATGTGTCATAAAACGTTCTTCAACATTAAAATATCAGTTTTAAATAACTAAAATTAAAACACAACATGAAACTGGCGCTTATCAAAATTGGTTATTGCTATTTTTATACCCTTGCAAAGTGTATTATTATTTTAACTTGAAGTTTGTCAGTTTGTAAAAATAAATCATAAGTAGATCTTTTAGCCGTAGATCTCACACAACTTTCGTTATGTTTTTGGAAGGAGTCAGCAAGTCGCCCCTGACGGCAACCGTTCTTTAACAGGTTGGCGTTAACGAGCAATCAAATATTTTACGACCGAAATACTTGAGATACGGTATATCTTTTAATAAATCTTAAATTATGGGTTTAATTTCTGAGGCTGTTTTCCCAACCGCGTTACAGATGTCAGCCTGGACAAGAATTATTTTACAAGAAAAATTTACCGAGAAACCAATTGCGGTAATTTTGCCTGCGTTAATGATCGAAAATGTAACTTGGTTGACCCTGGGAAGCAAATCCAGGGCTCTTTTCGGCGATCGTGAATCGACTCAGCCTCGAAGGAGTTGAAAAAGGCAAGGTTCTTAGCTAAGCAATCCCTGCTTTGGCATATAGTTGCTCTCCGTCAATGTCAGGAATCTAGATGCGATCACTTTCGCGCCCATCCTCCTTTCGATGAGTATGCTCCAACTGGCCTATGTTCAGTGCTGCCAAATTCTCTCAAAGATAAATTGCTACGTTTAAAAAAAAAAGGATAGAAATTATTAAAAACTATGTAAAAATTTACCAATTTTTCCCTATCTACCCACACATAGAAAAAATCAACAGAAAACTATAAAGGTAAACAATAAAGAAACGTCCACAGATCACTAATAAAATGCAAAATCAACAATGATCTAGACTCTTTCTCGCTCTCGGACTTAGGCTTGGAGCATACGTCTGGACGCAACCTCCCTACCCTCAGGCAGGGATCTCAATCCGGACAAGATTCCATTTCTGGGATCTCTCTGGCATGTATATTCATTGGCTACTCCTGGCTACATTCTCATCCTCTCATCTCCCCTACCCCACACAATAATAAACATCAAGCAGTTCATTACGTTAGAATTGTTTTGGTTGCGTTAACATTTCATGCGCTGGCCCGTATAAAGTTTACATCCTTTGAGTTTTAATTTAAGTTTTTTTGTTTTGTTTTAAATTGGTTGCTATTCCGTTTCCTGCTTTCGTTCCGTTTTTTATTTTAGATATATTGTGTGTTGGATCATTTGGAGTCGTTTTATGCATAATAAAAAATTATGTACATAATTGTTCACCTCACAATAAAAAGGCAAACAACACGAATAAATAAATTAAATAAATATATATGCAAATAAATAAATAAATTAAATATTAAATAGGCCGATAAATAAAGTTTATTAAATAAATGTAGCTAAATATATAAATTATTGTAATTGCACAAAACGGGTCGTCTCGCCAGCTAACTCATTGGATTTCCTAGCTCCTCTCACTGGATCTACTCAAAAAGACACTGTTGGGGTCACTTGGAGCTTTCGCCTCCTTTCCTCGCACACACCTACCGAACTGGCTATTCCTTGATTAATCAGAAATGGCCGCTATTTTGCCCTATTTATGGACTCGGTTCCCCGGTTAATTTTTGTTGACTTATTGCATCAGTTACCAAATGTCTTTCTCCCATAAAACAATGTTGGTATGACAAAAGTTTTCGCAAAAAAAGTAGGATATTTGTCAGTAGCATAGACTGAGTTATATACAATTGTGAAAAATTTCCATATGTTCTTCCTGTCATTTCATATATTAATATGATTATTCCAAGATTGTGTCTTATTAAAGAAAAAACCTAAGTTACAAGCAATTTCAACATATTCTAAATCAGTGTCTCCCAATCGAAGGTTCGTTAGATGATTAGTTTGAATATATTTTTTGTATTTAACAAGACATTTCGATTTAATAGGTTTGACGGTCTGTCGTTCTTCGGGTAGATCAGGGAAGGCCAGGACCCGTCTCAGGAATTTTTTTTGGTCAGGCGAGGTTGCTGTAAGATATCCCGACCCGACACCGTTGATTTATGCCGTAAGACTATCTTAATTTACTTTATTAATCGTATTAGTTACAAAAAGGATTGAGTGGAGTGCGGGTGGTTTCGCTGCTTGATCGTCGTTAATGGCTTAGGTCGTTGTGGCGTACCGGTGAGAGAAGAATATGTTCGATGCGGTCTCGCTCCTGGTGCCGGCGTTGTGTCCTCATTGTGGTCGGACTCGAAGGTCATCTTCGAGAGAGAGTTACAGTCGGACTAAGAAGTCATCCACGAGAGAAGTTGTTGCTGTTGTTGGACTTGCAAGTCAACCCAGAGCGAAGTAATTGTTGGACCCGAAAGTCATCCACGGGAGAAGTTGTTGTTGTTGGACACGAAACTCAACCGGAGAGACGTGTTGTTGTTGGACCCGAGCCCTATACCGTGACCCGTGCCCTCTGACTATAAAGTTCGCAACTTCTCAAGACCAGGCAACACTGGATCGGTGCCCTTGCCGTGGCTTTGGGGCGAAGACATGGTCGATCTTCATCAATGCCCCAATCCTCTTGGACCCGCGAGGGCGTATATGAATATGAGTATACAACCCAAATCTCGGGCATGGCCTTAAAGGTATACACAACTATATACACCAGCTCGACAGGTAGGCCGAAGGCGAGAATCATTATCAGAAACAACCTGAACGCACTTCTATATCCCAACTATAGCAACTCATATCTAGCACTGGCCCGGTTTGAAGCAGAGGACGGGACATCTTTACTTATAACCTCCGCTACCCCCTGAAGCGTTCATCATGGTTATGCTGTGGACCGAGGAGACTAAGACGACGCTCATCCTTGGGTATAACGGCAACGCCAGGCACTATGGGGACGACACGCCCACCTTTATTTTTCCAAGTGCGGAAGAATCAAGGCTGAGAAGAGGTCCTAGACATAACTCTAAGTTAAGAACAGCAATTATATGGTAGGAACACACTTTTTTTAGACCAAGGTATATATTCTTTGAAATCTTGATGCCGATACGGGAGACACCACCAAAACTCTATCCCCGCAGCACTGACTGGGATAAATATAGAAAAAACGAATCGACAAGGACGTCGAAGACTTCAGCAATATTTTCAACAACGCGTTTAAGGAGTGGTGGAGCAAAGAACTAAGCGATCTTAGAAAAATGTTAGGATGACATGCGACCATACAAGGAGCTACAGAAGGAATACATCAAACAGATATTTTTACACGCGAGTCCCACGCCCAACTCCCGCCCAACCGACCGAGGGGCGCACCCGTGTAACATACAGCCGGTTAAGGTAAATTAATTCGGAGAAGTCTACTAGAATATAACGGTATACTCAGCATCCCAGGGTAAGTACCGGAGAGCAAAAAGCAAAAAGTATTTTTTGACAGATTCAATTAAATTCGATTACTACCAACTCCGAATTGAGGACACCAGACACAAAAACAATACTCCAATAAAGGGCGAACTAATTAAGTAAAAAGAGTCTTAGTTACATGAGGAGAATCGAATTCTTTCGACCACCTTTTAATAAATGCAAGCACGGCTCTAGCTTTGTTAACCGTACAAGAAGTATGTTCGGAGAACGAAAGTTTAGTCCAGAAAAAGTCAAAGTCAAGTTTCCAAAGGGCAGTCGTTAAGCATATACCGGGGAGTGACTCATGAAAATGTCATCAGTTTGCATTTAGAGCTGATAAGATGTACGAAATTACAATGACACCACGGTTGAAATTTGTTAAGATCCGATTTGAAGTCTGACTGGCATTAACTATCCCTTTACTGCACACAAAGTTTAACGTCATCAGCATACACTAATTTTAATTTTGTTAAAACCAGTGGCAGGTCATTTATAAACAATGTGAATAGCAGTTGACCAAGGTGGCTACCTTGTGGGACGCCGGATGTGACATTGAGGCTATTGGATAGAACATTTTTTAACAGAACGGTTTAGGTCCTGTCACTAAGATAAGTCGATTACCAGGAAACCCTTTTCTTATAAGAAGAGAAAGATTAACCCAGTCGAATGCTTTACTAAAGTCCGTGTAAGTCACATCGGTTTGTAATTTACGTTGGAAGCCCCTAATAACGAATGAGGTAAGTTCCAAAAGATTTGTAGTGGTGGTGCACCTCCTCATAAAACCATGCTGAATACTGCAATGAATGAGAAAGCTGACGAGCTGGTCAGGAAAGGGTCAGAGGAAAGATTCAACACAACAGACACTCTAGTCTCTTTGAACTCAGTCCAGACGGAAATTCATGACCATTTTAAATTAAAAGCCAGCAAGAAATTGTCAATGAAGGCAGAGCACAGATGATCGAAGCTATGCAGGCCTAATTATAAAAGAAGACGGACTGGGGATCTGATCTCCAAGAGTAAAAAAGACACCACTGGCCACTGGCCACTGGCCAATAGGCACGCACGTCAATGCAGAAGAAGTCGCAAGAGCAAGAGACACCGGAGCATTTACTGTGTCCCTGCCCGGCGCGATGCCAAACTGATCCACTATGTGCTGCGTTTACCATGGGGTGACTGCAGAACGCAGTCAACTGCTACAACTGTAGGAGGTGTAATGAATCCGAGGCAACTGAAACCTTGAAACATCTTATTTGCAGGTTTCCGGCAATAAAGTAAACACGAAGAAGGTACTTAGGTGCCCCAGTAAGGGCATAACTAGAAGATGCCTTCAAGAGGACACCAGGTGAACTACTTGCATTCGCCAAAAAAAACCTTTATCTTCAAGAACTTCGTAACCACGTAAAATCTGCAACATCCGGACAACTAATGGCCACATTGGCCTATGCGTGGCCCCCACGAGGGCCTACCGGTTTAACCTAACCTAACCTAATTACTCGATCATTTCTATAGCAGCTATATGATAAATTAGTCCAAATTTAATAAAATTAAAATCCAAATTCTAAAATAATAGAAATTGGCTATATCTGAAATTATATGAAAATCTGTTGAAAACTAGAATAAGATAATAATATGGCTCTAAACAGCGGTTGTTAGACCCACACTCACATATGGTGGCCAGCATTAACTAAGGCTTACAACATCCAGAAACTGAGAAGGATTCAGAGATTGTCATGTCTCGCGGCAGCTCTGAATGTCATCCTAAACATTATTCCAATAGAACATTTTATGAGGAACACAGCAGCTCAAAGTGCGGTACGACTGAAGGCTAACCAGAGCTGGAAGAACTACCACACCGGGCACTGTATGATCCTTGAGATAAACTATCGGATGACAAAAGACACTGACTAGATGAGAACCGAACTGCGATTCGGGAACGCATAAACCACGATATACCCAACAAGAGTAGAATGGAGAAGAGGGAGGGTACTCGAGGTAGATTAGGTGAAGGTTCTCGCAATACTAAAAATAGTTCAACTCTCTTTACATCGAGACCTCCAGAGTACCAAGGTAACGACATCCCAGAAACGAAAAAGCTGACGATCTGGCCAGGAAAAGGCCAGAGAAAAGCTTCAACACAACAGACACAGTAGTCCCTTTGAACTCAGACTAGACGGAAATTCATGACCATTTTAAATTAATAGCCAGAACGGAATTATTAAAGACGACAGAGCCTAATAGATACATACTCCGCTAAAACAACCGCTTTCCTTCTGTTAGAGATTTGATAGCTGTCATACAAATATTGAACATGCGTTGCACTTTTGTTATTAAATGCCTTGACCATGTCTTGATCCAGTAGGGTTAATAACGTAACAATTTTAGCAATGGCTGACATGCAGCTTTGTTTATAGCGGAAACAAGATACGTTATTATTTAGAAGGTTATTATTAACTAAGAAACTATTTATTTGTCCGGGCAATAGTTTTTCAAAGATGTTTGGCCGGTAGGGAAGTATCAACATTGATCTATTGGTATATTCGTCATTGGCTTTTTGGCATGATTTTTCCTATTTTCCGAGAACCAGGAGAGGTCGACGGGGTTATTGCAGAATGAAAGACATGTATGATGTATTGTAGAATCTTTGGGAAAAGTATAGCTTATAGCTTCCAAAACATCCCAATGACTTACACAAACAAATTCAAAACTATTAGCACCACAAAATAGGGACTCAGTATAACTAAAGAGTTTAATGAGCAAAATGTAAAGGTTTTCAAAATCATTAAAAGCAGCGCTTTTCACCACATGTAGTGTCCAGCACAGATTTAAGCAATGCTGAACTATTCAACCCACCCTCGCACTCAAATGATAAGAGCTTTTTCACTATCAATAAATCAATAATAGCTAAAGAAGCGTTTGAAGACCAATCACATTAGATTAAGATCGTATGATTGCACAGTTAGATAAGGAAAGCTCCCAAACTGCAGCTTACCTGCTTGCAGCTTCCCAAAGCCCAAATCAATATTCTCTTATCTCTCTTGACGAACGCTTGTGTTTATAAGACGTCGTCCAAATATTTATTGGAGACCACACGTGTCTCAAAGTTATTAATATTTAAATTGTTATATTAAGAAAAGCCGTGATTATCAAAGTCAGTTTTTTGTGTGAATTTGCGAGAATATAAGGTAAATAAGTGCCGTGTTGTGAGTCCCAATATTAATACAGATTTCCGTAGGGCTGAGCTTCGAAGGCGTTTCGGTGGCGGAGTCCCCGACAACAGCACCTTCTCTGCTCGCGAATATTTTATTCGAGCCAATTCCGCAACACAACGACAATTTTCGGCTCATTATTGGTTCCTAAGATCCATAGGCGGCGGCCAAAAGGAGACTTAACCTCCAGCCGCCCGGTTACGTAACCTGCCGCATGCAGATGCGAACTGGGCAACCAAGTAGAAGACCGGAGTGCTCCAAGGAACCAAGCCATGTGAGAGATTCGACGTAGATCGGATGCATCGCCTCACCACTTGACTATTATCACCGCGAGGCGGCGGAAAAACACCCATCTGGTCGAAGACCCAGTTTAGTGGTTCTGCACAGCTCAGGGCGCAGTATACGCTGCGTGCAGCAATGTTTTTGTTTTGATTTTGATTTTGATTTTGTTTTATTTTATTTAATTATTTTTGTCATTTATTAAAAAAAGTAGGATATTTGTCAGTAGCATAGACTGAGTTATATACAATTGTGAAAAATTTCCATATGTTCTTCCTGTCATTTCATATATTAATATGATTATTCCAAGATTGTGTCTTATTAAAGAAAAAACCTAAGTTACAAGCAATTTCAACATATTCTAAATCAGTGTCTCCCAATCGAAGGTTCGTTAGATGATTAGTTTGAATATATTTTTTGTATTTAACAAGACATTTCGATTTAATAGGTTTGACGGTCTGTCGTTCTTCGGGTATATCAGGGAAGGCCAGGACCCGTCTCAGGAATTTTTTTTGGTCAGGCGAGGTTGCTGTAAGATATCCCGACCCGACACAGTTGATTTATGCCGTAAGACTATCTTAATTTACTTTATTAATCGTATTAGTTACAAAAAGGATTGAGTGGAGTGCGGGTGGTTTCGCTGCTTGATCGTCGTTAATGGCTTAGGTCGTTGTGGCGTACCGGTGAGAGAAGAATATGTTCGATGCGGTCTCGCTCCTGGTGCCGGCGTTGTGTCCTCATTGTGGTCGGACTCGAAGGTCATCTTCGAGAGAGAGTTACAGTCGGACTAAGAAGTCATCCACGAGAGAAGTTGTTGCTGTTGTTGGACTTGCAAGTCAACCCAGAGCGAAGTAATTGTTGGACCCGAAAGTCATCCACGGGAGAAGTTGTTGTTGTTGGACACGAAACTCAACCGGAGAGACGTGTTGTTGTTGGACTCGAAAGTCAACCAGAGAGATGTGTTATTGTTGGACTCGAAAGTCAACCAGAGAGACTTTGTTGTTGTTGGACCCGAGCCCTATACCGTGACCCGTGCCCTCTGACTATAAAGTTCGCAACTTCTCAAGACCAGGCAACACTGGATCGGTGCCCTTGCCGTGGCTTTGGGGCGAAGACATGGTCGATCTTCATCAATGCCCCAATCCTCTTGGACCCGCGAGGGCGTATATGAATATGAGTATACAACCCAAATCTCGGGCATGGCCTTAAAGGTATACACAACTATATACACCAGCTCGACAGGTAGGCCGAGGGCGAGAATCATTATCAAAAACAACCTGAACGCACTTCTATATCCCAACTATAGCAACTCATATCTAGCACTGGCCCGGTTTGAAGCAGAGGACGGGACATCTTTACTTATAACCTCCGCTACCCCCTGATGCGTTCATCATGGTTATGCTGTGGACCGAGGAGACTAAGACGACGCTCATCCTTGGGTATAACGGCAACGCCAGGCACTATGGGGACGACACGCCCACCTTTATTTTTCCAAGTGCGGAAGAATCAAGGCTGAGAAGAGGTCCTAGACATAACTCTAAGTTAAGAACAGCAATTATATGGTAGGAACACACTTTTTTTAGACCAAGGTATATATTCTTTGAAATCTTGATGCCGATACGGGAGACACCACCAAAACTCTATCCCCGCAGCACTGACTGGGATAAATATAGAAAAAACTAATCGACAAGGACGTCGAAGACTTCAGCAATATTTTCAACAACGCGTTTAAGGAGTGGTGGAGCAAAGAACTAAGCGATCTTAGAAAAATGTTAGGATGACATGCGACCATACAAGGAGCTACAGAAGGAATACATCAAACAGATATTTTTACACGCGAGTCCCACGCCCAACTCCCGCCCAACCGACCGAGGGGCGCACCCGTGTAACATACAGCCGGTTAAGGTAAATTAATTCGGAGAAGTCTACTAGAATATAACGGTATACTCAGCATCCCAGGGTAAGTACCGGAGAGCAAAAAGCAAAAAGTATTTTTTGACAGATTCAATTAAATTCGATTACTACCAACTCCGAATTGAGGACACCAGACACAAAAACAATACTCCAATAAAGGGCGAACTAATTAAGTAAAAAGAGTCTTAGTTACATGAGGAGAATCGAATTCTTTCGACCACCTTTTAATAAATGCAAGCACGGCTCTAGCTTTGTTAACCGTACAAGAAGTATGTTCGGAGAACGAAAGTTTAGTCCAGAAAAAGTCAAAGTCAAGTTTCCAAAGGGCAGTCGTTAAGCATATACCGGGGAGTGACTCATGAAAATGTCATCAGTTTGCATTTAGAGCTGATAAGATGTACGAAATTACAATGACACCACGGTTGAAACTTGTTAAGATCCGATTTGAAGTCTGACTGGCATTAACTATCCCTTTACTGCACACAAAGTTTAACGTCATCAGCATACACTAATTTTAATTTTGTTAAAACCAGTGGCAGGTCATTTATAAACAATGTGAATAGCAGTTGACCAAGGTGGCTACCTTGTGGGACGCCGGATGTGACATTGAGGCTATTGGATAGAACATTTTTTAACAGAACGGTTTAGGTCCTGTCACTAAGATAAGTCGATTACCAGGAAACCCTTTTCTTATAAGAAGAGAAAGATTAACCCAGTCGAATGCTTTACTAAAGTCCGTGTAAGTCACATCGGTTTGTAATTTACGTTGGAAGCCCCTAATAACGAATGAGGTAAGTTCCAAAAGATTTGTAGTGGTGGTGCACCTCCTCATAAAACCATGCTGAATACTGCAATGAATGAGAAAGCTGACGAGCTGGTCAGGAAAGGGTCAGAGGAAAGATTCAACACAACAGACACTCTAGTCTCTTTGAACTCAGTCCAGACGGAAATTCATGACCATTTTAAATTAAAAGCCAGCAAGAAATTGTCAATGAAGGCAGAGCACAGATGATCGAAGCTATGCAGGCCTAATTATAAAAGAAGACGGACTGGGGATCTGATCTCCAAGAGTAAAAAAGACACCACTGGCCACTGGCCACTGGCCAATAGGCACGCACGTCAATGCAGAAGAAGTCGCAAGAGCAAGAGACACCGGAGCATTTACTGTGTCCCTGCCCGGCGCGATGCCAAACTGATCCACTATGTGCTGCGTTTACCATGGGGTGACTGCAGAACGCAGTCAACTGCTACAACTGTAGGAGGTGTAATGAATCCGAGGCAACTGAAACCTTGAAACATCTTATTTGCAGGTTTCCGGCAATAAAGTAAACAAGAAGAAGGTACTTAGGTGCCCCAGTAAGGGCATAACTAGAAGATGCCTTCAAGAGGACACCAGGTGAACTACTTGCATTCGCCAAAAAAAACCTTTATCTTCAAGAACTTCGTAACCACGTAAAATCTGCAACATCCGGACAACTAATGGCCACATTGGCCTATGCGTGGCCCCCACGAGGGCCTACCGGTTTAACCTAACCTAACCTAATTACTCGATCATTTCTATAGCAGCTATATGATAAATTAGTCCAAATTTAATAAAATTAAAATCCAAATTCTAAAATAATAGAAATTGGCTATATCTGAAATTATATGAAAATCTGTTGAAAACTAGAATAAGATAATAATATGGCTCTAAACAGCGGTTGTTAGACCCACACTCACATATGGTGGCCAGCATTAACTAAGGCTTACAACATCCAGAAACTGAGAAGGATTCAGAGATTGTCATGTCTCGCGGCAGCTCTGAATGTCATCCTAAACATTATTCCAATAGAACATTTTATGAGGAACACAGCAGCTCAAAGTGCGGTACGACTGAAGGCTAACCAGAGCTGGAAGAACTACCACACCGGGCACTGTATGATCCTTGAGATAAACTATCGGATGACAAAAGACACTGACTAGATGAGAACCGAACTGCGATTCGGGAACGCATAAACCACGATATACCCAACAAGAGTAGAATGGAGAAGAGGGAGGGTACTCGAGGTAGATTAGGTGAAGGTTCTCGCAATACTAAAAATAGTTCAACTCTCTTTACATCGAGACCTCCAGAGTACCAAGGTAACGACATCCCAGAAACGAAAAAGCTGACGATCTGGCCAGGAAAAGGCCAGAGAAAAGCTTCAACACAACAGACACAGTAGTCCCTTTGAACTCAGACTAGACGGAAATTCATGACCATTTTAAATTAATAGCCAGAACGGAATTATTAAAGACGACAGAGCCTAATAGATACATACTCCGCTAAAACAACCGCTTTCCTTCTGTTAGAGATTTGATAGCTGTCATACAAATATTGAACATGCGTTGCACTTTTGTTATTAAATGCCTTGACCATGTCTTGATCCAGTAGGGTTAATAACGTAACAATTTTAGCAATGGCTGACATGCAGCTTTGTTTATAGCGGAAACAAGATACGTTATTATTTAGAAGGTTATTATTAACTAAGAAATAGTTTTTCAAAGATGTTTGACCGGTAGGGAAGTATCAACATTGATCTATTGGTATATTCGTCATTGGCTTTTTGGCATGATTTTTCCTATTTTCCGAGAACCAGGAGAGGTCGACGGGGTTATTGCAGAATGAAAGACATGTATGATGTATTGTAGAATCTTTGGGAAAAGTATAGCTTATAGCTTCCAAAACATCCCAATGACTTACACAAACAAATTCAAAACTATTAGCACCACAAAATAGGGACTCAGTATAACTAAAGAGTTTAATGAGCAAAATGTAAAGGTTTTCAAAATCATTAAAAGCAGCGCTTTTCACCACATGTAGTGTCCAGCACAGATTTAAGCAATGCTGAACTATTCAACCCACCCTCGCACTCAAATGATAAGAGCTTTTTCACTATCAATAAATCAATAATAGCTAAAGAAGCGTTTGAAGACCAATCACATTAGATTAAGATCGTATGATTGCACAGTTGGATAAGGAAAGCTCCCAAACTGCAGCTTACCTGCTTGCAGCTTCCCAAAGCCCAAATCAATATTCTCTTATCTCTCTTGACGAACGCTTGTGTTTATAAGACGTCGTCCAAATATTTATTGGAGACCACACGTGTCTCAAAGTTATTATTATTTAAATTGTTATATTAAGAAAAGCCGTGATTATCAAAGTCAGTTTTTTGTGTGAATTTGCGAGAATATAAGGTAAATAAGTGCCGTGTTGTGAGTCCCAATATTAATACAGATTTCCGTAGGGCTGAGCTTCGAAGGCGTTTCGGTGGCGGAGTCCCCGACAACAGCACCTTCTCTGCTCGCGAATATTTTATTCGAGCCAATTCCGCAACACAACGACAATTTTCGGCTCATTATTGGTTCCTAAGATCCATATGCGGCGGCCAAAAGGAGACTTAACCTCCAGCCGCCCGGTTACGTAACCTGCCGCATGCAGATGCGAACTGGGCAACCAAGTAGAAGACCGGAGTGCTCCAAGGAACCAAGCCATGTGAGAGATTCGACGTAGATCGGATGCATCGCCTCACCACTTGACTATTATCACCGCGAGGCGGCGGAAAAACACCCATCTGGTCGAAGACCCAGTTTAGTGGTTCTGCACAGCTCAGGGCGCAGTATACGCTGCGTGCAGCAATGTTTTTGTTTTGATTTTGATTTTGATTTTGTTTTATTTTATTTAATTATTTTTGTCATTTATTAAAAAAAGTAGGATATTTGTCAGTAGCATAGACTGAGTTATATACAATTGTGAAAAATTTCCATATGTTCTTCCTGTCATTTCATATATTAATATGATTATTCCAAGATTGTGTCTTATTAAAGAAAAAACCTAAGTTACAAGCAATTTCAACATATTCTAAATCAGTGTCTCCCAATCGAAGGTTCGTTAGATGATTAGTTTGAATATATTTTTTGTATTTAACAAGACATTTCGATTTAATAGGTTTGACGGTCTGTCGTTCTTCGGGTAGATCAGGGAAGGCCAGGACCCGTCTCAGGAATTTTTTTTGGTCAGGCGAGGTTGCTGTAAGATATCCCGACCCGACACCGTTGATTTATGCCGTAAGACTATCTTAATTTACTTTATTAATCATATTAGTTACAAAAAGGATTGAGTGGAGTGCGGGTGGTTTCGCTGCTTGATCGTCGTTAATGGCTTAGGTCGTTGTGGCGTACCGGTGAGAGAAGAATATGTTCGATGCGGTCTCGCTCCTGGTGCCGGCGTTGTGTCCTCATTGTGGTCGGACTCGAAGGTCATCTTCGAGAGAGAGTTACAGTCGGACTAAGAAGTCATCCACGAGAGAAGTTGTTGCTGTTGTTGGACTTGCAAGTCAACCCAGAGCGAAGTAATTGTTGGACCCGAAAGTCATCCACGGGAGAAGTTGTTGTTGTTGGACACGAAACTCAACCGGAGAGACGTGTTGTTGTTGGACTCGAAAGTCAACCAGAGAGATGTGTTATTGTTGGACTCGAAAGTCAACCAGAGAGTCTTTGTTGTTGTTGGACCCGAGCCCTATACCGTGACCCGTGCCCTCTGACTATAAAGTTCGCAACTTCTCAAGACCAGGCAACACTGGATCGGTGCCCTTGCCGTGGCTTTGGGGCGAAGACATGGTCGATCTTCATCAATGCCCCAATCCTCTTGGACCCGCGAGGGCGTATATGAATATGAGTATACAACCCAAATCTCGGGCATGGCCTTAAAGGTATACACAACTATATACACCAGCTCGACAGGTAGGCCGAGGGCGAGAATCATTATCAAAAACAACCTGAACGCACTTCTATATCCCAACTATAGCAACTCATATCTAGCACTGGCCCGGTTTGAAGCAGAGGACGGGACATCTTTACTTATAACCTCCGCTACCCCCTGATGCGTTCATCATGGTTATGCTGTGGACCGAGGAGACTAAGACGACGCTCATCCTTGGGTATAACGGCAACGCCAGGCACTATGGGGACGACACGCCCACCTTTATTTTTCCAAGTGCGGAAGAATCAAGGCTGAGAAGAGGTCCTAGACATAACTCTAAGTTAAGAACAGCAATTATATGGTAGGAACACACTTTTTTTAGACCAAGGTATATATTCTTTGAAATCTTGATGCCGATACGGGAGACACCACCAAAACTCTATCCCCGCAGCACTGACTGGGATAAATATAGAAAAAACTAATCGACAAGGACGTCGAAGACTTCAGCAATATTTTCAACAACGCGTTTAAGGAGTGGTGGAGCAAAGAACTAAGCGATCTTAGAAAAATGTTAGGATGACATGCGACCATACAAGGAGCTACAGAAGGAATACATCAAACAGATATTTTTACACGCGAGTCCCACGCCCAACTCCCGCCCAACCGACCGAGGGGCGCACCCGTGTAACATACAGCCGGTTAAGGTAAATTAATTCGGAGAAGTCTACTAGAATATAACGGTATACTCAGCATCCCAGGGTAAGTACCGGAGAGCAAAAAGCAAAAAGTATTTTTTGACAGATTCAATTAAATTCGATTACTACCAACTCCGAATTGAGGACACCAGACACAAAAACAATACTCCAATAAAGGGCGAACTAATTAAGTAAAAACAGTCTTAGTTACATGAGGAGAATCGAATTCTTTCGACCACCTTTTAATAAATGCAAGCACGGCTCTAGCTTTGTTAACCGTACAAGAAGTATGTTCGGAGAACGAAAGTTTAGTCCAGAAAAAGTCAAAGTCAAGTTTCCAAAGGGCAGTCGTTAAGCATATACCGGGGAGTGACTCATGAAAATGTCATCAGTTTGCATTTAGAGCTGATAAGATGTACGAAATTACAATGACACCACGGTTGAAACTTGTTAAGATCCGATTTGAAGTCTGACTGGCATTAACTATCCCTTTACTGCACACAAAGTTTAACGTCATCAGCATACACTAATTTTAATTTTGTTAAAACCAGTGGCAGGTCATTTATAAACAATGTGAATAGCAGTTGACCAAGGTGGCTACCTTGTGGGACGCCGGATGTGACATTGAGGCTATTGGATAGAACATTTTTTAACAGAACGGTTTAGGTCCTGTCACTAAGATAAGTCGATTACCAGGAAACCCTTTTCTTATAAGAAGAGAAATATTAACCCAGTCGAAAGCTTTACTAAAGTCCGTGTAAGTCTCATCGGTTTGAAATTTACGTTGGAAGCCCCTAATAACGAATGAGGTAAGTTCCAAAAGATTTGTAGTGGTGGTGCACCTCCTCATAAAACCATGCTGCTGCTCCAAGGAACCAAGCCATGTGAGAGATTCGACGTAGATCGGATGCATCGCCTCACCACTTGACTATTATCACCGCGAGGCGGCGGAAAAACACCCATCTGGTCGAAGACCCAGTTTAGTGGTTCTGCACAGCTCAGGGCGCAGTATACGCTGCGTGCAGCAATGTTTTTGTTTTGATTTTGATTTTGATTTTGTTTTATTTAATTATTTTTGTCATTTATTAATGAGCAAATACCCCGCAGATTGACATGAGTGTGGCATTAGTGTAGATGATTAGGTTTATTTACATTTTTGACCAGCAGCTCTCAACGCCAACGTGAACTTGGGCCCAACTTTACAGCGTATCATGGAGTGATGAAATGAAAAGGTCGTGAGTAATAAATAACAACAACAACAATTACTTAATATCAATCTATATAAAATGCCGCTCTACTGTCCCTATTTTGAATCAATATTTTGCGGTAAAATCTAAATAAAACCTAGTAAAATTAAGCTTAAATAATAATCATGCCTTAATCAATAGTAAATACTTATATTGTTAATAATTATGATTAGATGTAGAATTTAGGGCATAGTTAGGGATAATGGACGATAGGTTAAATTATATAGATTGTAAATGAAGCAACTAAATTTAGGAAAATGGATTATTACATGAAATTGAAGTTGAAGAATATGAATTTTGAATAAAAAGGTCATAACGGTGTCGAACACTCACTTAAATATGTGGTGGAGATTTTGAGGCTTGGCCAAGGGACAATGCCAAATCACAAGTACCATTGTCACGGCAGGGAGGGTAAAGACTTTCGGGAATAATTACCATCTGAATTCCCGATATCTGTCAGAATCTCTTTGCTCAACTATACACGAGTCGGCGTGAACCCGAAGTATCACCTTGATCCATCCTTTTCTTTATCGATTCTTTTCGAGTAGATTATTGTTGTGTAAGACGCACTAATTAAATGTAGTAGCGTGTCGTACTATCCTAAGCGAGAAAGAACCCCGACCACGGCGAGCTAGACCCGAGCATAGCAAGGGTGCGCATCCCTAGCGAAGGAAGTACAAGGTCCTCTCTTAATAGTAAACAACACCCTCTATTAGAAGACCGACTGGGAACAACCCTTACAACACGAGGTACACTACACATTTTGGCGCCCAAACGTGAAGCCAATCAGATCGTATATCTGTTTAGCACATGAAGCTCTATACTTAACCATCCACCTTAGGGAAACAATAGAACTAAATTCAATAAATTAACATATTGGATTGAGAGCATCGATTGGAAAAGATAGTGTAATTTAGGAATATGCGATTCAATTTGAAAGAGAAGAAGACCATGAGGCAATAGACAAAATACAATCCACTAGTAATTATAGATTGAACTGAGATTTTCTGACAGGAGGATCGACATAAAGAAAGACAAACCAAAATTCAAAACTAATTATAATTTAATAACTAGAGTATGGCAGCCAAGCATAGTTCTGATAATGCAGTTGACATGTCACAAGGCATCGAAGACAGCTGCGCTATATGTAAAGAAATATTTACACCAACAGTTTTATCTGCAACAGTACCTTGCAGACATTCATTTCATAAGCACTGTATTATAAACCATATAAAAAGTACACAAACATGTCCCACTTGCAATACAGATTGCAACGAAACAAATTTATCGTATTCTAATAATTCACTGTTCGCTGAATTAAATGCCGCAGTAGCAGGCACATCTAGTGTAAGCGAATATCAGGAAAATAATGATAATTATCCATCTAGAAGAAATACCAGATCAGGCAGAGTCCGAGGTACACCTCCTAGAAGGGGAATGACAACCAGAAACACATACAGAGGAAATTTGGATAGGCTATTATCAGAACCACCAACAACTTCCGGTATGACTTTTAGTACCCAGACAGAGATGATGAATTATGTACAATTGACTGTTAGCCAACAGCAGGCTCAGCTAATGGAGCAACTCACCTCTTACATAGGGAAGACCATAGAGTCATCCATTAAAACTCAATTGGACAACTTACAATTACCACCAACCACTCACACAAATTCCACACACGAGAATATTCACTCAAATGGAGATTGTAGTAGGAATGATTCTGATCAAAACCGTTATTTTCAAAATCATTCAGGTAATAATGTAGAAGAAATATGCATAAGCAGGAGCAATCTAAACTCTTATGTAAGCCCAAAAAGAGTATCAGGAATTATCAAAAAATGGGGTTTGAAGTTCGACGGCAGCCAAACAAGCATCCGAATGGACGAATTTCTGTGACCATTTATACCTCTTATTCGCAGGAAAAGCAAGCGATTGGTATTGGAAGTTCCATCGAAACAATTACAATTTCGATTGGAATACATTTTGTGGCGAATTCAGGAATATATTTGGAGACATTGAGACAGACTATGACATTTGGGAAGCAATCCGCAAAAGCAAACAAGGGGATAACGAAGCTTTTGAAGATTTTCAAATAAACATGGAAAGATTGCTAGATAGACTTCAGAACGGAGTTTCCGAAGCACAGTTAGTTGAATTGTTAGTTAGGAATGCGAAGCCTAGTCTACAAGACGAGTTATTGCATCTTAAAATCCTAAATAGAGCACAGCTCCGATACGAAGTACGCAGGCACGAACAGTTCTAAAACAATCTTATACCAATGAATTACAGGAGACAAGAAATTTAAGTCAGCCTGAGATTCATTTTTCTTTCACGCCTTTACACATGAGGATATACCGAGCAGAAAACAACAGATATGTTCAGATAAGGCTTCCCAGAGAAGTCTTATCACCCTTATCTGTGGGTGTAGTGTCCAGCAGAGCTTTAAGCAATGCTGAACTATTCAACCCAACCTCGCACTCAAATGATAAGAGCTTTTTCACTATCAATAAATCAATAATAGCTAAAGAAGCGTTTGAAGACCAATCACATTAGATTAAGATCGTATGATTGCACAGTTGGATAAGGAAAGCTCCCAAACTGCAGCTTACCTGCTTGCAGCTTCCCAAAGCCCAAATCAATATTCTCTTATCTCTCTTGACGAACGCTTGTGTTTATAAGACGTCGTCCAAATATTTATTGGAGACCACACGTGTCTCAAAGTTATTATTATTTAAATTGTTATATTAAGAAAAGCCGTGATTATCAAAGTCAGTTTTTTGTGTGAATTTGCGAGAATATAAGGTAAATAAGTGCCGTGTTGTGAGTCCCAATATTAATACAGATTTCCGTAGGGCTGAGCTTCGAAGGCGTTTCGGTGGCGGAGTCCCCGACAACAGCACCTTCTCTGCTCGCGAATATTTTATTCGAGCCAATTCCGCAACACAACGACAATTTTCGGCTCATTATTGGTTCCTAAGATCCATATGCGGCGGCCAAAAGGAGACTTAACCTCCAGCCGCCCGGTTACGTAACCTGCCGCATGCAGATGCGAACTGGGCAACCAAGTAGAAGACCGGAGTGCTCCAAGGAACCAAGCCATGTGAGAGATTCGACGTAGATAGGATGCATCGCCTCACCACTTGACTATTATCACCGCGAGGCGGCGGAAAAACACCCATCTGGTCGAAGACCCAGTTTAGTGGTTCTGCACAGCTCAGGGCGCAGTATACGCTGCGTGCAGCAATGTTTTTGTTTTGATTTTGATTTTGTTTTATTTTATTTAATTATTTTTGTCATTTATTAATGAGCAAATACCCCGCAGATTGACATGAGTGTGGCATTAGTGTAGATGATTAGGTTTATTTACATTTTTGACCAGCAGCTCTCAACGCCAACGTGAACTTGGGCCCAACTTTACAGCGTATCATGGAGTGATGAAATGAAAAGGTCGTGAGTAATAAATAACAACAACAACAATTACTTAATATCAATCTATATAAAATGCCGCTCTACTGTCCCTATTTTGAATCAATATTTTGCGGTAAAATCTAAATAAAACCTAGTAAAATTAAGCTTAAATAATAATCATGCCTTAATCAATAGTAAATACTTATATTGTTAATAATTATGATTAGATGTAGAATTTAGGGCATAGTTAGGGATAATGGACGATAGGTTAAATTATATAGATTGTAAATGAAGCAACTAAATTTAGGAAAATGGATTATTACATGAAATTGAAGTTGAAGAATATGAATTTTGAATAAAAAGGTCATAACGGTGTCGAACACTCACTTAAATATGTGGTGGAGATTTTGAGGCTTGGCCAAGGGACAATGCCAAATCACAAGTACCATTGTCACGGCAGGGAGGGTAAAGACTTTCGGGAATAATTACCATCTGAATTCCCGATATCTGTCAGAATCTCTTTGCTCAACTATACACGAGTCGGCGTGAACCCGAAGTATCACCTTGATCCATCCTTTTCTTTATCGATTCTTTTCGAGTAGATTATTGTTGTGTAAGACGCACTAATTAAATGTAGTAGCGTGTCGTACTATCCTAAGCGAGAAAGAACCCCGACCACGGCGAGCTAGACCCGAGCATAGCAAGGGTGCGCATCCCTAGCGAAGGAAGTACAAGGTCCTCTCTTAATAGTAAACAACACCCTCTATTAGAAGACCGACTGGGAACAACCCTTACAACACGAGGTATACTACACATTTTGGCGCCCAAACGTGAAGCCAATCAGATCGTATATCTGTTTAGCACACGAAGCTCTATACTTAACCATCCACCTTAGGGAAACAATAGAACTAAATTCAATAAATTAACATATTGGATTGAGAGCATCGATTGGAAAAGATAGTGTAATTTAGGAATATGCGATTCAATTTGAAAGAGAAGAAGACCATGAGGCAATAGACAAAATACAATCCACTAGTAATTATAGATTGAACTGAGATTTTCTGACAGGAGGATCGACATAAAGAAAGACAAACCAAAATTCAAAACTAATTATAATTTAATAACTAGAGTATGGCAGCCAAGCATAGTTCTGATAATGCAGTTGACATGTCACAAGGCATCGAAAACAGCTGCGCTATATGTAAAGAAATATTTACACCAACAGTTTTATCTGCAACAGTACCTTGCAGACATTCATTTCATAAGCACTGTATTATAAACCATATAAAAAGTACACAAACATGTCCCACTTGCAATACAGATTGCAACGAAACAAATTTATCGTATTCTAATAATTCACTGTTCGCTGAATTAAATGCCGCAGTAGCAGGCACATCTAGTGTAAGCGAATATCAGGAAAATAATGATAATTATCCATCTAGAAGAAATACCAGATCAGGCAGAGTCCGAGGTACACCTCCTAGAAGGGGAATGACAACCAGAAACACATACAGAGGAAATTTGGATAGGCTATTATCAGAACCACCAACAACTTCCGGTATGACTTTTAGTACCCAGACAGAGATGATGAATTATGTACAATTGACTGTTAGCCAACAGCAGGCTCAGCTAATGGAACAACTCACCTCTTACATAGGGAAGACCATAGTGTCATCCATTAAAACTCAATTGGACAACTTACAATTACCACCAACCACTCACACAAATTCCACACACGAGAATATTCACTCAAATGGAGATTGTAGTAGGAATGATTCTGATCAAAACCGTTATTTTCAAAATCATTCAGGTAATAATGTAGAAGAAATATGCATAAGCAGGAGCAATCTAAACTCTTATGTAAGCCCAAAAAGAGTATCAGGAATTATCAAAAAATGGGGTTTGAAGTTCGACGGCAGCCAAACAAGCATCCGAATGGACGAATTTCTGTGACCATTTATACCTCTTATTCGCAGGAAAAGCAAGCGATTGGTATTGGAAGTTCCATCGAAACAATTACAATTTCGATTGGAATACATTTTGTGGCGAATTCAGGAATATATTTGGAGACATTGAGACAGACTATGACATTTGGGAAGCAATCCGCAAAAGCAAACAAGGGGATAACGAAGCTTTTGAAGATTTTCAAATAAACATGGAAAGATTGCTAGATAGACTTCAGAACGGAGTTTCCGAAGCACAGTTAGTTGAATTGTTAGTTAGGAATGCGAAGCCTAGTCTACAAGACGAGTTATTGCATCTTAAAATCCTAAATAGAGCACAGCTCCGATACGAAGTACGCAGGCACGAACAGTTCTAAAACAATCTTATACCAATGAATTACAGGAGACAAGAAATTTAAGTCAGCCTGAGATTCATTTTTCTTTCACGCCTTTACACATGAGGATATACCGAGCAGAAAACAACAGATATGTTCAGATAAGGCTTCCCAGAGAAGTCTTATCACCCTTATCTGTGGGTGTAGTGTCCAGCAGAGCTTTAAGCAATGCTGAACTATTCAACCCAACCTCGCACTCAAATGATAAGAGCTTTTTCACTATCAATAAATCAATAATAGCTAAAGAAGCGTTTGAAGACCAATCACATTAGATTAAGATCGTATGATTGCACAGTTGGATAAGGAAAGCTCCCAAACTGCAGCTTACCTGCTTGCAGCTTCCCAAAGCCCAAATCAATATTCTCTTATCTCTCTTGACGAACGCTTGTGTTTATAAGACGTCGTCCAAATATTTATTGGAGACCACACGTGTCTCAAAGTTATTATTATTTAAATTGTTATATTAAGAAAAGCCGTGATTATCAAAGTCAGTTTTTTGTGTGAATTTGCGAGAATATAAGGTAAATAAGTGCCGTGTTGTGAGTCCCAATATTAATACAGATTTCCGTAGGGCTGAGCTTCGAAGGCGTTTCGGTGGCGGAGTCCCCGACAACAGCACCTTCTCTGCTCGCGAATATTTTATTCGAGCCAATTCCGCAACACAACGACAATTTTCGGCTCATTATTGGTTCCTAAGATCCATATGCGGCGGCCAAAAGGAGACTTAACCTCCAGCCGCCCGGTTACGTAACCTGCCGCATGCAGATGCGAACTGGGCAACCAAGTAGAAGACCGGAGTGCTCCAAGGAACCAAGCCATGTGAGAGATTCGACGTAGATAGGATGCATCGCCTCACCACTTGACTATTATCACCGCGAGGCGGCGGAAAAACACCCATCTGGTCGAAGACCCAGTTTAGTGGTTCTGCACAGCTCAGGGCGCAGTATACGCTGCGTGCAGCAATGTTTTTGTTTTGATTTTGATTTTGTTTTATTTTATTTAATTATTTTTGTCATTTATTAATGAGCAAATACCCCGCAGATTGACATGAGTGTGGCATTAGTGTAGATGATTAGGTTTATTTACATTTTTGACCAGCAGCTCTCAACGCCAACGTGAACTTGGGCCCAACTTTACAGCGTATCATGGAGTGATGAAATGAAAAGGTCGTGAGTAATAAATAACAACAACAACAATTACTTAATATCAATCTATATAAAATGCCGCTCTACTGTCCCTATTTTGAATCAATATTTTGCGGTAAAATCTAAATAAAACCTAGTAAAATTAAGCTTAAATAATAATCATGCCTTAATCAATAGTAAATACTTATATTGTTAATAATTATGATTAGATGTAGAATTTAGGGCATAGTTAGGGATAATGGACGATAGGTTAAATTATATAGATTGTAAATGAAGCAACTAAATTTAGGAAAATGGATTATTACATGAAATTGAAGTTGAAGAATATGAATTTTGAATAAAAAGGTCATAACGGTGTCGAACACTCACTTAAATATGTGGTGGAGATTTTGAGGCTTGGCCAAGGGACAATGCCAAATCACAAGTACCATTGTCACGGCAGGGAGGGTAAAGACTTTCGGGAATAATTACCATCTGAATTCCCGATATCTGTCAGAATCTCTTTGCTCAACTATACACGAGTCGGCGTGAACCCGAAGTATCACCTTGATCCATCCTTTTCTTTATCGATTCTTTTCGAGTAGATTATTGTTGTGTAAGACGCACTAATTAAATGTAGTAGCGTGTCGTACTATCCTAAGCGAGAAAGAACCCCGACCACGGCGAGCTAGACCCGAGCATAGCAAGGGTGCGCATCCCTAGCGAAGGAAGTACAAGGTCCTCTCTTAATAGTAAACAACACCCTCTATTAGAAGACCGACTGGGAACAACCCTTACAACACGAGGTATACTACACATTTTGGCGCCCAAACGTGAAGCCAATCAGATCGTATATCTGTTTAGCACACGAAGCTCTATACTTAACCATCCACCTTAGGGAAACAATAGAACTAAATTCAATAAATTAACATATTGGATTGAGAGCATCGATTGGAAAAGATAGTGTAATTTAGGAATATGCGATTCAATTTGAAAGAGAAGAAGACCATGAGGCAATAGACAAAATACAATCCACTAGTAATTATAGATTGAACTGAGATTTTCTGACAGGAGGATCGACATAAAGAAAGACAAACCAAAATTCAAAACTAATTATAATTTAATAACTAGAGTATGGCAGCCAAGCATAGTTCTGATAATGCAGTTGACATGTCACAAGGCATCGAAAACAGCTGCGCTATATGTAAAGAAATATTTACACCAACAGTTTTATCTGCAACAGTACCTTGCAGACATTCATTTCATAAGCACTGTATTATAAACCATATAAAAAGTACACAAACATGTCCCACTTGCAATACAGATTGCAACGAAACAAATTTATCGTATTCTAATAATTCACTGTTCGCTGAATTAAATGCCGCAGTAGCAGGCACATCTAGTGTAAGCGAATATCAGGAAAATAATGATAATTATCCATCTAGAAGAAATACCAGATCAGGCAGAGTCCGAGGTACACCTCCTAGAAGGGGAATGACAACCAGAAACACATACAGAGGAAATTTGGATAGGCTATTATCAGAACCACCAACAACTTCCGGTATGACTTTTAGTACCCAGACAGAGATGATGAATTATGTACAATTGACTGTTAGCCAACAGCAGGCTCAGCTAATGGAACAACTCACCTCTTACATAGGGAAGACCATAGTGTCATCCATTAAAACTCAATTGGACAACTTACAATTACCACCAACCACTCACACAAATTCCACACACGAGAATATTCACTCAAATGGAGATTGTAGTAGGAATGATTCTGATCAAAACCGTTATTTTCAAAATCATTCAGGTAATAATGTAGAAGAAATATGCATAAGCAGGAGCAATCTAAACTCTTATGTAAGCCCAAAAAGAGTATCAGGAATTATCAAAAAATGGGGTTTGAAGTTCGACGGCAGCCAAACAAGCATCCGAATGGACGAATTTCTGTGACCATTTATACCTCTTATTCGCAGGAAAAGCAAGCGATTGGTATTGGAAGTTCCATCGAAACAATTACAATTTCGATTGGAATACATTTTGTGGCGAATTCAGGAATATATTTGGAGACATTGAGACAGACTATGACATTTGGGAAGCAATCCGCAAAAGCAAACAAGGGGATAACGAAGCTTTTGAAGATTTTCAAATAAACATGGAAAGATTGCTAGATAGACTTCAGAACGGAGTTTCCGAAGCACAGTTAGTTGAATTGTTAGTTAGGAATGCGAAGCCTAGTCTACAAGACGAGTTATTGCATCTTAAAATCCTAAATAGAGCACAGCTCCGATACGAAGTACGCAGGCACGAACAGTTCTAAAACAATCTTATACCAATGAATTACAGGAGACAAGAAATTTAAGTCAGCCTGAGATTCATTTTTCTTTCACGCCTTTACACATGAGGATATACCGAGCAGAAAACAACAGATATGTTCAGATAAGGCTTCCCAGAGAAGTCTTATCACCCTTATCTGTGGGTGTAGTGTCCAGCAGAGCTTTAAGCAATGCTGAACTATTCAACCCAACCTCGCACTCAAATGATAAGAGCTTTTTCACTATCAATAAATCAATAATAGCTAAAGAAGCGTTTGAAGACCAATCACATTAGATTAAGATCGTATGATTGCACAGTTGGATAAGGAAAGCTCCCAAACTGCAGCTTACCTGCTTGCAGCTTCCCAAAGCCCAAATCAATATTCTCTTATCTCTCTTGACGAACGCTTGTGTTTATAAGACGTCGTCCAAATATTTATTGGAGACCACACGTGTCTCAAAGTTATTATTATTTAAATTGTTATATTAAGAAAAGCCGTGATTATCAAAGTCAGTTTTTTGTGTGAATTTGCGAGAATATAAGGTAAATAAGTGCCGTGTTGTGAGTCCCAATATTAATACAGATTTCCGTAGGGCTGAGCTTCGAAGGCGTTTCGGTGGCGGAGTCCCCGACAACAGCACCTTCTCTGCTCGCGAATATTTTATTCGAGCCAATTCCGCAACACAACGACAATTTTCGGCTCATTATTGGTTCCTAAGATCCATATGCGGCGGCCAAAAGGAGACTTAACCTCCAGCCGCCCGGTTACGTAACCTGCCGCATGCAGATGCGAACTGGGCAACCAAGTAGAAGACCGGAGTGCTCCAAGGAACCAAGCCATGTGAGAGATTCGACGTAGATCGGATGCATCGCCTCACCACTTGACTATTATCACCGCGAGGCGGCGGAAAAACACCCATCTGGTCGAAGACCCAGTTTAGTGGTTCTGCACAGCTCAGGGCGCAGTATACGCTGCGTGCAGCAATGTTTTTGTTTTGATTTTGATTTTGATTTTGTTTTATTTAATTATTTTTGTCATTTATTAATGAGCAAATACCCCGCAGATTGACATGAGTGTGGCATTAGTGTAGATGATTAGGTTTATTTACATTTTTGACCAGCAGCTCTCAACGCCAACGTGAACTTGGGCCCAACTTTACAGCGTATCATGGAGTGATGAAATGAAAAGGTCGTGAGTAATAAATAACAACAACAACAATTACTTAATATCAATCTATATAAAATGCCGCTCTACTGTCCCTATTTTGAATCAATATTTTGCGGTAAAATCTAAATAAAACCTAGTAAAATTAAGCTTAAATAATAATCATGCCTTAATCAATAGTAAATACTTATATTGTTAATAATTATGATTAGATGTAGAATTTAGGGCATAGTTAGGGATAATGGACGATAGGTTAAATTATATAGATTGTAAATGAAGCAACTAAATTTAGGAAAATGGATTATTACATGAAATTGAAGTTGAAGAATATGAATTTTGAATAAAAAGGTCATAACGGTGTCGAACACTCACTTAAATATGTGGTGGAGATTTTGAGGCTTGGCCAAGGGACAATGCCAAATCACAAGTACCATTGTCACGGCAGGGAGGGTAAAGACTTTCGGGAATAATTACCATCTGAATTCCCGATATCTGTCAGAATCTCTTTGCTCAACTATACACGAGTCGGCGTGAACCCGAAGTATCACCTTGATCCATCCTTTTCTTTATCGATTCTTTTCGAGTAGATTATTGTTGTGTAAGACGCACTAATTAAATGTAGTAGCGTGTCGTACTATCCTAAGCGAGAAAGAACCCCGACCACGGCGAGCTAGACCCGAGCATAGCAAGGGTGCGCATCCCTAGCGAAGGAAGTACAAGGTCCTCTCTTAATAGTAAACAACACCCTCTATTAGAAGACCGACTGGGAACAACCCTTACAACACGAGGTATACTACACATTTTGGCGCCCAAACGTGAAGCCAATCAGATCGTATATCTGTTTAGCACACGAAGCTCTATACTTAACCATCCACCTTAGGGAAACAATAGAACTAAATTCAATAAATTAACATATTGGATTGAGAGCATCGATTGGAAAAGAAAGTGTAATTTAGGAATATGCGATTCAATTTGAAAGAGAAGAAGACCATGAGGCAATAGACAAAATACAATCCACTAGTAATTATAGATTGAACTGAGATTTTCTGACAGGAGGATCGACATAAAGAAAGACAAACCAAAATTCAAAACTAATTATAATTTAATAACTAGAGTATGGCAGCCAAGCATAGTTCTGATAATGCAGTTGACATGTCACAAGGCATCGAAGACAGCTGCGCTATATGTAAAGAAATATTTACACCAACAGTTTTATCTGCAACAGTACCTTGCAGACATTCATTTCATAAGCACTATATTATAAACCATATAAAAAGTACACAAACATGTCCCACTTGCAATACAGATTGCAACGAAACAAATTTATCGTATTCTAATAATTCACTGTTCGCTGAATTAAATGCCGCAGTAGCAGGCACATCTAGTGTAAGCGAATATCAGGAAAATAATGATAATTATCCATCTAGAAGAAATACCAGATCAGGCAGAGTCCGAGGTACACCTCCTAGAAGGGGAATGACAACCAGAAACACATACAGAGGAAATTTGGATAGGCTATTATCAGAACCACCAACAACTTCCGGTATGACTTTTAGTACCCAGACAGAGATGATGAATTATGTACAATTGACTGTTAGCCAACAGCAGGCTCAGCTAATGGAACAACTCACCTCTTACATAGGGAAGACCATAGTGTCATCCATTAAAACTCAATTGGACAACTTACAATTACCACCAACCACTCACACAAATTCCACACACGAGAATATTCACTCAAATGGAGATTGTAGTAGGAATGATTCTGATCAAAACCGTTATTTTCAAAATCATTCAGGTAATAATGTAGAAGAAATATGCATAAGCAGGAGCAATCTAAACTCTTATGTAAGCCCAAAAAGAGTATCAGGAATTATCAAAAAATGGGGTTTGAAGTTCGACGGCAGCCAAACAAGCATCCGAATGGACGAATTTCTGTGACCATTTATACCTCTTATTCGCAGGAAAAGCAAGCGATTGGTATTGGAAGTTCCATCGAAACAATTACAATTTCGATTGGAATACATTTTGTGGCGAATTCAGGAATATATTTGGAGACATTGAGACAGACTATGACATTTGGGAAGCAATCCGCAAAAGCAAACAAGGGGATAACGAAGCTTTTGAAGATTTTCAAATAAACATGGAAAGATTGCTAGATAGACTTCAGAACGGAGTTTCCGAAGCACAGTTAGTTGAATTGTTAGTTAGGAATGCGAAGCCTAGTCTACAAGACGAGTTATTGCATCTTAAAATCCTAAATAGAGCACAGCTCCGATACGAAGTACGCAGGCACGAACAGTTCTAAAACAATCTTATACCAATGAATTACAGGAGACAAGAAATTTAAGTCAGCCTGAGATTCATTTTTCTTTCACGCCTTTACACATGAGGATATACCGAGCAGAAAACAACAGATATGTTCAGATAAGGCTTCCCAGAGAAGTCTTATCACCCTTATCTGTGGGTGTAGTGTCCAGCAGAGCTTTAAGCAATGCTGAACTATTCAACCCAACCTCGCACTCAAATGATAAGAGCTTTTTCACTATCAATAAATCAATAATAGCTAAAGAAGCGTTTGAAGACCAATCACATTAGATTAAGATCGTATGATTGCACAGTTGGATAAGGAAAGCTCCCAAACTGCAGCTTACCTGCTTGCAGCTTCCCAAAGCCCAAATCAATATTCTCTTATCTCTCTTGACGAACGCTTGTGTTTATAAGACGTCGTCCAAATATTTATTGGAGACCACACGTGTCTCAAAGTTATTATTATTTAAATTGTTATATTAAGAAAAGCCGTGATTATCAAAGTCAGTTTTTTGTGTGAATTTGCGAGAATATAAGGTAAATAAGTGCCGTGTTGTGAGTCCCAATATTAATACAGATTTCCGTAGGGCTGAGCTTCGAAGGCGTTTCGGTGGCGGAGTCCCCGACAACAGCACCTTCTCTGCTCGCGAATATTTTATTCGAGCCAATTCCGCAACACAACGACAATTTTCGGCTCATTATTGGTTCCTAAGATCCATAGGCGGCGGCCAAAAGGAGACTTAACCTCCAGCCGCCCGGTTACGTAACCTGCCGCATGCAGATGCGAACTGGGCAACCAAGTAGAAGACCGGAGTGCTCCAAGGAACCAAGCCATGTGAGAGATTCGACGTAGATCGGATGCATCGCCTCACCACTTGACTATTATCACCGCGAGGCGGCGGAAAAACACCCATCTGGTCGAAGACCCAGTTTAGTGGTTCTGCACAGCTCAGGGCGCAGTATACGCTGCGTGCAGCAATGTTTTTGTTTTGATTTTGATTTTGATTTTGTTTTATTTTATTTAATTATTTTTGTCATTTATTAAAAAAAGTAGGATATTTGTCAGTAGCATAGACTGAGTTATATACAATTGTGAAAAATTTCCATATGTTCTTCCTGTCATTTCATATATTAATATGATTATTCCAAGATTGTGTCTTATTAAAGAAAAAACCTAAGTTACAAGCAATTTCAACATATTCTAAATCAGTGTCTCCCAATCGAAGGTTCGTTAGATGATTAGTTTGAATATATTTTTTGTATTTAACAAGACATTTCGATTTAATAGGTTTGACGGTCTGTCGTTCTTCGGGTAGATCAGGGAAGGCCAGGACCCGTCTCAGGAATTTTTTTTGGTCAGGCGAGGTTGCTGTAAGATATCCCGACCCGACACCGTTGATTTATGCCGTAAGACTATCTTAATTTACTTTATTAATCATATTAGTTACAAAAAGGATTGAGTGGAGTGCGGGTGGTTTCGCTGCTTGATCGTCGTTAATGGCTTAGGTCGTTGTGGCGTACCGGTGAGAGAAGAATATGTTCGATGCGGTCTCGCTCCTGGTGCCGGCGTTGTGTCCTCATTGTGGTCGGACTCGAAGGTCATCTTCGAGAGAGAGTTACAGTCGGACTAAGAAGTCATCCACGAGAGAAGTTGTTGCTGTTGTTGGACTTGCAAGTCAACCCAGAGCGAAGTAATTGTTGGACCCGAAAGTCATCCACGGGAGAAGTTGTTGTTGTTGGACACGAAACTCAACCGGAGAGACGTGTTGTTGTTGGACTCGAAAGTCAACCAGAGAGATGTGTTATTGTTGGACTCGAAAGTCAACCAGAGAGTCTTTGTTGTTGTTGGACCCGAGCCCTATACCGTGACCCGTGCCCTCTGACTATAAAGTTCGCAACTTCTCAAGACCAGGCAACACTGGATCGGTGCCCTTGCCGTGGCTTTGGGGCGAAGACATGGTCGATCTTCATCAATGCCCCAATCCTCTTGGACCCGCGAGGGCGTATATGAATATGAGTATACAACCCAAATCTCGGGCATGGCCTTAAAGGTATACACAACTATATACACCAGCTCGACAGGTAGGCCGAGGGCGAGAATCATTATCAAAAACAACCTGAACGCACTTCTATATCCCAACTATAGCAACTCATATCTAGCACTGGCCCGGTTTGAAGCAGAGGACGGGACATCTTTACTTATAACCTCCGCTACCCCCTGATGCGTTCATCATGGTTATGCTGTGGACCGAGGAGACTAAGACGACGCTCATCCTTGGGTATAACGGCAACGCCAGGCACTATGGGGACGACACGCCCACCTTTATTTTTCCAAGTGCGGAAGAATCAAGGCTGAGAAGAGGTCCTAGACATAACTCTAAGTTAAGAACAGCAATTATATGGTAGGAACACACAAGGTATATATTCTTTGAAATCTTGATGCCGATACGGGAGACACCACCAAAACTCTATCCCCGCAGCACTGACTGGGATAAATATAGAAAAAACTAATCGACAAGGACGTCGAAGACTTCAGCAATATTTTCAACAACGCGTTTAAGGAGTGGTGGAGCAAAGAACTAAGCGATCTTAGAAAAATGTTAGGATGACATGCGACCATACAAGGAGCTACAGAAGGAATACATCAAACAGATATTTTTACACGCGAGTCCCACGCCCAACTCCCGCCCAACCGACCGAGGGGCGCACCCGTGTAACATACAGCCGGTTAAGGTAAATTAATTCGGAGAAGTCTACTAGAATATAACGGTATACTCAGCATCCCAGGATAAGTACCGGAGAGCAAAAAGCAAACAGTATTTTTTGACAGATTCAATTAAATTCGATTACTACCAACTCCGAATTGAGGACACCAGACACAAAAACAATACTCCAATAAAGGGCGAACTAATTAAGTAAAAAGAGTCTTAGTTACATGAGGAGAATCGAATTCTTTCGACCACCTTTTAATAAATGCAAGCACGGCTCTAGCTTTGTTAACCGTACAAGAAGTATGTTCGGAGAACGAAAGTTTAGTCCAGAAAAAGTCAAAGTCAAGTTTCCAAAGGGCAGTCGTTAAGCATATACCGGGGAGTGACTCATGAAAATGTCATCAGTTTGCATTTAGAGCTGATAAGATGTACGAAATTACAATGACACCACGGTTGAAACTTGTTAAGATCCGATTTGAAGTCTGACTGGCATTAACTATCCCTTTACTGCACACAAAGTTTAACGTCATCAGCATACACTAATTTTAATTTTGTTAAAACCAGTGGCAGGTCATTTATAAACAATGTGAATAGCAGTTGACCAAGGTGGCTACCTTGTGGGACGCCGGATGTGACATTGAGGCTATTGGATAGAACATTTTTTAACAGAACGGTTTAGGTCCTGTCACTAAGATAAGTCGATTACCAGGAAACCCTTTTCTTATAAGAAGAGAAATATTAACCCAGTCGAAAGCTTTACTAAAGTCCGTGTAAGTCTCATCGGTTTGAAATTTACGTTGGAAGCCCCTAATAACGAATGAGGTAAGTTCCAAAAGATTTGTAGTGGTGGTGCACCTCCTCATAAAACCATGCTGCTGCTCCAAGGAACCAAGCCATGTGAGAGATTCGACGTAGATCGGATGCATCGCCTCACCACTTGACTATTATCACCGCGAGGCGGCGGAAAAACACCCATCTGGTCGAAGACCCAGTTTAGTGGTTCTGCACAGCTCAGGGCGCAGTATACGCTGCGTGCAGCAATGTTTTTGTTTTGATTTTGATTTTGTTTTATTTTATTTAATTATTTTTGTCATTTATTAATGAGCAAATACCCCGCAGATTGACATGAGTGTGGCATTAGTGTAGATGATTAGGTTTATTTACATTTTTGACCAGCAGCTCTCAACGCCAACGTGAACTTGGGCCCAACTTTACAGCGTATCATGGAGTGATGAAATGAAAAGGTCGTGAGTAATAAATAACAACAACAACAATTACTTAATATCAATCTATATAAAATGCCGCTCTACTGTCCCTATTTTGAATCAATATTTTGCGGTAAAATCTAAATAAAACCTAGTAAAATTAAGCTTAAATAATAATCATGCCTTAATCAATAGTAAATACTTATATTGTTAATAATTATGATTAGATGTAGAATTTAGGGCATAGTTAGGGATAATGGACGATAGGTTAAATTATATAGATTGTAAATGAAGCAACTAAATTTAGGTAAATGGATTATTACATGAAATTGAAGTTGAAGAATATGAATTTTGAATAAAAAGGTCATAACGGTGTCGAACACTCACTTAAATATGTGGTAGAGATTTTGAGGCTTGGCCAAGGGACAATGCCAAATCACAAGTACCATTGTCACGGCAGGGAGGGTAAAGACTTTCGGGAATAATTACCATCTGAATTCCCGATATCTGTCAGAATCTCTTTGCTCAACTATACACGAGTCGGCGTGAACCCGAAGTATCACCTTGATCCATCCTTTTCTTTATCGATTCTTTTCGAGTAGATTATTGTTGTGTAAGACGCACTAATTAAATGTAGTAGCGTGTCGTACTATCCTAAGCGAGAAAGAACCCCGACCACGGCGAGCTAGACCCGAGCATAGCAAGGGTGCGCATCCCTAGCGAAGGAAGTACAAGGTCCTCTCTTAATAGTAAACAACACCCTCTATTAGAAGACCGACTGGGAACAACCCTTACAACACGAGGTATACTACACATTTTGGCGCCCAAACGTGAAGCCAATCAGATCGTATATCTGTTTAGCACACGAAGCTCTATACTTAACCATCCACCTTAGGGAAACAATAGAACTAAATTCAATAAATTAACATATTGGATTGAGAGCATCGATTGGAAAAGATAGTGTAATTTAGGAATATGCGATTCAATTTGAAAGAGAAGAAGACCATGAGGCAATAGACAAAATACAATCCACTAGTAATTATAGATTGAACTGAGATTTTCTGACAGGAGGATCGACATAAAGAAAGACAAACCAAAATTCAAAACTAATTATAATTTAATAGCTAGAGTATGGCAGCCAAGCATAGTTCTGATAATGCAGTTGACATGTCACAAGGCATCGAAAACAGCTGCGCTATATGTAAAGAAATATTTACACCAACAGTTTTATCTGCAACAGTACCTTGCAGACATTCATTTCATAAGCACTGTATTATAAACCATATAAAAAGTACACAAACATGTCCCACTTGCAATACAGATTGCAACGAAACAAATTTATCGTATTCTAATAATTCACTGTTCGCTGAATTAAATGCCGCAGTAGCAGGCACATCTAGTGTAAGCGAATATCAGGAAAATAATGATAATTATCCATCTAGAAGAAATACCAGATCAGGCAGAGTCCGAGGTACACCTCCTAGAAGGGGAATGACAACCAGAAACACATACAGAGGAAATTTGGATAGGCTATTATCAGAACCACCAACAACTTCCGGTATGACTTTTAGTACCCAGACAGAGATGATGAATTATGTACAATTGACTGTTAGCCAACAGCAGGCTCAGCTAATGGAACAACTCACCTCTTACATAGGGAAGACCATAGTGTCATCCATTAAAACTCAATTGGACAACTTACAATTACCACCAACCACTCACACAAATTCCACACACGAGAATATTCACTCAAATTGAGATTGTAGTAGGAATGATTCTGATCAAAACCGTTATTTTCAAAATCATTCAGGTAATAATGTAGAAGAAATATGCATAAGCAGGAGCAATCTAAACTCTTATGTAAGCCCAAAAAGAGTATCAGGAATTATCAAAAAATCGGGTTTGAAGTTCGACGGCAGCCAAACAAGCATCCGAATGGACGAATTTCTGTGACCATTTATACCTCTTATTCGCAGGAAAAGCAAGCGATTGGTATTGGAAGTTCCATCGAAACAATTACAATTTCGATTGGAATACATTTTGTGGCGAATTCAGGAATATATTTGGAGACATTGAGACAGACTATGACATTTGGGAAGCAATCCGCAAAAGCAAACAAGGGGATAACGAAGCTTTTGAAGATTTTCAAATAAACATGGAAAGATTGCTAGATAGACTTCAGAACGGAGTTTCCGAAGCACAGTTAGTTGAATTGTTAGTTAGGAATGCGAAGCCTAGTCTACAAGACGAGTTATTGCATCTTAAAATCCTAAATAGAGCACAGCTCCGATACGAAGTACGCAGGCACGAACAGTTCTAAAACAATCTTATACCAATGAATTACAGGAGACAAGAAATTTAAGTCAGCCTGAGATTCATTTTTCTTTCACGCCTTTACACATGAGGATATACCGAGCAGAAAACAAAAGATATGTTCAGATAAGGCTTCCCAGAGAAGTCTTATCACCCTTATCTGTGGGTGTAGTGTCCAGCAGAGCTTTAAGCAATGCTGAACTATTCAACCCAACCTCGCACTCAAATGATAAGAGCTTTTTCACTATCAATAAATCAATAATAGCTAAAGAAGCGTTTGAAGACCAATCACATTAGATTAAGATCGTATGATTGCACAGTTGGATAAGGAAAGCTCCCAAACTGCAGCTTACCTGCTTGCAGCTTCCCAAAGCCCAAATCAATATTCTCTTATCTCTCTTGACGAACGCTTGTGTTTATAAGACGTCGTCCAAATATTAATTGGAGACCACACGTGTCTCAAAGTTATTATTATTTAAATTGTTATATTGAGTAAAGCCGTGATTATTAAAGGCAGTTTTTTGTGTGAATTTGTGCGAGAATATAAGGTAAATAAGTGCCGTGTTGTGAGTCCCAATATTAATACAGATTTCCGTAGGGCTGAGCTTCGAAGGCGTATCGGTGGAGGAGTCCCCGACAACAGCACCTTCTCTGCTCGCGAATATTTTATTCGAGCCAATTCCGCAACACAACGACAATTTTCGGCTCATTATTGGTTCCTAAGATCCATAGGTGGCGGCCAAAAGGAGACTTAACCTCCAGCCGCCCGGTTAAGTAACCTGCCGCATGCAGATGCGAACTGGGCAACCAAGTAGAAGACCGGAGTGCTCCAAGAACCAAGCCATGTGAGAGATTCGACGTAGATCGGATGCATCGCCTCACCACTTGACTATTATCACCGCGAGGCGGCGGAAAAACACCCATCTGGTCGAAGACCCAGTTTAGTGGTTCTGCACAGCTCAGGGCGCAGTATACGCTGCGTGCAGCAATGTTTTTGTTTTGATTTTGATTTTGATTTTGTTTTATTTTATTTAATTATTTTTGTCATTTATTAAAAAAAGTAGGATATTTGTCAGTAGCATAGACTGAGTTATATACAATTGTGAAAAATTTCCATATGTTCTTCCTGTCATTTCATATATTAATATGATTATTCCAAGATTGTGTCTTATTAAAGAAAAAACCTAAGTTACAAGCAATTTCAACATATTCTAAATCAGTGTCTCCCAATCGAAGGTTCGTTAGATGATTAGTTTGAATATATTTTTTGTATTTAACAAGACATTTCGATTTAATAGGTTTGACGGTCTGTCGTTCTTCGGGTAGATCAGGGAAGGCCAGGACCCGTCTCAGGAATTTTTTTTGGTCAGGCGAGGTTGCTGTAAGATATCCCGACCCGACACCGTTGATTTATGCCGTAAGACTATCTTAATTTACTTTATTAATCGTATTAGTTACAAAAAGGATTTAGTGGAGTGCGGGTGGTTTCGCTGCTTGATCGTCGTTAATGGCTTAGGTCGTTGTGGCGTACCGGTGAGAGAAGAATATGTTCGATGCGGTCTCGCTCCTGGAGCCGGCGTTGTGTCCTCATTGTGGTCGGACTCGAAGGTCATCTTCGAGAGAGAGTTACAGTCGGACTAAGAAGTCATCCACGAGAGAAGTTGTTGCTGTTGTTGGACTTGCAAGTCAACCCAGAGCGAAGTAATTGTTGGACCCGAAAGTCATCCACGGGAGAAGTTGTTGTTGTTGGACACGAAACTCAACCGGAGAGACGTGTTGTTGTTGGACTCGAAAGTCAACCAGAGAGATGTGTTATTGTTGGACTCGAAAGTCAACCAGAGAGACTTTGTTGTTGTTGGACCCGAGCCCTATACCGTGACCCGTGCCCTCTGACTATAAAGTTCGCAACTTCTCAAGACCAGGCAACACTGGATCGGTGCCCTTGCCGTGGCTTTGGGGCGAAGACATGGTCGATCTTCATCAATGCCCCAATCCTCTTGGACCCGCGAGGGCGTATATGAATATGAGTATACAACCCAAATCTCGGGCATGGTCTTAAAGGTATACACAACTATATACACCAGCTCGACAGGTAGGCCGAGGGCGAGAATCATTATCAAAAACAACCTGAACGCACTTCTATATCCCAACTATAGCAACTCATATCTAGCACTGGCCCGGTTTGAAGCAGAGGACGGGACATCTTTACTTATAACCTCCGCTACCCCCTGATGCGTTCATCATGGTTATGCTGTGGACCGAGGAGACTAAGACGACGCTCATCCTTGGGTATAACGGCAACGCCAGGCACTATGGGGACGACACGCCCACCTTTATTTTTCCAAGTGCGGAAGAATCAAGGCTGAGAAGAGGTCCTAGACATAACTCTAAGTTAAGAACAGCAATTATATGGTAGGAACACACTTTTTTTAGACCAAGGTATATATTCTTTGAAATCTTGATGCCGATACGGGAGACACCACCAAAACTCTATCCCCGCAGCACTGACTGGGATAAATATAGAAAAAACTAATCGACAAGGACGTCGAAGACTTCAGCAATATTTTCAACAACGCGTTTAAGGAGTGGTGGAGCAAAGAACTAAGCGATCTTAGAAAAATGTTAGGATGACATGCGACCATACAAGGAGCTACAGAAGGAATACATCAAACAGATATTTTTACACGCGAGTCCCACGCCCAACTCCCGCCCAACCGACCGAGGGGCGCACCCGTGTAACATACAGCCGGTTAAGGTAAATTAATTCGGAGAAGTCTACTAGAATATAACGGTATACTCAGCATCCCAGGGTAAGTACCGGAGAGCAAAAAGCAAAAAGTATTTTTTGACAGATTCAATTAAATTCGATTACTACCAACTCCGAATTGAGGACACCAGACACAAAAACAATACTCCAATAAAGGGCGAACTAATTAAGTAAAAACAGTCTTAGTTACATGAGGAGAATCGAATTCTTTCGACCACCTTTTAATAAATGCAAGCACGGCTCTAGCTTTGTTAACCGTACAAGAAGTATGTTCGGAGAACGAAAGTTTAGTCCAGAAAAAGTCAAAGTCAAGTTTCCAAAGGGCAGTCGTTAAGCATATACCGGGGAGTGACTCATGAAAATGTCATCAGTTTGCATTTAGAGCTGATAAGATGTACGAAATTACAATGACACCACGGTTGAAACTTGTTAAGATCCGATTTGAAGTCTGACTGGCATTAACTATCCCTTTACTGCACACAAAGTTTAACGTCATCAGCATACACTAATTTTAATTTTGTTAAAACCAGTGGCAGGTCATTTATAAACAATGTGAATAGCAGTTGACCAAGGTGGCTACCTTGTGGGACGCCGGATGTGACATTGAGGCTATTGGATAGAACATTTTTTAACAGAACGGTTTAGGTCCTGTCACTAAGATAAGTCGATTACCAGGAAACCCTTTTCTTATAAGAAGAGAAATATTAACCCAGTCGAAAGCTTTACTAAAGTCCGTGTAAGTCTCATCGGTTTGAAATTTACGTTGGAAGCCCCTAATAACGAATGAGGTAAGTTCCAAAAGATTTGTAGTGGTGGTGCACCTCCTCATAAAACCATGCTGCTGCTCCAAGGAACCAAGCCATGTGAGAGATTCGACGTAGATCGGATGCATCGCCTCACCACTTGACTATTATCACCGCGAGGCGGCGGAAAAACACCCATCTGGTCGAAGACCCAGTTTAGTGGTTCTGCACAGCTCAGGGCGCAGTATACGCTGCGTGCAGCAATGTTTTTGTTTTGATTTTGATTTTGTTTTATTTTATTTAATTATTTTTGTCATTTATTAATGAGCAAATACCCCGCAGATTGACATGAGTGTGGCATTAGTGTAGATGATTAGGTTTATTTACATGTTTGACCAGCAGCTCTCAACGCCAACGTGAACTTGGGCCCAACTTTACAGCGTATCATGGAGTGATGAAATGAAAAGGTCGTGAGTAATAAATAACAACAACAACAATTACTTAATATCAATCTATATAAAATGCCGCTCTACTGTCCCTATTTTGAATCAATATTTTGCGGTAAAATCTAAATAAAACCTAGTAAAATTAAGCTTAAATAATAATCATGCCTTAATCAATAGTAAATACTTATATTGTTAATAATTATGATAAGATGTAGAATTTAGGGCATAGTTAGGGATAATGGACGATAGGTTAAATTATATAGATTGTAAATGAAGCAACTAAATTTAGGTAAATGGATTATTACTTGAAATTGAAGTTGAAGAATATGAATTTTGAATAAAAAGGTCATAACGGTGTCGAACACTCACTTAAATATGTGGTAGAGATTTTGAGGCTTGGCCAAGGGACAATGCCAAATCACAAGTACCATTGTCACGGCAGGGAGGGTAAAGACTTTCGGGAATAATTACCATCTGAATTCCCGATATCTGTCAGAATCTCTTTGCTCAACTATACACGAGTCGGCGTGAACCCGAAGTATCACCTTGATCCATCCTTTTCTTTATCGATTCTTTTCGAGTAGATTATTGTTGTGTAAGACGCACTAATTAAATGTAGTAGCGTGTCGTACTATCCTAAGCGAGAAAGAACCCCGACCACGGCGAGCTAGACCCGAGCATAGCAAGGGTGCGCATCCCTAGCGAAGGAAGTACAAGGTCCTCTCTTAATAGTAAACAACACCCTCTATTAGAAGACCGACTGGGAACAACCCTTACAACACGAGGTACACTACACATTTTGGCGCCCAAACGTGAAGCCAATCAGATCGTATATCTGTTTAGCACATGAAGCTCTATACTTAACCATCCACCTTAGGGAAACAATAGAACTAAATTCAATAAATTAACATATTGGATTGAGAGCATCGATTGGAAAAGATAGTGTAATTTAGGAATATGCGATTCAATTTGAAAGAGAAGAAGACCATGAGGCAATAGACAAAATACAATCCACTAGTAATTATAGATTGAACTGAGATTTTCTGACAGGAGGATCGACATAAAGAAAGACAAACCAAAATTCAAAACTAATTATAATTTAATAACTAGAGTATGGCAGCCAAGCATAGTTCTGATAATGCAGTTGACATGTCACAAGGCATCGAAGACAGCTGCGCTATATGTAAAGAAATATTTACACCAACAGTTTTATCTGCAACAGTACCTTGCAGACATTCATTTCATAAGCACTGTATTATAAACCATATAAAAAGTACACAAACATGTCCCACTTGCAATACAGATTGCAACGAAACAAATTTATCGTATTCTAATAATTCACTGTTCGCTGAATTAAATGCCGCAGTAGCAGGCACATCTAGTGTAAGCGAATATCAGGAAAATAATGATAATTATCCATCTAGAAGAAATACCAGATCAGGCAGAGTCCGAGGTACACCTCCTAGAAGGGGAATGACAACCAGAAACACATACAGAGGAAATTTGGATAGGCTATTATCAGAACCACCAACAACTTCCGGTATGACTTTTAGTACCCAGACAGAGATGATGAATTATGTACAATTGACTGTTAGCCAACAGCAGGCTCAGCTAATGGAGCAACTCACCTCTTACATAGGGAAGACCATAGAGTCATCCATTAAAACTCAATTGGACAACTTACAATTACCACCAACCACTCACACAAATTCCACACACGAGAATATTCACTCAAATGGAGATTGTAGTAGGAATGATTCTGATCAAAACCGTTATTTTCAAAATCATTCAGGTAATAATGTAGAAGAAATATGCATAAGCAGGAGCAATCTAAACTCTTATGTAAGCCCAAAAAGAGTATCAGGAATTATCCAAAAATGGGGTTTGAAGTTCGACGGCAGCCAAACAAGCATCCGAATGGACGAATTTCTGTGACCATTTATACCTCTTATTCGCAGGAAAAGCAAGCGATTGGTATTGAAAGTTCCATCGAAACAATTACAATTTCGATTGGAATACATTTTGTGGCGAATTCAGGAATATATTTGGAGACATTGAGACAGACTATGACATTTGGGAAGCAATCCGCAAAAGCAAACAAGGGGATAACGAAGCTTTTGAAGATTTTCAAATAAACATGGAAAGATTGCTAGATAGACTTCAGAACGGAGTTTCCGAAGCACAGTTAGTTGAATTGTTAGTTAGGAATGCGAAGCCTAGTCTACAAGACGAGTTATTGCATCTTAAAATCCTAAATAGAGCACAGCTCCGATACGAAGTACGCAGGCACGAACAGTTCTAAAACAATCTTATACCAATGAATTACAGGAGACAAGAAATTTAAGCCAACCTGAGATTCATTTTTCTTTCACGCCTTTACACATGAGGATATACCGAGCAGAAAACAACAGATATGTTCAGATAAGGCTTCCTAGAGAAGTCTTGTCACCCTTATCTGTGGGTGTAGTGTCCAGCAGAGCTTTAAGCAATGCTGAACTATTCAACCCAACCTCGCACTCAAATGATAAGAGCTTTTTCACTATCAATAAATCAATAATAGCTAAAGAAGCGTTTGAAGACCAATCACATTAGATTAAGATCGTATGATTGCACAGTTGGATAAGGAAAGCTCCCAAACTGCAGCTTACCTGCTTGCAGCTTCCCAAAGCCCAAATCAATATTCTCTTATCTCTCTTGACGAACGCTTGTGTTTATAAGACGTCGTCCAAATATTTATTGGAGACCACACGTGTCTCAAAGTTATTATTATTTAAATTGTTATATTAAGAAAAGACGTGATTATCAAAGTCCGTTTTTTGTGTGAATTTGCGAGAATATAAGGTAAATAAGTGCCGTGTTGTGAGTCCCAATATTAATACAGATTTCCGTAGGGCTGAGCTTCGAAGGCGTTTCGGTGGCGGAGTCCCCGACAACAGCACCTTCTCTGCTCGCGAATATTTTATTCGAGCCAATTCCGCAACACAACGACAATTTTCGGCTCATTATTGGTTCCTAAGATCCATAGGCGGCGGCCAAAAGGAGACTTAACCTCCAGCCGCCCGGTTACGTAACCTGCCGCATGCAGATGCGAACTGGGCAACCAAGTAGAAGACCGGAGTGCTCCAAGGAACCAAGCCATGTGAGAGATTCGACGTAGATAGGATGCATCGCCTCACCACTTGACTATTATCACCGCGAGGCGGCGGAAAAACACCCATCTGGTCGAAGACCCAGTTTAGTGGTTCTGCACAGCTCAGGGCGCAGTATACGCTGCGTGCAGCAATGTTTTTGTTTTGATTTTGATTTTGATTTTGATTTTGTTTTATTTTATTTAATTATTTTTGTCATTTATTAATGAGCAAATACCCCGCAGATTGACATGAGTGTGGCATTAGTGTAGATGATTAGGTTTATTTACATGTTTGACCAGCAGCTCTCAACGCCAACGTGAACTTGGGCCCAACTTTACAGCGTATCATGGAGTGATGAAATGAAAAGGTCGTGAGTAATAAATAACAACAACAACAATTACTTAATATCAATCTATATAAAATGCCGCTCTACTGTCCCTATTTTGAATCAATATTTTGCGGTAAAATCTAAATAAAACCTAGTAAAATTAAGCTTAAATAATAATCATGCCTTAATCAATAGTAAATACTTATATTGTTAATAATTATGATAAGATGTAGAATTTAGGGCATAGTTAGGGATAATGGACGATAGGTTAAATTATATAGATTGTAAATGAAGCGACTAAATTTATGTAAATGGATTATTACTTGAAATTGAAGTTGAAGAATATGAATTTTGAATAAAAAGGTCATAACGGTGTCGAACACTCACTTAAATATGTGGTAGAGATTTTGAGGCTTGGCCAAGGGACAATGCCAAATCACAAGTACCATTGTCACGGCAGGGAGGGTAAAGACTTTCGGGAATAATTACCATCTGAATTCCCGATATCTGTCAGAATCTCTTTGCTCAACTATACACGAGTCGGCGTGAACCCGAAGTATCACCTTGATCCATCCTTTTCTTTATCGATTCTTTTCGAGTAGATTATTGTTGTGTAAGACGCACTAATTAAATGTAGTAGCGTGTCGTACTATCCTAAGCGAGAAAGAACCCCGACCACGGCGAGCTAGACCCGAGCATAGCAAGGGTGCGCATCCCTAGCGAAGGAAGTACAAGGTCCTCTCTTAATAGTAAACAACACCCTCTATTAGAAGACCGACTGGGAACAACCCTTACAACACGAGGTACACTACACATTTTGGCGCCCAAACGTGAAGCCAATCAGATCGTATATCTGTTTAGCACATGAAGCTCTATACTTAACCATCCACCTTAGGGAAACAATAGAACTAAATTCAATAAATTAACATATTGGATTGAGAGCATCGATTGGAAAAGATAGTGTAATTTAGGAATATGCGATTCAATTTGAAAGAGAAGAAGACCATGAGGCAATAGACAAAATACAATCCACTAGTAATTATAGATTGAACTGAGATTTTCTGACAGGAGGATCGACATAAAGAAAGACAAACCAAAATTCAAAACTAATTATAATTTAATAACTAGAGTATGGCAGCCAAGCATAGTTCTGATAATGCAGTTGACATGTCACAAGGCATCGAAGACAGCTGCGCTATATGTAAAGAAATATTTACACCAACAGTTTTATCTGCAACAGTACCTTGCAGACATTCATTTCATAAGCACTGTATTATAAACCATATAAAAAGTACACAAACATGTCCCACTTGCAATACAGATTGCAACGAAACAAATTTATCGTATTCTAATAATTCACTGTTCGCTGAATTAAATGCCGCAGTAGCAGGCACATCTAGTGTAAGCGAATATCAGGAAAATAATGATAATTATCCATCTAGAAGAAATACCAGATCAGGCAGAGTCCGAGGTACACCTCCTAGAAGGGGAATGACAACCAGAAACACATACAGAGGAAATTTGGATAGGCTATTATCAGAACCACCAACAACTTCCGGTATGACTTTTAGTACCCAGACAGAGATGATGAATTATGTACAATTGACTGTTAGCCAACAGCAGGCTCAGCTAATGGAGCAACTCACCTCTTACATAGGGAAGACCATAGAGTCATCCATTAAAACTCAATTGGACAACTTACAATTACCACCAACCACTCACACAAATTCCACACACGAGAATATTCACTCAAATGGAGATTGTAGTAGGAATGATTCTGATCAAAACCGTTATTTTCAAAATCATTCAGGTAATAATGTAGAAGAAATATGCATAAGCAGGAGCAATCTAAACTCTTATGTAAGCCCAAAAAGAGTATCAGGAATTATCCAAAAATGGGGTTTGAAGTTCGACGGCAGCCAAACAAGCATCCGAATGGACGAATTTCTGTGACCATTTATACCTCTTATTCGCAGGAAAAGCAAGCGATTGGTATTGGAAGTTCCATCGAAACAATTACAATTTCGATTGGAATACATTTTGTGGCGAATTCAGGAATATATTTGGAGACATTGAGACAGACTATGACATTTGGGAAGCAATCCGCAAAAGCAAACAAGGGGATAACGAAGCTTTTGAAGATTTTCAAATAAACATGGAAAGATTGCTAGATAGACTTCAGAACGGAGTTTCCGAAGCACAGTTAGTTGAATTGTTAGTTAGGAATGCGAAGCCTAGTCTACAAGACGAGTTATTGCATCTTAAAATCCTAAATAGAGCACAGCTCCGATACGAAGTACGCAGGCACGAACAGTTCTAAAACAATCTTATACCAATGAATTACAGGAGACAAGAAATTTAAGCCAACCTGAGATTCATTTTTCTTTCACGCCTTTACACATGAGGATATACCGAGCAGAAAACAACAGATATGTTCAGATAAGGCTTCCTAGAGAAGTCTTGTCACCCTTATCTGTGGGTGTAGTGTCCAGCAGAGCTTTAAGCAATGCTGAACTATTCAACCCAACCTCGCACTCAAATGATAAGAGCTTTTTCACTATCAATAAATCAATAATAGCTAAAGAAGCGTTTGAAGACCAATCACATTAGATTAAGATCGTATGATTGCACAGTTGGATAAGGAAAGCTCCCAAACTGCAGCTTACCTGCTTGCAGCTTCCCAAAGCCCAAATCAATATTCTCTTATCTCTCTTGACGAACGCTTGTGTTTATAAGACGTCGTCCAAATATTTATTGGAGACCACACGTGTCTCAAAGTTATTATTATTTAAATTGTTATATTAAGAAAAGCCGTGATTATCAAAGTCCGTTTTTTGTGTGAATTTGCGAGAATATAAGGTAAATAAGTGCCGTGTTGTGAGTCCCAATATTAATACAGATTTCCGTAGGGCTGAGCTTCGAAGGCGTTTCGGTGGCGGAGTCCCCGACAACAGCACCTTCTCTGCTCGCGAATATTTTATTCGAGCCAATTCCGCAACACAAGGACAATTTTCGGCTCATTATTGGTTCCTAAGATCCATAGGCGGCGGCCAAAAGGAGACTTAACCTCCAGCCGCCCGGTTACGTAACCTGCCGCATGCAGATGCGAACTGGGCAACCAAGTAGAAGACCGGAGTGCTCCAAGGAACCAAGCCATGTGAGAGATTCGACGTAGATAGGATGCATCGCCTCACCACTTGACTATTATCACCGCGAGGCGGCGGAAAAACACCCATCTGGTCGAAGACCCAGTTTAGTGGTTCTGCACAGCTCAGGGCGCAGTATACGCTGCGTGCAGCAATGTTTTTGTTTTGATTTTGATTTTGATTTTGATTTTGTTTTATTTTATTTAATTATTTTTGTCATTTATTAATGAGCAAATACCCCGCAGATTGACATGAGTGTGGCATTAGTGTAGATGATTAGGTTTATTTACATGTTTGACCAGCAGCTCTCAACGCCAACGTGAACTTGGGCCCAACTTTACAGCGTATCATGGAGTGATGAAATGAAAAGGTCGTGAGTAATAAATAACAACAACAACAATTACTTAATATCAATCTATATAAAATGCCGCTCTACTGTCCCTATTTTGAATCAATATTTTGCGGTAAAATCTAAATAAAACCTAGTAAAATTAAGCTTAAATAATAATCATGCCTTAATCAATAGTAAATACTTATATTGTTAATAATTATGATAAGATGTAGAATTTAGGGCATAGTTAGGGATAATGGACGATAGGTTAAATTATATAGATTGTAAATGAAGCGACTAAATTTATGTAAATGGATTATTACTTGAAATTGAAGTTGAAGAATATGAATTTTGAATAAAAAGGTCATAACGGTGTCGAACACTCACTTAAATATGTGGTAGAGATTTTGAGGCTTGGCCAAGGGACAATGCCAAATCACAAGTACCATTGTCACGGCAGGGAGGGTAAAGACTTTCGGGAATAATTACCATCTGAATTCCCGATATCTGTCAGAATCTCTTTGCTCAACTATACACGAGTCGGCGTGAACCCGAAGTATCACCTTGATCCATCCTTTTCTTTATCGATTCTTTTCGAGTAGATTATTGTTGTGTAAGACGCACTAATTAAATGTAGTAGCGTGTCGTACTATCCTAAGCGAGAAAGAACCCCGACCACGGCGAGCTAGACCCGAGCATAGCAAGGGTGCGCATCCCTAGCGAAGGAAGTACAAGGTCCTCTCTTAATAGTAAACAACACCCTCTATTAGAAGACCGACTGGGAACAACCCTTACAACACGAGGTACACTACACATTTTGGCGCCCAAACGTGAAGCCAATCAGATCGTATATCTGTTTAGCACATGAAGCTCTATACTTAACCATCCACCTTAGGGAAACAATAGAACTAAATTCAATAAATTAACATATTGGATTGAGAGCATCGATTGGAAAAGATAGTGTAATTTAGGAATATGCGATTCAATTTGAAAGAGAAGAAGACCATGAGGCAATAGACAAAATACAATCCACTAGTAATTATAGATTGAACTGAGATTTTCTGACAGGAGGATCGACATAAAGAAAGACAAACCAAAATTCAAAACTAATTATAATTTAATAACTAGAGTATGGCAGCCAAGCATAGTTCTGATAATGCAGTTGACATGTCACAAGGCATCGAAGACAGCTGCGCTATATGTAAAGAAATATTTACACCAACAGTTTTATCTGCAACAGTACCTTGCAGACATTCATTTCATAAGCACTGTATTATAAACCATATAAAAAGTACACAAACATGTCCCACTTGCAATACAGATTGCAACGAAACAAATTTATCGTATTCTAATAATTCACTGTTCGCTGAATTAAATGCCGCAGTAGCAGGCACATCTAGTGTAAGCGAATATCAGGAAAATAATGATAATTATCCATCTAGAAGAAATACCAGATCAGGCAGAGTCCGAGGTACACCTCCTAGAAGGGGAATGACAACCAGAAACACATACAGAGGAAATTTGGATAGGCTATTATCAGAACCACCAACAACTTCCGGTATGACTTTTAGTACCCAGACAGAGATGATGAATTATGTACAATTGACTGTTAGCCAACAGCAGGCTCAGCTAATGGAGCAACTCACCTCTTACATAGGGAAGACCATAGAGTCATCCATTAAAACTCAATTGGACAACTTACAATTACCACCAACCACTCACACAAATTCCACACACGAGAATATTCACTCAAATGGAGATTGTAGTAGGAATGATTCTGATCAAAACCGTTATTTTCAAAATCATTCAGGTAATAATGTAGAAGAAATATGCATAAGCAGGAGCAATCTAAACTCTTATGTAAGCCCAAAAAGAGTATCAGGAATTATCCAAAAATGGGGTTTGAAGTTCGACGGCAGCCAAACAAGCATCCGAATGGACGAATTTCTGTGACCATTTATACCTCTTATTCGCAGGAAAAGCAAGCGATTGGTATTGAAAGTTCCATCGAAACAATTACAATTTCGATTGGAATACATTTTGTGGCGAATTCAGGAATATATTTGGAGACATTGAGACAGACTATGACATTTGGGAAGCAATCCGCAAAAGCAAACAAGGGGATAACGAAGCTTTTGAAGATTTTCAAATAAACATGGAAAGATTGCTAGATAGACTTCAGAACGGAGTTTCCGAAGCACAGTTAGTTGAATTGTTAGTTAGGAATGCGAAGCCTAGTCTACAAGACGAGTTATTGCATCTTAAAATCCTAAATAGAGCACAGCTCCGATACGAAGTACGCAGGCACGAACAGTTCTAAAACAATCTTATACCAATGAATTACAGGAGACAAGAAATTTAAGTCAACCTGAGATTCATTTTTCTTTCACGCCTTTACACATGAGGATATACCGAGCAGAAAACAACAGATATGTTCAGATAAGGCTTCCTAGAGAAGTCTTGTCACCCTTATCTGTGGGTGTAGTGTCCAGCAGAGCTTTAAGCAATGCTGAACTATTCAACCCAACCTCGCACTCAAATGATAAGAGCTTTTTCACTATCAATAAATCAATAATAGCTAAAGAAGCGTTTGAAGACCAATCACATTAGATTAAGATCGTATGATTGCACAGTTGGATAAGGAAAGCTCCCAAACTGCAGCTTACCTGCTTGCAGCTTCCCAAAGCCCAAATCAATATTCTCTTATCTCTCTTGACGAACGCTTGTGTTTATAAGACGTCGTCCAAATATTTATTGGAGACCACACGTGTCTCAAAGTTATTATTATTTAAATTGTTATATTAAGAAAAGCCGTGATTATCAAAGTCCGTTTTTTGTGTGAATTTGCGAGAATATAAGGTAAATAAGTGCCGTGTTGTGAGTCCCAATATTAATACAGATTTCCGTAGGGCTGAGCTTCGAAGGCGTTTCGGTGGCGGAGTCCCCGACAACAGCACCTTCTCTGCTCGCGAATATTTTATTCGAGCCAATTCCGCAACACAACGACAATTTTCGGCTCATTATTGGTTCCTAAGATCCATAGGTGGCGGCCAAAAGGAGACTTAACCTCCAGCCGCCCGGTTACGTAACCTGCCGCATGCAGATGCGAACTGGGCAACCAAGTAGAAGACCGGAGTGCTCCAAGGAACCAAGCCATGTGAGAGATTCGACGTAGATCGGATGCATCGCCTCACCACTTGACTATTATCACCGCGAGGCGGCGGAAAAACACCCATCTGGTCGAAGACCCAGTTTAGTGGTTCTGCACAGCTCAGGGCGCAGTATACGCTGCGTGCAGCAATGTTTTTGTTTTGATTTTGATTTTGTTTTATTTTATTTAATTATTTTTGTCATTTATTAATGAGCAAATACCCCGCAGATTGACATGAGTGTGGCATTAGTGTAGATGATTAGGTTTATTTACATGTTTGACCAGCAGCTCTCAACGCCAACGTGAACTTGGGCCCAACTTTACAGCGTATCATGGAGTGATGAAATGAAAAGGTCGTGAGTAATAAATAACAACAACAACAATTACTTAATATCAATCTATATAAAATGCCGCTCTACTGTCCCTATTTTGAATCAATATTTTGCGGTAAAATGTAAATAAAACCTAGTAAAATTAAGCTTAAATAATAATCATGCCTTAATCAATAGTAAATACTTATATTGTTAATAATTATGATAAGATGTAGAATTTAGGGCATAGTTAGGGATAATGGACGATAGGTTAAATTATATAGATTGTAAATAAAGCAACTAAATTTAGGTAAATGGATTATTACTTGAAATTGAAGTTGAAGAATATGAATTTTGAATAAAAAGGTCATAACGGTGTCGAACACTCACTTAAATATGTGGTAGAGATTTTGAGGCTTGGCCAAGGGACAATGCCAAATCACAAGTACCATTGTCACGGCAGGGAGGGTAAAGACTTTCGGGAATAATTACCATCTGAATTCCCGATATCTGTCAGAATCTCTTTGCTCAACTATACACGAGTCGGCGTGAACCCGAAGTATCACCTTGATCCATCCTTTTCTTTATCGATTCTTTTCGAGTAGATTATTGTTGTGTAAGACGCACTAATTAAATGTAGTAGCGTGTCGTACTATCCTAAGCGAGAAAGAACCCCGACCACGGCGAGCTAGACCCGAGCATAGCAAGGGTGCGCATCCCTAGCGAAGGAAGTACAAGGTCCTCTCTTAATAGTAAACAACACCCTCTATTAGAAGACCGACTGGGACAACCCTTACAACACGAGGTACACTACACATTTTGGCGCCCAAACGTGAAGCCAATCAGATCGTATATCTGTTTAGCACATGAAGCTCTATACTTAACCATCCACCTTAGGGAAACAATAGAACTAAATTCAATAAATTAACATATTGGATTGAGAGCATCGATTGGAAAAGATAGTGTAATTTAGGAATATGCGATTCAATTTGAAAGAGAAGAAGACTATGAGGCAATAGACAAAATACAATCCACTAGTAATTATAGATTGAACTGAGATTTTCTGACAGGAGGATCGACATAAAGAAAGACAAACCAAAATTCAAAACTAATTATAATTTAATAACTAGAGTATGGCAGCCAAGCATAGTTCTGATAATGCATTTGACATGTCACAAGGCATCGAAGACAGCTGCGCTATATGTAAAGAAATATTTACACCAACAGTTTTATCTGCAACAGTACCTTGCAGACATTCATTTCATAAGCACTGCATTATAAACCATATAAAAAGTACACAAACATGTCCCACTTGCAATACAGATTGCAACGAAACAAATTTATCGTATTCTAATAATTTACTGTTCGCTGAATTAAATGCCGCAGTAGCAGGCACATCTAGTGTAAGCGAATATCAGGAAAATAATGATAATTATCCATCTAGAAGAAATACCAGATCAGGCAGAGTCCGAGGTACACCTCCTAGAAGGGGAATGACAACCAGAAACACATACAGAGGAAATTTGGATAGGCTATTATCAGAACCACCAACAACTTCCGGTATGACTTTTAGTACCCAGACAGAGATGATGAATTATGTACAATTGACTGTTAGCCAACAGCAGGCTCAGCTAATGGAGCAACTCACCTCTTACATAGGGAAGACCATAGTGTCATCCATTAAAACTCAATTGGACAACTTACAATTACCACCAACCACTCACACAAATTCCACACACGAGAATATTCACTCAAATGGAGATTGTAGTAGGAATGATTCTGATCAAAACCGTTATTTTCAAAATCATTCAGGTAATAATGTAGAAGAAATATGCATAAGCAGGAGCAATCTAAACTCTTATGTAAGCCCAAAAAGAGTATCAGGAATTATCAAAAAATGGGGTTTGAAGTTCGACGGCAGCCAAACAAGCATCCGAATGGACGAATTTCTGTGACCATTTATACCTCTTATTCGCAGGAAAAGCAAGCGATTGGTATTGGAAGTTCCATCGAAACAATTACAATTTCGATTGGAATACATTTTGTGGCGAATTCAGGAATATATTTGGAGACATTGAGACAGACTATGACATTTGGGAAGCAATCCGCAAAAGCAAACAAGGGGATAACGAAGCTTTTGAAGATTTTCAAATAAACATGGAAAGATTGCTAGATAGACTTCAGAACGGAGTTTCCGAAGCACAGTTAGTTGAATTGTTAGTTAGGAATGCGAAGCCTAGTCTACAAGACGAGTTATTGCATCTTAAAATCCTAAATAGAGCACAGCTCCGATACGAAGTACGCAGGCACGAACAGTTCTAAAACAATCTTATACCAATGAATTACAGGAGACAAGAAATTTAAGTCAGCCTGAGATTCATTTTTCTTTCACGCCTTTACACATGAGGATATACCGAGCAGAAAACAACAGATATGTTCAGATAAGGCTTCCCAGAGAAGTCTTATCACCCTTATCTGTGGGTGTAGTGTCCAGCAGAGCTTTAAGCAATGCTGAACTATTCAACCCAACCTCGCACTCAAATGATAAGAGCTTTTTCACTATCAATAAATCAATAATAGCTAAAGAAGCGTTTGAAGACCAATCACATTAGATTAAGATCGTATGATTGCACAGTTGGATAAGGAAAGCTCCCAAACTGCAGCTTACCTGCTTGCAGCTTCCCAAAGCCCAAATCAATATTCTCTTATCTCTCTTGACGAACGCTTGTGTTTATAAGACGTCGTCCAAATATTAATTGGAGACCACACGTGTCTCAAAGTTATTATTATTTAAATTGTTATATTGAGTAAAGCCGTGATTATTAAAGGCAGTTTTTTGTGTGAATTTGTGCGAGAATATAAGGTAAATAAGTGCCGTGTTGTGAGTCCCAATATTAATACAGATTTCCGTAGGGCTGAGCTTCGAAGGCGTATCGGTGGAGGAGTCCCCGACAACAGCACCTTCTCTGCTCGCGAATATTTTATTCGAGCCAATTCCGCAGCACAACGACAATTTTCGGCTCATTATTGGTTCCTAAGATCCATAGGTGGCGGCCAAAAGGAGACTTAACCTCCAGCCGCCCGGTTAAGTAACCTGCCGCATGCAGATGCGAACTGGGCAACCAAGTAAAAGACCGGAGTGCTCCAAGAACCAAGCCATGTGAGAGATTCGACGTAGATCGGATGCATCGCCTCACCACTTGACTATTATCACCGCGAGGCGGCGGAAAAACACCCATCTGGTCGAAGACCCAGTTTAGTGGTTCTGCACAGCTCAGGGCGCAGTATACGCTGCGTGCAGCAATGTTTTTGTTTTGATTTTGATTTTGATTTTGTTTTATTTTATTTAATTATTTTTGTCATTTATTAAAAAAAGTAGGATATTTGTCAGTAGCATAGACTGAGTTATATACAATTGTGAAAAATTTCCATATGTTCTTCCTGTCATTTCATATATTAATATGATTATTCCAAGATTGTGTCTTATTAAAGAAAAAACCTAAGTTACAAGCAATTTCAACATATTCTAAATCAGTGTCTCCCAATCGAAGGTTCGTTAGATGATTAGTTTGAATATATTTTTTGTATTTAACAAGACATTTCGATTTAATAGGTTTGACGGTCTGTCGTTCTTCGGGTAGATCAGGGAAGGCCAGGACCCGTCTCAGGAATTTTTTTTGGTCAGGCGAGGTTGCTGTAAGATATCCCGACCCGACACCGTTGATTTATGCCGTAAGACTATCTTAATTTACTTTATTAATCGTATTAGTTACAAAAAGGATTGAGTGGAGTGCGGGTGGTTTCGCTGCTTGATCGTCGTTAATGGCTTAGGTCGTTGTGGCGTACCGGTGAGAGAAGAATATGTTCGATGCGGTCTCGCTCCTGGTGCCGGCGTTGTGTCCTCATTGTGGTCGGACTCGAAGGTCATCTTCGAGAGAGAGTTACAGTCGGACTAAGAAGTCATCCACGAGAGAAGTTGTTGCTGTTGTTGGACTTGCAAGTCAACCCAGAGCGAAGTAATTGTTGGACCCGAAAGTCATCCACGGGAGAAGTTGTTGTTGTTGGACACGAAACTCAACCGGAGAGACGTGTTGTTGTTGGACTCGAAAGTCAACCAGAGAGATGTGTTATTGTTGGACTCGAAGGTCAACCAGAGAGACTTTGTTGTTGTTGGACCCGAGCCCTATACCGTGACCCGTGCCCTCTGACTATAAAGTTCGCAACTTCTCAAGACCAGGCAACACTGGATCGGTGCCCTTGCCGTGGCTTTGGGGCGAAGACATGGTCGATCTTCATCAATGCCCCAATCCTCTTGGACCCGCGAGGGCGTATATGAATATGAGTATACAACCCAAATCTCGGGCATGGCCTTAAAGGTATACACAACTATATACACCAGCTCGACAGGTAGGCCGAGGGCGAGAATCATTATCAAAAACAACCTGAACGCACTTCTATATCCCAACTATAGCAACTCATATCTAGCACTGGCCCGGTTTGAAGCAGAGGACGGGACATCTTTACTTATAACCTCCGCTACCCCCTGAAGCGTTCATCATGGTTATGCTGTGGACCGAGGAGACTAAGACGACGCTCATCCTTGGGTATAACGGCAACGCCAGGCACTATGGGGACGACACGCCCACCTTTATTTTTCCAAGTGCGGAAGAATCAAGGCTGAGAAGAGGTCCTAGACATAACTCTAAGTTAAGAACAGCAATTATATGGTAGGAACACACTTTTTTTAGACCAAGGTATATATTCTTTGAAATCTTGATGCCGATACGGGAGACACCACCAAAACTCTATCCCCGCAGCACTGACTGGGATAAATATAGAAAAAACTAATCGACAAGGACGTCGAAGACTTCAGCAATATTTTCAACAACGCGTTTAAGGAGTGGTGGAGCAAAGAACTAAGCGATCTTAGAAAAATGTTAGGATGACATGCGACCATACAAGGAGCTACAGAAGGAATACATCAAACAGATATTTTTACACGCGAGTCCCACGCCCAACTCCCGCCCAACCGACCGAGGGGCGCACCCGTGTAACATACAGCCGGTTAAGGTAAATTAATTCGGAGAAGTCTACTAGAATATAACGGTATACTCAGCATCCCAGGGTAAGTACCGGAGAGCAAAAAGCAAAAAGTATTTTTTGACAGATTCAATTAAATTCGATTACTACCAACTCCGAATTGAGGACACCAGACACAAAAACAATACTCCAATAAAGGGCGAACTAATTAAGTAAAAAGAGTCTTAGTTACATGAGGAGAATCGAATTCTTTCGACCACCTTTTAATAAATGCAAGCACGGCTCTAGCTTTGTTAACCGTACAAGAAGTATGTTCGGAGAACGAAAGTTTAGTCCAGAAAAAGTCAAAGTCAAGTTTCCAAAGGGCAGTCGTTAAGCATATACCGGGGAGTGACTCATGAAAATGTCATCAGTTTGCATTTAGAGCTGATAAGATGTACGAAATTACAATGACACCACGGTTGAAACTTGTTAAGATCCGATTTGAAGTCTGACTGGCATTAACTATCCCTTTACTGCACACAAAGTTTAACGTCATCAGCATACACTAATTTTAATTTTGTTAAAACCAGTGGCAGGTCATTTATAAACAATGTGAATAGCAGTTGACCAAGGTGGCTACCTTGTGGGACGCCGGATGTGACATTGAGGCTATTGGATAGAACATTTTTTAACAGAACGGTTTAGGTCCTGTCACTAAGATAAGTCGATTACCAGGAAACCCTTTTCTTATAAGAAGAGAAATATTAACCCAGTCGAAAGCTTTACTAAAGTCCGTGTAAGTCTCATCGGTTTGAAATTTACGTTGGAAGCCCCTAATAACGAATGAGGTAAGTTCCAAAAGATTTGTAGTGGTGGTGCACCTCCTCATAAAACCATGCTGCTGCTCCAAGGAACCAAGCCATGTGAGAGATTCGACGTAGATCGGATGCATCGCCTCACCACTTGACTATTATCACCGCGAGGCGGCGGAAAAACACCCATCTGGTCGAAGATACAGTTTAGTGGTTCCGCACATCTCATGGCGCAGTATACGCTGCGTGCAGCAATGTTTTTGTTTTGATTTTGATTTTGTTTTATTTTATTTAATTATTTTTGTCATTTATTAATGAGCAAATACCCCGCAGATTGACATGAGTGTGGCATTAGTGTAGATGATTAGGTTTATTTACATTTTTGACCAGCAGCTCTCAACGCCAACGTGAACTTGGGCCCAACTTTACAGCGTATCATGGAGTGATTAAATGAAAAGGTCGTGAGTAATAAATAACAACAACAACAATTACTTAATATCAATCTATATAAAATGCCGCTCTACTGTCCCTATTTTGAATCAATATTTTGCGGTAAAATCTAAATAAAACCTAGTAAAATTAAGCTTAAATAATAATCATGCCTTAATCAATAGTAAATACTTATATTGTTAATAATTATGATTAGATGTAGAATTTAGGGCATAGTTAGGGATAATGGACGATAGGTTAAATTATATAGATTGTAAATGAAGCAACTAAATTTAGGTAAATGGATTATTACATGAAATTGAAGTTGAAGAATATGAATTTTGAATAAAAAGGTCATAACGGTGTCGAACACTCACTTAAATATGTGGTGGAGATTTTGAGGCTTGGCCAAGGGACAATGCCAAATCACAAGTACCATTGTCACGGCAGGGAGGGTAAAGACTTTCGGGAATAATTACCATCTGAATTCCCGATATCTGTCAGAATCTCTTTGCTCAACTATACACGAGTCGGCGTGAACCCGAAGTATCACCTTGATCCATCCTTTTCTTTATCGATTCTTTTCGAGTAGATTATTGTTGTGTAAGACGCACTAATTAAATGTAGTAGCGTGTCGTACTATCCTAAGCGAGAAAGAACCCCGACCACGGCGAGCTAGACCCGAGCATAGCAAGGGTGCGCATCCCTAGCGAAGGAAGTACAAGGTCCTCTCTTAATAGTAAACAACACCCTCTATTAGAAGACCGACTGGGAACAACCCTTACAACACGAGGTACACTACACATTTTGGCGCCCAAACGTGAAGCCAATCAGATCGTATATCTGTTTAGCACATGAAGCTCTATACTTAACCATCCACCTTAGGGAAACAATAGAACTAAATTCAATAAATTAACATATTGGATTGAGAGCATCGATTGGAAAAGATAGTGTAATTTAGGAATATGCGATTCAATTTGAAAGAGAAGAAGACCATGAGGCAATAGACAAAATACAATCCACTAGTAATTATAGATTGAACTGAGATTTTCTGACAGGAGGATCGACATAAAGAAAGACAAACCAAAATTCAAAACTAATTATAATTTAATAACTAGAGTATGGCAGCCAAGCATAGTTCTGATAATGCAGTTGACATGTCACAAGGCATCGAAAACAGCTGCGCTATATGTAAAGAAATATTTACACCAACAGTTTTATCTGCAACAGTACCTTGCAGACATTCATTTCATAAGCACTGTATTATAAACCATATAAAAAGTACACAAACATGTCCCACTTGCAATACAGATTGCAACGAAACAAATTTATCGTATTCTAATAATTCACTGTTCGCTGAATTAAATGCCGCAGTAGCAGGCACATCTAGTGTAAGCGAATATCAGGAAAATAATGATAATTATCCATCTAGAAGAAATACCAGATCAGGCAGAGTCCGAGGTACACCTCCTAGAAGGGGAATGACAACCAGAAACACATACAGAGGAAATTTGGATAGGCTATTATCAGAACCACCAACAACTTCCGGTATGATTTTTAGTACCCAGACAGAGATGATGAATTATGTACAATTGACTGTTAGCCAACAGCAGGCTCAGCTAATGGAGCAACTCACCTCTTACATAGGGAAGACCATAGAGTCATCCATTAAAACTCAATTGGACAACTTACAATTACCACCAACCACTCACACAAATTCCACACACGAGAATATTCACTCAAATGGAGATTGTAGTAGGAATGATTCTGATCAAAACCGTTATTTTCAAAATCATTCAGGTAATAATGTAGAAGAAATATGCATAAGCAGGAGCAATCTAAACTCTTATGTAAGCCCAAAAAGAGTATCAGGAATTATCCAAAAATGGGGTTTGAAGTTCGACGGCAGCCAAACAAGCATCCGAATGGACGAATTTCTGTGACCATTTATACCTCTTATTCGCAGGAAAAGCAAGCGATTGGTATTGGAAGTTCCATCGAAACAATTACAATTTCGATTGGAATACATTTTGTGGCGAATTCAGGAATATATTTGGAGACATTGAGACAGACTATGACATTTGGGAAGCAATCCGCAAAAGCAAACAAGGGGATAACGAAGCTTTTGAAGATTTTCAAATAAACATGGAAAGATTGCTAGATAGACTTCAGAACGGAGTTTCCGAAGCACAGTTAGTTGAATTGTTAGTTAGGAATGCGAAGCCTAGTCTACAAGACGAGTTATTGCATCTTAAAATCCTAAATAGAGCACAGCTCCGATACGAAGTACGCAGGCACGAACAGTTCTAAAACAATCTTATACCAATGAATTACAGGAGACAAGAAATTTAAGTCAACCTGAGATTCATTTTTCTTTCACGCCTTTACACATGAGGATATACCGAGCAGAAAACAACAGATATGTTCAGATAAGGCTTCCCAGAGAAGTCTTGTCACCCTTATCTGTGGGTGTAGTGTCCAGCAGAGCTTTAAGCAATGCTGAACTATTCAACCCAACCTCGCACTCAAATGATAAGAGCTTTTTCACTATCAATAAATCAATAATAGCTAAAGAAGCGTTTGAAGACCAATCACATTAGATTAAGATCGTATGATTGCACAGTTGGATAAGGAAAGCTCCCAAACTGCAGCTTACCTGCTTGCAGCTTCCCAAAGCCCAAATCAATATTCTCTTATCTCTCTTGACGAACGCTTGTGTTTATAAGACGTCGTCCAAATATTTATTGGAGACCACACGTGTCTCAAAGTTATTATTATTTAAATTGTTATATTAAGAAAAGCCGTGATTATCAAAGTCCGTTTTTTGTGTGAATTTGCGAGAATATAAGGTAAATAAGTGCCGTGTTGTGAGTCCCAATATTAATACAGATTTCCGTAGGGCTGAGCTTCGAAGGCGTTTCGGTGGCGGAGTCCCCGACAACAGCACCTTCTCTGCTCGCGAATATTTTATTCGAGCCAATTCCGCAACACAACGACAATTTTCGGCTCATTATTGGTTCCTAAGATCCATAGGCGGCGGCCAAAAGGAGACTTAACCTCCAGCCGCCCGGTTACGTAACCTGCCGCATGCAGATGCGAACTGGGCAACCAAGTAGAAGACCGGAGTGCTCCAAGGAACCAAGCCATGTGAGAGATTCGACGTAGATCGGATGCATCGCCTCACCACTTGACTATTATCACCGCGAGGCGGCGGAAAAACACCCATCTGGTCGAAGACCCAGTTTAGTGGTTCTGCACAGCTCAGGGCGCAGTATACGCTGCGTGCAGCAATGTTTTTGTTTTGATTTTGATTTTGATTTTGTTTTATTTTATTTAATTATTTTTGTCATTTATTAATGAGCAAATACCCCGCAGATTGACATGAGTGTGGCATTAGTGTAGATGATTAGGTTTATTTACATTTTTGACCAGCAGCTCTCAACGCCAACGTGAACTTGGGCCCAACTTTACAGCGTATCATGGAGTGATTAAATGAAAAGGTCGTGAGTAATAAATAACAACAACAACAATTACTTAATATCAATCTATATAAAATGCCGCTCTACTGTCCCTATTTTGAATCAATATTTTGCGGTAAAATCTAAATAAAACCTAGTAAAATTAAGCTTAAATAATAATCATGCCTTAATCAATAGTAAATACTTATATTGTTAATAATTATGATTAGATGTAGAATTTAGGGCATAGTTAGGGATAATGGACGATAGGTTAAATTATATAGATTGTAAATGAAGCAACTAAATTTAGGTAAATGGATTATTACATGAAATTGAAGTTGAAGAATATGAATTTTGAATAAAAAGGTCATAACGGTGTCGAACACTCACTTAAATATGTGGTGGAGATTTTGAGGCTTGGCCAAGGGACAATGCCAAATCACAAGTACCATTGTCACGGCAGGGAGGGTAAAGACTTTCGGGAATAATTACCATCTGAATTCCCGATATCTGTCAGAATCTCTTTGCTCAACTATACACGAGTCGGCGTGAACCCGAAGTATCACCTTGATCCATCCTTTTCTTTATCGATTCTTTTCGAGTAGATTATTGTTGTGTAAGACGCACTAATTAAATGTAGTAGCGTGTCGTACTATCCTAAGCGAGAAAGAACCCCGACCACGGCGAGCTAGACCCGAGCATAGCAAGGGTGCGCATCCCTAGCGAAGGAAGTACAAGGTCCTCTCTTAATAGTAAACAACACCCTCTATTAGAAGACCGACTGGGAACAACCCTTACAACACGAGGTACACTACACATTTTGGCGCCCAAACGTGAAGCCAATCAGATCGTATATCTGTTTAGCACATGAAGCTCTATACTTAACCATCCACCTTAGGGAAACAATAGAACTAAATTCAATAAATTAACATATTGGATTGAGAGCATCGATTGGAAAAGATAGTGTAATTTAGGAATATGCGATTCAATTTGAAAGAGAAGAAGACCATGAGGCAATAGACAAAATACAATCCACTAGTAATTATAGATTGAACTGAGATTTTCTGACAGGAGGATCGACATAAAGAAAGACAAACCAAAATTCAAAACTAATTATAATTTAATAACTAGAGTATGGCAGCCAAGCATAGTTCTGATAATGCAGTTGACATGTCACAAGGCATCGAAAACAGCTGCGCTATATGTAAAGAAATATTTACACCAACAGTTTTATCTGCAACAGTACCTTGCAGACATTCATTTCATAAGCACTGTATTATAAACCATATAAAAAGTACACAAACATGTCCCACTTGCAATACAGATTGCAACGAAACAAATTTATCGTATTCTAATAATTCACTGTTCGCTGAATTAAATGCCGCAGTAGCAGGCACATCTAGTGTAAGCGAATATCAGGAAAATAATGATAATTATCCATCTAGAAGAAATACCAGATCAGGCAGAGTCCGAGGTACACCTCCTAGAAGGGGAATGACAACCAGAAACACATACAGAGGAAATTTGGATAGGCTATTATCAGAACCACCAACAACTTCCGGTATGATTTTTAGTACCCAGACAGAGATGATGAATTATGTACAATTGACTGTTAGCCAACAGCAGGCTCAGCTAATGGAGCAACTCACCTCTTACATAGGGAAGACCATAGAGTCATCCATTAAAACTCAATTGGACAACTTACAATTACCACCAACCACTCACACAAATTCCACACACGAGAATATTCACTCAAATGGAGATTGTAGTAGGAATGATTCTGATCAAAACCGTTATTTTCAAAATCATTCAGGTAATAATGTAGAAGAAATATGCATAAGCAGGAGCAATCTAAACTCTTATGTAAGCCCAAAAAGAGTATCAGGAATTATCCAAAAATGGGGTTTGAAGTTCGACGGCAGCCAAACAAGCATCCGAATGGACGAATTTCTGTGACCATTTATACCTCTTATTCGCAGGAAAAGCAAGCGATTGGTATTGGAAGTTCCATCGAAACAATTACAATTTCGATTGGAATACATTTTGTGGCGAATTCAGGAATATATTTGGAGACATTGAGACAGACTATGACATTTGGGAAGCAATCCGCAAAAGCAAACAAGGGGATAACGAAGCTTTTAAAGATTTTCAAATAAACATGGAAAGATTGCTAGATAGACTTCAGAACGGAGTTTCCGAAGCACAGTTAGTTGAATTGTTAGTTAGGAATGCGAAGCCTAGTCTACAAGACGAGTTATTGCATCTTAAAATCCTAAATAGAGCACAGCTCCGATACGAAGTACGCAGGCACGAACAGTTCTAAAACAATCTTATACCAATGAATTACAGGAGACAAGAAATTTAAGCCAACCTGAGATTCATTTTTCTTTCACGCCTTTACACATGAGGATATACCGAGCAGAAAACAACAGATATGTTCAGATAAGGCTTCCCAGAGAAGTCTTGTCACCCTTATCTGTGGGTGTAGTGTCCAGCAGAGCTTTAAGCAATGCTGAACTATTCAACCCAACCTCGCACTCAAATGATAAGAGCTTTTTCACTATCAATAAATCAATAATAGCTAAAGAAGCGTTTGAAGACCAATCACATTAGATTAAGATCGTATGATTGCACAGTTGGATAAGGAAAGCTCCCAAACTGCAGCTTACCTGCTTGCAGCTTCCCAAAGCCCAAATCAATATTCTCTTATCTCTCTTGACGAACGCTTGTGTTTATAAGACGTCGTCCAAATATTTATTGGAGACCACACGTGTCTCAAAGTTATTATTATTTAAATTGTTATATTAAGAAAAGCCGTGATTATCAAAGTCCGTTTTTTGTGTGAATTTGCGAGAATATAAGGTAAATAAGTGCCGTGTTGTGAGTCCCAATATTAATACAGATTTCCGTAGGGCTGAGCTTCGAAGGCGTTTCGGTGGCGGAGTCCCCGACAACAGCACCTTCTCTGCTCGCGAATATTTTATTCGAGCCAATTCCGCAACACAACGACAATTTTCGGCTCATTATTGGTTCCTAAGATCCATAGGCGGCGGCCAAAAGGAGACTTAACCTCCAGCCGCCCGGTTACGTAACCTGCCGCATGCAGATGCGAACTGGGCAACCAAGTAGAAGACCGGAGTGCTCCAAGGAACCAAGCCATGTGAGAGATTCGACGTAGATCGGATGCATCGCCTCACCACTTGACTATTATCACCGCGAGGCGGCGGAAAAACACCCATCTGGTCGAAGACCCAGTTTAGTGGTTCTGCACAGCTCAGGGCGCAGTATACGCTGCGTGCAGCAATGTTTTTGTTTTGATTTTGATTTTGATTTTGTTTTATTTTATTTAATTATTTTTGTCATTTATTAATGAGCAAATACCCCGCAGATTGACATGAGTGTGGCATTAGTGTAGATGATTAGGTTTATTTACATTTTTGACCAGCAGCTCTCAACGCCAACGTGAACTTGGGCCCAACTTTACAGCGTATCATGGAGTGATGAAATGAAAAGGTCGTGAGTAATAAATAACAACAACAACAATTACTTAATATCAATCTATATAAAATGCCGCTCTACTGTCCCTATTTTGAATCAATATTTTGCGGTAAAATCTAAATAAAACCAAAATAAATAAATAATAATCATGCCTTAATCAATAGTAAATACTTATATTGTTAATAATTATGATAAGATGTAGAATTTAGGGCATAGTTAGGGATAATGGAGGATAGGTTAAATTATATAGATTGTAAATGAAGCAACTAAATTTAGGTAAATGGATTATTACTTGAAATTGAAGTTGAAGAATATGAATTTTGAATAAAAAGGTCATAACGGTGTCGAACACTCACTTAAATATGTGGTAGAGATTTTGAGGCTTGGCCAAGGGACAATGCCAAATCACAAGTACCATTGTCACGGCAGGGAGGGTAAAGACTTTCGGGAATAATTACCATCTGAATTCCCGATATCTGTCAGAATCTCTTTGCTCAACTATACACGAGTCGGCGTGAACCCGAAGTATCACCTTGATCCATCCTTTTCTTTATCGATTCTTTTCGAGTAGATTATTGTTGTGTAAGACGCACTAATTAAATGTAGTAGCGTGTCGTACTATCCTAAGCGAGAAAGAACCCCGACCACGGCGAGCTAGACCCGAGCATAGCAAGGGTGCGCATCCCTAGCGAAGGAAGTACAAGGTCCTCTCTTAATAGTAAACAACACCCTCTATTAGAAGACCGACTGGGAACAACCCTTACAACACGAGGTACACTACACATTTTGGCGCCCAAACGTGAAGCCAATCAGATCGTATATCTGTTTAGCACATGAAGCTCTATACTTAACCATCCACCTTAGGGAAACAATAGAAATAAATTCAATAAATTAACATATTGGATTGAGAGCATCGATTGGAAAAGATAGTGTAATTTAGGAATATGCGATTCAATTTGAAAGAGAAGAAGACCATGAGGCAATAGACAAAATACAATCCACTAGTAATTATAGATTGAACTGAGATTTTCTGACAGGAGGATCGACATAAAGAAAGACAAACCAAAATTCAAAACTAATTATAATTTAATAACTAGAGTATGGCAGCCAAGCATAGTTCTGATAATGCAGTTGACATGTCACAAGGCATCGAAGACAGCTGCGCTATATGTAAAGAAATATTTACACCAACAGTTTTATCTGCAACAGTACCTTGCAGACATTCATTTCATAAGCACTGTATTATAAACCATATAAAAAGTACACAAACATGTCCCACTTGCAATACAGATTGCAACGAAACAAATTTATCGTATTCTAATAATTCACTGTTCGCTGAATTAAATGCCGCAGTAGCAGGCACATCTAGTGTAAGCGAATATCAGGAAAATAATGATAATTATCCATCTAGAAGAAATACCAGATCAGGCAGAGTCCGAGGTACACCTCCTAGAAGGGGAATGACAACCAGAAACACATACAGAGGAAATTTGGATAGGCTATTATCAGAACCACCAACAACTTCCGGTATGATTTTTAGTACCCAGACAGAGATGATGAATTATGTACAATTGACTGTTAGCCAACAGCAGGCTCAGCTAATGGAGCAACTCACCTCTTACATAGGGAAGACCATAGAGTCATCCATTAAAACTCAATTGGACAACTTACAATTACCACCAACCACTCACACAAATTCCACACACGAGAATATTCACTCAAATGGAGATTGTAGTAGGAATGATTCTGATCAAAACCGTTATTTTCAAAATCATTCAGGTAATAATGTAGAAGAAATATGCATAAGCAGGAGCAATCTAAACTCTTATGTAAGCCCAAAAAGAGTATCAGGAATTATCCAAAAATGGGGTTTGAAGTTCGACGGCAGCCAAACAAGCATCCGAATGGACGAATTTCTGTGACCATTTATACCTCTTATTCGCAGGAAAAGCAAGCGATTGGTATTGGAAGTTCCATCGAAACAATTACAATTTCGATTGGAATACATTTTGTGGCGAATTCAGGAATATATTTGGAGACATTGAGACAGACTATGACATTTGGGAAGCAATCCGCAAAAGCAAACAAGGGGATAACGAAGCTTTTGAAGATTTTCAAATAAACATGGAAAGATTGCTAGATAGACTTCAGAACGGAGTTTCCGAAGCACAGTTAGTTGAATTGTTAGTTAGGAATGCGAAGCCTAGTCTACAAGACGAGTTATTGCATCTTAAAATCCTAAATAGAGCACAGCTCCGATACGAAGTACGCAGGCACGAACAGTTCTAAAACAATCTTATACCAATGAATTACAGGAGACAAGAAATTTAAGTCAACCTGAGATTCATTTTTCTTTCACGCCTTTACACATGAGGATATACCGAGCAGAAAACAACAGATATGTTCAGATAAGGCTTCCTAGAGAAGTCTTGTCACCCTTATCTGTGGGTGTAGTGTCCAGCAGAGCTTTAAGCAATGCTGAACTATTCAACCCAACCTCGCACTCAAATGATAAGAGCTTTTTCACTATCAATAAATCAATAATAGCTAAAGAAGCGTTTGAAGACCAATCACATTAGATTAAGATCGTATGATTGCACAGTTGGATAAGGAAAGCTCCCAAACTGCAGCTTACCTGCTTGCAGCTTCCCAAAGCCCAAATCAATATTCTCTTATCTCTCTTGACGAACGCTTGTGTTTATAAGACGTCGTCCAAATATTAATTGGAGACCACACGTGTCTCAAAGTTATTATTATTTAAATTGTTATATTGAGTAAAGCCGTGATTATTAAAGGCAGTTTTTTGTGTGAATTTGTGCGAGAATATAAGGTAAATAAGTGCCGTGTTGTGAGTCCCAATATTAATACAGATTTCCGTAGGGCTGAGCTTCGAAGGCGTATCGGTGGAGGAGTCCCCGACAACAGCACCTTCTCTGCTCGCGAATATTTTATTCGAGCCAATTCCGCAACACAACGACAATTTTCGGCTCATTATTGGTTCCTAAGATCCATAGGCGGCGGCCAAAAGGAGACTTAACCTCCAGCCGCCCGGTTACGTAACCTGCCGCATGCAGATGCGAACTGGGCAACCAAGTAGAAGACCGGAGTGCTCCAAGGAACCAAGCCATGTGAGAGATTCGACGTAGATCGGATGCATCGCCTCACCACTTGACTATTATCACCGCGAGGCGGCGGAAAAACACCCATCTGGTCGAAGACCCAGTTTAGTGGTTCTGCACAGCTCAGGGCGCAGTATACGCTGCGTGCAGCAATGTTTTTGTTTTGATTTTGATTTTGATTTTGTTTTATTTTATTTAATTATTTTTGTCATTTATTAATGAGCAAATACCCCGCAGATTGACATGAGTGTGGCATTAGTGTAGATGATTAGGTTTATTTACATTTTTGACCAGCAGCTCTCAACGCCAACGTGAACTTGGGCCCAACTTTACAGCGTATCATGGAGTGATGAAATGAAAAGGTCGTGAGTAATAAATAACAACAACAACAATTACTTAATATCAATCTATATAAAATGCCGCTCTACTGTCCCTATTTTGAATCAATATTTTGCGGTAAAATCTAAATAAAACCTAGTAAAATTAAGCTTAAATAATAATCATGCCTTAATCAATAGTAAATACTTATATTGTTAATAATTATGATAAGATGTAGAATTTAGGGCATAGTTAGGGATAATGGACGATAGGTTAAATTATATAGATTGTAAATGAAGCAACTAAATTTAGGTAAATGGATTATTACTTGAAATTGAAGTTGAAGAATATGAATTTTGAATAAAAAGGTCATAACGGTGTCGAACACTCACTTAAATATGTGGTAGAGATTTTGAGGCTTGGCCAAGGGACAATGCCAAATCACAAGTACCATTGTCACGGCAGGGAGGGTAAAGACTTTCGGGAATAATTACCATCTGAATTCCCGATATCTGTCAGAATCTCTTTGCTCAACTATACACGAGTCGGCGTGAACCCGAAGTATCACCTTGATCCATCCTTTTCTTTATCGATTCTTTTCGAGTAGATTATTGTTGTGTAAGACGCACTAATTAAATGTAGTAGCGTGTCGTACTATCCTAAGCGAGAAAGAACCCCGACCACGGCGAGCTAGACCCGAGCATAGCAAGGGTGCGCATCCCTAGCGAAGGAAGTACAAGGTCCTCTCTTAATAGTAAACAACACCCTCTATTAGAAGACCGACTGGGAACAACCCTTACAACACGAGGTACACTACACATTTTGGCGCCCAAACGTGAAGCCAATCAGATCGTATATCTGTTTAGCACATGAAGCTCTATACTTAACCATCCACCTTAGGGAAACAATAGAAATAAATTCAATAAATTAACATATTGGATTGAGAGCATCGATTGGAAAAGATAGTGTAATTTAGGAATATGCGATTCAATTTGAAAGAGAAGAAGACCATGAGGCAATAGACAAAATACAATCCACTAGTAATTATAGATTGAACTGAGATTTTCTGACAGGAGGATCGACATAAAGAAAGACAAACCAAAATTCAAAACTAATTATAATTTAATAACTAGAGTATGGCAGCCAAGCATAGTTCTGATAATGCAGTTGACATGTCACAAGGCATCGAAGACAGCTGCGCTATATGTAAAGAAATATTTACACCAACAGTTTTATCTGCAACAGTACCTTGCAGACATTCATTTCATAAGCACTGTATTATAAACCATATAAAAAGTACACAAACATGTCCCACTTGCAATACAGATTGCAACGAAACAAATTTATCGTATTCTAATAATTCACTGTTCGCTGAATTAAATGCCGCAGTAGCAGGCACATCTAGTGTAAGCGAATATCAGGAAAATAATGATAATTATCCATCTAGAAGAAATACCAGATCAGGCAGAGTCCGAGGTACACCTCCTAGAAGGGGAATGACAACCAGAAACACATACAGAGGAAATTTGGATAGGCTATTATCAGAACCACCAACAACTTCCGGTATGACTTTTAGTACCCAGACAGAGATGATGAATTATGTACAATTGACTGTTAGCCAACAGCAGGCTCAGCTAATGGAGCAACTCACCTCTTACATAGGGAAGACCATAGAGTCATCCATTAAAACTCAATTGGACAACTTACAATTACCACCAACCACTCACACAAATTCCACACACGAGAATATTCACTCAAATTGAGATTGTAGTAGGAATGATTCTGATCAAAACCGTTATTTTCAAAATCATTCAGGTAATAATGTAGAAGAAATATGCATAAGCAGGAGCAATCTAAACTCTTATGTAAGCCCAAAAAGAGTATCAGGAATTATCCAAAAATGGGGTTTAAAGTTCGACGGCAGCCAAACAAGCATCCGAATGGACGAATTTCTGTGACCATTTATACCTCTTATTCGCAGGAAAAGCAAGCGATTGGTATTGGAAGTTCCATCGAAACAATTACAATTTCGATTGGAATACATTTTGTGGCGAATTCAGGAATATATTTGGAGACATTGAGACAGACTATGACATTTGGGAAGCAATCCGCAAAAGCAAACAAGGGGATAACGAAGCTTTTGAAGATTTTCAAATAAACATGGAAAGATCGCTAGATAGACTTCAGAACGGAGTTTCCGAAGCACAGTTAGTTGAATTGTTAGTTAGGAATGCGAAGCCTAGTCTACAAGACGAGTTATTGCATCTTAAAATCCTAAATAGAGCACAGCTCCGATACGAAGTACGCAGGCACGAACAGTTCTAAAACAATCTTATACCAATGAATTACAGGAGACAAGAAATTTAAGCCAACCTGAGATTCATTTTTCTTTCACGCCTTTACACATGAGGATATACCGAGCAGAAAACAACAGATATGTTCAGATAAGGCTTCCTAGAGAAGTCTTGTCACCCTTATCTGTGGGTGTAGTGTCCAGCAGAGCTTTAAGCAATGCTGAACTATTCAACCCAACCTCGCACTCAAATGATAAGAGCTTTTTCACTATCAATAAATCAATAATAGCTAAAGAAGCGTTTGAAGACCAATCACATTAGATTAAGATCGTATGATTGCACAGTTGGATAAGGAAAGCTCCCAAACTGCAGCTTACCTGCTTGCAGCTTCCCAAAGCCCAAATCAATATTCTCTTATCTCTCTTGACGAACGCTTGTGTTTATAAGACGTCGTCCAAATATTTATTGGAGACCACACGTGTCTCAAAGTTATTATTATTTAAATTGTTATATTAAGAAAAGACGTGATTATCAAAGTCCGTTTTTTGTGTGAATTTGCGAGAATATAAGGTAAATAAGTGCCGTGTTGTGAGTCCCAATATTAATACAGATTTCCGTAGGGCTGAGCTTCGAAGGCGTTTCGGTGGCGGAGTCCCCGACAACAGCACCTTCTCTGCTCGCGAATATTTTATTCGAGCCAATTCCGCAACACAACGACAATTTTCGGCTCATTATTGGTTCCTAAGATCCATAGGCGGCGGCCAAAAGGAGACTTAACCTCCAGCCGCCCGGTTACGTAACCTGCCGCATGCAGATGCGAACTGGGCAACCAAGTAGAAGACCGGAGTGCTCCAAGGAACCAAGCCATGTGAGAGATTCGACGTAGATCGGATGCATCGCCTCACCACTTGACTATTATCACCGCGAGGCGGCGGAAAAACACCCATCTGGTCGAAGACCCAGTTTAGTGGTTCTGCACAGCTCAGGGCGCAGTATACGCTGCGTGCAGCAATGTTTTTGTTTTGATTTTGATTTTGATTTTGTTTTATTTTATTTAATTATTTTTGTCATTTATTAATGAGCAAATACCCCGCAGATTGACATGAGTGTGGCATTAGTGTAGATGATTAGGTTTATTTACATGTTTGACCAGCAGCTCTCAACGCCAACGTGAACTTGGGCCCAACTTTACAGCGTATCATGGAGTGATGAAATGAAAAGGTCGTGAGTAATAAATAACAACAACAACAATTACTTAATATCAATCTATATAAAATGCCGCTCTACTGTCCCTATTTTGAATCAATATTTTGCGGTAAAATCTAAATAAAACCTAGTAAAATTAAGCTTAAATAATAATCATGCCTTAATCAATAGTAAATACTTATATTGTTAATAATTATGATAAGATGTAGAATTTAGGGCATAGTTAGGGATAATGGACGATAGGTTAAATTATATAGATTGTAAATGAAGCAACTAAATTTAGGTAAATGGATTATTACTTGAAATTGAAGTTGAAGAATATGAATTTTGAATAAAAAGGTCATAACGGTGTCGAACACTCACTTAAATATGTGGTAGAGATTTTGAGGCTTGGCCAAGGGACAATGCCAAATCACAAGTACCATTGTCACGGCAGGGAGGGTAAAGACTTTCGGGAATAATTACCATCTGAATTCCCGATATCTGTCAGAATCTCTTTGCTCAACTATACACGAGTCGGCGTGAACCCGAAGTATCACCTTGATCCATCCTTTTCTTTATCGATTCTTTTCGAGTAGATTATTGTTGTGTAAGACGCACTAATTAAATGTAGTAGCGTGTCGTACTATCCTAAGCGAGAAAGAACCCCGACCACGGCGAGCTAGACCCGAGCATAGCAAGGGTGCGCATCCCTAGCGAAGGAAGTACAAGGTCCTCTCTTAATAGTAAACAACACCCTCTATTAGAAGACCGACTGGGAACAACCCTTACAACACGAGGTACACTACACATTTTGGCGCCCAAACGTGAAGCCAATCAGATCGTATATCTGTTTAGCACATGAAGCTCTATACTTAACCATCCACCTTAGGGAAACAATAGAAATAAATTCAATAAATTAACATATTGGATTGAGAGCATCGATTGGAAAAGATAGTGTAATTTAGGAATATGCGATTCAATTTGAAAGAGAAGAAGACCATGAGGCAATAGACAAAATACAATCCACTAGTAATTATAGATTGAACTGAGATTTTCTGACAGGAGGATCGACATAAAGAAAGACAAACCAAAATTCAAAACTAATTATAATTTAATAACTAGAGTATGGCAGCCAAGCATAGTTCTGATAATGCAGTTGACATGTCACAAGGCATCGAAGACAGCTGCGCTATATGTAAAGAAATATTTACACCAACAGTTTTATCTGCAACAGTACCTTGCAGACATTCATTTCATAAGCACTGTATTATAAACCATATAAAAAGTACACAAACATGTCCCACTTGCAATACAGATTGCAACGAAACAAATTTATCGTATTCTAATAATTCACTGTTCGCTGAATTAAATGCCGCAGTAGCAGGCACATCTAGTGTAAGCGAATATCAGGAAAATAATGATAATTATCCATCTAGAAGAAATACCAGATCAGGCAGAGTCCGAGGTACACCTCCTAGAAGGGGAATGACAACCAGAAACACATACAGAGGAAATTTGGATAGGCTATTATCAGAACCACCAACAACTTCCGGTATGATTTTTAGTACCCAGACAGAGATGATGAATTATGTACAATTGACTGTTAGCCAACAGCAGGCTCAGCTAATGGAGCAACTCACCTCTTACATAGGGAAGACCATAGAGTCATCCATTAAAACTCAATTGGACAACTTACAATTACCACCAACCACTCACACAAATTCCACACACGAGAATATTCACTCAAATGGAGATTGTAGTAGGAATGATTCTGATCAAAACCGTTATTTTCAAAATCATTCAGGTAATAATGTAGAAGAAATATGCATAAGCAGGAGCAATCTAAACTCTTATGTAAGCCCAAAAAGAGTATCAGGAATTATCCAAAAATGGGGTTTGAAGTTCGACGGCAGCCAAACAAGCATCCGAATGGACGAATTTCTGTGACCATTTATACCTCTTATTCGCAGGAAAAGCAAGCGATTGGTATTGGAAGTTCCATCGAAACAATTACAATTTCGATTGGAATACATTTTGTGGCGAATTCAGGAATATATTTGGAGACATTGAGACAGACTATGACATTTGGGAAGCAATCCGCAAAAGCAAACAAGGGGATAACGAAGCTTTTGAAGATTTTCAAATAAACATGGAAAGATTGCTAGATAGACTTCAGAACGGAGTTTCCGAAGCACAGTTAGTTGAATTGTTAGTTAGGAATGCGAAGCCTAGTCTACAAGACGAGTTATTGCATCTTAAAATCCTAAATAGAGCACAGCTCCGATACGAAGTACGCAGGCACGAACAGTTCTAAAACAATCTTATACCAATGAATTACAGGAGACAAGAAATTTAAGTCAACCTGAGATTCATTTTTCTTTCACGCCTTTACACATGAGGATATACCGAGCAGAAAACAACAGATATGTTCAGATAAGGCTTCCTAGAGAAGTCTTGTCACCCTTATCTGTGGGTGTAGTGTCCAGCAGAGCTTTAAGCAATGCTGAACTATTCAACCCAACCTCGCACTCAAATGATAAGAGCTTTTTCACTATCAATAAATCAATAATAGCTAAAGAAGCGTTTGAAGACCAATCACATTAGATTAAGATCGTATGATTGCACAGTTGGATAAGGAAAGCTCCCAAACTGCAGCTTACCTGCTTGCAGCTTCCCAAAGCCCAAATCAATATTCTCTTATCTCTCTTGACGAACGCTTGTGTTTATAAGACGTCGTCCAAATATTTATTGGAGACCACACGTGTCTCAAAGTTATTATTATTTAAATTGTTATATTAAGAAAAGCCGTGATTATCAAAGTCCGTTTTTTGTGTGAATTTGCGAGAATATAAGGTAAATAAGTGCCGTGTTGTGAGTCCCAATATTAATACAGATTTCCGTAGGGCTGAGCTTCGAAGGCGTTTCGGTGGCGGAGTCCCCGACAACAGCACCTTCTCTGCTCGCGAATATTTTATTCGAGCCAATTCCGCAACACAACGACAATTTTCGGCTCATTATTGGTTCCTAAGATCCATAGGCGGCGGCCAAAAGGAGACTTAACCTCCAGCCGCCCGGTTACGTAACCTGCCGCATGCAGATGCGAACTGGGCAACCAAGTAGAAGACCGGAGTGCTCCAAGGAACCAAGCCATGTGAGAGATTCGACGTAGATCGGATGCATCGCCTCACCACTTGACTATTATCACCGCGAGGCGGCGGAAAAACACCCATCTGGTCGAAGACCCAGTTTAGTGGTTCTGCACAGCTCAGGGCGCAGTATACGCTGCGTGCAGCAATGTTTTTGTTTTGATTTTGATTTTGATTTTGTTTTATTTTATTTAATTATTTTTGTCATTTATTAATGAGCAAATACCCCGCAGATTGACATGAGTGTGGCATTAGTGTAGATGATTAGGTTTATTTACATGTTTGACCAGCAGCTCTCAACGCCAACGTGAACTTGGGCCCAACTTTACAGCGTATCATGGAGTGATGAAATGAAAAGGTCGTGAGTAATAAATAACAACAACAACAATTACTTAATATCAATCTATATAAAATGCCGCTCTACTGTCCCTATTTTGAATCAATATTTTGCGGTAAAATCTAAATAAAACCTAGTAAAATTAAGCTTAAATAATAATCATGCCTTAATCAATAGTAAATACTTATATTGTTAATAATTATGATAAGATGTAGAATTTAGGGCATAGTTAGGGATAATGGACGATAGGTTAAATTATATAGATTGTAAATAAAGCAACTAAATTTAGGTAAATGGATTATTACTTGAAATTGAAGTTGAAGAATATGAATTTTGAATAAAAAGGTCATAACGGTGTCGAACACTCACTTAAATATGTGGTAGAGATTTTGAGGCTTGGCCAAGGGACAATGCCAAATCACAAGTACCATTGTCACGGCAGGGAGGGTAAAGACTTTCGGGAATAATTACCATCTGAATTCCCGATATCTGTCAGAATCTCTTTGCTCAACTATACACGAGTCGGCGTGAACCCGAAGTATCACCTTGATCCATCCTTTTCTTTATCGATTCTTTTCGAGTAGATTATTGTTGTGTAAGACGCACTAATTAAATGTAGTAGCGTGTCGTACTATCCTAAGCGAGAAAGAACCCCGACCACGGCGAGCTAGACCCGAGCATAGCAAGGGTGCGCATCCCTAGCGAAGGAAGTACAAGGTCCTCTCTTAATAGTAAACAACACCCTCTATTAGAACACCGACTGGGAACAACCCTTACAACACGAGGTACACTACACATTTTGGCGCCCAAACGTGAAGCCAATCAGATCGTATATCTGTTTAGCACATGAAGCTCTATACTTAACCATCCACCTTAGGGAAACAATAGAACTAAATTCAATAAATTAACATATTGGATTGAGAGCATCGATTGGAAAAGATAGTGTAATTTAGGAATATGCGATTCAATTTGAAAGAGAAGAAGACCATGAGGCAATAGACAAAATACAATCCACTAGTAATTATAGATTGAACTGAGATTTTCTGACAGGAGGATCGACATAAAGAAAGACAAACCAAAATTCAAAACTAATTATAATTTAATAACTAGAGTATGGCAGCCAAGCATAGTTCTGATAATGCAGTTGACATGTCACAAGGCATCGAAGACAGCTGCGCTATATGTAAAGAAATATTTACACCAACAGTTTTATCTGCAACAGTACCTTGCAGACATTCATTTCATAAGCACTGTATTATAAACCATATAAAAAGTACACAAACATGTCCCACTTGCAATACAGATTGCAACGAAACAAATTTATCGTATTCTAATAATTCACTGTTCGCTGAATTAAATGCCGCAGTAGCAGGCACATCTAGTGTAAGCGAATATCAGGAAAATAATGATAATTATCCATCTAGAAGAAATACCAGATCAGGCAGAGTCCGAGGTACACCTCCTAGAAGGGGAATGACAACCAGAAACACATACAGAGGAAATTTGGATAGGCTATTATCAGAACCACCAACAACTTCCGGTATGACTTTTAGTACCCAGACAGAGATGATGAATTATGTACAATTGACTGTTAGCCAACAGCAGGCTCAGCTAATGGAGCAACTCACCTCTTACATAGGGAAGACCATAGTGTCATCCATTAAAACTCAATTGGACAACTTACAATTACCACCAACCACTCACACAAATTCCACACACGAGAATATTCACTCAAATGGAGATTGTAGTAGGAATGATTCTGATCAAAACCGTTATTTTCAAAATCATTCAGGTAATAATGTAGAAGAAATATGCATAAGCAGGAGCAATCTAAACTCTTATGTAAGCCCAAAAAGAGTATCAGGAATTATCCAAAAATGGGGTTTGAAGTTCGACGGCAGCCAAACAAGCATCCGAATGGACGAATTTCTGTGACCATTTATACCTCTTATTCGCAGGAAAAGCAAGCGATTGGTATTGGAAGTTCCATCGAAACAATTACAATTTCGATTGGAATACATTTTGTGGCGAATTCAGGAATATATTTGGAGACATTGAGACAGACTATGACATTTGGGAAGCAATCCGCAAAAGCAAACAAGGGGATAACGAAGCTTTTGAAGATTTTCAAATAAACATGGAAAGATTGCTAGATAGACTTCAGAACGGAGTTTCCGAAGCACAGTTAGTTGAATTGTTAGTTAGGAATGCGAAGCCTAGTCTACAAGACGAGTTATTGCATCTTAAAATCCTAAATAGAGCACAGCTCCGATACGAAGTACGCAGGCACGAACAGTTCTAAAACAATCTTATACCAATGAATTACAGGAGACAAGAAATTTAAGTCAACCTGAGATTCATTTTTCTTTCACGCCTTTACACATGAGGATATACCGAGCAGAAAACAACAGATATGTTCAGATAAGGCTTCCTAGAGAAGTCTTGTCACCCTTATCTGTGGGTGTAGTGTCCAGCAGAGCTTTAAGCAATGCTGAACTATTCAACCCAACCTCGCACTCAAATGATAAGAGCTTTTTCACTATCAATAAATCAATAATAGCTAAAGAAGCGTTTGAAGACCAATCACATTAGATTAAGATCGTATGATTGCACAGTTGGATAAGGAAAGCTCCCAAACTGCAGCTTACCTGCTTGCAGCTTCCCAAAGCCCAAATCAATATTCTCTTATCTCTCTTGACGAACGCTTGTGTTTATAAGACGTCGTCCAAATATTTATTGGAGACCACACGTGTCTCAAAGTTATTATTATTTAAATTGTTATATTAAGAAAAGCCGTGATTATCAAAGTCCGTTTTTTGTGTGAATTTGCGAGAATATAAGGTAAATAAGTGCCGTGTTGTGAGTCCCAATATTAATACAGATTTCCGTAGGGCTGAGCTTCGAAGGCGTTTCGGTGGCGGAGTCCCCGACAACAGCACCTTCTCTGCTCGCGAATATTTTATTCGAGCCAATTCCGCAACACAACGACAATTTTCGGCTCATTATTGGTTCCTAAGATCCATAGGCGGCGGCCAAAAGGAGACTTAACCTCCAGCCGCCCGGTTACGTAACCTGCCGCATGCAGATGCGAACTGGGCAACCAAGTAGAAGACCGGAGTGCTCCAAGGAACCAAGCCATGTGAGAGATTCGACGTAGATCGGATGCATCGCCTCACCACTTGACTATTATCACCGCGAGGCGGCGGAAAAACACCCATCTGGTCGAAGACCCAGTTTAGTGGTTCTGCACAGCTCAGGGCGCAGTATACGCTGCGTGCAGCAATGTTTTTGTTTTGATTTTGATTTTGATTTTGTTTTATTTTATTTAATTATTTTTGTCATTTATTAATGAGCAAATACCCCGCAGATTGACATGAGTGTGGCATTAGTGTAGATGATTAGGTTTATTTACATGTTTGACCAGCAGCTCTCAACGCCAACGTGAACTTGGGCCCAACTTTACAGCGTATCATGGAGTGATGAAATGAAAAGGTCGTGAGTAATAAATAACAACAACAACAATTACTTAATATCAATCTATATAAAATGCCGCTCTACTGTCCCTATTTTGAATCAATATTTTGCGGTAAAATCTAAATAAAACCTAGTAAAATTAAGCTTAAATAATAATCATGCCTTAATCAATAGTAAATACTTATATTGTTAATAATTATGATAAGATGTAGAATTTAGGGCATAGTTAGGGATAATGGACGATAGGTTAAATTATATAGATTGTAAATAAAGCAACTAAATTTAGGTAAATGGATTATTACTTGAAATTGAAGTTGAAGAATATGAATTTTGAATAAAAAGGTCATAACGGTGTCGAACACTCACTTAAATATGTGGTAGAGATTTTGAGGCTTGGCCAAGGGACAATGCCAAATCACAAGTACCATTGTCACGGCAGGGAGGGTAAAGACTTTCGGGAATAATTACCATCTGAATTCCCGATATCTGTCAGAATCTCTTTGCTCAACTATACACGAGTCGGCGTGAACCCGAAGTATCACCT